>OX424566.1:19527719-20888969 GCA_949152475.1 Terebella lapidaria | reverse complement strand
ACGATGACATTTTAGCGAAAAGCATACACTTTACACAATACAAAATTTTTCACATCAGACACAAAGTTAGTATTCATGCCCATCAACCTGATCAGATATATTTGTGAGAGTTAACCTGAAGAGTTCACAGTTGCTAAATAGAAGTTTGCCATCGTACTTGTCCAAATCAAGAGCATATTAATATTGTAAATCGCATATATTGCCAAGTGTGCATACAAATCAATATTGCCATGCAGAAATAATACTTGCCGATTATCATCACTTCTGTAGAAGCCAATCTAAAGACTATATAACTGTGAAATGATTGACCAAATATTGCTCATTGCATCATCTTACTGTGCGCATACATGCTTGCGACACTTCTGTGAATTATCATAACGTTCTTGACACTCAACAGTGATATCGCATAATTTGTTCAGAGCGCGAGACCTTCTCGGGCTATACGCTCACTGGAATTGATGTTAGTGCCTGAGACCTTCTCGGGCTAGGTTAAAAATGACTTTATTCAAAATGGCCAATACTGACCTATTTTCATGTATTTTTAGGGTAAAATTACCCATAATCCCACATTGGATAAAATATTTGATCCAAACCTTTTGTTTTTGAATACACAATATCACATTGATGATTGTTTGAAAGTCTGAAAATCATCACATGAATTTCAAATTTTAGCCCCGTACACCCTTAAACCACTTAACACACAATGCCACCTACATATTTACCACTACATTGTTAGGACATGATGTACGACTTACTACTTACCACTTAACACTAACCAGCTAACTAATCAATACTTGCTATTTGTTTTTCATTCCCGAATTGATACTTTTCCAGAAGAATTATTTACCCGCTTTTGGGAATTAAAAAGTAGAACCAAATATTAAATATTCAAACTCGGAATAAATAATGCATCCCGGTCAATAGGAATTTTATGATTTTAATAATCGTTTTTTTTTTTTATTTTATTCCTTATTTTACAATTGAATATATATTCCTTCAGAAAATAATATCTTTTTCTTTCTTGTATTGAAAAAGAAAACACGATCAAAGTCTCTTGATGCTTCTTAATATTAAATGGTTATATAACATAGCTTTGATTCGCCATGACCTGCACATGATGTCTGACAAAGGTATCTTACGCTACGACATTTTAGCAGTCACAAACTAGTAGGCCTACGTGGTAAGTAATTAGTGACAATAATAGGTCTATATTCAGGATATAATGACAATATTATAGTGGTAAGCAGTAAGCTGTTTTGTTGAAACATGAACGTTACGGAAAAATATTGTTAACCCGGACGGCCTATGATTGGCTGTCATTGCTGTTGTTCCTCGCACGCTGATTGGCTGAGCATTTCCCGCCATCATACGGAACAGGTCACGTGGAGTTATAAGTTCATCCGAGTCTGAACTGCCAACGAACTAGCCCCAAAAGTGGCTCTTCAACCTGGTGAACGATATGGGCGACATGGGCGATATATTTTACAGCACTATTTTCATGTACACTACTATTTTCACTATGTGCACAAGCTCAAATGTTTTCAATAATGATGTAAGTGTACTGTGGTTGTGCCGTTATAGGTACCGGGTAGTTTCAAATTTGTACGTCCTGATGTATGTAGCACCGATCCAATGCAGGGCATTTGCCCGCAGAGACAACATTGCCATCCATGGTTGGTGTTCACGACTTGCTCTTCAGAGCTTTGCTCAGGAGACTGTTTTGGATAAAGACGGCGCCAAACTGACATGGTGAATCATCAGCACTTTCGGGGAGAGTTGATAATTTCCCTAGGACATCGTCTGAAACCTGTCGCAATGTACTTCGCTGCTTCTGCGTCAGGGAGACGTTAGTATTAATTAAATGTCAACGACTGTGGACACAATCATTTCACCAGTATCATTGTTCTTGGTGGTGGATTGCACTAACTTGAGGCTGATGATGCTGACTTAAACCACACCAGAGCATGACAACAAATGCAAACTTATAGGATAACAGAAGTATCGCTTCCATCAAAATGAATGTCGAAAGTGGGTCGGCTGAGCATTATGACCCTGCCATAACGTACAGTCAGTCAGCTGATCAGTATTACTTTATCATAAGGTACAGTCGGTCAGTTTATCACTATTCCATTGTTCAATATCACAATGTTACCCATACAGTCGGTCAGCTGAGCATCATGACCCGGTCACAACGTACATTTAGTGAGTTGATCAGTGTTATCTTTTCATAACGTATAGTCAAGTTTGACCTTATCATAACGTAGAATCTGTCAGCTGATCATTATGACCCTGTCATAACATACAGTCAGAACTGAGCATTATGATCCGTCATAACGTACAATCTGTCAGCTGATCCCCATGACCCTGTCATAATATAAAGTCAATGAGCTGAGCATTATGTCATAACGTGCAGTTAGTGAGCTGATCATCTTGTCATAACGTACAGTCAGTCGGCTGATGAGTTTCACCTTATCACAACCCACAGTCTGTCAACTGATCATTTTGACCCTGTCATAACCTACAGTCAGTCAGCTGCTGAGTATCACCTTATCATAACGTTCAATCTTTTAGCTGATCAATATGACCCTGTCATAACAGCCCCTGCTGTCGTAACATATAGTCAATGAGCTGAGCATTATGAACCTGTCATAACGTATAGTCAGTCTGCTGTTCACTATGACTTAGTCATAACGTACAGTCAATCTCCTGACCAGTATGAACTTGGTCAGTTGATCAGTATGAATTTATCAGAACGTTCATTCAGTCAGTTGATTACCATGATCTTGTTATAACGTATCAGCTGACCAGTATGACTTCGTCATAACGTACACTCAGTCAGCTGACAATTATGAATTCCTCATAACATAGTCAGTCAGCTGGCCAGTATGACTTCGTCATAACGTACTGTCAGTTCACAATGACCACTATGACCTTGTCATAACGCAGTCATTCAGTTGACCACTCGGACCTTGCCATAATGTGTAGTCAGTCAGCCGAACACTATGACTATGACCTCGTCATAACGTAGTCATTCATTTGACCACTATGACCTTGTCATAGCGCAGTCAATCAGTTGACCACTATGATGTCGTCTTAATGTATAGTCAGTCAGCTGGCCACTATGACCTCGTCATAATGTATCGTCAGTCAGCTGACCATTAGGGCTTTGTCATAATGTATAATCAGTCAGCCGGCCACTATGACCTTGTCATAACGTAGTCATTCAATTGACCACTATGACGTTGTCATAACGCAGTCATTCAGTTGAACACTATAACCTCGTCATAATGTATAGTCAGTCAGCCGGACACTATGACTATGACCTCGTCATGACGTAGTCAGTCATTTGACCACTATGACCTTGTCATAACGCAGTCATTTAGTTGACCACTATGATCTCCTCTTAATGTATAGTCAGTCAGCTGGCCACTATGACCTTGTCATAATGTATAGTCAGTCAGCCAGCTATGACCTTGCCATAAAATATAGTTAGTCAGCCGGCCATTATGACCTTGTCATAACGCAGTCAATCAGTTGACGACTATAGCCTCATCTTAATGTATAGTCAGTCAGCTGGTCACTATGGCCTTGTCATAATGTACAGTCAGGGCCTCTTCGATTGTCTCCACCGAACCTCTACCAATTCCAGTGGAGGCCCACTAGTTCATTTGATTGGAAAGGTGAAGCTCCTCTGGAATGAGTAGATCCAGCTTTGAGGCCGGTGGATTTCGATGGAATACATATTCTAATATGGCGGTAATTGCACGATCAACATGAAAGGATGGAAAATATCGAAGTAAATGGTTTCAAAATCCTAAATATGGTAGATATATTACACACAACTAGGGGCCTATTTTTGGTGGTCGTTGTAGATGCATTCACGAGCATGCATTTACTACGATCATTATTATCAAAATATCGTGGATTTTATGGGCATTTTCCATCATATATTTTTAGTGATAGGCGATTGTGTAAAATTATGATGAATTGTGCAATGCATCACTCGCACCTCTATTCTGAAGTTCTTCCATGTCATTTGATTGGTCACTCTCTACTGAACTTCAATGTACTCCACTGTCTTCTCCAGCTATTCTGGAAGATTGCCAATTGAAGAGGCCCTCAGTCAGCTGGCCACTAGGACTTTGTCATAACGTACAGACAATCGGCTGATCACTATGACCTTGTCACCGCTATGACCTTGTCATAAATTGGTCATTCAGTTGACCACTATGACCTTGTCATAAAGTATCATTCAGCTTATCACTATGACCTTGTCATGAGGTAGTAATTTAGTTGACAGCTATGACCTTGTCATAAGGCACAGTCAGTCAGCTGGCCACTAATGGCACTATGACCTTGTCATAACCTAGTGATTGAGTTGACCACTATGACTTTGTCGGACGTACTGTCAGCCAGCTGGCCACTAAGGCTTGGTCATAACGTAGTCATTCACTTGATCACTGACCTTGTCATAACGTAGTAATTCAGTTGACCACCTTGACATTGTCATAACGTAGTGATCCAGTTGACCACTGTAACATCATCATAGGGTACAATCGGACAGCTGGCAACTAGGACCTTACCATAAGGTAGTCATTCAGTTGACCACTATGAACTTGTCACCTTGTCATAACGTAGTCATTCAGTTGGCCACTATAACCTTGTCATTTGATAATGTTCATTCCGTCATTTCATCACTGTGAACTTGTCATAACGTAGTCATTTAGTTGACCACTATGATCTTGTCATAACATAGTCATTTAGGCGACCACTAGGATCTTGTCATAATGTACACTGCTGGGAGATGTGCAGCAGATAATTTGCAAATTAAGACAGAAATGGACAGCACTGAAATTTGCCATAATATTTATTATATAATTAGTATAACAAATACTGATTTTCCCCATTGCACGAAGATGTGAGAAATAGATTTTATTCAATGAAAGATTTTATTATCCCACATGGGAAACCTTATTTACACATGGAAATAATTAGTAACAACACTATACAGCAACAATTTAGAAATCTTTCAATTCATACTGCAAAAAGCGTATATTTTTTCAGACAGTATATTTGCAGCTATACACAAACATTCATTTTTATTTTAAGTTCTTGTTACTGTACATATTGTAAACATTTAATAAAATATTTATATACACGAGATATGGATATTTAACACATTTCATAAAAAAACACTGTACAACACAGAAGAAACAAAAACATCTATTTCAGTTTTTTGATGTCCCTGGAACCCTTGACAATGTATCCTTTGGTTTTGATAATTCCTCGGCACTTGATTATTACGGAATATCTTGCGACCCAGGCAGGTTCCCATCCTTCCGAGTCCCGTGTGGTCAGCATTTTAGCTACTACCTCTTGGAAATTCTTGGTCGTCAAGATTTCTGTTGAAGAATATAAAATATTTGTTTATCATGGAAATTTCATGCTGTTTCGGGACTTCCTCCTTAATTCAGTAATTAAATAAGGACCTTGAATAAATATCCATATCAGTACATATAATACAATTATCATAATTTATACACTAAAATGAATGATGACTAATTGCATCTATGTTTTGCTGATAACGGAGCCAAAAAATATCATAGTATATATAAACAAACTGATTACAGTACACTCACAAGATACTCGATTACAACTTGTAAAAGAATACAAGACACTTTTCCCAAAAGAATACACAGCATATATTCACCTGTGGGGTCAACATGTGTTAGAAGTTGTATATCCTTTTCTTTAGCAAACTCCGTCAGATCAACGGGCATGACACAACATGTCTCAAGATTCACCTGGTTAATGCCTGGCTTGACCTATCCCATGAGAAAGAAGGAAAGACTATAATGTAATTTTGACAATACTGATATAAAGTCCAATAATAGCAATCACTTTGAAGACCACAAGTAAATTATGTGTGTACATGTAACTCACAATAAACATTCTATGATTACAAGATTGAGAAGATCCCCTGTAACAAGCGATTGTTACATGAAATTGCTCAACAGGCCATACAGTTAAGTTTTGTGGCCTGTTCAATTTTGAACTTGTTTTTATGACTATGTGAGACAATGGCCTGACAAACATGAAACATTGAACTGTTACATTGATCCTGCCCTAGAAGTTAATATTCAAAACTGTATCTATAAGCCATTGTCTAAATACACATGAACTGCGATAAGTGCCCAACATAGCCTTTGCACACTTCACTGTTTCACCGTGCAGACCCACAACACAGAACCAACCTGTGCCCAGTCGTAGAGTTCCTCCAGTTTAGGTTTGTCGAGATCGGCGGTTCCGATGCTGAAGATCTGACCAGAGTTGACGGATGTCTCAAGAGCTTCCCAAACTGGTTTGATGTCGTCCAGGGTGTGATATTTCTCTGGCAGTGAGATGAGCACAGTTTCCAAACTGGTGACGCCCAGTTCACAGCATGCTAGAAAATCCAAAGAACAGGCCACAGTGTAAACATGCTATTTATATTTATGGTGGATTTATTTCGTAGATTCCATGGTCAGAACAAAGCTGTAAAATTAAATCGATGCAGAAGTAAGTACTGTGTACATGGTATATATTGAGCAAGGACCTACAATTGCAAATATTCTTCCCTCGTAAAATAGTTTGAATTAGGAACCACAAAATTGATTTAATTAATTGAATATGGATTTGACATAAGAGTGAACATAATTTGTTCCTTACAGTCCTGCTAATATTAAATTGTACTTCAAGTCTTTTCAATCTTTCTAGCCAATGTAACTTACTTTAGTTACTTACAGTGCAGGGGTCAAAATTATAATATTTTCCAGGAGCCAAAGGGCTCCTATTTGGCTCCTATACAACAATTTTTAGGAATCAATTGGCTCCTAGAGCACATTTCACTATTAATTTACAGATTTTCATTAGCCAATTGGTTCACGGGCTCTATTGCACACCTGAAAATTTGGGAGCCCATGGCTACCAACAAAGGGCAATTTTGTGCTCTGTTACAGTGTATGCCAAAGATAACATATGACTTGTTCTCTACTCTGGGTAAATACCAACAGCTAAGTCACATAAAATTACCTCTTTGTATTCCTTCTTTCACCGCCTCGGCACAGGGACTATTCAGGAAGATCTTAACTGAAAAATGGTGTACATTTCACAGAAAATTTTAATATTGTACCAACTACACAACACTTCATATATATCATAATGTTCTTATCATAATGTTTTTTTATTCATTTTACTATGTTTACCGAAAGAAATATTTGCCAAAATCTGAATCAGATTCCATTTCAAATTTCATAGTATCATAATCACATTATGCATGTTCTGTTTACGTTATGGTCACGTTCTGTTTATAATTTTCCCAAGAAACAATGATAATTATATTTCATATGTTTGTAGCCTATATAGGATATATTCATATATGATATATTGGAGAGGGGGGGGGGGGGGTTACTTTTTTATATTGACTAATTCACCTGTGATTTTGAATTCCTCTCTCTCCGCCTCGGGTAGTTTCTCGAGGTATTTCTTGTGAGCAGTCTCCAGTTCTGTGGCGTACTACAATGGAAAATTATACTGCAACATGTACAATTCCTTTGATGTTACGATTGTCAGATGAATGACTAAATGTTTGTTTATTCACACCATCAGTTATTTATACCTGTAGTTCTGTGCGATCAGCTGACTCGAACCAGTTTGACAAGGTAGAAGTCATGCATTCCGTGAGCTAGAAAGAAAATATACAGGTATATGCAAACATATAGGCCTATATCAGTATATGTAGATGACACATGTATATCATGATAATATAAGATATTCACAACAAATATTTCAGTTCCTAGCATACAAAATCAATATTTTATCAGTATTTATCATTTAGATCCACCATGGTTACCATGTGGTTACTGATCAAAGCACCATCATCATTGATTATCATAGAGAAACAAAAGTGCCTGTAAGATTTGACAAGTGCTCTTAGGTCTTGAGGATCATATACTGCATCATTTTCAAAGAACTGAATGAAAACGAAGATAACTGAAATTGCAAAGTCATGGTGATGAGCAAATTTAACACAATTTTCCATGATTACCATTGGAAGTAAATCACATAGACTGTACTTAGACTGATGTTTATTATGAAAAATATATATTGATATAAATTACAACTGAATGAACATTGACTCTTTTTTTATTTTGATTTGATTTATTTGCTCCAAAGACATATATTAAAAATAATACAATAGTGTACAATATATGACTAGAACTAGAAGCAAGGATAACACAAGACAGTGAAAACACTTATTTCCATTGTGGTCCTTTAAAAATAGTGCTCTTAGTTGTTTTTTTTCTGTAAGTTTATTCGATAACAACTGATTACTATATATATATATATTAATACTGTATACTGTAGATCTGGATTATTCCATCCACGAACTTATGATACTTGACCTTACGATAATTTAATTTAAGTAGAGATAAAGATGTTCATCATTTTCCATATACAGTATAGTTTTTCATTTCACTCATTCCACAGCTGATCAATGGTAACGCGATACTTGTATACTGTATAATCATGGCTCATGCACATGCATGATTATTTATTTGCCAAAAATTAGAATGGTAGATCTAATAAATATCTCAAACTTCACAGTGAATTTACTGCGTCAATAATATTTGACATTGATGACAACTTACTTCGTCCGTAGCTGATTGTGTCAAGTTTCGTTTTAATCTGTTCCAGTTGACGATATTTCCCGTGTGAATCCACAATTTACCAGCCTTTGGAATGGTCGGTATGATCGTGTCGGCCATGTTGCGATGTTTACCCTGCAATACACAAAACCACGGGCACCTGTCAATATATAGGTCACACTGGAGCATTCCATTGTAGCTGAACTGATAGGGGTGTTATAAGTTGAATTGTCTCGAAACGTTGATTATGAATTTTTAAAGAAATAGTTGAGAAGCTAAAGAATGAATGAATACTCAAACACGAAAAGTGGAAGTGATTTCAACTCTATAACGTCCATCCTGTAGTATTTGAGAGTGCCTTTTCGAAGAATTTGTACGTAAATACCCCCTTCGTCTCCATTGTCTGCACGTGACACAGCCACGTGATATCTTGAAAACTAAACAAATGCACGTGTTGTGTAGGGGCGTTCGTTCTGTACTCAAGATAGTCGGTCGGTAGTTGTTGATTCTCGAATGAATACACTGTATAACTTTTTTTTCAGATCAGTGAGGTCAGCTATCTTGTATAAATTACCACAAATGTGTTTATGAGTTGAGGTAAAGTAGTTAGTTGACTCAAACACAAGATATTGGATTCAATTTATTACAATGGGACACATGCATGACATGACATGACATGCATGACCCATACAAGGTCACAAACCCTTATTTTCCTGCTTACGAGGATAGGATGACTCGATGGACGATTCTGGTACATGAAATGTCAGACATTGATTATAGTGCATGAGAGTAAAATGTGTGGAAAAGTGTTATATTTTGCAGGCATGAAAAATATAGCTAAAAAATTATATAAAAAATTCGTAAGCAGAAATTTGGGGGCAGTAAAAAAATCCAACTAACAATGTTCAATTTGGTGTGGCTTAGCCTAAGACAGACATTCACAAATAAATATACCATAACTTTAACGTGAATCACAGAATGAATATATATCTGGTGTTGATGTGTTTTTACCATAGTATGCTAGATATTAACCGACAGATGCAGAATATCAAATGACAATACAACTAGACATTTCCGGTCGCCTACGACCGCTTGGGTGTATCCCCCGTAGCCTTATCATCCCTGTTGCCCCAAATATATTACTGTTAAGTATGAAAAACTAGAGCAAGGGCTAAAAAGATTACCAGAGAAATGTAAAATCTTAAGCCAAAACTGTTTTGTTTTCCACCAAAATTGCTGCATTGATCTTTCCAGATTATTGAAAGTCGAATTCAAGATCACCTCCAAAATCACTGCATATGGATTTCCATTTCGACATGTTTGATAAAATAACGAAATTACAGCCAGATCAATCTTTTCACCTGAAGTTACATGTCAACACAGAATATTTGACAAACCAGGTTCAAAGTTGAAATTCAAAGTAAAAATTGACCAAAACTGCATTTCAAGTTGAAGAAATTGGAGCCAGATCGAACTTTTCACCATAAATTAAATATTAACTCATAATTGTGCCAAACTTGGTTTCATATTGAAATTCAATGTAAAAGTTGACCAAAACTGCATTTCAAGATGACGAAATTGGAGCCAGATCGAACTTTTCGCCATAAGTTATATTTTAATTCATAATATGTGCCAAACTTGGTTTCAAGTTGAAATTCAAACTAAAAGTTGACCAAAACTGCATTTCAAGATGACAAATTTGTAGCCAGATCGAACTTTTCACCTTAACGTATATTTTATCTCATGATATGTGCCAAACTTGGCTTCAAGTTGAAATTCAAAGTAAAAGTTGACCAAAACTGCATTTCAAAACTAGACGTCAAGGCCTGAAGATGCCTTGGGGCATTTCGTGTGAGTTCTATTCCTAGCTAACATATACCTAAGAGACCGTGTCTAGAACCATGATGACTCTGAAACTGTCCGTGGTCAAAGTTTAAGTGACATACCCCACCCTAAGGCATCTTTGCGTTTCGCTCTACGACGCACCGTTTCCGAGATACGGCAAACAGGAAGTGCTGAGTCGGTGAAAAAAAATTCGACACCAGAAGTCGTCTCGACCCAAGATACCCTCTAGACTAGTTAGTCTAGTGCCAGGAGGCTGAAATTAAGCTCCGTTTCGCTGTACGACGCATCGTTTCCGACATACAACCAAACAGGAAGTGCCGAGTCGGTGAAAAAACAAATTTGACACCAGAAGACGTCTCAGCCCAAGATACTCCCTAGACTAGTTTGAATAGTGCCAGGAGGCCGAAATTGAGCTCCGTTTCGCTCTACGACGCACCGTTTCCGAGATATGCATGAAAGCCTCAAGGATGAATCAGCAAAAATTCTTCCGAGCTCTAGGTCAGAACAGGAAGTGCCGAGTCGGCAAAAAAAAATTCGACACCAGGGGTCGTTTCGACGCAAGATACCCTCTAGACTAGTTTGTCTAGTGCCAGCAGGCCGAAATTGAGCTCCGTTTCGCTCTACGACGCACCGTTTCCGAGATACGGCCGAACAGGAAGTTCTGAGTCGGCGAAAAAAAATTGACACCAGGTGTCGTCTCGACCCAAAATACCCACTAGACTAGTTTCTCTAGTGCCAGAAGGCCGGAATTGAGCTCCGTTTCGCTCTACGACGCACCCTTTCCGAGATACGGCCCAACAGGAAGTGCCGAGTCGGCGAAAATAAATTCGACACCAGGGGTCGTCTCGACCCAAAATACCCCCTAGACTTGTATGTCTAGTGCCAGAAGGCCGGAATTGAGCTCCGTTTCGCTCTACGACGCACCGTTTCCGAGATACGGCCAAACAGGAAGTTCTGAGTCGGCGAAAAAAAAATTGACACCAGGTGTCGTCTCGACCCAAAATACCCACTAGACTAGTTTGTCTAGTGCCAGAAGGCCGGAATTGAGCTCTGTTTCGCTCTACGACGCACCGTCTCCGAGATACGGTCGAACAGGAAGTGCCGAGTCGGCGAAAATAAATTCGACACCAAGTGTCGTCTCGACCCATAATACCCACTAGACTAGTTTGTCTAGTGCCAGAAGTCCGGAATTGAGCTCCGTTTCGCTCTACGACGCACCGTTTCCGAGATACGGTCGAACAGGAAGTGCCGAGTCGGCGAAAATAAATTCGACACCAGGGGTCGTCTCGACCCATAATACCCACTAGACTAGTTTGTCTAGTGCCAGAAGTCCGGAATTGAGCTCCGTATCGCTCTACGACGCACCGTTTCCGAGATACGGCCGAACAGGAAGTGCCGAGTCGGCGAAAAAATAAATTCGACACCAGGGGTCGTCTCGACCCAAAATACCCCCTAGACTAGTTGTCTAGTGCCAGGAGGCCGAAATTGAGCTCCGTTTCGCTCTACGACGCACCGTCTCCGAGATACGGTCGAACAGGAAGTGCCGAGTCGGCGAAAATAAATTCGACACCAAGTGTCGTCTCGACCCATAATACCCACTAGACTAGTTTGTCTAGTGCCAGAAGTCCGGAATTGAGCTCCGTTTCGCTCTACGACGCACCGTTTCCGAGATACGGTCGAACAGGAAGTGCCGAGTCGGCGAAAATAAATTCGACACCAGGGGTCGTCTCGACCCATAATACCCACTAGACTAGTTTGTCTAGTGCCAGAAGTCCGAAATTGAGCTCCGTTTCGCTCTACGACGCACCGTTTCCGAGATACGGTCGAACAGGAAGTGCCGAGTCGGCGAAAATAAATTCGACACCAGGGGTCGTCTCGACCCGAAATACCCCCTAGACAAGTTGTCTAGTGCCAGGAGGCCGAAATTGAGCTCCGTTTCGCTCTACGACGCACCGTTTCCGAGATACGGTCGAACAGGAAGTGACGAGTCGGCGAACATAAATTCGACACCAGGGGTCGTCTCGACCCATAATACCCACTAGACTAGTTTGTCTAGTGCCAGAAGGCCGGAATTGAGCTCCGTTTCGCTCTACGACGCACCCTTTCCGAGATACGGCCAAACAGGAAGTTCCGAGTCGGCGAAAAAAAAATTGACACCAGGTGTCATCTCGACCCAAAATACCCACTAGACTAGTTTGTCTAGTGCCAGAAGGCCGGAATTCAGCTCCGTTTCGCTCTACGACGCACCCTTTCCGAGATACGGTCGAACAGGAAGTGCCGAGTCGGCGAAAATAAATTCGACACCAAGTGTCGTCTCGACCCATAATACCCACTAGACTAGTTTGTCTAGTGCCAGAAGTCCGGAATTGAGCTCCGTTTCGCTCTACGACGCACCGTTTCCGAGATACGGTTGAACAGGAAGTGCCGAGTCGGCGAAAATAAATTCGACACCAGGGGTCGTCTCGACCCATAATACCCACTAGACTAGTTTGTCTAGTGCCAGAAGTCCGGAATTGAGCTCCGTTTCGCTCTACGACGCACCGTTTCCGAGATACGGTCGAACAGGAAGTGCCGAGTCGGCGAAAATAAATTCGACACCAGGGGTCGTCTCGACCCGAAATACCCCCTAGACTAGTTGTCTAGTGCCAGGAGGCCGAAATTGAGCTCCGTTTCGCTCTACGACGCACCGTTTCCGAGATACGGTCGAACAGGAAGTGACGAGTCGGCGAACATAAATTCGACACCAGGGGTTGTCTCGACCCATAATACCCACTAGACTAGTTTGTCTAGTGCCAGAAGTCCGGAATTGAGCTCCGTTTCGCTCTACGACGCACCGTTTCCGAGATACGGCCAAACAGGAAGTTCCGAGTCGGCGAAAAAAAAATTGACACCAGGTGTCGTCTCGACCCAAAATACCCACTAGACTAGTTCGTCTAGTGCCAGAAGGCCGGAATTGAGCTCCGTTTCGCTCTACGACGCACCGTCTCCGAGATACGGTCGAACAGGAAGTGCCGAGTCGGCGAAAATTAATTCGACACCAGGGGTCGTCTCGACCCATAATACCCACTAGACTAGTTTGTCTAGTGCCAGAAGTCCGGAATTGAGCTCCGTTTCGCTCTACGACGAACCGTTTCCGAGATACGGTCGAACAGGAAGTGCCGAGTCGGCGAAAAAATAAATTCGACACCAGGGGTCGTCTCGACCCAAAATACCCCCTAGACTAGTTGTCTAGTGCCAGGAGGCCGAAATTGAGCTCCGTTTCGCTCTACGACGCACCGTTTCCGAGATACGGCCGAACAGGAAGTGCCGAGTCGGCGAAAATAAATTCGACACCAGGGGTCGTCTCGACCCAAAATACCCACTGGACTAGTTTGTCTAGTGCCAGAAGGCCGGAATTGAGCTCCGTTTCGCTCTACGATGCACCCTTTCCGAGATACGGCCCAACAGGAAGTGCCGAGTCGGCGAAAATAAATTCGACACCAGGGGTCGTCTCGACCCAAAATACCCCCTAGACTTGTTTGTCTAGTACCAGAAGGCCGGAATTGAGCTCCGTTTCGCTCTACGACGCACCGTTTCCGAGATACGGCCAAACAGGAAGTTCCGAGTCGGCGAAAAAAAAATTGACACCAGGTGTCGTCTCGACCCAAAATACCCACTAGACTAGTTTGTCTAGTGCCAGGAGGCCGAAATTGAGCTCCGTTCCGCTCTACGACGCACCGTTTCCGAGATACGGCCGAACAGGAAGTGCCGACTCGGCAAAAAAAAATTTGACACCAGGGGTCGTTTCGACCCAAGATACCCCCTAGACTAGTTTGTCTAGTGCCAGGAGGCCGAAATTGAGCTCCGTTTTGCTCTACGACGCACCGTTTCCGAGATATGCATGAAAGCCTCAAGGATGAATCAGCAAAAATTCTTCCGAGCTCTAGGTCAGAGGTCATTCGACGGATTGATCCCAAAATCAATAGGGTTCTTCCCTGGTGGTATATGAACTCCCATGCATAGAATACTTGCCATTGCATGAATACTTTTTGAGTTATCGATCGGAAACCAAGTCTCAAAATAAACCTTGATTTCATCCTCACGGACCTCACGGACCCCGGAGCCGCCTCCAAAACAATAGGGGTCTTCCATGTAATATTTCTGACCAGTGGTGTAAATTTGGACAAGATCCATTCAGGCGTTCCCGAGTTATTGATCGGAAACCAAAACGGCGGAAAGTAAAAAAAAAAGAAGAAAAAGAAAAAAAAAAAAAAAAAAAAAAAAAAAAAACCAGACAAAACCATAAGGGCATTTCGGGCCGAAATGCCCTAATGACAAAACGGGAGCCAGATCAATGTTTTCACAAAAATGTCTATTTTCACCCGAAATATGTTCCAAATTAGATTTGAATGTGAAATTCCATTACCTGGTTCAGCTCAATAATAAACGTTTCCCGTCTTAACTATTTTTTGAGGTAAATAATAGACTTAACTAGCAAAAATAATGTTAACTTATTTGGTTACAGCCATAAATCCTCTACTGAACAGAACCTCTACCTTGTTGAGCTCAATAATACATGTTTCTCGTCTTAACTATTTACATTGAGGTCAATAATAGACTTAACTAGCAAAAATAATGTTAACTTATTTGGTTAAAGCCACAAAATCTCTACTGGACATAACCTTTACCTTGTTGAGCCCAATAATAAATAAATATTGTCTTAACTATTTTTATTGTGGTCAATAATAGACTTAACCAGTAAAAATAATGTTAACTTATTTGGTTACACCCATGAAATTTGTACTGGACGAAACTTTTACCTTGTTGAGCTTAATAATAAATGTTTCTCATCTTAACTGTTTTTATTGTGGGAAATAATAGACTTAACTAGTAAAACTAACGTTAACTTATTCAATAATATTGTTCTGTTTGCACCCAAAACATCAGTTCTCTATTCTGAACAAGAATCCATTGCCATTTACTTTCATAATACAGGGTATTGGAGTGAGCACAGATGTCAACGTGGGTATTTTAAAGGTCGTAATAAGTTAGTCCATTAACTAATTAATATTTATTTGATCATTCTGAAAAACAATAGGTTTCGTGTGTCGGTCTTTCTCATCGAGCCTGTGCGATTTCATGATCATTCAATGAAAACTCCAACTCGTAGAGCGTTCACAAGCCATGTGTGTTAAACAGGCTAATTTGAGCACAAAATGTGTCTCCAATCGGCCAATTTGGTCGCTATGGCAACCAAAATCGATTGGTGTCGGGATCTCACCATAAGATGTGTCTGTATAAAAAATTATTAAAATCGGTTAAGATTTGCAACCTGTAGAGCGTTCACAAGAAAATCTCTACGGCGGCGGCGGCGGCGGCGCGACGGAGACAAATCCATAGTATCCGCCGAACTTTGTTCGGGGGATACAATAAATTTACATGTGTTCCATAATAGAATATTGATCAAATCATTGATATATGTGTATTCCTAATGTTTTCTTCTTTGCAAAAAAGTGTTGTATATATTATATATATTTATATATAATATTATATTATTTTTTATCAATTTCACATATGTACATGTTCATGATGATACAGTATATTGAGAACACCATCAACTGGTATTTTGGTATGTTCATATTAAACTTTTGTATCAGAATTTAGTGAAGTCTTACATTATTCTCCGCATAAGTGTGATATATTTAAATAATATAAATTGATTCAATTGTTTTATTACTTTCATAATGCATATACAAGTACAGTCCATATTAGTATAGGTACTATGTGCAGTCCATTTTCATATTAGTATAGGTACTATGTGCAGTCCATTTTCATATTAGTATAGGTACTATGTGCAGTCCATTTTCATATTAGTATAGGTACATGTACTATGTGCAGTCCATTTTCATATTAGTACAGTGGTCCCTGTAAGATAAGACACCTCCGAAATAAGACTTCCCTGTCTGTAAAGACTTTTTTGTATCCCCCAAAGATCAATTTACCATGTAAATGAACCTGTGAAATAAGACTTCCTGTAAGATAAGACCTCATTTTCTCTGCAAAAGGTGAGGTCTTATCTTACAGGGACCACTGTATAGGTACTATGTGCCTCACAACTCTCATACTTGAACAAAATAGAGTACATTCATTCTTCAAATGCATTAACATGATTAATGAGTTAAACAAATAAGTGCAAAGCACATTTAGAACAGGTCAGATACGTGAATCATTCATGCTGTAAACATGAGTTAAAATAAGACGAAAATATCCATAGAAAGACAAAACACAAGACAAAATACAGTATAGTTAAAAATCAGTGACAAAATAGACATCACAAAAATATCTCAGGCACTTTAAAAAGTATAATTTTTGGCATACAAAACATATCAATAAGCTGTCAGTGCACATCCGCTGAAGCTACTCCGGCACATAACGACTCTTCCTGCTCTGTAGAATGGGTATCTCCACCCGATGGAACAGCCGAATCAGCCGACGGATCAATGAAATTCACAGCCTCATTATCCGCAATATCGCTAACATTCGTGTCTGAAGTGTCAATGGACTGACAGGATCCAGTTTGAATAAAACTTTCAGAAGTCCTAATAGCACCGAGTAAATAATATCCAACTCCAGAAGCTGGAAAATGATATATTAATGACAATATAGATATAGACAACACAATATAAGAAGAAAAAAAAACTATTTCATGTAAGAATTTTTTAAAAGATGAAATTTATTAAAATAGAAGTTACCGTTCAAGATATTTTCTGCACGAAATTTTATTTTTCTTCAAACATGATATCTCATCCATCCAACTACCAGTATATTATCAAATTCATGAAATAATTTCATAAAAAAAATGTTATTTTGTAAAATTATTCGAAACTGACCAAGGGCCACTGAGATGAGTAGCCAAGTGTTATAAGTCATGACAGCGAGCATCAGTAGATAGCCGACTATCAACTCTGCTACGTGTAGGAATGTCTGGCCTATGTGTAATTTTATCCTGTAGGAATGAATTGAGAATAAATACAGAAACAATATTTTATTCTAAGACCATGTCATCAACATTCATGGCAACTCAAATACTCACATATATCAGTATATATCAGACGAAATGAAGCATAGAATGAAGCATAAAAATTTCTTACTTTTTCTTCTTAATATGCTGTACAGAAGGTGGGATCACTAACGATCGAACTAAAGCTGGGCGTGCTCGAATTTCCGACAATGGGGCTCGCTTCAGTGGGTTCTGTGTTGCTATTCTATGCAAACATATCCTGATTACTTTCAGACCTTCAATCAGGAAGGTCACAAGTATAACCACTATGCATATTCCCGCAAAACCTGAAAGCAAACGTAAAATATCTGTGTTACCATTGTGACCTGTACATGTAGAACATTTTTACAGTATTATGACTACATGGGACCATTTATGTGATTTGGCAGGAATGAATGAAGTAATAATCCCACGTTTTGAATTTTGATGATGCCAAATTAATAGCATTTATTTTGTTTACTGTACCTCCAACATTGTGTGTTGTCCATCCCTCAAAGAGGAAGTTCGTTAGGCTGCTTGAAAAGCGAAAGTACATCTGAAAATAGAACAGAACGGGTGCGTGGATTGATTTGACCTTCAATTAATGTACTATACACCAATACTGAACTACTTCGTAGGTGATGTCTGCACAATTATTTAATAAAAGAAGTTGATATTTATCCTTTATTCGAGAATGTAAATTAGTGGTGCGCCTTCAAGTTGACATATACACATGTATAGATATTCACATTTTGATGGCTGAGGTGCTGGTCAGACCTGGGGTAATTGTAATTTGTAATTGTAATTGAGTGTAATTAATTACAAATTTCAGTGTAATTGAATGTAATTTGTAATTGGCTGAACTTCAATTACAAGTAATTGTAATTGTAATTAAATACATCTATATTTGCCTGTAATTTCAATTACTTTCCAATTACATTTCCAATTACATCAATTCTTTTAAATGGTTGATATGTATGATAGTTTTTGCTTCATGACCTTTATCATGTTTATGAAAATGTTAATTTGTCAATTGGTTTCCCAATATGGCAGCATGTGATATCCTAAAACATGAACATGGTGCGGACTGAATGGTTTACTAATAATATCCAGATGTTTCAATGTTAGCATAAAACAATAATGCATTTTCTTGGACAGGATGTGTATTGTGTAATAACTAGACGTCAAGGCCTAAAGATGCCTTGGAGGCATTTCGGTGTGATGATTAATTTATAATATATACTAGATATCGACGAGAAAAAAAAAAATGCCGACTCGGCAAAAAAATTTCGGGTCAAGGTCAAAGTTCATCCATAATACCAATTAGACATGTTTGTCTAGGGCGACGAGTCCAAAAATAACGTCCGTTTCGCTCTACGAAGCATCGTTTCCGAGATATCGACGAAAACGAGAAATGCCGA
Organism: Terebella lapidaria; assembly: GCA_949152475.1. Lineage (NCBI taxonomy): Eukaryota > Metazoa > Annelida > Polychaeta > Terebellida > Terebellidae > Terebella > Terebella lapidaria. The sequence continues at coordinate 20,869,998 of OX424566.1, read as the reverse complement.
CTCGGCAAAATAATTTCGGGTCAAGGTCAAAGTGCATCCATAATACCCATTAGACATGTTTGTCTAGGGCGACGAGTCCGAAAATAACGTCCGTTTCGCTCTACGACGCACCGTTTCCGAGATATCGACGAAACCGAGAAATGCCGAATCGGCCAAAAAATTTCGGGTCAAGGTCAAAGTTCATCCATAATAACCTTAAGACATGTTTGTCTAGGGCGACGAGTCCGAAAATAACGTCCGTTTCGCTCTACGAAATACCGTTTCCGAGATATCGACGAAAACGAAAAATGCCGACTCGGGAAAAAAAATTCAAGGTCAAGGTCAAAGTTCATCCATAATACCCCTTAGACATGTTTGTCTAGGGCGACGAGTCCGAAATGAACGTCGGTTTCGCTCTACGACGCACCGTTTCCGAGATATGCAGGATGCCTCATGGATGACTCAGCAAAAAATTATTTTGACCTCTAGGTCAAAGGTCGCTTGACGTATCGATCCCAAAATCAATAGGGTTCTTCCCTGTTGATATATAAACCTCCGTGCAAAATTCTGCAACTATTGCCTGAATATTTTTCGAGTTATCGTCCGGAAACCAAGTTTCAAATTCAGCCTCGATTTCATCCTCAAGGACCTCACGGACCTCGGAGCCGGATCAAAAAAAATAATACACCCTAGAGATGTTTGTCTAGGGCGACGAGTCCGAAAATAACGTCCGTTTCGCTCTACGACGCACGGTTTCTGAGATATGCAGGAAGCCTCAAGGATGAATCAGCAAAAAATTATTTCGACCTCTAGGTCAAAGGTCGTTTGACGGATCGATCCCAAAATCAATAGGGTTCTTCCCTGGTGGCATATGAACCTCCATGCAGAGTTCTGCAACTATTGCGTAAATATTTTAGACATGTTTGTCTAGGGCGACGATTCCGAAAATAACGTCCGTTTCGCTCTACGAAGCACCGTTTCCGAGATATCGACGAAAACGGAAAATGCCGACTCGGCAAAAAAATTTCGGGTCAAGGTCAAAGTTCATCCATAATACCCCTTAGACATGTTTGTCTAGGGCGACGAGTCCGAAAATAACGTCCGTTTCGCTCTACGACGCACCGTTTCCGAGATATCGACGAAAACGAAAAATGCCGACTCGGCAAAAAAATTCAAGGTCAAGGTCAAAGTTCATCCATAATACCCCTTAGACATGTTTGTCTAGGGCGACGAGTCCGAAATGAACGTCGGTTTCGCTCTACGACGCACCGTTTCCGAGATATGCAGGATGCCTCATGGATGACTCAGCAAAAAATTATTTTGACCTCTAGGTCAAAGGTCGCTTGACGTATCGATCCCAAAATCAATAGGGTTCTTCCCTGTTGATATATAAACCTCCGTGCAAAATTCTGCAACTATTGCCTGAATATTTTTCGAGTTATCGTCCGGAAACCAAGTTTCAAATTCAGCCTCGATTTCATCCTCAAGGACCTCACGGACCTCGGAGCCGGATCAAAAAAAATAATACACCCTAGAGATGTTTGTCTAGGGCGACGAGTCCGAAAATAACGTCCGTTTCGCTCTACGACGCACGGTTTCTGAGATATGCAGGAAGCCTCAAGGATGAATCAGCAAAAAATTATTTCGACCTCTAGGTCAAAGGTCGTTTGACGGATCGATCCCAAAATCAATAGGGTTCTTCCCTGGTGGCATATGAACCTCCATGCAGAGTTCTGCAACTATTGCGTAAATATTTTTCCAGTTATCGTCCGGAAACCAAGTCTCAAAATTAGCCTTGATTTCATCCTCACGGACCTCACGGACCTCGGATCCGGCTCAAAAAGAATAGGGTTCTTCCACATATCATTTCTGACTTGTGGTGAAAATTTGACGAGGATCCGTCAAGGCAATCTAAAGTTATCGTCCGGAAACCAAAAGTGGCGGAAGAAGAAAAAAAAAAAAAAAAAAAATAAAAAAATAAATTCTTGAAATCAAACAACCACATGTACAATGAAGAGTGGGCTTTTGTCAAGCAGTATAAATTTGTGATCGTAACTGTTCACCCCATGGAACCTACATCTATCCATTGATCTCTGTTCTGACTAGCGACTTAATTACTGTCCAAACATTGTTCCAGGGTGAATAGAACAAACGTTTCACCACTGGCATGAATTTAAGTTTGAAACAATAGCTGCAGTTCCATATGATAACAATATGGAAATTTGAAAGAATAAATACACCTGGTGAGTCGTTATACATGTGGGTGGGAGCCAATAATAATGGAAACAACTGTTAACCAATCCCGATGAAGATTTATATATTGTTTGGGGTTGTGCCTTGCCTCGTAAGATAATCTGCATATATAGCCTCCCGCGAAGACGAAGCAGCATCAGATTTCAAAAACCTTTTCCACTCAATCAAGATGTCACAGAAACTTTAAAGTCGGATTTTTAGCCGTCATTGAGACGAAAGTAAACTGGGTGCACTGTTAGCATAGTTGATTTGGAATATTCCATGCAAAAGTAATTTGTAATTGTAATTCATTACATTACAAAAGTAATTGTAATTGCAATTAATTACATTGCTATTTCATTGTAATTGAGTTTCCCAAATCAATTGTAATTGTAATTGTAACTAATTACATTGCAATGTAATTGACCCAGGTCTGGTGCTGGTCTGCTATAGTCTATAGTGGTGCAAAAACACACAGACCCATCAGGGATCGACATTAGGCATATGACACCAGTGGCCCCATGGGGCCAGTAACATCTGGAAGTTACTGGCCCCATTCATAATCTACTGGCCCCACTTTCAAAGTTCAATAACAATCAGTGCACACTTGAATATCAAACACTGATGCATTTTCATAAAGAAGCAACATGGAAAGGCTTTCAAGGGAAGTGAAATATTGTGAAGTAAAATTCAAAGAATGCAAGATTTTATACTGGCCCAGTGGGGCCAGTGACTTACGGAATCTGGTGGCCCCTACTGTAGCCCTGAAAACAAGGCAAAAGCAGGGTGTATTTTAAGATAAAAATCTTAAAATACACCCTGCTTTTGCCTTGTTTTCAGGGCTACCCCTACTGGCCCCACAGGCTCAAAAATACGGTCTCCCTTTATACACGAAAAACATGTTTTTAGTATGTTTTTGGGGACATGAGAAATGTTTTTCGTGTACTGTTTTTCTTTTTTATTTCGACTCCTAATGTATTGACAGTTATTCTTTAGGCGTCAATAATGGTATATCAGTGTAATTGGTGCAGTATTATACTATAGCAGCGTAATACACTCAATTTATGTCGAATTAATCGTATTTAGTCGTTACAGAAATGCATCATAACGCCATCGGAGGAACGAACACGTTATTCCGGTCCATCAGCATGAAAATGTTTTTGGGGTCTAAGTCATCATAACGTCAACAGAGGACAGTACGGAAATGTGGCATCATCATCATACGATGAAGATATTTGATATTTACACTATTCGTATTGTTATATGAATCCAGATAGTAGATACTCTTTTTATCATCAGCATTTCATATTATTGGATTCTGTACGGCAAAATAAAATGTAATATACATGTAATAAATCGATCTGGTTTTTAAGCAGACATACGTGTTTCAGGTTTGTTTTTAGGGACATGAAATGTTTTTAGTGTATGGGAGAAATGTTTTTGGGGACACGGCATGTTTTTAGTGTATGGGAGAAGGCTTATAGTATACGGGAAAATGTTTTTAGTGTATGGGAGAAATGTTTTTGGGGACACAAAATGTTTTTAGTGTATGGGAGAAGGCTTATAGTATACGGGAAAATGTTTTTAGTGTATGGGAGAAATGTTTTTGGGGACACGAATGTTTTTAGTGTATGGGAGAAATGTTTTTGGGGACACGGAAGGCTTATAGTGTACGGGAAAATGTTTTTATTGTCTGGGGGAAATGTTTTGGGGGACACGAAATGTTTTCAGTGTAGGGGAGAAGGCTTATAGTATACGGGAAAATGTTTTTAGTGTATGGGAGAAATGTTTTTGGGGACACGAAATGTTTTTAGTGTATGGGAGAAGGCTTATAGTATACGGGAAAATGTTTTTAGTGTATGGGAGAAATGTTTTTGGGGACACGAATGTTTTTAGTGTATGGGAGAAATGTTTTTGGGGACACGGAAGGCTTATAGTGTACGGGAAAATGTTTTTAGTGTCTGGGAGAAATGTTTTTGGGGACACGAAATGTTTTTAGTGTATGGGAGAATTGTTTTTGGGGACACGGAATGTTTTTAGTGTCTGGGAAAAACTGATAATTGATTGTTTAGTAGAACAGAGTAGGTGTTGTTTTTTTCGATTATTCCCTCAAAGGGTAATTGCAAATTAATTTCACGGACGCACTTCACGGTCCATCACTAAAAACGTGTTTTTCGTGTATTAAGTGGGACCCCTCAAAATATGGTGTGGGGCCAGTGGGCCAGTGTTAATGTCGCTCCCTGCCCATTGAATGAATATTAAACTAACGTAACAATCAGTGGCACTAACTGCCTGGCCATCCACGACATGGGTGAATGAATCGGTGGCATCCGTGTTGAGCGGCCCGATTCTCGGCCATTGACCAATTGACTGGTTTCGTAATGTTGTTAGTCCCATATACTAAACTACGAGTGGAATGAACTCTGAGCTACGCGAATGGCGTCAGTGATCTTACCTTTTTACAAGGCCACAACTTCCAACAATTCAAGCAAGGGGAACATAATTTCCTTGTCTTGTTTGTAAACACGAAATCTCATTTCAGTCACATGACTTGTACAGCATTCCCCAGATGTCGCCACTATCACATCGCTGACTAGATGGCTCGGCTACAAGTTCGACAAGGCAGTATCTCTGAATGGGCGGCCCAGAGAGCTTTGGATATAGTATGAAGGAAATTGGCTAATTCTATGTCAAACGCAAAGAAACGCATATCTGTTTTAGAACACAGAAAATATTTCTATTTTGTATTTACCAGTGTTTACCTATATTATTGAAGATACACATATATGTGTACAAAGTTTGATATCCTGACATCTCGTAAATGAAAGGGTTAGGTGATTGAGAATGCAAAAGGCTACTATAATCTGATAATGTGTTGGCTTTTACAGAACCTCGATATATTTAACCATTCTCGAGATATTAACAATTGTATGTCAATTTAAAAAAATATTTGTACTGCAATTAGGAAGCTCACTAACTATAATGAGTATTCATGACGTCGCACGAGTAAATTGCTTTAAGTAGCTATTTTAGAGCCTATTTCTGAAGGATCGGTGCAGAGTATCGATAAATGATTGAGAATATAAACATGAAAATAGAAAATATACCATACCCTGTCACCCATAAGATGTGTCTGGTCACCATGGCAACCAAATTTTAAATACGGGCCATACCGACGTGGTTGCTAAGGGTTTTTCGAGACTGGTATGCAAATATGTTTTGAAATTATTGAATGAATTCCAGAAAATGCTCTCATCAACATTTTAACCAGTTCTGTGGCACCCAATTCTATATTGATATGGCGTTGGGCCCCTAACAACCACCGTTGTTGTGGGACACATGTGGAGAATAGTTACCTTGGCAACCAACACTACATGTTTAAAAATAGACGTTTCATTAGCTTAATTAACTTGTGACATCACGGATATACTATTGATCATTACACTAGTCAATTGGGGGGGGGGGGGGGAAGTTAGCCCAAAATGTTCACTAAAACTGTCAAATCTTCATAAATATATCCAGATATTGACATGTATGCCGTGAAAACTACATGTATAATAATCAGTGAAATTTTCTGTATCATCTACCAAAAATAAGTATCATGCTTTTTTTAGTTGGACTTTAACATTGAGGTAGATTGCCAACTTTCTTCAATTTTTGCGATGGAAGTCTGAAATTTAGTGAAAAAATTGCCTGCCAGTGAAGTATGCCAAGTTATAGAACAATACCATTCAGCATCGCAAAAATGTCTGCAAAAATCGGGTTAACAAGTGAAAATCAGAGCTGGCCTATAGCACGCTGGGAAAGTCGATCTCCAGAATCTGAGGTTGAACGCCGGAATTGGAGGTTGAACGCCCGAATCAGAGGAAATCGCGAAACTATTAAATCCGCCCCCTGCTATCACAATTACATCACGTCAGCCGTCGTTTGTCATCATTCGTCATCGTACGTCGACATTTTATCTTAAAGTTTAAAATCAAGTCCTTTTGGAATTTTGCTTTGAATTCAAGATGGACTTATTTTTTACTCGCATTTTTCGCATTTCGCCTTTTCAGGTCACCGAACGTATGGGCCGATAACCTATTGCCATGGCGTTCCTTCCAGAGAAAGTTTTTTTTTTCTATTTCGCGTTTTTTTTTTATATTTTAAATGGCGGCCATTCTTGTCTAAAACTACCAATTTTGGACTTTGGCGGCCATTTTCTCAATATCTGTTCAGTAACTTGTACTATGATGTGTATAAGTTTCGTTGCCCTTGAATCGCTCGTAGTGGGCCATTTTGGCCCAATCTTGGGCCAAATGAGACTTTCCCGCGTTAAATTCTCCTATGCTTTATAATGGGATACATTATACCTAATATCATTCTCCTCTAATCAATTGTGGACATATAGGATTTGATATGCTGAATATTCTCGTCCCCTTGAATTTGACTTTTGACCTAATTTTTAAGATCACATGACAAAGTGGCTGATATATCGCTTCTTATCAACTTTTTAACTTGGGAATCAATTGTGGACATATAGGAAACAATATATACGCCGAATATTTCGAATACTTTAAATTTGACCTTTTCAAGGTCACAGTACAAAATTGCTAATATCTCGCTTATTATCGACTTTACAGCTTGTAAATAGTTTGTGTACATATAGGAAATGATGTATGCTGAATGTTTTGATGACCTCAATGTCAGAGTACAAATTGGCTGATATTTCGATCATTATTGACTTTACAGCTTATTAGGAATCAAATGTGAACATATAGGGACTGATGCTGAATATTGTCAGGACATTGAATTCGTCATTTGGCCTCATTGTCAAGGTCACATGACAATGGCTAATGTCTCGCTTATTAGCAATTTTACGCCTGAAGATAGAGTTTAGGTATTCACTCTTTCAAATAGGAAGTCATATATGGCGATTTGCGTATTGGCCTTGAACTTGACCTTCAATGACCTTGAAAGGTCAAAACAACCATTTTTGGGTGAAGAATAAGCCAATATTTTCCTCTGCAGACGAATTGCTCGTAGATAGAGCTTATGTTTGCATTATGAGCATATAGGAAGTCGTATATACGGAACAACTAATTATGACATTGAGCTTTTTCTTTGATGACCTTGAATTTTATATGTCTGATCAATGTGAAATGTGTAAATTAGCCTCTGAGGCAACCGCTTGCAGCTAGAAGTTGGGATTGTGTTATAAGCTTATAAGAAGTCAAAAATATATGGCATATTTTTTGTTGACCTTGCACTTCAGAATTTAGATGACCTTGAAGGCTAGATCTGAAAGTCTCGCTTGACCTCACAGGGTGGGAGCTTGCCCATGATTCTTGACGAGTCAACTCGGTAAAAATCTCTCCTCGTAGGGGCTTTGCTCGGCAAACATCTTTAATCACAGGGGCATCTGAAAGCCTATTGGACAAAAAAAATTGCCAAGCAAAGCCCCTGCGAGGAAAGATTTTTACAGCGTTTTTTCACAGCGTTGAGACACAAAATATTTTTTTTTTCAATATTCAGATGTCAATTCACACATCACAGTTTAGACGTGACCTTGAAATGTATCAAGGTCATCTCATGTCCAGTTCAAGGTCACCAAAAGATCTGCCATAATTGGGTACATTATCGGAAGCTACAAATCTACATTTTTTCTGTATGTAAATTCAACTTGCCATATGCGGATATTATTATGTCCAAGAGTTAATCAGACAGTATTAAAATCAATCAATGTTCATAGGAGTCAATCAGATCTGAACAGTAGCATATCCAAAACACTGAGTTCGTTAATGCATGAATGATTTTCCCCCGCAGGGGGTCTTTACTGGACGACCTTTACTGAACGACCTTAGCCAATTTGCAATAGTCGCAACGCCGTTACACCACTACAATGTATAAAATTCCCTATATGGTCATAATGCAAACTGAGCTCCATCTGCAGTTGTTTCGTAGGCAGAAATCAATTTGCACATAACAATTTGAATGTGACATTGAGACCTAATACTCAACACCACGTTAGATCAAGTTTAAAGTCACCTTGTTATCCCCCATATGTGACTTCTGTGTGCACAAATTACAAACCTGAAATCTATTTTCAAATGTTTGGTCTGCAGCGGCCAATTTATGCGTTTCTGGCCAGACATTTGAAGATCATCGAAGATCTACCATATGTCTTCTTATAGGTCCATGATTCAAGCCTATAAGCTCTATCTGTAGCAGTTTTGTAAGTCCATTTTACACATTTCAGGTCAGATCTGACCTTTAAATTCACAACTCAAGGTCGTGTGAGGTCAAGTTCGAGGTCACCACTCCCTATTATGCTTACAATATATGTATACACACTCACTCAAGCAGTATCTAAGCATTTCTGACCTACGATTGGACCCGCCTTCATACACGACAATAATACAGAGTTTCATGCATACGAGAGTTTAGAGAGAAAGTTAATTAGTCGTTTTTTAAGAGTGCCAAAAAGTGAGATTTTGGTATTTTTTGGCTCTTCGGGCTGTTTGGACTTTCATTTTGGGCCTTTTGAGCGATTCGAGGCATTCCATCTTCATAAACCTTACAAAGAGGCTAAAGGTGCTTGCTTGTGTGAAACGAACTTCTGAATGTATTTTAACGTAGAAAATAGCTACAAAAGTCCCGAAATTGTCGTTTTGTGTCGAAAGCAATTTGAAAATCAAAGTTTGTTTCGTGGAAAATTTCGGGAAAAATCGAGCGTAAACTTCAAGGATAAAAATGTCTACACGACAGATATTGACGACGACGCACGCAACGCCATGCCAATAAGAATATAGGACATAGGGGCGGTAAGCCGGTAACCGAAAAAAAATTCTGATACATGTATCAAAGATCATATTCATTCGCATGCATGTTTTCTCAATTCGATTCTGATATGGCATGGCAAATGGCTGAACTTCAAAACTTATTCTGAACTGTGATAGGTCTGCAGATTTCAAGTATGATGGGCTCATAACGAGAAAGGGGTCCTATCGGGTATACATGTGTACATTGGTATCGCTAAATTTTTTATTTCGTATGGACGGAAACACACACAGTGTATGGTTGAATAAGTACGCGTTCCAGACCTACTAATACATAGCCCTTATCGATCTGTGTTACGTTTTGCAGACAATAATATGTTTATATTCATGCTTACCTATTTATCGGACTAATAATTGTAAAACAAATGTAGCATATTGATTGTATTGGCAACTTGACATGTAAATATTTGAAAATCGGGGATGGAATATAGATCAGTTCGTGATCGAAAGATTATAAATGGTTTTAGTATGAAATATACTTTGTTCAAATGTCAATGCCTAAAGAATTGTCGACTTTCATAAGGTCAAAAATCACTTCAGCTGATTTGGTTCGATTTCATTTGCACAAAAATAATGCTACGGCACCCTCTATAAGGTTAGTCATAAACTTTCCACCGATGACTATTTTTTCTGTATAATATATCATGAACCAAAGCTTGCGTAAGCGTGTGTGACAGATGTTCCTAGATATACAAAACGGGACGGCATAGGTATACACTATAAACTGATGAGCCTTCCTGCTTTAGGTTGTTTGTGGTTGCAGTGGATGCACCGTTGTTGTGTTCAACTAACTGAGATGCTGATCTCAGTGAGCTGCTGAGAATTATTTCAATAATTCAAAGCAACAAGTGTGACCATCTTTCTGGCACGGCTAGACTATTTCGCAACGGTACAGCGTGATTGGCTAGATCGTCTGGGCGCTTTCGTCCAATGGGACGCACGCCTGTTATCATTGCTTACCCCGGTGTCACCGCAACAGATCGATAATTGTTTGCCAATCTATAATACAAATGTAATTGGCAGTATTAGACTCGCCGTTTATGGATTTCATGTTATGGTAAAAGGGCGGGGACACTCCGGGGGGGGGGGGGGGGGAAACTCGGGTGGGGTTGTTTTCAACATGTTGTTCATTGGAGGGGAATTGAGGTGTGTGTGTGTGGGGGGGGGGGGGGGGTAACTTTAGTGGTAAAGGGATGGCACTTGTTGATGAATGTAGGTCTTCATTTGCAAAAGCTAATAGCATGTTCTATTGTTCTAACACTAAGCAGAGAGAGCGACCAACCACGGCAGTTATATACGCTCGCGCCTCATGCCGTGCCGTCATTTTCTCGATCCTTGGTGTTAATCGTGCACGGAGGTGCTGCAATTTGCAAAGCAAATGGCTATACGTGATTACGACAGGAAACTACCGTGCAATATTCTTAATTGCAAGTCTCAGAGCTTATTCCATAGCATCAAGAGTTATTATTAGGAGCAGATTGGTGTCGAATTATTTTTAAGTTGACGTGAAATGCGGAACATACACTGAATAAACATTTCAAGACAACCTTCTGAAAAAGGTCAGATCATTTCACAGTCAAGAGAGATAATCGTTCGCAATGCCGCGGATTTTTCTCATTCGCAATAACGAAACCCGCCATCAAGACGGAGCCGAAAACGAAACCGAAATTACTGATGGGAATTCACCGGCGGAGGGCGAAGATGCCAGCGACATGGCGAGTGATTCCGAAACTGAAATGAGTCTGGATACAGGTAAGATAACTTGATTAAGTTATTTGGCTACACGTTGTAAATAATTGATGTCATATTAAATACGACGAATCGATTCTTTTGCCACAATTCGCACATCCATCCAGAGCATGTTAAAATTTAATCCGCCGGAATATCACCACTGTCCAGGCATGAAATTTCACGAAAGATTTATTTGAAAAAGAAAATCAATAAACTGTTCTTCGTACGATTTTGCTAGTTTGAAGATTCGTCATTTTGATTGACAAAAGAGATTGACAAACCAACTCCATTGATAATTACTCAGGTCATTAGACAATCCATTGATTCATTTACTTCATGTGATGAGTGAAATGGTTTTCTGAGAAAAACGAGTAAATGAAAGGGTTTATACCGTTGAACTACTGTACATATATTTTCATGATTCGACGAATATAGAAAACTTCCTTGATATGAACTTGAAGCCCTCTAATAATCAACCAGTGGTGCAGAATTTCAACATTGTTTACCGAATCTATCATTAGTAATATATTTTTCAAAAATGGGACATTACCTACAGGTAATATAATTAGGCATTATATATACTCTGATTTTTCTGACTCGTTTACACTGTTTTTTGCTGTTATTTTTCGCGATGCTGAATGTTATCGTTCTATAACTTGGCATACTTCACGTGGGAGTCAAAAAACAGTTTTCTACCGAATTTCAGACTTCTATCGCGAAAATTTATATAGTTGGCAATCTACCCCAATGCTAAATTTAGCCCTGTCATTAATTTCTGTGTACATGTACGCACAGAATTTTGTGTGTCTGCTCGGTTATTTAGCGGTGTATTCTTTCGAAACCAACATGTTTGTGCAGATTACACCCCAATGTGTTTTCTGGCCCCAAATTACAACAATACTTCGAATATTGATGGATGGAAACGAGCCCAGATCCTCGAATATGCTAAGATTCTCGAGATTCGTTTTGCTGAAATTTAACATTGGGGGTAGATTGCCAACTTTTTCAATTCTTGTCATATAAGTCTGAAATTTGGTAGAAATTGCCGTTTGATTTCCAGGTGAAGTATGCCAAGTTATAGAACGATATCATCTGGCATCGCAAAAATATTGTCAAAACCGATGTAAACAAGTTTTAAAAATCAGAGTAGAAGTAACTTAAACGTATATTTCTGCACCGGTACGTCATGGGGAAGAAATATGGCACCAGTTTCAAGAACTATCGATTATTACATGAAAACTGGTGCCATAGTTTTCCCACTCATGACCTTACGAACGGCGATTTATAAGTGTCAGTTTCGACAGTCATAATACTGAATATCGATTTAAATCATATTAGAGTGAACGCACACGATTTCCATCATGTATCTAATGAAGAAATTAATATGTATGTTATTTACAATAAACATGACATTCCACATGTAAATGTCAAGTTAATGCCGAAAACACTTGAAATGAGGGCAAAAAGCGGGATAATTCAATCCCGGGTAGATTATTCAGCTTTTAGAGCCCGTTGGCACCTTTCAAGTGCTTACACGTATTTCCAAACTGACGGGTTTGTAGCAGATATACGTTTATTCCGTAGCTGCCTGCCAATATGTTCAATTTATTTAGACGCACAGGGATTTCATACAAGTGGTTAGATAAATTATCGGTGCACATCAGTTAACGCTATATTATTTATCTCGTTAATATGTTTGTTCTCAATAGAAGGTGTTCATTTCTATTATCGTCGAGGAAGGATTGCGTCAGTATTAATAATAGTGAATATATTCAATTCATGGAATTTTATTCACATTTTTCAACAACACTTCCGTCGATCATGCACCTCCCATACAATTTTGAACGCTTTTTACATCAAGTTTATTTCGTGAATCTCGTACAGTCATCCATGTTATCCTATACGTAAGAGCGTGATGAATGGAAATATTGATTTTTTCTCTCTCTCGATCTCAAAAATAAATCTGTACAGCTAAATAGACTACGAGATTTCATTTGTCATAATCAGCCTTCGAGCCGGATGGTGCATTCCATAAAAATTCAATAGATCGGGATGTTCTTTATGTCTGAAGAAATCCTGTAAATAAATGGAACATTGTCTCGAGAGAGGGCATTTATACCGATTTAACCATTAATAGCCTTTCCAAATCTGACTTAATTGTTTGAGCCTGTTACTATTCCCTATATACCAAGTATGGATAAATCTGCGCAGCAGATGGCTTTAAAGACCTGATTGTTAAGAAAATATTTGAAAGGTTTCGCAGCAGATGAAGATGATTTTTTTACAGTACAAATATTTAAGACATGCGCCATATTTTGCCAGTTTAGTTGTGGCTCCTTAGTTGTTATTATTATTGTAGCAAAATTGCGTGAATCATGTTCCTTTGCATCACAGTTCAACTTCATGAAACACATTTGGTATCGTAAAATTGATGTACCGAAAGTGTAAAACTAAATTTAATCTTGTGGTTGTCATGTGTAAGAGTACATATGTCGCCTCGTATAGATGAAAATACGTTTCTTCTTACACATGTACACAACTATATATGTACTGAGTGACGGGTGGCATGTGCCGGCATTGTGTCCCTAATGAAAAAGGCATATATATATATTCATCATATAACTCAACAGTATTATACAAATACGTCCATATTGTACATGTATATTGAATCGTGTTATTAACTGATAACAAGGCTGATCCATATAATGGTTGTGATTTACATTGATAGACTGTTATTGCACATGATATCGAACGCTTACCAGTCAATAACATGATCGATCATAGTACAGTAACAGATTGATTGATTTTTTTTTCTTGACAAATAAAAAACCTATACATTTACAGAACTGGTACATAGGTTCGTTGACTCTGGAATTAAAGCCACATAGCGCATTATTACCGTAGCTTTTTTTGTATTTAGGTTACATACTTTTTACCTAGACCTTCATGTTCAAAGGAAAGGTTTTTTTCGAATAATCCGGGAAGAAAGTGATCAAATTTTGCCGCTCTCTTTCAGTTACGTCATCAACGTCACGTGACCAGAACCAGCCAATCAACTACAGCGAGAGGGAGACCAGACACGAGAGGAACACGCCATCAATTAATGGCGATCGTGATGAGAATGACAACGGAAAGCTGCTGGACTTATCACAGAAATCTAAGAACATTGAAACGGGTGAGTGAATACATATAGGCTATCCGAATGTGCCGATGGCCATTCCCCCCCCCCCACCTTAAATCCTCTAGAAAACAGAGAAACGAAGCTTAACCCTAGGTCTAGATCTATGTAGATCTACATGTAGGCCTACATCGTTACAAACAATTTGCATTTCCAAAAGTCCGTTCCATATATATAAACTTCTCGTCCAATGTCTATCCATGCAGGTGAATTGTTGAGTTTGCCACCACCTACAAGCCAAGAGATTCCACACAACATCCGGAACTACAACCACTTCTTCCTACCCATGCCGTATCCCTCCGCCTATACGTCACCATACTTAATGAGGAGTAAACCGGTCGATCAGATGAGATTCTTCCGACCTTGGAGTGAGTTACAACGTCTATCGGCCATGCCAGATTTCATCTCGAACCCGCTGCATCACCCGAAGCCGATATCCAACTGGTCTCACTTCTTTAATCCGTATCACAACCCGAAATTCGGACTTCCGCCGGGATTCCCACTTCCGCCGTTTGACAGGAAGCCGGAAATGGCTGCCGCTGCGGCAGCGGCGCGATTTTTCTGCGTTGACCCTGCGACTGGTCGCCCACTGCCGCCGCCGCCACTGCCTTCCCCACTCGATACGAGCGACTCGCTCACGTGCGATTGCTACGGCAACATGAAGCCTCCGGACGACGCGACGTTCGAGACGATTTCCGGGAATTCGCGAACGTTTCGCTGTCGCCAGTGCGGAAAGACATTCAAGCGGTCGTCGACTCTCTCCACGCACCTTCTAATCCACAGCGACACGAGACCCTACCCTTGTCCCTATTGCGGGAAACGCTTCCACCAGAAGTCCGACATGAAGAAACATACATACATCCATACAGGTAGGCCTGACTTCTCTGCTACAACATGCAAATACAAATATTTGACATGTAGGCCTCTGTCTGCAATATGGATCTATATGTTTTGAGTCGTCGCCTACTTTTAAATGAGATATTTCAGGCGTAGGCCCTATTCTGAATATGAGATCATCGGTATCAGAAAAGTACAAATCCAATTTGACGAATACAATGCTTAGTTCTCTGTTTATAAATTCCTGCTAAATTACATCTACAATTTACTTTTCATCAGGTGAGAAGCCGTACGTCTGTCGTCACTGCGGCAAGGCGTTCAGTCAGTCGTCGAACCTGATCACGCACACGCGTAAGCACACGGGTCTGAAGCCATTCCGCTGTGACGTCTGTCGTAAGTCGTTCCAGCGCAAGGTCGACCTGCGGCGTCACATCGAGGCTCAACACCCGGATGCCGACGTCCGCGCGCTCGTCAACTACGCGTCGATCTCGCTGCGCGTGCCCGTACGCACAGATTCTCACTCCGCGCTTTCGACGCACGTGAACGCGCACGCCAAAGCTTCGCCTTCGCTCTCGCACACGGAGAACGGTGCTTCGCATCCGCATGTGCTGACTGGAGTGAAGTCTCCCTTCATGCATGGGGGCGCCGGGGGCCTCGGATTGGTAGACTTTCGCGGTCCATCCGATCGAATTGTAGATAGTACAGTTGAACAAAAAGGATCGCCGAATTCCGACGTTGGTGTTAGCGAAAATATGATATCACCAGAGAGATTAGGCGATACAGTCGGTACGGACGCAGAACTATCGATGTAACGTTAGTGAACCTTATTTTTTGCAAAACTGAGTCTCTTGATTTTTGTTTCTATATGCATTATCAAATCATTTCCAAAGTATTATTGATGTTATTGTTATTGTTCGTACTGTTACTACTATTTCAGTAAGTGAAGTTTTGTGTACAGATATGTACGTTTACGGTGTATGATATGCACATAAGTACAAACTGGGTTAGTTTTTATCTATTTTGATCTGGATCATGTACATATTTATGTATTTGCAAAATGCATTTTATAATATCTAGTCAAACAATAATTTGTTTATATTTGTGTTGTAGATTAGCTGATTTTAAGTTGATACATGTAGATTGTCCTCAACTAGTTTTTAGAAGTTGTTCTTCCAGCATTTTATACCTCGTGTTTGTTGAATTTATGTTGATGTGACAGCAATGAAAACGATAATGAAATGTCAGATTTTCACGATATATAACATGCAAGGTTTATATGCAACCACTGACATCTGAAACAATAACTTAATATTGATCTTATTTTTATCGCTTTATCAAAGTTTGCCGTAATCTATCACATGCATTTTAGTCCACAACGATCTACAGAAACATAAATCTTCGATATAGATCTATCTAGGATTTATTGAACGTCTATGGCCTTTAAACAGAAGAGATTTCATGCAATCTCACAAAATTCGATTTCCGCCCTTGTTTTCGGCTCTGCCATATGTTACACCGACCACTTCAAATATCTCTAGGAAGCTTTAATAGTCCCAAATAATCGATAAATCCATTCGTAAGCCTATAAAGTATTTGGAATAATAATAAATTTGTTATTTAATAATCCTTTTTTCATGGTACAAATCCAACTTACTACATGTATATCGACTTATTATCTTATGTGTGACGCAATATCCAGCCTAGTCAATTGAAAAGTCCATTGAGTGCACGATATCGTATTTACTTTAGTTTTTAATTATTAATTATACATGTAGATGTATAATTTGTAAATATTATATCACGTTTTGTTCAGTGAATAAAATCATCGAACCACATTCCATATTGTATTTTTCGTGTCAATTATACTTAAGCATCAGAAAAATAGGCAGATTTATCGAATACCGACAATGATTTTAAACGGAGAAAAATAATATTTTCAGTTTAGTTCAGCTTCTTAAAGGACGCTTCTCCCTCCCATCCAAAAAATAAAAATTTCTGTTTGAATCTGTTCACCAATATAACCGCTAATTTTCAAACGCCTGTCGCTTCATCAATCATGATTCTGCCGATATTTGTCGTGATTTTTTGAAAATGATAAAAGATATTTCAAACATTAAAGACTGGACCGTTTACAGAATACAGCCGAATAATATGTGAAAAATCAATCTACAACGCCGTATATCATAAAACTATCAAATTTATTTACATATGTCTGACGAAAATTTGACATATTGCGGATCGATATAATCGATTTGAATATATCATTTTTAAACACATGCGTGGTATATTTTGCATATCTGAGATTTGAAGCATCACAGACGTTCGATAATATTCAATCATGGATGAGAATTCTGTCTCTCTCTGGTATAAATGTAAGGGAAATAAGTGAATAATTTGTGCAAATCAAATCTGACAGTATGAAACTACTCGCTCAAAATGTTTTTATATATATACACAAAATCACAATACATTACATTTGCAGACATAAGGTCACCAAAAATAATTATGCTACTATGGACATTAGCTTAGCGAGGATTAATCAAATCAAGAGGATATCCCGTACGATTGACTGAATTAACGAACTTCCTGTTGAAACGGCTTCTCGTCATGTTCATCGCAAAATAGGAAGCCGTCAGGGAAAGATACGGAAACAAAGATACATGTAGAACGAGAAGAGAGAAAGAAATAAACCCGACGGGGAATCTCATATGGTCTTGTGACGATCCATTGACGGTTTCGAGTGTAACAGATGTACATTATAGACGGCTGAGATGATAAGCTTCAAGTCCATTCTTGCCATATAAAAAAGTTCATTCTTACCAAGTCAAAACGGGTGACAGATCTAAGTCGAAACAATCAGCGGGCGGATCGTCAAATCAGAATATAATGACGAGATGACATTCTATCAAGCATTTCGAGTATATCAAAAATAAGAGAAATCTATCAGTTCAAATCCATTGATTATTTGCAGAGACATATTTCACATTTACTACATGTAGCTCAGAATATCAATCAATAATTTGAGGATAAAATAACTACTGCTGAATGTTTATTGTATAATATTATAGTAGTATTCTCAGAAATGGAGATTACAAAAAATACAGTTTGGCCCATATACTAGTGTGAAGAATATCTCGTTCACTGGCCGATATCAAGCCGATTGTCTATGACGCTGTGTTAGTAACAAGCCGGCAGTTTCAACTCAACTGTTTATTGTGGTGATAATGTCCGATGCTCAATCACACACAATCAGGGCCGCAATCACACCTATGTCCTGTGATTTTCCCGGTCGTATATATATAAATCCAAGGTGATATAGTCCAATTCAATATACACAATTTATATTCCAAATTATACAGTTCCCGATTATATTAACGTCTATTCGATCACGGCCGTTCTTCTTGTTCATGAAATACAACCGTCTTCTAGGACTATCTCTTCTCAACTACGCGGGGCCGCAGGGGAAGCACATGGAAGTTTTCCCGCCTCGTGTATGCGGTGTCGTGATTGGTCTGTGTGTGCTGATCTCACCGGGAAAGTGGGATTCCCCGGTGCATGTTCTGACATGTTTGTCTCGTGATCTGCGTGTAGTGTATGCATGGTTCCGTGTATTTAGGTTAAGGTCAAGGCCGGTGTACTGGGGTCGAATATTCTGATTGGCCGGGGCCGAAGTGCGCGTGAACTGACCTGTGTGTATACATTGTCCTGGTAATGTTTATGTCTGTGATCGTATAATGGCTGTGTCCTGTATGTAAGTCATGTAAATAATGTGTGTGTTGCTATGGAGATGTAGTGCGAGGGAGGGACGGGCGGTTACAGTCGCTAAAATCACTACATTACACCCCTTCATTAATCCTACGCCCTCGGGAATACCCTCCCCGGACCCTACCGTCGCCAAAACCTAAACATGAAAAAGCTAAGAAGTCCTAAAGGTCAAAACCCAACACTCACACACACACACACACACACACACCTACACACACACACACACACACACACACACACACACACACACCGCGACAATGGAAAAACACTTCATACAATAAAAATTTCCTAACTGTCAAAATAAATGTCAGCAGTCAGTCCGTCAGCAGTCACTACGATGATACATATACAAACACATGCACAACAACGAGTGGAATGAAATATGGAATGATATGGAAACAAAACTCCTCGACATTCTCTAATAGAATGGAAATTACTTTAGAGTGTATTGCTGAAATAAAAGTCTGGATTAACCTTAACTAATTACATATATAAATGCTGTGACCAGGATACTACTCTACTATATACACAATTAATTACAGTTATATTCAACGTGACCAGGATATCTAAAAAATGATTGTCTATTTACAATATATACAATCTGGGCCGAATGTTACAGGGCCGTCAATCCAAGTCGACGTTCATTTCTTGTCCTGCTCGCGCCTGCTAGCAGGAGGTGGCGGGGCCGCTGGTGATGCCTGCCGCATCAACTGAATCTGTTCTTCCGGGGGAAGCCGAGGCAGAATGGAGACAATCGTCGCCAGTAAGTCCCCCGGAATGGTTGAAGTCGGAGTTGAAGGGGCCAGAGTCTCTGCTGGGGTCGGAGTAGCTGGGGTCGAGGTTCGAAGTCGCTCATTTTCTTGACGGAGTCTGGCGACCTCGTCTTCTAACTGGCCGACCCGGACTCTCAAGTTCAAGTTGTCCTCGGTCAGTGAGTCGGGGAAACTGGGCCGATGTCGCTTATGGAGGGATCCCATAGCGAAGCCGACTGACAGGCCGCTGTACTCTGCCTGTCGGGTATGTTGGTCGATGGCGGCCAAACATTCTCGCCGGGCCGCTTGCATGTATTGGAGCAGGAGATGGTCTGCCCGAGCCAAAGTCAGGGTCGAAAGATGCTCCTCCATCTCGGCAGGAGGGAGTGAGGGGTCGGCGTTGTGTGTCACCTGCTCCAATCGGGCTGTCCAATAATCTTGGTGGACGCCCAAGTAGTTCGGGAGTCGGCCGGCATCCTCATCTCGGATGAGGTCAAGAAGGTCGGGGTTGTGCCCTGGCAGGGCCTGTAAGCCGGGCAACGTGCGATTGGCCAGTCGCTCTTCGTGTTGTCGCAAAAACTGGAGATCGGCCGCGAATTCTCCAGAGCCGTGTAGAGGTAGCCGCTCATCCAAATCGCGAGGTAGCGGTTCCTGTGGGCCGGGGTCCTCTAACTTAAGTCGGGGCCGATCATTCTCCGCGCCCTGTGTGATAACCGTCCGAGTTACCTCGGTTTCTCCTACGAGGTAGGGCGGAGTCGCCATGGTCGCGATCATCCGCTGCGTGGGCGCTGGAGGTCGGGCAGGGGCTGCGGCAGAAGCCCAAGTCGGTGGAGCTGGCTGATCCTCACTCATTTCTCTGAGTGGAGGCGGAAGGTCCAGACCGGGGTCGTTAGGGCTGGCGGCCGCGGGTGAGGTGGATTTCTCCGTCGGGGTCGAAGATGGCCGGGCCGGAAGCGGAGGATATTCTTTGGGCGGTGGGACAAGCCCCTCTCACACCCGGTAGTCGGTGACATTGGGGGCCGTGGGTCTTTCTACCGTCACCATCCGCCGTGGAATAATGTCTGAGGGTCGGTTACCGGTTGGAGTGGCCGAAGTTCTGGTCGTGGTGGCCGTTGTCGTGGCAACCGACTTGCTGATAGGGGCCGAGGATCTTGCCGGGGTCGTAGACCGGGTAGAGGCCGCGACTGTTGTGTTGGCGGTCTTCACAGACGTAGTCTGGTATGAGATGGGCCGAACAAAGAAAATGGTGCTAGGCCGACGCAATCTAACACCGGGTTCAATGCTTGGATATCGCTGGTCATCTGAGCTAGTCGGACTTCATCAGCCGGGGTCGAAACTCGGTTGTATTCCAACCGGCGGAGCACCTGTCGAATTTCCGGGGCCGAGTTGGGTGGATACTGTTCGAAAAGTTCCGGCGCCATGTGCCAGATGCCGAAAGTCAACACCGTGTTGATGTCCCGTCGGAAGATGGGTATATTGGCCGGTACTCGTGGAGGTCGATAATTCGGGTTCGGCTGCATATCCACCCGGCAGCGCAACGCGAACTTCGCTAACATGGGGCCGAAGGCCAAAAGTCGTCCTTCGTTGTAGAAGGGAAGAGCCGCAACATGATGTGGGGTCGGTTGAGAGAGGTGGCGGAACATGTCCTCCTGCGCCACCGTCATGAAATGGTCCTGGGCCGGACACACGAAAAACCGTAGAAACGGGAAGTGATAGGCTAGGACATGGGCGTCCAGAGCCTGTGCTGATCGGAAGGGGCCGCGTCGGGGAACTGTCGGCCATCGTCGTTCGTCGACATTTTCCTCTTCGCCGGTACAGAATGGGCAAACGAACATATCGTCCTCACGCTGCAGTGGCGCCAACGTGAGCAAGTTGCCCTCTGACAAGGTCGACGGCTGGTCGAAGTTATGGCTATGTCCATAGCCGGCACTCCGCGTTCGCCGGCTGGGCGGAATGTCGTCCCACTGGATAGGTCGTGTGCCGTACGGGGTTATCGGGGCCGGCACATGCTCCATGAGCTCCGCTACTTGGCGGCGGAAGGTCGAAGTCGGGGCCGTGGTTCCAGCGCTGGAGCGGGAGGAGTCGCTGGAGGACGATCGCGAACTCACTCCAAGTCGCTTCTTCAAGGACGAGTAGGTCCGCTTAGATGGTGAGCCGTAGGCTGTGCAATAGCGGAACTGGAAGCCGGTGAGGCCGGAGCTGGAGCGATTGGAGCAATCGCTCGACTGTCAGGGTTGGGTTGTCGGGGCCTCCTCGGCCGCACATTTTGCATCAATGGCACGTTGTACAACGTTGAAGACATCGTCCTGGGTCGGACTGGGAGTGACGCGCTCCCCGTCGCGCCAGTTTGTCTATGGTCGATTTGGGCCGAGTTGTTTTTTCGGAACCGCTGGCTGTATCACTGGGGCCGCTCTGGTCGGTTCTCTCAGTGTTAGAGTCGGGGCCGGATGCCGATTCATCCTCAGGAATGAGGATTGGGTGGTCGGATTCGTCGCCGGAGTCGACTATCTGGACGGACAATGGACGATGTTCTCTTCGTCCATTGTCACTGTGCGGGGTCGATTTTCGCCGGAGCCGTCACTGTCTTTGTCGTCGCCAGGCTTGTCCGCCATGGCGAAAGCCGCGTGGGAGAACAATTTCCACTAGGTGAAGTTTGAACCAGGCCGACTGTAACAAAAGTCCCGATTTCTTAAAAGCCGACCTAGTTCACTTGCCGATAACAATTATGCCGAATTCCATCACAAAGTTCTTGCAAACTTTATCAGCCGCTATTCACAAACGTCTATTTCACTAGTCGACAAAATCCCACTGTTTTTGCAGTAATCCGCACTTCTCAAAGTCAACGAATCTCTTTATCACACAGAAGAGCTCCTTCCACTTCAAAAACTCAAGCATGAATGACCCACTTGCCGTTAATCACTGTAGCCGTACACCAAGATGCTAAAAGTATCTCAGTTCTTAGAATTAGGCCGGGGGGGGGGGGGTGGGGTGGTGGGGGGCGCTGTCTATCTGTATAGAAAACGTCTTTACGCTATATACCATTGTTCCAGTGTATCAGTTGCAAGGCGGGGCCGTCGACAGGGAAACGCAGGTACGATCCATCGTTGGCCTACTAGGCCAGTCCATTATGACAGCAGGGGTGTCCTCACACTGTCCAGATTTCCGTATGTCCGTCTGCCGTCCCCTGGATAACACACTCCAAGACATATTCTGTTTATACGGTTCGAATGTTCAAATTACTGGGCTCTTTTTGCCCGACGACTCACTATTGACTTTATCAGGGGAAATTTTGTGGGTGCTGTAAACAGCTTCAGAGTTTATCTGCGCTCGTGCGTTCCTTGTGAACTAGTTCATTAGTCGTTCCTTTTCCCACAAATTAGCGCACCATAAACTAGCGGGGTCGAATTGTTATTTCACAGACGACACACAGTTAATACAGGCTGAGATATGAATATCAATCGCTCACAGGGGCGGACATCGTTCCGTTCATTTTCAGCCAGTTCACAAGACGACGGGGCCACTAATATTGTAGGGGTCGCAGATGTAATGAACTGGGTCGGTCACACCGTGGCGCTATGAATTTCTTGTGTGATGAATTTTGTGACATGCCGCATCTTGGCATGATAGATTTTTTCCGTGATTGGTTCCCGTACCAATAGGGGCCGTTCCTCTGAATATTACATAGAGTGGGTAGAGGCTCTGTCGACGCATACCCCGGAACGAATCACTCTATCACCTCTTCGACAACTAAGTGGCCTTACTCGCGGCGTGACTCCTCATGAATTATCCTCTTCAGCTGTCACATGGATTGAAGCTTGACGTGATATGTTTAATCATTGCGTAACACACGCGAAACAATGGTACATGTTATACGGGGTCGGAGCACATATCATCATGCAACCAATTATTCACCAGCATCGTAATCATAATATCATATCAAATGTATATATACCAAAATTGCCTCACTGACATCTTGTACATGTTAAAACAGTGTTATATGCATATATGAATATTGTAATATAATATATTATTTATGAGGAAAGAAATGATATCATAGTCCATTAGACATGCATATTTCATCATCAATGATATCAATCAGATAACTAGGCCGAGGTTATCTGTATCGGGCCGGTCTGCGTGCATGGCGTTTGGGTCGACTGGGTCGTGCAGGCAGGGGCGTAGCCTCGCTTGTCTCGGGGTCGGAAGATATCACGGGCTTTTGCTTGCGTGACTTGTGTGCCGGTTTTGGCATGTCGGAACTTGATCCGCGTGATCTTTTCCATTGTCGATGTCGACTTGAGCCGGTTGAGGTCGAAGATCGTGATTGACGATTCTGGGTCGTTGGCGAGTCAGACTCAGCAGTTTGGTCCGAATCAGTATGCCGATCTTGGACTGTTACCTCCCAGGGGTAATAAAACTCCTTGAGAAGGCCCATGGGGTCGGGCGACTGTTCTGGGTCGGATTGACTTGACGACTCTGTGGGTCGTACAGGGTCGGAGTAGATGTGAGCCGCTTGGTTGTCACCTTCGTATGGCTTGAGCAAATCCAGATGCACAACTCGAGTGTTCCGAGGGTTGGAAACTAAGGCGATTCGGTAATCTACCTCAGTCACACGGTCGATGATCCTCCAAGGACCAGTCCATGGTCGAGCGAACTTATTATTCTGCGTGAGGGGCAGATAATAATACCGGACCAGTTCGCCTGGTTGAAACTGGGGTCGTGGTTTTGCATGGGCGTCATAACCCATCTTTTGCCGAATTGCCGCTTTCTCGAGATGGTCTTGGGCGAAACCATGGGCGGTTCTGATGGCTTGCCGCAGGTACTCCACATACTCCGGACCACACGGAGGTAGAGGCTCGGGGTCGTAGGTCGGGAACATGAGGTCGACTGGCAGATTACACTCGTGTCCATACACCATCAGATGCGGGGTGCATCCCGTGGACGAGTGTACTGAGGTTCTATAGGCCATTAACACATATGGCAGGTGCAAGTCCCAGTCGTTTGCACGATCGCTGACAAATGCACTCAGCATGTTGAGCAATGTCCTATTGAAGCGCTCAACTTGGCCGTCGCTCTGAGGTCGATATGGGGTCGTACGAATCTTCTTAGCGCCTAGCAGACGCACGACGTTTCAGAACATAGACGACTCGAACTCGGTACCTTGATCGCTATGGATCGCCTTGGGAACACCGTGGTAAACTATCCATCTGTTCACCAGGATGTCGGCAACATTTTTGGCCGTATGTCGCCGTAGCGGAAAGGCGTCCATGCACTTCGAGAAGTAGTCCGACACGACACGAAGTATGTACCGATGGCCTCGTCCCGTGACTTTGTGGGTGTCGAGGATGTCCATCGCTATTCGGTCGAATGGCGCTCCTGTCGGCAGCTGTGTCAGGGGCGATCTTTTTGGGGTCGGTTTACCCTTGCGGGTCACACATTGTGGGCAACGGGCACACCAGCGGGCAATGTCCAGTGCCAAGCCGGGCCAGTAGAATCGGCGCCTGACTCTCTCGATGGTTCGCTGTATGCCGAGGTGTCTGACAATCTTCAGGTCGTGAAGCTGGTGCAGAACTTGAGTTCTGAGGGCGACCGGAAGCACGGTTTGCACCACATTTCGTCCGGTGGGGTCGGTTTTTGCATTGCGTACCAGCACTCCGTCTTGTAGCGCCAGGAGGTTCCATCGGGAAACAAGTGTCTTTACCTCCTCTCCATGGCGTGCAACTTCTCGCGAGTCTGGTTAGTACCCATTGTCGCACTTTGTGCCGGCTAGTACCCATTGTCACACTTTTCTGACG
This sequence comes from Terebella lapidaria, assembly GCA_949152475.1. Taxonomy (NCBI): domain Eukaryota; kingdom Metazoa; phylum Annelida; class Polychaeta; order Terebellida; family Terebellidae; genus Terebella; species Terebella lapidaria. Next base: position 20,844,911 of record OX424566.1, on the reverse strand, counting down.
CTCAGGTTGGCTTGCTGTGCAGCGACAATGTCCTGGGTCGAATAGTCCGATAACCATTTTTGTCCATCAAGTTTGGTATCCAAGGCACGGACTCGAACAACTTGGCGTGCCGAAATTAGTCGGGGCGAGACCGGTGATGTTATCGAATCACTGTCCAGGAGGTCTGCCCTTACCTTAGCCGGAACAACAGTTATCCGACGAACTGGAAGTTCTCCGAAACTTGTTTCTGGGTCGGTTGTAGGCATGACGAGTCGTCCGGGCCAGTCTTGGTTCTTGCAACTGTGACACCATGACAGGCCGTCAGCGTTCCCGTGTAACTTGCCGGGTCGATGCTCTATCCTGAAGTCGTACTGCTGCAACTTAGCGAGCCACCTGGCGAGCATGCCGTCAGCGTCGCTATAGTTCTTGAGCCACCTCAAAGAGCTATGGTCGGTCCGGAGGAGGAATTTCCTACCCCAGAGATAATGCCGATAATGCTGTACCATCTCAACTACTGCCAGTAGTTCTCTGTATGTGGTACAGTAGTTCAGCTGGGTTCGGGATAGGGTTTTGCTGGCGAACCCGAAGGGGATCTCCTTCCCGTTAACCCTTTGTGAGAGTGCGCCTCCCACAGCAAAGCCGCTTGCATCCGTGTCGAGGATGAAGTAGTCGTCCGAATTCTGGGTCGGGTGAGCGAGCTTGGGCGTCTTGATGAGGGCGTCATGGAGTCGTTGGAAAGCTCGTCGATGGGCCGGTCCCCAAGTGAAATGACATTCACCTCGGGTGAGAGCTACTAGCGGTTCAGCGATCTCAGCGTAGACCTTGATGAATCGCCTATGGTAGTTGGCGAACCCAAGAAAGGCCCTGACGTCGGTGATCTCGCATGGGGTTGGCCATTCTCTGATGGCTTTGACTTTGTTGGGGTCGACTCGGATTCCTTGGCCGCTAACTATGAACCCTAAGTACAGTATTTCTCTCTGAAACAGTTCGCACCTTTTGGGCTGAAGTTTCAAGCCTGCCGATCTAATTTGATCCAGGACCGCCTCCAGGTTTGCGAGTGCCTGATCAAATGTTCTGCCGTAAGCTATGACGTCGTCGAGATAGCACATACACCGTGTCCACAAGTATCCACGGATTATGGTCTCCATTAGCCGTTCGAATGTAGCCTGTGCATTGCTAAGGCCGAATGGCATGACCTTAAACTGGTACAGTCCTTTCCTTGTGGCAAAGGCAGTTTTCGGCCTGTCGGTTGGGTCGACTTCGACCTGCCAGTAACCAGAGGCCAGGTCCAGGGCCGAAAAGTATGTAGCGCCCGCCAGGGCGTCGTGAGTGTCCTGAATATTGGGCAAGGGATATGAACCCTTGCGAGTGACATCATTCAGGAGACGATAGTCGACGCAGAATCTTACTTGGCCGTTCTTTTTGCGCACGAGCACCACCTGTGAGCTCCAGGGCGAATCTGACGGCTCAATGCACCCCAAGCGTAGCATCTTGTCGACCTCTTCGTCAATGATGCTCTGCTGGGCCTGGGGGACGCGTCGTTGTCGTTGCCGAATCGGGGCCGAGGTGCCAGTGTCGATTCTGTGTTGGACGACTTGGGTTCGTCCTAGCTGTCCATCCGGATGCATGAAAGTGTCCAGATATTGGTGAACCAGGTTAGCGCAACGCCGGTGCTGCTCTGGCGCTAGTCCGGCACGATCCACCATCTCCTGTAGATGTGGCGGCAGGTCGCGGTTGTGGCTGGCGTCCACCGTGGACGGGTCGGGTTCTTCTCCGAGTCTTGGTAAAGCTCCGACAACACTTTCAATCGGACTGGCGATTGCAACGGGGTCGGAACGAGTTAGTGTAATGCCAGTGTCTGCTGGATTAACGACAGTCACTTTTACACATTGCCGATCCAGGGTCGTTAGTGTTCTCCCCATGATGAGGTCAGTGTCCTCGGGAAAGGCCGTCAATGGTTGTATTATTCGCGGGTGTCTGCGAATTCGAACCTGGGAGGTCGGAACTAGTTCCACAATTGCCTCGCTGCGTGCGGGGACGGTGACGGCTCGGCGCGCGGCCATTCGATCAACATTGGCCTCAATGTCTTTGTGCGCAAACAGGATTTCTTTGTGAACCTGTATTGTCCCTTCACCATAGTTCACTACAGCATTAGCTTGCCGGAAAAAGTTCATGCCGAGTATCATGCCGTCATGTATGTCAGCCACACAAAATGTCACAATCATATGGTTGTATTGGTAGGTTGATCAGTACATCGATTGGGCTTGACTGTCCATTGACGTCACGAATAGTAGCCGATGTGGGTCGCAAATGTCGCTGGTCGCCGGGGACGTGTCGGAGCTGGTCGCGTCGGAGCAGGGAGATCTGCGCTCCAGAGTCGAGTACAGCTTTCATCATTTTGTCCCCGACACGTACCGACAACTTCCAACACTCGTGTGCAGCTCGGGAGTTGTCAATGACGAGCGGGACCACGGGGTCGTCTGGCGGCGGCTTGAAAAGCGTGTGCAGGGGCGGTAACTTGGGTATTGGTCTGCTCGGGAAGGCGTAGAATCCTCCGTCGTCGGAGATCCACTCAACCTCAGACATGCTGTCTGTTCCGGTACCGGCAGCGGTCGGGGGCGACACCCCTTCATGAGGACGATGTTGCCGTGGAGATCTCTGTGGACACGGTGCGGACACCCCTTCATGAAAAGGAGCCGGCGCTGGGGTCGGAGTCTGACATTTGGTACACACCCCTTCAAGGAGCTGAGGTGTGGGCTGGGCCGGCTGTGGGTTCGTAACTGGCAGCTGCACCGGTTTAGTCGTCATGGCAACCGCAGGTGTGGAGCAGGTAACAGTGTCCTGTTTCCTGGAAGGCCCTTGCTCCTCAGCACCTTCCACTACTGGTTTGACGACTGTGTCGGAGGCACTGGTGGGGCCGATTGATTTTGTTTGCCGTTTGGTTGGGTACTGACAATACTTGAGCAGTCTTTCGGTCAGTACCTGGACCACTGGGTCGGAATGCTAGCGGTTCCATGCCGTTATGCACTAGCACATCTTTGAGCCGAAAACATCGCAGCCAGCGATGGCCGGGCTTCTTGCAGAAGAAACACACGGCTGGTCGTCCGGGTTGCGAGGGTCGATCTCCTTTAGCCGGAGCCGTAGCTCGCAAGACGGAGTAGATGGCGTCCTCTCCACATAGTCCATTTTCGTCACTAAGAACGCACTGAAATGCTCCAGCCACCCACTCGTGTGAGCATGATGGCACACGGTGTTCCTCACATCCTTGCAAGCCGGTAGTCTCACTGTCAGTGGGGTCGTAGTAGGCCGCAATTTGTTCAGGGGTAGGTGTTTCCCACTGATTTACCTGTCCCATGGCACACGACAGTTCACCATCAACATGTCCGTCGTCAGCGTATCCGGTCGCTGAGATATCGGCACGACGTGTGCCTCGATGTCGGTCCCTATTTGTTCGTTGTTGGCGACTCTCAGCCTTGAGGACGGCCGTAAGTGCGTCACTGTAACTATTGAAAGTGAACACACACAGTTTGTCGGCAATGGGGTCGGGTTGGCCGTTGATGAATTGCGAAATCACTGTTCGCTGCCGTGACTCTGACGTGACGTCATCGAAGACTTGTTCAGCCAGAGCTTGAAGCCGTTCCAAGTAGTGTTCCGCGTCCTCCTTCCGTTCTCGTTCGAGGAACGGGAAGTCGTCCCGCTTGGACTGCCGACGAGGCGTGGGCTCCCAGCCCTCCAGAAGCCGTTGACGGAATTCCTCCCAGGGCGTCTCCACCGGGATGTTCAGAGCGAGCTGTTACGAACTGGCCGTCGAGTCTGGTCCAATTATTCTGAGTCAATTCCCCTCTCACACAATATTCAACTCAGGACACACGTGGTGTTTGAACTGAAGGCAAAAGCTTAACTAACTGCGAGTACCAACAAAGTATCTACAAAATGAAAACGTTACCCCAAAGGAAACTACAGCAATGTACAAAAAACCACTCTAGTACTGAAATAAAAACTTACAAGGCAAACGATTAAGCGTGAGCAAAATGCACAACGGCGATGTTGACGGGCCGGTGTCCCAAGTGCTGTCTGACCACAGCTCAATTCGCTGGTGGACACAGACAGGGCCGCCACGCTTGGCTGCCCCTATAGAAAAGGAAGGAAAGAACATTCCCTGTCCGCCGACGAGGGCGGGTGCACAATAATGAACGGACTCCATGCAAGAGAATGGGTGAACAAATTTAAAGGTATAAAATCGCTCATAACACCTCCACCCATAAAGAGTTTCCGTGTAAGGGAAACGACATTTCCCATAGTATGGTCCGACGATTTTTCAAAGCAAAGTATATAATATTATGTATGCTTATGTAATCTATTTACAAACGTGACAGTGCGTCAGCGACGACATTGTCTTTGCCTTTGATGTGGCAGATGATGAGATCAAACTCTTGTAATAGCAAGGACCACCGCATTAGGCGTTGATTTTTGTTCTTCATGCGCCCAATGAACACCAGCGGATTGTGGTCAGTATAGACAGTTATAGGGTGGATGGATCCACGCAAGTATACCTCGAAATGCTGCAGCACACTAATTAGACTTAGAGTTTCTTTCTCTATGGTCGAATAATTTCTCTGGTGCCTATTCAACTTTTTCGAGTAATATGCGACCGGGTGTAATAAGTTTGTTTGTCATCCTGCAGGAGCACAGAACCAACACCAACATCACTGGCATCCACTTCCAAACTGAAGGGTGCATCAAAGTTTGGAGCCGATAATACTGGTTCACTGGACAGTATAGCCTTGCACGAGTCAAAAGCCTTTTGACAATCACTTGACCACACGAAATTGACACCTTTCTGGAGTAGATTGGTCAATGGTGCAGCGATCGTGGCAAAGTTTCTACAGAACTTTCTATAGAAGCCGACCATGCCAAGATACCTTCTCAATTTTCTAACGTCTTGTGGAGGATGTATATCGAGAATGGCTTGGATCTTGCCAGAGACTGGGCAAACTTTACCTTGACCAACTATATGTCCCAGATAAACGACGGTTGCTTTGCAAAAGTCACTTTTAGAAAGATTGACTGTCAACTTTGCGGCTTCCAACCGTTGGAAGAATGCTTCAATTTGCCTGATGTGATCTTCCCACGACTGACTGGATATTATAATATCGTCGATGTATGCAGAGACGCCCATAAGCCCCGAAATCACACCGTTCATGAGTCTTTGGAAGGTGGCAGGTGAATTCTTCATACCGAATGGCATTACCGTGTATTGGAAGAGACCAAATGGAGTCACAAATGCTGAGACTTCTTTAGCTCTCTCGGTCAGAGGGACTTGCCAATATCCCTTGAGCAAGTCGAATTTTGTGACATACTTGGCATATCCAACACGGTCAATGCAGTCATCGATCCTTGGGATAGGATATGAATCTGTTTTGGTAACCGTGTTCACCTTCCGAAAATCAGTACAAAACCTCAAAGAGCCATCAGCTTTTGGCACAAGTATACACGGCGAACTCCATGGACTGAAGCTACTCTCTACGATGCCATTCTTCACCATGTACTCTATCTCGTCACGCATGTATCCTGCTTTTTCTGGATTAACTCTGTAGGCATGCTGCTTGATTGGCGAGGCGCCACTCACATCTACATCATGAAAAAGAGCACTGGTTCTACTGGGAACATCAGGAAATATGGAATGATACTTGTTCACCGGTGTAAGGAGATCTTTCTGTTGTTCTGTGTCAAGGTAATCAACCTTCTGCAAAAACTTGTGCAAAACCTCAGAGTTCGACAACCTCACACCACAGTCAACTGATTGAGCGTCTAGCGGAGCACCAAGGGAATCACTTTCCTGCTCAGGAATTTTTTCCTGATTCTACAGGACACTGATCAGGGCAACTGGAAACAGATGCGACAGGAGGGACACGCTTATGATAAGGCTTCAGCATGTTGATGTGGCAACACTGTCGAGACTTTCGACGATCTGGTGTTTTGATAATGTAGTCCACATCACCAACTTTCCGTTCTACTTTAAACGGACCCTGATAACTGGCTTGAAGCGCATTACCCTGGAGTGGAAACAAAACTAGTACCTCATCTCCTGGCTCAAACGTCCTGACAACTGCCTTGCGGTCATACCACGATTTCATTTTCTCCTGTGTGGTTACAAGGTTGTGTCTGGCTAACTCTCTAGCTGAGTGCAACTTCTCTCTGAATGACGAAACATAATCTAGCAGATTTGTCTCAGAAACTTCATCCAGAAGCTTATCTTTACAGACCTTCAAGGGACCTCGAACCGTATGCCCAAATACAAGCTCAAATGGGGAGAAACCAAGTGATTCCTGCACCACCTCCTTTGCTGCAAAAAGGAGCAAGTGTACCCCATCATCCCAGTCTTTCAGATGACTGATACAATACGTCTTAATCATCGTCTGATGAAAACGCTCCAGTGCCCCCTGTGATTGGGGATGATATGCTGAAGACGTGCAGTGCTCAATATTGAGTTCCCTCAAAACCTGTTTGAACAACTTCGACATAAAATTACTACCCTGGTCTGTCTGAACCACCTTTGGCAAACCGTACGATGTGAAAAATTTCACAAGAGCTTTTGAAACACTCTGTGCTGTGATCTTACGCAGTGGAATAGCTTCAGGGAAACGACTAGAAGCACACATTACAGTCAGTAAGTACTGATTACCCGAACGTGCTTTAGGGAGTGGACCGACACAGTCTACAATAACATGCGAAAATGGTTCTTCGAATGCAGGTATTGGTATAAGAGGCGCTTTAGGGATCTTGTCATTCGGTTTGCCTACAACCTGACAGCTATGGCATGACTTACAGAAACAGCTCACATCTTTTCTTATGCCAGGCCAGAAAAAGTGTCGGCTAATCCGGTCAAACGTTTTGTTCACTCCCAAATGTCCAGACATAGGAGACTCATGACCAATACTGAGAATGCTCGGACGTATCTCTGGTGGCGCTACGATTTGATAATGTACTTGCCACTCATTATCAGCAGGACTATTTGGAGGACGCCACTTCCTCATCAAAACTCCCAACCTCGTGAAATACCCGACAGGGACCTCAGAAACCTCATTTTCTGTCATTGACTGACGCAACAATGCCTTAACTTCAGGATCGTCCTCTTGGTATGTTATCAGCTGTTCTCGAGTAACCCTTGACAAAGAAATGTCTTGAGAACCTTGACCAGATCCTGCACCATCAACATGCACACTGGTGTGCTTGAATGTGTTGCTACCGAGAATATCCGCAAGAAATGTGTTTGACAGGTCCATATTCGGATCAGCGTTCTGAGCTTCCTTACGTGCCATTGCACGTGTCACAACACAGGATGGGAATATTCCAGGATATTCTTCTGCAAGTTTTTCCGTTTCAGGTGACTCGACCGGACTGCTCACTAACTCAGGAGCAGGAATAACTTTTTCTTTCGCCAAATCATTACCGAGTAACAAGGATATTCCTTCAAACGGTAGGGATGGCCTCACCCCATCCCTACCGATAGGGATAGGGCTGAATATACAGACTGAGCCTTTCCGATCAAAACACTCTGCACTAACAAAGGCCACTTGCTCTTTGGCCATGCCATTGACTTCGCAATCTTTTCAAACTGAAGAAAGTACTGGTCAACTTCAGTTTCCCTGAAAGGCGGAACAAGTCTGATATTCTTAGTGACATCCAAATTCGAAGCTTCATTTTTCTCTCGCTGAACTTGCAGCTCTAACTCCCGGATTTTGTACTCCATCTCAAGTTTACCTCTCTCGATGGCTTCCTCTTGTTTGAGACGCTCACGCTCGAAAGATGCCTCTAACTCCTTTTCTCTAAGCTTATATTCAAGCTCAACCTTGTAGAGAGCAAGCTGTGCTTCAGTGTCTGGCTTTGTTCCCTCAAACTTGGGGACATCCAATAAACTTTGTTTCAAAAGACTTTCATACAGTACTTGTTTTATCACCGCTTTTTTCATGTCAGGTTTGATGTCCACCTTGAAATGTTTGGCAACGGCGACCAAATCAACCTTCCTTGCACGATGGAGTTGTTCCACAGTTGGTCGTTCCAAAAATTCATCCAATTGAAATTCCATGATGGAATCAAAAGCAACAACACAACCAATCCAAAAATACTTAATTATTTATTCTTTTTTTTGTGTTTTTTTTTTTTTTTTTTTTTTTTTTAAATATTTATACAACACTACATTGACAAAATATATACATGAAGAACAGTAGTCAATTACACTGAAGTGGAAATAACCACACAAATCAAATTAGTCAGATGATCATTTATCCAACAGAGTCTCAGAACTCAGACCAATAGATGTGTCTTTTCAGACAAGTAACAATACCTTGTAGTCGAGTCGACAGAGCGACAAATAGGTATGGATACAGTGCGATAAACACACTTTTCACATACTAGTTACTAGGCAATGTTATTGCGCACAGTTCATGCAGTATTTAATATGCAAACTGACTCGAGTTGAAGTCAAAGATACCCAGTGGGAATTTCACAGACATATGTCAAAGCACGTAGATGAAACCACGCACATGTAGAGAAGGCATAGTCATTAATAGGCTAACATTGCAGAGCAGCAATGTCAAAATAGCAAGATGACCGCCAGAAACCAAGACAAAATTTTCTTGTACAAGGCCAAGTTGTGGCAAAACACAACAAGTGATTTGGCCGAATCAGTGTCGTTGAAAATGACAAACCAAATCACGAAAATGAGACAGACTTGGAACACGGTAAATATAAGAACTTTGGCGTGACACAATCAACTCAAGTAATTTACTGTTTTGCTTCACAAAGTCGTCACACCAACGAACTTATGTAAGTAATTTGTTGTTGTATTATTATTGGGAGGGCCGAATTATAATGAGACACTCTTTGTATGTGTGAAATTTGTAAAGTTAGATGTTCAGATTTGATACGAATTCTCTGTGATGAATACTATGCAAGAAAGAAATAGACTCAAGAATGACGTTCCCGGACGAGCCCCCAAATGTTACGAACTGGCCGTCGAGTCTGGTCCAATTATTCTGAGTCAATTCCCCTCTCACACAATATTCAACTCAGGACACACGTGGTGTTTGAACTGAAGGCAAAAGCTTAACTAACTGCGAGTACCAACAAAGTATCTACAAAATGAAAACGTTACCCCAAAGGAAACTACAGCAATGTACAAAAAACCACTCTAGTACTGAAATAAAAACTTACAAGGCAAACGTTTAAGCGTGAGCAAAATGCACAACGGCGATGTTGACGGGCCGGTGTCCCAAGTGCTGTCTGACCACAGCTCAATTCGCTGGTGGACACAGACAGGGCCGCCACGCTTGGCTGCCCCTATAGAAAAGGAAGGAAAGAACATTCCCTGTCCGCCGACGAGGGCGGGTGCACAATAATGAACGGACTCCATGCAAGAGAATGGGTGAACAAATTTAAAGGTATAAAATCGCTCATAACAGAGCGCCTCGGCGCGCCCGCGTAACGTGCTCCGGAAATTAGTCATTTTGTTGAGGTCGGAGTACGTAAAGGCCGCTGTAAATTGTTCGAAACTCTGAATGTACTGGGTGAGATTGCCCTCTTTGAAGGTCGCACGCCATTGAGCCGTTTTAGCCGTAGCCAACGTTTGGGGCTCAGACGTGAGTCTCTGAGGTGCGGGCGTGACGACACTCACCGCAGTCGGCGTGGTCGTAGCCAGAACTGCTGAGGTCGTGGCGGCCGGAACAACTGGGGTCGTATCGATCAGAGCTGGCGGGGTCATGCTCGCGGGGGCGGCCGGCACGGTCGTCGCGGAGACAGTGAGCGAGGCGGCGGGTGGCACTGCAGCATAGCCAGGGTCGTGTGGTGCTTGTATGGCTGGGGCCGGTTGACTGTATGGTGGCGTCATCCATGGTACTCCAATTGTGGGTGGGATTACAGCCGGTGGTGGACATCGGTATAACGATCCGTTTAGGCCCACACCATGGTACACTACTCCGCTTTGTGGACCATGATAGCCGATATCTGCCGGAATGCCACCATATCCAGTTGGTGGATTCGCATAGCCGACATGGGGGTGATAGTATCCGACAGCTGCTACTCCATTTTGAGCACCGCTTACTTCGCCAGGGTATCTGACTGGCAGTACACCGTATCCAGTGGTGTAACCAACTGACTGAGAGACCGGTGGTCCGATCGTGGGCACAACACTTTCTGCCGGGGCAGACACAACTTGATCTTGTGACGGAATGACGTATGACTGTTCTCCGATCGTCAGCGGAGGTCGGCGTGCGGTCGGCGCGTGGGCGCGCGCGTCGGAGGTCGACATATCGGGGTCGCGGAGTCGGCGACTTGACGTAGATGGTGGTTGTCGAGGTCGCGCTTGTCGTGTGGAGGCACGCGGTTCCGTCATCGCGTCGCTGGGTCGTTGCGGTTGTGGCGACGTCTCGATCTGGACAGCGGTCGTCATCGGGATGCTCCCTGTTGTCGATCTCGCCTGGCTGGGTCGAACGTACTCTACCACCGTTGGCTCGGTCGGTATGCGAGAGTACACCATTGGTACTGGCGTCATTGACGGCGCCAAGGGTCGGGTCGCCGAATATGCGCTCGGCGGTACCAGTTCTGTAACATTGTCAGTGTCACAAACCCACTGCCGTATCCGAGAGTTACTTGGCGGATGCCTAACCATGGACGTTTCTATGGTTACAGGCCGAACGTTCACCGTAGGGTATTCTGGGTCGACACTATCATACACATTCGCTCTTTGACGTGAACGTGTATAGTCTCTGCTGGCAAAGTCACTGTTTATATTCTTGGTAGTTTTGGACGGCGTGGCTGCGTACGCCCTTGCGTGTGCACTAATAATGTCACTCACAGTATGTAGAGGCGCTAGCGGGTCTTCGTCCAGGAATGCTCCGATGTGGTCGGCGGGTGGCGAAGACGATATCAGGGCGAATGGTCGCCAATGGAGTCGAACAGGCCGGTCGGTTGTTGCTCCTGCGACAACGGGACTGTATCGCTCACGGCAACTGAGCGGGGGCCGGAAGGTCGGAAGGCCGGGTTCGGATTGAACGTTACCTGGTCATCCGTAGGGTCGAGCGGCGGAGCCATCGCCATTTCTGCCGGTCGAATCGGGGTCGATAATCCGAGACTGGCTCAGATCGTGGTCGGCGGCACCAATTTGAAGAATATCGTTCACTGGCCGATATCAAGCCGATTGTCTATGACGCTGTGTTAGTAACAAGCCGGCAGTTTCAATTCAACTGTTTATTGTGGTGATAATGTCCGATGCTCAATCACACACAATCAGGGCCGCAATCACACCTATGTCCTGTGATTTTCCCGGTCGTATATACATAAATCCAAGGTGATATAGTCCAATTCAATATACACAATTTATATTCCAAATTATACAGTTCCCGATTATATTAACTTCTATTCGATCACGGCCGTTCTTCTTGTTCATGAAATACAACCGTCTTCTAGGACTATCTCTGCTCAACTACGAGGGGCCGCAGGGGAAGCACATGGAAGTTTCCCCGCCTCGTGTATGCGGTGTCGTGATTGGTCTGTGTGTGCTGATCTCACCGGGAAAGTGGGATTCCCCGGTGCATGTTCTGACATGTTTGTCTCGTGATCTGCGTGTAGTGTATGCATGGTTCCGTGTATTTAGGTTAAGGTCAAGGCCGGTGTACTGGGGTGGAATATTCTGATTGGCCGGGGCCGAAGTGCGGGTGGACTGACCTGTGTGTATACATTGTCCTGGTAATGTTTATGTCTGTGATGGTATAGTGGCTGTGTCCTGTATGTAAGTCATGTAAATAATGTGTGTGTTGCTATGGAGATGTAGTGCAAGGGAGGGACGGGCGGTTACAGTCGCTAAAATCACTACACTAGTATATAATATCTAAATGATTTCCATTTTAGCGTTTACTTTAATGGTATCAAAACAACAAAAACACTTGACTAAAAAGAGCATTTACCGCAAATCATGACCCTCTCCAATCTTGGCCGAAGATGAAAATATCCGTACACAAATGACATTACTGAAAATCCGAAACGAGCATGCATGGACGATCTGCGGTTTGAGGGGCGTCGTGAGCCCCCCAAAAATTAGGAAAATTTATGTCTCTCAGATCACTTTTGATGTGTAGGTCTACCAAAAGATACTTTTATATAAAGTTTTGTGCATTTTGTGGGATAACTTCGGTAACTAATTCATAATTTATACACGATAGCAATGTACGATATTTATACACCAAAGTAGTGCACGATATTTTATGAAAATATTAGCACAGACAACAAGTTACATTATTGGAGTTGCGAAAAGGTGCCCAAGAAAATTTGGGAAAATTTATGTTCTCGGTTCACTACTGAGGTTTACAATTTTATTTAGTGCCGAGCCTTGACGCCTTCTGTATCCGATAATGCCTATGTCAATGAAAATCATGTAGGCCTGGTATAAGAATATATCCGATATCCTAATTGCCGTAGTTATTGGGATCGTTGTTTTGATATTTTCATTTATATGTCTCGCTTGGTACCTACAAACCATCACTAAAACTCTTGTTCTGACCATTTCCATTTCTCTGTTTATTTACATAAATTCACTCCGTGTAATTTCTTCAATGTTACAAAATATTACATGTATGCAGGTTTCTGGCAGCAAAACTTCTGTATTTATTGATAGAATTTCACATGTGTCGAATCTTCTATTATGTTACTTTAATGATACTTTAACTCGGCATAATCAATACTAATAAAAGGTGTCCAACCTCATTAAATGCTTATTTACCCTTACAGGCCAATGACTGCACCCGTCAAAAGTGTCATCTTCAAAACTGTTGACATTTATGAAATCGCCAGCTACGAGGCGATATGAAAACGCCGAAAAGTGTCACTTATGCACGTTCGAAAGAACTTATGACTGAATTCATAATAGGTTTCACTGTATAATTTAGATCACTCAATCGGACAAATCTAGCGGCTCAATAATATCTATGCTTTAATGATTATTATTTCAGTCAATACACACTAAACCTAATTTGTCACGATGAGCTAGAAAGGCGATAAAAGCATAATTATTCTATCAAATATCCAATATATGGTGATAATCATCTCAAGTATAAATGCGCGTGTGAGCTTTACCGTTATATACGTATGACATTTTGCCAAAACATGAACAACCGCTGTCAAATCGAGCGAATTTAATTGAATTCATAGCGTGCTTCGCGTGCTTGTGTCAATACCGGGCCAGTTTGTTAATCAGCGCGTGAATCTACTGGATGATATTTCGTTAAAAAAAAGTTTAAACAAATACCGCATTTGTTCAGGTGTCACTGACAAAGATGATATTATTTATTTGCCATTCAGTGATACAAATTTGCGACGATTATGGTGGTATACTTACTCACGAGTTATTGATCAGCAATCGCACATGTAGCAGGTGTTGATTTCAAATTTGAGGGAAGAAAAACGTTTTTTTTTTATCTTGATGTACATGTGCACATGTATATGAATAATATTGTACCAAAGGAATACGAAATTGCATAAATGGAATTTCATAGGTGTTTAAATACAAGTTGGAATGACATTTTCCGTTTACTTCTTTAGCCTATACATTTATATACGATTCTGTGAAAATATATCTCAGGTTTTTTTCGTATGAATCCCATTTACGCAAATCTTTAAGTAATGTGGAGCATACTGGTAATTATTCCTGTATCTAGTTAAAATTAAAATACCGTTAAATGGTATAACAACTTCAGGAACATATTTTGATAGCGATAGGTAGGCATTACATCAAGGATTTCAAAAAAATCATTGACATTTCACATTTAATTGGCAACTGTGCATAAACATAATGAAGTGGTAGACTACCATATGTAGGCGTGTGTTTTCTTGCGATATACTAGTTTTTAACCTATGGAAAAATTCTCACAATATTAATTGAAACTCAGTCATATCGTGAAACTTATCATCGCTGATCACTTTAGCTTCCAAACTATTGCACTTGTCAAAAGTTTTCAACCTATTCTTGTATCACATAAATTAAAAGTATATTTGGAAGAAAAATGCTTTCAAATTTATATACACTACTAGTATACTAAATGCTGTAAGCTCTTCATCGCTTCCTGAAGACCCATGCCAAACATAGAGTTGTTGACAAACACAGACAAAGAGACGACAGACGGACAAACGTGCAAGTTTCCGTCAACTTTTCACCTTTTACACGTCACGTCCGTGTCTTCTAGGCACCTACAGCCACGGACGCACTCCACGTCATCTTGAAATCAGGCTCAATTTTTATCGGAGCCTTGTGATTTCCCTGCGGAGCTCATGATTTGGTAGTTTGTCTCCAGCTGAAAAACGTTGAAATATTCATGGGAACAAGCGAATGATGAGCGGGGAAAAGGTAAAACAAAAATGTGTGGAAGAATCTTTTTTCATTCAAGAGAGCTGTTTTTGATTTGATGACCATTTTACTTGAAAAGAAGATAAATCAGAGATAAGTTATGAATGCAGATCGAAATGTTGATCATTATAACGGGTGTCATTTTCGCCGAATATTCAATTCATATATGAACATTCGCCGCTCGAAATATTATATTCGTTCATGACAAAAAGAAATACGTATTTACAATCGTCGGTCCACCTACAAAAGAAACGATTGGATTTCTCACTGCAAGGCACCAGAAAACAAAAAAATCATTAACCGACTTTTGTCTGTCAATTACATATTAATGTGTGCAGCCGACAAACCCCTTCAAAAATCCAGACCAAACGCATGCAATCATGACAACCTGAAGTAGGTCCCTACCTGGATATATCGTGAGTGTCCCCCATCGAGCACTTCTTTGTAATAATCAAACGCTTTCCCACCCGCCAAAAACAAAGATCTCCCCGTCCCTCGACTAAATTCACACCTCTCTCCTCCAAACACTCTGTCATTAATTAATTTTACACAATCATGTATAGGCTTAATTCATTTTCACCATGCATTTGTTTTGAACGCGAGTAATGCGTCTGTCCTATTATTGCCATGCAAAATTGGACGCACGCAAGATTTCAATCAAAGACGGCCCTTGATTCGCTTGCTAGAGGACGTTCGTGATCAATATCGATTAGAAATCGAACAAAATGTGTTTGTTTTCTACGCTGGCGTTGTATGATTAGTTGCGATTGGGTCGCACGCACAGACGCTAAAGGATCGAAGGTGATACAAAACACGTGATCATTTGATGAGTTGGTTCCTAACATCATGAACACGCGATGTTTCAAACCAGGAAATCAAATATTCTTCTTCTAATTTTTTGGTTGCAATTAATTTTGTATCGTTTGGAGATTCTATTGTCGTTGAATAATTTGCTCCTTTTCGGTCAAGCAAAGCTAAATTACGAGTTCATGTAGATACGAAATGTACATAATTCTATGAAAAATACATAATTCGTATCGAATTCATTCAGATGAACCCCCCCCCCCCTCCTCCCTACTTTTTCGTTCCTATAAATGATGCTGCTAAGAAAAGTTTGAGTAGATTGGTTCAAATCAGTCAGATCCTAGCTGTGACTTGCTGGGTATTTAATTGACAATGACATGCGCACTTTTTGGTCCCCTCACATAAATCACCATGGGAACGAACATTACTGCGGGCAGCGGGGGAGGGGGGGGGGGGGGCAGAAAGAGGGGAGGCGATGTTTGGAGAAACTTATGACATGAGCGTCAATCTTGAAGTCTAACTCATGTCAAATGGATTTTCACTGATTATGTGTTGTCTGATAAAACCAGAAAGTATAATTTTGTTATGATATAATAAAACCAATTTTGTGTCAAATTTCCGGCCATTTTGTAGTGAATATCCATTATGTCACTCACACAAGCGAATTGTTTCAATTTCATTCTTTTTTACCGGATTTGCTTGTGCACAGTATCGCAAATTACTCACATGTATCAAACATATATACCTTATCTATAAATTTGGGTTTGGCATGCAAAATTTAAAACTAAGCATGCTAAGGGTATACCTGAAAAATCTCTCATACACATTTTGACCATTTAGACCCCCTAGAAACCACGGCTGATAGGGGAGTATTTCTAGAATATTTGCCTTGGTAACAAATTCTGGTAACTGGTTACATTTCATTACGGCGGCCCAATGCTGCCATTATTCATGCCTGAGTTAAGAGTAGTTTTGAAATCAGTTTCATAGTTAGTAAACAGTTATTTTCAGTTATGAAACTAGTTTCTAGCAAGGCACAAACCCTTTACACCCGGCACAAACGTTTTAGCAGGGTGCAAACCTTTCTAGCATGGCGCAAACCTTTCTAGCACGGCACAAACCTTTATAACAGGGCATAAACCTTTATAACACGGCACAAACCTTTTTAACTTGGCGCAAACCTTTTTAGCACGGCACAAACCTTTTTAGCATGGCACAAACCTTTATAACACGGCACAAACCTTTATAGCAGGGCATAAACCTTTATAGCAGGGCGCAAACCTTTATAACAGGGCACAAACCTTTATAACAGGGCACAAACGTTTTTAACATGGCTCAAACCTTTATAACAGGGCACAAACGTTTTTAGCATGGCGCAAACCTTTATAACAGGGCACAAACCTTTTTAACACGGCACAAACCTTTATAACAGGGCACAAACCTTTTTAACACGGCACAAACCTTTTTAACAAGGCACAAACCTTTTCAACACGGCACAAACCTTTATAGCAGGGCACAAACCTTTTTAATATGGCACAAACCTTTTCAGCAGGGCATAAACCTTTAAAACGAGGCACAATCCTTTTAAAAAAAACCTTTACAACATGGGGTATATGTTATAAAGGTTTATGCCCTGTTATAAAGGTTTGTGCCGTGCTAGAAAGGTTTGCACCCTGCTAAAAACGTTTGTGCCGGGTGTAAAGGGTTTTCATGCATAATAAGGTGTATATGATAAATTAGCAAGAATTCGTTGGAAATTGAAGTACCCTTGTGACGTCAGGAATACTCATTATAATATTAATTAGATAAAAAAAAAACGTTACCCCAGTTTTTTCAACTAGAAGTGTCATTATTTTTTATGTCTAATAATTGAGATATTGACCTGCTGTAACAATCAATTAGATTCATTCGATAATCTGTAAAAATAAGTATTAGCTAGTATTTAGGTAATAATAATAAGCAGCAGGAATGAAAATAAATCAATTAGAGTGATTTCATTTCCTATTCGATTTGATACACGATATACGGTATTCGGGTCAACCTTTACACAATTGTGTGTTTCATTTATTGATTTTTCAAAGCTCTGGAAGACAAAATGTTCTGATTTTTGTTAGATTTCTTGCCGCCACCTTATGCTAATCATCTACAGGATATCATATTGCGGTACAGCACAATTTGCTATGTCTTTAGACAGGAAGCTGCCATGTAAAATCGGCAAAAGCACAAAGTCGCCTACATCTGTTCCGATTTCCCAAGATTGTATTTCACGCCTATAAACGATTTAGAGCACTGAAAAAGGTATATAAAGTACTATAATTGTGCGATTTTGAAATGGAGCGTTATTTAAGACTGAAAACTACTTTTCCGCACGTGTAGCTGCTGAATATAGAACCAATGGTCCTGCAGATTACTGATATGATGGAGAGCCTGATTATCACATGTACAATAAATTCAAAATATATGTTATCAAAATTGTTGATACCATTGATCTTAGTTGAATAGAAAATGTAAAATTATATTACTAGTTGCAATGCATTTTATTAGTAATCATGGTACAATCATTTAGGAAATACTGACAACATATAGTCAAATTTGTGAAATATATTTATTTGTAACAAACACCATAATACACGTAACGTTGCTGCATTTATCCACACATAATGATATCAACACTGTTTCTTGGATTATTCAAGACTAGACTACGAAATTCATGAACATAAAGCATCATTATTTGTGTTTTTCTCACATAACCATTTCTTAATGTATATATGTACATTATATATTCATATATATGTATATATTTGAAAATAAACTGTTCTTAAATTTTCGACATGATTGTTTTTCTTATATGGATAGAAGCATGAGATCTCAGTACATGTATTAGAGGTAAGTATTGCCAACAACAATTTTAATCATACATTGGATTCGAACCCGGACAGATCACACTCAAAATCGGATACTTGACACGTTCAATTTACTGGTATTCAAGGTGACAGAGAGCATTAATAGCACAAACAGACAAACTGCATCGTTTTGCTGGCTTACATACAGAAATGTTAGCATGATTATAGTGAGCTAAAATATGCAACCAGAGCACCAAAAGACACGGGAAAATACAGTTTCTGGGTTTATATCCATGGCACATTTTACATAAAACATAAATGTATTCGAGAATAGCAATGCCAAGATTATCAGTGCGAATCCAGACTAACAATGGACACTCAAGAACCATCAAATATCAAAAGGCTATTACAATCCAATGACAGTCATGTACATGGAATGATACATCTATATTATTTACATACTATTCTTTTAGACAGCCTAAGTGCACCGAATTAATTTTTATCATATAATTACAAAAAAAGCAAAATTTGCACATATGAAAACAATAAATGTACATACATTATTACATACATAATATATCCCTTAAAATCACATTGAATATCAACTGCATAAAGCATCTATATGTAATATCTTAACAAATTCCAGAAAGTTCAAATCCTGAAACAATAACATTGATACATAGTCAGTACAAGATAAGAGATGGGTTTCTGTCGGTACGCATGCATGGTAAGTATCCAACAACTCAATCTATGTCAATATCACAGCACATCATGTCGAGGACAGCTGTGACATCAGACTCGGAGATGTTCAGACTCAGCAGCATGGTCCTGAAGTAGTGCGTGGCCAGGTCCGTCTGTAGGGACGACTTGAGCGAACAGTTCACGGTCGACAGCCTAGGGAAATGTCGGAAACCATGATTAGAGCACTAAGTTGGATTCAGAGTGGAAATGTATGTGTACATACATGTAACTTCAAATTCATTGTGATCATCATACTGGTAATGTCCATGGTCATTATGATGGATGGAGCATTGTCAATCAAATTTCAGCAGTGCAGATGAGCGCCTTTTCATACATATGCGGCTTAATTTACACTCCTTCAAAAACATGTTGAATCATCAGACCAAACAGCAGTCGATAACGACGGTAGATCTATTATGATAAATGAACTGGACAAAATTGGTTCATATAATTTCCAAAAAATAAATATGTGAGTGCAGTTCATGTGCATCAGAAATATCAAGTTCACCGTTGAACATCAACAAAATTTATGACTTGAACATACGTGTACTTGTCAGATACCGATACTCTCAGATTTCTAAAACTGGCAGCGAACACGACGTTTACAACAAATTAATTTTACCCCTCGATACAAACCAAACATGACACCTAGCCTACAGAAAGCTCCTGTATGTTCCCTGCTGCCAACGTCCTGAACTGGCCATAAATATTCACGCGATATGGTAACTTTAGACACCCCTTTATTAGCGAAAACAATAACTGCAGGAACAGATTGTGCATTTCGCATTTGATTCGACCAAGATAAAAACATCACGAGTGACAGTAAGATTGAACGAGCAGCCATAAAAACACAAGCGATGCATGTAATGTTACACTATAATCACCTAGTGTGCATGTCATTTTTGCAGTGTTTTGATGATTTCTCTGCACATTTCAATGATCGAAATATCATTGATATATATGACGAGTACACTGCATACATTTGCGACAATAAAACAAATGCGCAGGTGCACACAAACAATTATTTACTTATCTCCAAGCAACGAATTGACCACTTTTCTTTGGATTTAGAAAGGAAAACAAATTGTTTTTGAATTCCAGATGATATGAGCAATATGTCAAAACGTTTCAATACAAGCAAAATGGGATAGTGTTACATGACAGTGTTAGTGAATTATGTCATGCGCCATTTATCAACAAAATGTGAAATATTAGGCAGGAAATAAATCTATATCATATATTCCTTTTCCTGTAAAAAGTTACATATATACAGGTAAACATGACAAATTTATAAATCAACCCCATTAATTATACAATATTGCACATGAAGACATCTTGTGAAGTATTGTCCGGAGGCTTCATAGCTTGAAGAAGTTCAAATTTCACCAAATTTCATTAAAGAAGTGTACTTTTGCGCCTGTGTGAACATAACTCGCACCGTCCATGGGAATTAAACAATAAAAGTGATTTTCTCTGATTATGTAGTGTCAGTATTCCAGGGTAAGTGCTTTAAGCATGTCATACACGGAGAAAACGCACTGTACATAGAAACTACAGTCAACAACATGATTAATACACACATATCTGTCTAATTTAAAATCCATATACATTTACCACTTTATCACAGTTATCGATGTGTTTTCTTTGATTGCATTCAGGATAATATTTGATGCAAATCATTCTTCAAAATGGCAATATCAGATGCATGCAATACTGTCATATAAAAAAATATAGATGCCAAGCTCTACCAAATGCCACCAATGTAAATCAATAATATTTATTTGATTTTGAAAAATACATCGTCCATTTACTGGACAATGATAATTGAAGTGAAGAGTTGGTCATCAAGATTCAAAAGGTGTTGCTTATAATTACACGATTATAATCAACCTGAACTATTTTGTCAATGACGGACAATTGACTCTGACTCTTAAAATTGATATCATTTTCCCCAAACACTTATTCCCATCATTTTTACATGTCCACTAGCATTAGAGTTGCATAGGCTGAATTTTTAATTCAGCATTATACATGTATACATGGGCATGCACATCTTTTAATACATGTATAATACAATACATAGGGAGGGTGGAGTAAATTATCCATTTTCAATAATTTTCAATAAATTTTTTGCTGGAAACTAAGAGGAAGGAGGGGGACATATTCATGATATTTTGTTTAGAAGGACACATTTTGTGCTTGTTTTGACACTACATGTACATGTTGGACAGTCAATGCTCAGAGTAATCGATCATCAGAGGGCATAAAGGATTGACAGAGAAAATCTCAAAACTAGACGTTTTGTCACTCTATACAATAGTGCAACATGCTGTTCCTGTTGTTCGATAAAGCAACACACCTTATCACAATAATCTCGTTAATCTAACACCTCCCACGCTTAGATAAACTGTATTCGAGGCATTCATCTCGTTTTTTTCAGATAATTTTTTGTTCTGAGAAAATCACAATGTTCTATTGTTCATGGAAATATATTTTGTCAACCGATACAATATTCTGTGAATACCAGATCTCCGGGGGCCGTTCATTTCTATTGAAATCTCCACCAACTGCAACAGATTTTCCATAGGAACAACGGACAAAAGCTCGATAAAACAACATCCGTCTTTTGACAATTTTGCTTTTGTCCAACAATGAAAATATATATTTTTTTCGGGAACAGCAAAAGATGTTGTCGTAAACACCACATGTAACGTATTATATATGCAACAGCATAAATCATGCTTATATTATTGTTCAGCTGGTATAAATGTTCTCACACCAGAAGGTGCTGAATGTTTTGTTGTTGCAAAAGCAAAACCTGCAAATAGGAATGAACACAAGATCTCAATATATATTGTATTGTTATTGGTGCAAAACTACAACATGTATATAAATTATCATGTGCACAACATGTATTAGAAAAATTTTACAAATTGATACTCCTTATGAAGTCTACTTGAACAATATTCATTGAGTCCATTGGGAACCTGTTACCATGGTTACGAATGCCACTGACGCGATGATTCATTCTCAGTATAATTACGTTCAACTCATTGATATGATATGTCAGTGTTTTATCACCATTGATGCCTCGATCATGACACATGGATCTCAGCCACAACTGATACCATTTCACTGACATTTACTAACCACTGTGGATATCTTTTGGATCATACTAGCCCATGTGAACTGTATTTGAACAGTAAACAATGATAAGCCGTAGCTGTTCGCAAGCGGGAACCTCTGCCTGGTACACATATTTATGCCCGATTAGTTTGTCATCGGATAAACGTAAATGCGAAAGATCATCAGCACAGTGATAAAATCAGAGAGGTTTTTCCGTGGTTTATAACCTTTTGGATGACTCTAAATTCCCCAATCAAACAGAACCAATCATTTCTGAGCGATGATGAATGAAATATGTTGCTGCGCTGCTGCCCTTGGGTATCAATTATGATGTTATCATGTATAGTTCATTGATTGCAAGATTTTGATCATCACTTTATTTCGCTTAATTCGTGATCAGTAGTTCCCTGCTGTTGG
Organism: Terebella lapidaria; assembly: GCA_949152475.1. NCBI lineage: Eukaryota > Metazoa > Annelida > Polychaeta > Terebellida > Terebellidae > Terebella > Terebella lapidaria. Next base: position 20,822,606 of record OX424566.1, on the reverse strand, counting down.
ATATATTTTCATCGGCTTCTGAATAATATTGGTATTGATGTGGCTGTCAGCATCAAACCGTTATCACAGATGATCTGAAGTATTTAGAACCTGTCACATAATCATGATAATATAAGCTTATCAATAACTTACCAATTGAATTACTTATTGGAAAAAAAATTCGTACATGTAGGATTGTTAAAGCTCGCTGGTAATATTGTGGGATTGATTATGTTAATGACGATCTGATGATCTTTATTGGACTTTCATTTCACCATCTGTGGTTGTCTGATTTCCACTCTCAAAAATGTGACGATACACATGATACCTTAGCATTTTTTTTACCTACATGTTACTCGGAATAACATGAATGTAACTCAACATGGCACAAAACAGTCTGCGTAAATTCACTCTCCCGATTGCCGACACTTTCCCGCCCATGGTTGACGACTCCATGAGTAATGAGTATTAGAAGCCACCTCGCGAACTTCAACTCTCGAAAAGCGATTAATCTTCATAGCTGTCAACAAACGCAACAGGTACTTTGTACATTGTATTAGAGGCACCATCCCTTGTTGCAACTCGTCTCGACAGTGAACTTCTTGTGACATTATGAACATTTGCCGGGATTCTACTTTCTATATGTAGTTGACAAGTCATTTTGCGCTGGCAATGAGAAACTCGAAGTAACTACGTAGAAACATCAAGTTATTCCTGACAAGATTTAGCAAAGCTTCGCGTTCAATTTGCCCCGCCGAAAATGTAACTCATAATCACCACCACAACGAGCGGAATGTATTTCCCGGAGTCGACCAATCTTCTGTTCATTTTCACGTCCCCCTAATTTAAATACCCCAGATGAATACTGCCAAATTACCCTTGAGTCTAACATATTTAGCCGCAACCAAAATTTGTGATTACAGATTCTCCCACCAAATGTTACCCTGTCCCATTTCCAGTATTATTACACCTATTACCATGACCTGGCTATTTGTGCTGAGTGTGGATGGCTGGAATGAGGTGATGCAACTTCCCGTCTCGCCATTTATCACTCTGTGTTGTAGAGTCGAGGCTCATGGGAATAAATCAGATCCAAATGAATCATGTTTCACGCCATTCTTTTGTCTGGTGCCGGCTCCATTTCAAAGGAATGGCGCACCCATAAATTACGGCCGACTTCGGCGACTTAAAGACCTCCGCCCAGCTTATTAGTCATTATCTTCGCACTTGCTCTGTCTTTTGCGACAACCAATTTGGACTAAATCTTTTCTCTCTCTTTGCCGAGAGGCCCCCGAGCTGCGAAGTCCTGTGAGTGATTCCACTGTTTCTTGCCACATAACTTTTGTCGGCGAAAGGGATGGACGGAACCGTCGAATGATGTTCCAACTAAACACCTAAAGTTCCGTCCCATGGGACGCCATATTTACGGAAATAATCTCGACGAAAACGACAGTTGACACCTTGGACAATTACGTCCTTCGTCTTAAGCTTGGAGTGAAACAACGAGACGTTGGAAATGACTTACATAAATACATAATTGGAAGAGTAGGCAGTGACGAAAAGACGATGGATAATTCTTCTATGCCAGGGCTGATGACTTGGGAATTCCCAGGGGTGGGGATATCCGGAGTGTGCAGGTTCTATCGCTACGAAGCCAGTGCGAAATAAAATCTGTCATTAGTGTCAGCGGGGTTGCAGTTAGACAGATTTAAGCCGCTTACAATGCAACTAGGTTATTGTTGTTGTGTGGCCATAAAACGAGGAGAACAGCTCATGATTCCTTAGGATTTCTATAGTTGTGATGGAAGCAGGGTCAGTCATTTTACATGGTACAGTTAATTGAAGAGTCAGAGGGGTGATCACATTCAACAACATGTTCAAACAGGGAAATGACAAACATTGGAATGAAGATATGAACAATGGTGAATGGTGAATGTAAATTTGGAAAGTGAATGCAAACAGAGCTTTCTTTCTTTCTTATTTTGCTTCATCAGCATATGTCACCAGCATGCACAAAACAAAGATATTTATAAACACAGATACACAAGAGTCCATAATATAACCATGATAACTACTCATATTTGCTTGACCCAAACGCGTCCATATAAAGTTCTCAAATATGAATTAAATAATCATGCTCGTTACTGACTAAACAATTAGCTTCAACTGCTCTTTGAAATTGAAAACACAAATTGAAACAATTATAGCATGGAAATTTTCCTCGTAGTTGAATTCACAACTTATATTATTTCACTATATGCATATGTTTAGCATCTTCAACATTGAACATGGTCAATTGCCATTTCATGTGTCGTACGGCATGTAAAGGAAATATTATGTGTACGCCCTGTATGCTGTATACTAGTAGCACCATGAGCACTTTAATACACTTTATAGAGAAGCACTCGACCAAATTTATTCATTCAGCAATTATGAAAACCTTTTGCCTCTGATAATTCGACGATTATCATACTTTCTGAAAAGCAAAAGAAGCTATCTCTAAAATGATTACCACGATTACATGCAATCAGAAATATATAATGGTGTTATGGATTTCTGATGTAATGCGCACCAAAAAGCATTCAGTATTAGGGTGTGAATCTACTCGAAGTATTGATTATTTTCAGTGGGTAACAGATTCAGGACGGGCTGCGAAAGTTTGCTTTCTATTAAAATGCTGATCAACTTGGCCACTTGAATTCAAATTCGAGAGGCAAAAAGGCAGAAAAAATTCCCTCTTGACCTTTTTGGGGGAAACTCGACTATATGATTTATTGATCTATAGCTGCAACCGTGTCGTAACATTTTGGTCAATCATAGATTTATCGTTATTTTTTTTTGTATCAGCAAAATGGCACATGTACATGCACAGCTTGTCAAAAGTTCATAATATATATACACATCATGGAGCATATGTACATGTGCAAACAGGAAAATAGACATGATACACATGTATATTAGAATGCATGTACATATCATTAATATTGATGTTGTTTTTTAAAACAGAATAACCCTATTCTACATGTACCAGTATGACAATTGATTGATGCACAAACTTATGCTTATTACTGGTATACATGTAAACTGTAAGTTCTATGTTATACGCATAATGTGCTTAGGCCATTTTGATAATTAATTATTGTCCATGTTGTTTCTCAAGAGCAGATGGTTAAAAATTAAAATAATTCAGAAAAAAAAAACAAGAGAAGATCTTCACAATATCCACATTCATGTATTTATCGATTGTGTATGTCTACAGTTTACATGTATGTTTATAGTTTAAATCTATATCCATTAAATAGCTATCTGATTTTTAGTTCCAGGAACATTGAATATATCCACAGATGCTTTTGAATTTTACTTTGAGAGTTTTTTCGTTGGAGAAAATGTTCAATGTCAGTTGAATACATAACCTACATTTTATAACCAACAACAACCATGACAATTGTACAAATGAATAATCACTGTCCATCTTTGTAAATTTTCATCAATATCACAGAATGGTATCCCTTTGAAAATGGATGAGAATTTCAAAGAACTTTGCAAATTTACATGTAGCAGAAAGGATTTTGGCTGATGAAGAGTGTCAGAGAAACAAGTTCAACTCAGAATATTACCTCATTCTTGGGTGGAAAAAAGTTTCAAAATCCACATAAAAACAGTCATGGCTGCACACCCACGGTGTATGCACTGTATATGCAACATCTACTTTACAATACACAAGTATCAGCCAATCTTGATAAGCTACTCACAATTTGAGCAGGAAATACGCCATCACAGTCCACTCGGCGGGCTTCAAAAGAATGTTGGTGCTGGTCAGGCTGGAAAGGAAAGAACAATTTTATGCAAATCTTGAGATATAAAATTGAGACATACTGTACATGTAATGTACATACTCAGTTCATTATTATATACATGTACAAGATGAAACATGTAAATTTATCTGGATTACATGAATGCATTGACCATTCACATGTATAACCCAAATCAAAAAGGAACAAAACTGTCAAATCGAACATGCTGAAAAAAAGGGCAAATACACGTTGCATACTTGAAAGTCCTGATGAGTTGTTTCAGCTGGGCGGAAATGTCACCAATTGTGATCCTGATGGGCCCCAACATTTCCGGAAACCTGGCGAGATACATGTCAATATAAACATGATAAACGAATATACATATACCAGTACTTTTGTAGTGATTACTACTACTAGTGAACTATCAATAACGGCAACGTTAGCTATCAGTTCATGACAAAATTGTGCTTGATATTACACGAATGTCAGAGAAAAACTTCACACGAAAAACTTTATAAATATGATTTTTGCAATGCGACATTACATATACAAGCATACTTAGTGTCATTACTCTCCAACACTTCTTGGCGGAACTTTACTATTCACAATGTATTTGACAATATTATCAATATGATTTACACTTACACCCGACTGAGTTTGTCCAGTACAATCTTGCGTCTGTGTGTGTGTTGTGCCAGCGAGTCCACAGGGGGCAGCACTATCTCTCGCAATGGGGTCTCCTGATAGAAAACAACACATCAACAGTTGGAAAGTTTTCAGTGCTTCCGAAAGACAATTAATGTATCATTGCATATGCTCTTTGCTCTAAAATCCAATTCATCAGGGGTGAACAATGATGCCAAGTTCTGCAGTTTGACAGATGCTTAAAAGTTCAGAACGATGGTTTGATCATGCTAGTTACTGACTTCATTCCTGCATGGAGAAATGATAATTATGCAGCACAACTACAGAAGAATCATTTCCAAGACCACCTTGATTTTCTCAGCTATTCCAACTTTGGATGGTTGTTTTTTCTGACTGGCTGTTGTCACAGTTTGTTCCTGTTGCTGAGGTGCTGACCCATAAAATTCTTTCACACGGTACTCAAAGTCCTTGGCATCTCGTTCCAAGTCCTTCATGCTGGGCAACTTCCCTTTTTGCAACTCTTCACCCACGGCTTCTTCGTCGATCATATCCGAGAGGTCTTGTGCATCAACTCTTCGGCAGAGTTCTGCATACTTTTCTTCGAAGAAGCCTTCTCGAGTTTTCACTCTGTCAGAAGCCTGTAAGAATTTCACAGTTTCTGACGTTTTCCAGGCTAATAACGTTTGTCTCATGCGGTCAAGTATGCTGATTTTTGTTTCCTTCGGGAGTTTCTTCACTGGCTTTTCACTGGCAGCTGGTGTGAACTTCATGACTCTTGAAGTTTTTTGTGTTTTGCTGATGTTCGGGACCGGTTTCTTGGAAAGTTTCCCTGACTTTTTAACTGTGCTGGAACTTGTAGCTCCAGTCAGCTCTGCTGGATTTTTCTTCTGAACATTTGGCACGGAATAGTCATCAATACAAGCTGTAAGTGTACGTCTTGGTTTGGAATCCAATTTTCCTTGGTCACATTTCACAAAATCCTTTCTGGAATCCTGCCAAGTTAACTCTGACTTATGCAATGCATCTTGTGTAGAATGAACCTCTTCTAAGTCATGGATGAGAGCTTGCCTTCTGTCGAGCAGTTCTGTGAGAAGTTGTGTCTTTCGCTGTGTTGTTTTCATGGCAGCAACTTTGGATCTCAACCCTTCCAGCTTGGATTGAAGCTGAACTTCATCACTTGAAGATGTACCATGACTTCCTCGTGAAGATGATCCAGTTTGACTCACTGATTTCAACCTTTGGATAGTCTTCTCTTTGGCGGTTTCGCTCTCTATCATTCGAGTCTTCTCTGGTTTAGTTTGCTTGAAATCCACATCAACTTCTGTCACGAAAACCCTTTGATGTTTATCGTCAGACGAGGATGAAACTGAGGCACGAGTAGATGGTTGAGACTGATCTAAATCCTTCAGTTGCTTATCACATATATCTGAGTCCTGTTCTTCGGTGGTGTTTTGTCCAGCGGATGGCACTTTTGAAACATCAGTTCCATTCGATGGGTTTTGTTCTGGAAATGAAGTCTCCAGAGGTGCCGACTTTTCCGACCTCGTGCTGAAAAGTTCCACTTCATTCACCAGTGAGGAACCGTTAACTGAATCAGACGTATGACATTCCGATCTTCTACAGTTATTCTGTTCCAGTAGTTCATCACAGTTGGATGCAGACGAATCTTTGCCAGTTGAGATCTCTTCTCCAGATGGAACGCCCTTCTGAGAAGCTGCTTCATTCCTGACCTCATCTAAGCATACTTCCGCAATAGTCTTTGCAAGGTCATCAACGAGAAGAGGATGAACATCACCCCTCTCCTCCGAATCTGTATTTAACTTAATCTGGAGCCTGGCAATGTCCTCGGAAATCTCACTCGTTCCTCCATCCGGCTCCCCCTGAATCTGGACTGTATCATTAGCATGATTAGTGGCTTCTTTACTCTTTGGTGACTTGGAAGAATCCACTCTCGATGATGTAGGCTTTTCAGGTTTATGTTTATTGGTGTTTCTAGCTGGTGGCTTCTGCGGGGCTCGTCTTGTGTCTATTCTGTCGAGCTCCTGAAGTTCTTGTTGGACTTCGTGACTGAGGGATTCTATGACGCTTTCACCTACAGAACCTCTGAAAGTGTAAAATGCAAACATCAACATATCTTTGAGTAGAACATTCTATCCTTCTGTCTAGAAACACTCTTGAAATACTTGCGATGATTTATTGAAATCAGAATACATATTTTCTTGCATTTCTTCCTCAACATTTACAAACATATTCAAATGATTGATATTGGTCTCTATTAATAGATGATCAATATCAGTCATTTGAATATGTAACAGTTACCATGGTTACCTTAAGACTTAACTCTTTCATATGAGATTGTCTATGTATGGCATCATTTTGTGAATTGGACTCAATACACCAGAGAAGACATCGACCACACCACAAGCATATTTTTCCACCTTCCTTCAATTACCTGCCCATTTCCGTAGGTAGAAGCTGGATGGGGTCCAGTTCCGAGGCCTCTCGAGCCCAGACTGGAGTGCTGCAGATCTGCTTCTCAAAGTACTGGGACGCCTTGTAACATTGATTGCTGCAGTATTTCTGTAAACAAACAGATTGAATCAAATCAGTGTATATAACTGTGCATACATGTAAATGAAGATGACGAATCAGATCTGAAGACATGTTTTAATTTGTGAATGTTAAATATGTCACACTCCAAAACAGATTCAACTGATATTATCATGATTATATGTAATAGTAGCAATTTACATGTAGAAAAATAGTCAGCAGATAATGAAGATTATGCACGGTTATCATTTTTCTCAATACTATGAATTTTGACTCCCATTTGTTTATCAGATTATATACCTGAACCAACTAGTTACATGTTACAATTTGTTCTCACACAAATTATCTGCACCTTGATGTACATGTACCTTTCTGTCTGTGATATCATAGACCTTGTTGGAGGTTGTAGAGATGTGATACTTCTGCTTGGAGACCTGAGAGGAAATCAGCATATATGGGAACTGATACCAACACATATAATAATCATAATACTGATGTGAAAAATTATTTCAACATGCTCAAAGCCTTGTGATGCACTATATGTACATCCCGATACATGGATACTAGTATGTCAAATGTTGTCACCCATGCATGCTCATGCTATATCTGAAAAAAGAAGGTAACTTGTGTTTCCCAGTATCTGAGCTTACATTTTTCAGCGGCTTTGAGCAGATCGGGTAGCCGCAGTTGGAGCTGATGGAGCGTTCTTCAACCACGTCTTGGTAATGTTCAGGAGTTATATGCAATCCCTGTGTAAATCAAACTTGGTGATGACATGCTATATATGCTTTCATTAAAGTCTGCTATATTTCACATGTTCAATGGAACCAGAATTCATATGTTTACTTATGAACTCACAGCCTCAATGAGAAATTCTTCTGTTATTGGATTTTCCAGTAGTTTTTCTACGAGTCTGAACGCTTTCTCTTCCAGTGCCACTCTTTTCCGTATCTTCTGTTCCATTTCAATTTTCCTGAGGAAAATAGATAGAAGTTGTGAACTGTTGGAGTGTCAAAAAATTTAAAGCCATAACAGAAGTCTCAATAATAAATTTGTTGTCTGTTTTCATATCAATAATTTTAGATTGACAACCGATTTGTCAGTTTGTCTCAATAAAAGCTCCAGATAAGCAATACATAAATACAAGAGGTCATATATCGTGATATATGGTCTGCTCATATAACACATTAGGATTCTAATCATCCAGCCCCCCCCCCCCCCCCCCCCCCCCCCTCCACACTTCAAGAGTCTCCAATGCATAGAAACTGAATCAAAATATTGAAAAGATGTTACTATTTTACAGTTTTAACTTAATAAACTGTGCATAACGGATAACGGATAGTGGGACCTATCTCTCGAGAGTGCCATGAAAACAGGTCACCAATTGGGCTATTGCATATTGTCATTTGATGAGGTTATATTTGACTATTTAGGATTATTTTATTGCTACAAGCATAGATATCTGTATTGAATCATGTCAGGTTATAGGAGTAGGGCCCGGACGAGTCAACGGATACCTGAATTCGGGGTGGGTTATACAATTACCCAGGTCGGAATTTCGTTACCCGAAAACGAATAAAGATATAGTTCTTGCATTGAATATTAACGATCAACACTAAGACAAGGAAATCATTGGAAGAAATCGAAGTAGTTTTACGAGATCTGTTTCAAACTTGAAAATAAACACAGACGAAACAAATAATATATGTGTCAAAGATCGATGACTGGCGATTATGTATTACAAATTGCTCCTGTCCATGCTGTCAGTCCCGTTCAAACGTTGATATATATTTGGACAGGTCACCCGGGGCGGGTCGGGTCAGATCATACGGGTACCCGGGTCTGAAATTTTTGACTCGTCCGGGCCCTACGTAGGAGCACCGATAAAAGATAAATAAAGGATAAATATCAACTAACATCAACTATCAACTAAGATAAATATCAACTTAGCTTCTTTTATGAAATAATTATTCAGGCATCACCTATGAACTATAATATTGATGCCTCAACATTTGTAAGAAGTTGATATTTATTTTTTATTCAAGTGTGTAAACTACATCCCCGTATCGTGTGACATGACGTAAACTTCAAAACGGCATGATCCTTGATATCTAAAGATTTGCAATACGAATTCACTTTTGTACTTGTATGATACTATAATGATAGTCATGTAGGATTAGTTTATTTTGAAACCTTTGAGCGTCATCTGAGGGTTTCGTTCTTGTCTTTCCATTGGACTTTTTTGTATGTGTCCTCGGACTTTTCCCGCTCGGTAGAGAATGACTTGTCCCCGCCGCCGCCGGTGATTTTGCCGACATGTTTATTCAGCGATTTATGTAACCTTCAGGGAATTTGAAACAGTCGAAACGAATCAATTCACTTTCTCGTATTCATTGGCCATGATTTCATTGGTTGTGAACATATCTATCGAGTTTTATTGACGAAATTGTGATTGAAAACAAAATCTTCGCTAAAACGTGCGATGTAAACAAAATATTTCTAGAGGTAGAGGTAATGATTGCGCTAGTGACCGGTGAAAGTCATGTCAAATTTCTAGAGGTGTGTATAATGAGAAAATCAGTACGCTACGCATCCGCGGTTTGGAAAAAAATGTAACTAGAAAAAGAACAGCCAACTCACGATAATATCGCTTGGTCTGACTGTCAAGTATCATTTAATCCTAACATGTTTTTTGACAGATATTTTATAATGTACCTAACCGTTTCTTTAGATAGAGACCAGTATTCAGTTGTTGAGCTCTGCTTCAAATGTTTCTTTTGTTGAACCACCAGATTACAATACATGATCACTACCATGATTACTGCTACATGTATATGAAAAAAGCTGTACTTATCTTTTACAACAACTGGACTACTTTGAGTCTAACTACATGTATACAATTCTTTACATGTGCATATGCCTTATCAAGTCAATCAGATACATGCATTGTATATTTGTATTCGGATGTAAGCTTTCACTCTGATATTTGAAGCAGCTGCCTTCGAATGTATGCAATATTTTCTTCAAAACTAAATCTTAGTGCAACACATTTCATACAAGTTAATAACACATGTGCACACTGATTTTGCCGATTACACTCCGTCTGAGTTGTCTTTTCATCCGCACACATTTTAAGCCAGTTTTGTTTATAAACAAACGAAAAACACAAAGCCATCCATCAATAGCTTTATTTCAGACATGTACTTATTCACAAGTTCTTCTTCTTCTTCTTGACTCGACTCTCAGTAATTTCAGACACCTGAAAGGTATTAAACACAGTATAATTTTTGAAAAGTAAACTAAACAATCATTTTCATAAAAACTCTTTCTTTTTTCCAAAACTCTATGGGAAATGAAACAGAAAAAATACCTTTGACTTTCTCTTGATTTTCTGTTGAGATTTTGCCTTTGCTGGCTCCTGGAATTTCTTCAGTTCAGCACTGAACATTACCTGGTTAAAAAAATTAAATTTTTTCTCATTATAGCTTCGTTCTGTCATGTCAAATGGTACATGTACATGATTGTATGGATGATAATTATGAGAAGGAAGTGATTTATCAAAATTCATTCATACTTACTGATTGTGCCCATCCAGCATATTCTCCCCACAAGAGTCTGAATTGATCCCCTGCAATCAGAATATCATATTGGCAATTATTTCCTACTCCGTACAAAAGTGATTGAAAACATTTTTTGAATAAATACTTAGGATCAAATCCCATGCATGAATCACATGCAGGATATCTGTATTGGTTTTGACATACCAATTTCTTTGTATAGCTTGTCTGTCAGAGACTTGGATTTGTTGAGGTTGGTCCACTTGTAATCTCGAGTTGCAATCTGCCAGACATGCGTGTCAATGGGCAAAGCCTCTTTCTTGTCTAGTGACATCAGGCACACACAATCAGCAACCTGTTATACACATACACTAGATTACCAGTAGGTTATGTAACATGATGTTTTTACTCCTATTACATGTGATATAGCTGTTCTCAACTTCACAGGTGCTACAAAAGTCATGTGAAATCATGCATTCAATATCTTTTGGGTGACAGTGATGCAGACTGCCGTTTCATTTCACACATCAATACATCTGAATGGATGGTAAATGGAAGTCACATTCATACCTTAGCTCCTACTCCTGGTAACTTCATCAGTTCAGACTTCGCTTCCTCGTATGTCTTTTCCCGCAATCCACTCAGCCAGTCATTGTCTTCATTTTGCTCTATATGTTTAGCAGCTTGGTGAATGAACTTCGCACGGTAACCAAAACCTAGAGCTCTGAGTGCTTCTTCAACATCAGCAGCAGCTAGTCTCTTAACAGTTGGAAAACTGTGGTAGGATATGCCATCTTTTTCAAGTATGAACTTCCCGAATTTCAAGGACATATTGTTAACCATTTGCGTAATCCGCGGGATGTTGTTACAAGATGAACATATAAAGGAGAAGAGGTTTTCCACAGGGTCCTGGCGAAGAATTCGAATCCCTGCGAATTTCGGAGCTTTGTGCTTGAAGTTATCATCGACCTTGCACCACTGTTCATAGAGTTCCAATAACTTGACATCCAGCTGAAAATAGTCACGAAGGACAGCTTCTTCCATAGACATATTTTCTTTCTTGTTGTCATCAAGGTCCTTCTCCACCCTGCAAAACATACACACTCAATTGTCATGATTGTAGAAAGCATCATATATCATCAGTTGAACGTTAGGTTCGATATAAATAATAAGCTAAAATTATACACCAGAAAATACATTGCATTCAGAACGATTGCTAGAAATGATAAATCACAATCGACTCCATTGTGCACAGTATGGTTGAAGCATTTGCCAATTGTGACGGTTGAAGGTGATTTTTCTACTTACTGGTACACTTATACTCATCACACAACTACGGTAACTTCTGTTTCTACTCACCTGTAGAGAATGTGATCATCGGTTTGGGAGAGTGTCCAGACCTTGCCAGCCATTACACTGGTCCATTCCCCTGGGGTAGTCTCCTTCCATCTAAAAGATTATTTTCAAAAAGCCTGATCTGAATGTAGTGTTTGTGACATGAATTTACACATGAAGATACATGTGATGATATACACACAGTGGCATGTTACACAGTCTTTCACTGATAGATGTACTACATATATATTTATACATATCTACATAACCCATGTCGATGTCATTACGTGCCACTGTGGATATACATATATATATTTCATTTACTGGAGTGCTAGTTGACAAAAATTAGGCCAAGGGCCGAAGAAAGGTTACCGGACAATGTTTAATATTTTAGATGTTAGCCAGGTCACTGGTTGAATTCAAGGTCAAGAGAATATTCAGCATATAGAACATTAAGCATATATCATGTCCACAGTTGATTGCTAAGCTGTAAATTCAATAATCAGAGAGATATTAGCAATTTTGTGCTGTGGCCTTGAAAATGAAGGGGCAAAGGTCAAATTCAAAGGTCAAGTCCACAATTGATTCCCAAGCCATACAGTCAATAGAGGAGCAAGATATGAGCCAGTTTGTCCTTGGACCTTGAAAATGAGGTCAGAGGTCAAATTCAAGGTCACGAGAATATTCAGCATATATCATTTCCTATATGTCCACAATTGATTCCTAAGCTGTAAAATCGATAATAAGTGAGATATTAGCCATTTTGTCCTGTGACCTTGAAAAAGAGGTCAAAGGTCAAATTCAAGGTCATGGCAATAATCTGCATATATCATTTCCTATATGTTCATAATTGATTGCTAAGCTGTAAAGTCGATAACAAGCGAGATATTAGTCATTTTGTCCTGTGACCTTGAAAATGAGGTCGAAGGTTAAATTCAAGGTCATCAGAATTTTCAGCATATATCATTTCCTATATGTCCACAATTGATTCCTAAGCTGTAGAGTCGATAATAAGCAAGATATAAGCCATTTTGTGCTCTGACCTTGAAACTGAGGTCAGAGGTCAAATTCAAGGTCACGAGAATATTCAGCATATATCATTTCCTATATGTCCACATTTGATTCTTAGTCTCTAATCTCAATATCAAGTGAGATATTAGGCATAATGTGTCCCATTATAAAGCATAGGAGAATTTAACATGGGAAAGTCCCATTTGGGCCGAGTTTGGGCCAAAATGGCCCACTTCGAGCGATTTAAGCGCAACGAAATTTATAGACATCATAGGAGTACATATGAGGAGTGTTATGTATCAAAAAGAAAAAAAGTTACTGAACAGATTTTGCGAAAATGGCGGCCAAAGTCCAAAATCAGGCATTTTTCGTCGAAAACGGCCGCCATTTTGGAAAAAATGCGAAAATCAATAAAACTAAAAAATACCTCCTTCTTGAATTATTTTTAAGTATTTTTGTGCAAAGTTTCAGAAAAATTCGCCCGTAAACAAAAAAGATAAAAATGTGGACGCCGACGACGACGACGCCGACGACGACGACGGACGCAACGCCATGCCAATAGGTTATCGGACCATAGGTCCGGTAACCTAAAAACCCAATGAAGTTATAATATCATCATGTTGTACATATACATGTATTTATCATTGTTTATTTGTAGTTATTCAGATTCAAGTTGTCAGCACTCAGAACGCTGCCTGAACTAGCACTAAAGAACTATGCATGGACTGATCGGATAGATGTCCACACTGCATAGTACTAAATGCAGCCATGCCTTCATTGTTTGGATGCAGATACTCCACAAGATTGAAGCAAAAAACAGATACAGTTGTGCGCGGGGGAAAATAATCAAGATACGCACAGTTTGATCCCTCACATCAATTTCTGCCATTGGGTGCATGGTTTGGTGATGTTCTTTGAAACAACAAGATTTTATTTCAAGCATATTGGGCAAAGTTTCTCACAAAGTTGCAAAACATAGCACCAAGGGTGCTGTAGCTTACCGGCAATCATGAGAAATGCAGAGTATTGATTTTCCAACATATAAATTGTTACACTGATCTTAAACTCTATTGTCAAAACATGTTCGTAAATGTTGCTGGAAACACATTTTCTGTATGCACTATAATACAAAATCAAATTACACATCACAAAGGTACATAAACAGTATCTTATACATGATTTTGAGAAAGACAAAATGACCACCAAAGACAAAATTCATCGTTTTTGACTTTCCAAGGTCATTGAAGGTCAAAATCAATGGTCATCACTCAAACCGCAGTATATGATTTCCCATTTGAATGTGCCAATACTTAGGTTCTATTTTGAAGTCTTTTATGAGTTTACTACACACAGCTCCCATTATGAAGGAAAAATTGGATGAAATTTTCTAAGTCCAAAAAAATATTCATTTTTTTTTCGCTGGAAATGGTCCAAAACGAATAGTGACTTGATTTGGGACCAAAAAAAATTTTTTCGCCGACCCATCAAAAAATAAAAATGGCCGCCACACGCAGACCGGCGATTCAAGGGCAACGAAACTTATACACGTCATAAAGGTACATGAGAGGGATGTTTTGAAACAAAAATCTCAAAACTGATCAGACAGTTTTTGAGAAAATGGCCACCAAAGTCCAAAATTGGCAAATTTTTGTCAAAAATGGCCGCCAAATAGGCAAAAACAATTAAATCAAAAAAATTTCAAAAACGTCTTTAGATACTGGCCCAAGGTATGTTCTGACAAATATATGGGGAAATTCATCATGTCAAAAAAAAGTTACAGACCCGGACGGACGCCGGACGCCGGACGACGAACGCCGGACGGACGCCGGACGGACGCCGGACGAAAAACCACGACAATAGCTTATCGGCCCAAAGGGCCGGTAAGCTAAAAACTGAGGATCACATCCTAGCCAATCAGGTAGAGGCTAGTCCCTGTTTGAGGTGTTTCACCTCGATTGAGGGGTGTCACCTCGATCGAGGTGAAAGTAGTCTCCGATTAGTGTGAGTGATGCTGAATCGTCAGACTAGCATTGTAAATGACTAATTAATGAATATTCATGAGTAAAATGCCTTGTTGTTCTTTTAGTAATCGCAGGGGGCACTGTTGGCTACAGTATATTCGCTAGGTGGCAGCACATGCCAGATTTCGTTGATTTCTTCCAACTAAAAGACGGCGTCCTGCTTGATATAGTTAGAAAAATTAGCCCAAGGGCTAAGAAAGGTTACCGGAAAATATATATTTTAGATATTAGTATTTTGTCCCGTGACCTTGAAAATAAGGTCATTGGTTAATTCAAGGACATGATAATATTCGGCATATGTCATTTCTAGTATGTCCACAATTGATTCCTAAGCTGTAAAGTCAATAATAAGCGAGATATTAGCCATCATGTCCTGTCACCTTGAAAATGAGGTCAAAGGTCGAATTCAAGGTCATAGCAATATTCAGCTTATATCATTTCCTATATGTTCATAATTGATTCCTAAACTGATCCTGAAAATGAGGTCAAAGGTCAAATTCAATGTCAAGGCAATAATCTGCATATATCATTTCCTATATGTTCATAATTGATTCTCAAGCTGTAAAGTCGATAAGAAGCGAGATATTAGCCACTTTTCCTGTGACCTTGCAAATGAGGTCAAAGGTCAAATTCAAGGTCATTAGAATATTCGGCATATATCATTTCCTATATGTCCACAATTGATCCCTAAGCTGTAAAGTCAATAATAGGCGAGATATTAGCCATTTTGTGCTCTGACCTTGAAACTGAAGTCAGAGGTCAAATTCAAGGTCACGGGAATATTCAGCATATATCATTTCCTTTATGTCCACAATTGATCCCTAAGCTGTAAAATCGATAATAAGTGAGATATTAGCCATTTTGTTCTGTAACCTTGAAAATGAGGTCAAACGTCAAATTCAAGGTCATCAGATTATTCGGCATGTATCATTTCCCATATGTCAACAATTGATTCCTAGGCTGTAAAGTTGATAATAAGCGAGGTATTAGACATTTTGTGCTCTGACCTTGAAACCGAGGTCAAAGGTCAAATTCAAGGTCACGAGAATATTCAGCATATATCATTTCCTATATGTCCACAATTGATCCCTAAGCTGTAAATCGATAATAAGTGAGATATTAGCCATTTTGTCCTGTGACCTTGAGAATGAGGTCAAACGTCAAATTCAAGGTCATCAGATTATTCGGCATGTATCATTTCCTATATGTCCACAATTGATTCCTGGGCTGTAAAGTTGATAATAAGCAAGATATTAGACATTTTGTGCTCTGACCTTGAAACCGAGGTCAGAGGTCAAATTCAAGGTCACGAGAATATTCAGCATATATCATTTCCTATATGTCCACAATTGATCCCTAAGCTGTAAAATCGATAATAAGTGAGATATTAGCCATTTTGTTCTGTGACCTTGAAAATGAGGTCAAACGTCAAATTCAAGGGCATCAGATTATTCAGCATGTATCATTTCCTATATGTCCACAATTAATTCCTAGGCTGTAAAGTTGATAATAAGTGAGATATTATACATTTTGTGCTCTGACCTTGAAACCGAGGTCAGAGGTCAAATTCAAGGTCACGAGAATATTCAGCATATATCATTTCCTATATGTCCACAATTGATCCCTAAGCTGTAAAATCGATAATAAGTGAGATTTTAGCCATTTTGTCCTGTGACCTTGAGAATGAGGTCAAACGTCAAATTCAAGGTCATCAGATTATTCGGCATGTATCATTTCCTATATGTCCACAATTGATTCCTGGGCTGTAAAGTTGATAATAAGCAAGATATTAGACATTTTGTGCTCTGACATTGAAACCGAGGTCAGAGGTCAAATTCAAGGTCACGAGAATATTCAGCATATATCATTTCCTATATGTCCACAATTGATCCCTAAACTGTAAAATCGATAATAAGTGAGATATTAGCCATTTTGTTCTGTGACCTTGAAAATGAGGTCAAACGTCAAATTCAAGGGCATCAGATTATTCAGCATATATCATTTCCTATATGTCCACAATTAATTCCTAGGCTGTAAAGTTGATAATAAGCGAGATATTAGACATTTTGTGCTCTGACCTTGAAACCGAGGTCAGAGGTCAAATTCAAGGTCACGAGAATATTCAGCATATATCATTTCCTATATGTCCACAATTGATCCCTAAGCTGTAAAATCGATAATAAGTGAGATATTAGCCATTTTGTTCTGTGACCTTGAAAATGAGGTCAAACGTCAAATTCAAGGTCATCAGATTATTCGGCATGTATCATTTCCTATATGTCCACAATTGATTCCTAGGCTGTAAAGTTGATAATAAGCAAGATATTAGACATTTTGTGCTCTGACCTTGAAACCGAGGTCAGAGGTCAAATTCAAGGTCACAAGAATATTCAGCATATATCATTTCCTATAGGTCCACAATTGATTCCTAGTCTCTAATCTCAATATTACGTGAGATATTAAGCTCAATGTGTCCCATTATAAAGCATAGGAGAATTTAACATGGGAAAGTCCCATTTGGGTGGAGTTTGGGCCCGAAGTAGCCCACTTCGAACGATTCAAGGGCAACGAAATTTATACATGTCACAGGGGTACATATGAGGAGTGTTATGCATCAACAAGACCAAAAGTTACTGAACAGATTTTGAGAAAACGACCGTCAAAATCCAAAATTGGTCAGTTTTTAAAGAAAACGGCCGCTCTGACCTTGAGACTGAGGTCAGAGGTCGAATTCAAGATCACGAGAAAATTCAGCATATATCATTTCCTATATGTCCACAATTGATTCCTAGTCTCTAATCTCAATATTAAGTGAGATATTAGGCATAATGTGTCCCATTATAAAGCATAGGAGAATTTAACATGGGAAAGTCCCATTTGGGCCGAGTTTGGGCCAAAATGGCCCACTTCGAGCGATTCAAGCGCAACGAAATTTATAGACATCATAGAAGTACATATGAGGAGTGTTATGTATCAAAAAGAAAAAAAGTTACTGAACAGATTTTGAGAGAATGGCCGCCAAAGTCCAAAATCAGGCATTTTTCGTCGAAAATGGCCGCCATTTTGAAAAAAATGCGGAAATCAGAAAACTAAAAAAAACCTTTCCTGGAAATATTTTTAAGTATTTTTGTGCAAAATTTCAGAAAGATCGGACCATATACTTTAAAGATAAAAATGTGAACGGACGGACGCCGGACGGACGACGGACGCCGGACGACGGACGACGGACGCCGGACGACGGACGCCGGACGCAACGCCATGCCAATAGGTTATCGGACCATAGGTCCGGTAACCTAAAAATGATGTTCAACTGCCCACGCAAATGCTATCTCATCGAATGCGATCGTAATGAATGTTTTAGATGGAAGTACAATGTTTAAACTGAAACTTTGTCAATCGATTTCCATATCTGTCGATCGATTCTCTCACAAATCAAATTTTAAGACAGGGCCTAGTGAAAATGCATTGAGCTGTCACCTCAATCGAGGTGCTTCACCTCGATCGAGGGGAAGAAATACACCACGCAAAAAAGGCAAATAATTAGTATCCTACAAAAATATCTGATCTTGCAAAAAGAGTAAGGAGCATAACACAAATTCCCTTTGGGCTTGGGTCTGGAATAATAAATATATTTATAATAATAAATTAATAATAATGGATTTATTGCTTGCATGTTAAATTTACATGTACATGTATGTCGTCATTTATTTTTGACCAACATTGTATTTTTTCATGCTTTATTTCTAAGATATGAATGCGAATACAATCTATTCAACATCCATATATGAAGTATTTCATGACTAGATGTCAATATCCAGTGTTATTTGGCTGTTTTTGTGGCGATAATTACAAATTACCACTCTGAAAATTCTTTCAACAATTATGCAAAACAGCTGGTCACATGAGGAATGATCTCACATTACACCTCGATCGAGGTGACACCCCTCAATCGAGGTGAAGCACCTGAAACAGGGACTAGCCTCTACCTGCCAATAGGCCATTACTGTGCACATTAATAAACATCTATCCGATCAGTCCACGCATAGTTAGCCTGAACCTGTTACTAATGTTACGAAATTAAACTTTGTGTATTGGATTCATGATTCAGCTATTATCGCCCACCGAAAGGATTGTCCATTGACGAGGGTGATGTCAAGTCGTAGTTCACTTCTGGGACATTCCAATGTCTTCCAATATGCTTGTTTATTATTAGGAGACATTCTACTTGTCTTGAATTTTTGTATGACAGTACATGCAGTATGAAATAGATAGAAGCGCTGATACATTGACTGTGATGTTTATTTACATCGTGCCTTTCTCACCAGGTGTCAGTAGCGCACGACTGTTGTTGTATAATATATTATGATAGTTTGGTCTGGTACATTATGACAATATCATAACGCACTGTCATGATGACAGTTGCTGCTTTTTTTTTTTTTTATCTTTGATGATATACCACGTACGTTCAAGTTTTTATTGTTTTTTTAATCAGATGGACATTTGAATAGCTTGATATTGAGTACTATATTATATCTGAAAATTTAAAAAAATCGAAAACTCATGCTTGACTGTATGCGCCTTTATTTCATGACATGAATTCTTCTTTGGTATGGTTGGAACATAACACACAGAGTAATAAGTAACTGTTCTATGATATATTTCAAAAGTAATATTTCTAAAATAATAATCAAAATCCATAAGGTACCAAATTTTTTATCAATAATAAAAAGCACTGTTGTGTCTCAGCATATCTCTAAACTCGGGTGGTGCATTGATGTGTTTATAAGGACACTGAAACAGAGAAAGAAATTGCAAAGAATTGTTAAGCATCAGCAATATTTAACTTTTAGGTATATCAATAATAATGTATGCATATTTATTTTGCAGTAGTAACAACTCCGATGATGAACAATGTATTGGTACATTCATGTGTACAACATTTTAAAAAAATCGAATGCTGTTGGTTCACTCACATGTCGACACACATGACCACAACAGTATCCCCTCGTGAGGTGCTCTTTGATAGTTGTGACTTCATAACCAGTCTGTGGATCAACATAAACTGTTTTACCTCTCTGAAATAGGTAATGGAAAGATATAAAGATACAAATATATATATTGAAAGTATGTTAAGAATCAAAACAAACAGTATACAAAGTGAACTGGGAAGTATAGATACATATTTGTATACCTCAATGGCTGAAAGATGTTGCTCATGAATTTTCAATTGATCTGCAGTGAGTTGATCAAGGTCAATATCTTCTCTCCACTTTTGCATTTCCCGCTCAATATTAACTTTGCTAGTGTCTGTTGAATACTGAGATCTACTACCAGCGTCCAACGGTAACGATGACAATAATGTATGACCTTTGCATTGACATGGATTCACATTGATAAATTCCCCAATTCCCGAAGGTGAAATGAATCGAACTTTCAGTAAGCCTCTAGCTAAGTCATGTCTATGGTGTATAGTTGACGGCCAGTTTCCAGCATATGTGTGCAAAGGGGCAGAACGACACGGTAAGCGGACACTGTCCACGTGTTTGTATATTGCAGATGATGGCAACGATGACCTTGTGTATTCGATAGTTTGCCATAGACGCATCTTGACAAGGCTTTTTAGATGCCTCCTCGGATACCTAAGGACATTAGCAATCATCCCAAGGACGTTGTTTCTGTGGTATATCGTTAGAAACAGGTGAATTTGCCTCGGATTTAGGGCAGACGATGCTTTCAGTGTTGATTTTTGACAGTTCTTTGTTTACAACGGAAGTGCCATGCGTGTGACTTTGCGCATGCGCAGAGCGAGTTGCAACGAGAAATGAAAGAAAATGACTCGTCTTCGTTGAATGGTGTGAATTATGTGTACATTTCCACCGTATGGTGGCAATGGATGGACCCCAATGACAGGCGATTCAACAAATATATCTCCATAGAAGAAACCGACATATTCACGAGTAGGAATCTATCTAATTCCTGCGTACAGATGTACATATCCAAAACACCGACTCAAGTCCAGTCACCAGTGCTGCTCCACCCCCCAAAAGTGAAAGTGTCATCCCAGTTCAACTTCGACAGAAATGGACCGACGAAAGCTGATGCAGGACATATATATACTTCCTCTTTTTGTTGTATAAATAGACAAATAGAACTGTGGTTATCTTCGTGACTAGTACGACTTTCGTCACGTGGCTGTATGATTGAGATAATTTCACACATAGCAGTTAAAACTTGTTGACAATGAAAATGAATGGAGTTGAACTGTTATGGATTTGATCAACAGTGAATAAATAGTGAATTAAATGTGGGATTTGCTTGACTTGGATGCTCATCGTTGGAAGTAAATTATTGTAATTAAGTGTTTTTGATAGGCCAGGCCATTGGAATGGCCTAGGTCCGAAACACAGGCTGAATGAACCATGGGGTCACGAATAAGGTATGATCATGGTTATAACAAATTTGTATACTCATGCATTCCTTTGTGAATTATAGCTATTAGATACAACGGTATCATGGTAATCATGATATGTCCTCATCATAATGTAATCTCATATTTCTTTTTGATCTATCTCCTGATTTCACACATTATAATATATGCTTATACTCTTGCAGAACTAATCCCAGCCATGTATTCGAGGTATTTACGGAAGTGGCACGTCCTGGGCAGCCGTCTGACAAGTCGTTTGTGCTCCAGAAATACCCAGATGAATTTGTTGACCAGGTCATTAAAGACATATCTATGTTCTTTTTGATTCGATGTAAAGGAAATAATGAAGGGAAAATACAGAAAAGGGGCTATGTGATGGAAAAATATCTGGTCTTCTTGGTTGTGCAGAATTTGCTGTGGTGAATCTTGGGTTTTGGATGCCCATGCTAGTAATTTGTGCATGACTGGATTCCTGTCAATGTATGTACTGTGTCCATGACGTTACACTGTATAATGTCTTCATGTCTCTTCTCGACAGAAAGCCTTGGAATCTGAGGTCCCTAAGTTTGCCTTCCCGGGCGAGACAGAAAGGTATGCAAATGTATTTCTGCATGTGGCTGTTGTGTATAGAGCAATACAGCATTGAACATGCTTAAGAATTATTGGTGGTTTAATACAAGAAAATACTTGAAATGCTACCATCAAACATCATGGTTCATATCATCACAACCCATGATAATAAATACACATGTCTCAGTGTCTTGAAATTAAAAAGCCATCTTATCTTCTAATTTGCAGTAGTGCGGTGGAACACTTCAGTTTTGCACTGACGGATGAAGAAGGAAAGCTGCGGTTTGGGTTTTGTCGGCATGCGGCGGGGTCCCAGACATGTCTCTGCATTGTCAGGTATGTACTCATGGTACTTGGGAGGTAATATGTAATGTATATTGTCATGCCTCGGACTGCATCCATGTAATGTATACATCAGGTGTTGAATATCGAAAGCAGTGAGCTTGTCTTGCATGATAAAACATGAAAAATTGGAATCTATCGCTGCCCATCAAATACCAAATACATGTCCATGAAATTTTTCGCCTGCTGCAGTTTTCTTCCATGGTTCGAGATATTTTACCGGCTGTTAAATCTACTGGCGGAGATTTTGAACCGCAATGAGTCAAACAGTGCAGTACCTCTGCTGGATGTTCTATACAAATTACCAGTTCCCAAACCAGGGGAACGAGTTGATATCTCTTCAGATGGGATGCCAGAGGTGTGTTGTCCGACTATATGTGTGTATATTTTGCACAAATAAAACAAAGCTCTTGGTATTCAGGAGTCGACTCACAGACAAATTTTTGGGATTGTTCGCCCACGAAAATAATAGTATGATATACACGTACCATTGCAGAATGCGTGTTCACTGGTGCAGATTAAAGTGAAGGTTGTCTAACGTTTCTAATTTTTCGTACTTCATTGCAGACCTTTACATTCGAGTGCCCAAATCCCAGTGAGTTACCCAGCATTCCACAAAATGTGAGTATGAATATATAATTAAAACAAAATACCAATTTCTTGGATTCACAAGCAGTCTACACCAGGAAGTCTTCCAGTCATAAATTCTTAATCTTGTCTGGATTATAAGGGTGATTAATGCATACATCACTTCTCTTGTTTTCCTTTTATCAGAGAAATCTGACAGAGTATTACAACGCTATGGAATTATCAACCATGATGTCTGTGTTTGCAAGGTTTGTGAGGGTTGCGAATTGTATTTCAAAATCTCCACACAAATTACATACATGTATGTTTAATAACATCCTTCCAAAAGAAGTATCGGTAGTTGAGATTGCATTTTTGATCTTTTCAGTATGCTCCAGGAGCGACGTATTTTGATTACAAGTAGAAAGTTGAGTCGTTTAACAGCTTGCGTCCATGGCTCGGCATCTCTTCTTTACCCCATGCATTGGTATGCAATATCTACTTTTGTATATCCGGTATTCTTGCGTTGAAAGCTATTGTTTGTTGATTTAATGGTAAAGAATTTCCTGGCATTATTCGCAGAAAGTTGTGAACTTTGAAATTTGATACAATTCGTTTCAACTGCTCAGTAAATATCACGTGACATTTATAATGGTCACCATAGTTACAGAGATGTGAGTGCCCTCTATGAGTGATGTATAATATGTATCACAATCACAGAATGTTCTCTATATTCGTTTGTCGGACAGGCAACATATCTACATACCAGTGCTGCCCCCTCACCTGATCGACTACTGCAGCGCCCCCATGCCGTACCTGATCGGCATACATTCTTCTCTATTCGAGGTAAAGCTCGGTGGATATTTACATTGATAACATTGTCTAGAATCAACGATTTATTACTATGTCATGATACATGCTGTATGAGATAACAGTCACGTTCTGAAATGAACAACCAAGATTATTTCAACCTATCAGGAAATCTATTCCTTTCATTCACATGATTCGAGAATGATGTGATCAATGCTAGCTGCATTGTTTCTTTAAATTTAACCTCACGTCATATTTATTACGTAATATCGAAGAGTAGAATTTGTAAGCCAAAGCACCAGCTTAAATTTAGTCTGCACATTGTACATATATTTTGGCAGAAATTGCGTGCCTCGGAAGTGGGCGATGCTGTGGTTGTGAATGCCGACAACAACACCATCACTTCAGATTACAGCGACTTAGAGTCAATACCATCAGAAGTGGTAAGTGCTTAGACTAATTATCTTGTTTCAGAACATCACAAACATAGAATTCATGTAACCATAAAAGTATAATCATAAATTTATTTACATGAAATGTTGAGGAGACAAGTCCGAGGCTATGGTACAATCCTAGGCTCATATCGTTAAGGTGCTGATAGTTCTGAGTGAAGAAGAAGAGATTCTTTGCAATTTGTTATAATAAAATTGTTATAGAAATCTCACCTACGATGAAATAATCCAGGTGTCGGCGCTCAAGAAGAAGTTGAAGGCGCACACTGCGGAGAAGATGACGGGGAGCACACTGGGCGATGGAGTCACTCGAGCTTTCATGTGTGCAAACGTCGCTCTCATAGGTAGGTACAGTGATTAGTGTTTGTGTGTGATTGCGCAATCTATGACATTGTTCAATCTATGACATTGTTGGGAAGATGTGTCATTAACGTGGTAAGAAAAAAAATCGTGCAATTTTCTCGAGGTTATAATTCATGTTTGTTAGAACTATTCAGCACTGGCAGCTAGAATATGCCAAAACATAACATGTATATGCAGTGTGATAATAATAATGAAAATGCATAATGCTACATCTAAATCGATCATACCAGTGGCCACAAATAACAAATGCTAAAATACGTTTGTACAAATAATATTTCATATTCTGCTATTGTCCAATCCATTCACCAGGTGGCTACCGACAGGCGCTGCGTTTTCCCCCGGGGGAGCGGATAACATTCGACGAGGACGCCTTCATTCATTCCCGACCTCCGTACATGCAATCCTTCCTGCAGAAAATGTTGAATACGCAAATGTTTGAACAGTTTATAAATGAGAGACTTGACAGACTGATAGCTGGCGAAGGTTTCTCGGACGAATTTGATAATGAAGTCAATCTAGAACAAGATAAATGGGCTACACAGTCGAGATACAAGGAGTGGTATAGCAATGCTCGGGTGAGTACAGTAAAAAGACTATTTTTGGCGGATATTAATTTTGGCGGATGTGAGCCCCACGCTAGTTGGCGGAGATTTAATTTGGCAGTTTCAAAACCATATATATTTCCTCATATATCTAGTTAAGTTGGTGGACGATTTAATTTGGCGGTTTTTCCTCTACCTCAAATCCGCCAAATAAATCGTCCGCCAAAATTAGTCGTTTCACAGTATCAATAGAAAAGTATCTGTGCACAGTTCACATGTGAATACTAATGTATTATGTAAATATACAAGATGAGGAATGCATGTTTTTGTGACCATGGTAACAGGATGAATGGTAATAAAGGCTTAGAGGAATGTACCATACAGTATAAGCAGTGAACATTCAAGTAAAAAATTAATGAAGTTGGTCATTGATAATAAACTGTGTGTGTTGTATTTTGCAGAAACATGGCAAGAAATTTCGAAAAGATGGGCGTGAGAAATGGGTGGAGTTTTCTAGTAAAGTGAGTATTGGTTTTCACTGATGGAAGTGAAGCTTGCCAGGTATGGAATCTGGCTGGTTGAAAATTTTTTTAAAATATACACACCTACACTTATATTCAGTATTTTCTCTTGCAAGTAGTATTTTTATGTATCCAGATCTACAATTCATTTGAATTGTCTAATTATAATTTTTTTTGATTTGTAGTGTCAAATCTTAGCTCCTCATATTCATTCCATGTCTTTTCAAACTTCAGTTTTATTTATTTGAAGTCTAGATTTTGAAGTTTAGGTTTTGCAGCCTCAACTTCACTAGTGAAAAGCTGTATATACTCCAGAAATTCAAAGTTTTAGACTAGTTGTTAGTGTCTTTTGTTAGGATATTTATACGTTATTTTCTGCATACTTTGTACACTAGGCTAATCCTGCAATGAGAGATGCTATGAGGGCTGTAAGTTGAAGCAACGTTCAATCTTAAAAGACGTGCATGTTTTTTCCACGTTTTGAAGTTACTTTGCATGATTTTGCACCTAACCTGTAAACATGATGTTGCTGCCAAAATTTCAAGCTTTAATACAAGAAAATTGCAGCAGCTAACAGTAATTCCTTTAAAACAATCTTGCATGTGGCACATTTTACAAGTCAGGAAAAACATGCACAGTAACTGGGAACATATCTGTTGAACTAGTTAATACCCACATATTGTTCCCCAGATGCTGGTCTTAGTCTTGTGAATACAGAACTCAGTACCACTTTAGTGATGGATTGAGGCATGGTCAAAGTTTCAGTTTCTATTTTCACCATGTTGACTTTGACCACAACTCGTTTGTAGCATGTCTAGATCCTAAGAATTATTAATTTTATCCTTGCAGAACACACTTAACGGTGTACACTGAACTCTATGTTTTGGGAACATCTGGATGAAATAATTAGTCCCCTATGACAGAATTACCCTGTGTATACTATGATTAGGTATTTTGCACATTTGAAAATCCCCCAACAGGTCATGACCATGCTAAATGGGCCTTCCACATTAAACCATTCTCTTAAGATGGGTGTTCTTTATCACAGGTTGTTTTCTGTTTTTGATGACATTTACAAAATACAATATTCTGTACAATGTGTACCTGTATTGAGTAGATGCTATGCTGACATATTCTGTTCATTTTCCAGCTGTCGATAATGAACTTGCATGCACATGCGATTGACTTCAGTATATGCTCGTGAATGTCTCATTGTTTCACTGATTTAACTTCGACGACTAGGGTACATAATAGGTTACATATGATATTGTTGATATATATATATTAAGTTTAGTATAATGTTTGGTTACGGTAGTTATCATTGTTATTTGTCACAAATCCCTATGGAAAACTTTTTCGGTAAAAGATATACATGTACAGTGTGTATAGCTTTGGATAAAATGCGAACATTTTTCAGATTGATTGACATGATAGTGATAGTCTGGTCATGGATTCCTTGCATCATACATTTATCTGTCTTGTCACAAAGTTTCATGAAGTGTTATATGTGGCACAAATTTTGCTATTTGAATACAGGTTTTGGATGCAGTAAGTGTGGTAATACTGTAAATAAACTGCAGAGTAGAATTAGAGCAAAAATCTTGATTTGCCAGATGCCAGATAGAACACGCTGAATATATAATGCTTGCCTAGTAGAACCACTGGTAGATTCTTATGATGCACCCAATGGTGAAGATGCACAAGGCGCTTTCAACCATGTATAGTAATCTACCAAGCTGAAATATTTTGCTCCATGATCTAAACATTCCAACATCGCACAGGTACATGACATGCATTCATTCCTCATCCAATGAATTCCTCAACAGTCACAGAGACAGAACAGTTACAGAAAATAGCTGTCTGATATCGAAAGTTTTTGTAAATTGCTTGTTGTCTATGTCATATTGTTAGCATACACTACCTGAACATACTGAATGAGTGTAGATTTGTAAATGTACATACATTGAACAAATTACACATATATTATAGTTGACAATTGCCATTATCTTTACTTTTCTTAAAATTCATATCGTGATAACTGTTCTTACTGAACTTGACTTATCACATTTTACACTTTATCTATTGTACATTCACAAACAGAACTACACGTAAATTCTGTACATTTGCTTATTGTAATGCAATATACTTGTAAAACTATACAGGACAAAAATTTGATAAATTATATATTCATCTGAATGAAAAGCTTCAACATACATTTTATTTTGCACCCGGAATAATGCATATTTGCATTGTTTATTGTTTCACATGTAATGTTTGCATATATCATGTACATGTATATACATTCATGTTTGCTTTGTCAATAAACTACCGATAGTACTAATTTAACACATGAAAATCCAGTATAGGGCCACGGTGGTTTGTCTTCATAAGTTTGTATTGATATGTAAACAATATTTTCCCCCAATAAGTTTAGATGTTCTACAAGCATGCCAAAGGAACGAAGGGGTTGCTTTGAGTGATGAAAGCAGCCACTAAGCGCCCCCCTAACTTTTTTTTCATAATTCAGCTCTTCAAATAAATTGATGAAGCATATGAAGTCTTGTGAATTGTAGGTGGTAATGTTCATTCACATGTGCATCATGAATATCAAGGATCATAAAAATATTCATAAATTCATGAGAATAATCATATAAAATCCTAAGAAAGTTTGTCATGTCCTCAGATCTGGTTGCATAATCAACCGATTTCTTCTCTTTGTTGGTTCATAGTGACAGTAATATATTTGAAATATGAATGTGTATATTGTTGGTACACTGCATACACAATATAGTACTACACGCTGTCCCAGCTATTTCATTCGTTGTTTATTGATTAAAGCAATATTATGTTGTGATGAAAGTAGAAGTAATTCAGATTAATTTCTATTTTTCATCAGGTACGCGATAAGAGCAAAAGGGCCGTCAAAGACTTGCGAGCGAGAATTGACGATCTCAAGAAGGTAAACAACAGAACCGATTTTAACCACCCTATCCCTGGTAATAGTTCCTTGAGAATCACCATTCTCAAACGGAATATGCTCTGACAAAACTCTTTCGAAGCTTCATTAACACATACCGATCGATGGGTTTTACTGAAACTAGTAATTTCCTGGTTTCATTAGTGTAACATTGGTAATCAATAGTGTGTGCATTTTAACACAGCTTATTATCAGGTTGTGTGATTTACAGTAGAAGATGCTGCTATGCAGATTGTTTACATTTACCTATGGATCATGTGGATATGTTTATGATCTTTTGTATATGAATGTGTACCAGGGCTCAAAATTGCTTCTTGTGGGTAGCCATAGGCTCCCAACTTTTCAGGTTTGCTCCCAGGCAATAGAGCACACAAGCCGATTGGCTAATGAAAATCTGTAAACTAATATTGAAATGTGCTTCTACGGTAGGAGCCAATTGGCTCCTAAAGTTTGTTGAATAGGAGCCAAATAGGAGCTTTTTGGCTCCGGAAAAATAATTCTAATTTTGAGCCCTGCTGTGTACATCCATTTTGCTTTGAATTTCACGATGCAAACCTTGCCATTTGGTAGTAATCATATACTGTAGCAATGAAATTTAGTAATGACTACTAGATATATTACTTGCTAATAGCTTAATTGTAGATGGATGTGATATAATAATGGTTTGAATTGTATGCGCTTCCTATTTTGTGGTACTTGTATCATGTTCAACTAGTTCAACATGTGTATAAGATCTGCGATATTAATAACTATGGTGCCTCGTTTTTCATTGAAAATATCCTTGTTCGACATTTTTCATGCATTTTGTATTCATTTTACCAGTTGAGCCTTTCAGTAGTTGCACTCATGTAGAAGCTATAGTGTCTAATTTTTCGAATATGAAAGCATAAATCCTAAGTTATGTCGTAAAAGCATTTATTCTTTTCTGGTAACAGTGAAATATATCTCATTTCAGGGGCTTAGCAATATCTTTTCATTTCTTGCGATTACTGAAAAAAAACACCCCAAACAAATAAGCCTACTGTTTGTAGAATTAACACAAAGTTCTGACTTTTATTCGTGTTGTCTCCTCCTGCCCTTCACGTTCCAATCTCCTCAGGATGACGTGAATAAGCACGAAAAAAGTGGCGTTAGTCGGAATCGCCCCCTCACCATAGATACTCCAGCTTTAAAAACCCAACGGGTGAGCAACAATAACAAATCGTAACACGGATAAATTAAGTGCTTATGCTTATCAAAGAAGAACAGGGGTCAAATGGGAAAATTTCCAGTGGTAAAATAGAGATAATGTGTATTGTTCAAATTTATATTTTGTGAAAAGAGTCACCATTTTACCCCTGATATTTAGTGAAAAGCTGTGGCCTCATCCTGATATTAAGCACCTCTAGAGGCTTTCGGTAATCACCTCCAGTGACTAACTTAAATCCCAAGCTGTTCCCTCCCGTTCAACATGTTTAATGATTTTCACCCAGGTCGTAAAGATACAACCTGTAAGTTTTTTAATCGGTGTTTGACTGTGTGTTTTACATAGAATACAACGTATTTGACTGCATATGGCATGCAATGTTTTGGTTTTAGATATATGTTCACTCTGAAGTATATTATCTCACCGTAACTGTTCTCAGACTTGGTGAATTGATCATGGAGAAATACACGAAAATTCTTTATCATGTTTATAGACAGGAAGTCTTATTTCAGAGGGGTCATATCTCAATCATGTTACAGGGACCACTCATCTAAATTCTGAGTTTCAATATTATTGATTGGCTTGATACTTGGAACGTCATGGAATTATTGATGCCATATGCAGTCAGTATGACACAGTAGACTTGATCAAGGTTTAATTTCCTAGATTTGACCTACAGTATTAACATGTTAGTAACTTAGTACATTAATTGTGTGATTTAAATGTCTTGGAAATTGGAATCATTTAACACATAGGAAACGTTGCAGTAAATTGAAATAGCTGCATGTTTGGGTGACTGCATGTGCATGGTAGTAAAATTACACATAGATCATGTCAATTCAGTTATATAAACATGATGAAGTGAAGTAATTTCCTGGAAAACCTTGGTGGGCTTCACTTGGCATGATAATGCACTTTAGGCTATATATGTTTAGTTGTTCACATAATCTTGACAATGTATATCATGTCTATTTGTAGCTGGTAAGTGCACAATTTTTGTTTCAAATGCATGTGTGTGGAGAGCTTTGTACATGTTTTTATGAATTTCACTGAAAGTCAACATATCAGTTAACGAAAGAATTATCACTTTATTATCAAATTTTGATAATACATCGTTTGGAACTTTATCTCGTTTACCAGGTCCATTAAGATTTTTTCACTAAGAAGAAAAACATCACTGTACTTTGTGAAGAAAGAAAACAAAATATAAACAGTAAATCTGGTCAAGTGTGATATCGTACAAACATGTGTCCCACACGTGGTGTGGTGTGTATTAAAATTTATAAAGTATACATTTGACAAAGAACTTTCACTGAAAAAATACCCACATTATTTACATGATTTAGGAGAGTTTATCAGGATAACTGCTATGTGTATACTATCTGTAGTGCTGTAAGCACCCTCCCCACCCAGACCCTATACCTCCCCACCATTTCCATATGACCCAACCACCATGGCCATTTGTCACTGTAGCGGTGTTGATTCTCATTTCTAGGAATAACCAAAATAATTATTTTGTTCATAAGGATTAAGCCTGCACTGTGACTATGCATGAACTAGTGGTTTGGACATAGATGCAGCAGAAATTCAGTAACACTGCAACTAGTCTTATACTTTTATCATGTTTATAAGGATTCAATTTCAGCAATTAAAGTACTCCTTCATAACAGTCATTGAGAATTTCTGTCTATTATTACTAAAATCAGTTATTATATTAATAATAATATTTATTGATTAACATTTCTTATGGAAAAAATCAGCTGTTTTTCCTGCTTTTGCAATGTTTTCCGTTGCGAACATTGTTTGTAGTGGAAATGTTTAAATAAAAAAAATATTTTCATTAACCAAATGATGCTAATTAGCCGACCACAGTAAAGAACAAGTGCGGTTCACAAGATTCTGCTACTGTAGTTACCATCTCGATTTTACATGACTGTTTTCAAATTGTGTGCTCTCAAGATCAAATTCAATTTGCATGATGAACATGATGAATACTGCATGGTGAGCTTACAAGCATGATTATGTCCTGTGTAGTAAATGCTTTTTCTAGTGTTCTACCGTACATTGTATCATGATCTGGTAATCGTGACAATTAAGTTTATTTTTCAACAATAGTGCTTTCTCAACAGCAAGGATGGAAAGTAAAGCCTAGATCAAATGCCTTCGAGTTACTTGAACGAAAATATTAGACTTACATCTATATCCAAATTTCTTCTGTATTTTATAGCCTCCCCGGCCACCTCCCATGGACCACAGCCATGTTTTAGGCACACCCATCCGGAGTCCTTCAGCAAAACCTGCCGTCAATAGAACTGCATCCTACGAAAAGTCAGTTTGCTTCAATGCATAATGTACATATAAGCATGATCATGATGATATACAAATATTAACTTTAAAATGTAAATTCAGTTACATGTACTATTCTGAAATTTCGATTTGAAATATAGTAAATGGGTATCACCAGAAACCCACAAGCGAGATCTTCTGGTATCACATATATCTCCTTGCATGTAAAACCAAATGTCACTTGTCATAACTACATGTATTCAGTAAATTTCAGTAAAATTGTTCAATATTTATGACCGATTGCTGCACTGTGTTGCAAAAAGTAAAAAAAAAATCCCGACACCACATTAAATGTTTAAAAATAATGTAGTACATGTATATTATGATTTATCACTCCGATAAGTGCGTGATAAATTATTATCTTTCGTGGTTTATTCTCTTTCACCTCCCCCCTCACCTCCATTCAATCATCCCCTGTCCGAAAAACAACTCGCAGAGCACGACAGTACAAGGTGATTACGGCTGAGGACCTTGAGGACCGCGGCCCTGCCCCCCGGACCCGGCCGCGCAGCCCCCCACCACACCCTGGGGCCGGCCCCGGCTACCGCTCGGCCCACTCCCTGCTCCGCCACAGCCGACACAGTCGCCGCCTCCCGTCCGAGGACACGGACGTCCTCTCAGACATGACCTTCCAGAGAGTCTCCCTGGATCTCCTCGGCGACCAGGACATACAGACCATGCTCAAGAAGAGTTACAGCTTGGAGGACCTGGTCGCGTGCGGGGAGGCGCGCTCCAGCGACGACGACGACGATGACGCCGGGGACGACTCCGAAGAGTGGGACGACTCCGAGGAGATTGACTATCGGGAGCTGTCGCCGACTGCGGAGAACGAGGCGCCGAGTAAATCGGGCGAGACTGAGATAGGACTGGATGCTTGGGTGAGGGGTCATTTTGTTCAGAGAAGTCAAAAATATTTGTGTTTTCCCATCCATTCACTATCCGGATTTGTCTGTGTCCTGTGTTGTTGATGTTAATGTTGGCTTCTGTCATCTTTTCCTAATGTCTTGTGTACCATACAAAGTTTAAATGGGTGAGGGAACAGGGGAAGGGTCTAGGGTAAACACAGTTACGTTCATAGCAGACTGTAATTAACTGGCCCACTTGTCATGATGATAATGATTCAAACTCCTGAGACATTGACAAAGTCCTCCGTATGCTTGCCCTACAAAAGTTCCCCAGCTTTTATGTATACCCTAAGTCCTCAACATGGATATTGTAACAACCTTGCTTTGCATCTGCAGCATTAAATGTGGAATCACTAATGCTAGTAGCTACTATCTACTAGTATATGGAATATTACATGACATTCCCCAGAATACACATGATCAGATCAGATGATACACTGGATACTCCACCTGAACATTAATAAGTGCACCATACATTCCTGTAAACACTGTGTTCTTGAAGTATGTATGTAGACTATCAAAATCTAATGAATGAATGATGGCAGAAACCCAGAAGAGATGGGTTTCTGTTGATGGACTGTACTACAGTAGAGCCTGTGTCATACAAACACCCATCTATATATTCATGATATCATGATCTTTTGCACAGATTCTGTTGTAGTAGTATACATACAGATATTGCACTTTAATATTTCGCACAGGTTATATGTTTAGTACACTCTTTATTCAACACTTCTTATTCATGTTTTGTGAACACTTTATGTGCACATTTTGTACGTACATGAACATGTATTGTGCTCTGCGCTCTGATTTTCTGTAGCGATCGCTAATATTTTTGGGTGGATTTCTTCATATCATTTCAGAAAGAAAACAATATAAAACAAACTTCTGTGTGACAAAAAGTAAGGCAATTGTGTGGCAGTTGATCGATGATTTCTTGTTAAAAAAATCTAGTTTAAGGCCTGGTCTTCTCCGAACTATGTATTTAACCAATCCATAACCATCTTCACCCACAATACATGTACGTCATGTACACTGTACATATGTACATATACGGTGTTTTCTTTGTTGCCATGGTTACCATTGCACAAGTCCTATACAGTTGAACCTCTGCTTTTCGACCACCCATAATCATATTTATTTGGTAAATACGGTAAAATTTAATGTTTAAGATGAGCCACTGGCTGTCTTTCTTTAGTTGTAATCACTCATTTGACCAGACCGGGGGGCCGTTAAATGCAGGTTTTACTGTATATGACAAACAGTATAAAAATATATAAAACTACAGTGGATCCTCTGTATTAAGACCACCCAAAGGACCCCAAAAAGGTTGTCTTAAATGACAGACAGTCTCATGACCGACGATAAAAGGTCATTTAGGACTAAGGAGAGTGGTATCTGAAACCAGGGTGGTCTCTCACAACAGGTGGTCTTTAACATAGGATGCACTGTATATCATTTTTGTCCAAGTTGATTTAACATGTGAAAATACAATTCACCTTGACCTTCAAAATACATCCATTTCACTCCTGAACAGACAGATATCTTGTATACAGGGCTACGCACTGTAAACACATGTGAGCTGTTTTGCATGTGGTTTTCACAATAAACACGGCATGAATTTTCACTCACTACCTCTGTACCTTGGCGTTATCCGTCCCATCAAAAGTAATCTTTTGCCTTCAGATGGTAAATATTGCTCAACTATAGGATACATATAATCAGTAAATGATCACACTTATTCGATCTCCAGAACCAGATACTAGACCGGTATGGGTTCTTTAGTGATGTTGCTACTAACTACAAGTCCTGTAATCTGGTGCTGATTATGTTTGTGATGTTTGCTGAATTGTGTTGTGTGCTGTGTTCAAAGAAGCTTGCTGATAGACAGATGAATATGACCTCCCCAAATGTTGCTGATAAATTAATAATATTAATTGGTGTATATAAACATATTAGATCCACCAATTTATTATGGACACTTTATTATACCCTACTAGTACTGAAAAATTTGTTTCAACTCTGCTGTCATTTCAGATCTTCCTAGATGACAACGCTCCAAGAAATTCCGCCCCGAGAGACGTTAATGCCAACCTTCCCGTACAACAACAGCCCGCTCAAGTCAACAAGATACCCTCCAACACCTCCCACGAATCCATCCACGAACAAAATGCACAGCTTGGTAACCAAGGCGACCAAGTGGACAGCTCTGCTGGGACACCAGTTGTTCCCAAACGGAAACCTCGCAGTATCGATGCTCGGAAGAGTGCACTCGGAAAGCCAACTTACAGCTTAGATGGCGACTTGAAAGCCACGTCAAGTGGCAGTAATAACAGTGGAAGCCCACGGCTTGGTTTCGAAGATGACTTTCGTCCAGACGTCCACGCACCACCGGTCCCACCGAAGGTTCCCTTGAAGCACTCGTCAAGTTTCAGTGGACAACATGGTGCGGTTCCTGAGTCAACAACACTGCAAGACTCTAACAAAGAGTCCACAGCAGTCAATACAAGGGCAGTGAGCCACCCAGTTCCAATGCGGAGAACCAGTATCAATCGCAAACCCGCGTTTTACAATGAACAGCGACCGCAGTCATTTAGAAAAAGTATGAGTGGTGCACAACTGGCCACCGATGCCCAAAAAATTAAAGACGCGAGAACTGCATTCATGAAGTCCGAGGGGAAGAAACCAGTTATCCAAAAGCGTGAAGACTTGGAGCAGTTTGATCCACTTGTTACCGGACAACTGGCCATGGATAATCCCCATGAAACCTCCTCAAAGTCCAAAGACAAAGAGGAGGACCTTCTCAAAGAGTGGGACTTGGACTTCACTGGAAGAAAGTCTCAGAGTCAAGCTCACACAGGACCTCCCGTCCCTCCTAAACCAAACAGCCCAAGCAGCTCAGTGTCCTTCCTCTACGGATCTAGTCCTGTCTTGAACTGCTATCCTCCACGGCCACCATTCGGTCAGAGCAGCATGGCACCAGTGCATCGCGGTCCGCTACCGTTTTCCCCAGGTCAAGCCGCCAGGTGGCAGCACGTGACCGCCCCTAGAGTAAATCAGTGGTCAGCGATGACACAACCTCGTCCCGTTATCACACCTGGAAATTCCCAACTACAGACACAACATCAAAGCGTGCAAAACCTGATAAAACAGTTTTCACCGGCGTCACAACATCCTTCTTCGCCAACAATGGGTGGCCGGCCCGCCTCGCAAGTTGTAATGCGAGATAAGTCCGTAGACCTCACGATGCTCAGCGAACGACCCACTTCAATGTACGTTGAAGGACCACAGGATCCCTTCTCAGTGGGCTCCGCTCATCAGAACGGCGGAGCAGCACAAGTAGCCAACGGCGGTACCGCCATGGTGCGGAAAAATGCCGCTTTGCAGAGTCAGTTGAGTGTTGGCAATGTGCCTCGGACTTGGGAAAAGTTCGACTGATCAATAAATCTTGAGGGAAATCGGAGTGAGATTGGACTGGCTTCGTTTGGTTTGAATTCAGGTGTTTTCACTGAACTTTGTGGAGGTGGAGTATTGCAATTTTTGAGTGTGGTCATTTCAGATATGAGATTTCGTGTGCGGGTGCCAAAGTAGCAAGGACAATGTTTTAATAGGAAAATAGCTTGATTTTTAGTTCTTTTTATTGTCAGGATAACAATTTTAATTGGTGCATCATGGTTTTGAATGTTTATAATCATAATGATGCAGTTTTGGGTTTAGTCTGATACATGCATTATCATATGTTACCAAGCGGAACATAATCTTGTTTCATATACTTAGAGCTTACAAGTATTTTGCGGTGTGAAATTTAATTTGCTATTATTTAAAGTTTAATAAGAATCCTATACATCATGCACTTGTACCAGTATTGTAGGTTGATCACAAAGCGGATGCAAAAATAAATTTGCAGCAAAGTGTACTATATTGTTGAGAAATATCAATATAAATGTACTTGAACATGAAAACTAGTCAGAAGTGAAAAGTTAAATGCACAATTTTTGCGGACAAAGAAAAAATCATTTTTTTTTTGGTATATACCAGTGATGTCATTGGTTGGTAAAACTTGTGAAAGTGTGTATTTCGTGTATTGATGTTTGCAAAGTACTAGTACAATATCTGTCTGTGATTTTTCCTCGCATATATACAACACCTTTCATGCTTGTTTAGAAATTTTGCTTGTAATATATGCTTCTGGCAGGTAG
Organism: Terebella lapidaria; assembly: GCA_949152475.1. Lineage (NCBI taxonomy): Eukaryota > Metazoa > Annelida > Polychaeta > Terebellida > Terebellidae > Terebella > Terebella lapidaria. Next base: position 20,785,507 of record OX424566.1, on the reverse strand, counting down.
TTCGAAAACCTAGTTGTAAATATACCTGCATGTATGCTGGATTGTTTATTTTCAACTTGTTGAAAACAGGATTATTTTCACATAATGGAAAGTTCATGAGTTGGTGTTTGAGATTTTAAGAAATTGTTTTGGTTTTGAAATGTATTCAGTATTCTGAAATGTCTATTTGTCTTCCTGGATTGACTCAGTGATGTTGTTACCAGGCTCACTGAATATCTGATGTCATAATGTCCACGTTTCAGATTATCATTTTCTAAACATCATAATGTCCCAGTGTTAGCTTCTCCCTGATTTTGTGTTAACAGTATCAAGATATGTGTTTGGTGTGTTACACTGTCTTTTCAATGTTGCAGACCTTCATGACCATACTCACAAAATATGAAAACATGTGAACATGATGAAAATAGGAATGTGTAAAGTAACTGAATTGGACAGAAACTTTCTAACATTACATGCAAGATGCGTTGTTTATGCAAAAAAGCATGTATACTGTGTCAGTTTTCACACATAACCTATTATTAGAGGGCTTCACCCAACAAATGCCATGTTTGTCACTATATTTCACTCTATTCTGCCTCTGTAGCTCCTGGAATATTTAAATAATACTATTTATTACTTTGAATGACGTTATTTCACTGGTTCAGCTCCTTTGAATATTCATGGATCTGTATTCCATTACCGGTAGTATAAGTTTGATATATATTACATGGTGTGGGACTAGCATAGCATCTCAGATTATCATGCACACTCTCAAACATTTGGTCTTGACTATAATATGCCCCCCTGTTTTCATGATATAATAATAGTATCCCTGAATGAGAGACCGATTGAAAGGTATTTGCGAAAAATGTACATATATCACCCAGATAGCTGGATATTTTCCTATTCCATTTCTAATGTATGTATTTTTTCGTGTATATTTTGCTAATCATCATGAATATTGATTATATGCTGCTCAATCATTCCATGACCTTATTAACCTCTCCCTTTGGCCAGAAAAATAACTCCTTGTTTAGTTATATGTGTTACAAATTTGCGACAAAAACAAAGTAGTTTTTTGTATCGAATGATAGTAGTTTTTTTTACCAGTTTCACGATTTCATCTCTTAAATGAAAATAAACAAATATTCATTTAGATCAGGAACATAATTTTTAGCTTGACTGTCTGCTCATTACATCTATCATATTTGAGTTTGTTTTTTGCTTTCTTTTTCTTACTTTTTGCTATTTTTTCACATGGACAAAAGTTTAGGATGATATACCTTCTTCATGTTTAAAATGTAAGGGATGTTAATGGGTTGATCGGATTGTCATTTTCTACCTTCATTTACCATTGCTTCTAATATGTACAATAGAAAAAGAAACTGTCCTATTAATACATGTATGTATGTAAGTTTTATGTTCCTCTTTTGTAAGGTAACATTCAGGGCATGTTTCTTGCTGCATGGAAGTGTTTATTAATGTTATCACGTCTTGCAAAAGTTCACTTACATTTTAGTATTTTGTTTGTTAAGGATAGAACATGTGTTAGCATGCATATTTGAGAGTTACGCAACTGCTTTGCAGGTCAAATGAGCATTATAATGTCACAGTTGTAATATGAATTTACCGGTATGAATAAAAATGAACTTACAGAAGAGGTCTGTCACTGTGAATTTATTTTCAGAAGTATTTACTTACAAATGTATACACATGCTTCATGTATGGTTGTTCATCAATTGCAGGAAAAATTAATTTTACGAATAAGTAGTATTGTGACACCCTGAATATTGTGACAATGATTTATATTCAACTACTTACTCAAGTACACAGATTATCCAGTAATAATAGTGGCAGTATTCTGTATTACAATATCCTAAATGACAAATCACGATGAATATTAGTGAGTAGTGTTGGCCCTTTTGAAAATGAAGTTAATCCCATAGGCCTTGAAAACTCAAGAATGTTGGGTTTCTGATGAGTTTAGGTTGCACTTGATCATCTTTAAAACTAATTCACCTTCATCATCATCTCCTGATCTGTTAAAAGACAATGTACATCATCTGATGATATATAGACCTTATGGCCCATATGCTCTGCTAGTACCGTAATGGTCCTAATAGTAGCACGTCCTGCCAAATCAGACCTCCTGCAGCAGCGCATGCAAAAATGAGGTCAAATTCAAGAATATCACTGAATAATATACTTACCTATTGCCTTCAATTCCCTTTATTATGATTCAGAAAACATAAATGTGTCTAAGATTTTATTATAAATATATGAAGTGAAATACAAAGTTTTTTGGTAAAAGACGGGCGTCTACTTTTAGGATACTTGCCACTATTTGGACCAATATGGTATTCATTTTATCTTCGGACCACAAGTCACAGAATCTGATACTATCAGAAATACATAAAGTCTCTCTTTATGTATTTCTGATACTATGGATTGTTCGGTAACCTATTTTAGCCAATTTCTCAAAAACTGTTTCTAGACAGTTTTGAGATTTTTGTTTCAAAAGATTCCCCCCATATAACCTCTGTGACGTGTATAAGTTTCGTTGTCCTTGAATGGCTGGTCTGCGAGTGACAGTCATTTTCATTTTGTCGGCGGGTTCATGACCTTGAAAGGTCAAAACAGCCATTTTTGGGTAAAAAAATGCTCAAATTTGCCTCTACAGATGAAATGCATGTAGATAGAGTTGAAATGGACGTAGATATATGAACATATAGAAAGTCATATATGGAACAACTAATGATGACCTTGATTTTGACCTTGGATGACCTTGAGTGCTAAATGTCTTGCTTGAAATCTTGAAAGTGGCCTCTGAAACTTGAACTTTTGCACATACAGATTAGGATTGTGTATAAGCCTATAAAAAGTCATGTATAGATGGCACATCTTTTGGTGACCTTGAACTTGACCTTGAACGACCTTGAAGGGCAAATCTCAAAATCTTAAATTGTCCTCTATAAATGAAATACTTGTTGATAAAGCTTATATTTTTGTATTATGAACATATATGAAGTCATATGCAGCATACCTAATGGAGGTATTTAAATTCAAAAAGATGACCTTGACTGGTAAATCTCAAAATCATATGTCACCTACAATGCTTAAAACCAAAATTGTCCGTTAACCTATCTTAGCCCTTGGGCTAATTTTTTCAAAATGGCGGCCATCTACGACGAAAAACGGCTGATTTCTGATTTTTGGCGGCCATTTTCTCAAAAACTGTTCAGACAGTTTTGAGATTTTTTGTTCAAAAGATTGCCCTCATATACCACTTTGATGTGTATAAGTTTAGCTGCCTCTGAATCGCCGGTCTGCGTGTGGCGGCCATTTCATTTTCTCTACTGGTCCCAAATGGGACTTTCCCATATTAAATGCTCATATGCTTAATAATTGGACCCATCATGCCTAATATCTCACCTAATATTGAGAATAGAGTCTAGGAATCAATTATGGACACATATGAAATTATATATGCTGATTGTTGTCATGACCTTGAATTTGACCTTTTCAAGGTCAGGGCACAAAATGGCTAATATATCGCTTATTATCGACTTTACAGCTTAGGAATCAACTGTGCACATATAGGAGATGATACATGCTGAATTTTCTCATGACCTTGAATTTGACCTCTGACCTCATTTTCAAGGTCATAGGACAAAATAGCTAATATCGACTTTATCGATTTTACAGCTTAGGAATCAGTTAGGAAATGATATATGCAGATTATTGTCATGATCTTGAATATGACGTTTGACCTCATTTTCAAGGTCACATGACAAAATGGCTAATATCTCACTTCTTATCGATTTTACAGCTTAGGAATCAATTGTGGACATATAGAAACTGATATACACTGACTATTTTGATGACCTTGAATTTGACCTTTGCCTTCATTTTCAAGGCCACAGCACAAAACTTGATAATATCTCTCTGATTATTGAATTTACAGCTTAGCAATCAACTGTGGACATGATATATGCTTAATATTATACATGCTGAATATTCTCTTGACCTTGAATTTAACCAGTGACCTGGCTAACATCTGAAATATTAAACATTGTCCGGTAACCTATCTTTGGCCCTTGGCCTAATTTTTCACTTATAACATGGAGAATGTGTTCAAATGCACTGAATTAAGGCGAAAATTTTACTTGAGTTATGGGCGTTGTAAAAGCCTTTCACCTTTCAATAACGAAGGCAGTACGTGACTCGGGTCAACAATGTGAACAGCTGGTGAAGAGGAAAACTATTTTTAGTGGTTCACTTGACACGAGTTTCAAATTATGAAACCATGGAACATTTCCCTTTTTTGGAAAATAGTGTTGAATATGTTAGCGAGAATGAACAGACAGTGTGACAAAATATGTGGACCGTGACCAGTTAACTTTGTGGAGGGCGTATGGGATACACCAACGTCACCCCCAGTTAATATCTCCAGGAAGTAGTGATGCATTTCCTGGAATGTGTTGAAGTGAAAACGTAAATGCACGAATTGTATGAATAATGTGTGAACTGTAAATTTGTAGATAATAATACCGTGGCACAGTCTAGGAAATTCATTCTGATTCGCAAGTGCAACCACACACATATAACACCCGTTGTGAGAAGTCATCGCGCTGAAGCATACAATACTATCGAAATTGGAAGGTGAGTAGGTAGTTTGTTCTGGAGCAAAAGCAAATGGTAAATAATTAATAGTAAGTTTTGTGCAGGCCATAGCTACATTTTCGCACAAACATACCTAAAATATTTCACGAGGATTGTACTTAGTTTGTAGTTTTTTTAGATTACCTAGTCGTCGCATTGCGTCCTTCGTCCGACCGTTAACATTTTAGGTTACCGTGTCTTCGGTCCGATAACCTATTGCCGTGGCGTTGCATCCGTCGTCCACATTTTTATATTTAAAGTTTTACGGCCGGAGTTTCTTGAAATTTTGCACGAAAAACTCAATATATTTCAAGAGGGAGGTATTTTCTCAAATTTTTACGTTCGCATTTTTAGGTTACCGAACCTTTTGTCCGGCAACCTATTGGCTTGATGTCGTCATTCGTCGTCTACATTTTCATCTTTGAAGATTACCATCAGATTTTTCTGAAATTTTGCACAAAAATACCTAAAAATATTTCAAGAGGGAGGTTTTTTTTATAGGTTTTTAGGTTACCGGACCTATGGTCCGATAACCTATTGCCATGGCGTTGCGTCCGTCGTCCGTCCGTCCGTCCGTCGTCCGTAAACAATTTTATCGTTAAAGTTCACGGTGAAATCTTTCTGAAATTTTGCACAAAAATGCCTAAAAATATTTCAAGAGGTAGGTAATTTTTTAGTTTTTTTTCCCAAAAAATGGTAAATTTTGTACTTTGACGATTGTTTTCTTAAAATCTGTTCAGTAACTTTTTTCTTATAGATGCATAGCACTTCTCATATGTACTCCTGTGACATGTATAAGTTGCGTTGCCCTTGAATTGCTCGAAGTGGGCCATTTTGGGCCCAAAGTCGGCTCAAATGGGACTTTCGCATGTTAAATTCTCCTATGCTTTATAATGGGGCACGTTTGTCCAAATATCTTACTTGATATTGAGATCAGAGATTAGGAATCAACTGAGGACATAATAGGAAATGATATCTCGCTTATTATTGAGTTTACAGCTTAGGAATCAATTGTCAACATATAGGAAAGGACATATTCTGAATATTATCGTGACCTTGAAATTGATCTTTGACCTAATTTTCAAGGTCACACTACAAAATGGATAATATACTGCTTAATATCAATTTTACAGCTTAGGAATCAATTGTCAACATATAGGAAATGATATATTTACAGATTATCGTCGTGACCTTGAATTTGACCTTTGATCTAAATTTCAAGGTCACAGGACAAAATGTCTAATATTTCGATTATTATCAACTTTACAGCTTAGGAATCAATTGTGAGCATATAGAAAATGATATATGCTGCATATTGCCATGACATCGAATTCGACCTTTGGCCTCATTTTCAAGGTCAAAGGACAAAATTACTAATATCTTGCTTCTCTATTGACTTTATAGCTTGGGAACCAATTTTGGACATATAGAAAATGATATACACTGAATATTTTGATGAAGTTGAATTTGAGCTTGACTTTATTTTCAAGGTCAGAGTACAAAATGGCCAATATCTCACTTATTATCAAATTTACAGCTTGAGAATCCATAATGAACATACAGGAATGATATATTCTGAATATTTTGGGGACCTTGAGTTTGACCTTTGACCTCATTTTCAATTTCAGAGAACAAAATGGCTAATGAAATGATATAGGCTGAACATTCTCATGACCTTGAACTTGAGTTTTGAACTCATTTTCAAGGTCAGATTACAAAGTGGCTAATATCTCACTTATTATTTACAGCTTAGGAATCAATTGTAGTCAAACTACAAATGATATATGCTGAATATTCTCATGACGTCGAATTGACCAATGACCTTATTTTCGAAGCCATGGGACAAAAGGGTAAAACTGGTATCTAAAATATAATTGCCCGGTAACATTTCTAGCCTTTGGGTTAATTTTTTTTTCATAACGAAAAACGACCAACTGTTTACTTTGGCGGCCATTTTCTCAACACTTGTTCAGATAGATTCGAGGTTTTTGAGACCTTGACCTGAAATCTTTTTGCTGAGTCGGCAATTCTCATTTTTGTCAATATCTCGGAAGTCTTAGAACAAAAAAAAAACAGATGTTATTTTATAAATGTTATAAATTAGTAATTCACATCGAAATGCCTCCGAAGCATCTTTCGGTCTTGATGTCTTGTTCTTAATATCTCACTCAATAATGTAGATTAAAGTATAGGAATCAATTGTGGACATATAGGAAATGATATATGCTAAATTTTCTCGTGACCCTGAATTCGACCTTTGATCTACTTTTTGAGGTCATAGGACAAAATGGGTAATACATATGTATTTCGGTTCTTATTGACTTCATAGCTTGGGAATAAATTGTGGACATATAGGAAATGATATGCGCCCGAAACACCCATGAAAACCTGGTATGCACAAAATGGTTCCTAGGGCCAAAAACTTGTGCATATAGCTTATGTTTGTATTGTAAGCCTCTGATGACCTTTGATTGCTCAATCGCACATCTATCTGACGTGATATGTGTAACTGGGCATCTGAGGCCACAGCTTTTGCCGAAAAGGCTCAGTTTCGTATGATAAACATAGAAGAAGTTGTATATTGCACATCATTTAGAGAACTTGAACTTGACATTCAGATGACCTTGAAGGCTAAATATCAAGATCACACCTGACATCGAATGTTGAGCTTACATGTACTGTATGAACATGTAGAAAATCATAAGAATCACTGGACCAAGATGACTGGTGCATTGGCTGTTGAATTTCAAGGTCATGCCTGCAATGGTTAAAACTAAATTGGTCTTGTAACTTATCTTAGCCATTGGGCTAATTTTGCTTACCTTGTGGACATTTGATGTAGTTCAATTGAACTTTTTAAAATAATAAACGGTGATTTTTCCATAATATAAAAGTGAATATATCGCAGGGCTTGGTTTCTTCGTTGTATAATGTATTTAGCAGATATTTTTCTGTCATTTATTCGATTCCAGAAAATTAGTATGTTTTAATTTTAAGGCATTTCAGCAGAAATGACTTTATGGTTTTGTCAAAATTTTTCTTTTTCTGTTTTTTTTCTTTCACATTTTGGTTTCCGCACAATAACTTCAGTTTGTCTCAATGTATCGTCGCCAAATTTTGACCACTGGTCAAAAATGTTGTGCAGAAGAAGCCTATTGTTCTTGAGCCGGCTCCGTGGTCCGTGAGGTCCGTGAGGATGAAATCAATGTTTCTGGTTTCTGCACGATAACTAAAAAACTATTTTGGCAATGACTGTGGAATTTTGCACGGAGGTTCAAATATCACCAGGGAAGAAGCTTATTGATTTTGAGGCTGATCCGTCAAACGACCTTTGACCTAGGGCTCGAAAAAATTTTAGCTGAGTCATCCTTGAGGCTCTCATGCATATCTCGGAAACGGTGCGTCGTAGAGCGAAACAGACGTTATTTTCGGACTCGTCGCCCCAGACAAACATGTCTAAGGGGTATTATGGATGACCTTGACCTTAAATTTTTTCGCTGAGTCGACATTTTTGGTTTTCGTCGATATCTCGGAAACGGTGCGTCGTAGAGCGAAACGGACGTTATTTTCGGACTCGTCGCCCCAGACAAATATGTCTAAGGGGTATTATGGATGACCTTTGACCTTGACCTTAATTTTTTTCGCTGAGTCGACATTTTTCGTTTCCGTCGATATCTCGGAAACGGTGTGTCGTAGAGTGAAACGGACGTTATTTTCAGACTCGTTGCCATAGACAAATAGTCCCTAAATTTTTTCGCTGAGTTGGCATTTTTCGTTTTCGTCGATATCTCGGAAACAGTGCGTCGAAACGGACATAATTTTCGGACTTTTCGCCCTAGACAAACATGTCTTAAGGGTATTAGGGATGACCTTTGACCTTGACCTTAAATTTTTTTGCTGAGTCGGCATTTATCGTTTTCGTCGATCGTAGAGCGAAATGGACGTTATTTTCAGACTCGTCGCCCTAGACAAACATGTCTTAAGGGTATTATGGATGATTTTTGACCTTGACCTAAAATTTTTTCGCTGAGTCGGCATTTTTCGTTTTCGTTGATATCTCAGAAATGGTGCGTCGTAGAGCAAAACAGACGTTATTTTCGGACTTTTCGCCCTAGACAAACATGTCTTAAGGGTATTATGGATGAACTTTGACCTTGACCTTAAATTTTTTCGCTGAGTCGGCATTTTCTCTTTTTCGTCGATATCTCGGAAACGGTGCGTCGTAGAGCGAAACAGACGTTATTTTCGGACTTTTCGCCTTAGACAAACATGTTTTAGGGGTTTTAGGGATGACCTTTGACCTTGACCTTAAATTTTTACGCTGAGTCGGCATTTTTCGTTTTCATCGATATCTCGGAAACGGTGCGTCGTAGATCGAAACGGACATTATTTTCGGACTCGTCGCCCTAGACAAATAGTCTTAAGGGTAATATGGATGACCTTTGACCTTGACCTTAATTGTTTTCGCTGAGTTGGCATTTTTTTTGGTTTTCGTCGATATCTCAGAAACGGTGCGTCATAGAGCGAAACGGACATTATTTCCGGACTTTTCGCCCGAGACAAACATATTTTAAGGGTTTAAGGGATGACCTTTGACCTTGAACTTAAATTTTTTTCGCTGAGTCGGAAACGGTGCATCATAGAGCGAAACGGACGTTATTTTCGGACTCGTCGCCCTAGACAAACATGTCTAAGAGGTATTATGGATGACCTTTGACCTTGACCTTAAATTTTTTCGCTGAGTCGGCATTTTTCGTTTTCATTGATATCTCGGAAATGGTGCGTCATAGAGCGAAACGAACATTATTTTCAGACTCGTCGCCCTAGACAAACATGTCTTAAGGGTATTAGGGATGAAGTTTGACCTTGACCTTAAATTTTTTTGCTGAGTCAGCATTTTTCGTTTTTGTCGATATCTCGGAAACGGTGCGTCGTAGAGCGAAACGAACGTTATTTTCGGACTCATCGATTCCTCGGAAACGGTGCGACTTAGAACAAAACAGACATTAGACAGATTGTCTTAATGATATGAAGTTCGTCCTTCACATAAATGTAATTGCACAAATGTCCTATAGGTCTCATTGGGAGCTTATCATGTTTTTGCTGAATCATCATTTTGTTTTTGTCATGCTTCACCCTGAAACGCCTCCAAGGCCTTTAGGCCTTGACGTCTAGTTTAAACCTGCACAGGGTACAACGATACATTAATATCATGTGAACTTTCAGATGGACCAATTTGAAACAGTTTGGGCAAAATTTCAAGAAATCGAAAAGTTAGAAGTAGAAGAAACAACTAGTAGAATTAAGAATGCATACACAGATATTGTCAAGGAATGGTGTAAACGGTACACCACCGAAGATGATTTCGATCGAAACAAAGAATACTACTTAACTGGCGAAGGGCAATATGACGCCTCGCTTCTCGAACCAGACAGCCAACTGAGTCCAGAGGAGAATGCAGCAGCTGAGGAAGCGGAATTGGAGATAAAACGTGTCTATTCTGAAGAACGTGACAGAGAAACCCGTACGGCATACCTACTAGTGACAGCACCAAGCCACGGAAAACGGATTTCAGCGGACCAAATGCAGAGTGCGAGCGAAAAATCGTTTGAACATTTTTACGCAAAAGTATGTAAAACAGAAGACGAAAAATCCCGCAATCCACGCCGACAGGTCACCGTGAGAAATCGTGAAGACATCGGAACTGCTTGCTACGATTTTTTCCGCGATCATGTGCGTGATTTTAGCAGATTGAACATCGTTATCACTGCACATGGGTTCAAGGCATCCGATGACCCGGAGCTCCCTCCTGAGGGGAGTGTTGTTCTGAGTAATGATATGCGGTTGCCTATGTTCGAGTTCACAGAAATTGTTCAGAAAGCCTGGGAAGATACAGAATGGCGCTGCTTCGAGGCTACAGAAGAGCTTCGACCCGAGTTCCCCATGGAAGTTGATGATAAAGATCCCGACCAAATAGTACAGCCAACAGGAGAGTTTCGTTTAGAAGAACTGATGAGAGGACTCCCTACACCAGAGTGGACAACAAAGATCATCTTCGCCCAGTGTCACAGCCACGCGCACGAGCAACAGTTAATGCCAATAGCACTCGCTAATAACTGTGCATTGATCGTGACATCAGTGACCTCGCCAAAGGAACGAGATGGAACGAGCTACATGGAAATCACGTTAGAGAATAAGCAAATCCCCATGTCCAAGAGGAGAGTAGTAGATGCCAGACACCCTCTTCTCGAAGATGCCGGCGACAAGGAAAGGAGGGAGAGGATTGGTGAAGTGGAAGGAAACCAGGAATGATAACATGTTAAAACATTATGCATCTGTAAACATTGAAACACTGGGACCACCATGATGAATATACACTCATGATCGTCAGGTAAAACGTCGACTGGAATTCGAACAATGCATAACTGATTGAGGCGTGTCGGTAGAAATTTAGGTTTTAGCCGAATTTTCACCCCTGTGTTTGGGGCGTGGTTTCCTGGCGATAACTCTGAAAGTAATTCGGAAATGGCTGTGGAACTTTGCATGGGGAACTGGCGGTCCATATACCACCAGGAAATAACCCTACTGATTCCGGGATTACCAATCAAATGACCTTTGAGTTAGGGCTCGAAATAATATTTGCCGAGTGACACTTGACGCTTCTTGCATATCTCGGAAACGGTGCGTCGTAGAGCGAAACGGACGTTATTTTCAGACTGGTCATGCTAGAGAAACATGTCTCAGGGGTATTAGGGATGACTCTTGAGTCGACATGTTTACAAACATGTAAAAGAGTAACTCAGGGTAACTTTGTCCTAGATCTATTTTTAGGTTACCGCACTTCTGGTCCGATAATCTATGGGCATGATGTTGCGTCCGGCATCCGGCGTCACCGTCCGTCGTCGACATTTTTAGCCTTTAGAACAATGGTCGAATCTTTCTGAAAATTTGCAATAAAATACCTGAAAATGATTCTAGAGGGAGGTATTTATTATTTTTATTACAATTTTTTCATGATGCCAATCTTTCTCGACGAAATACAGCCATTTTGGACTTTGCCGGCCATTTTCTTAAAATCTGTTTAGGAATTTTTTTCATATTGATGCATAAGACCCCTCACATGCACCCTGCGGTGTTTATAAGTTTCTTCACCCTTGCAGCACCGGTATGCATGTAACGGCCATTTTGATTTTTCGATGGGATGGGAATTTTTTTTTTTCATCCCAAATCATCCCAAATTAAGTTTTGGGCTGTTCCAATGAAAAATATTTTCGGACTTTTGACAAGTTTGTTTAATTTTTCCTCCAGAATGGGAACAATAGAGTAAATTCCTAGAATACTTTTAGATAAAGCTTAAATATTGGCACATTCAAATGGGAAATCATGTTCAGTGGTGACCATGAATTTGACCTAAATGAACTCGAAAGCTCAAAACGGCCTTTTTTGTTTGGAAAACAACGTGTTTTTTTTTTACTTTGGTGGCCAATTTCTCGAAAGTTGTCTGATCAGTTTTGAGATTTTTGTTTTGAGATTCCTCCTATGTATCACCCTATTGTGTATAAGTTTCGTTGCTCTGGAATCACCCGTCATTTTGATTCGCCACAAAAATTCGCCATTAAATTTTTTCATAACTTTCATTTCATATTTCCATCATAATGGGAGTTTCATGGAGTTAACTCCTGAATCACTTTGAGATAGAATGTAAATATTGGCACATTCAAATGGGAAAGGCATCCAATAATCTTGAAAGGCATTTTTGTCGAGAAATGATAATTCTCAGGCTTTGGCGGCAATTTTTTCGAAATCTGTTTAGTAACCTTTTCTCTAATTGATATATAGGATTTCTCATATGTACCCTTGTGATTTGTAAGTTTCGTTGTCCTTGAACTGCGGTCTGCTTGTGGCGCGGACATTTTGATTTTCCGACGGGTCTGCGAAAAAAAAGTTCCGTCCGAAATTATTTCACTCTCTATTTTGAGGCAATTCCAGGAGAGGAACAAATTCCCTTGAAAAAAAAAATTGGACTTTGAATTTTTTTTTTATAATAGGAACAGTGTCGATTGTACTCCTACAATGTATAGCGATGTAACTTAATTACTGACACATTCAAATAGGAAGTCATGTATGACGATTTGAGTGGTGACCTTGAGTTTGACATTTGATGAACTTGAAAGATCAAAATGGTCATTTTGTCGAAAAATGACCATTTCAGACTGTTTAACTGCATACGTTTTTCCAGTAACCGTTTTTAGCCGTTTTTATATATTTTTTTTGGGGAAAATACGGTATGCCTCAAATCGATATGCCTCCAAGGCGTTTTTAGGATGACGTCTAGTATATATATATATATTTTTTATCTATATCTATATTTTTTATCTGCAAATCCGAATCGGTAGTCGTATCACATTATGTGATAGTGATGGAACTATCACAAACTACCCCAATATTATTCACTTCATTTCGCTTGCATATGTGTATACATCTGCTATTCGACATTTGTTAATTATTGTTCTGTGTATCACGTATCAATATCACATGGGCTTATGAGCTATTGTCGTGGTTTTCCGTTCCTTATGGCCTGATAAACTTTTCTAGAAATTAATCACTGGATACGATGTGAAGTCATTTATACTCGGTATTCAGGGAGAATCATCTTTTTGTCACCGGCATGCTTCATCACCCTCGGTCTTACATGTACAAAATGTTTGGACATATGGAGTGCATGATTTTCCAGGATAGTTTAATAAAAATCGGTGAACAATTTCTATTCATTAAGCCCTCTTTGATATAGATCTGACTTCAAAGACGAAGTCTGATCATTCATGCGTACTACACCTTAGATTGGTGTGTTGTACAGAGCTATTGTATATTTGTATCTAAATGTATAACTTCTGTGATGTTGCTAGATTGAGTGGCAGTTTTGTGTTGTGAATGTGAGTACAATATCCCAGACACTACACTATTATTATGTGCAACTTCATTGAACATATTCATGTTGTAGCCATTGTTCTTATTCTTATTTTTTAATTGTTTGTCATGGATTGAGATCAAATGTTAATCTGACATTTTGGGGATATTTTTGTATGTGTATATTGGAAGTTGAATACCAATGTAATTATTGTAATTGAAAATGGTCTGACGTATACTATTAATTGTCCATGTAACTTGTTTTTTCTCCACATGTTATAACGTGGCATACCGATACTCCATCTGGTAGTCAAACGGCGATTTTCTTTTTGCACAAAATTGACTGTGACCAGGGTCCCCTGGATATCAGATTATAATCGGGGATTTGTTCGTGTGTACATCATTCAGGAATCGAAGTATTGTTGCCATTTTGTACCAGAAGGGGCGTTGAAGTATACCCTTCACAAACGTGCTGATTCTCAAAATTATCCTACCGAAAAACTCCAGGATGGGGCTAAATTTGACATAGGGGTAAATTGCTAACTATTTTAAAGTTTTCGAGCCAAAACGGAATCGTGTAGGGACCTGCCGTTTGACTCCGACGTGAAGTATGTCAAGTTACATTATGATTGCTTCGGTAATCGCTTCCAGTTGTAGTACGTGAGTAAACGGGTTAAAATAAGATCAAAGTATATAGCAGGGGATAAAAGACTTTCCATTCCATTCACGAAATTTCCGTACAGTGTGTGTCACTCTTTACATGTATGCAAATGTCTCTGTTTAATCATTGTTTGTGTATTTGACATTGAATGTCAATCTAACGTTGGGGATATTTGTAATATGTTGGAGATCTGATATTAATGTTATTATTACAATTAACAGTGTGATGCTGTATAATAGTTATACATACATACATACATGTATGCTGCAGAATTCGTTATGATAATTATTAATTATATAATAAACAAATATGACATTGTTATGTTGAGATCACGTTTACTGTAACAAAGATATATTACAGAATTAGGTCAAGGGCCAAAGATGGGTTACCGGACAATATATGTTTAATATTTTAGATGTTAGCCAGATCACTGGTTAAATTCAAGGTCAAAAGAATATTCAGCATATATAATATTAAGCATATATCATGTCCAGTTGATTGCTAAGCTGTAAATTCAATAATCAGAGAGATATCAACAAATTTATCCTGTGGCCTTGAAAATGAAGACAGAGGTCAAATTCAAGGTCATCAGAATATTTGGCGTATAACATTTCCTAAATGTCCATTAATGATTCCCACACTATGAAGTCAATAAGCGAGATATTAGCCATTTTGTCCTGTCACCTTGAAAATCAGGTCAAAGGAAACTTTTAAAAAGGTCATTGGTCAAGTTGAGGTCACGAGAATATTCAGCATATATGATTTGGAGTTTAACATAGCCCTGTCATGCAGTCCCAAACCGGAATGGAACTCCACAGTTGTAAATATATCACACCCCATAATTAAGTTGCACTGCATAAACACAAAAATGGGTTCGCCCAACAAAAATATTAAAAAAAAAAAAAAAAAAAAAAATGATTTGGAGTTTGACCACAATTGATTCTTGAGCTGTAAAGTTGATAATAAGTGAGATATTAGCCATTTGTGATCTGATCTGGAAAATGAGGTCAAAAATCAAGTTCAGGTCATGAGAATATTAAGCATATATCATTTCCTGTTCGCAGTTGATTCCTATGCTGTAAAGTCGATAATGAGCCAAATATTAGCCATTTTTTTCAAGTTCAAAATCATGAGAATTTCAGCATATATCATTTCCTCTATATTCACAGTTGATTCCTGAGCTGTTTAGTCGATAATAATTTATATTTGATTCCCAAGCTGTAAAGTCGATAATAAGCGAGATATTAGCCATTTTGTCCTGTGACCTTGAAAATTAGGTCAAAGGTCAAATTCAAGGTCATGACAGTATTCAGAATATATCATTTCCTATATGTTCACAATTGATTCCTAAGCTGTAAAGTCGATAATAAGCGAGATATTAGCCATTTTGTGCTCTTGACCTTAAAAATGAGCTCAGAGGTCAAACTTATTGTCACGAGAATATTCAGCATATATCATTTCCTATATATCAACAATTGATTCTTAAGCTGTAAAATCGATAATAAGTGAAATATTAGCCATTTTGTCCTGTGACCTTGAAAATGAGGTTAAATGTCAAATTCAAGGTCATGACAATGATCTACATATATCATTTCTTATATGTTCATAACTGACGAGGACGACGACGACGGACGCCGGATGCCGGACGCAACGCCATGCCAATAGGTTATCGGACCATAGATACGGTCACCTAAAAATAGAAGGAATGTATTCTAGGTTACCGAACCTATCGTCCGATAACCTATTGACATGGCGTTGCATCCGTTAGTCGTCTGTCTACATTGTTGTCGTTAAAGTTTAAGGTCGACAAAAATACTTCAAAATAATTCAAGAAGGATGTATTTTTTTCTTTCGACTTTTGCGGTGTTTGTTTCAAAATGGCGACCGTTTTCGGCGGAAGACACTGAATATTAATTGATGCATAAGGCTCCCCAAATGTACCTCTGTAATGTGTATTTTTTTGTTATTAAAATATTTTTGGAGATTTTTTTTCACTCTTTCCTCCATAATGAGGGCTGCACGGAGTAAACTCATAGCATACTTCAAGATGGTGATATAAATATATATACATATAAAAATATATGTCGTTGGCATCAATTTAAGTGACGACTTTGAATTTGACATTCAAAGAACTTAAAGGTTAAAGACAGCAATTTGAGTGAAAAAATTTTTTTTTTGAAAGATTACAGTTCTCCGTTAATCTTTTTCATGTAACGAAAAAGGCAGTTTCACAGTAAGTTTGTAATCTGTTTCACAGTAGTTTGTAGCGGTGTCACTTATTTGTATCCCTGTTATATTCATCATGTTGGTTTTTCAAATATTTCAGAATCATAGAGCTAAATTCATAGCATGTGATAAAAACAAAACCTGTTTCGTGTGTTTTCCAGCACACGGGAATGTCTCGTTTGAACTGGTGGAAGAACATCAGAAAGCACTCGACCTTCGGTCTCCTGCTCTCTTGTATTCCTCCGCCAGTTCAAACTCGATCTTTCCCGCGTGCTGGAAAACACACTCACCTAGATTTGTCATTTTATTTGGTCGTGACATACATGTACGGTCTCATTTCAGTAGTGAGTGTAATTGAGTGCAAACGTGACAGAAGTCACAGAACATCACTGAAAGTCACATTGTAAGAAGCCTTGTGTTCTTTACAGTAACCCTAAACACCTCTGTTACCGATCGTATAAGCAAATAAACACATCACAATAAACCCACTATTGATGTATGTAAATTAATTTTTGTTATTACCTGTCAGTGTACACCAGCCAAACTGGTTACACACGGTGATGTGAAAAGATTGTTAGATCTCCATTTATACTCTTAATGTGTACTGTGTCAATTTTTTCCATTTTTTACGACAGAAGTCTGGAACTTAGTAGACAATTGCTGTGTGAAATATGAGATGTATGATACAATACCATTCAGCATCGCAAAAATATCGATGTGTGAACATGGTGAACAAGCTTTCAAAATCAGTATGGTATGGTAAATTGACATGAATAATAAACAACAGGAATTACAATATACAGATGAGCAATGAAACAAAATAACAGTTGGCTATTCATATTGCCTAATTTACACAAGGGACAACTTTGACATCCGCAATTCCACATACATTTACTTGATAATTCTGAGTCGAAAAATTCAATTTGAGTATATTCGGAGATTTTACTTCCACCAGGAATGGGAGTCTTGTTGTAATTTTTATACCAGAAAACTCTTCTACCAAAACACGATTTCTACCAAGACATATACAAAGACACGATTCCAAACAACCCATTTAAATATGTTTCCAATTCACCTGCATGTCAAGCTACAGTATGATAAATTTAACTTCGCAATGCTGATAAATTTGGTAACATAAGACCACGTGGGATTGCCTGGAAGGCATTGTCTCCATGCTAATTTATTAGAGTGTAATATATGTGTCGCTAATATATACTGTAATCTGATGCTTTCGCCAAATGTACTGGTAAAGATTGAATTGAATTGGATAATATTATCTGGATTTTATTAGCATTTGCGATCGTCGCGTCGCCGCGTTCACTGATGCCGCCGAGTCCGCCGCTATAGATTTTCTTGTGAACGCTCTACAGCCGTAGATATTGCATTCATTCGATTTTGATTCTTCTGTATGGACATATATCATGGTAAGACGATGACACAAAATTGGCTGTTTAGCGACAGTTTCTAATGTGAAATATGTTCTGTTTCACACATGGCCTGCACCCTGGGAGTGGCAATTTTCAAATAATATCTCCTGTATTGGACAGGCATATTGAGCATTGCCCTTGTACGAAAATTTAATGTTTTCCAGGAGACATTCAGTGCTAAATGTCCGACGTGGAGGGTGTTAATTGGGCTCGGAGGCTTAAACGCTTGCACCTAGAGGTTAGCGTTGCGTTATAAGCTTATAAGAAGTCATACATATGACACATCTTTTGGTTACTTTGAATTTGACGTTTTTCCAAAAATATTGAATGGAATTTGATAAAGTAAGGACTCGGGTAAAAACAACAGTGAGAAATATCAGGTTTGCGGCGCTGTCATTTGAAAACAAAGTTCACTGCATATGTTCAAAGGGATAGAGCTGTTGTTTTTCAAAACCGATCGATATCACTGAAAAAATTCTGTAACTTGAGCTCTACAACTCAGACCTATTGTTGTCCACACGTACGTAGTCAGGTAACTTCAGTAACATAGTTAGGAAAAGACATTGTTTATTATGTAGGCCTATCTGTTACAAGATTCATTTAATGAAGTTTATAATATTAATTTTGTTAAATATGTTGTTAAGTAGCCCTATTGATTTAACCATACAATAACAGGTCTGGTTGTCCCTCTGCATGCACACAAAGAATTATAAAGTGATTAGCAAGGACTCGCTCGCTGTGCTGCTCTCTTCTTGTAGATGGGGAGGAGGGGGTGGCATAGGTCCATTGGTCGGCTTGTTATTGCAATGCGAGTGGCGGAGAAAGTTCGCAATGTCGTGAGTTTGGCATGGGCACATCCCTCCGGGGGGCAGGGCGGCGGCCCAGCGGTGTCCGATACACGACACAAAGTCAATCCCGCAGAGGTGAGCGCCAGGAAATTGGGGATCTCCAATACGTTCCCCTCTGAGTCCCGGTGGAGCCACGGGCAGGAGACAAACACGCGGCGACTGCCTCCGTGCTCTGTTTTCGTATGTGACGTGGCTGGCCGCGTTTCGCGTAGCGCACGTTCGCGCGAGGGAGAGGGGGGGGGGGGGGGGTGTGAAAAGGAGAGGGCCATATCTGTTGTTGGCAATTTTCACCGAAATTATGGCTGCATTATAAGGGAATCAAGGGTGGATTTGACACTGAAACAATCAATGTGTCTGTTATATAAATAAAGGCTTTGAGGTTTCGTGGAAGGGTGGAGGGGGGGGGGGGGGGGGGGGAGCGGGGTGAAAAACCCGTCCGTACATGACAGGATAGAATACCTACCTGTATAACCCCCGGTAGAAGCTTCATTCCTGGTGTGATGGCAGTCTTCGGTTTTAAATCCCTTGATAATTATAGATCTACCGTATATAGTCCAAACTCACATTTAGTCGGCGCACGTTGGAACGGTGACCTTTACGTCCGACCGCAGGCTACATCCCCGAGTAGTAGTCTACGTAAGTCATCCTCTCCCAAAAATGTACCTCATAATTTTATTATATCGAGCCACATGTATTTTCCTATATTCAGAATAGGTTGCACTGGGCAGTCTCTTAGCTTAATGTAGCGAAATATATTAATTAATCAAATTTAAAATGTATGATCATTACCAAAACTGGAATCCAGTGAAAATGAGAGGTTGAAAACGTTGATAATTTTGATAATTTGGTTGGTGCAAGATGAAACGAAAATTGATGTTTTAGGTGCAAATTTTTTATTCGAATTTACAATCCACGAAAAAACAGAAAATTTGCAAAATAAACCATTTCAAATGTGACGATTGATAGTGATGTCTGAATCAATGTGGATAACTGTGTCTAGGCCTATATCCAATGTGCAAATCGCGAAGACGTGATAAGTGAATAACAAATAAAAATCTGTGCGGATTTTCCCGATTGATCCGGACGCCGACGGTCACCCCGGGCCCCTATCCCACCGCGTTCTCCTTCGAAGTCATCCAGAAGTCCTTTTCAGGTCGTCAGGGCCGGAGCATCCTGGAGTCCACGAATCACAAGAGACCACTTACCGTATAGTACAGTCGTGAGCTGTACTAGAATTTCGGTGTGATATACTAAGTATGCCTAGCATGTGGTCTGGGGTGGTCCAGTGTGTCTTTGGTACGTGGTCCGGTGTGTAGGTAGTCTGGGTGGCGTATATCATTGGTGTTTTTTACGTTAGTCGGCGGGTGTGTTGATCACGTTCGTCATTGATAAGTTTGTTACGTTCGTCAGTGTTCTCCAGTTGTCGGTGTTGTCCAAGTTTTCGGTGTTGTTCAATTGAGTTGTCAGTGTCGTTGACGCGGTGATACAGACGTCAACTAAACAGTTCTAAAACGGACTGTATGGTAAAGTATTAGAAGACTCATAAAAATAAATATCTCATCTGTTGAAAAAAGGGTGTTATTTCCAAATGAAATCCAGTATAGCCAAATGCAAATGTTGCAAAGAAAAAAAATTGACGCGTTATAATAAAATACACACAGCTAAAAGAATTGGTATAAATATAGATTACTAATTTCTTCATAGTGCAATATGAATCACTATATATATATATAATATAGAATAAATTATGATATTGGTCATAGGTCATTCTTAAGGAGCCCCAGAGGTGACATACCAGAAAATAATTTAATCCTCGCGCACGAAATAGTAATTCGTGCCCACGAATTAGTAAACCGTGCGCACGAATTAGTAATATGTGCGCACGAAATAATTCGTAGCCATAAATTAATAGATCGTACTCACGAATTAATAGTTCGTGTCCACGAAATATGAGTTCATGCTCAAAGATTAGTTATAGCAATCCGTGCGCACGAAATACTAATTCGTGAGCACGAATTGTGAATTCGTCAGCACGAATTGCTATAGCTAATCTGTGGGCACGAGTTAAACAATTCGTGCTCACGGATTAACAATTAGTAATAGTAATTCGTGCGCACGATTTGTTAATTCGTGGCCACAAATTGGTATTTCGTGCGCACAGTTTACTAATTCGTGCTCATGGATTGAGGAATATTTCTGGTATGTGCTCCGTAGTTGTCGGCTACACATACATTTTTAGGTATCATCTCATCAAACCACAATACAATTTACTATCTGGACATTGCGGTGGGCTTCATCAGAGCGTATTACTTCAGTTGTATTGGCCAATCACAAAACATTATTCTAGAGGAGCCTACATCACATACGTATATACACTGAGACAAAGAATGAGAAAGTTACAACACGCAGAGGCGACGATCAGTGGTGATATGTCAATATTAAGAAGATGACAAGCCTTGTGTAAATGCGGTTCAAACCTTTGTTTTCCTCTAAATACCAACAGTGATGTTTGCACCGACAATTATGGTCAAATTTGGTATAAATAGGCTCATGGGACCTGCACCTCACCCGACGTTCATAGCTCAAAGTGACATAAACTAGGGAAATTCAGCTCGAATATTTTTACCCATGGATGCAAGGGGAAGTTACGACAATCATCCAATTTTTGTGTTTGTTCATCGTGCAGCCTACAGCATGTACTGATGATGTTACGCTCATCCATTCGCTCGTACATCTGCACGCCCATTATAACTGCATTTCTGATGCTATAGTTTGTCCCCAGACCCCAGACATGAGTCAATAGCTATCGATACAGCATCTGATTCGAATACTGGAAAATAAGCCTAACGTACATCACAGAAGGTGTTCTAGACCTAACGTATTATTATAATTTATTATTTTAAACCACCCCACAATCGTCACATTGTAGGAACAACAGGAACTTCAGGGTTGTTGTAAGATCCATGAAAATATGAACATTAGAAGTTTGCCTATAGATCTATGTTAGGCATATTTATGCTATATCATTCGAACTGTGCCATGACTTTTATTATTAAAAAGTCGGCATATATCTGTCATTTTGACAATGACATTTGATTACTGTTCACACCAATTAGTTCCTATGAACTGTATATAGACCTGCCTATATTGAGCTCGACAGAAAACTCACACTGGCCAAATACATGCTGATTAGCTATAATGCTCTATATAAGGGCTGAATATAATATTGAAACTGCGATAGGACCCATATACTCATTTTTCCAGATACGTGTATACTATGTCAGTATATATATTGGACGACTATGCCACAAATAAGTAAATTTATCCCTAGGGACCCACCAATAACGGACAATATTTCAGTGGCAGCGAGATATTTAGTGGTCAGTTTAGTGCACGTGTTCCCCAAGGTACTTCCGGAGGGTTTTCTCGGGTGATAAATATCGACCACTAAATTAATGTTCGCACTGGACCATTGATTCTTTTTCTTAGGCGACGCTACTGGTCAGGCAATATTAATTAAGGGAAATATTAGACTGGTCACTTCCATTAATTACAAGCGCGATGATTATGCGCTGATATTTCATAACTTCACCTGAGCAGTGCTTAGCTTGCAATAAACACAGGAATTATTATGGTGATGGATTGAAGGATAAATATCTCCCAGCAGGATCTTTCCGATGAATATCCAAGTGAGTGACAGCTTCAGTAAATGTAGGCCTATAACAAATGAAATATTATAAACATAACTATATTTTTATGTTATATTACACCAGATACTCGTTGGAGAAGTATTGTTTCTAATTTTCCTGGCAGGAATAAACTCAAAATCTTGCCCAAGCCCTGTTTTTCCCTTTCCACCAAATTTGCATGGTGATGCACGGAGAAGTTGCCTGTCTCGGTGGGAGGGAGAGAGGGGTGGGTGGTTGGTTGGTTTGGGAGTGGTAGTTGGGCGTCGGTGTGGTGAAGCAAGACCCCCCGGGGGGAGTAAGCACGAGATTGAAATATGGAATCTGCCATGCTTATCTCGACATCAAGTCACGTTCAATGACGTCACGAGAGTTGAAGTGCGGGGGACGTTGCTAAACTATAAGTAAGCGGCGTGGTGGGGATGCCCCTATGTAATAACTGGCAGGGAGACGGGAACAGTCAGACCACGTCGTTATTGGTGGAACTCGCCACGACTGAGGGCAGGGAAGCGAAAAAAGGAGACAGCGAACGAATCAAAAAGAGGGGAAAGTATATCTGGGGGACTGGAAGAGACAAATAAGGCCTGAGCTGACGTCGACCGGGCACCCTGGAGCAAAGTTCTGAAGTTCACCGCAGGATTCTGGACGCTGATTTACCGTTTTCTCGTATTTATTTTGAAGTTTTGTTTTCAAAAGTTTCCACTACCAAAAGTTTCTAAAGTCGTCGTTGTTTGAGTGGAGTACCTAGGGCCCGGGATATAACATAACAGGTAAGTTCACTTCGTTAAGGACAAGCTTTAGTGACGGGGCCACTCAGATGGCCTAAAATGTGAAATTCCTTTGAATGTTTTAAGACTTTCAAACAATCATCAACATGATGATTGCATTTAAAAACAGAATATTTGGATGGAATATTGTATGCACTGTGGAATTTTGGGTAATTTACCCCAACCCCTCCCCTCCAATACCTTTGAAAAGGGTCTTTTTTGGCCATTTTCACAAAAAATTAATTGTTAACAAAAACGACGAGACATATTTTTTTTTATTTTTTTACATTTATCCACGAACCGGTGTGTATGTTTTTGACCTGAAAAAATATGGTTATCAAGTTTAATTTTTAAATTTTTTTTGCTCTATGTCGTCAAAGTTGTGCAAGTCAGCTAATTTTTCGGAATATTAGCAAATTTCGGTAAAATTCTCTGATCTTGGACTGTGTGGATGCCTCTAGCGAGAAAATGAGCACGGCGACGCCCATGTCTTTTCATATCAAAAATACTCACATCAGTCCGTTGATGAATAAACAAAATTTCAGAAAAAAAATGTCTCGCGTTCTCGTTCAAATTTTATTTTAGTGAAAATGGCCAAAATGACCCATTTTGGAGGAATTTGGGTGTTAATAGTACCCATAGTTTCACATTGTAGAGAATATTTCATCTAAATTTTCTGTTTTGAATGATCAATTATTATGATTATTATTATTATGATTATTATTATTATTATTATTATTATTATTATTAATATTATTATTATTATTATTATTATTATTATTCCACTAGTTATGACTTTTTTTTCAAAAACAAAACACCCAAACGTTTTCAAACGGTGCACGCACAATAGCCAATGACATTTATATTGTCTGCTTAAAGGTCTCATGTGGTCGGGAAGCTGCGTGATAGAGGTAAATGAAAATATTTGAACAAATTTGTTTTATATTTGGGTAGACACGAGAAATCAATTATCGTCCAATCGAGGCTAACTCATATGTTTATCAACCAATGAATGGGAACGTGGTAGCAAGAGCAGCCATTTGAACTTTTTTATATTTCGCTACTACTTTTTATATTGTGTTATTGAGGTAGAGGTGGTTGAACACTCAAATGATGATCGGTATTATTTCAGCATAATTATATAAAGGAAACAGTACATGTAACAATCAAAATGCTATTATTCAGCTTGACACTAGGATAATCAAATATCTCGACATCAAAAGTCGAGATATATAATGTATTCCGTGCCGATTAAGAACAATAGATGGTCAGAGAACATGATGAAAATCGAACTTATGAATGGGAGAAACACATCAAACACGCTATGGAACTTAACATAACTAAATAAGATGGGTTGCTCGATTCGCAGAGCAATTTGGCGTTGAAATCGGTTTGCAAATCTCTGGGACCCTGGCGTATTTCTGGAATTATTTTGATTTGAAAGAATTCATCGGTGTCATACACATTAGGGGGTTTTATTGTCAGTAACAACACATGCCCCCTCCGATAACTGTTTAAACCCCCACATTATTGTTCCTTTTTCTTTCTGAGAAAATTAAAAACCAAGAAGGCCCTACCATGACCATGAGGTGTATGTGGCACGCTAAAAATGATATGAAATCATATACATAGATGCGTGTCTATTTCACATAGGCTTATGTCCAGTTGAGGAGATCTTGAAAAAATGTGATAGGTATACTTTGCCAAAATTGTGTATAACTTAAACTCCCTACTTTAACCACTGAAATTTTATTCCCATCACGGATATTACTGATTTTGTGTAATAAGTGTGAATATGTGCCTTGAATCACTTATTCAATTAATGTCATTATAATTGCGGCGTTTTACCATTCATACTCGACTTGACATCCACCCGGGGCGATTTGATTACGTCCAAGTTTCGTGCGTCTGGATTCATATTCATTATAAACTTAACTTACTCCAGTTTCGCCTTGAAAGGTCAGATATAAATATATTTAGAAGAATTATAATGATACTTATTCTGGGACAATAAAGAATTGCAATATTTTGTAACATTGATATTTCATCACATTCAAATTAATATGGAATATGAAGCAATGCGGTTAGTCGTTGATATTGTAACAAGAAAGATGCTTAATTGTCATAGCTTTAATCATCGAAATATACCCGACGAGTAATCTTATTACAATAGAAAGCTAAATATGAAGAAATTAATTGTACTCTGGGACTACCGTTTCATAATTTGCATCGAGAAAGAAAGCAAATAAACATTAATGAAAATATGATAACTCCTCCCACATCCCGAAATTACCTGGATGTTCATATTTAAGTGTCAGCAAAAGTAAGAACTTTTCTGTAATTTGTGGGAAGAGTTTCGTTTTCGCGTGCGTGCTATACGCTTCGCAACTCTGATATCGCTTGAACTTTAGAGTATGACCCAATTAGTTTCCATGATCCGGAGAGATGATTCGCCTGCGCTGAACCGTGTCCGGTGCTTCTCACGCAGGCGCATTTTGCAGGATTATTACGGTGGCCCATATGTGACATAATTATAATTTTTTTTATTTCGGATATTAAAATATTTTTTATGTTCCTCATAAGAATCACTGATTAATATAATCGACTTGAGAAACTATGTAGGGGAAACGATTTCCTCGCGGGGGAAATATTTTCCTCCCGGCGATTACATTATTTGGTGTATTTCATGGGGACCACAAAGAATATTATACTTCAAGGATGTACACTCCACCTTGACCCACTCAGAGGGGCTAAAATTTGAAATTCATTGCATGATTTTCATACTTTCAAAAAGTCATTAATATGATATTAGGAATTCGGAAACAGAAATTTGGGAGAATACCTGAAAAAGGGAAATTTTCGGCCATTTTCAACAAAATAAATTTTTCAGATTTTGCAAATTTATCAACTAACCGGTGCGCATGTTTTTGACACAAAACAAAATAAGGGGTTCACAATGCTAATTGTTCCACTACAGTCATCCATATCATCTCCGAAGAGAAACTTTTGCTTAAATTTGTGAACATTTTTATAAATTCACTCATTTTGACAACTTGAACTACACATAACACAAAAATTAGCATGGTGACCCTTATATTGTTTTGTATCAAATCTATACACACCAGTTCGATAATAAGTCAGCAAAATCTCAGGTTTTGCATTTATTATTATTGAAAAAATAACTTTATTGAAAATAGTCAAAAATGACTCATTTCTCAGGTATTTTCGGGGTATAATCACCCACAATTCCACATTGAATGGAATATTTGATCCCAAATTTATATTTCCGAATGCACAATGCCGCATTGATGATTTTCTGAATGGAAATCATGCAATGAATTTCAAATTTTAGCCCCTCTGAGTGGGTCCAGGTGGAGCGTACATTCTTAATATCGTATAGAGAAGTAATTACGTGGGCCACCGTAACCGGAAATATATACGATTGCGTAAATTGCAATGGGTGACTAAAAGTGAATCATGTCCGGTTGAAACGAAAATGATTCGAAATGCTTTCAGAATTAAAAGAAAACATCTATTTGCCGACAAGAAATTTTCATGATATAGTAATCAGGATCAAAGAACGTATGCGAAACCAATTAGTTTTCATCGCGGGGTCTTGTTTCGGTGGCCGTAATTCTGGGGAAAAAAATGTCTTTTTACAAAATAGCTGGATCGTTTGATGTGTAAATGTGCACACTGATGTGAAAAATGAAACAGTTTCTCAATAAATGATCAACTTATTCACAACAGAACATACCGGTACCTAATTTCACCTGTGTTTTAAAAATAGGACGCTATGTCCGAGAGAGCATGTTTACGAGCAAAATGTATCTGATACCTTTTTGTATCAATGTGTAGTGATAGATAATTTATACCACTACATTCAGCTATGTCTTGGCAAATAATGTTTACACCGATCCACTGGAGCACTTTACTCGTTGAGGAAGCAAGCGGTAAAGACGTAAATGACGGTGACTCCCGCCTTACAACTACTAGTATAGGAATCGGTGTCCATGGTCAGGACTTCTTGGCTTTGGCGAAGCAGTCATTGTCGCCCATTAACGAAAGATTGTGACATACATGTATTTCGGCAATTATGGTATATCCCAACCCATGTTTTGTCATTTTTTTCAAGCAAACATTATGTATCGTGATAGAGATCACCATGATCCACACGGCTCACTCAATGACGGTTGCGTTTCGGATGCCAATTTGTACAAATTCAAGTAGTCCATAATCATCATCATGATAGAAACCAAACTGTATGAAAATATCTACGACACATTAGATCGAGGTTTTGCACTTTTTATCACGAGTTGCATAGTGATCCGGCATTTTGTTTGTTGTGCCTATAAAAACCTCACTTAGAGAATCCTCGGAGTTCTTGGTTCGCATTGTTGCAAATAATCAAGGTATTGGTCCGAGTATTACCTATACTCGGATTTTTCTAACTCGTTTACACTGTTTTTCGCTAATATTTTTGTGATGCTAACTGCTATCGTTCTATAACTTGGCATACTTCATCTGGGAGTCAAACGGCAATTTTCTACCAAATTTCAGACAGCTATCGCGAAAATTGAAAAAGTTGGCAATCTACCTCAATGTTAAACTTTAGCCCAAAACGGGATCTCGAGAATCTGACATATTCGAGGAATTGGTCCTGTTTACATCCATCAGGATTCAAAATATTCTTGTAACTTTGAACCAGAAGATACACTGGGGTGTATTCTACACAAACATATTGATTTTGAAACATTGCTCCGCTACAAAACCGAGCAAATACACAAAATTGTGTGCGGGCCCAGAAATTAAAAAATATGGCTAAATTTAACATTGGGGTAGATTGCCAACATTTTCAATTTTCGCGATAGCTGTCTGAAATTTAGTAGAAAATTGCCGTTTGACTCCCAGATGAAGTATGCCAAGTTATAGAACGATAGCATCACAAAAATATTAGCGAAAAACAGTGTAAACGAGTTAGAAAAATCCGAGTATACAATCACATTTAATTCAATTAGTGGCGTCATGCATATTTTCTCACAGATATACACGCGGAAAATGGGGGTTCTCAATTGTAAAAAATGTTTTGGATCACTTTCATGAAGTTTTATCAGAGAAAATATCATTGGGATATTAATTCATGACAGCAGCAGTTTTATGTTTTCGAAATATAAATTTATGCATCTACGGTCCACTAATTTTGTCCGTAAATGTAGCGATTGTATTTGACTGAAAATCATTAGTAGTCGTCAAGATCCGTTCTGGAATTCCATTCCTAAATTAATGTATCTAACCTACCACAGCATGTCATGCATGAGGTTGTGGCCGTTTAACATCGCCCTGAAGAGATAGTGGTTTATTTTTCGACACAGTCAGTGTTATGATAAACGATTGGTCTATTCGCTTTTGTTTTTGATAAGCGAGATAGGCAACTTTGTACGGGTCACAATACCGACCACAATATGCGCAATATCTATTATTGTTCGGATAATAAAGGTTCACTCTATTTGTTGACGAAAGCTGACGGTATTATGCACTGAATGACACAAAGGTGCGCTGATATTAACTTTTATTCTTCACGCGTTTGTGACGCAAATACAAAATGGAGATATCGTGTCACTTACCATTTCATTATTGATGTTACCAAATTAACGAGTGTATCAGGGCTACCACGAAAAGTTGTGGAAAATAACAGTCGGAAACTGGGAAAACTCACAAAGGGAGAGCAGTTGCCTTTAAATATCCTGGGCCAACAGGAATGAACAACTTTTAACAGGATGAGATGGTTCTCTGTAAAGTTCCGAGTGAATTCACAATAACGTTACTAACATATGCAATTCCACACATTATGTCATTGTTTTGTACTCCCCCATTAGACGTTATCGTTCGAGATGCTCAGCATGTTTCTTAAAAACGTTTCAGCGTGTACACTTGAAATGATGAAGCAGTCGACGCACTTTGTGTTTAATTTGATAAGTCCCCGCTCATCGAGCAAATTTAATCATCTCCTCTTCGACTCTAATTGGCCTGGACAAAGGATAAAACATCTTTGTGGTTAAAATTGGACATAATCAGTATAAATGGTTAACAGCCGACGTATAATAATATTACATCAGCCCATTGAGGGCCAGAGCAATATCATTACGGCGCTCGAAGATACAAAGTGTCATTTTCAGAAGTAAACCAAGTCTATTAAATTATTATATTTAGTTAACGTATATTTGGTCTGCGACCTAGTGTGGGTTGTGCGCTTATATTTCACAGGCTTTGAAACAGCCTTTGAGACTAATTTGAAACGCGTTGTGATCTATTTTTCTATAGCTTGAATTCGTGAGGATTAAGTGGTTACCAATACTGAAAAATCATATATATATATTTATTTTCAAAAGTTGGTGACCTTATATGCGTCGTATTGCCATGAGTTCTGTACTTCGAATTCTTGGTTCGAAATAAAAACACTATTCAATTGCATGTACTAATGAAGATCATTTTTTTTGTTCAAGTGGATATTTTCTCATTCACACTCTAACAACGCATTCAGACATTCAGACGCTTGTAATGAGGAAATATTTGGGAGGTCGTTCCGATAGCCTTCATGAATATTCATAAACCAGTAGCAATGGGAATAGTTCCCCCGCGTTACACCAGCACTGAGCTTTGCATATTAGATCAATTCTCATCTGTATGAAGTTAGATATTATTTCATTCCAGTTTGGGAATATATAGGCCTATATATCTGTGATTTTTTTTATATGAGTAGTTGATCAATATGTACGGTGGGGTTTCAGCCAGTTCTGAAACTAACCATCTGCATCTATAGGAGGTACCAGTAATACCTGGCGTATAAAGTACTATGATATATGCGAGACCATGCTATTACAAACCACATGGGATCTCACTTCATTTTATGCAAGGTCGTTTCAATTGTGCGAGATTGAACGAGATTAACGAATTCGTCAACTATATACCAGCCCATACTGTATAAAAATGTAATGAAAAAATATATTGGGAAGAATAAAAAATGTAATGAAAAAATATATTGGGAAGAATATACCTCTGGTTGACCATATTATTTTCGCTATTTATTAACTCGAGTATACAAATTGTGTTCGAAATAACACAAGGATCTTCAAAAGAAATACAGGAAGCTGTCAATTGTTGACTTTGAGATCGGTTAATTTCATGAAAACAATATGGGTCAATAGAGTGGCTTGTTATATTATGCTCAGATGGGTGTTGGAATGTGTCCTCCGCCTATCATCGTTTAGTATTTCAATAGTTATTTTTCTTGACCTTGAATTATTTAACTGTAACATGCCAAAATACCTACTCTATAGTTCTATAGTTGAAGTGAACATGAGACACAATAGGCTTTTTATGCCTATTACCATGCGTATAATGACTAAATTTCGTTTGAATAAGGCAACATATATATCACGAAATTCAGGGTACGCTATATGCAATTATTTTCCGAAAGCGACGTAAAATGTTTGATATCTGGAAAACAATTACATATACATTTTAGAAACGTACAGTACACCGAACATTCCACTAAATACCACTATCTAGGGCCAAATACTGGCGATGAGTATTGCAGTAAATTTATCATTATGAGTTTTGAAAAGGAATTGTCGAAATTTCATGTGTAATTTCAATCCCCGACGCTGTCCTGTTCGATGTCTAGCAACGTATAATTAACCACTTCCGTATTTCAGAAAATGAAAATAACTAAATGGCAATATCCAAGGTAAATATAATCACACTATGTTAGCTTGGACACTATAAGTTATCATGGGCTTCGGACCTCAAAACGGCGTGATATCTGCCTGAAGTCACCGTATACCACGAGGCCGCAGGCCGAGTGGGATATGCTGACTGAAGGCAGATATCACGCTGTATTGGGGTCCGAAGTCCATGGTAACGGTTTTATCATTGGATTATAATTATGGAGCTCTCCACAAACGTCATTCCGTATTACCCGCCTGAAGCCCGCGATACAGAAAATATCATGGGGTTGCGTCACAGCTCTCCAAATACGGCGTGGTATTGTCCGAGAATTGACCAATCAATTTGCATTTGCATTTGCAGCAATCCGATAATAAACAGGTATATTCGAGGTTTTGTCTTCTTTACATCTATATCCCCAAGGCATAGAAGTTTCGCCGCAATTTTGACTCAGAGGTCTAACACTAATTTGACCAGTATCGTTTAGACTTCCAAGTTGAACACGTTACGTTATACGATATTTCATACAGTGCTGACTTTGTCCAACTCTTCGTAATTAGAAACATGTTTTAACGTTAGATAAAGCTAAGTAACTTGTTTCAGAGAACTTATTGGTGTAATATTCATGTATCCTGTTGCAATCCCTTGTGGAATATGTATACTGCTTTTCATTTCAATTGAAAAAGTTGTGTTGACTACAACGAAAGCTTGTGATTATTATAATTTATTAATCCTCAGTTAGCAAAAAGCGTTTCTGTTCATGTTGAACAACAATGCATGGGATATAAAATTGGCGCAGATTGATAAACATCTTTTCAAGATAATTCATTGACTCATCTCACTCTCAGCTATCTAGATGTAGAAAGAAACACCAAAACACCAGACATGAGGTCATACTTCACGGAGAGGCATAAAATATAATGATTCGACACATGTGCTTCGTTATTGATTGTCGCAAAGAGAAGCCTGCCCGCGGTGTCTCCTGGGTAAATGAGACATGCGGCTTAAGATCTCGTTCTGGTTCCGGTCAGCTGACACCGACGTCTCGCGAGACCCTAGCGTACAGGTCATGTGGCTATATTTAGAGATCACTGTCCATAATCGTGAGATAACACCGGGAACAGAAGGACTCGTTTATTCCTTTGCCACCTAATACACCTGTAATACTGACAATGGCTTTGCATAATAATTTGTATGACCCATTTATGAGATACAAATGATAATGCTGTAACGAATATCCCATTTACCTTAAAAATGTATTCTAAGTTTTTTTTTCACCACGAAGTATCAGTTACAGAAAAGATAATGAATGGAAAGAAGGGGAATGAATCAATTTAAAACACCTAATTAGGATGTTCAACTTCCATTTTCCTTACTCATACCTCGCGACATAGCCGCGATCTCGTATGACTTCTACGAGAAATGTAATTTCCATTCATATCAGTGATCTCATAAAAACATATGGTGTATTGAAAACATAATTCTAAGCACGTATGCCGCCTTTTTCCTGTCTTCCCAAATTACTGGTGTCAAGAGTGACCGATATATTTATTGAATATCAATAAATGCTACACACTATGGCAGGGTCATTAATCAAATAATATTGTCCCCATTGGTCACATAGGACTTCTGGTTGACACTAGAAGCGTCGAACTTTTATATATATTTTTCCCTCAAAAACAATGTAAATAATAACTATGTCTTCTTTTTTTTAATGAAGTACATGTAATTGCCTGGACAAATAGATTTAAGGCTCGCTACAGCTCAACAGGGCTTTTCTGCAAAATCAAGACTTTTAGTATCAATAATATGAACTGATTTCACATCAATAATATGAATGTCCACATCTCCTGCATACGTATTAAATTTATGGTAGTAGTAATCTACTTAGATCCACGGGGCCCGTGCATAATGTTTTACGAAAGGTAAGGGCATACGTATATCGGGTTTGCTACACAATTTTACCATTCACTGCGATATGGGGTCAAATGATTTGAGATGGCGAGTACTCTGTACGTGGGTGGAGGAGAGATTTTGAGTCATACCCGCTACTCCCCCAATATCAATATAGACCCATGTTACCTCCCACTACCTAAATATTGACGAGGGGAAAATCGACTGGAACGAGCCTAAATCTTCCGGCAAACACGGGAATAGGTTTCCATAATCAAAACATCGTAGGTTTTGCCGGCGTCGCGACGTATTTTGACGGGCGAAAATTCAGGAAACCACAAAAAAGGTCCACCCACGCGAGACTGATCATCACCGTTTCACCGCCGTCTTCTTCCGCCTCGTCCCAATGCGTCAGAGCATATAACTATAGTGCATGAATTTGTTATCAGTCAACACTTCCTCGGAGGTTACATCATTTTATTGTTCAGAGATCGAAACGCTGATTTATTACTCTGGTCAATTTTTGTACAGCATTCAATGTTTGATCTCGGTATTTATGTACATTCCTATGATAGACTCAACATCTCATTTGATGGTCTTCTTACATGTATGTCTGACAGTAGAGTATTTAAGTTGTCTTTTTACGTTTCCAACACATTTCCTCCGCACAGTCCTATATAATTACACCACAAATATAGTGATATTAAGTAATGACTTATTTAATCGTCATTTGTTATTCTCCCCAGTGCATGACCATCTGAAAGCTTAGTTCCTAATTTTCAATCATATTTTAGACCTACTCATGGGCCTATTTCCCACCTTTGTTTCTTCTTTTCAGTATTGGGTTGCTGCCGAAATTTGTTTGTATTATTTCGTTTAGTATTCACTATAGTACAGTAAACCTACGTGTCACAAAGTTTTGTGACAAAACAACACGAGATATTTTACTGATTGTCACCCCTAATTCTCATTTTCAATGCTCCCCATCCTCAGAATCATGATGACTGACAAGGACATGTGGCTGGCGTTGGTGATGTCAGTACTCAGTA
Organism: Terebella lapidaria; assembly: GCA_949152475.1. Classification (NCBI taxonomy): domain Eukaryota; kingdom Metazoa; phylum Annelida; class Polychaeta; order Terebellida; family Terebellidae; genus Terebella; species Terebella lapidaria. Next base: position 20,751,677 of record OX424566.1, on the reverse strand, counting down.
TTTGCCTAGTTGCCAGTGGCGACATTGCCGGGGATTACGGACAACCTAGCTATAGATCAGCTTCGGCGGATGACGTCGTGTCAAAGCCTGTCAGAGACGACGGTCTGTGTTTATAATGAAATTAGTATTGGCCTGAAATTAAAATTAGCGTGGATTTGATATTTCTGAGAGTGGCGGGGCTGACGTGCGGTGCAGAATGTTAACATAATTACGTCGTAGCCTAAACGCATGCATATATAAATGTAGCTATTTTACGAATAATTGTGATACGTACATGATGTAAATGGCATCATTCAATCCCTTCAATACTTTCAGGTCTTGGCAGTTTACTCTTGAAAAACTTACGATTTCGAGATTTGGAAAAGGACTATGAGGGATGGCCGGTTTCCAACGCCATTCTTCGCGAACTGCACAAACTACGAGAGTTGCAGCGCGCCGGCTCGGGTCTGACAAACCAGCAGATTGAACGCAAAGGTATAGGCCTAGATATCCTACAAATTTCACACGATATTCACTTTTCAGTGATCAATTAATACCAGTTCATCAAAGCGCATCACAGAAAAGTTGTGGTGCAAGATTATATCGTATCAAGCCGGAAGACATAGTATTCATTTCAATTCTTTTATTCAATTATGATTGAAAATTAGTATATACATACACTGCTTTATTGTACTTCATTAAAAAAAAATGATAACGTCGCATGTTCATATGAAGGATAATTTCGTCATTTGAAATTGCTTTCACTTGTTTATTTCACCAGTCGAGAAACGACAGAGTGTGTCCGTGTCTCAGTTGGCCGAGCTTCTACACAGTCTAAAAACACGTGGAATAGAAGACGACGGTGTTAAGTTGCAAAGTTTGAGATTTGGAAAATAATTCATCACGTGACCACGTCGGGATTTGGATGGATGAACAACATGTTGTTCCCCATCACGCGACTCCGTGGGAAAAATGTACACATATGTTTTTGTTATGTAACGGTAATAAAATGAAATAGTTCTGCTATTTTTGTAAAATGTTTTTGTTTTGCGTGATATACAGTATTCAGTAGACACTATAACTATGACATTTTGAATGTTTTTGGCACAAAAACTGTTTGCTGTTTAGATAATTCTACCTAGAAATGTAATGATAAATTCAATAGTTTTTTCCTGTGTACTAGTTCACAAATTTTTATGAATTCATGTGTATTAGCAAAATATAGGCCCTAATAATAAAAATAAAGAAATTTTGAATTCTATATTTTTACGACCATTTTTGACCATTTTATATAGTTTTAAAACACTACTTCAATACATAACATATAATATAGCGCTCTTCGGTATGTCGAAACTCAACTAGGGTATATTTACGTTTTTGGAGTAAATTGCGCTAACAGAACATTAAGAAGACAGTACACTAGTACCCTGTTTCAAAAGTAACAAACAATATTTTCCACATTACTCTAAAGAACAAGATATGATTCAATGTGATATTTACCTACTATTGGTTATAAATAGATGTTGAATTAAGGTGATTAGGGGTAATGTAAACAACGCATTTCTTCTTGCCAATTGATCGTCATACTTCTGTAATGGTCTGTCGCATTTGCTCTCAGTTACACTCGTTAACGAGATTGGACCTTACGTACTACATCATGACAAGCCTGTAGATATCTTCCAGTAGTTTATTTCACATCCGAAATATGATGAAAAAACAGGTATAGTAATATATGGCACCGATTAGACACAGATTCCTCTGAAAAAATTCCGCCCAGCCTTTTTGCCTTCCCATAATTTCATACACATAAATTTATTGACTTTTGCCGGCCGACAATCTGAATGATCGATCTTTCTCGCATCTATCTATATTTCGGTTTACAAAGTGTATTTCTCCAAATACATTACGTAACAGAAGTGTAACATTGGTTGTATATTTCCATGATATTATCAATTACATTTGTCCCAATTATATTAGTCACAATGATAAAAGGCTCAAAATGACAATGTACTGTGTTTTATCAATCATATACGATTGGTATGCAATCCTTTAGCGTATATAACAATTATACAGCGTCACATCATTAGTAACATTAATAACATTGATACCAGATCTCTAATATATATAACCAATATCCCCGACGCTAGATTGACAGATCAGGTCAAATCGACAAACAATAAATAAACAGAGACATTGGTATACATGTAGAGAGTGATATACAATACATACGAATTTTGTGAAAGGAATGGAAAATATATCGCTACTCTGATAGTCTAACATTGACACCATGACACCTTGACTATCATACACAAGCAGTGGGTATCAAACAAAGCAGTATATGTGAAAATTAGAATTATTGACATATTGACAAAGAAATGTTACATGTAATGTGAAAAGAAAACGATTTAAAGTAACACGAACTATTTATTTAGCATATACTTTTACAGAGGATCAAACTTCCAACTATGCTTAATTTTATTAATTACATATTTGATGAATGTTCAATATGTGACATACATGTACAAAATTCAATATGAAAAACAATAATAAACAGGGGCATTGTTATATAGTAAACAATAACAAATCCGGATACATGATAACTGTGCAGTGTCTGAGATACTGTATTTATGTTCAAAATATGTTAATACTACCTTATTGAACAACATCACTGTAGATTATTCTCACTCACAAACAAACTTACGGATTATACAATTATATACAAATATATGATATTTAGGGTGCATTACGCATTAACGATCATAAATGACGCTGTTTTTGGAGAGCCAAGAGCTGAGGGCTTATGATTAGGAAATGTTCACCGATTATACTATATGTAGTTACACTATCATGGAGGACGTATGCACTCTGTATGCCGAGATAAAATGTGGGACCAAGGGTGACATGTCAGATTCATGAATCTCAATGACAACAAATCGTAGAAATGATCCAGAGTACATGTCACCAAGTATATGGCCTAAAAAAAATTTATTTGTAATTTTGTATTTTGCCAAAAATACCGTCCTCAGCTCATGAGAAAACTGGGTAGGGAGGCACTTTTTATTATTTATTTTTGGATGGGCAACATTTCACACTTATGAAATAAAAAAAAACACTCACGCAAAAAGGCATTCAAGCCCGAATAAATCAAGCCTTTAGAACACATGTAACACGAGACATTAATGATTTCATTTCTAGAGGCTTGATTTATTCAAGCAGATTCAAGCTCAAATCAATCAATGATTTCATTCCGAAATGCTTGATTTATTCGGGCTTGAAAGCCCCTGGCCAGGGCACCTTGGCACCACTGGTGTGCCACCATCCTCAGCACAGAGAGGATGATTCTGTGCACCAGTAGTATTATTATCAAAAACTGTCAGTTGATAATTTGTTGTTTCAATGATGAGTAATTGTGGAAATCTGTTCTATCATTTAATACATCTGTTGAAGTACACATGGGGAAATATAGTAAATCAATTCATGATCACAATTTTCTACGTATTATTACACACATGTAACCACATGGAATAACTGTTTTCGAAAACTGGTAGCGTCTTTGTCTTAGCTGGCGGAGTGTGAAAACAAGGTGGTAAGTTAAATGTATATCTAAGTTGCATGCTGTAATTCGGTGTCTCGATCATTCACTCTCCTCAAAATAGGGGCGGGAACACTTTTAGGCCTATGACATTGCTATCCTACTATGAACACTATTTGACGAGTGTTGTGTCCGAAAGTTAGTTGTGTTCTGGCCTTTTGGACATTATGATTTAAACTGTTTTTATGCAACGAATTAACAGTATAATATGCCAAACCTACATATTACTATATAGAAACATCAATGAAAAAAACAAGATCTGAGTATCAATAACACTAGGTTTGTTGTGGAAAATGTACTGGAAAAAAAATTATCCGACAGTAGCGAAAATTCATGAAAAAACATTATAAGCCCATATGATACCTACTTATGATACACTCAATATTATCAGAGAAAAAATTTGAAATGAAGTGAATAATATTGTGCGATAGTTTGTGCAACTTCCAGTTCAGAAGTGACTAGCACCCTGCAGCTACATGTTGCCGCCGAACGTTATCTGACCCAATTCTATTGTGTTGGGGTCAGGTCATGCTCATGTTGACGTTGATGTTGATATGTATGGGATAGTGACCCAGGTTGAGTGATTCGCCCAGTTAGTAACCTCCCACGAGCGCGAAGGGGGGTTACTAACTGGGCGAATCACGAAACCGTGGTCACTATCCTATATAGTGCATGATTTCACCCCCTAGAAATTGCCCATAACGCTACAGTTCGACCAGGCATGTACATAAATGGTCACACTTGAATGGACACAAAAACTGAAAATACTTGAATGAAAAGTACAGTGAATACATAACCCCTTGTATATGATGCCGATTAATGTATTGCAAAACCCGTTTTCAAAATGCGGTCAAGTGGAACCAAGATCAACAGTAAAATGCATATACGGCTTCGGCTCAACTCAGATATTTACATGGCGACATTCAACTCCAGAGAGCATTTTGTTGTTATGGCTACTATGTACATGTCCAACCGAGCACGCTGTGTCTAGTGGATGTGTTTACCTGTTTCCCTAGTAACTTGCTTGTGTGTATTGCTCATGTGAAGCATTATGAAAGCGAACGCGGCAAGAGGCGCGCTCACTTTACCACGGAAAACACTGCAATAACGTTCAATGGTGCGAAAATGCAATATTTGGATATTAACACTGGGGATTTCAATTCTGTTGTTATTGGCGGAATACAATAATTGCAAAACGTTTTTTTTTGAATGATGAGAACGATGGTGTGACCGGATATCAGCAAGACTTAGTGGTGAGTTTTTTTTACCCATTTGATTGCATTGGATTATGAACAACAATTAGCATTCTTCTCCCTTCCGGCCCTTTTCCGTTTAAGGTGCGGTACGAGCACATTAGTGAGCTATAGTATATTTGAGTTGGTGCTAGGGTCCTCTCTAGCCAATGAGGGGGGTTAGATCATCACCTTACTCCCTTTTCCGTCTGCATTAACAAATGGGCTGTACCTGTATTTCTTCAAATACATTACATACCAGGAGTGTAAAATTGGTTGTATATTTTTCCATGATATTACCAATTACATTTGTCATAATTATTTCAGTCAAAACGATAAAAGGCTCAAGATGACAATGTACTGTGTTATCAATCATAATATACGATTGGCATGAAATCCTTCAGCATATATAATAATCATACAGCATCACATCATTAGTAACAATGGCAACATTGATATCAGATCTCTATAACCAATATCCCCAACGATAGAGATTGGCATTCTATGTCAATTCCGGCAAACAATAAATAAACAGAGACATGTTCAATATACACTGATATATATGTACAAAAATTTTCCCACCGCTATATTGTCATTCCATGTATAAAAAAAAACAGGGACGTTGTTATACAGTGAACCATAACACATATGGATACATGATAACTGTGCAGTGTCTTGAATACTGTATTTATGTTCATAATACATAGATACCACCTTATTTAACCTCTTAACCGCCAGACCTGAGAAATTGTCCCACGCCAGGTATTTTTTTAGGAAAATTGCAAAACATAAATCATGACAATAATATTTTCAAAGAAAGATCTACTGTTGATTGGAATTATTAAAGCAATACGAAAACGTATCTAGCCTTATGCAAGCAGCATGAGGGCTTGGTGTGTTCTGTTTACCACAACAACAACCTCACAACAATCACCGATTTTGCAACATTTCACACAATCTTAAAACAGTATTGTAACGGGTTCTTCACCCTTCTGTGACGTCTTGATAAACCGGTTTTCTTGGGAGGTGGGTGAGTTGTTATTTAACCGGAGCTGTAACGGTAAAATTCCGGGAAACTGCTACTGCTGTACGGTTGCACTCCGGCTAGAAGTCTCTGAAGGTTGGTAGCGTGGTCTGGAATGGACCTCTTAACCGTTGTCCGACTGCCAATCTGCAACTGCACCTGTAAAGTAAGAATCCGGAGGCGTTTCCGTCTCCGGGTACTGCAACTGCTCCGTCAGGATACCGCTTTACTGCAACAGCTCCGTCGTTTTCCGCCTTACTGCAATTGCGACTGCACCTGGAATAGAGAATCCGGGAACGTTGCCGTTTCCGAATACTGCAACCGCTCTGCCAGGTTCCGCCTCACTGCAAACTGCTCCGGTTGGCTCTGCCTCACCGCAACCCGCGACTGCACCTGAAATGGAGAATCTCGGAAGTGTTCTCACTTCCGGTTACCGCAACCGCTCCGTCAGGTACTGCCTCTGCTACTCCGTTGTCCGGTACCGCCTCTGCAACTGCTTCGTCGTTCCCGTCTCTGCAACTGCTCCGTCTGGTACCGCCTCCGTAGTTGCTCCGTTGAATTCCACCTCCGTCTCCGTCTCCTTCCTTGGTGATCTGGGTTCTTGGATCACCCTAAGACGTCGTTACAACTTGGTCTTAACCGACTGTGGACTTATCTCCCTTTTCTCCGTATTACTTTCTTTTCCGGTGAACTAACTTTATCATAAATTCCAGTTCCCTAACCAACACGGAAAAACAACTCGGTTGAAGTTTTCATGTTTATTTTCCAAGTGCACAGTCAGAAGACATAACTGCTATCATCTGGTATGACACAAGCCGGAGCAAGGGAGTACTCTGCTATGGGAGAAGGGGTCTGCACAGGTCGACGTCAGGACACCAACTCCGCCGTCCGCTGTGAAGCGGGGGCTTTTATAGACCTGAGACCCACGTCACGTGACCAACCTATTGTGACGTCATAGTCCGCCCAAAACACTGATTTTTCCGTAATTTCTAAAAACACTCTAGAACCAATCAGTGGCTGACACGTCACCTTTTAAACCGAAAACGAGGCTGATCACATGACCTTCCGGAAATAACGTCATTACGTTTTTGTACTCCATTGTTCCGACTCCGTCTCCGGTTCCGTCTCCGTCTCCGGCTCCATCTCCGGCTTTACCAACATTAAAAATATACTAAGATCCAAGACGGAAAACCTTCTAAATATTACCAATATGGAACCGAATGAACCTCTAAACACATATACAGTTTAATAAACGATTATTTAACCATTAAATCACAAAACACTGCTAGAATTACCTAGGGGAAACTTTTGGGTACACCCCAAAACCGTTACACTCCCCCTTCCTTAGACTTTGTTCGTCCCGAACAGATCAATATCACATATCACATATACACAAATTTTTAACTGTGAAATTGTCCGTATAATCAAACACAACTGTTTCCGTGATCCGGGTACTGGTATCTCTTAACTAGTTTACGGTCACTGTACCCGGATATCTTGCTTGTTCCGTTTCCCACTTTTAACTCTTAATTATACTACAATCTGGAAAACGGTTCTTCTTTCTTCTCCTTGCGCCGACTTGACTTGCGACGACTTGCGGCGACTTGCGACGACTACTGCCCACCAGTATCACGGCGCGAACTGCTTCCTGACGGCGGACGAGGTGGAATGGTATTTGGTACCAACGGTCGTCCGAAGCTTGTTCCTCTGGCATCAACCGGGAGAAGATCGGGATCATGTAAACTCCACTGGGGTGGCACGTAGAACCCATTCCTGAGGCGTTCGTCCCGGATGGACCAATCTGGAATCCGGACGATCTGACGGGTCGGGACGAGACCAAACGGTGACTCTCTCTGCTCCACGTGACTTGAAAAGCTCCACGCTGATTGGCTGCCTCAGGAGTGACGTCACAATTATGCAAAAACTCAACCGTTAACCGAGAGGTGTCCGTCTCCGGCTCAACCGGCTTCTCCGGGTTTTTCCGGCTCCCTATCAACTGCTTCTCCGAGCGAAGTATCTGCAATTTTGAAGTATCTCTGCCATCAGGAGGGTTGAATAGAGTCTCAACCAGTTGAATCTGCCTGCCAGACGTACATCTAGACTGCAAGTTGGGCGTTTCCGCCATCTGTACTGCTTCGTCAACTGCATATCTGCTAACTGGTATTACTGCTGGTCGACACTGGAAACTGCATACATTCTGTCCAAAAGGAGGCGCCTTCCTATCTGGGGTGATGTTTCTCTGTTTCTGTCAATCTGCAGTCGGTTTACTGTCTCTGCTAAGTGGAAACTCCGGTTGGATGTCTAGAGCCGGAAAACTTTTCCGTCTTAATTCTCCTCATACAGAAGACGTGTAGCTCTTCTTCTGGAGATACTAGACCGCTAACCCAGGTTCTTCTGGACCCCTGGCCGCTACCCTGGACTGGTTGACTATGCGCTCAACCCAGTCAGAACCTCTAGGATGTCTCTATCCGGTCTCTGCACCGCGTTCCGCTCTGCTTCCTTTCTCCGCCCTGTTTCCGGAACCAGCACTTGCTCACTGTTCCAACTTCTTGCGGTCGCTCGCTGCCGGAACTCAACGTTTTACCAGGGTCTCAGCTATCTCCTCCTGCTCTACAGCTCACCCCGTCTTCCCATATTTCTTCGTCCTCTGCGGCTTTACTCCGAGTCCGTATCCGACTCAGAGACCGTCTGTTCCGACTCCGGAACACTACTCTGCTTCGGCGGCTCCGTCCGCCTCCAGGAATCCGCCATTCTCCGCTTCATCCATCTCGGATGCTTGACACCATTATACGGTTTCAGCAAATCGAAGTGAACCACCTTCTGCCGAGTTTCACTCTCTGCAATCTCGTAGGTCACGTCAGTAAATCTGCTCAGCGCTAGCTTTGGACCGCTCCACTTCCTCTGCAACTTGGGTGCCTTGCCCTTCTCCCGTGTTTTGACCGCCATCCACACTCGGTCTCCTGGCTGGAACTGATTGTCGACCTTCCTCCGGTCGTACAGCTTCTTCTGCCGTTCCATCTCTCTGCCAGATTTCGCTCGAACCGCCTTGTATACTGCTTCTAGTCGCTCCCAGAGCTGACTGCCATACTCTGTTATTTCTGCTGTCGATTCGCCCGAAGGCCTGTCAATCAGTAACTCTACCGGAGTGTTGACTTCTCTGCCCAGCATCAGCAAATTGGGACTCTGCCCGGTTGTCTCCTGCGGGGTACTCCGGTAAGCTGCCATCGCCAACGGAATTGGTGATCCCAGTTGGTCTGCCGCTCGCTTACGTACAGGCTCAGGATCTGCTGCAGCGTCCGGTTGAATCGCTCAATGAAACCGTCCGACTGAGGTCGAAAAGCGGTTGTCCGTGTCTTGTGAATCCCCAGGATTCTGCAAACATTTCTCAGCAAGTCGGACTCGAAATTCCTGCCTTGGTCGGTGTGGATCTCTATCGGGATGCCGTACCGCGCTGCAAACTGGTTGACGAATATGTCCGCAACCGTCACCGCTTCCTGATTCGGCATTGGGTAGGCCTCTACCCACTTGGTAAAGTAATCACCGATTACTAAGATGTACCGGTTCCCCCGGGTGGATTTAGGTAATGGACCAACCACGTCCATTGCCACCCTCTCCATGGGCGCTCCAACCCGGTATTTCTGCATCGGAGATCGTTTCAAGTTCTGCATACTTCTTGACGCACATTCGTCACAGCTCAGCACCCACTGCTTTATGTCCCGCATCATAGCCGGCCAGAAATACCACCTCCGAATGCTAGCCGCCATCCTTCTGCTTCCGAGGTGTCCTCCCGTTCGGCTCTGATGGGCCAGACGGAAAATCTCCTGTCTCAGCTCCTTCGGGGTTATTAACTGCATTCGGCTGGTTCCTTCTGCCGTTTTCCATTTCCGGTAGACTACTCCGTCGACTTTCAGCAAGGTCTTCCGCATCCCGTACAGCACTTTCTCCTCGCTGCTCATGCTGGAAAAGTCTGCACTGCCAGCTGTACCGCTCCCGTCGATCAACGACGTCACCAGTGGGTACCAAGGTTCTGCTTGCTGCATTCTCCGCAAATCATCTGGTCGATATTTCTGCCCCAGCACAGTATCCTGGTCCGCATTTTCCGCCAGCCTAATCTGCTCTGCAACCGCATCCGCTTTTCCGGAACTGCCTTCTCCGTCACCGCAACCGCAACCGGCCTCCGGGACACTGCTTTCTCCGCTACTGCAACCGCCTTCCTTGGGACTGCTTTCTCCGTCACCGCAACCGGCTTCCGGGACGCTGCTTTCTCCGTCACCGCAACCGCAACCGGCTTCCGGGACGCTGCTTTCTCCACTTCTGCAACCGCCTTCCTTGGGACTGCTTTCTCCGTCACCGCAACCGGCTTCCGGGACACTGCTTTCTCCGCAACTGCAACCGCCTGGTATTCCTCATTTACTGTAGACTCCTCCTCTGCCAGTTCTGCTTCTCCGCCCGATCTCCGTGACCGCTTCCGACGTCCCCCCTTCCTTGGCTTGGGCTGAGGAGTTTCTTCACTCCATGTCTGCCGGATCCTTTATCCGTAGTTCCAGGCGTCTATCTTGGCCTGCTTCCAGTCGATTTTTCCGCATTGGCTGCATGGGGATCTGGACAATGCATCCGCGTTATTATGGATTCGCCCGGACGATGTTCGATGTCGAAATGAAACTCACTCAGGAGCTCAATCCACCGGGCGACCTGCCCTTGTGGCTCCTTGAAATTCATCAGCCAGGTAAGACTGCCATGATCCGTGCGAAGAAGGAAGTGTCATCCCAGCAAGTACTGCTTATTCTTCTGTACCGCAAACACAACCGCCAGGAGCTCCTTCCGGGTGACACAGTATCTCCGTTCTTCTTTGGTTAGGCTGCGGCTCAAGTAGGTTATCACCCGCTCCTGGTTGCCCTGCTTCTGTGACAGCACTGCTCCCAACCCGGTGTCACTGGCGTCTGTGTCCAGGATATATCGGCCTTGCTCCCTTGGGTAACCGTGTATCGGTGCCGATACTAAGCGGTTCTTCAACTCTGCAAATGCCTGCTCTTGCTCCGTCTGCCACCGGAACTGCACCCCTTTTTCCGTCAAGCAATTCAGCGGCGTTGCAATCTCGGAAAACTTTGGCACGAACTTCCGGTAATAGGAGCATAGCCCAAGGAAACTGCGCAGCTCCGTCAGGTTGGTGGGTGTCCGCCACTTCCGTACTGCCTCCGTTTTTGCCGGGTCGGTACGGATACCATCTCTTCCGACAATGTGACCTAGGAAAGACACCTCCGGCTGGAAGAACTTGCATTTTGACGGTTTGACATTTAGGTCTGCCTCTCTCAGCTTGTTGAAAACCTCCTGAAGATCACGGATGTGATCCTCCAGGGTCTTGCTGTAGACTATGATGTCGTCCAGATATATGAGGCAGGTCTTCCAGGACAATCCGCCTTACACCTTCTCCATCAACCACTCGAATGTACCCGGAGCATTGCACAAGCCGAAACTCATGACTTTGAACTGGTAAAGGCCACCGGGAACACAGAAGGCCGACTTTTTCCGGGCGTCCTCGTCCATCCCGACCTGCCAGTATCCACTGGTCAGGTCGAGAGTGGAGAACCACTTGGCGTCTGCACAAGCTGCTATGGTGTCGTCAGTTCTCGGCAACAGATAAGCATCTTTCTCCGTGACTGCATTTAACCGCCGGTAATCGACACAGAACCGGGTGGTTCCATCCTTCTTCTTCACCAGCACAATCGGAGAAGCCCAAGGACTGCTACTTTCTTCAATAACGTTCTTGTCTTTCATCTCCTGAATTAGACTGCTCACTAGCTCTCTTTTGTCCGGCGGAATCCGTCTAGTCGGCTGCTTAATCGGCCGGTGACTGCCCGTGTTTATCTGATGTTGCACCACATTGGTCTGCCCCAGTTCTCCGGCATCATTGCTGAAGGTTGGTTTATTCTGAAATAGGTCGGTTACTCTCGCGCGGAAATGACTCGGCACTGCATCCTGGGTCTGCTCTGCTAACTGCCGCAGCTTCTCGTACCCGCTCCAATTCTGCCCGGCCTCCGATTCCGGAGAAATCTGCACCTTCCTGCTCCGCTCCGCCAACGGAACAACACTGCAACCGGCTGCTAAGGTGGTCATCGTCGCCAACTGCGCTCCTTTCTTGATGATTACCGGCTCCGCCATCACATTGATCACTCGAACCGGGACTGTTCCTTGCTTAATCCGGGATAAAGTTCTCCCGATCAGCCATGGTCTTTTCTCAGTAGGCTCCTGTGGCATTTCTAGTACTCCTTCTGCTTCACGGACACTCTCTGCTTGTCCTATTATCAGCTGTTCCGTTTCCGGCGGAATTTGGTAATCTGCTACAGCGTTGATCGGAAACGGCTCTCTGGTCTGCTCGAACATGGTGAGGAACACCTCCTGGCTGCCCATCTGCATGGTCATTCGGTCAAAATTTATGCCGGATATCCGGGAACGGATGAAATCCTTTCCCAGTATTCCTTCGTCTTCACAGTCTGCTATCGCGAACATCACGGTTTCAGCTACTCCTGCGATGTTGAGTGGGAGTTCTTTCTGGCCATGCGTCCGTATGTTACTTCCGTCAACCATTGAGAGACGAATCGGCGACCGCTTCAGCTTCATTCCGGGTTTCCGGATCCGTTTGTAGGTTGAGCATTGTGACAGTGCTGCCGGTGTTGATTATCAGCGTTACTGGTTCTCCGCATACTCTGGCTGTCACACACATGCCCACCTCGCCCCTGGGACCGGGTCCGTGAACCACCTGCTGGTTATGGGGGTGTCCTCTCTTCCGGGTCCTGGAATTCCCCTTTTCCGTGACCCGCTCTAGTTTTCCGGCTGCTGCTGCTGCTGTCGTGGCTGCTGCTGTTGTTGCTGCTGCTGCGGCTGCTGCTGCTGCTGTTGTCGCGGCGACTGCTGCTGTTGTGGTTGACGCCGTTGCTGCTGCTGCTTCGGCTGCCTGCAGTCTCGGACAAAATGCCCTTTCCGGCCACAGTTAAAGCATTCTAAATCCGCTCGGGAACTGCGCTGCTGCTGCCGCCTGCTAACCGCTTCCTTGACCTGAGTCATCAGATCCGCCAACTGCTGCTGAGTCTGCTCGGCTTGCTTCCGCAATTCGTTCACCTGCTGGCTCCACTCTGGCTCCGTGTTCAGCTGTCTCGTCCGGTGTCGCTCCGCTGGTCTACTGTTGTCCGTTTTCATAATGCTCTCATACTCGGTAGCGAAAGCCAGAGCCTGCGACAGCGTTTCCGGATGGCTTTTCAATACCGACAACCGCATATCTCGGTTAGTAAGACTGTTGCAGAAATGCATCTTCATGAGCACTTCTGTTGTTGCCGGGTCCGCTTTTGGGTAAGCTAGCCACGTCTTGCTCCGTATGTCTCTGGCCAGCTCGGACAGCTCCTCCTCCGGCTGCAATTTCCGCGTCTGCAATTCCGCCTGGAAAACAAATGTTTTCTCCCCCGGACAAAACTGCTGTTTTAATGCCGCCACAACCGTATCAAAGCTGCGTCTCTGCTCTGCGGACAGATCCAGTAGTATGCTGCGGGTGTTACCCCTCAAACTGACACATAAGTTCAGCGCCTTTTCCTCTTCTGTCCAACGGTAGTACCGAGCATATTCAAAGAGGTGAGCTTCATACTCCGGCCACGGATCAGTTCCGTCGTAGGTCATTAATCTGGCTACTCCTGCCCTTGGTGCTGGTTGTTGTACTGCTTCTGCCTGCTGCTGCTGCTTTCCGGTTACTGCCAGGTGCTGCTGAAACACCTCCATTTGGGTCGCCAATAATCTGGTCAGGTTGTCGACTAAATTCTCACCGCCTTCCGGTTCCGCATCCGGTTCCCGATCGCCAGCCTGGTCCGGAAAGTTAATTTCCGCCTCTGCTAACTGCTCTGCAGGCTGTACTCCTTGAGGAACCCGAAGGGGCTCTTCTGCAACTGCTTTCTGCATTTCCAGCTGCAACAGCTTTTGCTCGGCAGGACGAACTGCTTCCTTTCCGCAACCGGCATCTGCAACGGCTCAGCTCCTACTGCTCCTACAGGCTGCTCTGTGTCCGACACGGCTGTCTTCAGCTGCTGTTCCGCCAATTTGCCCCGTCTAGTAGTCATACTGCAGATGATCCCACCGCTGCCACCAAAAAGTTGTAACGGGTTCTTCACCCTTCTGTGACGTCTTGATAAACCGGTTTTCTTGGGAGGTGGGTGAGTTATTATTTAACCGGAGCTGTAACGGTAAAATTCCGGGAAACTGCTACTGCTGTACGGTTGCACTCCGGCTAGAAGTCTCTGAAGGTTGGTAGCGTGGTCTGGAATGGACCTCTTAACCATTGTCCGACTGCCAATCTGCAACTGCACCTGTAAAGTAAGAATCCGGAGGCGTTTCCGTCTCCGGGTACTGCAACTGCTCCGTCGGGATACCGCTTTACTGCAACAGCTCCGTCGTTTTCCGCCTTACTGCAACTGCGACTGCACCTGGAATAGAGAATCCGGGAACGTTGCCATTTCCGAATACTGCAACCGCTCTGCCAGGTTCCGCCTCACTGCAAACTGCTCCGGTTGGCTCTGCCTCACTGCAACCTGCGACTGCACCTGAAAAGGAGAACCTCGGAAGTGTTCTCACTTCCGGTTACCGCAACCGCTCCGTCAGGTACTGCCTCTGCTACTCCGTTGTCCGGTACCGCCTCTGCAACTGCTTCGTCGTTCCCGTCTCTGCAACTGCTCCGTCTGGTACCGCCTCTGTAGTTGCTCCGTTGAATTCCACCTCCGTCTCCGTCTCCTTCCTTGGTGATCTGGGTTCTTGGATCACCCTAAGACGTCGTTACAACTTGGTCTCAACCGACTGTGGACTTATCTCCCTTTTCCATGTATTACTTTCTTTTCCGGTGAACTAACTTTATCATAAATTCCAGTTCCCTAACCAACACGGAAAAACAACTCGGTTGAAGTTTTCATGTTTATTTTCCAAGTGCACAGTCAGAAGACATAACTGCTATCATCTGGTATGACACAAGCCGGAGCAAGGGAGTACTCTGCTATGGGAGAAGGGGTCTGCACAGGTCGACGTCAGGACACCAACTCCGCCGTCCGCTGTGAAGCGGGGGCTTTTATAGACCTGAGACCCACGTCACGTGACCAACCTATTGTGACGTCATAGTCCGCCAAAACACTGATTTTTCCGTAATTTCTAAAAACACTCTAGAACCAATCAGTGGCTGACACGTCACCTTTTAAACCGAAAACGAGGCTGATCACATGACCTTCCGGAAATAACGTCATTACGTTTTTGTACTCCATTGTTCTGACTCCGTCTCCGGTTCCGTCTCCGTCTCCGGCTCCGTCTCCGGCTTTACCAACATTAAAAATATACTAAGTTCCAAGACGGAAAACCTTCTAAATATTACCAATACGGAACCGAATGAACCTTTAAACACATATACAATTTAATAAACGGTTATTTAACCATTAAATCACAAAACACTGCTAGAATTACCTAGGGGAAACTTTTGGGTACACCCCAAAACCGTTACAGTATACACGAAAGCATGCTTTCACAGAATATCAATATCCCCATGTCTTTGATTATGAACGAGACAATCAGAGATTGCAGACCCTCGCCCTTCAGATTTAGTCACTAAAATTAGGCGATAATTGAGAGTTTTGGTCTTAAGACCATCGGTTGTACGCCATACGATTGGGAATTGGCCAAAGAAAAATACAAAAATAGGTTGAACATTTAATATTGATTAGAACCGGAGTTATAGTCAATTATGTGATTTTATTTTTTCAGTTGCCATGGCAACCGTTTTCACCCGATTTTGGCAAAATTTGAAAGGGACTGAGCCATTACCATAGCACTCCAGCCCTATAAATTTCAAATCTATCGAACCGTTTGCCTTTGAGTTATGAGCGCAGACATTTGCACTGAAACGTCGCTGGCCAAAAATAACCGAAATCGTGACCCCCAATTTTTCGACATCCGGCGATAATGGAGAGTTTTCGTCGTACGACCATCGGTCGTACATCAAACGATCGGGAATTGGCCAAAGAAAAATACAAAAATAGTTGGAAAAATTAATATCAAATAGAACCGGAGTTAGAGCCAATTATGTGATTTTCTTTTTTTCCGTTGCAATGGCAACCGTTTTCATCCGATTTTGACAAAATTTTGAAGGGTCTGAGCCACCATCATAGCACTCTAGTTCTATAAATTTCAAATCGATCGGACCGTTTGCCTTTGAGTTATGAGCACAGACATTTGCACTGAAACGTCGCTGGCCAAAAATAACTTAAATCGTGACCCCCAATTTTTCGACATCGGGCGATAATGGAGAGTTTTCGTCGTACGACCATCGGTCGTACACCATACGATCGGGAAATGGCCAAAGAAAAATACAAAAATAGTTGGAAAAATTAATATCGAGTTGAAACGGAGTTAAAGCCAATTATGTGATTTTCTTTTTTCCGTTGCCATGGCAACCGTTTTCATTCGATTTTGGCGAAATTCTGAAGGGAATGAGCCAGCACCATAGCACTCTCGCCCTATAAATTTCAAATCGATCGGGGCGTTTGCCTTTGAGTTATGAGCGCAGACATTTGCACTGAAACGTCGCTGGCCAAAAAAAAATTGAAACCGTGACCCCCAATTTTTCGACATCGGGCGATAATGGAGAGTTTTGGTCGTACGACCACGGGCCATATATCAGATGATCAGGAATTGGCCATAGAAAAATACAAAATTAGTTAGAAAAATTTATCAATTATTGATTTTTACATTTTCCGTTGCCATGGCAACAGTTTTTGTCCGATTTTGACCAGGTTTGAGGAGGACCGAGCCACTGAGATACCGCTTCCTCCCTATAAGTTTCATGTTGATCGGACCATTCTCCTTTGAGATATGCGCGCGGACAGACAGACAGACAAACGGACAGACCCAATTGCAATACCCTCTGCCCCTATCGGGGCGAGGGTAATAATTTGGCTCAGCATGCTCTCACATATACATACATGTACATCTGTTAGACGATTACACCAAGGAAAACCCAAGAGTTTCTCTTTGGATTACATCCATTCTCACTGTATAGATATACTATTTTTGCCGCCCAAAAAACGATTGTAACACTACAACAATTTTATCAATATACGGAAGCTGTGTGGGGACTTTAGACTGAAATATATAGGCTGTATAAGGAGAAATGTAGAGAGGGATTTGCGCCGGATATTTTCGGCACATAGGCGTCACACAATTACGTTTTGCGCCGGAAAAATCCGGCGCTGTAGGCGGTTGAGAGGTTAACAATATCACTGCCGATTATTCTCACACACAAACAAATGCACGGATTCTACATTTATATAAAAAATATATGATGTATAGTTAGGTATTCAGGGTGTATTGCGCATAAAAACTCATAAATGACGCTGTTTTTGGAGTCTAACCAAAAGCTGAGGACTAGTGAAAATGTTCACCGATATACTATGTAGGTAAACAATTATGGAGAACGTATGCACTCAGTATGCCAAAACATAGATTGAATGCAATTTCTGTGATCTTGACGATAAACATACTGTGAGACTAAGGGTGACGAGGCATGTCGTGACAGATTGATGATTCTCCATGACAAAAAATTGTGGAAATGATCCCGTGTATGTCACCAAGTACATGTGACTTTCCTATCCTATTATGATTAAGACGTCGTATTTTCTTCTAATGCAAACTAATATTTGAAGAGATTTCTGTCCGAAAGTTAGCTAGTGTGTTTTGCAAACCTTCAAACTGTTGATTCAAACTTTTTCATTATAAACTGCCAAACCTACTCACTACTCTTGAGAAAAAAAATCAATAAAAAACGGATCAGAGTATCATTAACAATTCATTTCTTAACAATTCATTGTAGAAAACGTACATAAACATTATCAGAAAGTAAATGCCAGCCTAGTAGTTTCCTCTCACATCACCAAATTCTCTTCTCTCTTTCCTGGTTCAATCCCACTGCACCCAATCTCTCCTCTCTTTCCTGGTTTCCTCCCACTGCACCCAATCTCTCCTCTTTTTCCTGGTTCCCTCCCACTGCACCCAATCTCTCCTCTCTTTCCTGGTTTCCTCCCACTGCACCCAATCTCTCCTCTCTTTCCTGGTTTCCTCCCACTGCACCCAATCTCTCCTCTCTTTCCTGGTTTCCTCCCACTGCACCCAATCTCTCCTCTCTTTCCTGGTTTCCTCCCACTGCACCCAATCTCTCCTCTCTTTCCTGGTTTCCTCCCACTGCACCCAATCTCTCCTCTCTTTCCTGGTTTCCTCTCACTGCACCCAATCTCTCCTCTCTTTCCTGGTTTCCTCCCACTGCACCCAATCTCTCCTCTCTTTCCTGGTTTCCTCCCACTGCACCCAATCTCTCCTCTCTTTCCTGGTTTCCTCTCACTGCAACAAATCTCTCCTCTCTTTCCTGGTTTCCTCCCACTGCACCAAATCTCTCTTCTCTTTCCTCGACTCCTGCTTTGTTGAGAAGAGGATGGTGAGCAACTACTACTTCCCTCTCATACAACTGTTCAATGGTTGTTTTTTTATCTCTGAACTTTATGCAAAACCAACATTCATCATTTGTGCTCGGTGAGGTCACCGCTTTCACGATCAGTTTAGAGTCATGAGCGAGTTCATCTGGTATTGGCTGGTGCTGGTGCGCGTAGCCGTGACACTGGGCAAAGATTATCTGTGATGTCCATTTCGGTGTTGGCAGGGTTTCCTTCATTTTTCTAAAATCGAACATATTGACCTCATCTGTTGTCTGTGAACTTTGGCCGCATTCTGCTCCAGATAGGTCGATGGGAACCTCGGATCGAAGATCAACTCTCACTTTCTCTCGGTACGTTCCGGTATCTTCCCAAGCTTTTTTGACAATTTCAACAAACTCGGGCATAGGCAGGTACTCACCAATACTCAGGGCAATACTACCCTGAAGATTTAGGTCGTCGGAACTTTCGGACCCATGCGCATTGATAACGATGCACAATCTGCTAACAGCTTGCACGTGCTTATGAAAGAAATCATAGCAAGCATTTTTGATCTCCTCCCGATCTCGGACAGTTTTCTGTAAGAATGGATTGTCGAATTTCTCACAGTTTTTGCAGATTATTCCATAAAAATGTTCAAACGACATTATGCTCGCATTCTCAAATTCGTTTGTTGAAAGGCCTTGTCCACGGGTAGGTGCTGTCAACAGTAAGTATGCTGTATGGGTTTCTCTCTTCTGTTCTGTAGTGAAAGCATGTCTAATTTCCCACCCGGATCGCCTGGCAGCTAGATCCTCTTCTTGGGTCGTCGGCTTATCGGCGAGTAATGTGTAACATTCTCCTTCCCCAGTCAAATAGTATTCCTTGTTTCGAGCAAAATCAGCTTCATTCGTGTACCGTTTACACCATTCAGCGACAATTTTCGTGTATTCATTCCGTATTCTACCATTTGTTTTTTCCACTTCGCTCTGTTCGATTTCTTGAAATTTATACCACAAGGCTTCAATTGGGTGCATCTGGAAGTTCAAACGATATGTGCTATTGAACCACCCACATGTTTAAATGGAACATGGCCTACAAACTTCTACATATTAAATGCGTAGCGTTGTTGACGACGTGGTCGCTACACAAGTAGTGACACCACAGTTGTAGCACACAGATCCTGGCAGATATATGAGACATTCGGTAACACTCCAGTTAAAGGAGGGTATACATGTACCTCTTTATCGTGGGGTTGCCGAACTGTACAGATGGATGATGAAAGTACAAAACGCGCAAAATAGACAGTGTAAGTGTAGCCATTGGTCCCCATGACACTAGCCCCACCAGGAACTTTTTCCATATCTTTCTGATCGAACGAAGAGAACTTAACAGCTATATATCTGCACTCGTATGCCCAATCAGATGGCCCTTTCTAATTGATTTCGTTGCGAATTCCTGGTGAAGATATTTTGAGTTTGATTACATTACCGTCATTCTCGGTGCTTTGTATCCCGTGATGCAGTGCGATTTCAGCTTACTCGTATATGTTCGAGCTAATCGAGCGTGAAATAGGTCAAGTCAGAGGTAACTCTGAGTGGCGCACAAAACAAAAGAAAAGCGGCTGCTAGTATATGGAGCGTTTTTAGGGTCAATATTCATTGACATGCATTGTAGATTTTCTTGTTGTGAATGATTGTTTCCACTGCAAAATTCTTCATACCACATTACTATTTATAAACTTTCTGTGTCGTATTTAAATATTCTTACTGCATAGTTCTAACTTCCATCTCCTTGCTGCTTACTTCCAAGTTCTCACTGGTACTTTCTCAATGCTTAATTCATCATGTCAAATTCTAACACCTTTGTCCATGCAAACTATCAAAAACAAATCGCATCTGGCACAATGCATAATAGAACTTAGCACATTGCATTTAGAATATAGCATATCGCATGATGAACAACGCACAACGAACGAAGCACTCGGCGGTTAGCGCCGCCTGTCGTCATAATGATACAGTAGTAATTGTTGTGGACAAAATTACTACTGCAACATTATGACGACAGGAGGCGCTGGCCGCACGTAGCCACATGATGTATGAGAAACTAAGACCTCCCTTATCATTGGTCACGTGTTTGGCGCGACCAACAGGTGCCACATTCATGCAACTGAGCACAGGCCCCAATGAATTCCCGCACCCTGCCCTGTAAATAAAAGAATAGTGAGTCTAGTGAGAGATGATTAATACGAGCCCAATAATAGGATTTCTATGTTCATTTAAAATCAATTTTCGATGTGACGTCATGAATACTCATTATAATATAATACACTGTTGCTAGTTAGGTGCAAATATTATCATGGCATATGACTAAAATTAACATACACAAAATGGTCATAACTTACGGAAGCGTATTGCTATCAAGGGTGTAAAAAATATTATCTCGTACGTACGACTTATATCTCGTATGTACGACTTATTAAGTCGTATGTACGACTTATTAACTCGTACGTACGACTTGTTAACCCGTACGTACGACTTAGTATGTCGTACATACGATTTATTAACTCCTACGTATGACTTATTAACCCGTACGTACGACTTATTAACTCGTACGTACGAGTTAGTAAGTCATACTTATGAGATACTAAGTCATACGTACGAGTTATTAAGTCGTACGTACGAGTTAATAAGTCGTACATACGACTTAATAAGTCGTATGTATGAGATATAACTCATACGTACGAGATAAGAAATTTAACGCACTTGATAACAATACGCTTCCGTAGTGAAACGTATTGTTATCAAGTGTGTAAAAAAAATTATCTCGTACGTATGACTTATATCTCGTATGTACGACTTATTAACTCGTATGTACGACTTAATAACCCGTACGTATGACTTAGTATCTCATAAGTATGACTTACTAACTCGTACGTACGAGTTAATAAGTCGTACGTACGAGTTAATAAGCCATACGTATGACTTAATAAGTCGTACGTATGACTTAATAACTCATACATACGAGTTAATAAGTCGTACGTATGACTTAATAAGTCGTACATACGACTTATTAAGTCTTACGTATGACTTATTAACTCGTACGTACGACTTATTAACTCGTACGTACGAGATACAAATTTTTACACACTTGATAGCAATACGCTTCCGTAATAACTTGAGAACGGACAGTGATAATTGAGATGTGAGAAAAAGTTATCAGGAAACTGGTGGCTATCTTGTTCAAGGCTAAATATGATGATCTCTCCGATCATAATTTCTTTATGCCGGTAATTTGGCACGATTCCAACTCGTGACAGTACGGTAGATACACTAGTACCAGGAGGCGTATCTAGAAATCCCAGAAAGGGGGGGGGGGGGGGGTCCCAAGCGGCGGGGGTCTGCGGCCTGCTCAAGGGCTCCAGAAGCCAAATGCTTTTTGGCGTTTGCTGGTGCATTCTAGCCCTATTTTGGGTACAGCCAGTTTTGTAATCAAATATTTATACTGTACACTGGTATGCATTCAGTTGTAATTTGACATAAACCATAAAATATGCATGTGAATATTCAACTAATTTTCATAGATAAATGATCAAAGGACGAGTATAAATTGTATGTGAAGTTCTTCCAACATAAGTCAGAGAATACAATATGTTGTTCCTTATGCATACATATATATTTACATGTATATATGTATCTATTTTCAATTACTTGGCAACAGTGGTGGCACTTTTTAGTAATATATAAAATGCAAGTGTTTGTTCCACAATAAACATGTTAAAACGTGTTTTTGTATTTTCCGCCAAATTGTGTATTCGAAATACATGAAACTAAGAGCGGTACAGTGAGTGATTCCAGGGGCGGAACCAGGATTTCGAAAATAGGGGGTCCAACATTATACGGCGTGAGGTCTGGGGCCCGCTCAAGGGCTCAAGAATCCAGATCCTTTTTTATGTCCTATGGTAGCTTCCTGGTATCTCCTGGGTATAAATCCCACTTCTTGCCTGTCCGGTGGGGTTTCTGGGGCCACTCAAGAGACCCTAAAGCCAGTGCTTTTTTATGATAAATGCAAGGAATAGAAACGAAACGAACCCATCTCAGCTGGGAGTCTGGGGCCTCCTGAAGGGCTCAGAAGTCAGAGCTTTTTTATGTTCTAAATTAATATTGTGCCCTATCCTGGGAATAATTGCACTTAAAAATTCATCGATCCCTATTTCCTGAAAAGTTTGTAAAAAAAATGTAGAAGGGGAGCTGCACATTTGGGCCGGGGGTCTGGGGCCCGCTGAAGGGTCCCACAAGGCTGCCACACGCAGAGCAATGAAACTTGCCATTGATGTACATGAGGGAGATGTCTTGAAACAAAAGCTCAAACTGATCAGGCGGTTTTCGAGAAAAAGGCCATAAAAGTAAAAAAAATAGCAACTTTTCATTAAGAAAAATGGCCGCCAAATCGGCCAAAACGATTGGAAAAAAAATGAAAACAAAACGTCTCGGGGTATCAGCCCAAGGAATGTTTCAGTAAATTTTCAGAAAGAATTCATCAAGGCAAAAAAAAAAGTTATTTGCCGGACGGACGACGGACGAACGTACCAAATGTTTAGGTTAAAGGGCTTTCACCATGTTAAATTTCCTCTCAGGTGTGAGCCCCTTTTCCCCAAATTAATCCCCTAAATATACGTCTGCTCATAAAAAGTGGGTTGGGCAATTTTCAGCTTTTTCAAGCCCCTAAACCCCGGAAGTTTTCCCGGACGACGGACGAAAAACCACGCCAATAGCTTATCGGGCCATGGGCCGGTAAGCTAAAAATACAGCACCGGACCAGCGGTCCACATTTTCACGAAAGGCGGCGCTCCAGCACCCGTCTTTCACCATTTTCACACAATTCGTCCTTTGCATTCTGGGATACCGAAAATAGTTCCAACATGGATGCCTCTATGAATCAAAATAAGTTTGAGTGTTTGTGATATTTTGTTACAGACAAATATGTCGAAAACTATACAATTTTTGAAGAGATTATATAATATATCCAGTAGCGGTGTCCGTGGCAGTCTTTAGTGCCTCTGAAAAATCCATGGCTGAGTCATGACTGGCGGGTCGATCCATGCAAAACAAGAAATCACGTGCTCGTGTTTACAAAACGCGCATTAATACGGACTATTTGTTACCGCGCATTGACACTGTCCCCTGATTCAGGGGACCAGAGAATCGGTTGTTACAAAGACGGGTGCTTCGGAGTGCCGTACGTCTGGTGGACAAAACGGTCTTTCACACAATTCGTCCTTTGCATTCTGGGATACCGAAAATAGTTCCAACATGGAGCTCTATATGAATCGAAATAAGTTTGAATGTTTGTGATATTTTGTTACAGACAGGACATATTGTCGAAAACTATACACTTTTTAAAGAGATCATGATAGAATAACTCCAGTAGCAGTGTCCGTGGCAATCTTTAGTGCCTCTGAAAGATCCATGGCTGAGCCATGACTGGCGGGTCGATCCATGCAAAACAAGAAATCACGTGCTCGTGTTTACAAAACGCGCATAAATACGGCCTATTTGTTACCGCGCATTGACACTGTCCCCTGATTCAGGGGACCAGAGAATCGGTTATTACAAAGACGGGTGCTTCGGAGTGCCGTCTGGTGGACAAAACGCAGCGGTCCATCAAACCAAGGTCTTTCCTTCATTCGGGAGTCTTCAGTTTCTCATTCACAATGTGGCTACTCGACCCGCAGCACCGTCTGTCGTCATAATCTTTTTGATTTTGATTTGATTTATTTGGCAAAAGCAACATAAAAATTCAGATATGTAAAACAACACAAAAGGACGGGTACTAAAGATGGGAATTACTGACAGTTACCATAATATATTTATGATTAATACTGTTGCACAATGCCGGGATAACACAATAAAGCTCTGGAGTGTGCTTATTTACATTGTGGTCCCATTGTAAATCTGATAATAGTGCAGTAGTAATTTTGACATATGAAATGCTTCATTCGTTGTGCTTTGTTCTTCGTGCGATGTGCTTTATTCTAAATGAAATGTGTTAAATTTCATATGCATTGTGCCAGATACTAGACTCTCTATTTGTTTTTTTTTATTAGTTTGTATGAACAAGGGTGTTAGAATTTGGCATGATGAATCAAGGCTTGAGAAAGTACTAGTGAGAACTTGGAAATTTAAAGCAGCAAGGAGATGGAATTTAGAACTATGCAGTAAGAATATGTAAATTCGAAACAGAAAGTTTAGAAATAGTAATGTGGAATAAAGAATTTTGCGATTGAAATAATCAATCACAACAAGAAAATCTACGATGCATGTCAATGAATATTGACCCTAAAAACTCTCCATACTAGTACTGTCAATTGATTTATCCATCTGATCAAGCTTAGTTTGTTTTGCAACCTATTTTTCTGAGACCACAGGCATATATGTAAATGATTTGGAAAAAATAGTTTTCCTGCCAATATCACTTTAAATATCAGTCCAAAACGGGTTCTAAGGAATCTGAGCATATTCGGGGATTTGGTCGATTTTACAGCCATCATGATTCGAAGTTTGTAATATTGAACCGAAAGACACACCAGGGGCGTTTTCCACACAAACATGTTGATTTCGAAAGATTACACTTCTACAAGAGCGAACAAATACACAAAATCGTATGCGGACCCAAAAGTTAAATGATCGGGCTAATTTTAACGTTGCCCCAATTGGTAGATTGCCAACTGTTTTTTTTAGTATTGGGGATAAAAGTCTGATTCGGCAGAAAATTGCTGCTTGACTCACAGGTGAAGAATGTCAAGTTATATTCATATTCGTCGCAAAAAAACAAGATCAGAAAAAAACGATGTGCCGAGTTAGAAAAATCAGAGTATAGGTACCCAGAATAGTGCAAGAAGACAAACAATCCCAATTGATATCGTTACAACTTCCTATGATCGACGAGTGTACTATTGTCAAAATGTGGATTTTTTCTCCACACATGTTTTTCGCTCTGTGCCATTGTAAAATTTTGATGTGTAGTTCATACGGGGACCAACACTCCCATTTTGCATAACATCCTGATTGATTGAATATGCAGAAATTAGTAGGGTGAATACGATATCGAGACGTTTAAAAATCAAATCGATCAGAACTCCACTTAGGAGTACATGTAATTTGATTTTTTGTGAACAATACCGCCATTTCAGGTGCCTTCATCACTGGGGAGATAGACATTTTGAACGCTACTATATGTCCGAAATGAGAGCAGGAAACGCGAGACCGGCAGGTTCTTAGTAAAACAATTGTTCCCATTGTGATAAAGCATGAAACTATCAAACTGACCAAAATATTAGGGCCAACTCACTAATAACGATGAAACGATAATTAAATTGAAAGTTCTGCATCAATATGTAAAAAAACAGTTTGTTGCTCGAATTTTGACAACTCATTTATGGATCTGGTAGTCATGCATGTATATAGGTATTAGGTGTGTTTGCACCCCCTCTCTCCATGATCCTCTCCAAATTTTTAATTTAGTTTTTGTCATGATATTGATTATAAGTGAGCAAAGATGTCACTTAATGAGAAGACAACTTTTCATTTGTCCGCTTTATTTATTGAAATGCCGAAATGGCATGTCAAACGGCGAACGAAAGGTTTGTGTGACGTCATGGAGTGTGACTGAGAACAACAATGTATGCTAAATATCAGATTGTCAATAGGGGGTTATCAAACATTATTCAACAGAGGGCAGCATTGTACTACCTGTCCTTTTTGGCGCCAAAATCATAAACGGATGTCGTCTGTAATCATTAATGACGTACATTTTGGCGGGAAAATTACGTTTATATTGATAACGCCAGCAAAAACAGTAAAGGTGTCACAGTAGTAAATAATTTCTGTTTAGACGAAATTTCAAGATCATCGTCCAAATATCATCGTTTTAGTGCATGTTAAAATTTCCTGATCCATTAGTGTAATATATCATAGGAAAGCCGTACTCTCTGGGATATTTTCTATCAAGTTTAAGATATATGTTGTGTGATTCGTTTTCGAACTATGGACTGAAAGATGAACCGCACTAGAATTTGCCAGTGAGAAAAAAATTTGTAGAAACAGACACCATATGCGATTTTTGGTCAAACTCACATTTTTTCTACCATTATTTACATCAAAACACCCATGAATCACGTAGTTGTCTTGTGTGCTTTCCAAACAAATACAAAAACGTGGATTTTTTTCTGTTTTCTTGACACAAATAACCACAGTTCGAAAATACGCATGTTTCGAAACTTTGTTTATTTACCATTCAACCCGGATGTGACGCAATTACTACTGTGATACCTTAATGAGTAATTAACTTGAGATAATGACTAGGTTTTTTTCATTATTTTGCCCAGCTGTTAATGCAAATGAATAAAACATGTCACATTTCACTTAGTATACAACAAAATTTGGTGCAGAGGGAAAAGATTAGCTACAAAATCACATTCTGACGCTACATTTTGACGAGAATCACGCAAAAACTGACACATGTATTGAAATGGTCAATATAAAAAAATCCAAACACATAACCTATATTCAAATGAGCATTTTTATCTGAGCAATTAAACATATTTTACAAAAATAAATCCGATATATCATCCAGGAGGTTGGTAAGGGTGGTATTTTCCCGATTATTAGACAATAGCTGAGCTAATTAATGAGTAATTAACTTGTAGATAATGACTAGGTTTTTTTCATTATTTTGCCCAGCTGTTAATGCAAATGAATAAAACATGACACATTTCACTTAGTATACAACAAAATTTGGTGCAGAGGGAAAAGATTAGCTACAAAATCACATTCTGACGCTACATTTTGACGAGAATCACGCAAAAACTGACACATGTATTGAAATGGTCAATATAAAAAAATCCAAACACATAACCTATATTCAAATGAGCATTTTTATCTGAGCAATTAAACATATTTTACAAAAATAAATCCGATATATCATCCAGGAGGTTGGTAAGGGTGGTATTTTCCCGATTATTAGACAATAGCTGAGCTAATTAAGGTGTCACAGTAGTAAATAATTTCTGTTTAGACGAAATTTCAAGATCATCGTCCAAATATCATCGTTTTAGTGCATGTTAAAATTTCCTGATCCATTAGTGTAATATATCATAGGAAAGCCGTACTCTCTGGGATATTTTCTATCAAGTTTAAGATATATGTTGTGTGATTCGTTTTCGAACTATGGACTGAAAGATGAACCGCACTAGAATTTGCCGGTGAGAAAAAAATGTGTAGAAACAGACACCATATGCGATTTTTGGTCAAACTCACATTTTTTCTACCATTATTTACATCAAAACACCCATGAATCACGTAGTTGTCTTGTGTGCTTTCCAAACAAATACAAAAACGTGGATTTTTTTCTGTTTTCTTGACACAAATAACCACAGTTCGAAAATACGCATGTTTCGAAACTTTGTTTATTTACCATTCAACCCGGATGTGACGCAATTACTACTGTGATACCTTAATGAGTAATTAACTTGAGATAATGACTAGGTTTTTTTCATTATTTTGCCCAGCTGTTAATGCAAATGAATAAAACATGTCACATTTCACTTAGTATACAACAAAATTTGGTGCAGAGGGAAAAGATTAGCTACAAAATCACATTCTGACGCTACATTTTGACGAGAATCACGCAAAAACTGACACATGTATTGAAATGGTCAATATAAAAAAATCCAAACACATAACCTATATTCAAATGAGCATTTTTATCTGAGCAATTAAACATATTTTACAAAAATAAATCCGATATATCATCCAGGAGGTTGGTAAGGGTGGTATTTTCCCGATTATTAGACAATAGCTGAGCTAATTAATGAGTAATTAACTTGTAGATAATGACTAGGTTTTTTTCATTATTTTGCCCAGCTGTTAATGCAAATGAATAAAACATGACACATTTCACTTAGTATACAACAAAATTTGGTGCAGAGGGAAAAGATTAGCTACAAAATCACATTCTGACGCTACATTTTGACGAGAATCACGCAAAAACTGACACATGTATTGAAATGGTCAATATAAAAAAATCCAAACACATAACCTATATTCAAATGAGCATTTTTATCTGAGCAATTAAACATATTTTACAAAAATAAATCCGATATAACATCCAGGAGGTTGGTAAGGGTGGTATTTTCCCGATTATTAGACAATAGCTGAGCTAATTAAGGTGTCACAGTAGTAAATAATTTCTGTTTAGACGAAATTTCAAGATCATCGTCCAAATATCATCGTTTTAGTGCATGTTAAAATTTCCTGATCCATTAGTGTAATATATCATAGGAAAGCCGTACTCTCTGGGATATTTTCTATCAAGTTTAAGATATATGTTGTGTGATTCGTTTTCGAACTATGGACTGAAAGATGAACCGCACTAGAATTTGCCGGTGAGAAAAAAATGTGTAGAAACAGACACCATATGCGATTTTTGGTCAAACTCACATTTTTTCTACCATTATTTACATCAAAACACCCATGAATCACGTAGTTGTCTTGTGTGCTTTCCAAACAAATACAAAAACGTGGATTTTTTTCTGTTTTCTTGACACAAATAACCACAGTTCGAAAATACGCATGTTTCGAAACTTTGTTTATTTACCATTCAACCCGGATGTGACGCAATTACTACTGTGATACCTTAATGAGTAATTAACTTGTAGATAATGACTAGGTTTTTTTCATTATTTTGCCCAGCTGTTAATGCAAATGAATAAAACATGACACATTTCACTTAGTATACAACAAAATTTGGTGCAGAGGGAAAAGATTAGCTACAAAATCACATTCTGACGCTACATTTTGACGAGAATCACGCAAAAACTGACACATGTATTGAAATGGTCAATATAAAAAAATCCAAACACATAACCTATATTCAAATGAGCATTTTTATCTGAGCAATTAAACATATTTTACAAAAATAAATCCGATATATCATCCAGGAGGTTGGTAAGGGTGGTATTTTCCCGATTATTAGACAATAGCTGAGCTAATTAAGGTGTCACAGTAGTAAATAATTTCTGTTTAGACGAAATTTCAAGATCATCGTCCAAATATCATCGTTTTAGTGCATGTTAAAATTTCCTGATCCATTAGTGTAATATATCATAGGAAAGCCGTACTCTCTGGGATATTTTCTATCAAGTTTAAGATATATGTTGTGTGATTCGTTTTCGAACTATGGACTGAAAGATGAACCGCACTAGAATTTGCCGGTGAGAAAAAAATGTGTAGAAACAGACACCATATGCGATTTTTGGTCAAACTCACATTTTTTCTACCATTATTTACATCAAAACACCCATGAATCACGTAGTTGTCTTGTGTGCTTTCCAAACAAATACAAAAACGTGGATTTTTTTCTGTTTTCTTGACACAAATAACCACAGTTCGAAAATACGCATGTTTCGAAACTTTGTTTATTTACCATTCAACCCGGATGTGACGCAATTACTACTGTGATACCTAAAATGAGGTCATAAGACTGATAAAGCAGTGCTGCCAGCTGGTGACTGCAGATAGTTATGATAACCCCTCATTGGTTGTTTTCGGGCTGTGGGCTAGTTGTGTGGGTCTTTGACTAGAAATTGTCCTTCGATAAATGATTGAATGGTTAGCGAATAATAATATAATTACGAGCTGAAAACAACCAAAGGAAGATGGAAGATATTTACTAATTTTGTTTCACTGACGCAAGATAGTTACAATTTACACTCATATTATTGGCTGGTGCTATCATCACATTGTAAATGCACCAGATCAATAGATCGATTAAAGTGGTAATTTTGATGATTACTTACTTCAAAAGTTGCACCTCGTTCCGCCATTGTCAACTTCTGTTGGAGATAGTTAGGATATGCACCTCTGAAACGATGTACACGCTCATTAATCTTCGAGCATAATAATACACATAGCTACAAGTATAGCCTACTAGTATACAAAAGATAAATGAGAAACACCGAATACTATGGTGGCTTATTCCTGCACGTGTATTTTCTAAAGTGTGTGTGTGTGTTTTTTTTTTTATAACTATTACTTTCTTAGGCATGACAAATAATTGATCGACGTGTGTTGAACCGGTAAATGTGAAATCAACGCTAAATGTGAAACCTAACGGTAAATGTAAAAAAACACTAACGGTAAATGTGAAACCTAACGCTAAATGTGAAAATTAAGGAAATCACCCTCAACGGTAAGTGTGAAAAGAAATCACGACGGTAAATGTGAAAAATCGGCCAAGGCCAAAACTAGGTTTTTAAGCGTACTCGGCATTTATTATATTGTGACATGTAAATAACTGCCGACGTATAGGCCCAGGCTACGGGAGCGTAGAAGGGCCACCCAGGAAAATTATGTTTTTGAAATTCCCGACTTAGTAACTCGATAATATCGACTTAGTACCCGATAATGTCGATACCAACCCAGGAACCGGCTACACCAGGTGCCTAGACGAAGAGCCGGACTGGTACCAACCACCGGGCGCCAAGACAAGGAGCCGGGTCGGTACCAACCCAGGAACCGGCTACACCAGGTGCCTAGACGAAGAGCCGGACTGGTACCAACCACCGGGCGCCAAGACAAGGAGCCGGGTCAGTACCAACCCAGGAACCGGCTACACCAGGTGCCTAGATGAAGAGCCGAACTGGTACCAACCACCGGGCGCCAAGACAAGGAGCCGGGTCGGTACCAACCCAGGAACCGGCTACACCAGGTGCCTAGACGAAGAGCCGGACTGGTACCAACCACCAAGTGCCAGGACAAGGAACCGGCTCGGTATCAACTCAGGAACCGGCTACACCAGGTGCCTAGAGGAGGAGCTGGACCGGTACCAACCACCGGGCGCCAAGACAAGGAGCCGGGTCGGTACCAACCCAGGAACCGGCTACACCAGGTGCCCAGACGAAGAGCCAGACTGGTACCAACCACCAGGTGCCAGGACAAGGAACCGGCTTCGTATCAACCCAGGAACCGGCTACACCAGGTGCCTAGACGAGGAGCTGACCTGCGTTTCATTAGAGGCC
This sequence comes from Terebella lapidaria, assembly GCA_949152475.1. Taxonomy (NCBI): domain Eukaryota; kingdom Metazoa; phylum Annelida; class Polychaeta; order Terebellida; family Terebellidae; genus Terebella; species Terebella lapidaria. The sequence goes on along the minus strand of OX424566.1, from coordinate 20,720,299 downwards.
CTGTGTTTATTTTAGCATTCATACATCACCAACAAATGATTATGGTCCTGGGTCGTACATTGATTCTATTCATTCAAAAGTAACTCATAATTTAGTAAAGCAGTGATCTATAGGTTTACGACACTGTTGGCTCATTTTGAATTCAGAAGGCTCAGATATGTTTTTTCAGCGAGATTAGTTTACTAAGGCCATTCAAGCTACAGCAGTCATGCAGCATGAGAAAAGGTTTAAAAAAAAGGAAGCTCGTGCACGAGTTACGTTGGTACGGTTAGCGCGCACTTAGCGGACAATTGATTCCCATCGTGATACCGACACAAGACTGTTTTGGTCATTGTCGCATTCCGATGAAATTGGAAGGTTTGATAGGCCTAATTCATTCAAAATTGGGTAATGATTTTTCTTCCATTTTTCCTTACTATTATCATTTATCTTTTTTGATACAAAATTCACTCAGAGAATATAAATAAGATAGTACAAACGGTAAGAAGATTACAGGAAAAAGGTTTAGTTTTGAAACAACTTTTTCCATCAAAATTGCCATATTGATACTACCAATATGTAAGCTCTATCTTGGAGTGTTCTAGTTTACTCCATACAGCTCCCGATAACAATAAAAATATTGGGTCAAAGGTCAAATTCAAGGTCATAACAATATTCACCATATATCCTTTCATATGTTCACAATTGATTCCCAAGCCATAAAGTTGCTAACGAACAAGATATAAGCCATTTTGTGCTCTGACCTTGAAAATAAGGTCAAAGGTCAAGTTTAAGGTTATGAGGATATTCAGCTTATATCATTTTCTATATGTACACAATCGATTCCCAAACTGTAGAGTCAATAATCAGCAAGATATTAATCATTATGTTCAAGGTATTGAGTATATTCAGCATATACCATTTCCTATAGATCTACAATTGATTCCTAGGCTGTAAAGTCGATAATGAGTGAGATATTGGCCTTTTTGTGCTGTGACCTTGAGAATTAGGTCAAAATCAGATGCAAAGTCACGAGGATATTCAGCATATATAATTTTCTAGATGTCCACAATTGATTCCTAATCTATAATATCAATTTTAAGCGAGATAAGAAGAGAAATACTTCGCATAATAAAGCATTAGAGAATTTGACATGGAAAAGTTCCATCGAAAAATTCGAAATGGCTGCAACACACAGGCCGGCGATTCAAGGGCAACGAAAATTATACAAATAACAGAGGAATATGGGGGTAATTTTTTGGAACAAAAATCTAAAAATTGATCGGACAGTTTTTGGCCGTTTTTCGACAAAAATGGCCGCCACTGTGGAAAAACTGCGAAAATCGAAAAAGTTTTAAAAAAATACTTCCATTCTTGAAACATTTTTAGGCATTTTTGTGCAGAATTTCAGAAAGATTCGCCTGTAAGCTTTGAAAATAAGATGTAGACGGACGACGACAGGCAACGGACACAATGCCATGACCATAGGTCATCAGACCAAAGGTACGGTAAGCTAAAAACATAGGTCCAAGGGACCTGTAGCTTACCGGCTAGGCAATAGATCATCGGACCGATGGTCCGGTAGCCTAAAAACCCCGGACACTTGATGTCACCTGTCACTCAAATCTCAGTAATTAATGCATTATGTTCACTTCCAGCTTTGAATACTGGCAGTTATCTCATCGTTTTATATGTTCGTAAAATTTAGCCCAAGAGCTAAGTTTACCGGACAAAATATGTTTTAAATGTTACCAAATTCCTTCAGGGACCTTGAAAATGAGGACAGAGGTCAAATTCGAAGTCACGAGAATGTCTAGCATCTACCACTTCCTATATGTCCACAATTGATTCCTAAGCTGAATAGTCGATATTAAATGAAATATTAGCTATTCTGTGCTCTGACCTTGAAGATGAGGTCAAAGGTCAAAATAAGAATATTCAGCATATATCATTTCCTACAGTGTACTCTGTATAAACCGGATCTCCAGGGGACCAGGGAAAAAATCCGGTTTGGACAGAGCGCCGGTTTATCAAGTGTGTCAAGAGGGGTGGGGAGGGGGGGACATCGATCATCTCACCCGATATGCAGATACCGGCCGACTTCGTTTTTCACTGTTGCACAACATAACATAACAAAATTCCGGCCAGCTATTTTAAGTACACGTAGTTACAGTGCCCTCCATTAATTTGGAGCCACCCAAAAGTAGTGACACATTTCAAACTGTTATGTAGCCAATGGGATATATATGTATGATATACTTGATTCTTATTTTTCCACATAATGAGATCCTGAACTAACAATTAATTATATAATACAGATTTTGTGGTGTCATATGACCATGCAAGTGATCCGGATTTGAGCTCCTGGATCTAGGACTTTTCTCCCTGATCTGTGGGCGAGCACGGACCTCAAATTCTTTTCATTGATGTTTTTTATTCAATATCGTCATCCAGTTTGAAAGATTCTGAGCAGCAAATGTTTTGAAAATGAATATATACCCAAGGATAGGGTTTCAACGAACGTATGTTCTCCTGAGATTATGTGATATATGATCCAGGAAAAAGTGTAAGATCCAGTAAAATCGTCATGGCTATTACTCTTTTTGTATCCCCAATGTAGCCTGAAATATTTATCACTGGGTTTATTGAAAATATACACTCATAATAATGTGATTGCAATACCAAATTGTGGTAATCAAGACCTCACCAAAGTGGCCCCAAATTAATGGATGGCACTGTACAATCTTTATGGACATCGGCGTAGTTAATATTATGTTATTGTTAATAGGTCGGATCTGTATAGATTTATTGCAGAACATTCAAGTAAATAATTTGAGTCAATTGATTATTATTTGTAGGTTTTCTATAGTTATCATTATAATCTTGTGCTATTAGCACATCTTAAAACCAATTGCAGAATATAGTGAGACAAGATTGCATGTTGTCATAGAATTGTTGTCTGCGTTTATAGCATGCGCTGATTATTAATTACTTTGAACAATGCGTGTCACCCCAGAGATGAGCTTGCAGTGATTTACTCGAGAAATCTGGTCGGGTAAATCATGCATTCTTCACACGACCCCTTTAGTTGTTTTTAATTACAATTTGTGAGCGCCATGTTCCTGATAGGATAGGATATTTTTTATTCAGCAACTTGAAATGAAATGATATGAAATAATAAGCAATAAGCGAAAAATGATAGTGGAATATACTGACAAAATATGAGATAAACAGACATAATTTGCACAGAAAAAAAAAACCAATTGGTACATGTAAGTTGCTGAAGAGACCATACAAAGCCTGAGGGCTGTATTATGTATGGCCTCAAAAAAGAAGAAGAAACAGATAGATAGATACATGGCAAGAAAACATAAACCAAGGAAAGCAAATGATAAACGAAAATACAGGTAATGAGAAATCATAAAACAAAGGAAATAACATACTAATCAGATGTACATGTAATGAGTAAGAAAATAAAGAGAAAAACAAATGAACACTTGAGTGTGACATTTTGGTGGATGGAACTACTGGGAACCCCGACGACCCTAGGTGTCAATTTTATTAGCATTATAATGTAGATATGTAATTGGAAAAGAATGTTTTGTCTTTGGTTGGAAAAATAACTGACTCAAGAAAAGTTAAAAAGCCATGGAACAACAATGAAACTATGAATTTATGATTCAATTTCAGAATGAACTGGAAATTTAATGAATAACAGTAATGTGGGTTGTAAAAAGATCCACGGACCCAACCCGTACTAGAGATCATTGATAGTGTAAGCCCATGGATATAAATATATATATATTTGTTTCATAATGTCCTTGAAAAAGATAAAGATATATTTCCACACACATAAAACATAGAGCCGTAGGGCTCTGCGCTTACCAGACCCAAGATATATGTTTCAGTTATATGTAAGCTGAAAGCGATGTCATGAAATCATGAGAATAATTGCACATCATTCATGCCTAAAACTTGCTCTACGTAAGTCGATCGTGCTAGAGCCTAATATACAATGATATGAAACTAGAATGGAACTGACTAGGTCTGTCAAAGATATTCTTTGCTTTTGTATCGGTTTCAGTTTATTGAGGTCAAAGGTCAAATTTAAGCTCACAAGAATATTCGGCATATATAATTTCCTATATGTCCACAATTGATGCCTAAGCTGTAAAGTTGATAATAAGCAAGATATTAGCGATTTTGTGCTCTGACCTTGAAAACGAGGTCAAGTGTCAGATTCAAGGTCATCGAAATGTTCGGCATACATCATTTCCTATATGTTCACAATTGATTCCCAAGCTGTGAAGTCGATAATAAACGAGACATTAGCCATTTTGTCCTGTGACCTTGAAAATGAGGTCGAAGGTCAAATTCAAGGTCACGATAATATTCAGAATATATCATTTCCTATACGCTGACAATTGATTCCTAAGCTGTAAAGTCGATAATAAGCGAGATATTAGCCATTTTGTGAATTAGGTCGAAGGTCAAATTCAAGGTCAAGAAAATAATCGGTATATATAATTTCCTATATGTGCACGATTGATTCCTAATGTCTAATACCAATATTAAGTGAGATATTAGAAGAAATTTGTCCCCATTATAAATAAAGCATAGGCTAATTTAACATGGGAAAGTCCTATCTGGGACCGGTCGAAAAAATCAAAATGGCTGCCACACGCAGACCAACGATTCAAGGGCAACGAAACTTATACACAACACAAAGGTATATCAGGGGAATCTTTTGAAACAAAAATCTCAAAACTGATCAGACAGTTTTTGAGAAAATAGCCGCCAAAGTCCAAAATTGGCCATTTTTCGACAAAAATGGCCGCCATTTTGGAAAAAAAACGATTCAATCGACGAAAAAGAAAAATGGTCCGGAGATATGGGCCCATAGAACATATTTTGTGAATTACAGCAATATTCATCGAACAGATTTTTCCCAGCGTTTGACGACGCCGACACCGACGCCGACGGACGGACGCCGGACGCAACCTGACGGCAATAGCTTATCGGACCATAGGTCCGGTAAGCTAAAAATGGCGAATAGGCCATCAGATTAGTGTGCCCGGACCCATGTTACAAACACATATACAAAAGGTTCTGTGGTGATTTAGTGACGATACATGTATATGTATGTATACGTTATGATATTAGCCAAGTCACGATCAGAGATCATAATGCTTGAAACAAGCCCACGAATTCCACCCGCCCTAGAGACCCTTGAAAATGTAATGCCCATTAATATACAATCCCAAGATATATACCAGTATATATATCCTGAAATTGTATATCAATTTAGTGTGATCTGATTCAACTTAGCTAACACACATACATAGGATATAGGACATCCGTTATAGAATGATTTGTAATAATCAATGTGTGTATGTGCATACATACTTTATGATACATATTAGCCCAGTCATCAGAAGAGATGATATTGGTTGTAGGTTCACATACAGTCTTTGCAGGTAGGATTTGAGCACCATACAATGTTTCTATAATTAGATAGCATTGTGTGTCTGAGATATGTTTTAATTTGATTTATTGACATGGAGTTATGGTCTGGCAAAAGTGATTGCCATTTATTCCAGATGTGAGGAAAATTGAAAATAGGAAACCTGCCAGCAAAGTCACTTGTGGCACGTCGGACATAAAGCTGCTCTGATTGTCTGGTGATATGATGTGATTGAATTTCATGATTGACAACAAACGTGCCATTGAAAGATGCAGGTAGTTTATTTTTAAGATATTTCGCCATAAATAGGGTAATTTCACATTCATACTGATCTGAGAGTTTGAGAATATACACCTATAACTCTAATTGCTCGTTTTTGCAATATTGAAATGGAATTTAAAAGAGATGTGGAGGCATTACCCCATGCTAATAGGCCATAAGTAAGATATGGATGTAATAGAGAAAAGTATAGGGTTCTCAGGCACTTCTGTGGAAGAAAGTTTCTAACTTGCCTAATAATAAATAGGGCACGAGATATTTTAGTTTTGATATGTTTAATGTGGTCTCCCCAAGAGAGAAGATCATCTATTTTGACACCTAAAACTTTAGTACTAGTTTCTATTTGGTCTTTACCAACTCTTTCAAGGACTGTGCCATTCATAGATATATTATTGTGTGATATATTGATGTTGACTCTGGGTGATCTGATGTGGTCATATTTGTTTTTTTGGGGCATTTAATGATAATCTATTTGCACAAAACCAATTATAGAGATTATTAACTTCCTTGTTTGCATTGAGATACAAATTGTCTATACTACTATCAGAAATATAAAGTGAAGTGTCATCTGCAAATGAGAGGATTTTTCCTTGTGAGACAGAGTGACCTATATCATTTACATAGATGAGATACAGTAGAGGGCCCAGTATTGATCCTTGTGGAACACCATATTCCATAGGTAATGTGTCAGAAACTGAATCATCAAAAGCCACATATTGGGTACGCATAGTCAAATAGTTTGTTAACCAGTCTTTAATTTTGCCTCTTAGTCCATAGTATTCAATTTTGGTTAGAAGTATATCTCTGTTTATCACATCAAAGGCCTTAGAAAGATCACACAATATGGTTATGGTAGATTGCTTGGGTGTCACATTATTTGCTTCCGCGCAGTCATTAAGTAGGTGCAAAATGGGGTGGATTGTACTGTGACTGGATCTGAAACCATACTGGTGATTATAAAAGAGATTGTTTTTTTGGAAGTAATCTGTGATTTTGTTGAAAACAATTTTCTCAAAAATTTTGGAAAATGAAGGTAATAAGCTGATTGGTCTATAGTTATTTAGAATTGTGTTGTCACCGGATTTATAAATTGGAACCACTTTAGCAATTTTAAGGGTATTGGGGACTATGCCTGTCAGTAAAGATCTATTAATTATGTGTGTCAGTGCTATATGGATGTTGTGAATGCTTTGCTTTATTATTTTCATTGGGATAAGGTCATGACCAAAACTAGTTTTGGGTTTGAGTTTAGATACTACATTCAGTACTTCTAGTGGTGTGACAGGTTCAATAAACATGCTTGATTTATATGGTGTTTTGAGATAGTCCTTATAGGATGTGTTTGTAACTGGTATGCTGTTACTTGTCTTAACACCAATTTCGGCAAAAAATCTATTAAATGCTTGAGCATTATTCATTTTGTCTGATACTAGGCTGTTATCGATATTGAAGAATTGTGGCAAAATGGGTTTTGTTTTATTCGGATTGATTGCATTTGTAAGTATTTTCCATGTGGCTTTGATGTCATTTTGTGATTCATATAATTTAGATTCAAAATAGTTCTGTTTCATAATTCTCTTCACTTGGTTATATTTATTCTGAAATCTTTTATAAGTGTTTATGTTGAGTTCAGTTGGATTTTTTAATTTTAATTTGTATAATTTATTTTTCTTTCGCATAGATGTCAAAAGACCAGAAGTTACCCAGGGTTCTTTCTTGATATAATTCGTGTTGCATTTATATGTTTAATAGGGAAAGCAATTTCAAAAGCATCAAAGTATTTGGAGTAGAATGTACCATAAGCTTCTTCGGGGCAGTCAATATTGGAGATGCCAGTAAAATCAATTTGTTCAAGAAGTGTATTGAATGTGTTGATGTTTGTGTCAGAAAATGTTCGTTTTTGATAGTTTTTTTTACCTTTAATTGTTTTGAGTGTTATTAAAAGACAGGAATACCCCGAAATGATCAGCAACGTCATTTATAATGATACCATTTTGGCAGTTGTTTGATTGGATATTAGTATAAATATGATCAATTAAGGTTGCAGAGTTGGGATGTAAGTATCAATCTATTACCACCAATACATCCAGATTTTGATGATGTTAATAACAAACGTAAAGTACATTTTGCAATAGAAACAAAGCCCGACCAAATAGTTTATCCAAAGACACACTGGCGTCATCAGGGGCAGACAGTGTGTTAAATGTAGTTGTTTCTACTGTACACCTGATGGAATTAGTATACAACTGCCCAACAACCTATGACAAAAAATATTTGACATAACATAGAGTTACTCTTGTTGGTTTAAGAATTTTTGGAACAAAAGTACGTGATACTATGTTGTCAAAATAATTATTCACGCTTGATAGAGAATTGTACTTAAGTAGATCTATGATTATGTCTCCAAGAATGACTGATTTTTTGTTTTCATTATTAATAATATCCATAGTGTCAGACATGGTCTGTGAAAAGATATCAATATCTGCTCTAGGGAGAGTGTTTGGTCTATAGATGACATCGACGATGTAGTCAGATTTGAATGTTGAACAATTTTCATGTTTACCGAGAGATACTTACACAAATAGTGATTCATACACATGAGGGATCATGACAGTAAGGTCATCTCTAATTGTGAAAAGTAGATCATCCCGGATAAATAACCCTACCCCTCCCCTGCCATCATCTGATCTATTACGGGTAATAAGTTTGTGGTACCCAGTGAGGGAAACTCTACTATCTCTGGAACAATCAAAGAGTTCACTGATACCTATAAAGTCAAATTGGAAAGTTTGGCATGTTATCTCCTGCATCAGATCCCTAAAATTCTCCCAATTGGCTGATAAGCCTCTACAATTTATGTGAAAGAACGAAGTACCATTTCCTTTATTTTCTAGGATATTCAAAGCCGCCGATGGTTCATAATATTTGCAATCATTCATACTAATAGGTGTGTCTGTTTGATCTTCACACCATTCATCAGAAGCAGTGTAGACATGTTTCAAATCATAATGTTGGTCAGTACCAACCATATCCAGTGTTATACTAGCCATTGTTAAAGGGTAAAGAAGAGTCGTCCATGTCCCAGCAATTCCACCTATCAAAAATACAGCATAACATTTTCCTCATAAGCATAGTCACTGCACATTCAAACAACTTGAGCAAATCTCATAGTAGTGATGGTGGAGGAATCCCAAATATTTACAAATATTTACAAATATTTAATATCTCGATCATATGTAATAATGCGCGATATTTACGCATATTTCTGATTTAACGTCTATATGTATCAGGCTCAGTAAAACAGCAAAACAAAACAACAATTGTCCAGTCATATTTTCATATTACATGTTACTAGCTAGGTCATGTTTACTATCGCGATACCAAATCATAGGACTGGTTAGCCTAACTGAAAAATTATTTGATTCATTGTTCATTATATGTTAGTTTACTGGTAGTGAAAATTGCATTTAGATCATGTTTCCAATGTGGCAACCAGGTAATTGCACATCGCGATATAAAGGCCACAGTTAGAAAATATACTGATACTGTTGTGTTTACAAAAACGTGTGACTGAAGCGCAGCCTTTATATATATTCTACGAAACGGCTATGTGCTGAACGAACACATGAGAACCGTGAATATTTACACGGGATAGACAACACTATTATCATGGAACAAAAATGTCATATTGTTACCGGATATAAACATAGAGAACACGATTTACAATGTTGGGTTATTGACATCCTACTATCACACAACGAATACCCTATTTGCATATGATTTATCATCAAAGTGTGGAGTAACATGTTTAAAAACGCCACACGGCTGCAAGCCGGCCGCCACACTTATGACGAGCTGATTGCCATCTGATGTACTGGAGATAATGTATGAAGGACCCAGGCGCTGGATCATAATAGGGAGCTATCTTAATTTTGCAGTATGAGTAGCGCACCCTGTGTGGAGACTGATTATTACGGAGCCCCTAAGGGGACATGTGGGAATTCCGAGATATTTATTTTGTTCCCTTGAAATAGATTTCGTTCCCTCGAAATAGATTTTGTTCCCTCGAAATACATTTCGATCGAACGAAATTAAATTTCGATCAAACGAAATCTGATTTTGTTTGAACAAAATAGATATCATTTGAACGAAATAGATTTCGTTTGAACGAAGAGATTTCATTTGAACGAAATAGATTTCGTTTGAACGAAATAGATTTCGTTTGAACGAAAAGAGATTTCGTTCCCTCGAAATATATTTCGTTCCCTCGATATAGATTATGTTCCGTCGAAATAGATTTCATTCCCTCGAAATAACATTTCATTATATTGAAATAAATTTCGTTACCTCAATATAACATTTCATTACCTCGAAAAAACATTTCATTCACTCGAATTAGATTTCTTTCACTCGCAATAGTATAAGGATGAAATCAATTTCATTATAATGAAATGTTATTTCGAGAGAACGAAATCTATTTCGAGGGAACAAAATCTTTTTCGTTCAAACGAAATCTATTTCGAAGGAACGAAAACTATTTCGAGGGAACGAAATCTAATTCGAGGGAACGAAATAATTATCACAGAATTCCCACCATGTCCCCTTAGGGGCTCCGTAGATTATCGGACAAAGCCGAATCGTGACCAGTTCCTGATATAGGCAATGATGCAGAACCTGTCTTCTTGTGCCGAAATAAGGGTGAATCTCTGACCGATGAACAATGGTCCGGGTGTATTACCACGTAATGATAGATAAGCATGCAAAGCTCTGAGTGGACATAGTCTGATTGGACGTTGTAGTAGTATTGAGATGACAGACGAGTGACGTGAATGTTTGTGTGAACGGAATGTTACACTGTATGTGGTAGGGTTTGATGTGTAACTGACATCGGCGAGCTCGCTAATCAATCTCGCTCCCTCGCGGCGAGAGAGCGAAGCGAGGCAGCGAAAGAGCGATGCGAGTGCACGAGAGAGCGATGCGAGGGAACGAGGAAGCGATGCGAGGGAACGAAAGAGCGATACGATATTCACATAGATCAACCTCGCTTCCTCGCATCGCTCCCTCGCTCTCTCGTTCTCTCGTTTTCGCGTTCTCTCGCTCCCTCGTTCTCTCGCTCTCTCGCTCTCTCGCTCCCTCGTTCTTTCGCTCCCTCGCTGTCTCGTATGCAGAAACTAATTTTCATTTACTAGGTATGCAGTATCTATGGTGGCTGATAGCGTCCATCTGACAATCTCGCTCCCTCGCGGCGAGTGAGCGAAGCGAGGTAGCGAAAGAGCGATACGAACGCATAAGACAGCGATGCGAGGGAGCGAAAGAGCGATGCGAGGGGGCGAGAGAGCGATGCGAGGAAGCGTGGGAGCGATGAGAGGGAGCAAGTGAGTGATATGATATTGACATAAATCTATGAAGCTACATTAGAGACATTCGCCTTCGCGTAATTTCGCCTTCGCCTTCTCGTAATTTCGGCAAGAATTGTACCTCAGTGTCGTGTGGAATGAAAGCCGGCAGAAACTTTTAATACTGTTTATTGAGATGATAATGCCCAATGTCACATGCCTTCGCCTTCGCCTTCTCGAAGAAACGGACTATAGTTAATTATCGGAATATTCGACCCGGGATACATCATTCGACTTAGAGTGTGATCGGCCTGAGTATTTATATCGCAACAAATTCCATGAAATAGGTGTAACCTAACCATGAAAACCTACGAATTGACCAGAGAATGAGACAATCAAAGATTGCAGACCCTCGCCCCTTCAGATTTAGTTACTAAAATTAAAATTGATAACCCTCACATTTTCTACCGTTTTGTCCACCAGACGGCACTCCGAAGCACCCATCTTTGTAATAACCGATTCTCTGGTCCCATGAATCAGGGGACAGTGTAAATACGCGGCAACAAATAGTCCATATTAATGCGCGTTTTGTAAACACGAGCATGTGCTTTCTTGTTTTGCACGGATCGACCAGGCAGTCATGCCTCAGCCATGGATTTTTTCAGAGGCACTGAAGATTGCCACGGACACCGCTACTGGAGTTATTCTATCACAATCTCTGAAAAAATTGTATAGTTTTCGACATTATGTCCTGTCTGTAACAAAATATCACAAACATTCAAACTTACTTCGATTCATAGAGGCATCCATGTTGGACTATTTTCGGTATCCCACAATGCAAAGGACGAATTGTGTGAAAGACGGGTGCTGGAGCGCCGCCTTTTGTGAAAATGATTTTCTACCTGGGCGATAATCGGGGATTTCGGTCGTACAGCCATTGTTCGCATATCAAATGGTCCGGAATTTGCCATAGCAAAAATACAAAACATGGGAGAAATAATCATTGCCAAAAGTAGAGTTCTTGCGATTTTTCTGTCTTGATCATCAGGTATGAATATGACCTGAATTCTTGATACTGACGTCTCAAACTTTGCGAGCTCTCGCAGATTTATACTGCATACATTATGTTCAATATTCTATGGAATATCGTAGGTGGCTTCGGAATTATTACCACCTGAAAAAAATATTACGAATCGGTGATTTCAGCTGATGACCCTTACATTCTCGGCCTTGGGCGATAAAAGGGAATTCTGATTGTATGCCATCGGTCATATAGCGAATGATGGGAATTGACTATGGAAAAATACAAATTTGAAAAGGAAAATTAATCATGAATATAAAGAGATTTATTGCAACTTTTTTATATTGACTTTCTCCTTGACCTTGACGCTCGATATTGAGCTATAAAATGTTACCGAATTACTTCCATTTTAAAGGTACATCTGGACGAAAACGATTTAAAAAGATCGGAAACTAGCTTCACAACGTGTGTTGAACCGGTAAATGTGAAATCAACGCTAAATGTGGAACCTACAGTGGCTGATTCATGCCATAATGCATTTTTCCTGAACAGTTTTCGTCGCGAATTTAATTGTGACGACTGAAACTATTTAAATCGCAACCGAAATCATTGAATCCACGACCAAAACGTTTTCGCTGCAGCGAAAACATTCTCGCCGCGAATTAAATACTTTTAGCTGTGGCAAAAACATTATCGTCGCGACCAAAATCAATTTCGCTGCAGCGAAATTGTTCTCGCCGCGATTTAAATACTTATAGCCGCGACCAAAACATTCTCGCTGCAGCGAAAATGATTATCGCCGCGGCGAGAATGGCCATACTTGTTAGAACGCTTTTCTTTCATCACCTCAAAGAGAACAAATTAGTTATTATTGCAATTATCGCCGCGGCGAATATTCACAGTTAAGTGCAATTATCGCCGCGGCGGTAAGTATTCTCGCTGCAGCAGAAATGTATTGGTCGCGGCAACAACGATTTTCGTTGCAGCGAAAATGTTTTTGTCGCGGCAACAATGGTTTTCGCTGCGACTAAAATGTTTTAGTTGCGACAACTATTTTCGCTGCGACAAGAATGTTTTGGTCGCGGCAACAACGATTTTCGCTGCAGTGAAAACGTTTCAGTCACGATTTTAATCATTTCCGTCGTCAGAATTAAAGTCGCGATGAAAACTCTTCAGGACAAACACATTATGGCATGAATCAGCCACTGTAGGAACCTAACGGTAAATGTGAAAATACACTAATGCTAAATGTGAAACCAAACGGTAAATGTAAAAACCAAGGCATATGCCTTGACCCTAAATCTAATAACTATGTGCGTAAAATCGTGACACCAAAACTTTTGACTTTGAGTGACAGTGGGGAGTACGATCGGGAATTGGCCAAAGAAGAATACAAAATTAGTTGGAAAAATCAATATTCATTAAAACACGAGGTATAGCCAAGTATGTGATTTTCACTTTTTCGGTTGCCATGGCAACCATTTTTATTTGATTTTTACAAAAAGTGAGGAGGATCGAGCCACTGCTATACCGCTTCATCCCTATAAATTGATTGATTCAAGTCGATTGGAACATTCAATTTCGAGTTATGCGCGCGAATAGACAGACAAACAGACAGACAGGGAGATAGACAGACATACTCAAATGCAATACCCTCTCCCCCTATCAGGGCGAGGGTAATAAAGGTAATCGAGGTATGGGCAGTGATTTTGAACAGATTGTGTGACAACGGCTTTTGCTTGGGTACTCATGTACTTGTCATACACTTATTGCAGGGGGTTCAAACTCGCAATTCGAAATTGATTTGGTAAGTTGTTAATTGGGCAGTTGTATTCTAATTCCATCAAGTGTTGCTGTAGAAAACACATATATTGTCTGCCCTTGATGACGCAGGTAGGGTTTTGTACGGTGGCTGATTCATGCCATAACGCGTTTTTCCTGAAGAGTTTACACTCGTCAATTTAATTGTGACGACTGAAAGTATTTAAATCGCGACCAAAATCATTGAATCCACGATCAAAACGTTTTCGCTGCGGCAAAAATATTCTCGCCGCGAAATAAATAGTTTTAGCTGAGACAAAAACATTATCGTTGCAACCAGAATCATTTTCGCTGCAGCGAAATTGTTATTGCCGCGATTTAAATACTTATTGTCGCGATCAAAACATTCTTGCTGCAGCGAAAATGATTATCGCCGCGGCGAGAATGGCCATACCTGTTAGAACGTTTTTCTTTTATCACCTCAAAGAGAACAATTTATTTATTATTGCAATTATCGCCGCGGCGAATATTCACAATTAGGTGCAATTATTTTCGTGATGGTAATTCTTCTCGCTGCAGCAGAAAACAATGGTTTACGCTGTGACCAAAATGTTTTAGTTGTGACAACAACTATTTTAGCTGCGACGAAAATGTTTTGGTCGCGGTGAGAATGTTTTCTCTGTAGCGAAAACGTTTTGGTCTCTACAATTAAATTCGCGACGAAAACTATTCAGGAAAAAAACGCATTATGGCATGAATCAGCCACGGTAGTTTTGGTTTTATTTCCGAAAATGTTGTATTTTTTGGTTTCTTGGTCATGTTGGTGGTAATAGGTTGATGCACATAGTTCTACTAACAACAACGAAAAAGAAAAACCAACAAATACCTGATCTGAACAAAGAAGCAAGATACGGAGACCGTTCGGTACCGTATTATTATGACCTCCTATTTGTATAGGAGTGCCAATATTGAAGCTCATGCATCTTGAAGTGTTCCAGGAGTTTACTCCATACAGATCCCATCATGAAGGAAAATTGGGTAAAATTCCAAAGTCCAAAGCCCTTTCAATGGCAAAAAAAAAAAAAATATGTATGTATGTATGTATGTATGTATGTATGTATGTATGTATGTATGTATGTGTATCTCTTGGCTGGAAATGGCTCAAAACGACTAACGATTAAATTTGAGACCAAAAACAATTTTTTGCAGGCCTGTTGAAAATCAAAATGGCCACCACGTGCAGACTTGTGATTCAAGGGCCACGAAATTCATAGAAGTCACAAAGGCACATAATTAAAATTATATGCATGGTTTTTAAAAATGCAAATTTTGAGAAAACTGCTGCCGAAGTCTAAACGTGGAGGGTGGGGGGGGGGGGGGGGGTAGTGGGGGGCTTTTGTAAGAAAAAAAATAGGCCGTTCAAACTTTTCAAAGTCATTGAAGGTCAACTTGAAGGTCACCATTGAAATCGTCATATATGATTTCCCATTTGAATGAGACAATATCTTGAAGTGTTCTAGAAGTTCACACCATACGGCTCCCATTGTGAACATACGGCTCCCATTGTGAAAAAAATTGGATGGAAGTAAAACAAAAATCAATGGCGAGAAAATTTTGTGTGGCTCAAAACTCAAACATAATAGTGACTTGATTTAAACTTTTATGCCGACCCGTCAGAAAATCAAAATAACCGCCACGTGCTGAACGGCAATTCACGGGCAAGAAAACTGTTAACACCCCAAACGTGAATCTGCTGTGAATCGTGAATCATCCGCAAACCGTGAATCGCAAATCGTGAATACTGAAACAAGAAAATGCAGCAAACTGCAGGACATTAGAGCTCGAGCACATTATCAACACCACCCCAGCTGGATGCATCTTACACAACGTTATCCCCCCCCCAAAAAAGAAGCTATCATTTCCTCTGCTACATGATTCCAATTTATTCCCGTATATCAGGATGAAAAACATGGCCTACTTCATTCATATTCCTAATAAGTAAACTTTTTTTTTTTAAATCGATCAATGGAACAGATACGCCTGCTACAATGATATGGAACCTCATCGAAATATCCTTAAAACATTGGAAACTATGAGGAATATCTGCATCTGATATCATCAGATATAGCCCAACACGTGCCTTTACTGGGCAGATTAAAAGACCAGCTTAAAATAAAAAGACTTCGCAACCTAGAACAGAACACCAGTTTATTTGTCAAGTGATAAAATACGTCAAATTACGGTAAATGTAGCCATGGCATCGCAGACAAATCGTTGTGTTTACTTCATAACGCTAAAGATGCCCACACGTAGATGCACACATGCACGTACATGCATGCACGAGTTGCTGAACAGAAATTTGTGTTACAAAATACGCGTGATTGTGGTAGAGTTTGCGTTGCATTCTGGGAACGTCAATTTCCATCGGCTCCGCCATTTTGGGACATTTTTAGATAATTTGAACATTTTACGTAATTTTCTCAAACCTGAAATATCGATTTATGCCTCATATATCTGTGGAATAGTCCAGGTTTCCCATCAGTTCGAGAGACTTTATTGTCAAGGAAGAAGAAAACCCCCATTCGAAGTAGGTGTCTAAACGTTTACATGCCAAAACGAGCGTCGATATGTTGGCATGAAACCTCCATGAAAAAGTCAGCACATAGACATGTAGAGGGTTGGGGGCTTCGCCCCCAACGCTCTAATGTCAAAAATACGCACGAACCATGAACGCACATCTCGTAAACCTTTGTTCACGTTTCGTGGGACATTTTATTCACGGTTTGCAGCGATATCATCAACGGTTGGCGGATATACACGTTTTGCAATTCACGGTTCGTGGACAATTCACGATTTGCAGCAGATTCACGTTTGGGGTGTCAAATAAACTCATATAAAGAACCATATGGGGAGTCTTATGCATGAATTAAAAAAAAGACAGACAGATTTTGAGAAAATGCTCTAAAATTGGGTAGGTTTCGTCAGAAAATAACCGTCATTCTGGAAAAATGCGAAATCAAATGTCGTCGTTGCAAGGAACCCCAGTATATGCCCAACTAATCAGTCAGGATGTAAACTCTGAAAAGGGGCCTAGAAATGGTTGCAGGTGATTCTTTTTAGTAGGATATGCCAACATATATCAAATGAAAGATATACATCTACTGATCATGGAAAAATGATGTTGGCATCTCAGCAACTTGCACCGCATACTATTTTGGACCTTCTGAATGATACACCCCTCATCTCGTTTTTCGTCCGATTTCGAAAACACAAAAATGTTGATAAAATCGTGAAATGCAGCTATTACCTCGTGTTTGGTGTCAAAATTTGACAAATAATACAGGTTTTAACAACAGTTATCATTCATGACAATATTGAAGGCATTTATGCCCCAAAAGTTGCAAAAACAGATAAATATGCGGGAACAAATACTTTGGTTTCACAGCGAATGTTGTACAAAAATGGCAATCACTTCACAAATATAGAACCAATTTGCTGGCTTCATGTAACAAATCCTTCCTCCAGTATCCCCTCAATACATATAATCACTGAATTGACATACTTGAGTGATAAAACTGCTGAATACCCACATACTCAACCCACCCCCCTAATGACATATAAGTAGTGACTGCATACAATTCCATAAAGAAAATGCCCAAAGCAAGTTATCTAGTAAGATTGACAATATGGAATGACATGATCATAATCAAGATATTAATCATGCTGGATTTAAACAAAAATAAGTTTATTATGTTATTTGAGCCTTTTTATGGAATGCTTTCAGTCTAGGATTTCATTCTTTTCAAACGCTTCCATGGTTGCTAGTCAAGCTGTGTATTTTTTCGAGCTGCATTAAAGGGTAAACCAGGCAGTGATGATTAAATGATTGTTCTTCTTACAGAACTGATCATTACACAGCATGTTGATAATGGTGGTCATGTTATAGGTGACACACCTGTAGAGAACAGTTTACTGGTATGCGCTTCAAGGTACTATTTGGTCATGCTTATTTCCTATTGATATCTATTGCATCTGTTGGTGATTATCCTTTTGTCGCATTGGTCGTTTGATATTATGTCTGGTTGTCATTGGCTGATATATCCATAGTTTCAGAGATCTGAACTCGGTTCTGATTGTCCATCAATTCTATACATGTCCACATGGCGTTGGTATTTGTGTTGAACTGAACTCCCCAAGACAGCCCGTTCACGGGACGAGGACACAAACCTAAAATGTCACATAATATGTCAGAAACATGCCTCCCCTTGCACAAGCACAAAAGATGTCAAGTTAATGAGCACACCTCAAGGGCTTGAAACTCTCCGGTCACGTGCTAGAGAGCGTCAGAAATAGAATGACCATGACTACATCGACTTCCATGTCGCTTGCAAAAATTAGATGTTGATCAGGAACTACCTGATATCAAGTGGCATCGTGCATGCTATTCAAGCTTTACAAACAGTTCCAATGTGAAGCGACTTAAGAAACGATATAAATCAGATGCGCGAAACCTGATCGCAGGAACCTCCTGTGCACCACTTGAATCTCACACACCAGAGCAAAACCCTGAACGATTATCCAGACAATCACATTCACCTATGATTTGGGAAAAGTGTATCTTTTGTCAGACTGATAGATACCGTCAAGCACTCTGTGACATTCAATCATTACCAACATCATCCATGATCATTGAATTCTCACAAAACGATCCAATCATGAGTTATAGGGTTTCTGGTGTGAACGATCTTGCTGCAGCGGATGGAAAGTAACACTTGCGATGCTATTCTGCATTTGTTAGAACACATTCTGCTGACAATAAAGGTGAAATGCCAGATATCTGTTTCAGTATGACAATGAAGGAATTGCAGCAAGGTCTTCATCGAGGTGAAGTATACTCCATCGACACTGTGTGGGCAAGATACTGTGAGCTGTTGGCTGAAGCTGGTAGAGAAGTAGGAGAGTACCACAGCCGTAATTTTAAGACCAGGATATCTCGATTCCTGGCTGACAGTGTTGAGTTCGTGCGAACTCATGGGCACAAGACACGCCTCTTGTCGTTTCCCAACCTGTCGTCAGGTAGAGCTTTTCAACATCTAGAGAAAGTGGTAGACAACCAAGAGTCAGAAGCTAGTATGCCTCATGCTACGAATGAAGTGCCTGATGTTGACGCGGAGGTTCTAAGTTGGTTATACAGGGTAGCTCTCAAGATTCGTGGAAATATAACAGTTACACCAGGTCATGATTTTATTGGAGGACTGGATCAAGCACATGCTGAAAATGTTGTTCCCGAAAGTCTATACCTACTGCTGCATCTCATTTGTTCAAAAGACTCTGAAGATTTCCTTGATGTCAATGACGAAGAAAAGACTATCAAGAGGACGAGATTGCTGAGCATAGCACAAGACGTAATTTTCTTGGCATCTGGTGGCCGAAAGAAGCCACCGAAGCATATAGCCTTGGGCCTCACTGTTCATCAGGCGACGAGGTCAGAGAAATTGGTACAATTATTGCACTCAGCAGGTCACTCTATCAGCTACGAGTCTGTGCTGCAGGTTGATACGTCGTTGTTTGCTGCTGTCCTTCAGCAATATGAAACGAATGGAAACGAGTTCATCCCATCAAATATCACCAATCTCAAACTCCTTGGGTATGTCAGGTTTGCCAATGACAACATTGATATCAATGAGGAGACGCTGGATGGTAAAGGTACTTTCCATGCCTCACAATTGGCCATGTTCATCACCCCTGACAATGGCGATGAAGAGACACCACTCAATATTAAATTCATACCCAACAGAGACGTGAAGGTCCCACTAACATTCCATCAATTGAAGGAATCTGGTGTTGGCACCAATCAACGAGAACCTGTCTTTGAGGGGGAGCTGAACATATACATGTTCAAACCGAATGAGAATGTGAAGAATTCAGCACAAGTGCAGGACATGTTATGGCTCTTCACAAGATCTTTAAGGGTTCCAGAGCAACACGTTCCAGCCTGGACTGCCTTCAACCAAACACTTGATGCTTCGGGGAACGACGTTCCTGTGAGTAGAATTGGTCACCTACCAATCATCAATGCCCCAGCGCATGAATATGATGTCATATGGACCATCCTGAACCGTTCCATGGACATAGCAAAGGCCCTTGGACAAGAGTATGCCATCATTACATTTGACAAGCAGTTGTATTCAAAGGCAAAGCAGTTGCAGTGGTTCAAACCAGAGGAATGCCAAAATATCATCATCATGCTTGGAGGGTTTCATACCCAGATGAATTTTTCCAAAGTGATAGGACAACACATGATGGATTCAGGTTTGAAAGACATATGGGTAGACAGCGGAGTATTTGGTGAGAATACAGCTGACAGGATTCTTCAAGGCAAGGGTTGGAACTGGATCATCCGGGCTCACAAACTCACAGTAGATGCACTGTGGAGAACCCTGTTGCCATCCCTCGAAGCTTGGGTAGTATCCGATGGTGAGGACCCATTTGTTAACCTAAGACTGCAGGCCGAGTCAATCAACTCCAGTTTCAATGGGAAGAAGGAAAAGGATATCCTTGAGATCGCCATAGAAATGACATCAACAATGAAGGAGATGATGACAAGCTTAGCCGCATTTGACCAGTCCAAAAGTGACAACCTGACTAATCTGTTCTGGCGGCAGTACATGGAGTTAGTCCTACTCCTTCTCAGATTCACTCATGCTTTTCGAAGTGGCAACTGGGAGTTATATCTGACGAGCCTTGCCGAGATGATCCCGTGGTTCATGCAGTATGACCACACACACTACTCAAGATGGGCTACTGTCTTCCTAGCCGATGTGAAAGAATTACCTGAAAGAGCACCAACTGTACACAGTGGTTTCCTGCACGGTGATTTTGTCGTCAAAGAATTACATCACAGCTTTAACCAGAGTCCGGATGATCAAGGATTAGAGCACATCAACAAGCTTGGAAAGGTAGCTGGGGATCTGGTGGGAATTACAAGGACCGACGTAGCACGGGATAGATGGAGTGTAACATACAATGACAGGATGCGGCTTTCTCAGGCAACATGGTCAATGTTTGGGCTACAGCAAGATGCTAGTGACGACATGGAATGGGACCACAAAGAGCTTGGTCCATCCCGTTTGAGAAGAGATGAGAGTGATGTCTTGAAGATCAAGGCTGAACTAGAACTGCGTGATATATTCATGAAGGAATCTCCCAACTTGGTCAACATTGCGACTGGTGATGTAGCAACTTCGGACATAACAGATGCTCTTCTGAATGCTTCTGTTAATGGAAAGGAGCAGATGGATCATTTCATAGCTGACAGACTGATCAGAAGAGAAACCAGTTTCCACAAAGTTCTGCATAAAGTCAACAGCAAAACGTTTGGTTCACTATATTCTGTAACTGTCACCACAGAGAAACAGAAGACCTTACAGATCAAGGCAGACAGAAATCTTTTCCGAAGACTTGTTGTTGCCATAGAATCAGGACGTGACATTAACCTAGATGCTTTGCTCCTGAAGGAACTCAGTCCAGTTCCTCTTTCCTTGGCAAATACTGATGGAACACTACGAGCCACAAATAAATCTCAGCTGGGACACCTTTTGGAAGATGGTCATGTCTTCCCATCTTCAACAGAATCACCCCTCAGGGTGTGCACAATCATTAATGGCATGGCTTTAGTACATGCGATAGGGAAGCCCTCTGGTGCAGTGACATTTGGGGACATATCAGACACCTTTCTGGGGACAGTCCTGTCCAATTTCTCTGACACATGTTCTCGTGTTGATGTTATTTTTGACCAGTATGACACCCTCTCAGTAAAGGCAGGAACAAGAACTAAGCGAAAGAAGGGCAGGCGACCAGTGAGACGTGTAGTTGATGGCAGACATTCAAAGTTACCAGACAACTGGCAAAATTTCCTGGCGGTGGATGAGAACAAAGCAAATTTGGTCAACTTCCTGTCAATCGAACTCAGTAAAGTGTTGCCAAATTCTGGATGTGAGCTTGTTGTCAGCGAAAGTTTCTCTGATCCGAAACAAGTGGTGTCATCAAATATTGATCATGATGTATCCAGTTTGATGTCCACGCAAGAGGAAGCTGATACACGCATCATTTTGCACACTTGTGAAGCTGCACACTCCAACTTCCAGAAACTTGTGATCTCCGCCAGAGACACAGATATCTTGGCTCTGTTGTTGGCATTTCGAGACGAAATAATTGCAGAAGAAATTTGGATGAAGAGCGGTACAAAACAAAAACCAAAGTTTGTTGCCATACACAACATACCACTGGCAGATCAGTTCTGGAAAACGCTATCACAGTTTCATGCTTTGACTGGATCAGACACAACTTCACAGTTCTCCAGCATTGGCAAAAAGCGTGCATGGAAGGTATTTTGTGTTGAAGAAAACGCTAAGTTGCTGGAAAATCTTGGATCCGAGCCTGTATGTAGCCCCGGTGTAGCAAGCGATGTAGGAGCATTTGTGTGCAAGTTCTACAAACCAACATGTGCCACGGCCAACATCCAATCCCTCAGATCGTCAATGTTCCGGACATCCATGAAAGCCTTAGAGTCTCTGCCTCCAACAACAGATGCCCTCACTTTGCATATACAGCGTGTGAACCATCAGGCCTATATCTGGCGCAACGCAACAGTGGCTGTGGCACAACTCGCGAATCCACTGACATGTGGATGGAAGATGGAGAACGATGTTCTGTTTCCTGTGCTCATGACACAAGAGCCAGTACCTGCTGATTATTTGCAGCTGTCAGCATGTGGATGTACACGAGGTGGTTATCAGTGTAGAAACCGAGATTGCTTCTGTACGAAGGCAGGACTTCGATGTACAGGGGCGTGTGCATGTGCTCATGGTACAGACTGTGAAGATGATTGGTGTAGGAATCCCAACAATACAACTCCACACCCAGATTGAAAACAATCATAATTGATGGCATTATTGAACGTAATTTACGGTTAGACTGAAGCAGATTTCACCTCATCAAGGCTTACATATTTTGGATATCCAGCTTGGTTAGCTTTTATTTTCCAGGGCCTGCCATTTTGATTCTGCGTACGGGATATGCATGGGTTTTATTGCTCGGTTCTATTGTGTATTTTGTTGTTGTCGGTTCAGAAATATTCCACTTGTGTGCTTTTGTGGAACATTTCGTATGAAAATATTTCTCTGAAATATAAACATTCGCCACTAATTATTTCGTACTGCCAGGGCAGGTTAAGTTGAGCTTTTGTAAAAGTACCAGCAATTACCTCAAATCGTACATTTAGCATACTTAGGGGATCATACTGGAATAATTTGGAGCACGAATACAACAAAATTATTGTATTCTTTTATGTATTGAACCTCAGGGTGTGCACAATCATTAATGGCATGGCTTTAGTACATGCGATAGGGAAGCCCTCTGGTGCAGTGACATTTGGGGACATATCAGACACCTTTCTGGGGACAGTCCTGTCCAATTTCTCTGACACATTTTTGACCAGTATGACACCCTCTCAGTAAAGGCAGGAACAAGAACTAAGCGAAAGAAGGGCAGGCGACCAGTGAGACGCGTAGTTGATGGCAGACATTCAAAGTTACCAGACAACTGGCAAAATTTCCTGGCGGTGGATGAGAACAAAGCAAATTTGGTCAACTTCCTGTCAATCGAACTCAGTAAAGTGTTGCCAAATTCTGGATGTGAGCTTGTTGTCAGCGAAAGTTTCTCTGATCCGAAACAAGTGGTGTCATCAAATATTGATCATGATGTATCCAGTTTGATGTCCACGCAAGAGGAAGCTGATACACGCATCATTTTGCACACTTGTGAAGCTGCACACTCCAACTTCCAGAAACTTGTGATCTCCGCCAGAGACACAGATATCTTGGCTCTGTTGTTGGCATTTCGAGACGAAATAATTGCAGAAGAAATTTGGATGAAGAGCGGTACAAAACAAAAACCAAAGTTTGTTGCCATACACAACATACCACTGGCAGATCAGTTCTGGAAAACGCTATCACAGTTTCATGCTTTGACTGGATCAGACACAACTTCACAGTTCTCCAGCATTGGCAAAAAGCGTGCATGGAAGGTATTTTGTGTTGAAGAAAACGCTAAGTTGCTGGAAAATCTTGGATCCGAGCCTGTATGTAGCCCCGGTGTAGCAAGCGATGTAGGAGCATTTGTGTGCAAGTTCTACAAACCAACATGTGCCACGGCCAACATCCAATCCCTCAGATCGTCAATGTTCCGGACATCCATGAAAGCCTTAGAGTCTCTGCCTCCAACAACAGATGCCCTCACTTTGCATATACAGCGTGTGAACCATCAGGCCTATATCTGGCGCAACGCAACAGTGGCTGTGGCACAACTCGCGAATCCACTGACATGTGGATGGAAGATGGAGAACGATGTTCTGTTTCCTGTGCTCATGACACAAGAGCCAGTACCTGCTGATTATTTGCAGCTGTCAGCATGTGGATGTACACGAGGTGGTTATCAGTGTAGAAACCGAGATTGCTTCTGTACGAAGGCAGGACTTCGATGTACAGGGGCGTGTGCATGTGCTCATGGTACAGACTGTGAAGATGATTGGTGTAGGAATCCCAACAATACAACTCCACACCCAGATTGAAAACAATCATAATTGATGGCATTATTGAACGTAATTTACGGTTAGACTGAAGCAGATTTCACCTCATCAAGGCTTACGTATTTTGGATATCCAGCTTGGTTAGCTTTTATTTTCCAGGGCCTGCCATTTTGATTCTGCGTACGGGATATGCATGGGTTTTATTGCTCGGTTCTATTGTGTATTTTGTTGTTGTCGGTTCAGAAATATTCCACTTGTGTGCTTTTGTGGAACATTTCGTATGAAAATATTTCTCTGAAATATAAACATTCGCCACTAATTATTTCGTACTGCCAGGGCAGGTTAAGTTGAGCTTTTGCAAAAGTACCAGCAATTACCTAGGGGATCATACTTAGGGGATCATACTGGAATAATTCGGAGCACGAATACAACAAAATTATTGTATTCTTTTATGTATTGAACCAAATTTGGGATTCTGTTGAAATATTATCTTATTTCACTTAACCATGGGGGTTTACATACCTCCAATGGCCAGTTTGTTCTCTATGTTTTGATTGTCTTGTCGGATTGACACTCTTGTTTGCATTTACTGATATTAAGGTTCCAAATGGCAAAGTCAGAATATATAAATATATATATGGTGACTGGTGTGCATTTTCGTGCTATAGTTTAAAAGAAAAGACATTCAATCTGAGTTCCTTTCAATTTAGCTTGATTCTCTTAGAAAAATGTTCTTTCTTTGGAATCGCATACAGTCGCTAATTAATATTTGCCATTAGGGGGGTGGGTTGAGTATATGGGCATTGAACAGTTTTATCACTCAAGTATGTCAATTCAGTGAATATATGTATTGAGGGGATATTGCAGGAAGGATTTGTTCATGAAGCCAGCAAATTGGTTCTATATTTGTGAAGTGATTGCCATTTTTGTACAACATTCGCTGTGAAACCAAAGTATCTGTTCCCGCATTTTTATTTGTTTTTGCAACCTTTGGGGCATAAATGCCTTCAATATTGTCATGGATGATAACTGTTGTTAATGCCTGTATTATTTGTCAAATTTTGACACCAAACACGAGGTAATAGCTGCATTTTTCACGATTTTATCAACATTTTTGTGTTTTCGAAATCGGACGAAAAACGAGATGAGGGGTGTATCATTCAGAAGGTCCAAAATAGTATGCGGTGCAAGTTGCTGAGATGCCAACATCATTTTTCATGATCAGTAGATGTATATCTTTCATTTGATATATGTTGGCATATCCTACTAAAACGAATCACCTGCAATCATTTCTAGGCCCCTTTTCAGAGTTTACATCCTGACTACAGGTAGCACACTGTCCTGAGAGTCGTCGCCAGCAGGACAACATCCAGGGCGATTTGGGTGGAATTGTCTTGCTGATGATGAATATACAATTACACATCATTTTTGCCAATTTGAAGAAGTACTACATGTAATATGTATTCTGTAACCAAAGGGAAAAGAGAGTAGAAATGTCAACCCACCCCCTCGTTTGTTCATAAATTTTGAGTTATGACTGAGAGAGGAAATCGTGTCAGCATGTCTGGTCAGGTGCCGATCGATTTTGTTCCAAAATACGAAAAAAATGCACAGTACTTACGGACTCTGCATACGGAATGCATAAGGACTCTGCACTATCCCATTAGTATTTGATTTTTTTATATCTTCATGTGATTCATTCTGATGTAAATTTAAAGGCAATGTCAAATACACATACCGATTAATGTAATGTGGATGACAACTTGATGGTACGGTCATGCCACCCTTAAGCACTGCTGCTTATTCCCAGAAAATGCTTCCTCAGACATTGAAGTTTTTGGGCTATATTCAAAATTTTGAAAAGATTTTCTAAAAATGAAAAATAAAATAAACTAACACACAAACATGTTTGTAGCCTAGCCGTGCCTTTGTGTGTAGCCTGTGTCCACGAGATGATTATTAGTCAAGTTGCATTCCTATAAAACAAAGTATACATAATTGGTATTGCCCAGGTGTGTGTTTCAGCGCGATGTCCGTTGCCGTCTACTCTGATTTTTAAAACTCGTTTATTTAAATTTTTTGCTGATATTTTCCCGATGCTCCACACAGAATCAATATGGAAACCACGGGAACTTCCTGTCATTGTTTATTGAATATTCCACACACTGGCTGTGCGCATTTTGTGTTTTAATATACATTGTATTTCTGAAAATTCCACACTACTTTCAGAGAATATGGATTGACAGCCATGTTGGTGGTTCACTTACGGTCCCATTGTTAGGACAAATTTACGTGTCAGGGGCGGACGCAGGATTCTGTATTGGGCGAGGAGGGGTGGGGGGAGCGCGAAATTTTGGTAAAGATCAGGAGTGTGACTCGAGATGAGCGGAGCGAGCCGAACATGGCGATGAGGGGGTGGGGGGGGGGGGGTTGTCGTTGCGCCGCAGCCCTCCCTTGAAGAGTAAATTTTCAAAATTGGTCTCTCAAACAAATCACTTCTGGTTCGTGCCAGAATATACTTTATGTAAAATATATATATTGTATTTTCACAGGAGAATTATGTTAACTCATGTCGCCATTTACACTAGAGCAGTAGCGTAAGATAATTCATGAAAACTTCTTAGTGTTTAGGGGCGCCGTGAGCCTGGTTATCGGACCATATAATAGGTTTGCTGTGGCGATGCGTCCGTTCCACGTCACTATCTGGGCTCAAAAAGCCCCAATAGTCTCAAATTTCAGTTTTCGGTTGTTTCTCAAAAGATATCTGAACAGTTTTGAAATTTGCGTTTTGAAACATGCTAATTGAGGCTTTTGACATAATATATCGAAATGGAGTGCCTTGAATCGCAGGAAAGGCCCATTATGTGGGCTCGTAAGGCACAAAATGACATAAACATGTGAATACATGCACAAATATGCACAAATTGCACGCAATTGGCGAAAACGTTTGTACATAGTCATGATAGTGCTTAGGTGTGCATTACAAGCATATAGTATGTCAAATGCGGTACATCTTTTGGTGACCTTGAGGTTGACATCAGACGACTTTGAAGGCTAGATATCAAGATCACGGTAAGCTGAAAAATGTTAATTGGTCTTCACAGAAAATGCTTGCTGATAGAACTTACATAGCACACCTTTTGGTGAAGTTGACCCCACGACCTAGAATTCTGAATCTCGAGGTGACGCCTGACCTGAAATGTGAAAAAGAGCTCTAAAGACAAAATGTTGTAGATATAAGATCAAGGCATGCAGTTTATGTTTCAGTATGAGCATATAGGAAGTCGTATATGACAAAACTAATATAGTGACATGGAACTCAGATGACCTTGAGTGCTAAATCTCAATATGACGTCTGAATTGGTCTCAAAGATTAAACACTTAATTTTGAGCATATGACACATATTTTGGTGACTTTGAACTTGACTGTAGACAACCTTAAAGACTAAATTTCAAAATTACCCCTTCTCTGAAATGTGTTCAGATAATTTGGATAATATTCAGAGGTTTTGATAATATAGTTTCAGTCAGCTATGTCTTCAAAACGCTGATATGTTGGTACAAACGTTGTGAGGCCTATTAAAGTCACAGTCACAGTTCTAGTCACCGGGTAATTGTTCAGCTCAATCCCAAGTTATAGTCATATCACCCCACATGTTATAGTCACATCACCCTACATATTATGGCCAAGGTTTTGATAATATTAGACATAGACGTGGAATCAATACCCAGTATTAAGTATTCCGAGCAAACAAAACAGGGTCCGTTATCCAATCTCATAGTCCGGGACAGAAAGTCATATCAGGCATACGAAGTGAGAGAAAACAAAAATGATAGTAGTCACCGGAATTGGTGCAAAATTCTGCAGGACATTGCTTTCTTCTGATTGTGTTCGATGCCTCCTTACCGCCAGTGTTCCTGGTGGGTTTTCTGTGACCACTGCGATCCAACAATGTGCCATAAATGTATCACAATCAACATCACAAGACTTTGCTGATGTAAATACAAAACCAAAATGAAAGATTTTTTTTCAAAATAGAAACAGAGCCCCACCAAATGTTTCATTTTATGTAGTTGCTTCTACTGTACACCTGAAGTAATATAGCCCAGTGACAACCCATGTTAATTCCAAATTGTGCTGGTGAGAAAGAATGATGGTGTGAAGTTATCAACCCCACTGCCTCTGGTGATACCTTTGACACCCCATCATGTCAATATCAACCGGCGATTTTGCCGGCAGCTACCCTGGTCGAGATGGACGAGCATCGGAATATCGGAATATGACTTCGTACCACTCGAAGTAGAATCTGACAATTCAATCAGTTGGATTGTCTACATCCAAATTTTGAAGAATGTTGGTTTATTCCCAAAGTAGAGATGGACCAATTTTACGTAGAATTCGCTTTTATATGAACACAAGTCACTTGACAAGTGACGTAGAGGCACAAATGATTCTCCTGTTATGATAATTTAGTGGTCCCATCTTCAGCGAGCGTTTTCCGTGCATGATTCTCTCGGGAGTACGGTGACTTCAATCGGCCATATATTAATTTTTTCTATTCAAGGCAGGAGCCCATTTGATAGTGCAAAAAAAAAACATTTTCGTTACAACGACTCGGAACTGGAACCTTCCGTGGAGGCTGCAGGCCACGGCACCCTTCAGTACCACGGCGGCCTGATCCACAAGAGTCCACCCCGCCGCTATCGGCCCTCGAGGCCGAAAAGAAACCTTACAAAGCTGAGCGGAAGACCTACAAGGAGGAGATACAATCCCTAGTTTCCCAGTTGGAATTGCTCGCCCTCCAGGAAGGCCTACTTTACTGGCGTTATGAGCCTCCGTGCCCACTGCCCCCGATTTGACAGCTGTTGCTTCCTGCGGAGCTGCGCAAAGAAGTGCTTCACCAACTGCATGACCTCCGGGTAACTGGTCACCTAGGTATTTGGAAGACCATCCAAAGGCTGCAACAGTGCTTTCACTGGCATGGCAGCGGCTTGGACATGCAGAGGTGGTGCTCAGCTCGCCCACGGTGTCAGAGTCGCAAAGGAGTTCCAGCTCCTGGCTGGC
This sequence comes from Terebella lapidaria, assembly GCA_949152475.1. Taxonomy (NCBI): domain Eukaryota; kingdom Metazoa; phylum Annelida; class Polychaeta; order Terebellida; family Terebellidae; genus Terebella; species Terebella lapidaria. The sequence goes on along the minus strand of OX424566.1, from coordinate 20,690,806 downwards.
ACCCCTTGACCACGGTTAAGGCTGGCACACCGTTTAACCGGAACGCCTTTGATATTCTGGATACTCATCGGGTAACTCTGCGTGGGTTCCGGTACATTGGCCAACGCTGATAGGGCGCACAAGTGTCTGTAGGTGTACCAATGGGCATACCCGTTCACCAACTGCTCCACAATCAACATCACCCCCACAATGGGTATCACATGTGAAATAAATTTCCTTCCTTCCTTCCCGTTCGCCTTGTAAGCGGAACTTCGGTCATGGGAAGTGCTTATATTTCTTTAGTGATATTTCTTGTTATTATTATGGATGGATTATTCAAACCACAAGTATGTGGTAATTCTGTGGAAATGCTACTCTTTCTCATTCAATGGCACATTTACATAAAAATAGTGATATATCTCTTTCCTGGTGCACCAGAGTCAGAAATCAAGAGATTTCTGCTGTCGCAAGAGGGGTCTAGGAGATTGTTCATATGCTGGCGGTGGCAGTGTGCCGTGTGGTGGTGAATTTTTTATCGCTGCTTTCGACTGATTATACTTGTACAATCCACAAGTAGCTTGGCCTCTGCCAGTTTGCATACAATCTCTATCCTGCTGGGGTGATTAATTTATCGTCATTGACAGCCAGTGTGACAGCATTTGCTAATGGTATAATTTAACTACTGTATGTGACTGCGGGATCCAATGACCTACTTAATTTTTGGTCACCTGTATACATGGTGTGATAGGAGTCACTGGGGAGATGCGTTTACATGAATGAGCCTGCACAGAAAACGCAATCCTTTTGTTGCACTTTCTTTGTCTGTTACGAATAGGCGTTTCCATGGAGATGCGCTATACACTTTTGCGCATGTAGAATAGTTGCCAGTATCCCTGCTGTATAAGCTATGTAACATGTTCTCACTGGTCATTCAAGAGCTCGGCACTGGTGCAGACAGATCTGCCGATCCTGACTCCCAGTGCTTACAGTAAAAAAGCACTTGAATAAGTCAGAATGTTCCGACGGGAATGGTACGGGAGAAGAAGTTCCTCCAGATAATGATTGCGAGATCGCGTCTGGAGATGAGTCCCTACAGAGCGGTAGCACGCTTTCGGGACATCCTTACCCTGAGGATGATGGCCACCTGGCTGTCTCCGAGACGGGTAGTGTTATGGGTTCTGCGGAAACCAAACAGCTGCTCCATCCTGATCCTCTTCCCGGCATGAAAGATTTGAAGGATGTACATGTAAGCACAAGGGGCCCTGTTGCTTTGGAACTGGAAATCCATCCGAGCGAGAAGATCGGTCCAGTTGCATCTTTTCAACTGGATGAGGAATCTCGTCTGGATGGACCTCCGGATGACTGGGGTCGTCCAGACAAGGTGTCCGATGGGAATCCATCCGGTTCTGGAGCTGCGAGTTCAATCTACTGACGAACAATCTGTGCCCCTGACTGATGACACGCAGGAGGCCAGTCCGGAGACGCAAGATGACTCGAAAAAGGGTTTTACATCACCCGTCTCTGAGCGCATGCACCAACGGGCTAAGCTGGTTGCCAAGAAGCAGTTGGAGGCTGAAGCTGAGTTGGCAGCAGCCAACTGCGGGCAACCTGAGTCCATTCCTGGTGCGGGTACGAATACTCCTGCCAATAAGAAGAAGCGGAAGTGCCGCAAACGCTCGAAGGCCTCGGCCTGCATTGTGGGCTTCCAGTTCCTGGGTTCGGAAGCGCCAAGGTGCCTGCCCCTTTGCAGGATGGCGCGGGCGGGACTTCCACCAAGTCCTGAGGTGCCAAAGCGCCAAATCTTTCAGGAAGCAGTGAGGACAGTACCTCTGCAAAGTCCGGTCAGGATTTGAAGGGTCCCCACAATAAGTCGCCCGTCCGGGCACCAGAAAGGGACCACCTCCGGTCAGCCTTACGGAAAGGACAAACAGTTCGGAGGCGCCACAGGCGGGAAGGAGTGATCAAGCTCCTCATCAAGACCCTCTTCCGCAGACTGTATGCCAGTAGCTGACGAGCTCCAGCTTAAAATACTGCAGAAACGTGCCCAGGAGTTGAGCCAGAAGATCTCCGACGAGGCCCTCTTGGCCGGCTGGCTAACTGTGTCCAAGAAGGGACAACAGAAGTCAGCCGAGCAGCGCACCCGACCGCGCTCGGTCACAGACCGGTCTGGGGACACACCAGTGGCCTACCTTAGAGAAGGCACCTTCTAAAAGGCTGTGGGCCGACATGGGCCCCGTACTGCCGGGCATGCGACACGTTGGACTGTTTCGTGCAGGCTATGCTAAGGATGCCTACTCCCAATCAACATCTGAGGCAGGCATGACAGCAGACATGCCCTTTACCAGACCCCGTCCACTGACTTAGGTAGAGCAAACTTTGCTGCCTGTGTCGACAGAGCAGAAATTTCGCTGTCCCTTCTGTCCACTCTCCCTGGAAGGGTATGAGGATCCCCCACAGGGCGCTCAGTCGAAATCAGTGGTAATCCTCTTTCCACTATACTGTAGCAATGGTCTGACGTCCGCCGTCGCTCTCGCATGCTGGCAGCTACAAAAGCTGCCAGCCCGTCTTGCTTACTAGGCGTTGTCTCAGAGCAGTCGAGGTGAGAGGACAACGGCGTGCACGACCATGTGCTCCACGTCCCCTTTCTCTTACTTAGCGGGTTCTCTAAAGCCCCGGGGGCAATTTCCAATTGGGGGGCCCAGGAGGGGGGCTACTTAGATCCGGGGGCACACCCCCCCTGGAACGGTAGTCCCTCATCCTGGGGTGGTGTGACACAGGCACTCCCGTCGGCGAGGAACGCCAGCAACACGCCCAAATGCACGGGTTCTGGACGCCACGCCCATGGTGTTCTGGGCTCGTGACCATGGGCTACATCACAGTGATGATGCTATATCTGAGTGCTGTATGACGGCCGGACTTGTTCGGTGGACTGTTACCTGGTTATAGTTCCAAATAATGACCTACGCCTGCCGTGACCCTAGGGTAGTGGCTTAACCGCATTGACCTTAGATTACATCATGTTGTGCCTTTTTCTTCTTTTTGTATTTAATTCTCTCGTGCTGTAATGACCTTAGTAATTGATATTATGCTTGCCTTTTTATAGCGGACTAATCTTTGCATAAACTAATAGCATATGGATACACATGAAAAAAAAATGTTATTCAAAAAAGATGTTATTCACTTGCTATTCTCCCGAGATAATTTTTAAAGGTAAACTAATATTCGTTTCAGAATATAAGTGTTATAGCCAAAACATAGGCCCAAGGGACCTGTAGCTTACCGGCTAGCCAATAGGTGATCAGACCGATGGTGTGGTAACTTCAAGCTTACAAGTATATTCAGCATATATCATTTCCTATATGTCCACAATTGATTCGTAAGCTGTAAATTTGACAATAAGTGAGATATGCGCCATTTCGTGCTCTGACCTTGAAAATGAGGTCAAAGGTCGGATCCAAAGTCACAAGAATATTCAGTATATATTATTTCTTATATGTCCACAATTGATTCCCAAGCTGAAAAGTAACTAATAAGCGAGATATTAGCCATTTTGTGCTCTGACCTTGAAAATGAGGTTAAGTCAAATGCAAGGTAATCAGAATATTCAGCATATATCATTTCTTATATGTCCACAATTGATTTCTAAGCTGTAAAGTCGATAATAAGCAAGATATTAGCCATTTTGTGCTTTGACCTTGAAAATGAGGTCAAAAATCATATTCAAGGTCATGAGAATATTCAGCATATATCATTTCTTATATGGCCACAATTGATTCCCAAACTGTAAACATGGTAAAGTGAATCATAAGCGAGATATTAGCCATTTTGTGCTCTGACCTTACAAATGACGTGAAACGTCAAATTCAAGGTCATCAGAATATTTGGCATACCTGGTATATTATATCGAGTTATAACTCGATATTATCGAGATACTAAGTCGATATTATCGAGTTACTAAGTCGGGAATTTAAAAAAAAAAATTTCCTGGGTGGCCCTTCTACTCTTCCGTAGTTCGATACCACTCGATAGTTTGTCATATATCTTCTTTCCCTTGATGCGATGATTCGCCCGCCAGTTTTCCTCATGGCTGTTCCACTGAAATCCAACAATGCACTGTGCAAATATTACCATCAGCATCACAGGATTTTGATAATGTCAATACAAAACCTAAAATGAAACATTTTTCGGAATGGAAAAAACACCGATCACATACAACGTAAAGCTTTTCAAGTAGATGCTATCGTACACCTGAATTGACATAGCCCAGTAACAGCCCGTGGTCATTCCCAATTGTGCTAGTGAAGAAGCATGATAGCGCACTGAAGTCACCAACGCTTCTGCCACGGATTGATTGGAGTTGATATCCCATCATGCCAATATCCTAGAAGCCTAAAAACACAGGGAATCATTCACGGAAGAATAATCACGAAAGAATCCTTTTTTGAAAAAGCAATTGCTGAAAGAGAAGAATCATGTATGCCTATGTTACCTTTCAAATAATTTGTATTCATTTGGGCGAACGTATTACTCAAAGTCATTTATGTTCGTGTGGGCACACATGCATAAAGTTTCGTCCGAAGTGATTCCTTCCACCCTTTAACATACTTGAACTGGAGTGTTCAAACATTGGTCGGAATTTTGTATTGCCTGACCATAAATACTGTCACGTATTATGCTTTTCATATACCAATACCATGAACGATTCATTTCAAATATATTCTTATTGCTTAGTATTCGGTACATGGGAGTGATTCACTATGTACACAATTACATTACATTTTGTACTGAGTGTTACGGAGCCCCTGAGATGACATACCGAAAATGTTTATTAATTCGTGCGCACGGTTTACCAATCCGTGTGCACAGTTTACCAATCCGTGCGCACGGTTTACCAATCCGTGCGCACGAATTACCAAACCGTGCGCACAATTCAACAATTCGTGGCCACGAATTAACAATCCGTGGGCACGGATTGGTAAACTGTGTGAACGGATTGGCAAACCGTGCGCACGGATTGGTAAATCATGCCCACGGATTAGTCATATCAATCCGTGGCCACGAAATACTAATTCGTGCTCACGAATTGTTAAATCGTGCTCACGAATTGTTAAACCGTGCCCACGAATTATTAAATCGTGCACACGGATTGTTAAATCATGCCCACAGATTAGTTAAGGTAATTCGTGTGCACAGTTGACCAATTTGTGGCCACGGTTTACTAATTCGTGCGGACAGTTTAATAATTCGTGCGCACGGTTTACTAATTCATGCACACGGTTTATTAATTCCTGCGCATGGTTTACTAATTTGTGGCCACGGTTTACCAATTCGTGGCCACTGTTTACCAATTTGTGGCCACGGTTTACTAATTCGTGCGCACAGTTTACTAATTCGTACGCACGGATTAATAAATATATCTGGTATGTCACCTCAGGGGCTCCGTAGTGTGTAAATGCACTTCATGTTCCCAGACATTTTGAAAATCAACATTTTTGGTCGAGCAGTACATGTACTTGTTTGCCCCTACACCATGTGAAATTACCATTTACCTCTCCAGCTGACTGGATAAAATCTCAAAAAAAATAGCATGTGATATATCGTTAGTGGTAGGCCTATGAAAAAAGTAGGCCTACATCATACATGTATGCCCAATTTGTAAGCACGGGAGCTTGTACACTCATTATACAGGCCGTGGAGCCCGTTACTCTGGGGCCCGTTCAGTCCAGACGCGTATCTCGTGTACTCGAGAGATGTACTTACAGAGGTTGCCAAGATTAAGCGATAGAATGAAGCTACCTGTATGTTTAATTATGTGTACGTTGAATGTGTGTTGAACAAAAGTGCGTTGAAACAATAAAAAGAACTGTAATAAGGGAAACAGCGAATATAACAACATATGGATGTGTGTCTCTTGATATGTTACTTACGGAAGCGTAGAAGGGCCACCCAGGAAAATTATATTTTTGAAATTCCCGACTTAGTAACTCGATAATATCGACTTAGTATCTCGATAATATCGACTTAGTATCTCGATAATATCGACTTAAGAGTCTATCAGTCTCAGGATTTATGTTTTCAAATTCCCGAGTCAGTATCTCGATAATATCGACTCATTATCTCGAAAATATCGAGTTATTAGCTCGATAATATCGATTTTGGTAACTCGATATTATCGAGTTAGTATCTTGACAATATCGTGTTAGTAACTCGATAAAATCGAGTTAGTATTTCGACAATATCGAGTTAGTATCTCGATAATATTGACTTAGGACCAACCACCGGGTGCCAGGACAAGGAGCCGGGTCGGTACCAACCCAGGAACCGGCTACACCAGGTGCCTAGAGGAGGAGCTGGACTGGTACCAACCACTGGGTGCCAAGACAAGGAGCCGGGTTGGTACCAACCCAGGAACCAGCTACACCAGGTGCCTAGAGGAGGAGCTGGACCGGTACCAACCACCAGGTGCCAAGACAAGGAGCCGGGTCGGTACCGACCCAGGAACCGGCTACACCAGGTGCCTAGACGAAGAACCGGACTGGTACCAACCACCGGGCGCCAAGACAAGGAGCCGGGTTGGTACCAACCCAGGAACCGGCTACACCAGGTGCCTAGACTAAGAACCGGACTGGTACCAACCACCGGGCGCCAAGACAAGGAGCCGGGTTGGTACCAACCCAGGAACCGGCTACACCAGGTGCCTAGACGAAGAACCGGACTGGTACCATCCACCGGGCGCCAAGACAAGGAGCTGGGTCGGTACCAACCCAGGAACTGGCTACACCAAGTGCCTAGAAGAAGAGCTGGACCGGTACCAACCACCGGGTGCCAAGACAAGGAGCCGGGTTGGTACCAACCCGGGAACCGGCTACACCAGGTGCCTAGACGAAGAACCGGACTGGTACCAACCACCGGGCGCCAAGACAAGGAGCTGGGTCGGTACCAACCCAGGAACTGGCTACACCAGGTGCCTAGAGGAGGAGCTGGACCGGTACCAACCACCGGGTGCCAAGACAAGGAGCCGGGTTGGTACCAACCCAGGAACCGGCTACACCAGGTGCCTAGACGAAGAACCGGACTGGTACCAACCACCGGGTGCCAAGACAAGGAGCCAGGTCGGTACTAAGACAGGAACCGACTACACCAGGTGCCTAGACGAAGAGCCGGACTGGTACCAACCACCAGGTGCCAGGACAAGGAGCCGGTTCGGTACCAACCCAGGAACCGGCTACACCAGGTGCCTAGAGCAGGAACTGGACCGATACCAACCATTGGGTGCCAAGACAAGGAGCCGGGTCGGTGCCAACCCAGGAACCGGCTACAATAGGTGCCTAGACGAGGAGCTGACCTGCGTTTCATTAGAGGCCCCGTGTTTATTTTAGCATTCATAGATCACCAACAAATGATTATGGTCCTGGGTCGTACATTGATTCTATTCATTCAAAAGTAACTTATAATTTAGTGAAGCAGTGATCTATAGGTCTACGACACTATTGGCTCATTTTGAATTGAGAAGGCTCAGATATGTATTTTCAGCGAGATTAGTTTACCAATGCCATTCAAGCTACAGCAGTCATGCAGCGTGAGAAAAGGTTTAAAAATAGCAAGCCACGATTAAGGTTGGTATGGTTAGCGCGCACTTAGCGGACAATTGATTCCCATCATGATACTGACACGAAGCTGTTTTGGTCATTGTCGCATTCAGAGGAAATAGGAAGGTCTGATCTATAGGCCTAATTCATTCAAAATTGGGTAATGATTTTTCTTCCATTTTTCCTTACTATTATCATTTATCTTTTTTGATACAAAATTCACTCAGAGAATATAAAAAGATAGTACAAACGCTAAGAAGAAAACGCTACCAACGCTAAACTTTTCCCATCAAAATTTCCATATTGATATTACCAATATGTAAGCTCTATCTTGGAGTGTTCTAGTTTACTCCATACAGCTCCCGATAACAATAAAAATATTGGGTCAAAGGTCAAATTCAAGGTCATAACAATATTCACAATATATCATTTCATATGTTCACAATTGATTCCCAAGCCATAAAGTTGCTAACGAACAAGATATTAGCCATTTTGTGCTCTGACCTTGAGAATAAGGTCAAAGGTCAAGTTCAAGGTTATGAGGATATTCAGCTCATATCATTTTCTATATGTACACAATCGATTCCTAAACTGTAGAGTCAATAATCAGCAAGATATTAATCATTATGTTCAAGGTATTGAGAATATTTAGTATATATCATTTTCCATAAATCCACAATTGATTCCTAGGCTGTAAAGTCGATAATGAGTGAGATATTGGCCTTTTTGTGCTGTGACCTTGAGAATTAGGTCAAAATCAAATGCAAAGTCACGAGAATATTCGGCATATATAATTTTCTATATGTCCACAATTGATTCCTAATCTCTAATATCAATTTTAAGCGAGATAAGAAAAGAAATATTTCGCATTATAAAGAATTAGATAATTTAACATGGGAAAGTTCCATTTGGGACCCGTCGAAAAATTCAAAATGGCTGCCACCCACAGGCCGGCGATTCAAGGGCAACGAAAATTATACAAATCACAGAGGAATATGGGGGGGGGGGGAATTTTTTGGAACAAAAATCTAAAAAATGATCAGACAGTTTTTAAGAAACTGGCTGCCCAAGTCCAAAATTGGCCGATTTTCGACAAAAATGGCCGCCAATTCGGAAAAATTGCGAAAATCGAAAAAGTTTTAAAAATACCCTCATTCTCGAAACATATTTAGGCATTTTTGTGCAGAATTTCATAAAGATTCGCCTGTAAACTTTGAAGATGAAATGTAGACGGACGACGACGGGCAACGGACACAATGCCATGACCATAGGTTATCAGACTAAAGGTACGGTAAGCTAAAAACATAGGTCGAAGGGACCTGTAGCTTACCGGTTAGGCAATAGATCATCAGACCGATGGTCCGGTAACCTAAAAACCCCGGACACTGGATGCCACCTGTCACTCAAATCTCAGTAATTAATGCATTATGTTCACTTCCAGCTTTGAATACTGGTAGTTATCTCATCGTTTTATATGTTTGTAAAATTTAGCCCAAGAGCTAAGGCTACCGGACAAAATATGTTTTAAATGTTACCAAATTTCTTCAGGGACCTTGAAAATGAGGACAGAGGTCAAATTCAAAGTCACGAGAATGTCCAGCATATATATCACTTCCTATATGTCCACAATTGATTCTTAAGCTGAATAGTCGATAATAAATGATGTGGCGAATACCGTTAACCAGGCCGGTATCAGGCCGTTAGCTTATTTCGGGGTCGTTGTCTAATAAAGGCCGGCAGTAAGTTCAATCGTTTATTTGGATGCGAACGTCCAATGCCGCACACACACTCACAATAGTTTGACAATCACCCCTATGTCTGGTGATTCTCCCGGTCGTGTATGAATCCTTAATTTTAGTCCTTCATATATCAATATCACAGCCTGTATATCTTCTTATATGATTGCGGCCATTTTACGTCTATACACGCTGGCATCTTCTACTCATCTACGCGAGGCCGAGAGACAGGTGTGTGGATTTTCCTGCCCAGAGTATACGGGGTCGTGTGATTGGCTATGTATGTGCTGATCTCACCGGGAAAGTGGGTTTTCCCGGTGCATGTTCTGACAAGTCTGTTCACGTGATATGAGAGCGGTGCATGTAACTTTCCATGTGTTGAAGTATGTGTTTGTAAAGGTCAAGGCCAGCAGTACGAGGTCGTTGTAGCTGATTGGACGGGGCCGAGGGTGTATGCAGTCTGACCTGTGTGTATACATTGTTCGGGTTTTGTTTATGTATGTGATCGTATAGCGGCTGTGTACTTGTGTGTTAAGTCACGTAGAGAGTCTGTGTTGTCATGCAAATGTGGTGCGCGGGAGGGACAGGCCGTTATAGTCGCTAAAAATACTACATTACACCCCTTCATTAATCCTACGCCCTCGGGATTACCCTCCCCGGACCCTACCATCGCAAAAACTAAACATGAAAAGCTAAAGAAGTCCTAAAAGGTCAAAACCCAACACTCACACGCTCACACCGCTCGACAATGGGGAAAACACTATATACAATAAAAGATCCTAACTGTCAAAATAAACGTCAGCTGTCAGTCCGTCAACAGTCACTACGATGATACAAATACAAATACATGCAACTCAACGAATGGTGAAATGGAATGTTATGGGTAAACAAAACTCCTCGACATTTCATAGTGAAATGGAAACTATTTTAGAGTCTATTGCTGGAATAAAATTGAGATTAAACTTAACTAACTACATATAACATTTATAACGTGACCAGGATAATCGATGTGATTTCTATTTACAGATATATACAATATTTACACGTGACCAGGATTATTCCAGGTCACCATCCTGCGGGGCCGATACGTCCGAGTCGGGTGGGTCAGGGCCGAAGTCTCATCTCTGCTCCTGCTCACGCCTACTGGCGGGAGGAGGCGGGGCCACAGGCGATGCTTGCCTCATCAATTGGATCTGCTCCTCCGGGGGCAGCCGCGGCAAGATGGACACAATGGTCCCTAACAAGTCCCCCGGAACAGCTGGTGCAGTCGTAGGTGGGGTTGACGAAGCCTAAGCCTCGGGAGTGGTCGGGGTCGACGATGTCCGAAGCTGGGCCGTTTCCTGCTGGAGGCTGGCCACTTGGTCTTCCAGCTGGTTGATTCGGACGCGAAGCCATAGGTTTTCATCGGACAAGGCGTCCGGAAATGTCGAACAATGGCGTTCATGTAAGGCGCCCATTCCAAAACCGACAGACAGGCCGTTATATTCCGCCTGCCTGACATGGTAGTCAATTGCCGACAGGTACTCTCGGCAGATTAGGCGCAGATACTGGTGCGCCAGGTCGTCAGCTCGAGCGAGAGCCAAGGTCGGTAGATGCTCCTCTGGCTCTGAAGGTAGGAGCAAGGGGTCGGCGCTGTGGGCGGCTTGGTCGAGACGGGCCGTCCAAAAGGCGTCGTGGAAGCCGAAGTAATTCGGAATCCTCCGGGCGTCCTCGTCCCGAATGAAATCCTGGAGGTCAGGATTTTGGCCGGGCAGAGCTAGGAGGCCGGGCAATGTACGGGTCGCCAAATGTTCTCCTTGCTGTTGGAGGAACTGGAAGTCGGCAGCAAACTCCCGGGACCCATGCAGGGGAAGACGCTTGTCCAAGTCACGGGGAAGGGACTCGAGCTGCCCAGGGTCGTCCAATTTTAGCAGGGGTCGATCGCCGGTGGTGCCTCGGATCAGTACGGAGCATACAGGCTCTACATCCTCAGTGAGGTATGGCAGAAGTGGAACAGGGTTCACCATTCACCTCGAGGGTGACGGCGGAGTACTTGGGGGTGCTTGGCGAGTCAGGGTCGAAAGCTTGGGAGATCCCGCTTCGATTTCCCTAAGTGGAGGCGGCCGGACCAAGTCCGGACTCGAGGGTTTGGTGGGCTCCTTAGCTGGTGGGATCGAAGGTGGCGGTTGCACCACAGGCCTACTCTGGAGTGGCGGGAACTCCTCTGGCGGAGGAACTAATCCTTCGCGGACCCGATAGTCAGTGACATTTGGGGCCGTAGGTCGCTCCACAATCATCCGTCGGGGAACCACGTCCGATGGGCGAACTCTAGATGGAGTCGAAGTCGCCGTAGACGTGACCAGACTGGTTGGTGACAGAGTCGCAGCGGTCGTAGGTGGGGCCGAGCTGCTGATAGCCGGGGTAAAGACTCCCGTGGTCGTAACTGGGATCTCCTCTGCCGTACTCACTGTGGTGGTCTGGTAGGTGATTGGACAGATGAAGAAGATGGTACTGGGCCGGCGAACACGAACCCAAGTGTTCATGGTCTCGATGTCGCTGATCATGCGGGTGAGCCGTTTCTCGTCTGCTGGGGTCGTAGCACGGTTATGCTCTAGTCGATGGAGTACCTGTTGGACTTCTGGAGCCAAGTTGGGCGGGTACTGGTCGAATAACTCTGGCGCCATATGCCAGATGTCGAAGGTGAGGACCGTGTTAACATCCCTCCTGAAGATTGGGATGTTGGCCGGAACATGCGGGGTCGATAGTTGGGGTTCGGCTGCATGTCGACTCTGCCGCGCAGCACGAACCTGACGAGCATGGGGCCGGATGCTGACAATCGTCCTTCGTTGTAGAACGGAAGAGACGCCACATGTTGCGGGGTCGCTTGGAACAGATGTCGAAACATGTCCTCCTGGGCCACTGTCCGGAAATGGTCGCGGGCCGGGCACACGAAAAAGCGCAGGAAGGGAAAGTGATTCGCCAAGACGTGTGCATCTAGGATCTGGGTCGTTCGGAAAGGTCCACGTCGCGGTGCGGTGGACCATCGTCGCTCCCCCTCGCTTTCCTCCTCGCCAATACAAAACGGACACTCGTATTGTCCATCGCCACGCTGGAGTGAGGCCAACGTGCAGAGATTACCCTCCGACAGGGTCGACGGCTCATCAAAATTGTGTATATAGCCATAGCCGGTGCTCCTATTCCGTCTACCGGCCGGGATTTGGTTCCAGTCGATAGGCCGGTGCCGTAAGGTGTTGCCGGAGGTAGCACAAGTTCCATGAGTTCCACCACCTGACGGCGGAAGGTCGATGTCGGGGCCAGGGCCGCAGATCCTCCACTGGAGCGTGATGAACTGCTGGATGCCGATCGAGTTCCCGCTCCATGCTTCTTTTTGAATGACGTGTAAGTCCGCTTGGACGGGGAACGAGTTGCCGTGGGCTGTACTACGGCCGGGGTGGAAGCCGGTGAGGTCGGGGCCGGAGCGATCGGGGCGATCACTTGACTGGCAGGGTCGGGTTGACGGGCCGATGCGGCGGTTCGTTGGGCCTCCTCGGCCGCACACCGTGCCTCAATGGCACGCTGGACAATACTCCCGCCTTCTTCCAGTCGGCGGAAGCGCTCGGGGTCGACATTTAAGATGTCGCCCTCAGTCGGGCTTGGTGTGTGGCGCGCTCTCTGTTGCGCTAACTTGTCTCGGGCCGTTTTGGGATGGGCTCCTTTCTGTGAGCCACTCGCCGAATCGCTGGGGCCGCTCTGGTCGATCTGTTCAGGCTGAGAATCAGGGCCGGACGTCGAACCATCGTCAGGGACGATTATTGGGTGATCGGATTCATCACCCGTGTCGACAACCTGGACGGTCATCTTTTCACTGTCCATTTTTATAGTGCGGGGCCGAATTTCTTCAGGGTGGCCTTTATCCCGGTCGTCTCCAGGCTTATCGGCCATGTTGTCAGTCTGCAACAATGTCAAATTATTCCCGATATAGAAACTAGGCCGGTTGTAACACAGTCCTGATTTCTTCAAAACCGACCTAGTTCAATGCCGCACTCAGTTCTCTGCCGAATTTATTCACGAAGTTCGTATAAACTTCACCACCAATAGTCTACAATTGTCTATATCCACTAGCCGACAAAGATTTCACTGCTTTTTGTAACGGTCTGCACTTTTTGAGAGACAATGTTCAACAATTTACACAAAGCTCCTGCCGCTTCAAAGTCTCAGGCACGAATGACCTGTTTGCCGTTAATCTCTATAGCCGTACACCAAGATGCTATCAGTATCTCAGTTCTTAGAATTGGGCCGGGGGGCGCTCTCTATCTGTATAGAAAACGTCTTTACACTATGTATCATTGTTCCAAGCGTATCTGCTGCAAGGCGGGGCCGTCGTCAAGGGAACGCGGTTGCAATCCTTTGCTGGCCTACTAGGCCAGTCCATTATGACAGTAGGGGGGTTCTCACGCTGTCCAGTTTTCCGTATGTCCGTCTGCCGTCCCCTGGATATCGCACTCCAAGACATATTCTGTTTGTACTATTCGACTGTTCATAATTACAGGGCTCTTTTTGCCCGACGATTCACTATTGTCTTCATCAGGGGAAAGTTTGTGTGGGTGCTCTAAACAGCTTCAGAGTTTATCTGCGCTCGTGCGTACCTTGTGAACTAGTTCATTAGTCATTCCTTTTCTTCACAAATTAGCACACAATAAACTAGCGGGTTCGAATTGTTATTTCACAGATGACAAAACAGTTAATATAGGCTGAGATATGAATATCAATTGCTCACAGGGGCGGACATCGTTCTGTTCATTTTCAGCTTGTTCACAAGACGACAGGGCCGCAATTATTGTAGGGGTCGGAGATGTAATGAACGAGGTCGGTCACACCGTGGCACTTTGAATTTTTGTGTGATGAATTATCTTAGTATGATAGATTTTTCAGTGATTGGTTCCCGTACCAATAGGCCGTTCCTCTGAATGTTACATAGAGTGGGTAGAGGCTCTTGTCGATGCATACCCCAGAACAAATCACTCTATCACCTCTTCGACAACTGAGTGGCCTTACTCACGGCGTGACATGTAAATTATCCTCTTCGGCTGGCACATGGATTGAAGCTTGACATTTAAATTTTTAGTCATTGCGTAACACACGCGGAACAATGGTACATGTTATACAGGGTCGAAACACATATCATAATGCAACCAATTATTCACCAGCATCGTAATTATAATATCATATCAAATGTATATTTATACCAAAATTGCCTCACTGACATCTTGTACATTTTAAAACAGCGTTATATGCATAAATGAATATTGTAATATAATATAATATTTTATAAGGAATGACATGATATCATAGTCCATTGAACATGCATATTTCATCATCAATGAGATCAATCAGATAACTAGGCCGGGGTTATCTGTATCGGGCCGGTCTGCGTGCGTGGTGTTTAGGTTTGTTTGGGTGGAGCAGGCAGGGGCATAGCCTCACTTGTCTCAGGATCGGAAGATATCGCGGGCTTTTGTCCGCATGGTTTGCGTTCCGGTTTTGGCGTGTCCGAACTTGATCTGCGCGATCTTTTCCTTTGTAGATGTCGGCTTGAGCCTGATGAGGTCGGAGGTCGTGACTGACGATTTTGGGTCGTTGGCGAGTCAGACTCAGCAGTTTGGTCTGAATCAGTATGTCGATCTTGTAGAGTAACCTCCCAGGGGTAGTAAAACTTGAGAAGTCCCATGGGGTCAGGTGACTGTTCTGGGTCGGATTTGCTTGATGACTGTGTGGGTCGTGCAGGGTCGGAGTAGATGTTTGCCGCTTGGTTGTCACCTTCGTATGGCTTGAGCACATCCAGATGAACAACTCGAGTGTTCCGAGGATTGGAAACCAAGGCGATTCGGTAATCTACCTCAGTCACACGGTCGATGATCCTCCAAGGACCAGTCCAGGGTCGAGCAAACTTATTATTCTGCGTGAGAGGCAGATAATAATACCGGACCAGTTCTCCTGGTTGAAACTGGGGTCGTGGTTTTGCATGGGCGTCGTAACCCATCTTTTGCCGGATAGCTGCTTTTTCGAGATGGTCTTGAGCGAAACCATGGGCGGTCCTAATAGCTTGCCGCAGGTACTCCACATACTCCGGACCACACTGAGGCAGAGGTTCGGGGTCGTAGGTCGGAAACATGAGGTCGACTGGCAGATTACACTCGTTTCCATACACCACCAGATGCGGGTTGCATCCCGTGGACGATTGTACTGACGTTCTATAGGCCATTAACACATATGGTAAGTGCAAGTCCCAGTCGTTGGCACGATCGCTGACAAATGCACTCAGCATGTTTAGCAATGTCCTATTAAAACGTTCGACCTGGCCGTCACTCTGGGGTCGATATGGGGTCGTACAAATTTTCTTGGCACCCAGGAGACCTGTTGCGGAACAGGGACGACTCGAATTCGGTACCTTGGTCGCTATGAATAGCCTTGGGAACACCATGGTAAACTATCCTTCTGTTTACCAAGTTGTCGGCAACATTTTTGGCCGTATGTCGCCATAGCGGAAAGGCGTCCGTATACTTCGTATACTGGGGGGCGAGATGGCCGAGTGGTTACGTGCGAGCGCTTAGTTGCTCAATTTGAACCAACAGCTATCGCCGGCGTGGGCTCGATCCTGCGTCGGGCCGCATGTGCGGTAATTGTAGGGGAATTTTCTCCCTGCCCTCACAACTGGCAGTGTGCCCGTGACTCGGATATCACGGTCCCATCTCTAAAAAATGTTGTAAAGGGATGTAAAAGACCCCTCTGAGAACGACATGTACCCTGGCAGTGACCACTCTCAGAGGACTAAAATCCAAATTGTGAAGCGCTTTGAGAATGTGTGTAACGTTGATAAAGCGCTATATAAGAACCGGTTATTATTATTATTATTATTATTATTATTATTATTACTTCGAGAAATAGTCCGACACGACAGGTATGTACCGATGGCCTCTTCCGGTGACTTTGTGGGTGTCAAGAATGTCCATCGCTATCCTGTCGAATGGGGCTCCTGTCGGCAACTGTGTCAGGGGCGATCTTTTTGGGGTCGGTTTACCCTTGCAGGTCACACAATGTGGGCAACGGGCACACCAGCGGGCGACGTTCAGCGCCAAGCCGGGCCAGTAGAAGCAGCGCCTGACTCTCTCAATGGTACGCTGTATGCCAAGATGTCCGACAAGCTTCAGGTCGTGCAGCTGGTGCAGAACCTGCGTTCTGAGTGCGACGGGAAGCACGGTTTGCACCACAGGTCATCCAGCGGGGTCGGTTTTCGTGTTCCGTACCAGCACTCCGTCTTGTAGCGCCAGGAGATTGTGTCTTTACCTCCTCTCCATGGCGTGCAACTTCTTTTGAGTCTGGTTTTGTGCCGGCTAGTATCCACTGTCACACTTTTCGGACACTTGGGTCGGCTTGCTGTGCAGCGACAATGTCCTGGGTCGTATAGTCCGATAGCCACTTTTGGCCATCCAGTGTGGTGTCCAAGGCACGGACTCGAACAACTTGGCGTGCCGAAATTGGTCGGGGCGAGACCGGTGATGTTATGGAATCACTGTCCAGGAGGTATGTCCTTGTTTTAGCCAGAACAACAGTTATTCGACGAACTGGAATTCTCCGGAACTGGTTTCTGGGTCGGTCGGAGGCATAACAAGTCGTCCGGGACAGTCTTGGTGTTTACAACTGTGACACCGTGACAGGCCATCAGCATTGCCGTGTAGTTTGCCGGGTCGATGCTCTATCTTGAAGTCGTATTGTTGTAGCTTAGCGAGCCACCTGGTGAGCATGCCATCAGCATCGCTATAGTTATTAAGCCACCTCAAGGAGCTGTGGTCGGTTCTGAGGAGGAATTTCCGTCGCCAGAGATAATGCCGATAGTGTTGTACCATTTCAATTACTGCCAGTAGTTCTCTGTACGTGGTACAATAGTTCCGTTGGGTTCGGGACAGAGTTTTGCTGGCAAACCCCCTGGGGATTTCCTTCCCGTTAACCCTTTGTGAGAGGGCGTCTCCCACAGCAAAGCCGCTTGCATTCGTGTCGAGGATGATGTAGTCGTCCGGATTCTGGGTCGGGTGAGCGACCTTGGGCGCCATGATGAAGGCGTCACGGAGTCGTTGGAAAGCTCGTCGTTGGGCTGGCCCCCAAGTGAAATGACATTCACCTCGGGTGAGAGCTACTAGAGGTTCAGCGATCTCAGCGTAGTCCTTGATGAATCGCCTGTGGTAGTTGGCAAAACCAAGGAAAGCCCTGACGTCAGTGATCTCGCACGGGGTCGGTCATTCCCTAATGGCTCTAACTTTGTTTGGGTCGACTTGGATTCCTTGGCCGCTAACTATGAACCCCAAGTACAAGATTTCCCTTTGAAACAGTTCACACTTTTTGGGCTGAAGTTTCAGGCCTGCTGACCTGATTCGATCCAGGACCGCCTCCAAGTTTGCGAGTGCCTGGTCAAATGTTCTGCCGTAAGCGATGACGTCATCCAGGTAACACATACACCGTGTCCACAAGTATCCACGAAGTATTGCTTCCATTAGCCGTTCGAAGGTTGCCGGTGCATTGCTAAGGCCAATGGCATGACCTGTAACTGATACAGTCCTTTCCTTGTAGCAAAGGCAGTTTTCGGCCTGTCGGTAGGTCGACTTCGACCTGCCAGTAGCCAGAGGCCAGGTCCAGGGCCGAGAAGTATATGGCGCCCGCCAGGGCGTCGTGAGTGTCCTGAATGTTGGGCAAGGGATAGGAGTCCTTGGGCGAATCAGACGGCTCAATACACCCCAAGCGTAGCATCTTGTCGACCTCCTCGTCGATGATGCTCTGCTGGGCCTGGGGGACGCGTCGTTGTCGTTGACGAATCGGGGCCAAGGTGCCAGTGTCGATCCGGTGTTGGATGACTTGAGTTCGTCCTAGCTGTCCATCGGGATGCATGAACGTGTCCTGATATTGATGAACGAGGTTGGCACAGCGCCGATGTTGTTGTGGCGCGGGTCCAGCGCGGTCCAACATTTCTTGTATATATGGCGGCAGGTCGCCATAGTGGTTAGCGTTCACTGCGGACGGTTCGGGCTCCTCTCCGGGTTTTGGCAGAGCTCCGATGACACTCTCTACCGGACTGGCGATAGCGACAGGGTCAGAACGAGTCAGTGTGATGCCAGTGTCTGCCGAATTGACCACAGTCACTTTTACACATTGCCGGTCCAGGGTCGTTAACGTTCGACCCATGACAAGGTCGGTGTCTTCCGGAAATTTCGTCAGTGGCTGATTTTTTCGTGGGTGTCGAAGTACCCGAACTCCGGAGGTCAGAACCAGTTCAACAATTGCCTCGCTGCATGCAGGGAAGGTGATGGCTCGGCGCACGGCCATCCAAACAACATTGGCTCAATGTCTTCGTGCGCGAACAGGATTTCTTTGTTTACCTGTATTGTCCCTTCATCATAGTTCACTACAGCGTTAGCTTGCCGGAAAAAGTTCATGCCGAGTATCATGCCGTCATGTATGGCAGCCACACAAAATCTCGAATGGTGGCCGACGTGGTTCGTAGATGTCGTTGGTCGGCAGGGATGTGTCAGAGCAAATCCCGTCGGAGCAAAGAGATCTGCGCTCCGGAGTTGAGGACGGCTTTCATTGTCTTATCTCCGACACGTACCGACAACTTCCAGCATTCCTGTGGCAGCTCGGGAGTTGTCAATGACGAACGAAACTGTGGGGTCATCTGGCGGCGGCTTGAAGAGCGTGTGGAGTGGCAGCAGCTTAGCCTCCGGTCTGATTGGGAAGGCGTAAAACCCACCGTCGTTGGAGATCCACTCGACCTCGGGCATGCTGTCGGTCCCGGTGCCGTCGGCGGTTGGGGGCGACACCCCTTCGGGACAACGATTTCCGCGTGGAGATCTCTGTGGGAGTGGTGCTGATACCCCTTCATGAGGAGAAGCCGGCGTTGGGGTCGGTGCGTGACACTTGGTGCACAACCCTTCAAGGAGCTGAGGTGTGGGCTGGGCCGCCTGCGGGGTCGTAATGGGCAATTGCACTGGTCTGGTTGTCATGGCATGTTTGGGTGGAGCGGGGAACATTGTTCTGTTTTATGGAAGGCCCTTGCTCCGCAGCACCTTCCTTTACCGGTTTGACGACTGTGTCGGAAGAACTGGTGGTGCCCATTGAGTCTGGTTGCCGGTCTGGTTGGGTACTGACGATACTTGAGCAGTCTTTCTGTCAGTACCGGAACCACTGGGTTGGAATGCTAGCGGCTTCATGCCGTTGCACACTAACACATCTTTGAGCCGAAAACATCGCAGCCAGCGATGGCCGGGCTTTTTGCAAAAAAAAGCACACAGCTGGTCGTCCGGGTTGTGGGGGTCTTTAGTTGGGGCCGTAGCTCGCAGGATGGAGTAGATAGTGTCTTCTCCACATAGTCTGTTTTCGTCACTAAGGACGCACTGAAATGCTTCAGCCACCCACTCGCGTGAGCAAGATGGCACAGAGTGTTCGTCAGATCCTTGCAAGCCGGTAGTGTCGATGTCAGCGGGGTCATAATAGGCCGCAATTTGTTCAGGGGTTGGTGTCTCCCACTGATTTATTTGTCCCATGGCACAAGACAGTTCACCATCAACACATTCGTCATCAGCGTATCCAGTCGCTGAGATGTCGGCACGGCGTGTGCCTCGATGATGATCCCTGTGTGTCCGTTGTTGGCGACTCACAGCCTTGAGGACGGCCGTCAGTGCGTCACTGTAGCTATTGAAAGTGAACACACCGGTTTATCAGCAATGCGGTCGGGTTGGCCGTTGATGAACTGTGAGATCACTGTTCGCTGTCGGGACTCTGGCGTGACATCGTCGAAGACTTGCTCAGCCAGAGCTTGAAGCCGTTCCAGGTAGTGCTCCGCATCCTCCTTCCATTCACCTTTGAGGAACGGTAAGTCATCGTGCTTGGATTGTCGGTGTGGCGCGGGCTCCTAGCCCTCCAGGAGTCGGCGACGGAACTCCTCCCAGGGTGTTTCCACTGGGATGTTCAGAGCTAGCGCTTCGGCGCGACCGCGCAGCGTGCTCCGGAAGGTCCTGGTTTTGTTGAGGTCGGAATATGTGAAGGCCGCAGTAAATTGTTCGAAGCTCCGGATGTACTTGGTGAGATTGACCTCCTTGAAGGTCGCACGCCATTGATCTGTTTTAGCCATTGCTAACGTTTGGGGCTCTGACGTGAGTCTCTTGGGCATGGGTGTGTCGGCGCTCACCACAGCTGGTGCTCTCGTGACGGGGGTGGCCGCTGGCGTGGCATCCGAAGCAACTGGGGCCGTAGTGATCGGAGCTGTCGGGGTCGTGTTAGCGGGGGCGGTTGGTGCTGTCGTCGCGGAGACGGCGAGCGAGGCGGCGGGTGGTGCCTGAGCGTAGCCGGGGTCGTGTGGTGTTTGTGTGGCAGGGGCTGTTTGGCTGTACTGTGGCGTCACCCATGGTATCCTGACTGAGGGTGGGATTACAGCCGGTGGTGGATATCAGGTATACCGATCCGTCTGGGGCCACACTATGGTACACTACTCTGTTTGGTTTACCATGATAGCCGATGTCTGCTACTCCACTCGGAACGCCACCATATCCGGTTGGTGGGTTCGCACAGCCGACATGAGAGGCGAAGTATCCGACAGCTTCTACTCCGTTTTGAGCACCGCTTATTCCGCCAGGGTATCCGACTGGTGGTACACCATATCCAGTGGTGTAACCGACTGACTGAGAGATCGGCTGTCCGATCATTGGCACAACACTTTCTGCCGGAGCATACACAATTGGTCTTGCGGCGAAGTGAAACGCGGCTGTTCTCCGATGGTCGGCGACGGTCGGGGTGCGGTCAGCGCTGGAGCGCGAGTATCGGAGGTTGACGTGTCGGGGTCACAAGGTCGGCGACTTGACTGGATGGTGGTTGCCGAGGTCGCGCTTGTCGTGTGGAGGCGCGAGATTCTACCATCGTGTCACGGTCTGGACAGCGGTCGTCACCGGAAGGCTCCCTGTTGTCGATCTCGCCTGGCTGGGTCGAATGTACTCTATTACGGTTCGCTCGGTCGGTAGACGAGAGTACACCATTGGTACTGGGTCGTGTTGCGTTGGCGTCATTGACGGCGCCAAGGGTCGGGTTGCCGAATAAGTGCTCGGTAGGTACCAGTTCTGTAACATTGTCAGTGTCACAAGCCCACTGCCGTATCCGAGAGTTGCTTGATGGGTGCATAACCATTGACGCATCTATGGTTACTGGTCGAATGTTCATCGTAGGGTCTTCTGGGTCGGCACAATCATACACATTTGCTCTTTGACGTGAGCGTGTATAGTCTCTGTCGGCAAAGTATCTCGGTAATTTCTGGGTCGTTCTGGCCGGCGTGGCCGAGTACGCCCTTGCGTGTGCACTAATAATGTCACTCACAGTATGTAGGGGCGCTAGCGGGTCCTCGTCCAGGAACGCTCCGATGCGGTCTTCAGGTGGCGTAGACGACCGGTCACCAATGGAGTCGAACAGGCCGGTCGGTTGTTGCTCCTGTGACAATGGAACTGTATCGATCATGGCAACTGAGCGGGGGCCAGAAGGTCGGAAGGTCGGATTCGGATTGAACGTTACCTCGTCATCCGTAAGGTCGAGCGGCTCACCGCAGGGTGTTCCGGGAGCCATTACCATCACTGCCGGTGGGGTCGATTATCCGAGACTGGCTCAGATCCTGGTGTAACTTCCCATGTGTTGAACTATGTGTTTGTAAAGGTCAAGGCCGGCAGTACGGGGTCGTTGTAGCTGATTGGATGGGGCCGAAGGTATGTGCAGTCTGACCTGTGTGTATACATTGTACGGCTTTTGTTTATGTATGTGATCGTATAGCGGCTGTGTACTTGTGTGTAAAGTCACGTAAAGAGTCTGTGTTGTCATGAAAATGTGGTGCACGGGAGGGACGGGCCGTTATAGTTGCTAAAAATACTACAATGAGATATTAGCTATTCTGTGCTCTTACCTTGAAGATG
Source organism: Terebella lapidaria (assembly GCA_949152475.1). NCBI lineage: Eukaryota > Metazoa > Annelida > Polychaeta > Terebellida > Terebellidae > Terebella > Terebella lapidaria. Next base: position 20,668,531 of record OX424566.1, on the reverse strand, counting down.
AGGTCAAAGGTCAAAATCAAGGTCATAAGAATATTCAGCATATATCATTTCCTATATGTCCACAATTGATTTCTAAGCTATAAAGTCGATAATAATCGATATATTAGCCATCTTGTGCTTTGACCTTGAAAAAGAGGACAGAGGTCAAATTCAAAGTCACGAAAATATCCAGCATATATCACTTCCTATATGTCCACAATTGATTCCTAAGCTGAAAAGTCGACATTAGATGAGATATTGGCCATTTTGTGCTCTGACCTTGAAGATGAGATCAAAGGTCAAAATCAAGGTCATCAGAATATTCAGCACATATCATTTCCTATAAGTCCACAATTGATTTCTAAGCTATAAAGTTGATAATAAGCGATATACTAGCCATCTTGTGCTTTGAAATTGAAAATGAGGTCAGAGGTCAAATACAAAGTCACGAAAATATCCAGCATATATCACTTCCTATATGTCCACAATTGATTCCTAAGCTGCAAAGTCGATATTAAATGAGATATTGGCCATTCTGTGCTCTGACCTCGAAGATGAGGTCAAAGGTCAAAATCAAGGTCATCAGAATATTCAGCATATATCATTTCCTTTATGTCCACAATTGATTTCTAAGCTATAAAGTCGATAATAAGCGATATATTAGCCATCTTGTGCTTTGAAATTGAAAATGAGGTCAGAGGTCAAATTTAAAGTCACGAAAATATCCAGCATATATCACTTTCTATATGTCCACAATTGATTCCTAAGCTGAAAAGTGATTAATAAGCGAGATATTAGCGATTTTGTGCTCTGACCTTGAAAATGAGGTCAAAGGTCAAACTCAAGGTCATCAGAATATTCGGCATATATGATTTACTATATGATCACAATAGATTTCTAAGCTGTAAAGTCGATAATAAGCGAGATATTAGCCATTTTGTGCTCTGACCTTGAAGAAGAGATCAAAGGTCAAATTCAAGATATCAGAATATTTAGCATATATCATTTACTATATGTCCACAATTGATATCTAAGCTATAAAGTCGATAATAAGCGAGATATTATCCATTTTGTCAGGTAACCTAAAAACATGTCACCCGGACATATTCTTACGCATTCTATTCCTTCTATGCTGTGGCTTGTTAGATGAAAGATACGGTAACCTAAAAAGACAGATCAGTGATGGGAACACCTGTTTTCCTGCAAAATCGATTTGAACTAGGGTGAAACGGTTCTACAGTCGACCAGGCGGGAGTGGAGAAGGGCAGGCTATCATCCATTTCGATACTTTCCATTTCAGAATTAGGGTAGTTCTTAGTTGTTCGTACCAGTCTGATGACTGTGAGTGGTAACTATATATATCTTTTCACATTTAGCGTCAAGCACATAGTTATTACATTTAGCGTCAAGGCACGTGCCTTGGTTTTTACATTTACCGTTAGGTTTCACATTTAGCGTTAGTGTGTTTTCACATTTACCGTTAGGTTTCACATTTAGCGTTGATTTCACATTTACCGGTTCAACAGACGTGGCCATCATTTGCTACACAAAGCAATCTATTTGCTCCGTGTATATTTACAGTATTACGTTAATACAAGTTTTTGGAACAAAATTAAAATAAATGTGGCAGAAATAAGCTATCGTAGCTTTTGAAACTTTTGTTCTGATTTGTTTTTTTCCGATATTTGCCTGTCACCAACTCAGAACATTATCTTGCACTAAAATAATATTGATGAAATGTACATAGGTAGCATGTAATTTGTTCAGCATCCTAAATGGGCCATATACAATTTAATTCGGTGTACCACCCCGGTAATCAACCTACATTTCATATGGTATAAAATTGTGGGGTAACATTCATAAGAACGATCTAATGTAATTAGTGCACACACTGAACTTATTTGCTTGATTCTTGCTTGATTCCCACTTGATTCCCGCTTACAGCTTAGTACTGGTGCATGCATAAAAACGGCTACTGAAGGGCTTGAAAACCCGGGATTTTCGGGTTGGAACAATATCTCATGAAATACACTTTATAAAGTGTTTATGTGCCAATTGATGCGTCAGAGCCCTAACATACCTTCATATTCATTCAATGGAATCATTTGGATGGTCTACAAGTGTATTTATTTGGTATATTTGGAGTTTACATAGTCAAATCTGGGAGACTTCTGACAACTTCATTAACGATGATTTAACCATTACCAGTAAATGGGTAGAGTATACATTATTCCAGGTAATGTTATTTACCTGAGATAGCTGACCAAATCAACTGTCAGAAGCATATTTACCATCAAGGATAATATTTTTCAAAGAAAAAATATGATTCTAAAAAAATTAGCTCAAGGGCTAAGGAAAGTTACCGATAATAAGTGAAATATTAGCCACATTGTGCTCTGACCTTGAAAATGAGGGCAAAGGTCAACTTCAAGGTCTTGACAATATTCAGCATATATAATTTTCCGAATGTCCAAAATTGATTCCTAAGCTGTAAAGTCGATAATAAGCGAGATATTAGCCATTTTGTGCTCTGACCTTGAAAATGAGGTCAAAGGACAAATTCAAAGTCACAACATTATTCTGTATATATCATTTTCTACATGTCCACAATTGTTTCCTAAGCTGTAAAGTCGACAATAAGCGAGATATTAGTCACTTTGTGCCAGGACCTTGAAAATAAGGTCAAAGGTCAAATTCAAGGTCATCAGAATATTTAGCGTATATCACTTCCTATATGTCCACAATTGATTCCTAAGCTGAAGTCGATAATAAGCAAGATATTAATAATTTTGTGCTATGACCTTGAAAATAAGGTCAAAGGTTAAATTTAAGGTCATCAGAATATTCGGCATATATCATTTCCTGCATGTCCACAATTGATTTCTAAGCTGTAAAGTCGATAATAAGCGAGATGTTATAGCCATTTTGTGCCCGACCTTGAAAATGAGGTCAAAGGTCAATTCAAGGTCATCAAATTATTCGGCATTCATCATTTCCTATACGTCCACAATTTATTCCCAAGCTGTGAAGTGGATAATAAACGAGATATTAGCCATTTTGTTCTTTGACCTTGAAAATGAGGTCAAAGGTCAAATTCAAGGTCATCAGAGTATTCGGACTATTACATTTCCTATATGTGCACAATTGATTCCTAAGCTGTAAAGTCGATAATAAGTACGATATTAGCCATTTTGTGCTCTGACCTTAAAATCAGATCAAATATCAAATTCAAGGTCATGACAATAATCAGCACATATCATTTCCTAATTGTCCACAATTGATTCATAGTCTCTAATCTCAATATTAAGTGAGATATTAGGCATTATAAAGTGTCCCATTATAAAGCATAGGAGAATTTAACATGGGAAAGTCCCATTTTGGACCCGTTGACAAAATGAAAATGGCCGCCACACGCAGACCGGCGATTCAGGGGCAACGAAACTTATACACATCACAGAGGTATATGAGGAGAATCTTTTGAAATACAAATCTCAAAACTGTCTGAACAATTTTGGAGAAGTCAGAAATTGGTCGTTTTTCGTCGAAAATGGCCGCCATTTTGAAGAAAATGCGAAAATAAAAAACTAAATAATACTCCATTTTTGAATTATTTTTAGGCATTTTTGTGCAAAATTTCAGAAAGATTCACCCGTAAACTTTAAAGATAATCATGTGGACGGACGACGCCAACGCCGACGGATGACAGACACCGCCACGCCAATAGGTTATCGGATCTTAGGTTCGGTAACCTAAAACAAAATCACTGTACCGTTATGAAGTCGTGGGCTATAACCGTGTCACTACTATCTAGCCACCACGTCATTACGCTACATAACTTTATCGTGTGACTTTCAAAAATACCTCCACGTAATTGAGGCGCCCTCGTCAACTCCAATATTTCACCATATTCGATTTTTTGTTTTACAAAATGGCATAATTGGTTGGATCTTGGTTGCATTTATACGTTGGTCCAACGTTGATGAACAACGTCGGTCAGACATTGGCAACATAACATAGGCCATTCAGTGGATAAACAGTGGATTACCAACGTCGAATTCCCGACAAACTGCCAACGTTGGCAAAGTGGTTTTGTCAATGTGACCGCGATGTTGGCAGCACCTCGCTGGCCCTCTGTTGGACCAACGTTGTATTACCAACGCCGACTTCCCCAACCAATCGCCAATGTTGACCCTACGTAACCGTGCTATCTGGGTATTCATGAAAACAATTGCCTATGTGCTGAATTTGCCACCAACGCGGACCGTTTTAAGGACAAAATGGATGCAAGCCGAGTTTGAATCTTGGTGTTGCAACTAATTTTAAGCCCATAATACATAATACAAACAATTTAGGCGTGAAAATGTCATACTAACCTTCCAACTTTGTCTGTTTCAGCTCGATGGTAGCTCGATGTTGATTTTGTATGTGACGGTCAAACGACTGGTTGTAACACCGAACGCATTATCTAACAGAATAAACAATGGAACATAGCCTCACTTTTTATTTGCGCAAGTTATCACGAATTTGCATGCACTTCTGAGAACTACTTCACTATTTTCCAAAAACTACTGGTCAAAAATGATCTCTAAGCAATATTGCATTTCCAACGTGATAGTTCTCGTCTGCGATTAATTGACCTCCTGTACATTTACAACACTTTCTACCATGTGCATACTCATGTGAAGTACTCTGAGGTGTTGATGTAGGTCAAGACTGTATAGTGTCTTACGACTTTCCTTGTTCTCGTTTCGTCACTAATGTTTTCAAGTAGGTAACACATCTTCTGACGTGGATCAATCAAGAGGCAAACATTTTTTTAACAATAGCTATTTTCCTTATTACCTTTATTTTCCTTGTTTCAACATACTGTGACCCTGTCGTCCAATACACGAAATGTGTGCATTGCTCGATCTATATTGCAAATCGATCGAAATCGTGTGTCTCACTGCACCAAAAAACCCGCAAAAACCCTCACTGAATTATCTAGTATTCCGAGAACATGACATGTATGCTACCGGACAGGCTGGGTTCCATCGTGCGGCCTGGATTTTGTAAGCCGGTGTTGCTTGATTCCCGCTTACAGCTTGGTACTAGTCCATGCAAAAAAAAAACGGTCACCGAACAGCCTGAAAACCCGGGATTTTCGTGTTGGACCAATATCTCATGAAATAAACTTTATACAGTGTGTGTGCGCTAATAAGTGTATCAGAGCCATGAAATACCTTCATATCTATTCAATGGAATCATTTGGATGGTCTATAGGTGTATATATTAAATTGTATTTGGTATATTTTGAGTTTACATAGTCAAATCTGGGAAATATCTGGCAACTTCATAAATCGGTGATATAAGCATCGTCAGTGAATGGGTGAACATTGTTGCAGGCCTAATATTATTTACCTGAGATAGCTGACCAAATCAACTGTCAGAGGCATATTTAGCATCAAGGATACAAGTTTCGAAAGAAAAACAAGAATTCTAAATAAAATCATGCTTGAGAGCAGTTTGCTGACCCAGGTAAAGTTTGCCAGAAATCTCTCACATTTCGATATTAAACTGGAAAATATATCAACTGTATCCAACTTACGCTACTCAAAATGTTTCCATAGAGTGGCTATGAGGGTCCCCCCATGGCTCTGACACATTCATTGGCACATACACACTGGGTTTCATGAGATATTGGTCCAACACGAAAATCCCGGGTTTTCAGTCCGTTCGGTGACCGTTTTTTTGCATGGAGTACCAAGCTGTATGCGGAAACCAAGCAAAAGCCGGTGGCATATGCGCTTGCACATTGGGCATACTATGTAGGCCTACTTTTTCATAGACCTACTGATATGTCTCACAGAATTTGTTTAAATAGCCGTTTCAAGTAACAACTACATAATCACACTGCTCGACCTTGAATACTGTCTGGACAATATTTATGGACAGTATAACTGAGGGTAAAAGCCAGGAATAGAACTGGGGATGCCTCACACATGAGGATTCCGTTTTAAGTGACGTCATTTCGCAGGTGTATGGTTGCCTAGGGAGACAACGCGAAGCGATATTGATCCACGTGCTGGTTTATTTTGCGCGTGTGGAAGTCTGGTTTTGGGAAAAGCAAAAATCCCGATGGTATTTCCCGGGATTTGGAGTAGAGAAAGGTTTTGCTGAATGTATGCTATGTCGGCAATTGCGATCAGAAAACGAGCTAAATTGACAGGGGTGTTCAACGTCATTTTATGAAAAATTGGTACTATCATGCTCTATAGTGACCTAGATTTTATTGAAGTACTATGATTATACTATCACACCCTGTCAACCGTTAAGCCCTAATTTTTTTTTGGAGAGGTGAAACGCACATCCGAAGTTGCCCAATTTAACATTGATTTAAATGCAGCCGATAATTGGTCATATCAACCCTTGACACGTACCATGGCGCCAAGGTATTCGCTAGGTGGAGCAATGGCATCATAACGTTTGCCCTATACTCGTCAGGTTTCGTCATAACGTTTTCCCTATATTCCCTAGGAGCGTCATAAAGAACCCAATAAGTGCCAGGATGCCATATCGTTTGCCCTAAACTCGCTATGGCCGTAACAAGGAACCATTTGAATGTCAGGTCGTGTATCATAACGCAAGGGAACTTGCAAGAGGAATCACAAGGAACCCAGTAAATGCCAGGGGAGCCACCCTGGGCCTTATATCTTAATGCATCCATAATGTTTTGAACATAATATGTTTCATTTTTTAAATTTATTTATTTGAATTATTATTATTTTAACAGCCACAACCACAACCACAACCACACCACAATTTATTTATTTGAATTATTATTATTTTAACAGCCACAACCACAACCACAACCACACCACAGCCACAACCACAGTGAGAGCACCGTAATTATTCAATTAGTTCTAATGGCTAACAATAATAAAATTTTGAAATGTTTGAATTATCAGATTCATGATAAAATCGTCCGTCAAAACGATCCCAACCCAGATCGATAATGCCATGGCAGATACGCCTACGCGAATTGACAACGCCTCATGCTGGTTGGTTAGGGCCTGTATGATTGATAGTTTAACTGCAGGCAACTAGCATTTAAAAAAGACTTGAATAACTGGCTGCTGAATCGCCGGGTAACTGTAATTTATAATCTCTCATCGATGCTAGATTCTAGTCATATTGCATGTGTAATCGAGTCACTCGACTCGGAATCTCTTCAATGGCCCGCAAACCGCCTGGCACTATGAGGTCCGCGCTTTTTGTCATACCCTGCACACACTGCCACCTGGCGAATATATCGCTGATTACTCATTTCATAGTGCTGCCACCTGGCGAGTTGTAAGTTTTGGCAGCTGACAAGTTGATTTCGATCGTTGTTTCAATCAAAATTTTGATCATAATTTTGACTGTTCGAACTAAACGAGTCAATTTAAAAATTATTTTTTTGAAAAATTTTATGGTGTTCAAAATATTAGAGTGTTCGAACTAATTGGATAATTACGGTAGTTGCTGACCAGATGACCTAGCTCACAGCTAGCTCATTTGGAGGTGACCTAGCTCATACTATGATTTTCGAGACATTCATGCATATACTATGATTTTCCAGACATTTCTGGGTACGTTATGATATTCTAGACATTTATGGCTATGTTATGATATTCCAACATATATGGGTACGCTATGATTTCCCAAATACTTATGGATGCGTTATGACTTTCCAATATTTATTAGTACGTTATGAATTTCCAAACATTTATGGGTACGTTATCATATTCCAGACATTTATGGAAACGTTAAGATTTTCCCAAACTTATGGGTACGTCATGATATTAGACATTTATGGGTACATTATGACGCCGCTGGTTTTCCCTAGCAAATACCGTGGCGCCACCTGGATGGTACTACACTACTCACATAACATGGGCACAAATGATTCTGTTTCAGCAACCAGTTTTTCAGCGAACATTTCTTCCACAAGAAATTTGACATGACAGATTCTTTTGTCACGATTCTTTCGTGAATGGTTGCTCGTGTTTTTTTTGTTACCGCATCTTTAGTCTGATAACCTATTGGCATTGCGTTGCGTCAGGCTTTGGCGTCGTGCGTCAACAGTTTTATCTTTGAAGTTTACTGTCGATTTTTTCCTCGAAATGTTGCACAAAATTACCTATAAATATTTCGATAAGGTGGTATTTCTCAATTTCTTCATTTCTTTTATTGTTTCAAAATGGCGGGGGTTCTTGGTGAAAATTTTCGGTGATGAATGCCAATTTCTTGGTGAATATCAATTTCGACCTCGTTTTCTCAAAAATCTGTACAGTAATGTTTTTAAGTCTGGGGCATATACAATTTCGAGATTTTTTGCAAGTTCTTGGCACCAAACATTTTCTCAACCTTCAGTTAATCTGGAAATGGAAAAGTTTTGGTGCCATTTTTTTCATAAACCTGAAAATGCATATTTGGCCTAAAAACGGGGGTTGGGGTGAAAACGTCGGCGCGAATACTGAACTTTTTTTCAAACATGTAAGAAATATGTCGTGTAATACGTGTATACCAAAGAGACCAGCGAGATCCCTAGAAGACATAATAGTGAGGTTATGGATGATATGACCAAGTAAAGACCCCAAAACGTGGGTATAGGGGTAAAATTGGTGTCAGAAAATATGGAAAATTATGATAGTCAGGCACGTATAATAGGTGTGCGTGAATCCCCTCAACTATCCTCCTAAACCAACCTTCTAAGAGTTGAATATTAATTATGTGTTTGAAGCCCCATATATGGGAAAATGGGTTCCTGGGCCTTCTTCAAAATGGCCACCGTCGAAATTCGAGAATAATATTTTAGGCGATAACTCGACTTCTGTTGCAGTTACAAGCATGATTTGGTATCTACACCCATGTTGTTGATAACGGGGAATGCAATGGTGTCGGTGATGAGTACCTGTGACCGTTGGTTGCCTTATAATGCAAAATGGCTAAGAAAGAAACCTGCGGAAATCATATTTTCTGTCATGGTGCAACTGATATGTGTAGAAATCCTGAACCGTTATCTCATTGGAATAGTGCCAAGATGGATACTCTTGAATTTTCTGAATTTCTATTGCAAAATGTTGTATTTTACTTTTGTTATTGGCATCATCAAAATCTGACTGTGTGGCGAAATAGCGTGTCTCCCGCTGGCTATTACGCCGACAGGATCGATATGTCGTGCGTTAACACAAAACAAGAGTCCGACGTATCTTTCCAATAATCCGATGTTTATTGGGATGATTCAATTTCGATGAGACGATCACGGCATTCACACGTGATCCCCGTAAAATAGTCTGAAATATCCTAAGTCCGATATAGTTCGATTTCTTCTGGATTTACAATATTCTTCTTATATTTTCTTGTACCTCTCTACTATATTTCTTTGTTACTTCTTTCGTCTCTAAGTTCTAATCCACACAATACTAAAACTGACCAGAGTCCGGGAAAGTGCTGGGCCATGTGTTGAGTGTCTGTAATTTTCCCGCATCGTGGACAGGAGCTCATGTGATTCGTTGAATAGGATGTAATGTCTAGGTAGGCGTGGTTAAGTGTCTGGAAATGTGGTGATTGGAGGGAATGGGGGTGTGTCATCGTGAGTAGAGTTGTTTACATGAGGTGCGGTGGCTAGGACGGTGCGTGCTGGTGACGTAAGGTAAGTATGGAGTCATGTGATGAATCTGTGCCATGTATGTCGCGTGGGAGAACGTGTAAGGGAGGGGTTTTGGGTCGTCACAGTCTTCAATATTCTACATTACATCCCTTCGTAAAATTACCCCCGGGAATTTACCCTACCCTACCCTACCCTACCCTACCCTAAACCTAACTGTCCAAAAATCTAAACATGATAAGCTATAAAGTCCTAGAGGGAAAACACATTCACCGCGTGGAACAATGGTAAAACAATGAATACAATAAAAATTCTAACTGTCAAAATAAAGTCATCAGTCAGTCAGTCGATAAGATGATATGAACACATTGGACAAATACATTTACAACAATGACAGATGAGAATAATCAAACACATAAATCAAACAAATATATCACAGGTTAATTCGCACCATGACCGTGTCATCGTGACAGGTTGATTGTCAAATAATGTCGGTAATGTTGAATCATCTCAACAACAGCCAACAGTTCTCTATAAGTCGTACAATCATTCTGTTGTGTGCCGGACAGCGTCTTGCTTGCAAAGACGATCGGTATTTCTTTTCCGTTCACACGCTGTGAAATGGTGCCTCTGATGGCGTAACCGCTGGCATCCGTATCAAGGATGAAATAATCGTCCTCTTCCTGTGACGGATGGGCAAGCTTGTGGGCCTTGATGAGTGCGTTCCGCAGCCTCTGAAAGGCTTTCCGTTGGATTGATCCCCATGTGAAGCGACATTCGCCCCGGGTGAGCATGGTGAGTGAGACCAAGGGTTCTGCAATTTCGGCATAGTCTCCTGTGATAATTGGCGAATCCCAGGAAGGCTCGTACGTCCGTAATCTCACAGGGAGTCAGCCATTCCCTAATAGCCTTAACCTTGTTCGGGTCCATCCTGATACCTTGTCCGCTTATAATGAATCCCAGGTATAGGATTTCACATTGAAAGAGTTCGCACTTTTTGGATTGTAGACATAACCCGGCGGTTCGTATCCGATTTAGGACCACTTCCAGGTTGGCAAGCGCCTGATCAAAAGTGCGTCCATATGCTATCACATCGTCCAGATAGCACATACATCTGGTCCACAGATATCTGCGTAAGATAGTCTCCATGAGATGTTCGAAGGTCGCTGGTGCGTTACTTAGTCTGAACGGCATGACCTTGAACTGATACAGGACTTTCCTGGTGGCAGAGGCTGTCTTGGGTCGGTCCGTCGGGTCCACCTCGACCTGCCAATAGCCTGAGGCGAGTAGTTCGCTTCAGCGAATGCGTCATGGGTGTCCTGGATGTTCGGCAGGGGGTACCAGTCTTTCCGTGTTAGGCTCCGGCGAGTGCGTCATGGGTGTCCTGGATGTTCGGCAGGGGGTAGGAGTCTTTCCGTGTTCTTTCCGTCATTGAGCAGATGATAGTCCACACAGAATCTGACCTGTCCATTTTTCTTTCGTACCAACACCACCTGTGAACTCCATGGCGATTCCAAAGGTTCGATACATCCCAGCCGCAGCATTTTATCAACCTCCCCATCTATGATATGTTGCTGGGTCTGGGGTACGCGGCGTTGCCGCTGACGAATTGGGGCATTTGTACCCATGTCGATCCGCTATTGCACTACATGTGTCCGTCCGAGTTGTCCGTCAGGGCACATGAAAGTGTCTTTGTACCGATATACCAAGTTGGCACAGCACCGTTGCTGTTCGGGTGGTAGTCTGGCACGATCCACCATCTCCCGTAGGTGTGGCGGGAGGTCTTCGTAATGGTTAATTCCTGTGAGGAACCTCTGGTTCGGCAAGTGCCCACAATACTGTCAACTGGGCTCGCTATGGCTACTGGGTCTGAGCGAGTCAGGGTTACGCCCGTATCCGCGGGGTTCCCCACAGTTACTTTAACACACTTCCGATTCAATGAGGTCAATGTGTGACCCATGATTAAGTCCGTTTCTTCAGGAAAGTTCGTCATGGGCTGAATAAGCCGAGGGTGCTGGCATACTCTGACCTTTGAGGTTGGCTTCACTGCGTGGCAGCACCGAAACTGCCCGGCATACAGCCATGGGCACAACATTAGCTTCGAAGTCCTTGTGTGCGAACAAGATTTCCTTATTAACTTTGGCAGTTCCTTCACCATAATCATCACGTCATGAATTGCCATTACACAGAATGTCACTGTTATTTCCTTCATTCAGACTTTAACCGTCTCCGATGACGTCCCGGATGGTCGCCGTGGTCGGGGGTAGAGTGCGCTGTTCGGCAGGTACATATCGTAACAAGACCTTTCGGTGCAGAGAAATCTGCGCTCTTGAGTCCAACACTGCCTTACGAGTTTGTTTTCCGGCACGCACCGACAGTTTCCAGCACTCATGAGCAGCCCGACTATTGCTGATGATGAGTGGTCTGTCGAGATACTCCTCGGGTGGCAGAAGCGGGAGTGTCAGTGTCGATGGCTTGGTTTCAGGTCCGTATGGAAAGGCGTAGAAGCCTCCATCATCCGACACCCATTCGATTTCGGACATGTAGTCCATTCCGGTATTGTTGGCGGTGCGTGGCAACACCCCTTAGTGACGATTAGTCCGTGGTGGCCTTCGCGGCAGTGGTTCGGACACCCCTTCGTTGAGTGATTCCGGACTCGACGTTGATGAAGCACATTTGGCGCACACCCCTTCGCGAGGCGGAAGTGCCGGTGATGGCAGCACCGACCTTGGTGGTGTCGCAACTGTAGTCGTGGGTACAATAACTGGCATGGAGCTGTGAGCGTAGCTCGGGTTAACAGAAGGTCCTTGCTCCACAGTTCCTTCCTCCTTTAGTTTGACGACTTGGCCTGTGGTGCGGCTAAGCCGGAGGCGACGTCGTAGCCGGTGGCTTAGAGTTCGATTTCGGTATACCGATCTGTTTGTTATTTCCATTTGCGCCAAGGCGTGGCGGGAATGGTTTCATTCCTTTCCTACCAGTATGTACTAGTATTCATCACTGAGAGCGCATTGGATAGCTTCCGCAACCAATTCGCGAGAACAGGAAGGGACCGAATGTTCTTTACACCCTTGTAGTCTGGTCGTGTCGCTATTGGCAGGGTCGTAGTATGCCGCAACCTGATCGGGAGTTGGCGTGTCCCAATGGTTTATCTGTTCGATTGCACAATCATTCTCCAATTCTCCGTTTTCAGCATACCTGTGGTAGGTAGCGTCCGCTCGGCGGGTACCGTGTGGTCGGTCTCTCTCAGCCCGCTGTTGTCGACTCTCTGCTTTCAGTACAGCCGTAAGTGCATCGCTGTACGAATCAAATGTCAACACACACAGACTATGCGCAATATGGTCAGGCTGACCATTGACAAGTTGCGATATAACAGTTCGTTGTCGGGATTCGGACGTGACGTCATAGAACACCTGTTCTGGTATGGCTTGTAGCCGTTTCAAGGAAATGTTCAGCGTCTTCTTTCCATTCACGTTTTAGAAACGGAAAGTCATCACGTTTCGATTGACGTCGGGCGGTGGGTTCCCACCCTTCTAGGAGACGGCGCCTAAACTCTTCCCAAGGCGTATTGATCAGAATGTTCAGAGGGATTGCTTTCGCTTGTCCCCGTAACGTACTACGGAATGTCGTAGTTTTGTTCAAGTCCGTGCACATAAAGGCAGTCGTGAATTGTTCGAAACTGCGGAGGTACTGGTTCAGGTTGTCCTTGAAAGTGGCACGCCACTGTGCCGTCTTGCGGGGGGTCAGCGCTGATGGTACGGCGACGGGCTCTTGAGACTCCGATGTCGTAGCGCTATCGGTCGCCATAGAAATGACGGGGATTGGCGGCGTGGTCTCCGTGGTCGGGCGGCGGTGGTCGTAGCGACCGGTATGATGTTGGACGTGGCGTCGGGTGCGGGCAGGTAACCAGCGTTGCTCGGCAACGGCACGGTCTGGGGGACCGGTCCGTATGGTGGTGACATTGCCTGAATTCCGTATGACGGAGTTGGGTACGACATTTGCGGGAACTGATATCCCGAACTAGGAGCGACACACTTGGAACTGCTACTCCAGGGTTTTGCGGAACAATCCCAAGATTGAGCACTATTCCGTGATTGTATGCAGTTACACCGTGTGCTGGTATTCCGTTAGGTACTGCTACTCCCCCATGATTGGGTATTGCTATTCCCCCATGATTGTGCATGGGCACCGCAATTCCATGGTTAAATACTGCTACTCCCCTATGACTGGGTACTGCTATTCCCCCATGATTGTGCATGGGCACTGCAATTCCATGGTTAGATACTGCTACTCCCCCATGATTGGGTACTGCTATTCCCCCATGATTGTGCATGGGCACCGCAATTCCATGGTTAGGCACGTAGCTGTGTGAGGCGGAATGCCCTGCAGGAAGCGATGGTTCGACGATCGGTGGTCTGATGTTGGCTACCGATGGTGGTGGATACGCGGCGTGCGTATTTTCGCTGGTGTCGGAGATCGGGACTCCGATGTCGCATGGTCGGCGATCGGTGGTGTCGTAGGTATATCAGACCTCCGATCTCAGCGCGGGTTGGTAAAGTCGCGTCGACAGGACGTTCGGCTGGGCAGTGTCGGGTCCGGCGGCGGGTGCAGGGGTGCTCTCCGTGGTGGGTCTCCTCCGGTTCGGCTGGTTTCAGTTGTATACCAACACTGTCTGCCCCTGATGACGCCAGTGTGTCTTTGGACTTGTCATATCTGTTCCATAGGGTTTGTTTCTGATTTCTAAATTATTTTGATAGGTTGTTGGGCAGTTGTATACCAATTCCATAAGGTGTACAGTAGAAACAACTACATTTAACACACTATCTGCCCCTGATGATGCCAGGGTGTCTTTGGATAGAGTATTGGGTCGGGCTTTGTTTCTATTGCAAAATGTTGTATTTTACGTTTGTTTTCATAGTTATTGGCATCATCAGAAGCTGACTGTATTGGTGGTAATATATTGATACTTACATTCATACCACTGAATTGGTGTCACTGCTGGTGGACGTTAAATCTGTCCCTGAGGATACCATCAACTAAGTAACTTTCTGGCTTGTGATTAGGTACTCATGTTCTTGTCATATATCTGTTCCATGGGGTTTGTTTCGGATTTCTAAATTATTTTCATAGGTTGTTGGGAAGTTGTATACCAATTCCATTAGGGGTACAGTAGGAACAACTACATTTAACGTAGTCCACTACAAACAGTGAGGTAACGAAGAGTCAAAATTTAAAAGTCATTTCTTAAATATTATCTCTTCAAAATGACATATTTTATAGAGTAAATGATCAGCATCCTAATACTGAAAAGAAAACAGGGGGTCACCGTTCTCGTTTCTTCTACATATTCGATCGAAATCACACACATTTACCTAAAATGACATAAATTATGGCATTTTTGCACATTTTTTTCGTCCATATTCACATCTTGCATCGTGTTTTCTATGCGAACGGATACGGTGACCCCCTATTTTCTTTTCAGTTTCAGGACGCTGAACAGTAATTCTATAAAATATATCATGTTGAAGCTCTAGAATATGTTGACACAGTTATTCATTTTAAAAAACTCTTTGACCCCCTCCCCTCACTGTTTGGAGCGGACTACCTTAAAGTCATAGTAGCAAGGTACCATTATATGGTTTTATTCCTGTTCAGATAAAGGCATTGTGGACATTTGGTGATAAAAAAGATGTTCGCGTTAATTGGTAATTAATAACAGCGACATATAATCGAGTATATTGAGCCAGTATTGCAATCGCCTTCTCATGCCGATGAAAAAATAGCTTCGGCAGTTTCCGTAATCGTGACGTCAGTTGAGGCAGAATGTGCTTTGATGGCTGGCCAAAAACGTAAAACACGTAATTTGGGCGGTCAGCTCAAAGATAGAAAACTACTCCAAAATGCATGAGATTCAAAAGAAAACACGTGAAAACCAAGAAATACTGGACATCTTGCATTTCAACAAACCTCCTTTCTGGGAGAATAAATAGTACTGATTATAAATATCAAGACAAGAAATGCCGTATTCCCACCATCTCACCCGTTCACTTGAATTGTCAAACATACACAACGAGAATGAATATGCGACATGCAGTTTACCTTGCTGGCTACATGTACTTTCAATTCTGCCTCAACTGACGTCACCAACCACGTGACCCATACTAAAATCGTGATCAAAATCTTCGGTAATTTACGGAAGGAGTGCCTATTTGATTCAATATCTCGAAACCCATTGATTGTATTTTTAAAATTCGTTCGAATTTACAGATAACTATTCATAATGGACTGAATGAAAAGCACTTTCATCGGCATGCTACTAGGTCTTTAACACACTGTCTGCCCCTGATGACGACAGTGTTTCTATGGATAAGCTATTTGGTCGGGCTTTGTTTTTACTGCAAATTGTTGTATTTTACGTTTGTTATTGGCATCATCAAAATCTGACTGTATTGGTGGTAATAGATTGGTACTTACATTCATACCACTGAATCGGTGTCACTGCTGGTGGACGTTAAATCTGTCCCTGAGGATACCATCAACTAAGTAGCCTTCTGGCTTGTGATTAGGTACTTATGTTCTTGTCATATATCTGTTCCATGGGGTTTGTGTCGGATTTCTGAATTATTCTCAAAGGTTGTGGGGCAGTTGTATACCAATTCCATTAGGTGTACAGTAGAAACAACTACATTTAACAAACTGTCTGCCCCTGATGACGACAGTGTTTCTTTGGATAAGCTATTTGGTCGGGCTTTGTTTTTATTGTAAATTGTTGTATTTTTCGTTTGATATTGGCATCATCAAAATCTGACTGTGTTGGTGGTAATAGATTGGTACTTACATTCATACCACTGAATCGGTGTCACTGCTGGCGGACGTTAAATCTGTCCCCGAGGATACCATCAACCAAGTAGCCTTCTGGCTTGTGATTAGGTAGTTATGTATTTGTCATATATCTGTTCCATGGGATTTGTTCCTGATTTCTAAATTATTTTCATAGGTTGTTGGGCAGTTGTATACTAATTCCATCAGGTGTACAGTAGAAACAACTACATTTAACACACTGTCTGCCCCTGATGACGCCAGTGTGTCTTTGGACAAACTATTTAGTCGGGTTTTGTTTCTATTGCTAAATGTCGTATTTTAAGTTTGTTATTGGCATCATCTGATCATCAAAATCTGACTGTATAGGTGGTAATATATTGATACTTACATTCCTGGATATACGACCCGATGATGAACGTGACGATCGCTTCTGGCTGTTGTGAAATTGACCTATCGCCAAAACCCCAAAAAGTTGTCCGAGTTGCACATATTACGTCGGCAAACTTCTCTTTGGCCAATAATAACGTTTTGCAAAATTCGTCGAGAATGACGTAAAAAGACTCGGACAAACTGGTTTGGCGATAGGTTAATTTAGCCATTTGTTGTCAGTTGACTTATTATTATAGTAAAATGGCGGATGATGGATATAAATAAGGTAAGGTAAGTCACTTGTACATCAACATACAACATTCATACTACACAATACAAAAACTAATGTACCCAGCACAAAAGGCTTCTAAGTGTGAAGAATATCGTTCACGGCCGATATCAAGCCGACTTAAACTGGGTCGTTGTGCAATTAAAAGAAGGCCGGCAGTAGAATTTCACTGTTTATTGTGATGATAGTGACCAATGTCCAGTCACACCACAATCGGGGCCGATCACACACTAAAGTCCGGATGATGTATATCCCGTCCTACTAGATATATCCTATAGTATAGTCCTTCATATAACGATATTATATCCACTTCTGTATTGTCTTTATATATCTTCTTTATAACACTATTGCAGCCATTGTAAGAATACGTCTGTTCACTTGGGCTGCCTCTTCTCAACTGCGCAAATAACTGGGGCCGAGGGATCATGTGTCTGTGTAATTTCCCGCCAAGTGTAAGCGGTGTTGTGATAGGTTGAATGTATGGTGCAATGCGCTGATGTCACCGGGAAAATGGGTTTCCCCGGCTCGTGTCAATACTTGTAATGCCTGTATCTGTGCACGTGATGTGTGGAGTATGTGTGTCAAGTTCTATGTATAGAAGTCAGTGCATGTGAAGGTCAAGGCCGAGTAAACGGGGCCGAGTGTACTGAACTAGCGGGGCCGCAGGTGCGTGGTTTGACCTGTGTGTGTAACCATGACTCATGGAGTTTATGCTTGTGATCGTATAGTGTGTACTTGTCCTGTATGTAAGTCATGTAGAATGAATGTTTGTTGTGGAAATGTGTAGTGCGCGGGAGGGACGGGAGTTACAGTCGCTAAAATTACTACATAAGTGACACTCAAAATAACTATATCTCACATACGTATACATTTAAATATAATCTACAGGCACATTCATTTTTGGTTATACATTTTTCTGATATTCCAAGCATTATATACGAATTCATATACAAACACATGCCCTCTAGTTATCATTTTTCATCATTACTCCGTAGTTCAAAATTAGAAATCTGTAAACTATTTCTCATATTGTCATAAAAAAAAGACCTCAGGTGTGCATATTTCAGACAGTTAAACAGAAAGTGTTGTTCGTCCTCTATAATGTCATTATTACACATATTACAAAGTTCTTTCTTCGGCTGTTTGTTTTCTAAATTTTCTACTGATACAGTACATTTTTAAACCTACCCGTATCTTTTGCTAATGGCAGTATACCACATCGGAGTTGTGCAAATAGAGATTGTTTATATCTCGATAAATTTCTGAGTACATATAACTCTGGTGCAAATTGATTTTCAAATTTAATATATGTACGTAATTTGGGCTTTGACATCACACACAACTACCATTCTTTATGCATCTCGACCAAACATTCTTCACTAACAAGCTTCATATTGAATAATTACAGACTATTGGTATTCCAATGGGTACAAACTGTGCACCATCTTTGGCAGACCTGTTTTTATACTCATATGGATCAGATTTTGTCCAACACCTACAACATGTACAAAGAGGAGTATCAAAGTTTCGAACTAGTAGCTTTAATTTCACTTTCTGATACATAGATGATGTATTGTCAATAAATAATCCCAAGTATGGTGATTATTTGGATGATATATCCTAAGGAATTTAAAAATAAAGATACTACAGACTCCTCTAATTTTTCCAATTATTTAGACCTAAGGTTGGAGATTGATGGAGATTCTAACCTGTCAACTAGGTTGTATGACAAACGTGATGATTTCAATTTTTCCATAGTCAATTTAAAAATGGCCATTTACGGGGGTTCATGAGTTTCCCTGTCATTTTTGTTTTCTCTCACTTCGTATGCCTGATATGACTTTCTGTCCCCGGACTATGAGATTGGATAACGGACCCTGTTTTGTTTGCTCGGAATACTTAATACTGGGTATTGATTCCACGTCTATCCCTTTTCTAAGCAGCAACATCCCTATGTCGCCAGCATATGGCGTGTTTGTCTCACAACTCATACGCTCAGAGTATATCAACTCATTCCAGAGCTAGTTGCAAATATGAGGACTTTGTTCACCGAAGTTCCCAGCTAACTTCTAAACTGCTGCGACAGGGATATGTTTTACCAAGACTAATACACGGGGGTTGATCGGATGCAGTAACAATTGTTACCGCATCCCGCCACGATGACCACGCCAAATGCCGGTATTGACAAAGTGGTTGTTTTTGTATATTTTAGGCAAAATTCTTCATGTTTGTAACGATTAGTTCAACTACTGAATCGTTTTATCATCTGTGAATAGTCACAGTCACACTTGTCATGTCTTGTGTTCTCTGGTAATTGTGTTTTTAAAATACTCGAAGATGCAGTAACATTTATTAAATGCCCGTTCAGGATGCAGTAACAATCTTTCAAAGATGTAGTAACAATTGTTTTCAACACCACAGCACATTTTATTCATGTACACATATTTTTTCCTGATATCATGCACATACTTTGTACATTTATATACACGTGTTGAAGTGTAAAACGAAAAGAATTGTATAAAAAGTAGATGTAATCATTGTCTTAACAAGTTCAGAAGTCAGAAAATGTTGTTCTGTATATACATGTAGGCCTAAGTGTTGTACTTAATGTGAGACATCGATTCCATATTACAAATATTTCTAATCATTTGGTGCTGCATATTTCATCCGTTTTGGAAAGCAGTGTGGTACCACGGAACAATTTGTGTAAACACTATGACAATACACAAAACAGTTACACTGAAGACGAGTGGATCTATTATGATTATAATACAAAAAAACCTGATTAAGAATACATTATTGTTTATAACTTGACAACTTATTCCCCCATGTCTAGACTCTCCGATTTAATGTATAATTATTCATGACTGGCTCGTAACCATGATCATTCCCTCTCCCTCCCTGCTATAACAGGCCTGACCTATCCATGTATGTCAGAACAATGTTTCTTCGCAAAATAGCAGAGCTGTGCACAAATTTCTGGGTTGTAAAAAACCCAAACAGTCAAACTGCTGCACGAGGTGTATCATGCCATAATATATTTTTAAAATATGAGATTTGACGTTGATATTCTGAGAACTCATAACAACAAAAAATACATAGGCCTACCCTTCTTTATTTTTTTATCGCAAAATAGGTGATATGCTTGAATGTTAGTATATTTAGTTCGGTCATTTGTTGTTGTAGTACTCAATTATGAATCTCGGATTGCACGATGATATATAATTTGTTGTACAATCGTTTTATCCCCTGTCAATTTCCTATCGCACCAATGGACAGTTAAGTATCATGAATTTGACTTTCAAGAAATAGGAAACGAAATTTAGTCTCCAAATGTTTCCGTGTGACTATAAATCATGTTTCTTCCTGCTATAAATACAATAAATAACAGTATATGTTGAATTTGATTTTAGAAACATGCTAAATACCAGAAACAAATAACATTGTCACTGCATCTCTGAGAATAAGAGAAAAATTGTTACTGCATCACGTGTACATTGTCACTGCATCTTCGAATATTTTTGAAAACACATTTATCAGTCAAAAAAGGACATGACAAGTGTAAGTATGACCATGCACGGATGCTAGAATATTCAACAATATAAACAATTGCTACCGACACAAAGATTTCTGTTTAAAACACAGAGAAACAAGCACATTGTAAACACCGGCATTTGGCGTGGACACCGTGGCGGGATGCGGTAACATTTGTTACTGCATCCGATCAACCCCCGTGCTAATAGCTACTTTCAAGAAATTCTATGGACGTCATCACAATCTGGTTGATAAGTAAACAAAATCTGTGACAAGTATGCAACAAGACCTCTTTGCATGTTAATGTTTTGGAATTCATGACGAGTGCCACATGTGAGGCAGGAAATGCTCACTCTTTCCGGAATACCTTATTTGACCCCCTTTATGGCAATATATACGTGTTCATGGAGTTCCATCAAAATTTTCTCGATTCTGCATGATACTGGACTTTTAGATTGGATAATGGACTCGGTTTTGTTTGCTCGGATACTATATACTTGGGTATTGTTTTCATGTTTATTACATGTTTTCATAACACATTTTCAAACCCAGTTGGGTGGCTATACCTAATATATAATCACATCAGTTATTACATGTTTGAGTGTGGCGATTTTGCCCAAAGATCGCGGTAGGAGTCTTTGCAAAACACTAGCAAGTTTTTACGGCCTATTTTTAGATCGCTCTAGTTCGGAGCGTGCGCTGCTTAGCAACGCACTGTACTTGATCGCGCCCAGTAAACTATAACAATGGTTTGACCTAGTCTCTCCCCCGCCTCTTGGCTCGACATATACGCGAGCATTTTGCTTGGTCTGTGAGATTGTCCCAGAGCAAGCCAAGAGGTATGGAGCGTTTTTAGGGTCAATATTCATTGACATGCATTGTAGATTTTCTTGTTGTGAATGATTGTTTCAACCGCAAAATTCTGTATTCCACATTACTGTTTCTAAACTTTCTGTGTAGAATTTACATATTCTTATTGCATAGTTCTAACTTCCATCTCCTTGCTGCTTACTTCCAAGTCCTTACTGGTACTTTCTCAATGCTTAATTCATCATGTCAAATTCTAGCACCTTTGTCCATGCAAACTAACAAAAAAAATTCGCATCTGACACAATGCATATGGAACTTAGCACATTGCATTTAGAATATAGCATATCGCATGATGAACAAAGAACAACGAATGAAGCACTCGGCGGTTAGCGCCGCCTGTCGTCATAATGATACAGTAGTAATTGTTGGGGACAAAATTACTACTGCAACATTATGACGACAGGAGGCGCTGGCCGCGCGTAGCCACATGATGTATGGGAAACTAAGACCTCCCTTCATTGGACACGTCAATTTTTGGCGCGACCAACAGGTGCCACACTCAGCTGAGCACAGGCCCCAATGAATTCCCGCAATGTTCCCTGTGAATAAAAGAATAGTGAGAGATGATTAGTATGAGCCTATTATTAAGATTTCTATGCTCCTTGAAATCAATTTTCGATGTGGCGTCATGAATACTCATTGTAATGTAATACACTGTTGCTAATTAGGTGCAGATATTATCATGACATAGGCCTGAAATTAACACACAAAAATGGTGATAACTTGAGATCGGACAGTGATAATTGAGATGTGAAAAAAAAAATTCAGGAACTGATGGCTATCTCCTCCAAGGCTAAATATGATGATCTCTCCAATCATAATTTCTTCATGCCGTTAATTTGGCACGAGTCCAACTACGCTACAGTAGTTGTATTTGATTTAACATATATATCTTATTTACCTGTTTGCCACATAAAGAGACAATGTAGCACCAAGGGTGATGCAGCTTACCGGCAGATCATGAGAATTACACAAGGTATTGATTTTCCCAAATATAAATTGTTACACTGATCTTCAAACCTGTTGTCAAAACATGTTCGTAAATGTTGCCAAAGACACATTTCTTGTATGGAATATAATACGAAATCAAGTTACATCTTGAAAGGTTCCTTCCGATGATGACTTAGGCCTATATTCACAGACCGTCAATTCAAAGGCAACAAAACTTATACACATCACAGAGGTACATAGGGAGAATCTCATGCATTTTGAGGAAAATTGTCAATAGTTTTTGAAAAAATGGCAGCCAAAGACAAAAATCATCGTTTCTTTCGACAAAATAAGGTCGTTTTGACTTTCCAAAGTCATTCAAGGTCAAATTCAAGGTCATCCATCATTCAAACCGCAATATATGATTTCCCATTTGAATGTGCCAATACTTAGGCTCTATCTTGAAAAGTTCTAGGAGTTTACTCCCGCAAAGCTCCCATTTTGAAAGATGATTGGGTGAAATTTCCTCAAAAATATTCCCCAAAAAGTCCCAAAATTTTTTCAATGGCCAAAAAAGAAAATTGCTGGAAATGGCTCAGAACGAATAGTGGCTCGATTTGGGACAAATTGTTTTTTTTTTCGCAGACACGTCAAAAAATCAAAATGGCTGCCACACGCAGAGTGGCGATTCAAGTCTCCCTTGAAACAAAAATCTCAAACTGATTAGACAGTTTTCGAGAAAAAGGCCATCAAAGTCCAAAATTAGCCACTTTTCATATAAAATGGCTGCCAATCGGCAAAAAGGATTGAATAAAAAAAAACGAAAAAAAAAGCAGTTTCAGGGTTTTAGCCCAAGGAATGATTTAGTAAATTTTCAGAAAAATTCATCAAGGCACAAAAAGTTATTTGCCGGACAGACGACGGACGAACGTACCAAATTTTTAGGTTAAAGGGATTTCACCATATTAAATTTCCTCTCCCGTGTGAGCCCCTCATCCCCAAATTAATCCCCTAAATACACGTCTGCTCATAAAAAGTGAGTTTAGGGGCTATCTTTAGCTTTTTCAAGCCCCTAAACCCCAGAAGTTTTCTTCGATTCAACCAAGTTATCGGGCCATGGGCCGGTAAGCTAAAAATACAGCACCGGACAAGCGGTCCATCAAAGCAAGGTCTTTCCTTCATCCAGGAGTCTTCAGTTTCTCATTCCCAATGTGGCCACTCGACCCGCAGCGCCGTCTGTCGTCATAATAGTGCAGTAGTAATTTTGGCACATGAAATGCTTCATTCGTTGTGCTTTGTTCTTCGTGCGATGTGTTTTATTCTAAGTGAAATGTGCTAAGTCCTATATGCATTGTGCCAGATGCGATTTGTTTTTTAATAGTTTGCATGAACAAAGGTGTTAGAATTTGGCATGATTAATCAAGACTTGAGAAAGTACCAGTGAGAACTTGGAAATAAGCAGTAAGGAGATGGAAATTAGAACTATGCAGTAAGAATATGTAAATTCGACACAGAAAGTTTAGAAATAGTAATGTGGAATAAAGAATTTTGCGATTGAAATAATAATTCACAACAAGAAAATCTACAATGCATGTCAATGAATATTGACCCTAAAAACGCTCCATAATGAGGCAGGACGAGAGGCCATAAGCCATGAGCTCTTACGTCCCTGTATCTTGGGTAAGGTCCACGCGGGCCCTGGGGACGATTTCCATTGGGGGCCCAGGTGGGGGAGACCGTTGCTGACCTGTGGATCACCGTTTTCTTACCACCTGGGGCTCACCAGAGTTCCATCTCTGTGACAGTGCCTTCGGCGAGGCCGGCCAGCAACATGCCCACGTGTACGGGTTCCGTGGTGCCGCTCTCATGGCATCTCGGGCTCTACATACGGCTACATTTACATAACTATGTAATATGCATGTTGTAGTTAAGGAGTTGGTGAGATGCATGTGTTATGTCGTAGTGTATGACGGCCGGACTCGTTCCGGGCTGACTGTACCTGGTTGTAGTGTTCCGTAGAGTAGTGCCGGACGCCCTGTAGCGGGTGCCCGCCGAACTTTACATGAGTATACATGTACAAAAATCTTCTTTTATGTAATTGGGTTTCATCTATTTTGACAAGTCTATTCCAGAATCTGAGCATTTGTTTATTTCCTGTATTTCATTGATAACCACCCCATATCTCCCTCTACTGCAGCTGTTGGTGCAAATCTATGGACCAAAAAATATCTCATTGCCTTATTTAGTATTGTATCACATTTAGTAAAGTTCTTATAACCCCATATCTCTGACCCATAATTCAAAATTGGCACAACCCCAGCATCAAATAGTTTAGTGTAAGTTACGTAATCTGTATTTTCAAGAAATTCGAATTTTGAAACAATACCTCCAAAACCTCTACCAGCTGCATCTACCAGAACGTCTACACACTTTTCACATGACAGATAATAATCAAGAATAACCCCCTAAATATTTATATGAACTAACAAGACCAATTTCTTGTTTTTATAAGAAGTATTTTTTTATAACAAGTATTGGAATCTGCAGAAACCATCGCTATTAGTTGTGCATGATAGGCAATGGTGTTTTCCTCCACAGAAATGAGGAAAATCCTTATGTGGGTGTTGACACTGAGTTGAGGATATTCCACATGTCCATGGTAGTTGATAAAACAAATAATAGAATTAAACATTACTGGCTTGCTGTAGTGCCTTCATTCCAATGCATTAGAATGGAAATTACGAGATCTGTACTGTGTGGTCTATCATTGGATTGTTTAGTTACTTACCGGTACTTTTCAGGTAGAAGTGTTGCATTATCCAGAAATTATATGTTAGCTGTGGGAGTCATCTTAGATTTCCCTTATTTTTGTGAAGGTTAACACCAATCATGCACAACTCTGCAGATTTCAATACATGCTATGACAACAAATGGCAAAATTTCACAACGGCCAGAAGCGATTGTCACGTTCATCATTGGGTCGTATATCCAGGAATTCAAGAGTATCCATCTTGGCACTATCTCAGTAAGAAAATCCTATGTGCTCAGCTTGCTATGTGGTCAAAAAACTGCTTTTTCCATCAATCTGGACCCCGTTCAGGATTTCTACACATATCAATTGCACCATGACAGGAAATGTGATTTCTGCAGGTTTCATTGTTAACCATTTTTAAATTTGAGGCAACAAAGCATCGACACCATTGCAATTTCCGTTATCAACAACATGGGCATAGACACCGAAATCATGCCTCTACCTGCACTAGAAGTTGCGTTATCGCCTAAAACAGGATTCTGGAATTTTCTATGGCGACCATTTTGAAAAAGGCCCAGAAACCCATTTTCCCTTATATGGGCCTCCAGAAACATAACTAATATTGAAAGGTATCATATAAACGAACTTACAAAATGTGTTCAGGAGGATACTTGAGGGGATTCAGTCACAACTACCGGTATTATACGTGCCTGACTGTCAGAAATTTCCATATATTTTGTGACACCAATTTTACCCCTATCCACGTTTTGGGGTCTTCACTTGGTTATATCGACCATAACCTTACTATTATGTCTTCTTTACATTCTGGAGTTCTTACTGGTCAGTTTAGTATATTACACGACATATTTTTTACATGTTTGAAAAATTTTCAAAATTTGCACCGACTATTTCACCCCGACCCCCGTTTTGGGACCAAAAATGCATCTCCCGGTTTATGAAAAAAACACTACAACTTTTCAATTTGCAGGATGACTGAATATTGAGAAAAATCCTTGGTGTCAGGGATTTAGAGAGAAAAATCTCTGAACTTCAAACTGTGACATATGCTCCAGGACTATTTTTCTCATTTATGCATAAAACTCCCCACAAGTAGGCCTACCACTGTGATGTGTAGTTGCCATTGAATCGCAGATCGGCATGTGGAAAAAGTCATTCTGATTTTTCCGACAGATCCTCAAGAGAAATGTTTGGTCTAAAATTAGGTTATTTTGTTTGGACCCAAACAATTTTTGTTTCGCCATTGAAAAATATTTCTTGAACTTCACTTCTCTCTTCATAATGGGAGCTGTGTCAAGTAAACTCCTAGAATACTTCAGGATTTGGCTTAAATATAGGCACATTCAAATGGGATGTCACGTAAAGTGATTTCAGTGGTCCTCTTCAATTTGATCATCAGTGTCCATCAAAGGTCAAAACGGCAATTTCTCGCCACTATCGCTTTCTTAGCCCTTGGTTCAATTTTTCACCTCTCACGCCATCTTTCCCAATGTGGCTTCTCGGGTCTTTTTGTCTATATCCTCGCCGACCCCCTCTAGTCTTCTAGTGTCAATTGTCACCACTTCCTGGGCATGCATATCCCTTTAGCTTCTCAGGCCCTTAATCAGACCCAGACATTCGGCCTTCGCCACCTCGCTTTGCGAGATTCCACATCTTGGCCCTCCTGCAGAACCTTGGATGCACCCCAGATCAGGCATTCATAAACTCTCCAAGGCCATGGAAGGTGGACCAAGGAGAGCCCTAGGACACACCATTGGGAACACACCAGTGGACCCCAGGCTGCCGGCCGACAGGGGCTTGCTTCAGCACACTTAGCAACATTTCAGAACTGGGCCGTTTTCAAAATCCTAGATCTGCCCCGAATCAGTTATGCAAACACTGTTTAGAGGAATGGAAAATGGACCGAAATAAACCTCTAAAACACACCACTGGGCATGCATATCCCTTCAGCTTCTTGGGCCCTTAAGCAGGCCCCATACCCTCCGCCTTCACCACCTCACTTCGCGACATTTCTCATCTTGATCCTCCTTCAGAACCTTGGATCCGCCCCAGAACAGGCATGAACTCTCCAAGGCCATGGAAGTAAGTATCAATATGTTACCACCAATACAGTCAGATTTTGGTTATGCCAATAACAAACGTAAAATACAACATTTTGCAATAGAAACAAAGCCCGACCAAATAGATTATCCAAAGACACACTGGCGTCATCAGGGGCAGACAGTGTTTTAAATGTAGTTGTTTCTACTGTACACCTGATGGAATTAGTACACAACTGCCCAACAACCTATGAAAATAATTTAGAAATCCGAAACAAACCCCATGAAACAGATATATGACAAGTACATATGTACCTAATCACAAGCCCGAAGGCTACTGAGTTGATGGTATCCTCGAAAGCCATGTCATCCAGAAATTGTTCTCTCTCTCAATATACGAAGGATGTGCTAAAGGACGGAATACCATGGCACAAGTTGATCTAGGCTCTGAATTTTTTCCTGTACATTGTAACAGTTGTGAGTAGCGATCAAGGAAGTCAATTTCCGCAGGTATGATCACGTGTCATAAACCAAATATATTTACATGAGTTCATGGTTAATCTTAACCTGAACATGAGTTTCTGATGCTGTTCAGTCATCGAGGAGCTCCAGTAGCTGTATGTAAACACTTAATTTTCAGAATTCGAGCTACATCACCTTGCAAATCAGTTCGATGAAGTAAATGTACATGTAGACTGAGAGGAAAAACATTACAATACATACAACTACTCGCATGTTCTGTGGCAAGAACATGACTCCGCAACTGGACTGGCATATTGAAACTCAATACTTGGTTTTATTATAAGAGAGCTTAGACTTTATTAGTTGACGAATTTTTCAATTATGTTGATCGTCCACGTTTGTATGTTTCCACGTCTTCCTGTCTGTCTGTCTCCCTGTTTGTTTGTTTGGATGTCTGTTAACACTCTAGCGTCCACAATCCTGGTATTGTTTGCCATAGCTCGAGTTCTAATAAGCTGGAGTTCTATACCCCGTGACCTTGGCCTTGACTTTTGACCTTGACCTTGAGAAGTTTGCCTGAGGTCAATCTCAATGTCAAGTACGAAGGTCAGTGCACCATATCGAGTAGTACATGTATATCGTTGGAAAGGTCTTCAGCCCCTGATTTCAGTGATATTTATATTCGGCGCTGCGACTTACACTGACGTCACAATGACGTCATAAACGTCAAATTTCCGAAATTTCAAAGAGCATAACAGCGTCAATACTGTTAAAATCAGTTAACTTGATATGCATATTGATAGCATTGACCTCTACGCATTGAAGTACAAAGGTCAGAGGTCAAGATCAAGATCCATAAAAACACCTTTTCGGTGATGACATCTGCTTGAATCGTCGTGGTCTCATGAAATTTGAACCATATCATTCGGAATATGTGTGACAATCAGACGCATAGGTCAATCCCAGGATTGACCCTGAACTTGGTTGGAAAAATGAGGTCACATGAGTAAAACTTCAAGGTCAAATTTTCAATCTAGCTAAAAACTTATCAAATAGTATATTAAATAAAAGGTCTTGATTCTCTGATACATACTACTGTAAACGTATAAAATTTCGCGTGTATCAATGTTCGCGTTTTCAACATCTCAACAGGTTCGCGTGGATTTAAGTTCGCGTTTTTATGTTGGGTGTGGGATCAGGTATTTTCAATTGGTAAGTAATTGTACCAATTTAATACACAAGGCCCAAATATTATTGATCACAGAAATGATGTTTGCCATAAACTGCAAATAATTAGTAGTACAATACTTATACAGTATGTTCAAGTTATACTAGCACTAGTGTGTTGCTTTACTAGCACTAGTATATTGTATTGATGGGAATCGGTTTGGTTTTTGAAATCGATTATCGGTTTATAATCGGTTTATCAAACCAACTGATGATCGATTATAATCGGTTTGCCAGGAAATGTTGAAATCTCAGAAAATAAAGCGTTAAATGTGACTGTGAATATGCTATTATGCTAACTTTGAAATTTCCATTAGTTTTTTGTGCTCTTTTTGTATCATTTCTTCTTTGTGGCTTCGTCATGTATATTTCTTTCTCTTTTTTCGATGTCTTTATTTCTTAATGTAATCTTAGTTCATTAACTGATTAACACACTTATGTGCCTTTGAACTCTTAGTCATCCTCTGCAGTGTGCTTTCTGGCTTTGTAACATGTCTGCATGATGAGTGGTTGTTGTACAGTTACTATATGAGTTCTTAGCCAGGCTCCCTAAGTGCATTAGGACCTGGGGGCTCCAGAAAGCGTGTGATTAAATTAATTCAACTTAATCTTGGTGTACCTGGTCCTTTTCTATACTGTTACTGCACCAAGTGGCTCTGCATGTTGGTTGTATTACCTGATTAAAAAAATGGAATTTGATTCTATGCGGTTATCGGTTACATCACTTTTGACATTGACAAATTAAAACTTCTTGCTGTCTGCTTGTTTTCTTCCCGTTTGCGATATCAGAATGATCAGTTTATATTAGCTCATAAAATGGACCCAAAACAAAAAGAAGACGTTTGAAACAAACCTTTATTGGCATAGACCTTGCCGCATAAACGACAAACACATTTTGACATGTCCAGCGTTTCGGTGCTTGCAGGCCCAGTGGCGTCCGTCTTTTTGAAGAAACCGAAAAAATTCCATACTTTCAAACGTCTGCGGCCCCCAGGGTAGTCATGTACTTGACTATCAGACGAAGTTTCAGTGTCCACAGCATCACTTTCAGCTTCAACGCCAGACATTTCTTGATCTTAAACGCACAGCCAGTCATCATGTTCATGCCAGAGGTCATGCAATGGTCCGTGATTCATTCGCCAGATGGCGCACTAAGTTCACCGCATCAAATCGTCACTCATTCTGAGATTTTATTTTGCCATTTATGTTCGATGTATGTTGTTGGAATTTTTTTCGCGACAATCGATTATGGGATGTGCAAATCGATTATCGAAATCGTTTGACATTTTCAACTGATTTTCGAAAAAAATCGATAATCGTCCCATCAATAGTATATTGCTATACTGGCATACTAGTATGTTCCGACAGTGAACAAAACACAAACGATCAATACTCAATAAATCTACTCATTGTTTATTTCTGCCAGAGCACATGAACTAACGGTGGCGACATCAACCAAGGAAGGCATTTGTGAGACAATTATCATATGAGTTGTTCTGCCGGCTGGTCATTTTCCCGACGAACTACACTAACATAGTGCTGTTGGTCAGAAAATTATCCCACTGTCAGAGTGACATGTGACATCTTCAGCGACCTGTGGGTGATAATTGTCTCACAAGTGCCTTTTTTGGTGAGCACGGATGGAACACATTGAATCTTTGATAAGATTTCAAGCGTGATGTGGTCTGCATATGTATTAATTTTCGCCGTATTTTCGCGTGTATTTATTTTCGCGTTTTTCTTTCAAACGCGAAATTCGCGAAATTAATACATAGCGAAATTTTGTACGTTTACAGTATTCCATTAGTTTTGAGATGTGATGTTTATTGACGTCACATTGACGTCATAACGTCAATTTTTCGAAATTTCAAAAGGCGATAACATCGCCAATATTGCATAGAATCCCTTGAAACTTGATATGCATATTCAAAGCATTGACCTCTACGACACGAACTACAAAGCTTGTAATAAGGTCAAGGTCAACAAAAATCCACGAAAATACATTTTCGGTAATAATGTTCGCTTGATTCGACATAGGCTAATGAAATTTGAACTATATCGTTCAGATAAGATATCATAATCAGATATTTATATGTCAAATTCTTGATTGATCTTGAACTTAGTTGGAAAAATTGGGTCACATCAGCAAAATGTCAAGGTCAAATTTTGAAACGTATCATTCTATCAAGCTCTTTGAAACTAATCAAATAGGATATCAAATGGAAGGTCTTGATCCCCTGATACAAGTTATCCCACTAGTTTTCGGATGCGACGTTTAGTGACGTCATATTTATAAAATGTTGAAAAGGCTATAGTGTCAACCATTCTTGTTCAATCCCGATAAAATTATTCGAGTGTAATGCATGGCTTCATGGACAATTGATGCACAATTTTCGTGACCCAAGTTCAAAAGTCAAAGTCAAGGTCATGTGGAATGTCAAACTCACATAAATGGCAATAACGTCGGAACTAATCGTCGTAGAGAGTTCAAGCTAGGACCATATTGTAGCATATCAAAATTAGAGATTTACCAGTCACGGTCATTTCAGATCGAAAATTTGCTCATATTGTGATTCCCAACGTTCATACAGTAGTGAATCTGACCTTGACCTTAATTGACTCGTCTTAATTCGTCAACTGTGGGTGCTATGGCTCTTCATTTCGCTTGTTTGTTTAACAATCGAGAAACGACAAAAGTGTCCGTGTTTCAGCTACTTCACGTTAGTAGTATATATAGTTGATCAGACACAGTATTGTGTGGCGTTTGTGGCGTTCGTGTGGCGCAATGAGTAAAATAGGGGAGCAGTAAAGGGGTGGCGGAGTAAATTTGGGGAGCAAAAATGGGGGATGAGTAAAAAAGGGGGATCAAAAACGGGGATGAGTAAAATAGGGGAGCAGAAATGGGGTGACTGAGTAAATTTGGGGAGCAAAAATGGGGGATGAGTGAAATAGGGGAGCAAAAATGGGGTGGCTGAGTAAATTTGGGGAGCAGAAATGGCGATGAGTGAAATAGGGGAGCAAAAATGGGGTGGCTGAGTAAATTTGGGGAGCAGAAATGAGGATGAGTAATAAAGGGGAGCAAAAATGGGGGATGAGTAATAAAGGGAAGCAAAAATGGGGGGTGAGTAAAAAAGGGGAGCAAAAATGCGGGATGAGTAAGAAAGGGGAGCAGAAATGGGGATGGCAGAGTAAAATTGGGGATGAGTTAAACAGGGGAGCAAAATGGGGTGTATGGATAAAATGTGTGAGCTGAACTGATGAGCTGAGTAAATGTGTCAGCAGATTAAGTATAAATCGTGTGGAACTAAAATACGCCACTACATCTTTATACTCTGAGGAAACACAAGAATATCATCCAAAGAATAACTGCGCTTCTACATCAGTCTAGTAAAATGGAGTCCAATTTGTTCGAGAAGTTTGTCTTAACTTTCGAAGACGCCGATGAACTAGAACAGTGGGCTATTGAGTACGGACATTATGACGAATACATAGTTCAAGATCGTATCATGTTTTTGAGGAATCAAGAAAAATTCAATCAGGTAAATGTGAAATTCGTATCTGTAAATTTATAAACAAACGTGGAAATTCTACAATATAAAAATTTTAATCACATCAATATAAGAGTTGTCTGACACGTAATTAGTATTTATATTTTTCTAACAGGAGCGTTCTGAATATCAAGTATGTGCAGATGAAACCTCTGACCTAGCGGGCCAAGTTTTTCCTCCTTACAAGCTTGACAAAGTGAGTATTGTCTATGTTTATGGAGTGTTGTCTATGTTTATCCATGTCTATGTTTATTAAAGTATGGCATTTTCCTCGTCACACATTTATTGCAATTTAAAAAATCTACACCTTTTTGTTTTTGTAGGTGTTTTTGGATGAGCCGGACGACGATCTGCATAAACTAAATGAACTGATAAAGAACATGCAAGGGGTAACCTCCCGACAGGTTGAAGCGGTAAGTGTAAGTAACAAAACATTTCACAAGATATATTTTAAGTTATTTGATAACCCATTTAGGTAGTCGCTAAATATACACAATAAATTATTCAAAGTTGACATTACCTCAACAGGAAAAAGCTGAGGGTGGCATAAATATTTCCACTGAAGACGAATCAATACCCACAGCAAGTGAGCACAAGCAGAAAAGATTTGATCAACTGCCAAGCAATGTACGTATACATTTGAAACCCCTAATAAATTTGTGAAGTCAATTTATGTGATTCATGCTTCATTCATCATGTTCATTTATGGTAATATTCAACACATATAATTTATTCTGAATCTTCACTTATAGATATATAAATATATATATATATATTCACATGCTAATCTCCCCCACAGTCTGCCAGCAACAAGAAACGTACATCCCATCAGAATGGGAGAGGGGTTGCTCATCCTGCATGCAGGACATGTCACAGAACCTTTTCTAGAAGGTACGATAAAGAACGACATGAAAGAACATGCGGACAAGAGATACATAATCACTGGTGCAGCAAATGCTATAAACCCTTCTCTCGAAAAGATAGTATGGTTCGTCATCAAAGAAAATGTTGTGTAATTGGTGAACGTCACTCAGTGAGTTATGCAAATCCTCAACCATCAACCAGTCGGAATCAACCAGACCTTCCAACCGTCCAGGAGCAGCCACAATCGTCAACCAGTCAAAATCAACCAGACCTTCCAACCATCCAGGACCTACCACAACCGTCAACCAGTCAAAATCATCCAGATCTTCCAACCGTCCAGGACCAGCCACAACTGTCAACCAGTCGGATACAAAAAACAAAAACATCATCTGCAAAAAAGAGTTACAAATGTCGGGCGTGTGAGGAAGTGTGCATGAACCGTCGCGAACTATATCGACACCATCTCAGCCAACACGGCAATGGCGATGATATGCATGATACACCTTGGGGCGAAGGAGAAGCCCCATGGAACAATCAACCGGATGTAGCAAACGATGTACGCCTCAGAGATGAGTATCTGACGAACGTTCCACACATCTTAAGGAAAGCTAAAAATGGTAAAGTTCAAGCGGAATATAACTTCCCCACAAACGATCTGGATGGAGGTATAGAAGAATTGATGGACCACGTTCACCATATTTTCAACCAAGAACAGAACGGTTTCAAACTTAACATGGCGTTTGGATACATTCTCGTCAACACTTCTTCTGACTCTTATAGATATTTCATACCCTACAACAATGCAACTGTTTTCGATACCAATCACGTCGTATCTTCAGTTCAAGATCTCCAACGTGTACGAAGACAACTGGAACTGATTGATATTCCAACCTATGCACACAAAGACAGACCAAATACGTCTTGGAAAATTCGTCTAATAACCAATGTAGTGTTCTACATCTACCGTTCTTCATTCCCTTTAGGTAATGGTAAACTACACGATTTCATCAAGAGGAGTCATGTCATCCTATCTCTGGATAAGGATAAAAACAACAAACCCATTTCCGATAAATTGTGTGCATTCAGATGTCTGGCACACCACCACAAACAACAACGTATCGAGAACAGTGTAGGTATTTACTACCGAATTTGGCGTAACTACATGTCTCAGATGGGCACCATCCTACCAGAGCAATCAAGGGAATACGAGGGTCTTCACCTGAAAGACATACCTCTCTTTGAGAAGTGTTTCTCTCTTCGCATTACGGTATGTGAACTGAAGGAAAATGGGGCCGTCATTCCACGCTATCACCCATCTACATCGCATAAGGAAAAGGTCTACATGAATCTACACAATGGTCATCTCAGCTACATCACCAATTTCCCAGCTTACGCCAAAAAATTCCAATGTCCCTCATGCGAGCGACATTTCAAGCAACTCACAACCCATAAAAGACACATACGTGTGTGCCATGAGGTAACAGAAATGCGACTCCCCGGTTGAGTATTCGTTGGGGCAAAAACCATCTTTGAAGAGTTGGAGGATTTTGACATATCCGTTCGAAAGCAAGATCGATTTTTCCCATGGTTTGTTGCATATGACTTTGAATCTTACCTGGAAAAGCTTCCACAAAATTCTACTGGTAAACTAAAGTGGACAAGACGACATCAACCAATCTCTGTGAGTTTGAGTTCGAATGTGCCAGGATTTGAGTCGAGTCACTGTATCATTGACCCAAACCCAGAAGCATTAATTAATAACATGCTCGACTATCTAGACAAAATTTCAAACAAAGTGATTACGTTGGCCAAAGATAAATGGAGTACAGCATTATCTGCGCTCGCTGAAATGCAAGCAAACTGGGAGCCACAGGAACAAGAACAACCATCCAAACGAAGGCGTGTGAACGATCGAGCCAAAGATACAACAGTCGAAGATGAATGCTATGAGGAAGCATATTCTGAAACAGAACTTTCAAATGAAGAAATTCGTCAAAGTCCGAATCACCTAATGTACAAAAAAATTAAACAACTGGGACAATGATTCAAATCATACTGCTTCCAACTCCCAGTGTTGGGATTCAACAGTTCCAGTTATGACATAAATTTGATGAAGGGAATATTTTTCAAGTGGTTCACACAAACTGACAGTTTCGTGGTCAAACGTAATAACAAATATTTGTGTGTTAGTTCGAAGGCCTACCGATTTCTGGATATCGCTCAATACCTAGCACCAGGAAGCAGCTACAGCAAATTCATCAAAGCATTTCAGGTAGAAGATGCTAAATCATTTTTCCCATATGAATGGTTTGATACTCCAGAAAAACTGAACGTAACGAATCTTCCTCCATATGAAGCCTTCTATTCAGAGTTGAAACACGTTAATGTTTTGAATGCGGAACACCAACACTGGCAGCAGAATGGTTGCGTAGGTACCGAACCTCCAAATGGCATTGAAAATTATCAAAGCTTGCAAACCATATGGAGGGAGCACGGTATGACCAAGTTTGAACAATTTCTGGTCTATTAAACAATTTGGATGTTCAACCGTTTGTCAAAGCAATCCAGAAGTTCCAATGCTTTTATCGAGAGAATGAATTAGATGTCTTCAAAATCGCTATATCAGCGCCTGGCATTGCTCGCAAAATGCTGTTTGATTGTGCTAAAGATAACAACGTTAGTTTCCCCCTGTTTCACAAAGATGATTTCGATCTCTATAAAACTGTGAAACAAAACATTGTGGGTGGACCAAGTATTATCTTCAAACGTCACCACAAAGTTGGAGAGACCTTTGTTCGTGACAATCCACAAAAATTATGCGAAAGTATTTTAGGATCTCACGCGAACGCCCTTTACCTGTGGGCAATAGGACAAGCTATGCCAACGACGGTGTATGCAACCATTCTGAAGGAAGGAGATAGGCTACGGGTTGACAAGAAAAGCTTTCTGAAATATTTCACGATGTTCCATTGGATGGACATGATTTCTGACAGCACGGGAGTAAAAATACTGCACAAAATGAACCATGGACATGAAAAGCGGGTTGGACCTTATCTCGTAGATGGATATGATCCGATCAACCAAACCATATATGAATACCACGGATGCGTATTTCATGGTCACAATCCCTCAAAGTGTCCCATCACTTCTAAACTTTCTTCTGAAAGTTGGAAGAATCGTCAACCACGTCTACTGGAAAAAACCCAACAGAGAACAATTTTTCTTAAAAACCATGGATACAATGTATGCGAAATATGGGAATGTGATTTCAATGTCCATCACAAACAACTTGTCGGAGGTGATTCTAAGTATCTACCTCCATATTGCAGGAAGAACAGAAATCGTACACTGTCAAATGACGCATATGTAATGGTATTCAATCTCAACAACTATTCGGGATGGTCGAGTGTGATATCCAAGTGCCAAATGTTTGGCCCCCAGGGTTCGAACGAAATATGAGTCCTCAAGAGTACTTTAGTGAAATGAGTCCAATCTTTTGTACTACTGAACTCACTCATGATGACCTACCACCAAACATGAAGGAGTATGCAGAGAACGCCAGCGTAAGCAAAGCAACACGCAAACTACTCGTTGGTGGTATGAGGGCACAAAAAATTCTCATAGCTACACCACTTCTCAAATGGTATTTGGACCACGGACTCCAAATCACAAAGGTGTACAAAGTGATGGAATATATCCATAGCAACTGTTTCAGCGACTTTACCAGAAGGGTGAGTGATGCCAGAAGACAAGGTGACCACGATCCATCAACCGCGATTATCGCTGACACCATGAAATTGCTAGGAAATAGTGCATATGGTTCACTCATAATGAACAAGGAAAGTCACCAATCAGTTGTCTACATACAGGGTATTCACCAAGCTCAATTGAAAATCAATGAACCAAACTTCAGAAAAATGTCTGAACTTGGAGACGACAACTTCGAAATGGAGATGTCCAAGCGTCACATCAATCTCGACCTTCCCATCACCCTGGGCTACTTCATCTTACAATACGCCAAATTGAGGATGTTGTCCTTCTATTATGACTGTTTGGATAAATATGTGCAACGCGACAACTTCGAATACATTGAAATGGATACAGATAGTGCGTACTTTGCGTTGACATGTCCCACATTAGAAGAAGCTATACATCCCTCTTTAAGACAGGAATTCATCAACAATATAAAGAATAACTGTAATGCCCCTCTTGCAGATGGAGATGATGTGTGGTTTCCACGTGAATGCTGTTCAAAGCATGCTAGTTATGACAAACGCACTCCTGGTTTGTTTAAACTCGAGGCAAGTGGAACTGAAATGATTCCGCTAGCATCAAAAACATATTTCCTTAAGCAAGAACAAGGTTTCAAAATGAGTTGTAAAGGGGTGAACAAGTCTGCTGTGCAAAACCCTCTGCATACATTCAAAGCAGCACTTTTCGACAAAAAAATTGTTTCATCTGTAAACAACGGATTTCGTGCTCGTAAGAACACTATATATTCGTACAAACAGGAACGCGTAGGATTCGGATATTTTTACTGCAAGCGTCAAGTTATGGACGACGGCATCAACACTCTCCCGCTGAATATTACAATGTGTCCATGGTCGGACTACAAAACCGAACTATTCGAATCATGGCATGTGTTGGGAATGTGGTATTCTCACACTCTGGCTATGGACAATCTATTTTTCAACAGCGCGTGTCAAGCTTTTGAATATAAAAAAGCTGTCTTTCACGGTCAACATACAACAGCAGCCAGAATTATGTCCTCGAGGGATCCTACAGACATACAAAAACTCGGAAACAGCATTAAACTGAAGTCGGAGTGGTATGACACCCGAGATCGAACCATGGAGGATGTATTGGCTGTGAAATTGCAGCAACACAAATAGTGCCTGGGCCCATTTTGACCCCCGTGCACCCCCCCAGAACCCTCCCCCACTGGTATCATTTTGTCCATTAGGATGTACTAAATGAAATAAAACATGTTAACATTAAAAATATAGGGATGAACTTCATGTTAACACCCTGTAAACATGGGTACCCCTAAATGCATTTTTCGCGATTTTCGCATACTCGAAATAAGGGGGTATACTTGGTAAATAGCCTACTATGTCAGTTTTATGGCACGGATCACTACATGGTATATGCGTTGGAAAGGTAATTGAACTACCTATCAAGTTATGTCTTCAGATCACATATAGATCAAATATTTATCTGTCTATGACCAGTCAAATAAAGTTTTCATCGACAACTCTGAACAAATTCCCCGAATCCATCATGTAGTACATGGAATGAGTTTATCCCCTGTGAATCCCTCAAATTCTGAAGCCACTGGTATAACTTCATTCTCTAAGGCCCACTGAATGGAGAAAAACGTGTTACCAGTAAATATATAGAGACAAATTTCCTTGTTGACACCCTTTGAAAACGGGTTCTGCTAAACACATCTTTCGCAATTTACGTATACTCAAAGATAAGGGGGTATACTTGGTAAATAGCCTACTTTGTCGGATCACTACATATTATATATCATTGGAAAGATAGTTGATTTATCTATCCAGTGATGTCTTTAAATTGCATATATCTTGAATATTGATTTGTCTACGGTCAGTCAAATAAGTTTGTCATTAACAACTCTGAACAAATTTAATGAATCCCGCACATAGTACATGGGATCAGTTTATGCCCAGTGAACGATTCCGATTCTCCACCCACTGGTATAACTTTGTCCACTAAGGCCTACTGAATGGAGGAAAGATGTTTACAGTAAATATATATGGCCGAGGGATAAACTTCATTGCTGTTACCCTTGGAAAACGGGTTCCCCAAAACACATTTTTCTTGATTTACATATACTCAAATTAAGGGGGTATACATGTACTTGGTAAATAGCCTATAGTGTTGGTCTCATAGCACTGATCGATACAAGTCATAATACCATTGGAATGAGCATTGAATTGCCTATCCAGTGATGTCTTCAAACCTGATCTGTATAGTATATTTGTCTGTTTATGGTCATTTGGATGAAAAAATCATGGACAATTCTGACATAATCCCTTGGGTCCCCATCATCTTGACTGGATTCAACCTAATAATTTTTCCCCTTTTTCTGATCTGAAAGAGAATCGTTCAATTCGTTCTCCTAGATAGAAAAAACACATTTGAATGAAGAGGATACGAGATATACTACCTGTTCTCTCACAAACAGGTAAAAGTGCATGATTTCTGAGGAAATCTATGCAATTTCCGCACTTCTGAATCAAATGGCTATGATAAGTTGCCAACGTGTACATGTTGAACTGAATATGTTTATTGTCATGCGTTGTAATCCAAGAACGAAAACTTAGTCTATTAATGCCCAAGTATGTTGTACATATCGTGTAGTATGCTAATGTACTACAGTCCATTGGTGGACTTTCAAGCTGGACGTTACCCAATGTGCCTATTCATCATCATCATCTCGTGAAACATCTTGCCCTCCTATATCAGTGATTGGCATGCTTGATGCAGGACTACCAGGACATGGAAGAGGCTTACTGCTGTCAATGCGATGTTTGAACCCACATCTTCTCTGCAACACACAGATCAACATAAAATGTTATATATAACTGTCCAATTGTGTCCAAATTTGGCCAACACATACTGGAATGCTGGTTTCTTCTCATTGAGTATGATGGGCCTCACCTTTTCGATTGCCTTCACTTCACTGCTCAATTCAATGGTGCTTTTATTGTGTGAAGTCATGTGGGTAACTCACAGCATAACACATAACTGTTTGCCACAAGCATATGCCAGGTTTAGGGGTTCAGCAGCTACTTGTGGCCGGTTGTGGACCCAATCTGAGTGGTACTCGCATATGTATCCAATGGGAGACATCATCACACCAACAACAAACCCTGCACACTGCCGGAGAGGATATCTGGGTGTCCTGATGGAGCTGGCAATCTCAAATGTACATACACATCGGACAGACTTCTCCAAATACCACAGTCCTGTATTAGCACAACAAGCATGTCAATTACAAGGTTGATATCTGGAGGAGAGCACACATCCCTGAGCCTGATGTCCCAAGTCCCACCGGTAACAATGGGTGGAGACTCGAAGAAAACAAGCTGGTACCTCTGTGCTTTGAAGGCTTTTAGCTGACTGTGCAGGTAATATATATGCACGGCAATTGAATGAAGGACTCTGGCGCTGGAGAAGAAGTTGAATTGGCTGTGCTGAAGACTTTGGTGGCAATGATGCAAATGCTGATGGTGGTTAGGCATCATTGGTGAAGGGTAGCTTGAGAGTCTGGTTGAATCTCATCTATATGTACTGTTGAATCGTTTGATGTTCCCACATGTTATGGTTGTCCTGTCTGATTTGTACTGTGGTTTGTGTTGTCTGAAAAAGGGTGGAGTCAGATATATTTAGAGATATACTGTTGCAACCTAAATTCCTATAACATATTCACGAGGCTCCAAAAAATGTTGCTGCCCATGAATTTGATGTATTAATCTTGTGTATACTCAACTCTACTAGCATATACATGTATGTGATGCATGATGCAAATATATCATGGGCCCAGATAGGCTATGCTGCCTTTCGGCATTGCACATCATCTGAGCGCAGATAGGCTATGTTGCCTCTCGGCATTGCTTATCATCTGAGCGCAAATCCTTTAAACTGTCTGACACTTTTTAAATCCTTATTTGATATAATCAGCATAACTCATCGGGTATTGTCATGTATATTTAACTAGTATATATGTTGGCAAGTTCATTTGAAATCCATGATACTCAGAAAATAAAAGTTTCTTTTGAAATTCTTCGTTTGTAGCATCGAACTGATCGTTCATCATAGTTCATTTTGAATGGAAACACTGTGTTTCTGAGAAAGTACTGGAAAGAGGACAGAATACCGTTCCAGGTGGATTACAATGCATGACAATAAACATATTCAGTTTTTTCATCCGAATGACCATAAACAGATAAATATTCCATACATATTAGACCTGAAGACATCAATGGATAGGTAATTCAATTCCCATTCCAATGGCGTTTAACATGTACCGCTCAGTGTTATGAAATTGACACGGTAGGCTATTTACTAAGTATACCCCATTAATTTCATTTCTTAGTATACGTAAATCACGAAAGATGTGTTTAGGGGAACCCGTTTTCCAAGGGTATCAGCAATGAAGTTCATCCCTCGGCCATATATATTTACTGTAAACATCTTTCCTCCATTCAGTAGGCCTTAGTGGACAAAGTTATACCAGTGGGTGGAGAATCGGAATCGTTCACTGGGCATGAACTGATCCCATGTACTATGTGTGGGATTCATTAAATTTGTTCAGAGTTGTTAATGACAAACTTATTTGACTGACCGTAGACAAATCAATATTCAAGATATATGCAATTTAAAGTCATCACTGGATAGATAAATCAATTATCTTTCCAATGATATATAACATGTAGTGATCTGTGAAATGAAACCGACAAAGTAGGCTATTTACCAAGTATACCCCCTTATTTTTGAGTATACGTAAATTGCGAAAGATGTGTTTAGCAGAACCCGTTTTCAAAGGGTGTCAACAAGGAAATTTATCCCTATATATTTACTGGTAACACGTTTTTCTCCATTCAATGGGCCTTAGAGAATGAAGTTATACCAGTGGCTTGAGAATTTGAGGGATTCACAGGGGATAAACTCATTCCATGTACTACATGATGGATTCGGGGAATTTGTTCAGAGTTGTCGATGAAAATTTTATTTGACTGGTCATAGACAGATAAATATTTGACCTATATGTGATCTGAAGACATTACTTGATAGGTAATTCAATTACCTTTCCAACGGTATATACCATGTAGTGATCCGTGCCATAAAACTGACATAGTAGGCTATTTACCAAGTATACCCCCTTATTTCGAGTATGCGAAAATCGCGAAAAATGCATTTAGGGGTACCCATGTTTACAGGGTGTTAACATGAAGTTCATCC
Organism: Terebella lapidaria; assembly: GCA_949152475.1. Taxonomy (NCBI): domain Eukaryota; kingdom Metazoa; phylum Annelida; class Polychaeta; order Terebellida; family Terebellidae; genus Terebella; species Terebella lapidaria. The sequence goes on along the minus strand of OX424566.1, from coordinate 20,626,209 downwards.
CTATATTTTTAATGTTAACATGTTTTATTTCATTCAGTACATCCTAATGGACAAAATGATACCAGTGGGGGAGGGTTCTGGGAGGGGGGGGGGTGCACGGGGGTCAAAATGGGCCCGGGCAGTAAAATTGGTACAAGAGACTCTTCAGGCTCTCATGCACAGACTGCTTGTTTATGCTGATGAATACAACAAATACTGGGGATGTGGGTTGTGTTCAAAATTAATTCCACTAACTGATCCAAAGCATTTTCCCGGTAACAACAAACTCGGAGGTTTATGGGATAAAATAGCGAAAGAATACAGATGGTAAACCAAGCATTATTCACTTAATATGTGTGTGCGTCTATTACCATGTGAATTCAAATATTGTACGAATTGCTAGAGAATTGCTAGAGACAATCGATAACATTATTCATTGTATGAATAATGTTATCGATTGTCATTAGACATTATAAATGAAAGCGAATACAAATAGCAAACCGCTCTCTTATGTATTATACATTTCACATGTGTGTTAGTGTGAATTGTGATACTGCATTGTATGATTTGTTGAATAATTATGATTTTGTGTTGTAAATGTGTGAGAAATACTTGTGTGTGTGTGTGTGTGTGTTTGGAAGTAAATCATGCGAACAAAAATATTTGTTGTCTTTATGAATCAAAAACAGCTCATACAATCTGCCTCATGATTTATTGGAACTTTTCTACATAAAACCTTCTAACAATATTTCCATTATTTTGCAAATTATCACTGAAACTATTCATGATATCTAACATTGAATATTCACAGCATCTAAAATATATGTAACTCGTTTGTTGTTGTATATATAATCAGGTCCGTTCACAATTAAATATGCGTCAAAATTATCATAATATCTGGGGGAGTGTCCAGTGCTGTCGAAAAATTCGCATACACCATCAAATCCCATTACCAACCAATGATTTCCAGGTTCGTATGAAGGCTGATCATTGACTACATAATATTCACGTCCATCGGGTTTTCGTGATATGGGAAGTTTATCTGCGGCATATACCCCTCCAAAAAATCTACAAGTCAATGGATTGGAGATGAGAGCGTTCCAGAGTTCCGAACTATTCATTGTATAACGTTTCTGGTCTCGTCAATTTGTAAGATATCTGGAAAGTGTGAGTACACAACCACGGTAACTGTCTGTTTCGGGGCCTCATCAAACACAATCCTCAAGCGTGTATGACCACGTCTCACTAAATTGGTAAACTCCTTTCCGTGCTTCCCATCAGTATCAAAAACGTAAATACAGTAACCGTTGGGATACTCTTCTCTGGTAATATAGTTTCCTTCATTCGGTTGGTACTTGCCAATAGATGTGAAAAGACTGAGATAGGCACTGACATAGTTGTTAGCTTTATACATAGTCTGGAAAGGTCGTCCGGGCACACTTTGCCCTTCCACATAAAATCCCATAAAGTTGACGTCGTGATGATGAAAATTGAATGGGTTTTTCTTAAATGAACCGCTATAACCTTCTCCCGATGTCAAAGCCACTACCACTCGGGTTGGAACTTTTCCTTGAAATAAATCATCCATTGCCCACGTGAAACTTCCAGATGGGATATTAAAAGATTTGACGTCAGAGCGAAGGAATGGGTAAAGAGCAGGTGTTTTCTTCATAACTTCTGCGTGTCCCACCATAACTCCTGGATTCACTTTGACTTGACAAACTTTCAATATAGCCTCTTCAATTTCAAATGCATACTCTTCAGTTGGGGACATGATGGTGAATGCGTCAGAATTCGGAAACAATTTAAAGGTTACTTGCACACCATTCAGCATCAATCTATTTTGTTGGCATACATCCATGTATAGTGGTCCTTCCATGTCAACGCCTTTGCCATCCTTTGTCCAAAGATATCTCTGCTCGAGTCCAATATTCAAACCATCCATGGGGCTGTTCGAGTCCAAACCCGTCGCAGTGTCTTTGTAGTAAAGTTGTGACTGGAGTTGAGATTCTTTGGGATCCTCTTCAAAATGCAACAGCGTATCAAGCATTGCTTTGTACGGATAATTCAGTCCGATGCCGGGTGATACCACAGTTTGTTGGAGAGATATGTCTACTTGCCGGAACATGGAATGCAATGGAAGATTCACAAAGGCAACATTGTCTTCATTACTCAAAGGTTTGCCATCGGTTCTGATAATTTTACTTTTAACGTACAACCTCGTTTGTTTTAAATCAATATAATCAGATGATGTGCCCGGAACAGTGAAGTGAATGGGCGAAGTCTTAGTAATCTGTGCAACTGGTCTGTATTCCTGCCATTCTACTTTCAATGTGGAAGTCTCCACAGGCGGAACATGAAACAAAGCCAGATTCGACCTGTAACCCTCGTGAGATTTGTTGAATTTAAACGACATTTTTACGTTCCCCGCTTGTTGCTCCTTCGAATGCTAAAATTAGAATGAACATTTTTTTTGTCTGTAGCATATCTTGTACGTTTATGTGGGAGGCTTGCGCGTGAATCCTCCTCTTCTCTTTGACGTTTAATGGTGGACTTGGCTTGTTCAATCATCTGTTCAGTGGGTGTTACAAGTTTGACACCATCCAATCGTTCCCCCAAGTTTTTCATTTTATTTATGGTGTAGAAAGATTTGTGCTTCGTTTGTCCACTCATAAAATGGTCCTTCCATGTGTCCGTATTGGGAACATACAGAGAATATGCCATCGCGTTATTTCAAGCTTTTCTCAACTGAAGTGTACACCTCAACTTGTTCGATTGGAATGGTGGTTTCTCGTTATCATATGTTCTTATATACACACGCAATCGTGTAATGTTCTGTCGAGAAAGCCCGATGAAATATAGATGATTAAATATTTGAGATCGTTTCACAACTCGTAGCACTGGGAGATAGTTATCCATGATGAAACTCCGATTACAAATATCGCAAAAAACAATTAAATCTCGGTTTTTTCCTGAATATTCTATTTCTGTCAGAGCACATTCCCAATTGCCTGGTAAAGTGAGACATTTTTTTAGATCCACTGTGAAATCCCAACAACTGTTATTTGGATATGAAGTCTTCGAGTCCGTTGAAGAGAGATGTAAATATATGGGATCCATTATGTCAAATGACGGAGTATCAGGTGACGTCGTGGTAGTTATACATTGTGTAACTCAACTGCGGGTATCCAACTGTTGAACTTATCACCCCATCCCTGCCATTTCACCGAAAGTTCGACCACTCCATTCCTTCGTCTTTTTTTGATAACTTTTTCAATGTTGTATACAGTATTCTCATCAACTCTCACTTTCTGAAGTTCCTGTTCATAAAATGTACCCACCACTGCTTCATTGTTCCAATCTTTAATTGTGTAGATGGGTATCCCTTCTTTCATGTTGCGACCCGTGATGTAAAATATTTCTCCTGTCCATTTCTCCTGATATTCACGGGAAAAGATGTGTTTAATGTACTGAAGCTTAACTTTATCACCCATTTTTAGTTTGAATGGGTTTTTAGTTTTACGTGTAGCCGTAGTTCCTTTTTTGGGGGAAACACGGACCGTTCGAGGGTGATATTGAACACTCCACAAGTCACTATCATCCGTTTTCAGCGCCTGCAATGGTGTCATTTTTATGGTTCTATGAACAGTGTTATTGTAGGCATTAGTCACGTCTGCCAAGACGTCACACCAAACGTATGTCTGTTTCTTATCCATGTACCGTGTAATTTTAGACTTGATTGTCTTGATAACGCGTTCCGCATAATTAGCCTTGATTTCAGTGTTGAGGGCGTAAAAATGTTTTATATTCTTCTCCTTCAAGTATTTGTTCACTCGTTCATTGAGAAATTCCGAACCTTTATCAGTGCGAAGTCTTTCTGGTTGGTGTTTCTCGAAAAGTTCAGAGAGTGCTACGACCATGGATTGAGCAGTAAGGTCAGTCAAAGGAGTTGTCCATAAATATTTTGTGAACACATCTATCAATATGAGTATGAATTTGTAGCCTTTGTTGTACTTGGCAAATTTTTGCATGTTAACAGTGTCTCCGTCATACTGATAAAATTTATATGGAACTATTACTCTTTGTCGTATGAATTTTCTGCGTGTAGCTTTGTGTGCAGTATATACATTCTCCCCCTCCAACCATTTTTTTATTTCTCCTCTAGAGACGCGGAATTTACCTTCACTTCTTATATAACTATAAAGCTTATTCAAACCACCATATGACGCGGGATGTCTTGTGTCATAATAGATGTTTTGAAGGTATTTTCTTTTTCGATCATCCATGATGTTAGCTCTCTGAGAGCATGCAATATACTAAAAAATAAACACAAATACTTTCATTCATATACACCCAAATTTTATTGAATTGTATTGGCGCATACAAATAAAACTAATGATTATAATATAATAAATAAAATCATTTGAGAGTTTTCCATTGCTGTTTCCAGTGTGTAGTGTTGTTTCGCCGTTGTTTCTTTTTAAGAGGTTTTTCTTTCGGCGTAGTGCTTGGTTTCTTGTCTGGTAAACCAGGTGGCGGTGTGTTTGGTGGTTTGAAGTCCATCACTCCGTGTCCGCGCTGTAGCATTTCCCGCCTCTTTAGATTTTTTATTAATGTTAATGGGATATTGCTCAATTTTGAGTACAATTCTCTAATTCCGGCAGGAATAAAATGTTTGTAATCCACAAGGGCGTCTTTAATTAGGTCTGCGATTTGTGTGTAGGGAATAACATTTCCATCGACAACCAGTTGACCGTCTCCATTCCAGGTGATTTGAATGTTTTGATGAATGTAATTGAGCAACATCTGAGCCACCCCCCCTCAGGTTCGCAGGTACAGCACTAAGAATATTCTCATCACTAAATATACTCAAATTGCGTCCATCTCTCTGTTCGTGATGTGCCGCAGGGGGAACTGAACCGGGATTTGCATTCTCCGATTTTGCAAACTGCTTGTGGTCGCTTGTGAGACGTACGTATTTTTCATATGGAACTATACTCCAATTTTTCTAACTCGTTTACACTGTTTTTCGCTAATATTTTCGTGATGGTGAATGCTATCGTTTTATAACTTGGCATACTTCACCTGGGAGTCAAACGGCAATTTTCTACCAAATTTCAGAGAGCTATCGCGAAAATTGAAAAAGTTGGCAATCTACTTCAATGTTAAATTTCAGCCCAAAACGGGATCTCGAGAATCTGAGCATATTCGAGGAATTGGTCCTGTTTACATCCATCAGGATTCGAAATATTCTTGTTACTTTGAACCAGAAGATACACTGAGGTGTACTCTACACAAACATGTTGATTTTGAAACATTACTCCGCTACAAAACCGTGCAAATGCACAAAATTGTTTGCGGGCCCAGAAACTGAATAATAGGGCTAAATTTAACATTGGGGTAGATTGCCAACTTTTTCAATTTTTGCCATAGCTTTTAGAAATTTGGAAGACAATTGCCGTTTGACTCCCAGGTGAAGTATGACAAGTTATAGAACGATAGCGTTAAGCATCACAAAAATATTAGCGAAAAACAGTGTAAACGAGTTAGAAAAATCCGAGTATAGCACCATTTTCTGAACACGACTCATGGTGTGATAATCTGAATCAAGTGTCGTTTAACGAGGGATAGCGTATCGATCACTTGTTTGTAATGTTTCTTTATTAAATATGTTTGGTGTTTTGAAGGCACGCTACTCGATGATAATTGTGCAAACAATTTTCTCCTCTTCTGCACAAAAATCCTAGTTTTTGATGGTAACTGGAGGTGCTGAAGATTGAAAAATATTTCGCACAATGTTAATGATTGTTCTGGGGTGAGGGTGTCCAGAAGGGCAATCCGTTGGTTTTTCGTTGTGGTTAGTAGCAGTTGTAGAAAGGATTTAGACTTTGTCATTCTCTTCGACATCTTTGCGCATGTTGACTGTGATGTATTTAGAGACACAATGACCAAAATTAACATTCAACCATATTCTTAAAGTTGTCCGTCTGTTGTGGTTGGTCAGTTAATGGTGAAATCCAAGGTACTTCAGTCACATCGAACTCGCTGATAGGATGATTGATGGAAACTTTCTTCTTTATGTAGACTATTAAAGATAAAACACAAATGATTGGACACAAAGCGATGATATTCAACCAATCCAATTCGGGTTGGTGCGCTTGTGTAACTGAAGAATTGTTTGTTGGTTTTTCTGTTGTGTTATTAGTCGAGACGGCGTGAAAACCGATCAATACTACCGCCAGCGCGTAGTACATGTTTGAGCGTTCGCAGTTGTATATACATATGAAGATGAATGCGTGGTGCACGGGCTTATATTGGAATATACACTATAACATCTTCTCCCGGAAAGATATTAGTCTTCATTTTATATTCTTCTTCGTTATGGGGGTTTAAATCTATGAGTAAATAACCGTATAAAGTTTTCATACAATCCTGATAGTTTTCCATGAGACTCTTGCCCAAACCGAGCTGGGTTGCGAGACAGTGTATTTGTTGAACTCTCGGATTTTTTAAAAGAACGATATAATGGGTGTTCAGGTTTATCGTCCTCATGCTTTTGCCCTGACTGAAGAGATTTTGGCTCAGCCATATAACGGTTAAATTTAAATGATGAGAACCCTTTGTGAATAAATCTTGTACAGATTTATCGTTAGCTATTTCTGATAATAAATCATCCAATACAATCAAGTTGTGTTCTTCTGGGGTGGCGAAATCTGTAATGTATTTTTCTGTAGGGACACCCTTGTAGAACTCGATGCGAGGATTTGAAAAATCACTCTCCATTTTCTCAAATAACTTCTGCCATGCTCCATAGCAATGAAGAATTTTCGATGGAGGAGTTGTGAACATTTCGTCGCTATGTTGCAGAAGTTTGTATAACCAGGTTGTTTTTCCTGAGCCAGTGGTACCGGCTATATTCATCGTTGTTGGAGAGTGGAAAATGTTTATTCTAGTGTTGTCGTTTTGAGAATGAAACATTCTTAGGCTGCTTCATCCTTTTATCAGCGTTCTACAATAAACGTTTGAAATGTTAATTTAAATGAGGTCAAATGCAATTTGGAAAAAAAAAAAAAAAAAAAAATTGGCACGTTTGACATCGTGTTATTCTCTTTGACTGATGTGTGGTTTGTATAATTGAAACACGTTCGCGTGACATTATTTCGTTCTAGGATGGGAAAACCCTGTGTGAATACTAAATACAGTTAAAGACCTAGTAGCATGCCGATGAAAGTGCTTTTCATTTAGTCCATTATGAATATTTATCTGTAAATTCGAACGAATTTTACAAATACAATCAATGGGTTTCGAGATATTGAATCAAATAGGCACACCTTCCGTAAATTGCCGAAGATTTTGATCACGATTTTAGTATGGGTCACGTGGTTTGTGACGTCATTTGAGGCAGTATTGTAAGTACATGTAGCCAGCAAGGTAAACTGCATGTCGCGCATATTCATTCTCGTTGTGTATGTTTGACGATTCAAGTGAGCGGGTGAGATGGTTGGAATACAGCATTTCTTGTCTTGATATTTAGAATCAGTACTATCCATTCTCCCAGAAGGGAGGTTTGTTGAACTGCAAGATGTCCAGTATTCGTTGGTTTTCACGTGTTTTCTTTTGAATCTCATGTATTTTGGAGTGGTTTTCTATCTTTGAGCTGACCGCCCAAATTACGTGTTTTACGTTTTTGGCCAGCCATCAAAGCACATTTTGCCTCAACTGACGTCACGATTACGGAAACTGCCGAAGCTATTTTTTTCATCGGCATGAGAAGGCGATTGCAATACTGGCTCAATATACTCGATTATATGTCGCTGTTATTAATTACCAATTAACGCGAACATCTTTTTTATCACCAAATGTCCACAATGCCTTCATCTGAACAGGAATAAAACCATAAAATGGTACCTTGCTACTATGACTTTAAGATGAAGATGCAGTAGTAATACTTTATCATATGCCAGAATAACAGTCGATGCGAATAGCGTAGTTAATGCTATTATACAGTAATTTAAATTACTGTCAACAAACTTAGACCTGAAAATACATCATTTCTATGTATTTTGTTTTTCAATAGCTGTGCCTATTCTTCCAATAACAAACTTCTGCCCGGCGGGCTGTAAATTCCACACTTGCCCGGGCAGCTCCCAGTTCAAGAAAACGTCATTATTTTGAAGGGTAAACAAAAGCACATGGTCGCTCTCCTGGACCGATTCCGTTATGTTTGACGTTTTTGCCACCAATTTACGTTTTACGCTGATGCTCTTGGAACTCTGAAATGGCCTGTGAATCGGAAAAATGTGTGAATAAAAGCTGTATTTCTTGCTTATTTCTTTCTAATCGGATATGATTCGGTCATTTGAAACATACTAAAATGTCCCCGACATCCACTGGCATATGATAAACGGGTTATTGCACAATATGGGGTTTCATGCCCTCGGGCCAAGTCTTAAAGAAGCCCTCCGCTTCGCGTCGGGCTTCTCAAAGACTTGGCCCTCGGGCATAAAACCCCATATTGTGCAATAACCCTATAATATTTAAACAATCTGAATGTATGGTTTCACATGTACGGAAGACATCAAAGATAATTGTAAGGAGTCAGGTTTTTCATTCGGTTACCAGTGTTCAGATAACATTTCGTTTGATTGGTTTGATGAACAATATATCACTTCTACGCTAGCCATGTAAAGAAACGCCTATTTTATTCTTTCACATGTTATCAGCATGTTTGTTAGAACAATTAGTGCGGCGCAGCCCGAATGCCTAGACAGTGCAATTGAAGTGAGAGAGGAATAGAGAGATCAAGAAAGGAAAAAAAAAAAAAAAAAAAATGGCTGCAAATAACCAGATGGAGCTAGTGGGAAAAGTTCAGGAGTCTCAAGCGGTAGATCCCCAGCAGTCGGGACCAAGTGCTGAACAGGGAAGAAATACGAATGTAAGTATTATTACTATTATTATTGATGTTCTTCATATTTATACACGTTATAGTGATAGTTTGTAAATGCAAATGACAAGAATATGGTGATAGCTATTAGATTCTACGCTTTAAAGGACTGTCGACCCTCAATTTTTGGCATTTTGGGAAACGATTACCGCCGATTACCGCCGAATGTCTTTGTGTGCGGCTAATTATTATTAATATTTATTTATTTTATTTTATTTAGTTATTTATTTTTCCACGGACATAATCCAATAACGCTACATACTTATGTTTGTATCACGTGCATGTTACCATCGTCATTGCTTCTAAGCTGTGAATTGAATCTGTTAATTTTGACAAAAAAATATTACAATGGCAATAGTAAGATTGGTGATGTTCGTTCGCATGGGTGCGAACGATGGGTGATGGGTGATGTTCGTTCGCATGGGTGCGGGCAAACAATGATAGTCGCAAATTATAATTTACAGGTGGAACAGCTTCCCCACATTTTTCGCTCGACTTGGATGGTGTGGAATGGAATGGGGTGAGTACATTGACTACATATTTGTAACGTATTTATACATGTGTAGACAGTTAATAAACATGGGAAATAACAAAGGGTAATGTTCTCTAATGCGTCTACAGATGGAAGACATCAGCCCGGACAATTTTACGGAGGAATTCCTGAAAGAAATTTCTGGCGATACGAAAATCGATGAGAAAAAGGTATTATTATTATTTATTATTTTATCATATTTATTTGATTATATTATATACATATTTATTATTATTATTATTATTATTATTTATAATTATTATTTTTATTATCATTATAATATAGTTTGACAGCAAAGAAGTTTGCGCAGAATGCGGGAAAAGATTCTCGAGGGCGGAACATCTCAAAAGGCACTCCAAAGTTTGCAAAGGACCGAGAAGAATGGATTGCGAGATTTGCGGGAAGTCGTTCTCGCGAAATTATAACTTAAAGAGGCACATGAACAGCAAATGTTGTAAGAAATGAATGTACATGTATGTTGTGTATCGAAAGAAATAAAATAGATGAATTAATTTGTTTAGTCTTCTTATAATTTTTTTTTTTTTTTTTTTTTTTTTCAATTATGTTCGAGGTTTTGGTATCGCTGGTTGAAATTAAGTTCAAAATAGCATTTTCAAGGAAATAAACACATTTAGATTGAAATGTTATTACTTGCAAGGTAAATGTCAAAATTAACCACCTTGATGCACACCACATTCTATGTGATACATTTGATAAAGATTACACGTTTGGGAGCTCTGCCGCTATGTTTAGTTGTAATAAACTCAACACTAATTATGTGGCCTACCCCCACTATAAAATATGTATGCTCTCACATTCAACTCTTTTTCTTCTTGGTGTTTTTATTTTTGCTATTTATATTTTGATTGACATAATTTAATGAACGCTTCACATTGTATGTAATATGAAAATAAGATTGAACAACACATGAAGAAAGATTGGTAGTTGAAATGATGAAAATAGTCTTAGTTGGCCCGATTTTACAGGAAACATGTGCGTTCAATGATTTGTATAGTGTTTGGCATTATTGAAGAAATGCGTTGGAATGTATTCATTTATACAAAATGAAAAATTATATGATGCACTCTTGTTTATTCTGTGAAATATATGGCGCCCCGTTCGTGCCACCAAAAAGGGAAGTTATTTTTTTATTTATCTCATACGTATGAAATAAAAAGTCATACGTAGGAGATACTAACACATACGTATGAGATAACAAGTCATACGTAGGAGATACTAACACATACGTATGAGATAACAAGTCATACGTAGGAGATACTAACACATACGTATGAAATACTAAGTCATACGTAGGAGATACTATGACATACGTATGAGATACTAACTCATACGTAGGAGATACTAAGTCATATGTATGAGATACTAACTTATTTCATACATATGAGATACTATCTCATACGTATGACTTAGTATCTCATATGTATGACTTAGTATCTCATATGTATGAGATAGTAACTCATACGTATGACTTATTATCTTATACGTATGACTTAGTATCTCAAACGTATGACTTTTTATCTCATACGTATGATTTTTTATTTCATACGTATGACTTAGTAACTCATACGTATGAGATACTATCTCATACGTATGAGTTAGAAAAAAATAAATTCTCTTTTTTGTGGCACGAACGGGGCGCCATAGAAATAAGATGACAATCTGGCAAGAAAATAAAAACAACGTGTGGTTTCGAAATAGTTAAACGTTGAAATCAAAGTTTTGCAAATGATTGATTATTTGATGAATACGGTCTAGGTAGAAATAAGAAACGTAATTGTAGTGGATTATTTATATTTATTAACACACAGCAAATTTTGTACCTGCTAACAAATTATTGATCGGAGTCGTAATTATACAAAACACACATTCACAAATACTCGTGGTACTCTAGGTCTGGGTTACATTCTGCACATGCAATAAACGCCAACTGGGCGTCGTGTGTGTTCATACACATTTCTGTGTTAACTAGTTCGGGTACCAAATCGTTCATGCACTGATCTGCATCCACTAACTCCGTCCACTCCGCGGTCTTCAAGAAAATACCTCTTCCAGGCTTTAGGTCGCTTTTGACGTCGAACCTTCTTGCCCGATACCACTGTCGTAGGCTTACGCCTCGATATGGAGAATCCACCGAGGCGTATACGTGAAAACCGAGGTGAATCTTGAGGTTCACGCACTTTCCTCGGCTCATATCGACAAGGGCTTGCGTTATTTGTCGTATGTTGTATCGAAGAACGACATAGCGATGTAATGGTAGTGAGATGCACCGTGAGCCGACTGTCCCCGCACTTGGTAGAATTTCCGCGATACGAATGAATTGTATACCATTTGTTGAAATGCTGTCAACCTTTCTGTTGCCCCCTAACTCTACGCTCAGAGGCATCGTTCGAAGTTCTTCATCATCGACTTCTTCTTTCTCGTCATCGCTGCAAAAAGAATAGAAAACTATATTATTTCCAGACAAGACCTCACTACATTAAATTGTTCATGGCTAATACATTTATGCAGATATCATCATTCAGAACATTTCACTCACCTTTCTTCAATGACAAGTACAGGGAATTCTTCCTGTGTTTCCTCGCTAAAAAACAATCTTTTCTTCACGGCTGCCTTGTCCTCTTCCGGAATCTGTCTTGTGGCCATCCTTTTCAAAGCAGCAGGCTTGTTGTTGGTATGTGTTGTCGGCGTGTCCATATTCATGATTCTCAAATTGATTGTCTGACAGATGGGTTAGGGCACATCTCGAATTTATAGCTTCATACTCCGCAAAACTACACCCACATTTACTCATTCCCATTTCAGCTCCCTCTTTTTACTCATCCCCCAATTTCTGCTCCCGCTTTCGACTCATTCCTCATTTTACTCCCCTTTTGACCAATTCCCTGTTATTGCTCCCCAAATTTACTCGCCTACCCCATTTTTGCTCCCCTTTCTTACTCCTCCCCCATTTTTGCGCCCCAAAATTACTCGACCACCCCATTTCTGCTCCCCCATTTTACTCATCCCCCATTTTTGCTCCCCTTTTTTACTCACCCCTCATTTTGCTCCCCATATGTACTCAGTTACCCCACTTTTGCTCCCCTATTTTACTCAACCTCCATTTTTGCTCCCCTTTTTTACTCATCCCCCATTTTTGCTCCCCTTTATTACTCATCCTCATTTTTGCTCCCCATTTTACTCATCCCCATTTCTGCTCCCCTTTATTACTCATCCTCATTTTTGCTCCCCCATTTTACTCATCCCCATTTCTGCTCCCCAAATTTACTCAGCCACCCCATTTTTGCTCCCCTATTTCACTCATCCCCCATTTTTGCTCCCCAAATTTACTCAGTCACCCCATTTCTGCTCCCCTATTTTACTCATCCCCGTTTTTGCTCCCCCTTTTTTACTCATCCCCCATTTTTGCTCCCCAAATTTACTCCGCCACCCCTTTACTGCTCCCCTATTTTACTCATTGCGCCACACGAACGCCACAAACGCCACACAATACTGTGTCTGATCAACTATATATACTACTCACGTTCTAAAGCACGTAGAATAGAAGATGGTGTTAAGTCGCAAAGCCTGAGATTTTGGGAATAAATGCGGGATTTGAAATTATAAACGACGTGCTGTCTGTCGCAATGCGGCTCTGTGGGATAAAAATGTATACATCATGTTTTTGCTATGAAACGTTAATAATATGAAATTGATCCTTTTTCTGTGCAATATTTTTGTTTGTATGACATATACAGTATTCAATGTGGAATTTCGGCACAATAAGTGTATACTACGGAAGTCCATAGATGACATGCGCATAAAAATTTTCTATGTCTTTTTCAGCAAAAACCTAGCACGTTCGAACGTGGAAGCATTTAACACCATCACGTTCGCACGTGGAAACAGTTAAGGCTATTGCGTTCACACGTGGAAAGTCCGAGGTTACCACGTTCACACGTGGAAGCATTTAACGTTTCCACGTTCGCACGTGGAAACTTCAGGAGCTACCACGTTCGCACGTGCAAATATTTGGGTGTGGTAGCATCAAATGCTTTCACGTGTGAACGTGGTAGCTTTGAATCTTTCTACGTGTGAACGTAGAAAAGTAAATCTTTCTACGTGCGAACGTGGAAAGGTATAAATGCTTCCACGTGTAAACGTGGTAATTTTGAAACTTTCTACGTGTGAACGTGGAAACCTACATCTTTCTACGTTCGAACGTGATAAGTTTTAAAGTTTCTACGTGCGAACGTGAAAGCATATAATGTTTCCACGTGTGAACGTGGTAGCTTTGAAACTTTCTACGTGTGAACGTGGAAACCAACATCTTTCTACGTTCGAACGTGATAGGTTTTAAAGTTTCTACGTGCGAACGTGAAAGCATATAATGTTTCCACGTGTGAACGTGGTAGCTTTGGACTTTCTACGTGTGAACGTGGAAGCCTAAAACCTTTCTACGTGCGAACGTGATAGCGCTAAATGCTTCCACGTGCGAACGTGGTAGTTTTGAACTTTCTACGTTCGAACGTGCAAGGTTTTTGATAGAAAAAAACACCAAATTTTTTTCCCGCACCTGTCACCTATGGGCTTCCATAGTTTACTGCTTAAGATAGTATTTCATATGAATGTAATATCTTTTTTTTTTGCTATCTAGTTAAAAATCTTCCTGAGTTCGTTTGTGTTGTAGCAAAATGAATGCCCTAGTGGAACGAATAAAGAAATGTTTGTTGAATTAAACTAGATCGATCTTGACAGCATGTTTTCGAGCCATTCTGGACAATTTCCTGTGGTTCTATATCACGAGTTCAACACAGAAAATTAGCATTTGATATAAAGCTCTTCTTCGGTTTATTGCAGTAGATTGTACAAAACATGAGATGATTTGCACTTACAAGTAACATGCGTGTAAGTAGTTTGGCTGGTGTAGCCTATCACCAAAGTAACAAATAATACTTTCTACCATACTCTCAAGACCAACATATGTCTCAATGTGATGTTTATCTGCTATTAGTCAAAAAAAAATTTAAATGATGGATGAAAGTTGTTAGGGGTAATGTCAACCACGCAAGTCTTCTTGCCAAATGAGTGAGTTTCTGTAAGTGTTTGCCACATTTGTTCTCAATTACACTCACTAAGGAGATAGGACCATATGTCATGACCCAATAAAAATGTTTATAATTTCTTCAACTGAGCATCACATAATGACAAGTCTGTAGATAATTTCCAGTAGTTTATTTCAAATCCGAAATATGATGGCATCGACTAGACACAAATTCATTTGAAAAATTCCCGCCAGCCTTTTTGTTTTTTCCCATAATTTCATACACATAAATTTAATGACTGTTGTCGGCTGGCAATACTACATCGATATTTCTCGCATCTATATATATCGGTTTACAATGTGTATTTCTTCAAATACTTCACATACCAGGAGTGTAACATTGGTTGTATATTTTTCACGATATTACCAATTATATTAGTCACAATAATAGTCGTCATAATGACAATTGTCTCAAGATGATAATGTAGTGTATTATCAAACGATTGGTATGCAATCCTTTAGCTTATATAAGAATTATACAGCGTCACATTATTAGTAACATTAATAACATTGATACCAGATCTCTAACATATATAACCAATATCCCAAACGTTAGATTGACAGATCAGGTCAAATCGACAAACAATAAATAAACATAGACATTGGTATACAAGTAGAGAGTGATATACAATATGTACGGAATTTCGTGAATGGAATGGAAAATATTTCTTTTTGCAGCTATCTATATATTTAAATATGGTAATATTGCTATATACATATATATATATATATGCTAGTATTGCTATAGCTAATGCTAGTCAAACATTAATGTCACAGAACACCATAACACTTCGATCATCAAAACACGTACACACGTACATTGTAGTCGATATTGAACAAAGCAGTATATGTACTAGTTGGTATTGATGACATATGTTCATCAGTAATTATTGTGGAGGAATTTATGGTAATAAGAGCGGATAATTTAACATATACGACAATCATAGATAAATAAGTATCTAAAATTAATATTAATATTACCTATTGCAAATTTGCATTCCATATCAAGTACATGTATAGAGTGATATACAATGTACAGAAATTTCGTAAATGGAGTGAAAATTGTTTTCCTTTTGCATCTATCTATAAATCTAAATATGATAATATTGCTATCGATATGCTAGTATTGCTATATCTAATGCTAGTCCAACATTAATGTCACAGAACACCATAACACCTTGATCATCAAACACGTACATTGTAGTCGATATTAAACAAAGCAGTGTGTAATAATTTGTATTGATGACAAGTTCATCAGTAGTTTTTGCGGAGGATTTATGGTTATAAGAGCGGATAATTTAACATATACGACAATTATACATAGATAAGTATCTAATAATAATATTATTATTACCTATTGCAAGTTTCTACATTCCATATCAAATACCGAAAACAGTTATACAGATACATTGTCATTGTAATACAGCAGTATTTTATTGCAGTGGGAAACATGTTCTGTTGTCAACAACAAACACGAACAAACAACAACAAGAACAACAAGTTGGTTATTTGAATACATATCGGGGGGAGGGGGGGGGCTACATTTAAATGTAGTTTCTGGAATAGTGTATAGGATGTCCCAAAAACGGTAACCGAAACTGCAGTATAATATCTTCGGGTACATTTATATTGAGACACCCGGTGCATGATAAGCTCATGAACCTACGAGTATTAGCCAATCTAAAAGTCGATCGTATTACACATTAATAGAAAAAAGTCTAAGCAGACATATACAATATACTAGTAATATATTATCCCCATAAGTAAATATCGTCAAAACTTCACTACTTCATTGTATCCAGCAGCCATAATTATTAGTTGTGCATGAATCCAAGATGGCCCACAGCCAACAGATAATTTCTGGATAGGCATTAAGCATGAATAAAGCAACCTTGCCTAAAAAAGACCAGTAATTACAAAATTAAACAATCAAATTATACTATACAATCAATATCTCGTGAATTGATTCTATTGAATTGCAATCGAGGAGCCATAGCATGCCACTAGTGTATACTTCTATTGTTTTGTTTGTTTGTTTTGTCAGCCGCTAAGAACATGTGAAGTATCACGACGTCAGTGTCAACACCCACCACTTCTGTTCTGCAATGATGCCAATGGATTCCCAATCATATAATATTTGGGTATATACATCAAAATGATGTATCTACGTACAATAGAAGCTTTAACTTCTATGAATTTTAGAGAAATCTCTCATCGTTTTTAGTAAAAACTGATTTCAGTGGATAGGGCCAAAAACCCATTTTATAGGTATTGTGTGTTATAATTACAAATAATTCCCCTTTGAATATTCCATCCAAAATTTATGTTTAAAAATTCCCAAATGTTATATTCGTGACAATTTGAAAATATAAAATCATTCATCACAAGATTGTTGGATGAAAATTATATATATTATTTCTTGTCTGGAGAGTGCTCCAAAATAATGACTATGGTATATTTCAACCTTCGTTCAAAAGAAGATACTTTATTTGTTTTTAAATAATATTCAATCAATGCATAAAATCTCTTTAGATCCAGTCACTGTAAAAGTATTCACTCTTCTCGTATATATGTCTAAATAGGGTAGTCGCCCACACGTATAGGCGAGGAAAGTCAGTAATCATTACTATTACATTATTCGCATTCTTGAGATTGTTTTCATGAATTTTATCAACATCTACCGGAGCATCTTTCACAGAAGTGCTGATATTGATAATATGCTATTCAAGGAGCCCATATTCTTAACATTATACTCGTTTTAAGTTCATGACAATTAACACAATATAATATCACTCCACATGAAAGTTGTGTAGAATCTACTAGAGCTTGAACATACAGAATAATTACACGACCTGCATAACTTCTCTCTCTTCCATCTCTGCCACGGCCGATTGAATTTTTTCCAGAGCAACCTGCCTGTTTGGGTGATTACTTATGATGTAGGTACACGGTATGACTTGTCCACCACCAGGAGTATATCGTTCTGGCCATGGAGGAAAACTATCTCTAGCTGAACCGGTAGGGATTGCTTTAATTACAGCATTTCTACTTAAGATGTCCCTGAAGGCCCCGGCTAATCCCATCGGAACGTGACCTACAACAATGCCTCCAATACGTTTTATATCAGACTCCGTTAGACAACGATTCTCGTCGATGATCTTGTTGAGCTGATCATCCGAAAAACTCTCTCCTGGCATCCAAACGAAAGAAGCGTGTCTGTCCTCTGCATTGTCTTTTTCTCCGCCGACGCGTAGAGGCTCTTCGAGGGGAGGCTGGATTTCATACACATGATACCCTTTGATCACACAGTTTCGAATTTCTACCGGTCTGGCGTCAGGATCGCCCTGATAAATAATGATTGGTAATTTCATTAAAATACATGGAATTATAATTTCACGAGTAACTAGACATCAAGGCCTAAAGATGCTTTGGGGCATTTCGACTCAAGTTTGATTCAGAGTCTGTAACTAAGACTGGCATATATAAAAGATGGCGACTTAGCCAAAAAAGTTGGCCATAGGGTCAGGTTGATACATTAGTGTAGCGCGACGAGTAAAAAATAACGTCCTTTCTGCTTAATCACGTACCGGTTCTGTGATATCGACTGGATTAAAACAAGAAAATGCAGCTAACTGCAGGAGATGACATTAGAGCTCGAGCACATCATCAGCACCACGACAGCTTACCCCCCCCCCCCCCCTCCCACCTGCAAAAAAAATGAAAACTGAACCATATCATGCCCCACATGTGTAAAGTTATTGACTATCGTCCGCTCTTCGGGATCCTCGAGGATAGTCCTCTCACCGCGAGTCCTTGCGGACGCGCATCCGCTATTCCGGATCCTTGCGGCGGCGCCGCTCACCGGAGGTCGCTCTGGACACGGTAACCACTCTAGGTTATGGACCTGTATTGATTTCCTTATATGGTCAAAATGAGGCATCAAAGTACTATATTATTTAAAAACTCCCAGTTTCTCTTCCAAATGCACATGTATCACTTCAAAATGTCTCTGTTTTGGTTTGTATAGTGGTATTATGGGTATTCCTCTATGTACATGTGAATTTTCATGTTGATTGGAGCTGTTACTGTGCGCATGAATACATATAAACAAA
This sequence comes from Terebella lapidaria, assembly GCA_949152475.1. NCBI lineage: Eukaryota > Metazoa > Annelida > Polychaeta > Terebellida > Terebellidae > Terebella > Terebella lapidaria. The sequence goes on along the minus strand of OX424566.1, from coordinate 20,607,541 downwards.
CCGGCCCTTTCTGGGAGTTTGCTTTCTGAGGAATTCGCCAGGTGTCAGCAGCTAACAGTCAAATGCTTGTAGCGTTTGATCTATTCCAACAACATGTGCTGATTTTTTAATATTTTGTAAGTTATATATATTGCTTCAACATACTGAAATTTTATGAAAATTGAAACATTTTGAAAGTGATTTCTCTCATAAAACGTTATAATGGAGTTAAATGGCAATCATATATGTGTTCGTATACCTAAACCGAGGACATGGAATTTTGTGTATTATAGATTTTTAGCAGGTTTTGTGGCATTTCTTTAATTTGTGTGTGGATAGTGTGCGGTATTCATGAATTTTTCACCATTGCAACCATAGTTTTCGTTCACGTGGATTTTTATTACATATGTAGGATTATATCTACATGCTAATAGCGGCGGTGTTTATCCCCCCCCCCCCCCCCCTTGAATGCTAAAGACATGGAGTTAGTGCCTTTTTATTTTCTTTATTTTCATATAGTAACCAATATTTCAAATCACTGTAAAATATTATACACTTTCACTGAGGACTACTGGACTCAGACACAGCCTAACCGAAAAAGGTGTCGAAATGGCCACCAAAAATTGAACGGTGGATAATACTAGGTGTCTCTGAAATTCATCACCACAACCTATATAGTCGATCATAAATAAGCTAGGTTAGGCATTGCAGAATGCATTTGGTATATTATTTGCAATTTTGGCACCATATCTGGTCAAGTACGTATTTTTCCGATTTTTTTACCATATTTTTTTTTCGATATTGCCGTAGAACCACATTTTTGACCCCATATGTGTCTCTTGCCGTTTGATCGATTGCAGTCCATCATATAAATGTGTTTTATAAATAAATTTCATACAGCACATAAATTAGTCCCCTGTACAAGGCACCTATGTGACCTAATGTCGGTGATCTCTGGCTTACAGAAACCATATTTTCAACAAATTGTCTACGTTTTTGTGTTTTGTCAAGATTAAAACCTTGGAATTTTTGCTTAATTTAGAAATATACAATATTGAGAGTGTGGTGGTAGCATTTTGCGACATTTGAATACTATTGGTGTAGACAGCAGTATGGTAGAAAGTGTTTGGTGCTAAGCAGCGGGGTAGGACTACCAACTCTTTTAAAATTTTGACATATTTAGTCCAAGGGGAATCAAACTGATGGTAATATATGGGTGAATAATACATTTATCTGAAACAAACCCCAAATTGTCCTTGAGCATGTTTGATCGGGCGTCAAATCAAAATTTCCAAAGAAAATCTCACTTTTTTGTTCAAAATATTTCCTTTCTTAAGTGCAAAAATCACTGTTTTATTTCTTCTCTACAAGTCTTCCCTTTTCACATAAGAGCTCAATAATTGGGGATTATCACCTCTGTATGTGGGGTGTTATAATTGTAAAATGTGAAGAAAATTGCCATTATTTAGGTTATGGACCTGTATTGATTTCCTTATATGGTCAAAATGAGGCATCAAAGTACTATATTATTTAAAAACTCCCAGTTTCTCTTCCAAATGCACATGTATCACTTTAAAATGTCTCTGTTTTGGTTTGTATAGTGGTATTATGGGTATTCCTCTATGTACATGTGAATTTTCATGTTGATTGGAGCTGTTACTGTGCGCATGAATACATATAAACAAACCGGCCCTTTCTGGGAGTTTGCTTTCTGAGGAATTCGCCAGGTGTCAGCAGCTAACAGTCAAATGCTTGTAGCGTTTGATCTATTCCAACAACATGTGCTGATTTTTTAATATTTTGTAAGTTATATATATTGCTTCAACATACTGAAATTTTATGAAAATTGAAACATTTTGAAAGTGATTTCTCTCATAAAACGTTATAATGGAGTTAAATGGCAATCATATATGTGTTCGTTCTAGCATTAACGGTAACCAGGTAACAGCCCACCCGACACTCCCAGGCCTACGGACACCGTTCAGAAACTGGTTCATCACCACGGTGTTAACTGGCGGGGCCTGGCGAGCTGCGGTCTGCCTCGGGGACGGAACCCCGTACAGTCCGACATGCTGGCCAGAGCCTATGTCACACGTCCCGGGAAGGGAGAGAACTGGCGATCCACAGGGCTTGCGCCCCCGAGTCAGCAACTTGTCTCTCCCAGCCCGGGCCTCCCCATGGAAATCGTCCCCAGGGCTCTAGGAGCCCACTACTCGCAACTAGGGAACACAAAGCTCATGGCGAGCCTCGTGTGCGTCCCAGTTACTCTCTCTCGGACAATCTCCTCGATCGAGTAGCCTCCAGTGTATATATAATACACCACAAGCTGTAGGACGCAAACGAGGTATAATCAAACCATTGTTATAGTTTACTGGAGCGTAAATTACAATGCGTTGCCGTGGCAACGCACGCTCGAACGGAGCGTGTCAAAACAAGGCCAAGAACGAAAAGGCCACATAAATGGCATGTATGTTTACAATCACCTGCCGCGTGCTTAGGGCAAAATCGCCACACATGATTCCAATTCATTCCCTATATTATAATGAAACACATTACGGTACTTCAATCATACTCCTAATGAGTAAACATTTATATTGAACTCAATGAAACAGGCCTGAATAAATGATATTGAAGCTCAATAAAATATCCTTGAAATATTGGGAACTATGAGGAATATCTGTATCTGATATCATGATATAGAAAACACATGCATACTGAGCAAATTGAAAGACCAGTTTAAAATAAAAAGGTTTCGCAACCCAGCAAGGAACACCTTCTCATGTGATAAAATATGTCAAATTACGGTAAATGTAGTCGTGGTGCCGCAGACGAATCGTTGCGTTTACTTCATAACGCCAAAAAAAGGCCACACGCAAAGTTACATGTACATGCATGCACAAAATGCTACACAGAAAATTGTGCGTTCCAAAGTACGCGTCATTGCGGTAAAATTCGCTTTGCATTCTGGGAACGTGAATTTCCATCGGCTCCGCCATTTTGACGTTTTTTCAGACGAGCTGACCATTTTGCGTAGTTTTCTCAAACCTAAAACATCGATTCATGCATTACATATCTGTGGAATATTCAAAGCTTGCCATCAAATCGAGAGATTTTATGTCAAGGACGAAGAAAATCCTTATTTGAAGTAGGTGTACAAATGTTTACATGCCAAAACGGGCGTCGATAGGTTGGTATGAAACCTCCATAAAAAAGTCAGCACATAGCCATGTAGAGAGTTGGGGGCTTCGCCCCCAACGCTCTAATGTCAAAAATTGGGAAGAGAAGTGTATCATATCAGCATAAAAAAATGGGCTCAGAGTCAAGTCAACCCAACTTATCCTCTCAGCACGGCGGCCCAATGCTGCCACTCTTACCCTCGCCCCGATAGGGGGAGAGGGTATTGCATTTGGGTCTGTCTGTCTGTTTTTTTCTGTTCAAAAAGAAATAATTCGATCGACTTGAAATTTATAGGGGTGGAGCGATAAGGCTTAGTCATCCTCAATTTTTAATGAAATCGAATAAATCTGGTCGAAATGGCAACCGAAAAATCACATGATTGGCATTCGAGATATTGCAAAACCAGTTTTCAATTTCTAAAAACCGTTTCAGTTCAGGAGATGTGTCTTGATAATAGAAACAATGCTGTGCATTTTTACAGGTCAATTTTAAACGACGAGGTCAAGGTCGCAAAGAAGGTCGCAATCAAAATGATGCAATAATTCTGTCTATATTTATGAACAACTTTCCCTATTAATTTTGTATTTTCGTATGGTCAATTCTCCATCATTTGATATAAGACCGATGGCCGTAAGATAGAAAATCCTCATTATCGCCTGAAATCGAAACTGTAAGAGTTATCAGCTGAAATCACCGATTCCTAATATTTCAAGTAGCAGTAATTTCGAAACCACTGACGATACCCAATAGAATATTGAACATAAATGATGCAGTTCTGAGAGAGCTTGCAAAGTTTGGGAGGTCAGTGTTAAGCATTTATACTCTGATTTTTCTAACTCGTTTACATTGTTTTTTGCTGATATTTTTGCGATGCTGAATGGTATAATTCTAGAACTTGACATACTTCAACTGGGAGTCAAACGGTAATTTAGTACCGAATTTCGGACTTCTATCTCAAAAATTGAAAAAGTTGGCAATCTACCCCAATGTTAAATTTAGCCCTGTCATTCAATTTCTGGGTCCGCACACGAGTTTGTGTATTTGCTCGGATTTGTAGCAGTGAAAAATTTCGAAATCAACATGTTTGTGTATAATACATCCCAGTGTGTCTTCCAGTCCAAAATTACAATAATACACTGAATCCTGATAAATGTAAACAGGACCAAATGCTCGATTATGCTCAGACTCTTGAGATCCCGTTTTGGGTTGAAATTTAACATTGGGGTAGATAGCCAACTTCTTCAATTTTTGGGACAGAAGTCTGAAATTGGGTACAAAAATGCCGTTTGACTCCCAGTTGAATTATGCCAAATTATAGAACGGAACGATATAACACCACAAATTTATCGTCAAAAACCGGTGTAAACAAGTTAGAAAAATCAGAGTATAGGTCGTGGTGGAGAATCGCAAGAACTTTATTTATGATTATTTCTCGCATGATTTTTTTTTGTATAATTGTCAATTTCCGACCTTTTGATATATGACCAATGGCCGTACGACAAAAATCCCTGATTATCGCCCAGGTAGAAAATATAAGGGTCATCACTATAATTTTAGTAACTAAATCTGAAGAGGGCGAGGTTTTGCCGTCTCTGATTGTCTCGTTTACAAACAAGACGCTAACACTAATATTCAGTAAATTAAATCACTGACACAGGAAAAATTGTCACTGTGTGATATCATGCCAACATTGTTCGTGAATAAAAAGCCTGAAAATTTCAGAATAGCTTCCAAGGAAGCGTACGGTGGAAACGTACGAATGCTGACATTCGAAGTACACGTAAATTAGGAAAATAATGTGGGTTCTGACTTAATTAGACAACACTCATTTGAGAGATCTATTTGTTTTCACCCTGTGTCAATATCTTTATTGGTTTTTGACGTTTGTTTTCAGCGGGTCGTTATTATGTAAATGAGATGGTAATTGGAATTCGTGGCGTTATCAGGGGAACAAAGAGAACAAATTTTATTTATATAAATATTATATGGGATATATCCTTCCATGTTAGAACTGCAGGTGATTATTGTGTATCATATTGTTATACATCTGCAATACAGTGTCAATGCACATTATATGATTGCTGTGGTTACTAGAGAAGTGTATCATATTGTTATATATCTGCAACACAGTGTCAATACACATTATACGGTTGCTATATGGTTACTAGAGAAGTCCTATAGTCTTAGTAAGCACCGGTTACTACCGGCAAATCCTGATCCCTATAAGAATTTAGACAAAATATCACTACTGTCAAATTTCATCTACAGTGTATTAGCATCAGTATCAGCGTGATTATAATATGGGTTCTGGTCATAGCAATTCGTTGCAGTAGGCCGAACCAGATCATTCGGTACCTTAGCAACAACAACAAAATTGAAATCATTGATTATTCTTTTGGGAACATAGGATATTTATTAAAATTAGATCAAGGGCTATGATAGGTTACTGGACAATTTTGGTTCTAAGCATTGCAGGTGACATATGATCTTGAGATTTACCAATCAAGGTCATCTTTGTGAACTACAATGTCACCATTAGGTATGCTCCATATGACTTTATATATGTTCATAATACAAACATATACGTAAGCTCTATCAACACGTATTTTGTTTGTAGATGCCAAAACATGTCAGGTCAGGCAAGATTTTGAGATTTGGCCTTCAAGGTCGTTTAAGGTCAAATTCACCAAAAGATGTGCCATCAATACACTTCTTGTAAGCTCATACACAATCCTAACCTATATGTGCAAGTGTTTGAGCCTCAGTGGCTTAAGCCTCACCTTCCATGTTGGACATATAGCACTCAAGGTCATCCAAGGTCAAGCTCAAGGTCATCATCAATTTTTCCATATATACTTTCCTATATGCTCATAATGCAAACTTAAGCTCTATCTACAAGCATCTCATCTGTAGAGGCAAATCTGAGCATTTTTATTACCCCAAAATGGCTGTTTTGGCCTTTCAAGGTCATTAGAGGTCAAATTCAAGGTCACCACACAAATTGCCATATATGACTTCCCATTTGAAAGTGCCAATTTCTAAGCTCTATCTTCTAGCGTTCCATGAGTACAGTTATCTCATTATGAAGGAAAAAATGAAGAATATTTTTTCAAAGGGTGAAAAAAAATGCGATTTAATGTAATGCGATTTAGGATGATTTTTTTTTTTTTGCCGATTCATCAAAAATTGAAAATGGTCACCACACAGAGACCAGCGATTCAAGGTCAACAAAACTTATACATGTCACAAAGGTGATCTGATCTCAAAACTGATCAGACATTTTTGGAGAAAATTGCCGCCAAAGTTCAAAATTGAGCGTTTTTAACCGAAAACGGCCGCCATTTTTAGAAAAATGTCAAAATTAGAATTTAAAAAATACATCCTTCTTGAATTATTCTACGGTATCTTTTCTCAACTTTTTAGGGAGATTGGACAGTACATTCAAAAGATAAAAATGTGGACGGACGACAGACGCAACGTGACGGCAATAGATTATCGGAACATAGGTCCGGTTCCTCAATAACCAATAAACATTTGTTCTGCTTATATCTCGCAAAATTAACTACCTAATTAAAAACCCTCCCCTAATGACGTCACGAATATCTCATTTGCATACTAATGAGCAAAGATATTTTTAACTGCTTTAAACTACTGAACTTTTGTACAAATCATGATATTGGCATAAAAAGGCCATGCATTCTGTTCAGCTCAGAGTGCTTTAATATAAGCTCACATCAATATTTCACATTACTAGTACTTTAATCCAATCAGAGAACACTATTAGCGTATTGACCAATCAGGAGTCAGTACCCCATCCCTGATATTTTACGAAAAAATCTTGAAAAAAATCATTTTCACCAAGGCTGCCACTTAAAAAAGGGTGCTCGAGGGCCTATCAAACACAATATTCGACTGAGATACTACAATTTACAACAGATATGAGAATAGCCAGAAAGTTGGCCCCAAAAAACTAGCATAGGTTCAATACAAAAACAGTAGTTTATATAGAAAACAACTCGCGAGTCATATATTATAACTGATGTCGTTGATGTAGTTATTCAGAACTACGGCTGGAATATACTGTCACAATAATTTAAGTATATCTCGATAGTCGCCTCGTTTTTGTGTTACGTGCGAACCCGGCGTAATACCTAGTTTATCGCGAAAGAACTTTTCGAACTATCGACCTTCGCCATCGTCCGTACAAAGTAACGTCACGTTACGGTACTGGGGTTCCTCCAGTGATAGTGCTTCGCTCTCGGGATGATACGTGCTCACTGGAGTGATACTGGGGAGTAAACTGAATAAAACACGTGATAACAGCTACATACATGAAAGGTACTAACTCAGAGGCAGGTGATACTGAATTAACGACATACGTATGTGATTCTAAGTCATACGTATAATGGGATACTAACACATACCAGGAGGTACTAAGTCATACATATCTCCTATGTTTGTGCATAGAATTTTTCTTCAGAGGCATTTTTTCTGCTCGAAATAGCTGGAAACAGATAGTGACTTCATTTTAGACCAACACATTTTTTGCCGACCCGGCGGAAGATCAAAGTGGCCGCCACATGCAGACCGACCATCCAAGGTCAACAAAATTTAAAGACTTTACAAAGATACAGAAGGAGGTCTTATGATTTTGGAAACAGCCTGAACAGATTTCGAGAAAATGGCTGTCAAAGTTCAAAATTGATGTTGTTTCGGAATAGACCATTTTAACCTTTCCATGTCATTGAAGGTCAAATTCAAGATCACCGTTGAAACCATAATGTCTGATTTCCTATTTTATTGTGTCAATATTTAAGCTCTATTTTGAAATATTCCAGGGAATTAGCTCCCATTTTGAAGGAAAAAGTCCGAAAAAAAATTTCAATGGCGAAAAAATTGGAAATGGCTTACAACAGATAGCGACTCGATTTGAGGGAAACAATTTTTTTTTCGCCGACCGGTCTGAAAATCAAAATGGCCACCACAAGCAGACCGACTTCTCAAGGACAACGAAACTTATACACGTCACAAAAGTACATATGGGGAATCATGTGAAATAAAAATCGTCCGTCAAATCCTAGAGCGTTTCTCGACTAGAATGCCGCCATTAAAAAAATAGCGTAAATAAAAACTAAGAAATACGCCCCTCTTGAAATATTTTTGGGCATTTATATGCAAAATTTCCTTTAAAGATGTAAATGTGGTCGGACGGACGCGCGGACGAGACCTAGTTAGGGACCTTTCCTATGTTAAATTTTCTATCTCGACTGGCCCCTAAAATTGCAAAACTGGCCCCTAAAATGGAACTTTTGGCCTACACCATAGTTGGGAGCCCTTTTTAGCTTTTTTCAGGCCCCTGACTTGGGAATGTTTGTCCGACCAGACGGTCGCAACGCCACGCCAATAGGTTTACAATCTTTTAAAATCTTATCACACCATATGACATGTGCATGATCGAGTTATACACAATGATATTAAAGATAATACTGAATATCACACACACATGAAATGAAAAGGATAATATTGTCTGACAGTTTGTGTACAATTTAAATAGTTTCTTAGTGTAAAGTTATTGACTACCGTCCGCTCTTCGGGATCCTCGAGGATAGTCCTCTCACCACGCGTCCTTGCAGACGCGCATCCGCTATTCCGGATCCTTGCGGCGGCGCCGCTCACCGGAGGTCACTGCGGACACGGTAACTACTTCAGCATAAACGGTAACCAGGTAACAGCCCACCCGACACGCCCAGGCCTACGGACACCGTTCAGAAACTGATTCATCACCACGGTGTTAACTGGCGGGGCCTGGCGAGCCGCGGTCTGCCTCGGGGACAGAACCCCGTACAGTCCGACATGCTGGCCAGAGCCTATGTCACACGTCCCGGGAAGGGAGAGAACTGGCGATCCACAGGGCTTGCGCCCCCGAGTCAGCAACTTGTCTCTCCCAGCCCGGGCCTCCCCATGGAAATCGTCCCCAGGGCTCTAGGAGCCCACTACTCACAACTAGGGAACACAAAGCTCATGGCGAGCCTCGTGTGCGTCCCAGTTACTCTCTCTAGGACAATCTCCTCGATCGAGTCGCTTCCAGTGTATATATAATACACCACAAGCTGTAGGACGCACGCGAGGTCTAATCGATCCATTGTTATAGTTTACTGGAGAGTAAATTACAATGCGTCGCCGTGGCAACGCACGCTCGAACGGAGCGTGTCAAAACAAGGCCAAGTACGAAAAGGCCACATAAATGGCATGTGTGTTTACAATCACCTGCCGCGTGCTTAGGGCAAAATCGCCACATTACCCCCTTCTTACAATGTTGGTCCCCAACATGTTCCGCCCGCGCCCAAAATGCTCGAAACCCGACGAAGGCTTCGCATGCCGGGGGCCGGAAGAAGGCAAGATGGCAACGCCCGGAAGTCACGGCGCAATACTAGGACTTTAAGAGTCCCTTTTGGAAGAATGGGGAACTACCCCCGGACTTACGGAGTAAACTATAACGCGCTTTGTAATTTTGAATAAACCCTCATAAGGTGACGTTATGACGTTATGATCATGGCGTAGTTGAACATTGTGTTGTGAACAGTGAATGACGTTTTTAATGAAATACTGTTCATGTTCGTCGGTCAGGTTTGGCTACGAAGTTATAGGTTGTGCATAGACACTGTTGTGAGTGGTATTGCTGTTGTAACTTTGATACATGTGAAAGTTTTAGCGGTGTTTGTGCTCGCATTGGGCGATAATTGGTGACTTGGATTGTGAGTGCACATGTCATCATAACGTCCCTTCTGCGTTGTGGTTGGATTGAACCATTCGTGCTGCTACGGTTGCGCAATGATTTCTCTTTGATCATCATAACGCCCCCATTAGTGTTGCACTGGACCAGGAACATGGGTTTCTGTGAGGTGTGCAGAAAGAACAAGGGAGGGGTGAGATTACGCCCATGTGACAGAAAACTTTGTGAGGACTGCCATAAAATAAATGTAGCTGGCCTAGAGAAAGAAGATTGGTATGATAGTGCCAACAAGAAAAGCGATAATACCACGCCTAAGTCTGTCTCTTCAGCATGTTCAGTGAGTAATAACAGTGATGCTCCAGTACGGGATGAAAATGACAAGGACAAACATGAGAGTATTGTGGATAGTGAGAGCCCTTACCTGGTTGAACCATTGCTGGCTTATGTTGTATTCACACTTCAGTCGGGTACTGTTGAAGCCATCAGGACAGCAGTGTGTGGTTACTTCACGCTTGAACAGATAGTCGCAGCAAAGGATGCCTTGTGGCAAAGTGGAGACAGGGACATCATTGGTGAAAAATGCAAAAGAAAAACAGGTGCGTGTCGCTCAGAGAAAGATGCCCATGTTGCAGACATTGTTACTGCCCTGTTGAAGCTTGACAGAACAGAAAATGCCTCACATTGTGATCAGTGCACAAAGCCTGGGTATGATACCCAGAGGACATCCGGAGGAGCTCAACAGTGTCTCCGTTGTGGATAGAATCAATAAATTGGAGACTAGGATGTCTAGTGTTATTGACATCCTGGATAGAACAATTGAAGAAAACCAGACACTAAGAACTGAATGTTTTAAGAAATCATATGCACAAGCTGCCAAACCCCAAGACGACAGTCTGCACTTGCCTGTCACTAATAAAAGCATGTCAGCTAACTTGGCAAGCTTACAGTGCGCTGATGGTTTGAGAGCTTCTGAATCATCAGCCCCTGAATCATCAGCTATCACGATTGGGAGTTCAAGCCATACAGTGTTTTCCCGAATGTCTGCTGGTACAGCTGTCTCCAAACTGCCTGCTGTAAGCGGTAGTACTAGGGTCCCTGGCGGGAGTCAGAACCAAGGACTCTGGCCACGTGACGACAGGAGGACGAAGTACCCTGGCAATGATCAGCGACGGCAGGTGATGGCTAGTAACTTCTCCGTAGACTCAGTCGGGGTGCACTCGGTGGACTCAGAAGGTTTCAGGCAAACGTCATGGGTCAGGAAACGCCAACGTCGGAACAAGCGTGTCATTGAAGGGTCACATAACGCAATACATAGCACTAAGTTCAAGGGAGCCCCCGAACCGGATAGACAACTGTTTATTTACCGAGTCCAGCCGGACGTTAGTATTGATGACATTAAGAGACACTTGAATGAGTTGAAAATCAGCTACAGAGACTTAGAGTGTATATCAAACTCAAATGCAAAGTATAAATCATTCAAGTTAACAACAGGTGTGACTCAGTTTCGCGAGATGTTCAATCCTGATATATGGCCTGAAGGGGTGCGTATTAGGAAGTTTGTAAATAACAGATCTTATGATGAGAACTAAATGTGTTTGTATATATGTTTGTATATATTTGTGTACTATATTACAATGGATTACTTTACTAAAATTGCTAGTTACAATTGTCAGGGCCTCGGTGTCGGCAAGATAAGTTTTATCACAGACTTGCTTGACAGTCATGACTATGTTTTCCTGCAGGAACATTGGTTGTTTACGAAAGAAATTGACTACCTGTCAAAAAGGTTTGATTCTAAGGTGAACATAACGGGTGTATCGGGAATGCCTGATGGTGTGGTGCTTCGAGGGCGACCTTACGGTGGTTGTGCAATTTTGAGTAAAAAGCATGATCTACAAGTTGTTGATATTGGGTCAAATCGTTCATGTGCTGTTAAACTATCATGTGATCAGTCAAATATCTTATTAGTTAATGTATATATCCCTTGTGATAATAATGATAACAATCAAGCTTACCAGGATGTCTTACAAAAAATTGCTCAGACTTGTGTTGAATATAATTTTGACAACATAATTATTGCTGGTGACCTGAACACTGACTTGTCAAGACATAATTCTATGAATACTACTGCTCTTAAACTTTTCTGTGGAAGGGAAAACTTCAGCTTCGGTTGTTGTGATCCGCAGTCTGATGTTGATTACACATACGAGAGTAAATCAAATGGAGTCAAGACTACCATCGACCATTGTTTGTATACAAATAATCTGCAAAGTCTATTGGTAAACTACTCGGTTATTCATAGGGGTGACAATTTATCTGATCATTCAGTATTGTCGGTGGAATTTAATACAGGTGTTCTCCGCTGTGATATGGATAACAGTTTATCATCTAGTTTGTCTGACCGTCTGTACTGGAATAAGGCATCTATCTCAGAGATTTCACTTTATAAGCACAGGCTTGATGCATGTTTGGATTTAATCAATATTCCTCTTGAGGCATTGGGTTGTGACGACTATTCTTGCCACGAACACTCGGCTGAGATCAATACTTTTCATGACGACATAGTGAGTGCTTGTTTGTCTTCAAGTAGAGGTATTCCGTCTAAATCTGATCTTAAACATCGTCGTAAAAATATACCTGGTTGGACTGATCATGTTCGGGAATGCCGGGAAAGGGCATTGCTGTGGCATGCTATTTGGAAAGCGAATGGGTCCCCGAGGAATGGTGTGATCTTTGATATTAGACGTAAAACTCGATGTGAATATCACCGTGCCTTGAGGTTCGTGAAGCGTAATCAGGATAAGATTAGGTCAGAAAAATTGGCTTCCAGTTTATTAACAGGATCAAGTCGGGATTTTTGGACAAAAGTTAAAAGAATGAATGGGGGAGCTTCTTATTTGCCCACATCTGTTGATGGTTGCTCTGGTGATGATATTGGTGAATTATTCCTGCAAAATTATAGTGATCTTTACAATAGTGTTTCCTATGATAAACATGAGATGGATAGCTTCTTGGATGAGGTGTCCAGCGGTATATTTCGTGGTAGCAGTAGTGGTTGTAACTTGATTAGTGTTTTGGATGTCACAACTGGAGTAGGAAAATTGAAAGCTGGTAAGCACGATGGTAATTTAGGGTTTTATTCTGATCACATTCTTAATGGAACGCACAAGCTTTTTGTCTATTTGTCTTTGCTTTTTTCATCCATGTTGTGTCACGGGTTTTGTCCTGCTAATCTGTCAGTGTCAACAATGATTCCTATTCCTAAGAATAAAAGGTTGTCTCTACAGGATTCGAACAATTATCGAGCTATTGCTCTTAGTAGTATCATTGGTAAATTAATGGATAATATTATCTTATCAAAAAACACCTTTCAAACTTCGGATTATCAATTTGGTTTCAAACAAGGTCATTCTACTGTTAGTTCTACATTTGTTGTGAATGAGATCACTCAGTATTATAATAACCGGGGTAGTGATGTAATTGGCATTTTATTAGATGCCAGTAAGGCTTTTGATAGGGTGGAATATGTGAAATTGTTTCGGCTTCTTCTAGCTAAGGGTACTATTAGTCCTATTTATATTCGGTTTTTGGCCAATTTATATACTAGTCAACAGATTCGTGTCCAATGGGGATCCCAAGTCTCTAAGTTAGTCAGTATTTCCAATGGTGTGAAGCAAGGTGGGGTTCTTTCACCGATCTTGTTTATCATTTATATTGATGAGTTGCTCTCCCGACTGGCGGGCAGTGGACATAATACTGGATGTTTGCTTGGTAATACGTTTGCAGGAGCCTTTTCTTATGCCGATGACTTGATTCTATTATCTCCTTCTGTAAGTGGAATGAAACGTATGCTCGATATTTGTTCAGATTTTGCTTCGGAATATCAGGTGAAATTTAATGCGAATAAAAGTTCAATGGTTGTTCTCGGTGCAAAAACTGGAAAACACTCTCCTATACCTGATATCCCCTTCATGGGTGGGCATATTACTCCCCTTCCTTGTGTTAAACATCTAGGTAATTTCATTGGTCTTTCTGCACAAAGTAAGATGATAGAAACGACTATTAATGATTTTTGTGGTCGCATTAATTTATTGCTTAAACAGTTTCGGTATGTTCAACCTAGCATCAAATATAAGTTATTTAAATCATACTGTATGTCTTTATATGGATCACCTCTATGGGACATCTCTCTTGGTTATTTTAATAAATTTGTAGTAAGTTGGCGAAAGGCCATTCGGCGTCTGATGGATCTTCCTTATAATACACACTGCGATTTATTGCCCTATTTGTGTGATGATATTCCTGTGGAAAACCAATTACATATACGGTTCTTGAAATTCATTAAATCAGCTTGTATCAGTACAAATTATTTTGTTCAAATTTGTAGCAGACTGGCAGTAAATGGCAGCTCTTCTGCTGTGAGTAATAGTATAACATTCATTTGTGGTAAATATGGCGTCTTACGTAATAACTTTCTCAATGATTTGGAAAATCTGGTAACACGTGTAAAATTGATTCCTGATGACTTCGATAAACAGGTACTTTGTGTTGCAATTAAAGATTTGATTAATGTAAAGTTGGATAATATATTCATGGACATGTCACACGAGGAATGTGACAATATTATCATGTATTTGTGTACAAACTGACATGTTGGTGTGTGTCATTTGTGTGCCTTTGGTTTTATATGTGTGTTTTTGCTTCGTTGTCACTTGTTATATGTATTATTTATTCAGTTACATGTATATGCACTAGTGTACTTTTTATGTACGAATAAACCATATATATATAAACAAGCTAAAACTTTGACCGAGGTGGTCCAAAACCGTGTGATGACCTTGGAAGGTCATCCGTTATAAAAGGACGGTGTGTCGAGTCTTCGGAATATCTTTAAGGTTAAACTTTAAATTTAGAAATTTTGTAAAACGACACACCGAGTGATCAAAAGTGATAGTACCTCTAAAAAGTGTTGCCGACCGCCCTGCCGGCCGGCTCCTCAGATCCGCAGAACGAGTCTGAGGCAGGGCGGAGCCGCGGGAGCGATTCCGGCACGCCCGCATGACATATGTACATCTAGCAGACACACATACACCTGCGGACAGCTGTCGCAGACAGCTATCAAAGCCAACGCGGCAAGCCGCATTGACTGCCAGTATCTGTATACTACAACCCGCACAGGCCTGTGTAAAGACACGCAGATGGACGGACGTCTGCACTAACATGCAGCCGCCCGCCCGCCCGCACATCTCCAGCACGGCCCGCCTGGGGAATTTACAACTGGCAAAATCACCCGCATCTCGAACACCGGACACGCGGATCCCGCGGGATCCAGCGCCGCATCAGCGGACGAAATGCGAATGGCACAAAACACATGTGCTACACATCTGGAGATTAATAAAAATCCGGGTACGACATTTTTACATATATATACATGTAACAAATGATGACAGCTATACTACACGTGCAGCAATGCACGCGGTGTCGCTGCAAAACTCTGTCCCCGGTCATACTGACACACGCCCGGACCAAAATACATGCACTATTAACTCATGCGGGTGCAATCATTTCCCTCCGGTGACTCCAAATCCAACCATGTATACGGGTAGAAAATAAATTTCTATCCCGGGGGACCTTGCAAATATCATACAGTAACTAGACATAAAAGCCTATAGGCTTTGTGGCATCCCCCAATTTGTTCTTATCATTTCAAATGGTCATACTGGACTGAGAAAAAAGGATACATAGGCCATTGTATGTGGGTAAGAGTGAGAGCTCATAAGACAGTTTCTCACCAGAACTGCTTTCTATCATCTTGACAACTTGGCCCACCAGACATTTGCCACCCAAAATGAATGGACAATTACCCAGCCAATATTCAGAGTACTACCCAGCCAATATTCAGAATACTAGTATATTTAATCAGGATGTTCGTGATATTTTTCAGGTGCTCCTGTCAAATGTAAAATGATACGTGACTAAAAGAATGCTGTGTCATCTTGGCCAATTTTGTGATTTCAAAACTTGTACAATACAGCGGAATTTTCGCATTCACATTATAACCAAAGCCAAACATTTCCCAGCTAACTAAAACAATGATGATTTGGTCATTGCATGTGAAATAGAGTTGAATAACAAAACATTCAAACAATACATGTTTGTACAATATAAATGCAGACAGGGCAAACCATCCCCCAAGCATGTTGTGTCATGTGTGTTGGCTTATTAACCAACTATTGTATTCTGTGGGGTGGAACTTCATTCTTTTACCATGTACACACACTAGTAAACCAGGCTTTGGAGGGGGGAGTGAGGGATTATGCATGGATATGAGCCTGGGGTCAAGTTGGACATGCTAGCTGTATCACTTGTCAGGCATGACTGAGCAGGGCTGGCTGAGAGGGGTGGAGCCTATTTCTGTGCTGGACAGACTGGCTGATCTTGTCAGGCATGACTGAGCAGGGCTGGCTGAGAGGGGCAGAGCCTATTGCTGTGCTGGACAGACTGGCTGATCTTGTAAGGCATGACTGAGCAGGGCTGGCTGAGAGGGGCGGAGCCTATCGCTGTGCTGGACAGAGTGGCTGATCTTGTAAGGCATTACTGAGCAGGGCTCTCATATACTGCACTGGCTGAGAGGGCAGAGCCTAGCCTCATGCTGGACATGCAGGCTGCAGTCAGTGAATACAGTAGCATGGCTCAGTTACAGTATTAAATCTGCATGGGGGCAGGCGAGGGAAAAATTCCGTCCAAAAAAAAAAAAAAAAAAATACACCCAAAAAAAATTTTTCTCCTGGAGATTGCCTGAATCAAATTATGACATTGACAGGAATCGCCCGATTTTTTTTCCAAAATGGCCGCTGTCGGCCATCTTGGATTTCGGATCTCGACGAAAAACAATAGGGGTTAGGAGCAAAGTATTTCAGATGAGCTGTGAAAACTTCGGAAAGATAGATCAAGGCGTTCAAGAGTTATGATCCGGAAACCAAACGGCGGAAGAAAAAAAAAAAAAAAAAAAAAAAGAAAAAAAAAAAACCAGACAAAAACATAAGGCCTCCCGATTTTCAATCGGGATGCCTAATAAGGATTAAAATGGTGCGAGACGGATTAAACGGTATGTTTTCTGTGGACGAGTAGTATTAAGGTGCAGTGTACGGTACTTGGGCCGATCGAGGTACCTGCTGTGCTGTAGTATCTGTCCACATATACAGAGAATTCAAAAGTTAGTGGAGGTAACACGATGATTCTTCCAAATATCTAATGAATATCAGTGTACTTCATGTGTTACATATGGCTAGCGGAAAGATATCGTTTTTTGTCTAGTAAATTTTTTGTGCATGCAAAACTTCCTGACAGGCACGTATTCAAGGAATGAAAAGAATGAGATTTCTTTTCTATCCTTTGCCTGTGTATCTGTTTCCCCAACTGATACTAGGCCCAATATGGGGTAAATGGTAAATCACACATTATGGTGGGTATTTGCGGGACCTTGGAACATGACAGGAGGTGACATCGAGACGTAAATCAGGCAAGACAACACCTGAAATTTTTTATTTTGCATTGCGGAGAAAATGTTTGCGAGGCATACTGTATATAGGAAGTCATGATATGCTTGACCTTTTGGTAACCTTTGAACTTCACCTTTGGTCTGAAAACCCATTGTAATCACATTGCGCCCACCTAGGCTTCAATTGGGCTAATTTTCGATTCAAAGTCAGAGTTTGACATCGCCAATTATTCTTAGAAATCGGAATGTCCTATTTTCTCATTTCTCTGAATATCACAAACATACAAACAACTTTCTAAAATTATTGGTCCAAAGTAAGGTTAAATTTATTTATATATGAACAAAGTCACCATCGTTTAGTAGCAGAAAATAAGCGAGAACTTGAGGTTTACACATGAACCAATTCAACAGTATCCAGAATATAACAATATAAAAGTGCAGGTCGACATTTTGTTTGTTGAGTTGAGAAGTTTTGATTTCGTTGCCATTTGCACCCTCTCGGTTCGATCTGGCACAAAGTTTACAGAAACCGAACATAGGATTGACAAAGTCTCTCTAAAGGTTATACAGTGGTCCCCCTCAGATAAGACCCCCCTCAATAAAGACTTCCCCCACTGTAAACACTTTGGCGCTAGGATAATGTTAACTTGTGAATGAACACCTCTAATAAGACATCCCCTTAGATAAGACCTTCATTTTGTGGCAGAAGGGTAGGTTTTATCTAAAGGGGACCACTGTACACATACATATTCAAACAAAACATAAAATACTAGCTTCATGGCTGTTCTTGAAAACATGATATGTATTCTGAGACATTTTTTACTGCCAGGTACATAAAAACACATTGTGAAAAATGCTTTACAAGTTCTAAATTTTTTCTATTATATTTTTTTTTCTAAAATTTTCTAAATTTTTTGTTATTAGTTTATTGTAACTAAAAATATATATTCATATCATATGGAATATGATATATATATATATCATATTCCATTTTGTTTTAAACTAACAAAATCATTCAATAATGTGAAATTTCGAAAAGGTACCATGACTTCCAAATTAAGGAATTTTGCAAGAATATCCAAAACAGTTGATAAAAGAATTCCATATTAGCCATGAATGCACAATTAGTTACCGGTAGCAACACAAGAGATGACTTGTCACAATTATGCAGAACATACGGACATGTTACACAGGTACATTTTATGATCATATAGAACTATTCAAAATGAAAATTATTGATATTGTTTCAGGGTAATTTGAACAGCAATATGGTTACAGATCATTGCTATAAGTAGCCACATTTTCGACTCTTTTTGAGATGAATGCCAAAAATAAGCAATCCGTACCAGAATTGGACACAAACTATAGACATATAATCAACCAAAACTCCAACAGCTCCGAGTATTTCAACTCCAAAGACATTTCACATTGTGATTCAGTGATCTCGTATGAAGAATATCAACAATATGATCTTAATTGGCTGGAATCCAAGTACTTTTGAACAATATGCAGCCTAAAAAAATGCACTTCTGACACTCAACTTAAACGTGGCAATTAGATTTTAAATATGTTATTTGTTACTGTTTAACTTTTGTTTTCTTTCATGTGAGGCTTGCATGTTTGCCTCAAATTTTGATTTGATACTTCATACAGTGCAAAAAATATACCCAAAAAAAATCTGAAACAATAACAAGAAAATTAGTACAATTAATGTACAATTTTTAGGTACGGTGACAATCTTTTTTTTATGACAAACATTCCAATACGAGTGTGAAACAACATGAGATTTGAAGTATTTACCGACTGGTATATGCTTAAAGTATTAATCTGCGGATGTTTACACCAGAAGAAAGTGTAAATACTACCAGGAATTCAGCTGACCTCCCCCCCCCCCCCCCCACCTTCTATTCCCCCACAAGTCCCTTTTAGCATGTCTACGAATGAACTTTATCACATAACTTTGTAACATCCAGGATAATATATGAATATATAATTTTTTTTTTATTTTTTTTTTTTTTTTGCTATTAAGGGCGGATGTCGTGTGTCAGCCTAGTGTCTCTGCCAAGGTTTTTTGTCGACTCCCCTGTTGGCCGGGATGTGGGCATAGTGACACTCTTTGCCATATGTACAGCCAGTTGTTCGCCAGAAGTAGCACTCGTTGCCGTTAACGGGACCAGAGGCCTTCCCTCCTGCGACCGCCTGCTTAAAACTGCAAAAGATGGGCAGAAAAAAATCCAATTAGAAACTCAATCGTTCAATGAGTAAATTCAACTGCATTGCAATTCAACTCAAGTACGCTAGTGTATACGCTTCTTGAAAAGAATATGGAATCCATATCATGAAGACACTGTACATGGTTAATTTTGAAAACGTTTTGAAACGAATTTCAAGAAACATTCACCAAGCTTGAAATATAATATATATCAAGTTAATGGTTGCTGAAGAATTCTTCCTAAAAAGTTTTTCTACTTTTTGCGACATGTTCATTACAAATATTTAATTCGATGACCCACTACTTAACAGGTCAGTCAGCTCCGAAACACAAGTAACTAAATCTAATGTGTGTAAATTAAATCATGCAACAAATAACAGAACCTCCACCGAACTTCAAAGACAACACAATCTACAAACGTTCGACCAAAATACGACACAAACATACAGTTAGTAAAGTGCAGGGGAGAAAACTACAAAAACACGCGGGAAAACTCATTTGCAGAAAACACTCGAATAATCAACTTTCCACATCGAGATTATGATTTTGAACATATATAGGACTCGATACAATTTTGAATTTTCGAGAATTTACTTGCAAGACGGTCACTTGCAAGACGGTCAAGACGGATGAGCAATGATTTGAAAAATCTTTTGAGCAGGAGACATTGATGATTTGGAAGTTTTTGGTGGACTTCTAGTTTTAAGCCTATTGCCCGCACAACAAGGAAGGACAACACCAAGAAATTTGATCACGAAACCGCAAGCATTTTCCACAAAATATAACTTTCCTTTCAGCTTAAAAATGTCGAAACGACAAAGAAAAAAGCATCTTTTTCTTAAAAAAAAAAGAATTGAAAGGGGGCGTACCTTTTTGAAGCGCGCTTGTTGGTTCGTTTGTCTCCTAATATGGAAAAATCATGGGAGGTTAAATAGACGTCAAAGTTAACAGTGATTGGCTGGAGGTGTTGAGTATCAGAATGTGGGTCGGTAGTGGATCTAGTCTGTACTGAACGACACATCAGTGTACACTTTGTGACGGCTACTGTACATGACATAGGTAACAAACTACTCCATCGTACAACAGTCGTGATAATCGAAATGGAGACACAACTGATCATAACACAGTCATACACGAGGGGGGTGGGGGGGGCATTCTTACTTGTTTAAAGTCTTGTCTATTGCAGGCAACTTTGGAACTACACGAGGCATTGAAGGGCTACAAACAGTGTAATGTTAGTTACTATATAGCGAGAGCAAGTCAGGTACCCACATATAAAGTCATGGTAAATATTGTGAAATATATCTACTGATAAGTGATAACTAACCGGACAGAACTAGACCAATAGCTACCCATATATCTACAAGACAGATGTTATTTCCAAAACACTACTAACAGTACACACGGGAGTTTTGGGTGGGTGGGAGTGTTCCAAACAAGGTCCCTCACAGCTCTATCATTTAATTTAATTTTATACATTTATTTTCCCATTAAGGGTGCAATTGTTGTGGCAAAGCAGACAAGATAGACAGACAAACAGGATCGTTATTTCAACAAAATAGCTCAAAGTTTTGAAGGTGGTTACTTGAGTCAAAAACTGATATATTTATGCTCATTAGTTCGGCAAAGAAAAAGGACCACATCCTGGTTACCAAGTGAGTGATATGAAGTGCACAGGTTGTCATAGTGACACAGAGGTTGCATGTGTATGTGTGTGGGGGAGGGAGGGGGGGGGGGGTGGTATCACTGGTGTGGGAGTCACTCATACATTGGCTGTTTACAAGCTAGGCTGGGTAGTGGTAAGGATTTTGGGGGTAAGAGGGAGGGTGTTGAGTGAAAAGTTCCCATGGATGTATGTTCACCTTGCGGGTTGCGGTTTGGCAGCTGCAGGCCCTTTTCGTATGACCACGTTGTTTGCCGCATTGCCGTTTGTAATTGGATTATCGGGAAACTTTATCAACAATTGCTGGCCTGCACACGTGACGCCCTGTAAGGAAAGACCATCAAAAGTGTCACATCCTGTAATGCAAGCATTTATGATGAAGTCCACATTTTGGTTAATATATTCGAAGTTCTGGTGTTTTCCAGACATTTCATGGTTACCTGGAGATTTTTCATAGCAGCATCCGCAGCCTCTTTCGTCTTGAAATTCACAAAAGCGCAGTATTTTTCCGGTAAAGGTCTGACACTCGTTACCAGCCCGTATCTGGAACAAAGAAGCCAGACCAGTATTACATCTATATTCAGATACATCGATCAACGAAATCAGTTCAACTCAACACGCGGCCATATCATTGGTAATTTTGATCAATTTAGGAACAAAATTGAGGTTCATATTGATATTCAGTAGTTTTCAGAACTGGTCGTGAGGGTGTGATGGGGGTCAACTTACTTGGAAAACATGGCGTTTAGTTTTTTTTCCGTGACTTCTGGGAGAACGTTTCCAACCCACAGTGCTGTCAAACCTTCAGGATTTGCCGGGCTGCAAGCAGGAGTCAATAAGAACATGTAAGCAGCAGAAAACAATGGCTATGATTAAATCGGATGTCTTTCACATGCAAAACACCAGCGGCTATTTACAACGTAATTTTGCAAAGGAATGCATTGTACTGTCAATCAATGGTAAACTTTGAATACTTTACACTCCTCAAATTCATTCAGCACTAAATATTACTAGTGATCCTATTTGATATAATGCGGATCCCATTGTACTTACTCCATTTTAATGTCGTTGTTTTTGTGGTGCGAGGCACTGCCTGGGGTTGCCATGGTGATGGGTAGGTGTGAGGTGGGTGGGGGGTGGTGTGTGGTTGCCGTGGTCGCAGGGAGACCGCTATAATCTTCCTCATCGGACATGTAAACCTCGGACGCTAGCGAAGTCTCTGCCACTGTTGGGGAAAGGAGGTGATAGGAAGAGATGAGGGTTTGGGGTGATGGCAAAGAGAGAAGAGTGTCAGATCACAAGGCTGTCAAATACAGCTTTGAACATCAAGCCTACCAAACCCATATAAGTTATTTCATGGTGTAAATGGATCTACACACACAACTTATGTGACTGTCCACTAAGCCAGCTACACAAAACGTATACTTACTGCCTCCTGCTAATAAAGAATCGAGGGCCTGTTGAACTGAGTCATACTGTCGTATTGCATTTTGTGCTTGTTGCTGAGAAAATCCCATCTCCTGAACAGAGAAAAAGACGATCAGTTTATGAAGTTTGAAGACTTTTGCATCAATTGAAGAGCTTTCATACATTTTACTGTCAATTTTACAAGGAGTAGTACACAGTGGTTCTCCTCAAAATTAAGACTCACCCCCCCCCTCAATGAAGACTTCCCCCTTCTTCAAAGACTCTTTCTTGTGGTGATAGAATGATTTTAATATGTAAATGAACTCCTCTAATAAGACACCCCCTTAGTAATTTTGTGGCAGTGAGGTAGGCTTTCTGAGGGAGACCACTGTACAAGTTTCTAAATACATGTACATGTAATTCAGCAGCTTGTTAGAAACAGTAAATACACATATTTCAGACCAAGTTATGAGCTGACGGGTGTTTCACGTACTGTAAGTTGGTGAGTCCTCACTCGATGGAGTTCGGTCATTGCATCTTCACAATTTCGGTCCAGCTTCAAAACTTGCATAAAAGACTGTTCTGCATCGGCATTACGCTGAAACAGAAGGCCAGGGTCAAATAAAGTTTTGAACATCACTTGTACTCCATGAACTGAAAGATGATAGTGCATAATATATATTTCAACTTGTTCACTTATGTTGGACACCGAAATATCACTTTTAAAAAAAAATCGTTCATTTTTCGGGAAAACTGCTTTATCTTTTAACTCCAAGGGGGCAGCACTTACCTTTAGACCGGCTAGAGCTCTGCCCTTTCTAAAATATCCTTTAGGCCAATCTGGTGCTAACTGTATAGCTTTTTCTGCATCCTTAAGTGCCCTGGAACAATATAGAATGGCTTCTGCTTACAGACATATATAGACTGAACAATAGCTTAGTTCCTGTATAAGGTTTGTTACGCTGTGTTACCTCAAAGGGATTTACAAGTTCAAGATCATAATTGGACTAAATAACTTTTCAACTTGTTTACTCACTTTTCATATTGTTGCATCCGGTCAAAGCAGAATGACCGATTGCCGAAAAATCTGCTCAGAAACGAAAAAAATTAAATGCAATCATTACAAATTGACCTCGGTAAAGCACACATGTATGTCGTATACACAACAGAAACATGCTAATTCAGCTCTTTCAAGTTGAACTTTGCAGGAACTGACCTGAAATCTCTTGGGTCAAGTCTCACAGCTTCTGTAAAAAGTTCTATGGCAGCTTGGTATTGACCAACGTTGGCCATCTTATTGCCTTCAACTGCAAACAAACAAAAGCCACTGTTTGGTTAGTCAAGTATGCGAACAAACATTATGGTAAAGGTTTCGTAACTGGATTTTTCTACGCTAAACAACTACAGTGTTTGATAAAATCCACCTGCGGCAAAGTGCCCGATAGGGGATTCGAACCCAGAGCAACATGAACAACAGTACAACACTCTACCAAGTGATCTAAAGGGGGATTCCCCACTAGCCAAACTAGTAGGAATGCTGACTATCAAATTGGGTGAACCCCGATTGGGTCCTGGGCTCCTGGCACATGAATATTCAAGTAAACGGCATGTGCCAAACGCAAAAAGTATACATATACTACAAGCCAGACGAATATAAAACAAGCAGTCAAGAATTTGGTTGGATGAATGATATGAACTCACTGGCAAGTTGTCTACTGCGGAGCACCACAGGGTCCAAGTCTTCCAGCTGTAGAAGTAAACACGCAGTGAGTAATCGGCAGTGGAAAATGGCGAATAACGTCTTGCAAGATACAAATAGAGATGACGTGGAGGTAATCAACACTGGCTTACCTGCTCCTCACTATCGTTTGTGGTTTTGGGTTGTTCTGTTTTTGACTTGGCCGTTGAAAGCGGCTCAGGACCTGGGCCAGGCTTCTTCTTCTTGTTGACTACTTGGGTGAAAAATGCTGCACTCTGGTCAAAATCCTGACGGGGCAGAAATACAGAGAGTATCAAAACACGTGTAGTTTTTTTTATTTATTTACATGCACTCCATGATCTTTACATGGATAAGACAGATATCACTCAGAATCCTTATTTTGGTTAAAATTTCAGGTGTAAGCTTACTTCTGCTTCGGATTCTGAAGAATCATTGTCACTGAAATAAAGACGAGTTTCAATTTAAAACACAGAATGGAAGTGATAATGAACAATTTAACTGTTATTTGATCCCATTTGATCAATAAATTTTCTATTTTGTTGCTGTATAATGCATAGAACATGCATGACAGCCATTATCTCACTTCTTTTCTCTCTTGGGTTTCGGATCAGCACCGTTTTCTTTTCTCGTAACTTTTTTCTTCTGGTCGTCATCCTATGGAAAACATTGTCATGTACTGGTCCGATGAACATTCGAATAAAACATACCAATGACGATTATTTATTCAAGTCAGAGTGAAACCACAGGGAGAATTGCGGCTTACTTTTTTCTGTTCTTCTGCCTTTTCCTGTCGTTTTTTCTCGCGTCTCCGCTGTGAGAAAAACAGCACATAATTTAATCCTCTCACTTGATACTTCTGCATCAATAGTCTTGAAACATGCTCTTGCAGCATGTGAGGCATTTGTATAGATGCATACATAACTAGACATAAAAGCCTATAGGCTTTGTGGCATCCCCCAATTTTTCTTTTCTTTTCTAATGGTGAAACTTGACTGTTATTATAATACATATACCAGGATTATTGAACACAGGTGGGAGTGAGAGTTCAAATTATAGCAGTTGCTCACTAGACAATGTCCATCAGATATTTGTTTTAATCTCAATAGGTATTAAATGTACAGACATGACAGACATTCATAATACAAGCAAACAGGAAATTATTCTGGGTTCTGGCTAAGTAAAACAATGATAATTTGGTCACTGCATGTGAAATACAGCTAGAAAACAAAACAATGCATGTAGTTTCATCCAGATAAACACAGTGCTGTTTTAACTGAATACAATGAACAATTGACCGGCAACCAAGGCCCAGGCAGACCTTCAAAGCTGTTATCTTCAGTTTGGGTCATCATTATATAACCACCTATTGTTTTCTTTAGAAAGGGAAGGAGGGCATTGTTCCAACTTGTTGGTGTTAGTATAGTAAACTGAGGTGAGGGGACAGGAGAGGGGGGGGGGGGGGGGGGGGAAGAGGGGCAGTGCATACAAGTCACTGATACATTGCTACATACATATGCAGATTAGACTGGCTGACAGTGGAGGTGGGGGAGGGGGGGGGGGTGGGGGGGGGGGGAGTATTGCCTTATCACAGGCATTACTGAGCAGGGCTCTCATATACTGCACTGGCTGACAGGGCAGAGCCTAGCCTCATGCTGGACATGCAGGCTGCAGTCAGTGAATACAGTAGCATGGCTCAGTCACAGTATTACATCTGCATGGGGGCAGGCGAGGGAAAAATTCTAAGTCCAAAAAAAAATACACCCAAAAAATTTTTTCCCCCTGGAAATTGCCTGAATCAAATTATGGCATTGACAGGAATCGCCCGATTTTTTTTTCCAAAATGGCCGCTGGCGGCCATCTTGGATTTCGGGTCTCGACGAAAAACAATAGGGGTTAGGAGCAAAGTATTTCGGATGAGCTGTGAAAATTTCGGAAAGATAGATTAAGGCGTTCAAGAGTTATGATCCGGAAACCGAATGGCGGAAGAAAAAAAAAAAAAAAAAAAAAAAAAGAAGAAAAAAAAAAAAAAAAACAGACAAAAACATAAGGCCTCCCGATTTTCAATCGGGATGCCTAATTAAGATTAGTCATTCGCTTTTGCGTCCGCACCGGCGGTAAATGACATAAAATTAATCACCCCAGCAAGGTAGAAATTGGGCATAAAATTGACAGTAACCACTAACTTGTGGCTTGTACGAATATGTCAGACGAAAACAACAATAAATTGTCATTCTCCAGTCTTTTCAAATATCACAGCAATCCGTCACTCTCAAAATTAGCGCAATCCCTTACACCCCTCTAGCGAAAGCAGAAATCTCCCGATTTCTTACTCTCTTTTGCACCGGAAAGGAAATTTCACATACTTGTCTCACTTTGTATCAGTAAATGAGCAAGAACAGAATTCTCCAGAGACATGCCGCACACTTGTGGCTTATAATCCTCCCATAAATAATAAATAAGATGGAAAATAAACAAAATCACTCCCCATAGCCGCTGGCACGCTTACAAGGCGATCGGACATACCCATGACGTCCGGACCGACAATCGGGCGCCCTATGGGCGTTTGCAAAGCGCCCACTAGCATCCCCGACGTACAGCCCGGCCGCGGAGCGGTGCCCGGTCCAGCCCAGAGCCTCCTCAAACGACTACCGGAGCGCGGAGCCAATAGATTAGACGCGGAGCCGGCATGGTCCATAACCTCAATGGTTAGGGGGCGAACCCTTCATACCGGCGCCCAATCTAGTGGCGCCTAAAGATGGTGAAAGCAATAGCCGGCGGACGTCCAGAGCTGCCCGCGGACGGAGTCCAGGCCGGACGCCTACCATAGAACGGCGTATTGCCCTTATCCAATGAATATGAAATTGGAATTAAAAGCCACCACAAGTGTTGCGCATGTAATATACGACCCCCTTCTTAGAAGGAGGCCGGGGTTCCGGTCATTCCGGCCGGACCGCGTATTGTAAGGTACGATCCGGACGAGAATGAGCGTCACCCGCTACCGCGGCTGGTCCGCACACGCGGACTTAACAAATGCTCCATTATCATAATGGATAGTCGGTTTCCTGCCGTAAGAAACCTTACTTACTATAACCTTAATTATAGTAATGGCTCACGGGGGATAACCACACCGAAGTGCGTCGCGGACGCCGGACGAGTCACGCGGACGAACCGCGGACGTCAGTCCTAACGTGCGGACACTATCCCCGCGTCCAGAGCCAGTTCCCCAAATCCGTGGGAAGGCGCTTCTCCCGTAGCGGACGTAAATCCCAACCTCAGTCTGGCCACTTAAGAGGCTGTTCCGGGACCAGGGGCGTCCGGCAAATCCACAAAAGTCGTCCGGCCAGCGTAGCCGCTGTGTTAACTACGCCGGACTACAGGCGAACTGATGCGGATAAGGCTGCCGCACGTCCCTAGCGCTGAAAACTACGGGAGGGCGGATGCGGAGCGGCGGCGTTACGACATGAAAGTTTCCGCGGACCTCAACTCCGAAGATAGCCACAAAGTAGCCACCCGCGGAGGTAAGTCGTGCGGACTCTCACGGAACGACCTAAAACCCGTCCTTGGTGTGATAGACGGGTACCGCAGACGCATCCGCATGGGCGGAAGGTTATTCCCACCCATACCGGGCTGGCGCACGTGGTTTCCGGCGTGGCCGCCCGTCATCCGCAGGTACTGGAGGGAGTGGGGGTACCTGCGGATCGCCGTCATCTGGCTGATAGCCACCCAGTCCATCATCTGACGGGTCAGAGAGGCCCGGGAGGCCCACCATACGGCGCACACGCTCGTCCGGAGTCCGCGGATGCTGACCGGACGGATCCCATACGGGAGCATCATCCGGTTCCGCATCTTGAACGAGCGGATCCATGACAAGCGGGCCCTCGTACTTCTTCAGATTATCGATATGGACAACCAGAACCCTGTCCGGATCGGAATCCCTCCGGATCCGGTAGTCCACATCTGTCACCTGTTTCAGTACCGTAAACGGGCCTATCCACGGCTTAGCAAATTTATTGCCTTGCTTAAGCGGCGGATAATAGTAGCGCACCTTGTCGCCTTCCGCAAAAGCTGGCCTGCCCTTAGCATGGGCGTCATAGCCTCGCTTCTGCCGGATGGCAGACTTGTCCAGGCGCGCGCGCGCGAAATCATGGGCGTTCGCCAGGCCGCGGCGAATCCACTCCACGTACTCTGGACCGCACTGGGGTACTGCGCCGGTCTCTGCCGCAGTTGGATACATAATATCCACAGGCAAATTTAGCTCCCGGCCGTACAACATCGCGTGCGGAGTAACTCCGGTCGAAGAGTGGACCGACGACCTGTACGCCATTAAGACATACGGGAGGTGGTCATCCCAATCATTCGCACGTTCATTCACAAAGGCCACCAGCATATTGAGGACCGATCGATTAAAGCGTTCGACCTGGCCATCAGACTGGGGCCTGTAGGGGGTGGTCCGCACCTTGGTACTGCCTAGCATCTGTGCTAGGTTTCGGAACAGGTTGCTCTCAAATTGCGTGCCCTGATCCGAATGTACCTGTTTAGGTACCCCATGGTACACCACCCATCTATTCACCAATAACCGAGCTACCTCGTCCGCAGTCTGGCGGCGCAGTGGGTAGGCGTCGGTATACTTGGTAAAATAGTCGGATATCACCAGGATGTACCGGAAACCGCGCGGGGTGACCCGGTGGGTATCCAGTATATCCAAAGCTATCCGATCAAACGGCGCGCCCGCCTTAACCGTGGTTAAGGGGTGGCGGCCAGGAGTCGGAACTCCTTTGCGAGCTTGACACCGAGGGCAGGCTGCGCACCACCGTTGCACGTCCAAGCTGCTACCAGGCCAATGAAAGCGCTGTTGTAGCCTATGGACGGTCCTCCGGTTTCCCAAGTGACCGGTCACCCGGAGGTCATGCAACTGGTGGAGGACTTCTTTCCGCAGCTCCGCCGGAAGCACCAACTGCCATATTGGAGGCAGTGGGGTCGGTGGCTCATAGCGCCGGTATAAGAGGCCATCCCTCAAGGAGAGTCGTTCCCACTGAGATACTAGAGACAAAGTCTCCTCCCTGTAGGTCTTTCGCTCATCCTTCGAGGGCTTCTGGCCGGCCTCAAGGGCTGTAATTACCGGTGCCAGAGCTCTGTCAGCTCTTTGCGTCGCAGCTATCTGCGCCGGAGAGTAGCCACCCAAGTAATTAGGCTCCTCATCCGTCGCGTCCGGCTGCGCCGCAGCGGCCATCACCACAGGGGGCAAGGACCGCTCAGACTCAGACTCTCCAGAGGACGAGGGTACCCACGAGGAGTACACCGCCGGACTCGAGGAGGACTCGCTGGAGCTGAGCCGCACCTCCGCTTCGTATGCGGGACGCCCTCGCCGATAACGGCGGGTCCGCGCGCGGAGATTAGCCCTAAACGCTCCGGCCGCCGTGTTGTTAGAGGGGGCGGCGGCCTGCGGTCTCCCCGGAACGTCCAATTCCGAGTCTCAGGACGAATCCGCGGCTTGCTGGAATGGGGCCATCCCTGCACAACCCGGATTCTTGCACTTATGACAACGGGACAGGCCGTCCGCGTTGCCGTGCAACTTACCGGCGCGATGCTCTATCTGCATGTCATACTCCTGGAGTTTGACGAGCCACCGCGCCACCAAGCCATCGGCCTCACTATAGTTGAGGAGCCATCTCAGCGAACTATGATCAGTCCGCAAGCGGAAATGGCGTCCCAACAAATAGTGCCGGAAACGCTTGGTCATCGTAACCACCGCGAGCAACTCGCGATGAGTGGTACAGTAGTTCATTTGAGAGCGGCTCAAGGCCACACTCGCATAAGCTACTACCCGCTCTTGCCCGTCCACGATCTGCGAGAGGACACCGCCGAGTGCGAAATTACTCGCGTCAGTGTCCAGGATGAACTCGCAGTCCGGACGAGGGTGCCGCAGCACCGGGGCCGCTACCAAGGCCTGCCGGAGTCCCGAGAAGGCGTCAGCCTGCTCGGCGGACCAAACAAAATCGGCGCCCTTTTCCGTGAGGATAGTAAGGGGACGCGCGATCTCCGCAAAGCCGCGAATAAACCTGCGGTGGTAGCTCGCGAAGCCCAAAAAGGACCTCACGTCCGCCACGTTGCAGGGCGGAGGCCATTTCTGTACGGCCGCCACCTTTGCGGGGTCTGGTCTCACTCCGGTGCCCGTTACCATGAAGCCCAAGTACAGGATTTCCTGCGCGAATAGTTCGCACTTACTTGGCTTCAATTTAAGCACCATCTGGAGGTTGGTGAGGGTTTCCTCGAACGACCGGCCATACACGACGACATCGTCGATGTAGACCATACATCGCTTCCAGAGGAACCCTTTAAGTACCATCTCCATGAGGCGCTCGAACGTCGCTGGTGCGTTACAGAGCCCGAATGGCATCACCTTGAATTGGTAGAGCCCGTTCTTGGTAACGAAGGCAGTCTTCGCCCGATCACTCTCCTCCATCTCCACCTGCCAATACCCGGAGGCCAGATCCAGAGCACAGAAATAGTGCGACCCGGCCAGGGCATCGAAGGTATCTTCAATGTGCGGGAGAGGATATGAGTCCTTCCGCGTGGCATCGTTGAGTTTCCGATAGTCCACGCAGAACCTCCACGAGCCGTCCTTCTTCTTCACCATAACCACCGGACTAGCCCAAGGGCTGTCACTGGGTTCGATGATGTCCAAGTCGAGCATCTTTTGCACCTCCTGGTCTATGACCTCTTGGTGCACTATTGCTGCCCGACGAAGACGCTGCTTGAGAGGACGCTCGTCCACGAGGTCGATGCGGTGTTTGGCGACGTCAGTCTTGCCAACCGCACCATCAGGACACATGAACACATCCGCATACTGCCGCAGCAGTTTGCGGAGCGCTTGGTGCTGCTCTTCATCCAACCGGTCCTTCGGAACCCGAGATTCCAAATGGTCCGGCAGGGTGAACGGGTCATCCCCGGTGGCCGCCGCCGCGCACGCAGCGCGGCAGACAGGATCGTCGGGGAGAACACGACTCGAAGACGCGGGAATAGCAGTAGCTGCTATGCATCCGCGCTTCAGTACAATCGGAGCATCCGTAGGATTCACCACGAGGATGGGCATCGCGCGGGGGTTGGACATGACCAGGGCCCCACCCAGCACGAGCCCAGTTCCTGCGGCGAAACTGCTCACGGGTTGCACTATACACGGTCGACCATCGAGGGGCATGCGGGGACGACGCGGCCTCGTCTCGATGATCATCTCACTCATCGGTGGCACTACTACAGTGCGCGATGTCCGCATCTGGAATGAATGCATCGGGCCCGAGCGGAAGAGGAAGTATGTGTCCTCTCCCATCCGGAACTCGCCAGCACTAAAGTTGGCAATCACCCGGTGGACCCGTAGAAAATTCATCCCAATAATCCCGGCCGCTCCGATATCCGCCACGATCGCCTCTGTCAGATACACCTTGTCCCCAAGGGTAATAGGCAGATCGATGATGCCATGGATACGGATGCGGTTGTCTCCCGCTCCGTAGAGCTTATACGGTCCGGGATCCCGCAACTCGAGGTTGCGGAGCGCGGGCTCCTTCCTAAACGTTCCGGCGGCCACGAGGGTCACCTCCGAGCCTGAGTCTACGAGGAACCGGACCGGCTCCCGTCCGAAGGACAGGGGCAGGTACCAGCAAGGGTCCCTCACCAGCGCGCAGGTAGGGCGATACCTTTCACACGCGCTGGGCTCATCTACGGAGTCCTCGCCATCCGCCTCAGCCGCGGAGGAGCTGGACTGATCTCCAAGGACTACTTCCGGAGAAGTCATATCTACTTGGGGTTCGTCCTGCTCATCAGCGGGTGGGGCGGCATCGTTTGCCACCGAACAACTATCCCCGGACGTAGTGTTGGTCGCCACCACGTCCGGATCTAGTTTCCCTGTTCTGTTGTCTCGGAGGACCAGACCGGAAGGAATTCCTCCGTTGCGGGCCAGGGAGGGCTCCCTGGTATCCGCCCGACCGCAGGCGTTCCAACAACTCCGGACACTTCAGCCAAAAGTGTCCCTGCTTTCCGCAGAAGTAGCAGGGATGGTTCTGGGCTGGTCCGGAGGTGAACGCGCAACATTCTGCGGGTCCCGGAGCTTCGATCCCGGCGCAGTGCGCAATCATCTGCGCGGCGCCAAGGTCGTATTCCTCCATGTCGTACTCGTCCGAAGGCGAGCACGGCGCGGCGACTGGTGCCGCATGTGCGGGCGCCCCTGTAGAGGGTGCCAGCGCACTAACCCACTGCTGGGTAGGTTCCCTGGCGGGTTCCCGGACGACCGGGTCCTGCCACGGGGTTACCTGCGATGCCTTGACCGGAGGAGGGGTCGCCGCCTGCGCGGGTACAGCCGAGGCCGGAGCCGGGGCTGGAGGCAACTGTCTAGGGCGGACAGCCACCTCAAGCACAAGCGCGGAGTCTATTGCCTCCTCCATCGATCGCTTTTCATGGGTGGCCAGCCCGTACGCTAGGTGGTAAGGCTGGCCATCGATGAACTGATCGATCAGCATCGTCTCAAACCGTCTGGAGTCCATGTCCGGAAAAGCTCTCCGGCCGAGTATGCGTAGGTTGAACGCATAGTCTGTCACGGACTCAGTCGGCTGGCGGGTACGCGCCTTGAACTCTCGTTCAGACTGCCGCCGATTGGTCGTCGGCGTGAACAGCAGGCGAAGTTGACGAGCAACCTCGCCGAACGTCACTGTTCCCACCGGCAGACACGGCATCACGCGGAGAGCTTTTCCTTCCAAGCTCCCCGCGAGGACGTGTCCAGCTTCATGCTGGGACCATCCTTCGTACACGGCGGTACGCCATACCTGGAGCAAGTAGTCCTCCAAGTCGGCGTTATCCCCGTTGAACCGTTTCCGCCACGAAGAGTGGTCGGGCCCGTCATCGCGTTTGCTACGCGCCCGACGTGCGGTCCCGGCTCCGGGGTCGTCCGTGTACAGCGACAAGTTCCGCGCGCTTCCTGCGCCTGCGGCGGAGTCTGCCGGAGCAAACATCGACGCCGCGGACATAGGAGCAGGGAAGCTCACGTTTGCCGCCGGGGTCATTCCCGCTAAAAACCCACTCTGGCTAGGTGCGGGCGGGGCTCCCATCGAACCTACTGGGTAGGCTCCAGAAGGGGCGGCAAAGCTTGGGGCCGAAGCCGCCTGTTGCCACTGCCCGTCCGACACACTGTACGTGCCAGGGTAAGTCGGCCACGCGGCTTGCGCTCCAACCGTCGGAACGGTCGACGCGGTCGCCAACGTGGTACCTCCGAGCCGCGGGGCAGGCGCGGGTCCCATTGCGGGGGCCACTGGCGCCTGCGGACTCGGCAGGACTTGGGGAGGGGCTACTGGCCCAGACATCCCCGGACTAAGGATGGCCGACGGGTCAACGCTCGGAGGCGGCTGATTCCGCTTGAACAGTACAAGCGCCTCGGATATCAGCCACCTCTCCCTCTCCGTCAAAGGCCCCGAGTTGCCTTGTGACAGCGGAGAGGGGGAGCGGTTCCGCCGGTCTGATCGTCCCTGATGGGGCGACCGGGCGCGGTCATAGCGCCCTAGAGGGGCCAGCTCGCCAAGTGCGTCGGTGAGCTGATCCACCACACTACCCGGTGCGGACCGACCAGAACCCATGCCGGAGGCTCGCGAAGGAGTCCACCCGGCCGGGTGTGGCATCTGGTACGGCTGGTCCGCTTGTCCAGAAGGACCCGCATGCATTGGCGCTCGATTCCGGACGCCCGAAGGCGTCTTACGGAAGGGTGCCATTTGCCACGGATCTGTTCTGGGCACGGGCGGGCGCGGCGTAGAGCCGTTGCCAGCTCCACCCACCGCGCCTAACACGTCAAGGCCCGGCCTTGACGACAACTCCTGCTGCGGCCCCGCGGGGCTCGACTCTACGTCCGAAGACGGAGCCAGGGACGCCGGAGTCGTCTCCGCGGACGGGGTCTTGTCCACGGAGGTTTCCGCGCGTTCCTTCCTACCGCCGGAGTCATCCGAAGAATTCTCACTGCGGCCGTCGCTGGACCGGGTGTTGTCCGCGACGTTACCACCCGTTTCCCCCCCCTTGGGTTGATCAGCCTTATTTTTGGCCTTATCTCTTTCTTTCGTCATTTTCCTAAGATGTCCTTGAGGAGCGGGCGATCCCCAGGGACTAAGGAGGCTACAACGCTGTGACGGTAGGCTGCGATGGAACACTGTCGGACTGATCCTGGTCACGGCACCAATGTAAAGTTATTGACTACCGTCCGCTCTTCGGGATCCTCGAGGATAGTCCTCTCTCATCCGAGTCCTTGCGGACGCGCATCCGCTATTCCGGATCCTTGCGGCAGGGCCGCTCACCGGAGGTCGCGGCGGACACGGTAACTACTTCAGCATTAACGGTAACCAGGTAACAGCCCACCCGACACTCCCAGGCCTACGGACACCGTTCAGAAACTAGTTCATCCCTACGGTGTTAACTGGCGGGGCCTGGCGAGCCGCGGTCTGCCTCGGGGACGGAACCCCGTACAGTCCGACATGCTGGCCAGAGCCTCTGTCACACGTCCCGGGGAGGGAGAGAGCTGGCGATCCACAGGGCCGAAGGCCCCCGAGTCAGCAACTGGTCTCTCCCAGCCCGGGCCTCCCCATGGAAATCGTCCCCAGGGCTCTAGGAGCCCACTACTCAGACCCAGGGAACACAAAGCTCATGGCGAGCCTCGTGTGCGTCCTAGTCTCGATCTCTCGGACAATCTCCTCGAACGAGTCGCTTCCAGTGTATATATAATACACCAGAAACTGTAGGGCGCACGCGAGGTCTAATCGATCCATTGTTATAGTTTACTGGAGCGTAAATTACAATACGTCGCCGTGGCAACGCACGCTCGAACGGAGCATGTCAAAACAAGGCCAAGTACGAAAAGGCCACATAAATGGCATTTATGTTTACAATCACCTGCCGCGTGCTTAGGGCAAAATCGCCACACTATCTCTTGCTGGAGATAGGAAATTTAACACGTGAGAATCCCTTAAACCTAAAATGTTGGGACGGCTAGACGGACGCAACGCGACGGCAATACATGTAGGTTATCGGACCATACGTTCGGTAACCTAAAATGTGGACGGACAATGAACAAAGCGGAGGGAGGGTCTGATTGTGTCGTTCTAGCTTAGAAAAATATGCACTGCGATTTACAAGTCTACAAGAACACGATTTATATTATACTATTTATATTGTATATTTTAATCAATTACTTGCTTTAGATAGCAAACTTAACTACAGTGTAGCATGAAAATTAACGCGAGGAGTAATATCAAATTGATACATGTGTATCCATGAACTATCCACTGAACGAACATGGGCAACAATAGACTCGAATAGTAAAACTAAGATACACAGTCCCGTTCGTTGTCATATTACTAGCAAAAATATCTGAGATACTGCCATGGAACTCACCAATCACCGATTCACATACTACTGACCTGCAGACTAGAACTTTCAGCAACTTTCCTGTAGGCGTGAAAAAACAACAACAATGCTCTGAACCCGAGGTCACTTATACATGTGCATAGGTATCAAAATATGCATGTATATTTGCATCAGTATTTGTTGCGCCATCAATTTATGGTTGAGACTTACAATGCATTCCTGGGGCACAAGTCACATTTCATCTCCTCTATTATTCGACCATCAAGGTTGGACTCCTGGAGAAAATCTACTCTATCGAGCGCTCTAGAAGCAACAGCGATTCGATATTTCGTCTGATGTAGCTCTGTCTGTTGGCTTGGAGCTTGAAACTGATGCATGTTCTCTCTGGCGAGAACGAACAGCACAACTCTGGACTCAAGTCCCATGAAGTTGTGATGTGTGTCGACGATCAACCTCTCCACAGGAACCTTGTCAGCAGATTGCACTGGCCACTTTCGTTCCAAGATACTTCGGAACAACGTTACATCATCCTCTGCGGTCACATTCTTGTCGTCAACAAGGATTGCAATGTCACGGCAGGTGTAATGATGATTATCAGAAGCTATGGAAGGCTTCAATATACCTTGGACGTGTTTCAAGAGACCGTTGTCTGCATCATTCTCCCATAGATTCTTCATCTGCTTGATGGTTATGTCGTCTCCATTCACTGGACTCGCACACTCCACCTCCGTTTCTCCTGACTGGAGTGCCAAGATTTGAGTGCGTATAAATGACCCGACAACTTGAGAGTTTCTGCGGATAATGTTCATTGTTTTAGTGAAGGCTGATCCGTATGCTTCTTCGTGATCAATGAGAAAACTTTTAAACTTATTCGTCATCTCGGGGAGGAAATTTTGAAATTTAGAGTCCTGGAATACATACAGGCATTGTTTTCGCTCTTTGATACATCTACAGAGCTCATGCAGCTGGTCCTCTGTGTATCTGTATCTGTGGTGGTCATCAATGACCATGTGTTGACAATCTTTCAGCACAGTTTCCAGCAGAGAAAGTATCTCTTCGGAGTCCTTGGCATAGAAAGCTGTGATATCCGAGTTAGCTTTTGCACGGTTGGTAAGAGCCTTTGACGCACTAATGTAAGCAGCAGCATCTCGTCCCTTGCTGGCAGTGAACAGTCTCGCCAGAACGGTTTTCCCACAACCTGGAGGACCTTCTACAATGGAAAACCTATTTGGTTCGAGCCTCATTAGTATATCCATCTGCTCTGCCGAGAGGCACAAGTCCTCGTCTCTGGAGATAAGATCCCGGAAACAGGTGTTCATGCTCTTCATCACATTGGCCAGAGCAGAACACACTTCCTGGAAGCTCGAGCCTGTGAACCAGTCCATGATGAAATCTGGACAAGTTTTGGGAGAACCGTCTGGTTTGCTCAGTTGACAATCAATCATGAACCTGGAGAGTTCTTCTGTTGAGTGCTCAAATGACATACATTCAAGCATCCTGCGTTTCAAAATTCTTGCCAGTCTGACTTTATACGCATTGAGCGACTTAGTAGACGCTGTATTATATTCTGGTACTGCTGCTGCTGCTAGGATCATACTAGCAGATTCTGTCACGATCAAGACATCCAAGACATGATCAGGTGGTGGTGTCGTTTCAGTACAAGAATGCTTCAGGCAGTTCCACAACATGCCTGCTATCCCGAAGCCAAGTTCCCCGAGTGTGCTTTCGATTGTAGGAAGAAAGTCAGGAAGGCCACGGTTTGTTAGTATCCAATGAAGTGATTCTCTGCTAGGGTTGTACCTGATAGAATGTTCCTGATCTCCTATCTTGAACAGATCAATGACTTCTGGGTGCTGAACAGTATTTGGTGGATGATGGGTTCCATTTCTGCCCTCCCAGCTTGAGCTGTGCTTGGTGTAACAGACGGAGGTGTTGTCTTGGAAAATGGAATCTGGGGTTATTTCTGGTAGTTGGGCAGCTTCTCCAGGGCCATCCGACAAGAAGAGTGGCGCTGGCATATTCTCTAGAGGTTCCATCTGCAAAAGCAATAAAATAGCAATTGGACAGGGTATACAAACGCACAATACCTGAGAACTTGAATTCCTGCGGAGTCATACTGACTCATAATATCAGCCAATATATAAAAAATATTTTCCACCACAGAGATACATATATTTTTTAGCATAGGTACATGACCGATTCATAGTAGATGTATATAGCAAGTTTAATTTTGCAGTATACCATTACGGCATGTTGTAATTTGCTGTTGAAATTTTTTATATTTCGACATACTAAATATATGGGTCACACAACTCAATCTGGGAAACTGAAGTCGGGGACGGGATATGAAACGTGACATATAGAACACTATATATCATCAAAATGGTTGATAGAATAATTGAATTATGTCGGTGTGAAAACGAATCATGATAATATTTGAATACATGTAGTTTGTACCTTAGACAAACTTGTATTTGTTGATATCTTCCTGCCAGTATGCATCAACTGCCAGTACTCAAAGCCCAATAATTCAATGTCACCGTCGTCATTGAGGCTGTATGCTTCTGGTGTGTCAAGGAATGCACCTCCCGGACAGTGGAATAGATGAATGACGATCAGCACCTGACATGTTGTGTCCGATTGTGATGCCATCTGAACTGGGATGAACTTACATGACCAATGTGTATCTTCCTTGGGTACAATGTTTCTTGATCCCCAGATGTGTTTTCGATTTGTCTCTTTCTCCAAGAGCTCTTGAAGTTTGACCTTGAATTCGCTTTGTCGAGAGACGCTCAATCGTTGTCCCATGTACACGTAGGTTTTGGTTGATGGATCTTCGCTTATACCAAGAACAATATCGCCGCCACCAGTCAGGTTGGCCATGCCGAATATAGCCTTCAATTCTCTCTCATTCGAAAGCTTATCGATTAAAAGGTCAACTTCATCGACACCAGACTGATCTACGTAGTGCTTGAACTCTAAATGCTGATTCTCTAGTATGGGACATTTGTCTCCATGAATGAATGGTCCTATGAGTGGTGTAGTGATTGACGTTGATTCCGTGGATGAGCTCACCAACCTTGACACAGCGCTGTAGTGCTGAATCTGTATGTTTCCAGCAACTTCTCGTGAATGTAGATGTGAATTCACAGTGATGAACTGATTGGCTTTGTTCACCATGATATAGGCCTCGCCAGATTCCACATGTACGGAGATGCATCTGTGATAGATATCTACTGGTATGAAGTTCAGTTTGACCTTGAGCCTGTTGAGCCATTCATCAAAATCCTTGTCACCAAGGGGCTTCTGTGGAATTTGAGGCACCAATTGTATGATCCCTCCACTGGTGTTCAGAAGTGCTGACAAAATAATCTTGAAATCTTTTTCCACTTCATACTTGAACTTCGCTTCTCCCTTTTTAGTTCCTCCTTGCTTGGCGCCTACTTTCTTAAGTTCTAATGGCATGCGGTAAACATACTCGCCACAGTATGTCTCCTCGGCAGGAACCAGATACTTAAAGAGGCCAGGTACCACAGAGCTCGGACAAGGTACATCCCCCATCTCACTCATCATTGTGATTAGAAGTCATGCTGTGCAAATAAATCAGAATATAATTTCAAATTGATGAACTAGAAGTCAAAGCTAAAAGATGCCTCAGGTCATTTCGACTGGAAGTTATACCTTTTTCCATCAAAATAGTGACATTCAACTGCAAGAATAGTTATAGTTTCCGTGATATGGCCATAACAGTTAATGATGACTCATGCAGACTCTTCTTTAATAAATTGAGTGACATAACCAGATATTTACCATTCAGGAGGTCACCTGATGTCAAGTTTAATACAAAAAAACCTCTAAGTACGCGGACGATAATGCAGATGCGGAAACGGACGTGGCGAAACATTGCGAAAATCATCGTATCTCCGGTTTGTCGTCCAGAGATACAATTACCAGAAGATGATAAAACAGGCTTTTTATGTGCCCAAAACTTACATTTTGAAACTCCATCACGAAGGCTTGTAACATTCAATGACATATATTATGCTTGAGATTTAAGCTCACCTTGATCACTTCAGTAGTCATGTGGCACAAAACTGGTAACAGTCTCCTCGGCAGGCCAAGTACTCTTAGAAGTCACGGTCGCCATCTTAGTCAGTATTGAAGTCTACCGGTAACTGAAGTCAAAATGAATTTCAAAGTAGACGTCAAGGCCTAAAGATGCCTTGGAGTCATTTCGGTGTTAAGACCAAAGGCTCTGACATACCGTTTCCAAGCAATTGACGAAAATGAAAAATGTCGACTCGGCAAAAAAAATTTGAGGTGGAGGTCAAATGTCATCCCTAATACCCATTAGATATGTTTGTCTAGGGCGACCAGTCCGAAAATAACGTCCGTTTCGCTCTAGGATGCACCGTTTCCGAGATATTGCCGAAACGAAAAATGCTGACTCGGCAAAAAATTTCAAGCCAAGGTCAAAGTTCATCCATACAGTACCGATTTCGCAAAACCTCACTATCCACACGAATACTACATACTAATTGCTAGCCCGTGCGATTATGTGCGACTTGATGCTATCATCAACTCGCATGGTGCGACCTAGAGCCCTGCGCGGGCCTCAGTTTCATGCCCACACCCGCCCCGCAGAGTATATCCAAAACCCGCACCCACACCGCACCGCACAAAATTTTGTTGGATACACCCGCACCGCCCCGCTTGTGTTTACCCGCACCTGCACCCGCACCTTCAAATCTGAGCCCGCACCCGCACCACACCCACAGCTTTGATAAAATGCCCGCACAAACCCGCGGGCTACCCGCCCCGCAGGCCAAACCCGCATAATAGAAGTACATGTATACAGTATATTTTCAGTTGTCCAGAAATCACTTCTTATCTTGATAACGCCATGATGTGCTCAGCAGCAGACAAAGAATTACAATGAGCCTGATCACCAGAGTCACTATATATCTAGTATACCCTACCAGTAACCTACTGAACAAACCACGTTGCCCCCATGACGTCGGATATTGAATACCTAACTATTTCTCTTTATTGTTGTCATTGATGATATAAATGATGGATACAGCTGGTCCGAATCTGCTGATCTCATGTTATCACAGATTTTTTGTCAGATTTTGATTGAAGATTAAACCCCAAGCTCAGGATGTTTGAATATACACCCTACTGTTAAGTGACCTGTGGTGAGAGAGTACTGGGCATCAAAGGCAAGAGAGAGATGGAAGAAGAATGGGAGATCACAGTGGGGGTAATTAGGGGGGCGGGGAGTGGGAGTGTTATAACAACTGTCTATGATGAATGGATATGAGATACGTGTCGATTGTTTTCAACTAATCGTGTGAAAACACGGCCTGGTCAGAGATATATTCATTTGTAATATATCAAAAAGAACTCGCAACAGTAGTTACATCTATGAGACACTGGCTGTAGCATAAATCATACGATAATGCATCATATAAGTAATCCTAGATACATATATTGTGCACTGAAATTTTAAAATGATAGAGCACATTCATAGTACTTACGAATCACATAAAAAATCATATAGATGAATATATTGTAGTAGAAATTATATTGATTCACTAAATTCATAGCACTTTCAACTATTTAACAAAGATACATGTCATATAATATGCGAGCTTCTATGAATAAAAAAGCCCGCAGAAAATAAAGCTCTTACCCGCACCCGCCCCACACCCGCAGTTGCGCGCCCGCGGATTGGAAAATATGCCCGCCCCGCCCCGCGTAAATGTGCAAAATTAAAACCCGCCCCGCCCCACGGGCTGCGGGACCCACAACCCGCGCGGGGCCAGGAGGTGCGATGCCATCGCACCAGGCGGACATCTTAGTTGAACAGGCGAGCATTGTCTCGCACAGATCCTTTATTTCAGACGCAAATACAAACTTTAATATGAACTGAACTTAAACCCTGCATTTGCCCATACGATCTACATGATACAAATTGTCTATAAACCGCTCAACCATGTGTTCGCGAGCATATGCGAGCATATAATGGCTTATACAAAAAAAACATGCAAAATGCTTTCAGTTTGCCACAGTGCCAAGAAGCAATGCTAGCATTGGTCGATGCCCACATACACAATGCTAGCATCAAATCGCATGATGCCAGGTCAGTCAAAGTTGGGCTAACACGCACTAAATGCAAGGTTCAGCATGCCAGCAGTTTGGTGAGGGTTTGCGAAATTGGTACTGTAATACCCCTTAGACATGTTTGTCTGGGATGACGAGTCCAAAAATAACCAGGGGCGGATCCAGGATTTGTGAATAGGGGGGTGCTCTTCTTAAATATACGTAAATCTTGAAATTGTGTGAGCGAGCATAGCGAGCGAAGCCTTATGCGGTGTGGGGGTTCGGGGGGCGCTGTAAGCCCCCCGAGAAATTTTAGGAATTTAGTGTATCTGAGATGGTTTCTAAGGTGTATTTTACAACTGTACCTTGTGAAATCAATAAGTAGAATTTTACTTTAGAAGTCTGCTTAGTTCTGTTGTGAATGAAGGATAGAGTTTCAAAGAAAGGAAGGTCTAATAGTCCTACCATTG
Organism: Terebella lapidaria; assembly: GCA_949152475.1. Classification (NCBI taxonomy): domain Eukaryota; kingdom Metazoa; phylum Annelida; class Polychaeta; order Terebellida; family Terebellidae; genus Terebella; species Terebella lapidaria. Next base: position 20,565,186 of record OX424566.1, on the reverse strand, counting down.
TAAGGCTGTTATAAGGTTCTTATGCACCAGACATGGTGATGGTCAATCGTTTAATAATAAATATGAGATATAATTATCTTCAAAGTTATGTCGACATCCAGAGTTATATCCAGACTTATACAGAACTCTGTCTGAAAGAGAGGTGGGTGATAGTCTGGTTAGAGGAGTCCAGCGGCCGAGCGAAATGAGGTGGAAAGGTGGTAGCCTACAAGGCGTGGGGTCTGGGGCCCGCTCAAGGGCCTCAGAAGCCAGAGCTTTTTTCATGTTCTGTGGTTGATTCTGAGCTCTCTCTGGCTCTAATTGAGTATTTTTCTTCCACACGTGCATGTAAACATTGCTGGTATTTAAATTTATTTATCCCAGATCTACTCATTGTCACTTATTATATGTCATATAACTTAAGATTGAGTATCGAGCACGATCCACGTAATTTCAATGGTTTCATACAACGTGCAATTTTGGTTCATATCTCTGCCGTTTCATAACAAACTTACATGAAATTTGGAATATATATTGTAACGGTTTTGGGGCGTACCCAAAGGTTTCCCCTAGGTAATTCTGTTAGTGTTTTGTGATATTGTGGTTAAATAACCGTTTATTAAAATGTATATGTGTTTAAAGGTTCATACGGTTCCGTATTGTTAATGTTTTAAAGGTTTTCCGTCTTGGAACTTAGTAATTTATGATGTTGGTAAAGCCGGAGACGGAGCCGGAGACGGAGCCGGAACCGGAGACGGAGCCGGAACAATGGAGTACAAAAACGTAATGACGTTATTTCCGGAAGGTCATGTGATCAGCCTCGTTTTCGGTTTAAAAGGTGACGTGTCAGCCACTGATTGGTTCTAGAGTGTTTTTAGAAATCCGGAAAATATCAGTGTTTTGGCGGACTATGACGTCACAATAGGTTGGTCACGTGACGTAGGTCTCAGGTCTATAAAAGCCCCCGCTTCACAGCGGACGGCGGAGTTGGTGTCCTGACGTCGACCTGTGCAGACCCCTTCTCCCATAGCAGAGTACTCCCTTGTTCCGGATAGAGTCATCCAGATGATAGCAGTTAAGTCTTCCGACTGTGAACTTGGAAAATAAACATGAAAACTTCAACCGAGTTGTTTTTCCGTGTTCGTTAGGGAACTGGAAGTTATAATAAAGTTAGTTCACCGGAAAAGACGGCAATACGGAGTAAAGGGAGATAAGACCACAGTCGGTTAAGACCAAGTTGTAACGACGTCTTAGGGTGATCAAAGAACCCAGATCACTACGGAAACGGAGACGGAGACGGAGGTGGAATTCAACGGAGCAACTACGGAGGCGGTATCGGACGGAGCAGTTGCAGAGACGGGAACGACGAAGCAGTTGCAGAGGCGGTACCGGACGACGGAGTTGCAGAGGCGGTACCTGACGGAGCGGTTGCAGTAACCGGAAGTGGGAACACTTCCGAGATACTCCATTTCAGGTGCAGTCGCAGGTTGCGGTGAGGCAGAGCCAACCGGAGCAGATTGCAGTGCGGCGGAACCTGGCAGAGCGGTTGCAGTATTCGGAAACGGCAACGTTCCCGGATTCTTTATTCCAGGCGCAGTCGCAGTTTGCAGTAAGACGGAAAACAACGGAGCTGTTGCAGTAAAGCGGTATCCCGACGGAGCAGTTGCAGTATCCGGAGACGGAAACGCCTCCGGATCCTTACTTTACAGGTGCAGTTGCAGATTAGCAGTCGGACAACGGTTAAGAGGTCCATTCCAGACCACGTTACCAACCTTAGAGACTTCTAGCCGGAGTTCAACCGTACAGCAGTAGCAGTTTCCCGGAGTTTTACCGTTTCAGCTCCGGTTAAATAACAACTCACCCACCTCCCAAGAAAAAAGCGGTTATTCAAGACGTCACAGAAGGGTGCAAATCCCGTTACAACTTTTTGGTGGCAGCGGTGGGATCATCTGCAGTATGACTACTAGACGGGGCAAATTGGCGGAACAGCAGCTGAAGGTAGCCGTGTCGGACACGGAGCAGCCTGTAGGAGCAGTAGGAGCTGAGCCGTTGCAGTTGCCGGTTGCGGAAAAGGAAGCAGTTCGTCCTGCCGAGCGGAAGCTGTTGCAGCCGGAAATGCAGAAAGCAGTTGCAGACGAGCCCCTTTGGGTTCCTCAAGGAGTACAGCCTGCAGAGCAGTTAGCAGAGGCAGAAATTAACTTTCCGGACCAGGCTGGCGATCGGGGACCGGATGCGGAACCGGAAGGCGGAGAGAATTTAGTCGACAACCTGACCAGATTATTGGCGACCCAAATGGAGGTGTTTCAGCAGCACCTGGCAGTAACCGGAAAGCAGCAGCAGGCAGAAGCAGTACAACAACCAGCACCAAGGGCAGGAGTAGCCAGATTAATGACGTACGACGGAACTGATCCGTGGCCGGAGTATGAGGCTCACCTCCTTGAATACGCTCGGTACTACCGTTGGACAGCAGAGGAAAAGGCGCTGAACTTATGTGTCAGTTTGAGGGGTAACGCCCGCAGCATACTACTGGATCTGTCCGCGGAGCAGAGACGCAGCTTTGATACGGTTGTGGCGGCATTAAAACAGCAGTTTTGTCCGGGGGAGAAAACATTTGTTTTCCAGGCGGAATTGCAGACGCGGAAATTGCAGCCGGAGGAGGAGCTGTCCGAGCTGGCCAGAGACATACGGAGCAAGACGCGGCTAGCTTACCCAAAAGCAGATCCGGCAACAACAGAAGTGCTCATGAAGATGCATTTCTGCAACAGTCTGACTAACCGAGATATGCGGTTGTCGGTATTGAAAAGCCACCCGGAAACGCTGTCGCAGGCCCTGGCTTTCGCTACCGAGTATGAGAGCATCATGAAAACGGACAACAGCAGACCAGCGGAGCGACACCGGACGAGGCAGCTGAACACGGAGCCGGAGTGGAGCCAGCAGGTGAACGAATTGCGAAAGCAAGCCGAGCAGACTCAGCAGCAGTTGGCGGATCTGATGACTCAGGTCAAGGAAGCGGTTAGCCGGCAGCAGCAGCAGCGCAGTTCCCGGGCGGATTTAGAATGTTTCAACTGTGGCCGGAAAGGGCATTTTGCCCGAGACTGTAGGCAGCCGAAGCAGCAGCAGCAGCGGCGTCAACCACAACAACAGCAGTCGCCGCGACAACAGCCGCAGCAGCAGCAGCAGCAACAATTGCAGCAGCCACGACAGCAGCAGCAGCAGCCGGAAAACTAGAGCGGGTCGCGGAAAAGGGGAAATCCGGGACCCGGAAGAGAGGACACCCCCATAACCGGCAGGTGGTTCACGGACCCGGTCCCAGGGGCGAGGTGGGCATGTGTGTGACAGCCAGAGTATGCGGAGAGCCAGTAACGCTGATAATCGACACCGGCAGCACTGTCACAATGCTCAACCTACAAACCTGGGAACGGATCCGGAAACCCGGAATGAAGCTGAAGCGGTCGCCGATTCGTCTTTCAATGGTTGACGGAAGTAACATACGGACACATGGCCGAAAAGAACTCCCACTCAACATCGCAGGAGTAGCTGAGACCGTGACGTTCGAGATTGCAGACTGTGAAGACGAAGGAATACTGGGAATGGATTTCATCCGTTCCCGGATATCCGGCATAAATTTCGACCGAATGACCATGCAGATGGGCAGCCAGGAGGTGTTCCTCACCATGTTCGAGCAGACCAGGGAGCCGTTTCCGATCAACGCTGTAGCAGATTACCAAATTCCGCCGGAAACGGAACAGCTGATTATAGGACAAGCAGAGAGTGTCCGTGAAGCAGAAGGAGTACTAGAAATGCCGCAGGAGCCTACTGAGAAAAGACCTTGGCTGATCGGGAGAACTTTATCCCGGATAAAGCAAGGAACAGTCCCGGTTCGAGTGATCAACGTGATGGCAGAGCCGGTAATCATCAAGAAAGGAGCGCAGTTGGCGACGATGACCACCCTAGCAGCCGGTTGCAGTGTTGTGCCGTTGGCGGAGCGGAGCCGGAAGGTGCAGATTTCCATGGAGTCGGAGTCCGGGCGGAATTGGAGCGGGTACGAGAAGCTGCGGCAGTTAGCAGAGCAGACCCAGGATGCAGTGCCGAGTCATTTCCGCGAGAGAGTAACCGACCTCCTATTTCGGAATAAGCTGACCTTCAGTAATGATGCCGGAGAACTGGGGCAGACCAACGAGGTACAACATCAGATAAACACGGGCAGTCATAGGCCGATTAAGCAGCCAACCAGACGAATTCCGCCAGACAAGAGAGAGCTGGTGAGCAGTCTGATTCAGGAGATGAAAGACAAGAACGTCATTGAAGAAAGTAGCAGTCCGTGGGCTTCCCCGATTGTCCTCGTGAAGAAAAAGGATGGGACCACCCGGTTCTGCGTCGATTACCGGCGGTTAAATGCAGTCACGGAGAAAGATGCTTATCCGTTGCCGAGAATAGACGACACCATAGCAGCCTGTGCAGACGCCAAATGGTTCTCCACTCTCGACCTGACCAGTGGCTACTGGCAGGTCGGGATGGATGAAGACGCCCGGAAAAAGTCGGCCTTCTGTGTTCCTGGCGGCCTTTACCAGTTCAAAGTGATGAGTTTCGGCTTGTGCAATGCTCCGGGTACGTTCGAGCGGTTGATGGAGAAGGTGCTAGGCGGTTTGTCCTGGAAGACCTGCCTCATATATCTGGACGACATCATAGTCTACAGCAAGACCCTGGAGGATCACATCCGTGATCTTCAGGAGGTGTTCAGCAAGCTGAGAGAGGCAGACCTAAAAGTCAAACCGTCAAAATGCAAGTTCTTCCAGCCGGAGGTGTCTTTCCTAGGTCACATAGTCGGCAGAGACGGTATCCGCACCGACCCGGCAAAAACGGAGGCAGTACGAAAGTGGCGGACACCCACCAACCTGACGGAGCTGCGCAGTTTTCTGGGACTTTGCTCCTATTACCGGAAGTTCGTGCCGAAGTTCTCCGAGATTGCAGCGCCGCTGAATCACTTGACGGAAAAAGGGGTGCAGTTTCGGTGGCAGACGGAGCAAGAACAGGCATTTGCAGAGCTGAAGAACCGCCTAGTATCGGCACCGATACTCGGGTACCCAAGGGAGCAAGGCCAATATATCCTGGACACGGACGCCAGTGACACCGGGCTGGGAGCAGTACTGTCACAGAAGCAGGGCAACCAGGAGCGGGTGATAACCTACTTGAGCCGCAGCCTAACCAAGGAAGAACGGAGATACTGTGTCACCCGGAAGGAGCTCCTGGCGGTGGTGTTTGCGGTACAGAAGAATAAGCAGTACTTGCTGGGACGACACTTCCTTCTTCGCACGGATCATGGCAGTCTTACCTGGCTTATGAATTTCAAGGAGCCCCAGGGGCAGGTAGCCCGGTGGATTGAGCTCCTGAGTGAGTTTCATTTCGACATCGAACATCGTCCGGGGCGAATCCATAATAATGCGGATGCCTTATCCAGATCCCCATGCAGCCAATGCGGAAAAATCGACTGGAAACAAGCCAAGATAGACGCCTGGAACTACGGAGAAAGGATCCGGCAGACACGAAGTGAAGAAACTCCTCAGCCCAAGCCAAGGAAGGGGGGACGCCGGAAGCGGTTAAGGGGATCGGGCGAAGAAGCAGAACTGACGGAGGAAGCAGTCCCAAGGAAGGCGGTTGCAGTAGCGGAGAAAGCAGCGTCCCGGAAGCCGGTTGCGGTTGCGGTGACGGAGAAAGCAGCGTCCCGGAAGCCGGTTGCGGTTGCGGTGACGGAGAAAGCAGCATCTCGGAAGCCGGTTGCGGTGACGGAGAAAGCAGTGTCCCGGAAGCCGGTTGCGGTTGCGGTGACGGAGAAGGCAGTTCCAGGAAAAGCGGATGCGGTTGCAGAGCAGATTAGGCTGGCGGAAAATGCGGACCAGGATACTGTGCTGGGGCAGAAATATCGACCAGATGATTTGCGGAGAATGCAGCAAGCAGAACCTTGGTACCCACTGGTGACGTCGCTGATCGACGGGAGCGGTACAGATGGCAGTGCAGACTTTTCCAGCATGAGCAGCGAGGAGAAAGTGCTGTACGGGATGCGGAAGACCTTGCTGAAAGTCGACGAAGTAGTCTACCGGAAATGGAAAACGGCAGAAGGAACCAGCCGAATGCAGTTAATAACCCCGAAGGAGCTGAGACAGGAGATTTTCCGTCTGGCCCATCAGAGCCGGACGGGAGGACACCTCGGAAGCAGAAGGATGGCGGCTAGCATTCGGAGGCGGTATTTCTGGCCGGCTATGATGCGGGACATAAAGCAGTGGGTGCTGAGCTGTGACGAATGTGCGTCAAGAAGTATGCAGAACTTGAAACGTTCTCCGATGCAGAAATACCGGGTTGGAGCGCCCATGGAGAGGGTGGCAATGGACGTGATGGGTCCGTTACCTAAATCCACCCGGGGGAACCGGTACATCTTAGTAATCGGCGATTACTTCACCAAGTGGGTAGAGGCTTACCCGATGCCGAATCAGGAAGCGGTGACGGTTGCGGACATACTCGTCAACCAGTTTGCAGCGCGGTACGGCATCCCGATGGAGATCCACACCGACCAAGGCAGAAATTTCGAGTCCGACTTGCTGAGAAATGTTTGTAGAATCCTGGGGATTCACAAGACACGGACCACCGCTTTCCGACCTCAGTCGGACGGTTTCATTGAGCGATTCAACCGGACGCTGCAGCAGATCCTGAGCCTGTACGTAAGCGAGCGGCAGACCAACTGGGATCAGCTAGTACCGTTGGCGATGGCAGCTTACCGGAGTACCCCGCAGGAGACAACCGGGCAGAGTCCCAATTTGCTGATGCTGGGCAGAGAAGTCAACACTCCGGTAGAGTTACTAATTGGCAGGCCGCCGGGCGAATCGACAGCAGAAGTAACAGAGTATGGCAGTCAGCTCCGGGAGCGACTAGAAGCAGTATACAAGGCGGTTCGAGCAAAATCTGGCAGAGAGATGGAACGGCAGAAGAAGCTGTACGACCGGAGGAAGGTCGACAATCAGTTCCAGCCAGGAGACCGAGTGTGGATGGCGGTCAAAACACGGAAGAAGGGCAAAGCTCCCAAGTTGCAGAGGAAGTGGAGCGGTCCGAAGCTAGTGCTGAGCAGATTTACCGACGTGACCTACGAGATTGCAGAGAGTGAAACTCGGCAGAAGGTGGTTCACTTCGATTTGCTGAAACCGTATAATGGTGTCAAGCATCCGAGATGGATGAAGCGGAGAATGGCGGATTCCTGGAGGCAGACGGAGCCGCCGAAGCAGAGTAGTGTTCCGGAGACGGAACCGACGGTCTCTGAGTCGGATACGGACTCGGAGTAAAGCCGCAGAGGACGCAGAAATATGAGAAGACGGAGTGAGCTGTAGAGCAGGAGAAGGAGATAGCTGAGACCCTGGTAAAACGTTGAGTTCCGGCAGAGAGCGACCGCAAGAAGTTGGAACAGTGAGCAAGTGCTGGTTCCGGAATCAGGGCGGAGAAAGGAAGCAGAGCGGAAAGCGGTACAGAGACCGGATAGAGACATCCTAGAGGTTCTGACTGGGTTGAGCACATAGTCAACCAGTCCAGGGTAGCGGCCAGGGGTCCAGAAGAACCTGGGTTAGCGGTCTAGTATCTCCAGAGAAGCAGCTACACGTCTTCCGTATTCAGAGAATTAAGACGGAAAAGTTTTCCGGCTGTAGACAACCAACCGGAGTTTCCACTTAGCAGAGACAGCAAACCGGCTGCAGATCGACAGAAGCGGTGAAACATCATTCCAGATAGGAAGGGCCCTCCTTCTGGACAAGAATGTATGCAGTTTCCAGTGTGGACAAGCAGTAATACCAATGAGCAGATATGCAGTTGACGAAGCAGTACAGATGGCGGAAACGCCCAACTTGCAGTCTAGATGTTCGTCTGAGAGGCAGATTCAACTGGCTGAGACTCTATTCAACCCTCCTGATGGCAGAGATACTTCAAAATTGCAGATACTTCGCTCGGAGAAGCAGTTGAAAGGGAGCCGGAAAAACCCGGAGAAGCCGGTTGAGCCGGAGACGGACACCTCTCGGTTAACGGTTGAGTTTTTGCATAATTGTGAGGTCACTCCTGAGGCAGCCAATCAGCGTGGAGCTTTTCAAGTCACGTGAGCAGAAAGGGTATGAAAGGGCCTAGAAATCGGGCTCTGAGAGCAGTTGAAGAGCAGACCTCGAGTTGTGCACATCGCTGTTAAAGTTTGGCGGAATCGAATCAAGTCCAGTATTTTCCGGCTGCGGCAGATTTTGCAGTGAAAAACGACTAAGTGTTTCCCGGAAGACCACCAGTCCGGAGAAGCGGTGCAGAAGCGGTGCAGAAGAAGTGCAGTAAAAGCAGTGCAGCGGTAGCGGTCGACGGAGGCGGATGGCAGTGTGGCGGAAGCGGAGGCGGTGTGGCAGTAGACGGAGGCGGTTGGCAGTGTAGCGGTCGACGGAGGCGGAGCAGAAAGCAGATCCAGCGGCCGAGCCGATAGCAGAGCAGATAGCTGAGCGGACAGCAGACCCGATGGCAGATCCGGAGGCAGATCGGAGACCAAAGCGGAAGGCAGAACCCGGAGCAGAGCTGGCAGTGAGACGGAGACCCGAGGATCCACGGAGAGAACTTTGCCGGCAACCATTCAAGCAGTAGCCGGAAGCAGAATCAGTTCCGCGGCTAGAGATGACGGAATGGAGTCTTCCGCGTCTGACCGAAGCCATGCGGATGTGCAGAGAGCCCGGAGGAGTATTCTGGTAGATCAAGCCAGAGCTACACCCGGAATCCTGTCTCCGGTGGAGACCCGGCCTCGACAGTCTTCCAGTGAGCGGTCCGGAAGGAGCCAAGTCCGAGCACCAACCCAGAGTCCACCCTACACGTTCTACCCGTTTGGCGGTCCTTCAACTCAACCTTGTCCGTCCCATTGTTTCCCGGTGAATATTGGGGGACGGAGCGCTTCCGTCTTTGCGCCTGCAGTCCTGGAGCACGCCAGATACTATGCAGTACGTTGGAAACTGGAGCAGTGGCGGCCAGCCGAGATGAGAGACTCCGGCGTCTACGTGGAGTTCATGGAGCAGAGAGAGTCACCGTTTGGTCTCGTCCCGACCCGTCAGATCGTCCGGATTCCAGATTGGTCCATCCGGGACGAACGCCTCAGGAATGGGTTCTACGTCCCGCCCCAGTGGAGCCTCCATGATCCGGATCTTCTCCCGGTTGATGCCAGAGGAACAAGCTTCGGACGACCGTTGGTACCACAGACCATTCCACCGCGTCCGCCGTCGGGGAGCAGTTCGCGCCGTGATACTGGTGGGCAGTAGTCGTCGCAAGTCGCCGCAAGTCGTCGCAAGTCAAGTCGGCGCAAGGAGAAGAAAGAAGAACCGTTTCCCGGATTCTAGTATATTTAAGAGTTAAAAAGTGGGAAACGGAACAAGCAAGATATCCGGGTACAGTGACGGTAAACTAGTTAAGAGGTACCAGTACCCGGATCACGGAAACAAGTTGTGTTTGATTTTACGGACAGTTTAACGGTTGACAATTTGTATATATGTGATATTGTTCTGTTCGGGACGAACAGAGTCTAAGGAAGGGGGAGTGTAACGGTTTTGGGGCGTACCCAAAGGTTTCCCCTAGGTAATTCTGTTAGTGTTTTGTGATATTGTGGTTAAATAACCGTTTATTAAAATGTATATGTGTTTAAAGGTTCATACGGTTCCGTATTGTTAATGTTTTAAAGGTTTTCCGTCTTGGAACTTAGTAATTTATGATGTTGGTAAAGCCGGAGACGGAGCCGGAGACGGAGCCGGAACCGGAGACGGAGCCGGAACAATGGAGTACAAAAACGTAATGACGTTATTTCCGGAAGGTCATGTGATCAGCCTCGTTTTCGGTTTAAAAGGTGACGTGTCAGCCACTGATTGGTTCTAGAGTGTTTTTAGAAATCCGGAAAATATCAGTGTTTTGGCGGACTATGACGTCACAATAGGTTGGTCACGTGACGTAGGTCTCAGGTCTATAAAAGCCCCCGCTTCACAGCGGACGGCGGAGTTGGTGTCCTGACGTCGACCTGTGCAGACCCCTTCTCCCATAGCAGAGTACTCCCTTGTTCCGGATAGAGTCATCCAGATGATAGCAGTTAAGTCTTCCGACTGTGAACTTGGAAAATAAACATGAAAACTTCAACCGAGTTGTTTTTCCGTGTTCGTTAGGGAACTGGAAGTTATAATAAAGTTAGTTCACCGGAAAAGACGGCAATACGGAGTAAAGGGAGATAAGACCACAGTCGGTTAAGACCAAGTTGTAACGACCTCTTAGGGTGATCAAAGAACCCAGATCACTACGGAAACGGAGACGGAGACGGAGACGGAGGTGGAATTCAACGGAGCAACTACGGAGGCGGTATCGGACGGAGCAGTTGCAGAGACGGGAACGACGAAGCAGTTGCAGAGGCGGTACCGGACGACGGAGTTGCAGAGGCGGTACCTGACGGAGCGGTTGCAGTAACCGGAAGTGGGAACACTTCCGAGATACTCCATTTCAGGTGCAGTCGCAGGTTGCGGTGAGGCAGAGCCAACCGGAGCAGATTGCAGTGCGGCGGAACCTGGCAGAGCGGTTGCAGTATTCGGAAACGGCAACGTTCCCGGATTCTTTATTCCAGGCGCAGTCGCAGTTTGCAGTAAGACGGAAAACAACGGAGCTGTTGCAGTAAAGCGGTATCCCGACGGAGCAGTTGCAGTATCCGGAGACGGAAACGCCTCCGGATCCTTACTTTACAGGTGCAGTTGCAGATTAGCAGTCGGACAACGGTTAAGAGGTCCATTCCAGACCACGTTACCAACCTTAGAGACTTCTAGCCGGAGTTCAACCGTACAGCAGTAGCAGTTTCCCGGAGTTTTACCGTTTCAGCTCCGGTTAAATAACAACTCACCCACCTCCCAAGAAAAAAGCGGTTATTCAAGACGTCACAGACCGTTACAATATTCTGTATATATCTATGAAGCTGACTTGAATAAGAGATTGAAGATTTCATTGATAAACTAGACGTCAAGGCCTAAAGATGCCTTGGAGGCATTTCGGTGTGATGATTAATTTATAATATATACTAGATATCGACGAAAATGAAAAATGTCGACTCCGCAAAAAATTAGCCCAATGGGCTAGTAAGGTTACCGGAGAAATATACAGAGTTAAGCCGAGAAAGTTGAAAGTCAAATTCAAGGTGACCACTGAAATCGCCATATCTCTAACCGTGAAAATGGGATCAAAGGTTAAATTCTAAATCACCAAACTATTCAGCATACATCATTTTCTATATGTTCACTATGGACCCCTAAGCTGTAAATTTGATAATAAGCGAGATATAAGCCATTTTGTAATCTGACTTTGAAAATAAAATGACTGACCTTGAAATTAGGTCAAAGGTCAAATTCAATATCATTAAAATATTCAGAATATATCATTTCCTATATGTTCACAATTGATTCCTAAGCTGTAAAGTCGATAATAAGCAAGATATTAGCCATTTTGTCCTGTTGACCTTGAAAATGAGGTCAAAGGTCAAATTCAAGGTCATGAGAATTTTCAGCATATATCATTTCCTATATGTTCACAATTAATTCCTAAGCTGTAAAGTCGCTAATAAGCAAGATATTGGCCATTTTGTCCTGTGACCTTGAAAATAGGTCAAAGGTCAAATTCAAAGTCACAAGCATTTTCAGCATATATCATTTCCTACATGTTCACAATTGATTCCTACGCTGTAAAGTCGATAATAAGCAAGATATTGGCCATTTTGTCCTGTGACCTTGAAAATAGGTCAAAGGTCAAATTCAAGGTCACGAGCATTTTCAGCATATATCATTTCCTATATGTTCACAATTGATTCCTAAGCTGTAAAGTCGCTAATAAGCAAGATATTGGCCATTTTGTCCTGTGACCTTGAAAATGAGGTCAAAGGTCAAATTCAAGGTCACGAAAATATTCAGCATATATCATTTCCCATATGTTCACAATTGATTCCTAAGCTGTAAAGTCGATAATAAGCGAGATATCAGCAATTTTGTCCTGTGACCTTGGAAATGAGGTCAAAGGTCAAATTCAAGGTCATGAGAATATTCTGCGTATATCATTTCCTATATGTTCACAATTGATTCCTAAGCTGTAAAGTCGATAATAAGCGAGATCTTAGCCATTTTGTCATGTGACCTTCAAAATGAGGTCAAAGGTCAATTTCAAGGTCATGAGAATTTTCAGCATATATCATTTCCTATATGTTCACAATTGATTTCTAAGCTGTTAAGTCGCTGATAAGCAAGATATTGGCCATTTTGTCCTGTGACCTTGAAAATGAGGTCAAAGGTCAAATTCAATGTCACGAGAATTTTCAGCAAATATCATTTCCTATATGTTCACAATTGATTCCTAAGCTGTAAAGTCGCTAATAAGCAAGATATTGGCCAATTTGACCTGTGACCTTGAAAATGAGGTCAAAGGTCAAATTCAAGGTCATGAGAATATTCAGCATATATCATTTCCTATATGTTCACAATTGATTCCTAAGCTGTAAAGTCGATAATAAGCGAGATATTAGCAATTTTGTCCTGTGACCTTGGAAATGAGGTCAGGGTCAAATTCAAGGTCATGAAAATATTCAGCATATATCATTTCCTATATGTTCACAATTGATTCCTAAACTGTAAAGTCGATAATAAGCGAGATATTAGCCATTTTGTCATGTGACCTTGAAAATGAGGTCGAAGGTCAAATTCAAGGTCACGAGAATATTCAGCATATATCATTTCCTATATGTTCACAATTGATTCCTAAGCTGTAAAGTCGATAATAAGCGAGATATTAGCCATTTTGTCCTGTGACCTTGAAAATGAGGTCAAAGGTCAAATTCAAGGTCACGAGAATTTTCAGCATATATCATTTCCTATATGTTCACAATCGATTCCTAAGCTGTAAAGTCGCTAATAAGCAAGATATTAGCCATTTTGTCCTGTGACCTTGAAAATGAGGTCAAAGCTCAAATTCAAGGCCACGAGAATATGCAGCATATATCATTTCCCATATGTTCACAATTGATTCCTAAGTTGTAAAGTCGCTAATAAGCGAGATATTAGCAATTTTGTCCTGCGACCTTGGAAATGAGGTCAAAGGTCAAATTCAAGGTCACGAAAATATTCAGCATATATCATTTCCTATATGTTCACAATTGATTCTTAAACTGTAAAGTCGATAATAAGCGAGATATTAGCCATTTTGTCATGTGACCTTGAAAATGAGGTCAAAAGGTCAAATTCAAGGTCACAAGAATATTCAGCATATATCATTTCCTATATGTTCACAACTGATTCCTAAGCTGTAAAGTCGATAATAAGCGAGATATTAGCCATTTTGTCCTGTGACCTTGAAAATGAGGTCAAAAGTCAAATTCAAGGTCACGAGAATATTCAGCATATATCATTTCCTATATGTCCACAATTCATTCCTAGTCTCTAATTTCAATATTAAGTGAGGTATTAGGCTTTAATGTGTCCCATTATAAAGCATAGGAGAATTTAACATGGGAAAGTCCCATTTGGGCTGAGTTTGGGCCCAAAATGGCCCACTTCGAGCGATTCAAGGGCAACGAAATTTATACATGTCACAGGGGTACATAGGAGGAGTGTCATGCATCAATAAGAAAAAAAGTTACTGAACAGATTTTGAGAAAACGACCGTCGAAGTCCAAAATTGGCCATTTTTCGACGAAAACGGCCACGAGAATATTCAGCATATATCATTTCCTATATGTCCACAATTGATTCCTAGTCTCTAATCTCAATATTAAGTGAGATATTAGGCTTTAATGTGTCCCATTATAAAGCATAGGAGAATTTAACATGGGAAAGTCCCATTTGGGCCGAGTTTGGGCCAAAATGGCCCACTTCGAGCGATTCAAGCGCAACGAAATTTATAGACATCATAGAAGTACATATGAGGAGTCTTATGTATCAAAGAGAAAAAAAGTTACTGAACAGATTTTGAGAAAATGGCCGCCAAAATCCAAAATTGACCGTTTTTCGACGAAAACGGCTGCCATTTTGAAAAAAATGCGAAAATCAAAAAACTAAAAAATACCTCCCTCTCGAAATATTTTTAGGCATTTTTGTGCAAAATTTCAGAAAAATTCGATCATAAACTTTAAAGATAAAATTGTTGACGGACGACGACGCCGGACGCATCGCCATGCCAATAGGTTACGGACCATAGGTCCGGTAACCTAAAAATTTACCGTTAAAATAATACCCCTTAGACATGTTTGTCTAGGGCGACGAATCCGAAAAAAAAGTCTGTTTCGCTCTACGACTCAGTGTTTCCGAGATATCGACGAAAACGAAAAATGCCAACTCGGCAAAAAATTTTTTAGTCAAGGTCAAAGTTCATCCATAATACATATAAGATAAATGTTGTCTAGAGCGACAAGTCCGAAAATAACGTCCGTTTCGCTCTACGACACACCGTTCCCAAGATATCGACGAAAACGAGAAATGCCGACTCGGCAAAAAAATTTCGGGTCAAGGTCAAAGTTCATCCATAAAACCCTTTAGACATGTTTGTCTAGGGCGACGAGTCCGAAAATAACGTCCGTTTCGCTCTACGACACACCGTTCCCAAGATATCGACGAAAACGAAAAATGCCGACTCGGCAAAAAAATTTCGGGTCAAGGTCAAAGTTCATCCATAATACCCCTTAGACATGTTTGTCTAGGGCGACGAGTCCAAAAATAACGTCCGTTTCACTCTACGACACACCGTTTCCGAGATATTGACGAAAACGCGAAAAATGCCGACTCGGCAAAAAAATTTCGGGTCAAGGTCAAAGTTCATCCATAATACCCCTTAGACATGTTTGTCTAGGGCGACGAGTCCAAAAATAACGTCCGTTTCACTCTACGACACAAAAAAATTTCGGGTCAAGGTCAAAGTTCATCCATAATACCCCTTAGACATGTTTGTCTAGGGCGACGAGTCCAAAAATAACGTCCGTTTCACTCTACGACACACCGTTTCCGAGATATTGACGAAAACGCGAAAAATGCCGACTCGGCAAAAAAATTTCGGGTCAAGGTCAAAGTTCATCCATAATACCCCTTAGACATGTTTGTCTAGGGCGACGAGTCCAAAAATAACGTCCGTTTCACTCTACGACACACCGTTTCCGAGATATTGACGAAAACGAAAAATGCTGACTCGGCAAAAAAATTTCGGGTCAAGGTCAAAGTTCATGTTTGTCTAGGGCGACGAGTCCGAAAATAACCTCCGTTTCGCTCTACGACACACCGTTCCCGAGATATCGACGAAAACGAAAAATGCCGACTCGGCAAAAAAATTTGGGGTCAAGGTCAAAGTTCATCCGTAATACCCCTTAGACATGTTTGTCTAGGGCGACGAGTCCGAAAATAACGTCCGTTTCGCTCTACGACACACCGTTCCCGAGATATCGACGAAAACGAAAAATGCCGACTCGGCAAAAAAATTTGGGGTCAAGGTCAAAGTTCATCCATAATACCCCTTAGACATGTTTGTCTAGGGCGACGAGTCCGAAAATAACGTCCGTTTCGCTCTACGAAGCACCGTTTCCAAGATATCGATGAAAACGAAAAATGCCGACTGGGCAAAACAATTTCGTGTCAAGGTGAAAGTTCATCCATAATACCCTTAAGACATGTTTGTCTAGGGCGACGAGTCCGAAAATAACGTCCGTTTCGCTCTACGAAGCACCGTTTCCGAGATATCGACGAAAACGAGAAATGCCGACTCGGCAAAAAAATTTTGGGTCAAGGTCAAAGTTCATCAATAATACCCCTTAGACATGTTTGTCTAGGACGACGAGTCCGAAAATAGCGTCCGTTTCGCTCTACGACGCACCGTTTCCGAGGTATCGACGAAAACGAAAAATGCCGACTCGGCAAAAAAATTTGGGGTCAAGGTCAAAGTTCATCCATAATAACCCTTAGACATGTTTGTCTAGGGCGACGAGTCCGAAAATAACGTCCGTTTCGCTCTACGACGCACCGTTTCCGAGATATGCAGGATGCCTCAAGGATGACTCAGCAAAAAATTATTTCGACCTCTAGGTCAAAGGTCGTTTGACGTATCGATCCCAAAATCAATAGGGTTCTTCCCTGTTGATATATAAACCTCCGTGCAAAATTCTGCAACTATTGCCTGAATATTTTTCGAGTTATCGTCCGGAAACCAAGTTTCAAGATCAGCCTCGATTTCATCCTCAAGGACCTCACGGTCCTCGGAGCCGGATCAAAAAAAATAATACACCCTAGAGATGTTTGTCTAAGGCGACGAGTCCGAAAATAACGTCCGTTTCGCTCTACGATGCACGGTTTCTGAGATATGCAGGAAGCCTCAAGGATGAATCAGCAAAAAACTAGACGTCAAGGCCTAAAGATGCCTTGGAGGCATTTCGGTGTCATGAATAATTTATAATACTAGATATCGACGAAAATGAAAAATGTCGACAAATTTCGGGTCAAGGTCAAAGTTCATCCATAATACCCGCTAGACATGTTTGTCTAGGGCGACGAGTCCGAAAATACCATCCGTTTCGCTCTACGACGCACCGTTTCCGAGATATCGACGAAAACAAAAACTGCCGACTCGGCAAAAAAATTTCGGGTCAAGGTCAAAGTTAATCCATAATACCCCTTAGACATGTTTGTCTAGGGCGACGAGTCCGAAAGTAACGTCCGTTTCGCTCTACGACGCACCGTTTCCGAGATATCGACGAAAACGAAAAATGCCGACTCGGCAAAAAAATTTCGGGTCAAGGTCAAAGTTCATCAATAATTCCCCTTAGACATGTTTGTCTAGTGCGACGAGTCCGAAAATAACGTCCGTTTCGCTCTACGACGCACCGTTTCCGAGATATCGACGAAAACGAAAAATGCCGACTCGGCAAAAAAATTCGGGTCAAGGTCAAAGTTCATCAATAATACCCCTTAGACATGTTTGTCTAGGGCGACGAGTCCGAAAATAACGTCCGTTTCGCTCTACGACGCACCGTTTCTGAGATATCGACGAAAACGAAAAATGCCGACTCGGCAAAAAATTTTCGGGTCAAGGTCAAAGTTCATCCATAATACCCCTTAGACATGTTTGTCTAGTGCGACGAGTCCGAAAATAACGTCCGTTTCGCTCTACGACGCACCGTTTCCGAGATATCGACGAAAACGAAAAATGCCGACTCGGCAAAAAATTTTCGGGTCAAGGTCAAAGTTCATCCATAATACCCCTTAGACATGTTTGTCTAGTGCGACGAGTCCGAAAATAACGTCCGTTTCGCTGTACGACGCACCGTTTCCGAGATAACGACGAAAACGAAAAATGCCGACTCGGCAAAAAAATTTCGGGTCAAGGTCAAAGTTCATCAATAATACCCCTTAGACATGTTTGTCTAGTGCGACGAATCCGAAAATAACGTCCGTTTCGCTCTACGACGCACCGTTTCCGAGATATCGACGAAAACGAAAAATGCCGACTCGGCAAAAAAATTTCGGGTCAAGGTCAAAGTTCATCCATAATTCCCCGTAGACATGTTTGTCTAGTGCGACGAGTCCGAAAATAACGTCCGTTCCGCTCTACGACGCACCGTTTCCGAGATATCGACGAAAACGAAAAATGCCGACTCGGCAAAAAAATTTCGGGTCAAGGTCAAAGTTCATCCATAATACGCCTTAGACATGTTTGTCTAGTGCGACGAGTCCGAAAATAACGTCCGTTTCGCTCTACGACGCACCGTTTCCGAGATATCGACGAAAACGAAAAATGCCGACTGGCAAAAAAATTTCGGGTCAAGGTCAAAGTTCATCCATAATACCCCTTAGACATGTTTGTCTAGTGCGACGAGTCCGAAAATAACGTCCGTTTCGCTCTACGACGCACCGTTTCCGAGATATCGACGAAAACGAAAAATGCCGACTCGGCAAAAAAATTTCGGGTCAAGGTCAAAGTTCATCCATAATTCCCCGTAGACATGTTTGTCTAGTGCGACGAGTCCGAAAATAACGTCCGTTTCGCTCTACGACGCACCGTTTCCGAGATATCGACGAAAACGAAAAATGCCGACTCGGCAAAAAAATTTCGGGTCAAGGTCAAAGTTCATCCATAATACCCCTTAGACATGTTTGTCTAGTGCGACGAGTCCGAAAATAACGTCCGTTTCGCTCTACGACGCACCGTTTCCGAGATATCGACGAAAACGAAAAATGCCGACTCGGCAAAAAAATTTCGGGTCAAGGTCAAAGTTCATCCATAATACCCCTTAGACATGTTTGTCTAGTGCGACGAGTCCGAAAATAACGTCCGTTTCGCTCTACGACGCACCGTTTCCGAGATATCGACGAAAACGAAAAATGCCGACTCGGCAAAAAAATTTCGGGTCAAGGTCAAAGTTCATCCATAATACCCCTTAGACATGTTTGTCTAGGGCGACGAGTCCGAAAATAACGTCCGATTCGCTCTACGACGCACCGTTTCCGAGATATGCAGGATGAATCAAGGATGACTCAGCAAAAAATTATTTCGACCTCTAGGTCAAAGGTCGTTTGAGGTATCGATCCCAAAATCAATAGGGTTCTTCCCTGGTGATATATAAACCTCCGTGCAAAATTCTGCAACTATTGCCTGAATATTTTTTGAGTTATCGTCCGGAAACCAAGTTCCTCGATTTCATCCTCACGGACCTCACGGACCTCGGAGCCGGATCAAAAAAAAAAGTACACCCTAGAGATGTTCGTCTAGGGCGACGAGTCCGAAAATAACGTCCGTTTCGCTCTACGACGCACGGTTTCCGAGATATGCAGGAAGCCTCAAGGATGAATCAGCAAAAAATTATTTTGACCTCTAGGTCAAAGGTCGTTTGACGGATCGATCCCAAAATCAATAGGGTTCTTCCCTGGTGGCATATGAACCTCCATGCAGAGTTCTGCAACTATTGCATAAATATTTTTCCAGTTATCGTCCGGAAACCAAGTCTTAAAATTAGCCTTGATTTCATCCTCACGGACCTCACGGACCTCCGATCCGGCTCAAAAAGAATAGGGTTCTTCCTCATATCATTTCTGACTTGCGGTGAAAATTTGACAAGGATCCGTCAAGGCAATCTAAAGTTATCGTCCGGAAACCAAAAGTGGCGGAAGAAGAAAAAAAAAAAAAAAAAAAAAAAAAAAAAATTAGCCCAAAGGCTAAGATAGGTTACCGGACAATTTTGGTTTGGCCATGGCAGCATTGGCAGGTAACAGACCTTGAGATTTACCAATCAAGGTTCACAGTGTAAACATATGACCTTGGGATTTACCAATCAAGGTCATCCGTATGAACTTCGATGTAACCATTACATGTATGTGTGCGGCATTTGATATTCTATATGTTGGGTGGAATCGTTTAGGCCGCTCAGGTCAATTTACACATTCCAAGTCAGACATTTGGCACTCAAGGTCATCTGACGTCAAGTTCAAGGTCATCATTAGTTGTGCCATATATGTCTTCCTATATGTTCATAATGCAAACATGAGCTCTATCTGCAAGCATTTCATCTACAAAGGCAAATCTGGACATTTTTTGACCCCAAAATGGCTGTTTTGACCTTTCAAGGTCATCGAAGGTCAAATTCAAGGTCACCACACAAGTCGCCATATATGACTTCCCATTTGAAAGTGCCAATTTCTAAGCTCTATCTTCAAGCGTTCTATGAGTACAGTCCTGACAGCTCCCATTATGAAGGAAAAAAGTGCCGAAAATTTTCTAAGTCCAAAATTTTTTTCAAAGGGTGAAAAATTTTTTTTGCTTAGAAATGGCCCAAAATGGATAGTAATGTTATTTGGGGCGAAAAAATTTTTTTTCGCCGACTCGTCAAAAATTCAAAATGGCCGCCACACTGAGATCGGCGATTCAAGGGCAACAAAACTTATACACGTCACAGAGGTATATAAGAGGAATCTTTTTAAGCAAAAATCTCAAAACTGATCAGACAGTTTTTGAGAAAATACAGACCAGGTGCAAATTTGAGAGTTTTTCGACCCAAAAATGGCTGTTTTGACCTTTCAAGGTCATCCAAGGTCAAATTCAAGGTCACCACACAAGTCGCCATATATGACTTCCCATTTGAAAGTGCCAATTTCTAAGCTCTATCTTCAAGCGTTCTATGAGTACAGTCCGGACAGCTCCCATTATGAAGGGAAAAAGTGCCGAAAATTTTCTAAGTCCAAAATTTTTTTCAAAGGGTGAAAAATTTTTTTTGCCCTAGAAATGGCCCAAAATGGATAGTAATGCGATTTGGGGCGAAAAAAAATTTTTTCGCCGACCCGCCAAAAATTCAAAATGGCCGCCACACCGAAACCGGCAGATTTAGGGCAACCAAACTTATACATATCACAGAGGTATATGAGGGGAATCTTTTGAAACCAAAAACTCAAAACTGATCAGACAGTTTTTGAGAAAATGGCCGTCAAAGTCCAAAATTGAGCGTTTTTCGACAAAAACGGCCGCCATTTTGAAAAAAATGCGAAAATCAAAAAACAAAAAAATACCTCCTTCTCAAAATATTTTTAGGCATTTTTGTGCAAAATTTCAGAAAGATTCGATCGTTAACTTTAAAGATAAAAATGTTAACGCCGGACGGACGGACGGACGGACGGACGGACGGACGGACGGACGACGGACGCAACGCCATGCCAATAGGTTATCGGACCAAAGGTCCGGTAACCTAAAAATTCTGCTAAAACCATAAAGGCATTTCTGCCGAAATGCCTTAATGAGTATATAAATGGAGTTAAATGTTGCTTGAACAAATGTAACTTACACGAAGCATTACATGGTGTAGTTTTTTAACTGCATATGTCATATAACTTCGAAAATGAGGTCAATAGTCAAATTCAAGGTTATCAATATATTCGGCATACATCATTCCCTATGATTGTACATTTGATTCATAAGCTGAGAAGTAGATAACAAGCAAAATAGTAGTAATTCTGTGCTGTAACCTTGAAAATAAGGTCAAATTCGACATCATTCGAGGTCCAGAATATAACATATATGTGCACAATTGATTCCTTAAATGTAAAGTCAATAAGAAGCAAGATTTTAGCCATTTGCCCTGTGACCTTGAAAATGAGTTCAAAGGTAAAATTCAAGGTCTTGGCAATATTCTACGGAAGCCCATAGGTGACATGCGCGTAAAAATTTTCTGTCTTTTCCAGCGAAAAGGTAGCAGGTTCGAACGTGGAAGCATTTAACACACGTTCGCGCGTGGAAACAGTTAAGGCTATTGCGTTCACACGTGAAAAGTCCGAGGTTACCACGTTCACACTTGGAAGCATTTAACGCTTCCACGTTCGCACGTAGAAACTTCAGGAGCTACCGCGTTCGCACGTGCAAAGATTTAGGTGTGGTAGCATCAAATGCTTTCACGTGTGAACGTGGTAGCTTTGAATCTTTCGACGTGTGAACGTAGAAACCTAAATATTTCTATGTGCGAACGTGGAAAGGTATAAATGCTTCCACGTGCGAACATGGTAGCTATGAAACTTTCTACGTGTGAACGTGGAAACCTACATCTTTCTACGTTCGAACGTGGTAGGTTTTTAAGTTTCTACGTGCGGACGTGAAAGCGTATAAAATTTTTCCATGTGTGAACCTGGTAGCCTTGAAACTTTCTACGTGTGAACGTGGAAACCTACATCTTTTCACGTTCGAACGTGGTAGGTTTTAAAGTTTCTACGTGCGAACGTGAAAGTATATAATGTTTCCACATGTGGACGTGGTAGCTTTGGACATTCTACGTGTGAACGTGGAAACCTAAAACCTTTCTACGTGCGAACCTGATAAGTTTTAAAGTTACCAAGTGCGAACGTGATAGCGCTAAATACTTCCACGTGCGAACGTGGTAGTTTTGACCTTTCTACGTTCGAACGTGCAAGGTTTTTAATAGAAAAAACACCAATTTTTTTCCCGCACACGTCACCTATGGGCTTCCATTATATTCATCATATATCATTTCCTATATGTTCACAATTGATTCCTAAGCTGTAAAGTCCGAAAATAAGCGAGATATTAGCCATTTTGTGCTCTGACCTTAGGTCAATTTCAAATTCAGGGTCATCAGAATATTCAATGTATATAATTTTCCATATGTCCACAATTGGCTCCAAGCTACATGTATTAAGTCAATGGGGAAGCAAGATATTAGCCATTTTGCCTTTTGACCTTGAAAAAAGAAGTCAGAGGTCAAATTCAACTTCATGTCAATATTCAGCATTTATCATTTTCTATATGTTCACAATTGATTCCTAAGCTGTAAAGTCGATAATAAGTGAGATATTAGTAATTTTGTCCTGTGACCTTGGAAGTTAGGTCAAAGATCAAATTCAAGGTCACGAGAATAATCTGTATATATCATTTCCTTTATGTCCACAATTGATCCCTAAGGCCTAAAAAAAAAAATGCTGTGTTTAGGGTCGTCCGACCGACTCTAGCTGATAGCACCCGACTCTAAACTTTTTATTTATTTTTTTTTCCATGAATACATTTAACTGGATCACTCAAGGAGAATTTTGCAGCCTGTCACTATCGGGAGCGAAATAATTTTGGCATGTTTAACCCAATGTCAACAATCAGCTCCATCACAAGTCGTAAAATCAGAGAGCTTTCTCTGGGGGTGTCACACCCACTCAATTACTGTCTGGTGCCTTGTCCAGTGTTTCCCAGTACACGTGTGTGAACATGAACACAGCTTTCCCCTGACACTGAATACTGACGAAAGCAATCGATAGTCACAAATACCTGTAGTAACATACTAGTATCATGTTGGAATATCATTCATAAAATGTTTTTTCAAGAAATGGGAAAGTTGACTCCCCATCTATGATAGTGGCCTCCCCGGTGGGAAACTGACTGATCTGCATCAGCCTGGCAGCCACCTGTTCTGGCATTTCACGGTTAATTTAATTTGGTGGCAAGTCAAATGAATACAAAACATAAATTTCTCATCTGCCGGCAGAGTACTGTATGTGTGTGTGTTTTTTCATACAGCTTGACTGGAAAAGTCATCAACAAGTTGGGGGGGGGGGGGGGGCACACTGCAGTGGCATTGGATACACCACTACACTCTTCGAGTCTTGACTAGTCTGAGGGAGGGTTTAGCAGTTTAGCGCTGCTTCCACGGGAGGTGCATGAATCCAGAACAGCCAGTTCACTGTGGTTGTTGATCCTACATGTAGATCAGCTATAATGGCTAAGTCGTTCCCATTGATTCCCAGATTAACATCAATTTATTTCATTGAAGTCATTAGTTCATTCAATATATCTTCTTCATACTTTTTTTGCACTAGACATAGCATATTTGGAACTGTTTATTATAATATTTTATAAACATGGTCCCTCTTTTCTGCCTTTAGACATCTCCATCTTCGGATGTTAAAGAATAAAAATATTTCATAAAATAAAAAAAAATCCCTACCTACCTACTCTAATTTTTTTTGAGCACTTGACCCTAAACACAGCATTTATTTTTTTAGGCCTAAGCTGTAAAGTCGATAATAAACGAGATGTTAGCCATTTTGTGCTCTTGGCCTTGAAAATTAGGGCAGATGTCAAATTCAAGGTCACGAGAATGTTCCGCATATATCATTTCCTGTATATGTCCACAATTGATTCCTAAGCTGTATAATCGATAATGAGTGAGATATTAGCCATTTTGTCCCGTGACCTTGAAAATGAGGTCAAAGGTCAAATTCAAGGTTACGAGAATATTCAGCATATATATCATTTCCAAAATTTCCACAATTGATTCCTAGTCTCTAATCTCAATATTAAGTGAGATATTAGGCATAATGTGTCCCATTATAAAGCATAGGAGATGTCATGGGAAAGCCCTATTGGGGCCAAGTTTGGGCCAAAATGGCCCACTTCGAGCGATTCCAGGGCAACGAAACTTATACACGTCACAGGGATACATATTATATGAAGATGGAGTGCCTTGATTCGCTGAAAATGCAAGATATGTGGGCTCGTAAGTATGGAAGCCCATAGGTGACAGGTGCGGGAAAAAATTGGTGTTTTTTTCTATTAAAAACCTTGCACGTTCGAACGTAGAAACTTTAAAACTTATTGCGTTCGAACGTAGAAAGATGTAGGTTTCCACGTTCACACGTAGAAAGTTTCAAAGCTACCACGTTCACACGTGGAAGCATTTATACCTTTCCACGTTCGCACGTAGAAACTTTAAAACTTATTGCGTTCGAACGTAGAAAGATGTAGGTTTCCACGTTCACACGTAGAAAGTTTCAAAGCTACCACGTTCACACGTGGAAGCATTTATACCTTTCCACGTTCGCACGTAGAAAGATTTAGGTTTCTACGTTCACACGTAGAAAGATTCAAAGCTACCACGTTCACACTTGAAAGCATTTGATGCTACCATACCCAAATCTTTGCACGTGCGAACGTGGTAGCTCCTGAAGTTTCCACGTGCGAACGTGGAAGCGTTAAATGCTTCCACGTGTGAACGTGGTAGCTTTGAATCTTTCTACGTGTGAACGTAGAAACCTAAATCTTTCTACGTGCGAACGTGGAAAGGTATAAATGCTTCCACGTTCGAACGTGCTAGCTTTTTGCTGAAAAAGACATAGAAAATTTTCACGCGCATGTCACCTATGGGCTTCCGTACGTAAGGCCCAGAAAGACATAAATATATGCACAAATATGCACAAATTGAACACAATCTAGGCGAAAACGTTTGGACATAGTACTAAGTAGGTGTGCATTATAAGCATATAGGATGTCAAATACGTCGCATCTTTTTAGGTTGACATCAGACGACTTTGAAGGCTAGATATCAAGATCACGGTAAGCTGAAAAGTGTTAAAGCTATAATCACTTTTAGAATTGACAAAATGTATTCAGTCTGCAATAGCTATATTTTGTCTATAGAATGAGAATTCATGCAAATTTTGGTCTGAAAAAGTGTATTATGTGCCTAAATTGAGTTGCAAAAATCGAGATTCAAACTCGGGCCGCATCCATTTTTCCTCAGAGCGGCCCGCGTTGCGGGCGAGTGCTACACACAGTCTTGTGACGTCATTGGTGTTAGTGTAGATACTGTGGCAACTGGCTATGAATGCAGGCCGAT
Source organism: Terebella lapidaria (assembly GCA_949152475.1). Classification (NCBI taxonomy): domain Eukaryota; kingdom Metazoa; phylum Annelida; class Polychaeta; order Terebellida; family Terebellidae; genus Terebella; species Terebella lapidaria. The sequence continues at coordinate 20,540,033 of OX424566.1, read as the reverse complement.
CATTCTCTATCCGATGATTTCATGCACAGTTAACGGCTATTTTATGATTATCTGTCGTCGAGTTGTACATGTTTCTTGTTTATTCCTGACAATCTCGCGATGTACTTTCAAGTTTGCGTGACAAACAAGAATGCTAGATTTGGCTGATTTTAAAATAGATTCCAACTTTAATTGGTCTACACAGAAAATGCTTGTTGATAGAACTTACGTTTGTATTATGAGCGTGAAAGAAGTCACATAGCACACCTTTTGGTGACTTTGAAGTTGACCCCACGACCTAGAATTCTGAATCTCGAGGTGACGCCTGACCTGAAATGTGAAAAAGAGCTCTAAAGACAAAATGTTTGCAGATATAAGATTAAAAAGCATGCAGTTTATGTTTTAGTATGAGCATAAAGAAAGTCGTATCTGACAAAACCAATAGTGACATATGGAACTCAGATGACCTTGAGTGCTAAACCTCAATATGACGTCTGACACGAAATGTGTGAATTGGTCTCAAAGATTAAACACTTAATTTTGAGCATATGGCACATATTTTGGTGACTTTGAACTTGACTGTAGACAACCTTGAAGACTAAATTTCAAGGTTACCCCTTCTCTGAAATGTGTTCAGATAATTTGGATAATATTCAGAGGTTTTGATAATATAGTTTCAGTCAGCTATGTCTTCAAAACGTTGGTATGTTGGTACAAACGTTGTGAGGCCTATTAAAGTCACAGTCACAGTTCTAGTCACCGGGTAATTGTTCAGCTCAACTCACAAGTTATAGTCATATCACCCCACATGTTATAGTCACATCACCCTACATATTATGGCCAAGGTTTTGATAATATAGTAGTCACCGGAATTGGTGCAAAATTCTGCAGGACATGGCTTTCTTCTGATTGTGTTCGATGCCTCCTTACCGCCAGTGTTCCTGGTGGATTTCCTGTGACCACTGCGATCCAACAATGTGCCATAAATGTATTTCAATCAACATCACAAGATTTTGATGATGTAAATACAAAACCAAAATGAAAGATTTTTTTTCAAAATAGAAAAATTAGCCCAAAGGCTAAGATAGGTTACCGGACAATTTTGGTTTGGCCATGGCAGCATTGGCAGGTAACAGACCTTGAGATTTACCAATCAAGGTTCGCAGTGTAAACATATGACCTTGGGATTTACCAATCAAGGTCATCCGTATGAACTTCGATGTAACCATTACATGTATGTGTGCGGCATTTGATATTCTATATGTTGGGTGGAATCGTTTAGGCCGCCTAGGTCAATTTACACATTCCAAGTCAGACATTTGGCACTCAAGGTCATCTGACGTCAAGTTCAAGGTCATCATTAGTTGTGCCATATATGTCTTCCTATATGTTCATAATGCAAACATGAGCTCTCTCTGCAAGCATTTCATCTACAAAGGCAAATCTGGGCATTTTTTGACCCCAAAATGGCTGTTTTGACCTTTCAAGGTCATCGAAGGTCAAAGTCACCACACAAGTCGGCATATATGACTTCTCATTTGAAAGTGCCAATTTCTAAGCTCTATCTTCAAGCGTTCTATGAGTACAGTCCTGACAGCTCCCATTATGAAGGAAAAAAGTGCCGAAAATTTTCTAAGTCCAAAATTTTTTTCAAAGGGTGAAAAATTTTTTTTGCCTAGAAATGGCCCAAAATGGATAGTAATGTTATTTGGGGCGAAAAAATTTTTTTTCGCCGACTCGTCAAAAATTCAAAATGGCCGTCACACTGAGATCGGCGATTCAAGGGCAACAAAACTTATACACATCACAGAGGTATATGAGAGGAATCTTTTTAAGCAAAAATCTCAAAACTGATCAGACAGTTTTTGAGAAAATACAGACCAGGTGCAAATTTGAGCGTTTTTCGACCCAAAAATGGCTGTTTTGACCTTTCAAGGTCATCGAAGGTCAAATTCAAGGTCACCACACAAGTCGCCATATATGACTTTCCATTTGAAAGTGCCAATTTCTAAGCTCTATCTTCAAGCGTTCTATGAGTACAGTCCGGACAGCTCCCATTATGAAGGGAAAAAGTGCCGAAAATTTTCTAAGTCCAAAATTTTTTTCAAAGGGTGAAAATTTTTTTTTGCCCTAGAAATGGCCCAAAATGGATAGTAATGCGATTTGGGGCGAAAAAAATTTTTTTTGCCGACCCGCCAAAAATTCAAAATGGCCGCCACACGGAAACCGGCAGATTTAGGGCAACCAAACTTATACATATCACAGAGGTATATGAGGGGAATCTTTTGAAACCAAAAACTCAAAACTGATCAGACAGTTTTTGAGAAAATGGCCGTCAAAGTCCAAAATTGAGCGTTTTTCGACAAAAACGGCCGCCATTTTGAAAAAAATGCGAAAATCAAAAAACAAAAAAATACCTCCTTCTCAAAATATTTTTAGGCATTTTTGTGCAAAATTTCAGAAAGATTCGATCGTTAACTTTAAAGATAAAAATGTTAACGCCGGACGGACGGACGGACGGACGGACGGACGGACGTGCGGACGAGACCTTCTTGTGTGCCTTTTACATGTTAAATTTCCTATCTAAAATAGGCACACAACTCCCCAAAATAGGCACACAAGAAGAAATTTCCTCACAACTTATGGTTGTGTGCCTTTTCTAGTCACACAACCATACTCTCGTCCGCCCGGACGGACGGACGGACGGACGCAACGCCATGCCAATAGGTTATCGGACCAAAGGTCCGGTAACCTAAAAAGAGAACCACCAAATGTTTCATTTTATGTAGTTGCTTCTACTGTACACCTGAAGTAATATAGCCCAGTAAAAACCCATGTTCATTCCAAATTGTGCTGGTGAGAAAGAATGATGGTGTGAAGTTATCAACCCCACTGCCTTTGGTGATACCTTTGACACCCCCTTCATGGCAATATCAGCCGGCGATTTTGCCGGCAGCTACCCTGGTCGAGATGGACGAGCATCGGAATATCGGAATATGACTTCGTACCACTCGAAGTAGATTTTGACAATTCAATCAGTTGGATTGTCTATATCCAAATCACCAGCAATTTTACGTAGAATTCGTTTTTATATGAACACAAGTCACTGGACAGATGACGTAGAGGCACAAATGATTCTCCTGTTATGATCATTTATTGGCCCCATCTTCAGCGAGCGCTTTCCGTGCATGATTCTCTCGGGAGTACGGTGACTTCAAGCGGCCATATATTATTTTTTTCTATTCAAGGCAGGAGCCCATTTGATAGTGCGAAACATTCTAATTACGACGAAAACGTTTTCGTTACAATGAAAATATTTTAGTCATGACGGAAATATTTTTTGCTGCAATGAAAATTTTTTCGTTACAACGAAATCATTTTTGTTACAATGAAAACATTTTCGTTACAACAAAAACAGTTTTCGTTGCAACGAAAACATTTTCGTTACAACGACTCGGAACTGGAACCTTCCGGGGAGGCTGCAGGCCACGGCACCCTTCAGTACCACGGCACCCTGATCCACAGGAGTCCACCCTTCTAAGTGAACGTACCGCTATCGGCCCTCGAGGCCGAAAAGAAACCTTACAAGGCTGAGCGGAAGACCTACAAGGAGGAGATACAATCCCTAGTTTCCCAGTAGGAATTGCTCGCCCTCCAGGAAGGCCTACTTTACTGGCGTTATGAGCCTCCGCGCCCACTGCCCCCTATTTGACAGCTGGTGCTTCCGGTGAAGCTGCGCAAAGAAGTGCTTCACCAACTGCATGACCTCCGGGTGACTGGTCACCTAGGTATTTGGAAGACCATCCAAAGGCTGCAACAGTGCTTTCACTGGCATGGCAGCGGCTTGGACATGCAGAGGTGGTGCTCAGCTTTCCCACGGTGTCAGAGTCGCAAAGGAGTTCCAGCTCCTGGCTGCCACCCCTTGACCATGGTTAAGGCTGGCACACCGTTTGACCGGAACGCCTTTGATATTCTGGATACTCATTGGGTAACTCCGCGTGGGTTCCGGTACATTGGCCAACGTTCATAAGGCGCACAAGTGTCTGTAGGGGTACCAATGGGCATACGCGTTCGCCTTGTAAGCGGAATTTCGGTCATGGGAAGTGTTTATATTTCTTTAGTGATAATTCTTGTTATTATTATGGATGGATTATTCAAACCACAAGTATCTGGTAATTCTGTGGAAATGCTACTCTTTCTCATTCAATGGAACATTTACATAAGAATAGTGATATATCTCTTTCCTGGTGCACCAGAGTCAGAAATCAAGAAATTTCTGCTGTCGCAAGAGGGGTCTAGGAGATTGTTCACATGCTGGCGGTGGCAGTATGCCGTGTGGTGGTGAATTTTTTTATCGCTGCATTCGACTGATTGTACTTGTACAATCCACAAGTAGCTTGGCCTCCGCCAGTTTGCATACACTCTCTATCTTGCTGGGGTGATTGATTTATCGTCATTGACAGCCAGTGTGACAGCATTAGCTAATGATATAATTTAACCACTGTAACAGGGGCGGGTTTAGGGGGGGGGGGGGGGGGGCAAGGGGAAAGGGGGAAGAGAGGGGAGGAAGTGTTTTCAAGATAAATTACACCGGGAAGTAGCTTTAGCTTTTGGGGCCCATGTCGCGAGCAGTGTATTCACTCGATAGCCAACCCACATGTTCTCGTTGAAAGCACTTTATGCCCTTCACCTTCTATAAATGATTTGAGAGCATTGAATGGCCAAATGCACCTAATCCTTTGATGTGGCCAAAACCAAGTAATATTTTATGTCATATATTGTTTCAACTACAGTGATCATGCATTTATGGGTGTTAAGTAATGCTTGATTGTTAGATGCCCAGTGGTGTTTTGTTATAGGTCTCCTTTGGTCCATTCCCCAATCCCCTAAAATTTTTGCATGGCTAATTTATGATGGACTCTCTGATATTATACAAATATTAACCTTTGTGGAGGTGAATACGTTTGTCACGACGTTATCTGTAAAGTGGCGTTAAGTGTAAAGTAGCATAACTCGATTGGGGAGTCGAACTATGACTATGTCTTATATCAAACTGTTTGTATTGGTGTACTGATTATTCGCCAGGTGTCTCTCCATGGCATGATATTCACACGCGCGTGCCCCCCTCTGGTAAATGCACGACGGGTATTGCGTTCAGCACGTGTTGTAGATTATTTATAAGCGTCAAACTAAGTTGATTGGGAAAACTTGTGTACAGTTTGCCTGTGTTGGACAGAAGTCATATGCTGGCCATGATGTTAAGTCAAAATATTTTATTTTTGGTGATGGGCCGGTTAAAATTAATCTGCTGAAAATCAGACCAATTATTGAAGATCGATTATGTCACTGTGACCACTTTACACTTAACGGGAGGTCGGACTCTGTCCACTCTGACCACTTTACACTTAACGGGAGGTCGGACTCTGTCCACTCTGACCACTTTACACTTAACGGGAGGTCGGACTCTGTCCACTGTGACCACTTTACACTTAACGGGAGGTCTGACTCTGTCCACTCTGACCACTTTACCCTTAACGGGAGGTCTGACTCTGTCCACTCTGACCACTTTACACTTAACAGGAGGTCTGACTCAGTCCACTCTGACCACTCCACACTTAACGGCAGGTCTGACTCTGTCCACTCTGACCACTTTACACTGAACGGGAGGTCTGACTCTGTCCATTGTGACCACTTTACACTTAACGGGAGGTCTGACTCTGTCCACTGTGACCACTTTACACTTAACGGGAGGTCTGACTCTGTCCACTGTGTCCACTTTACACTTAACGGGGGGTCTGACTCTGTCCACTCTGACCACGTTGCACTTGACGGCAGGTCTGACTGTCCACTCTGACCAATTTACACTTAACGGCAGGTCTGACTCTGTCCACTGTGACCACTTTACACTTAACGGGAGGTCTGACTCTGTCCACCGTGACCACTTTACACTTAACGGGAGGTCTGACTCTGTCCACTGTGACCACTTTACACTTAACGGCAGGTCTGACTCTGTCCACTCTGACCACTTTACACTTAACGGCAGGTCTAACTCTGTCCACTCTGACCACTTTACACTTAACGGGAGGTTTGACTCTGTCCATTGTGACCACTTTACACTTAACGGGAGGTCTGACTCTGTCCACTGTGACCACTTTACACTTAACGGGAGGTCTGACTCTGTCCACTGTGACCACTTTACACTTAACGGGAGGTCTGACTCTGTCCACTGTGACCACTTTACACTTAACAGGAGGTCTGACTCTGTCCACTGTGACCACTTTACACTTAACGGGAGGTCTGACTCTGTCCACTGTGACCACTTTACACATAACGGGAGGTCTGACTCTGTCCACTGTGACCACTTTACACTTAACGGCAGGTCTGACTCTGTCCATTGTGACCACTTGACACTTAACGGGAGGTCTGACTCTGTCCACTCTGACCACTTTACACTTAACGGGAGGTCGGACTCTGTCCACTGTGACCACTTTACACTTAACGGGAGGTCTGACTCTGTCCACTCTGACCACTTTACCCTTAACGGGAGGTCTGACTCTGTCCACTCTGACCACTTTACACTTAACAGGAGGTCTGACTCTGTCCACTCTGCCCACTTTACACTTAACGGGAGGTCGGACTCTATCCATTGTGACCACTTTACACTTAACGGGAGGTCTGACTCTGTCCACTGTGACCACTTTACACTTAACGGGAGGTCTGACTCTGTCCACTCTGACCACTTTACATTTAACGGCAGTTCTGACTCTGTCCATTGTGACCACTTGACACTTAACGGGAAGTCTGACTCTGTCCACTGTGACCACTTTAAACTTAACGGCATGTCTGACTCTGTCCACTCTGACCACTTTACACTTAACGGGAGGTCGGACTCTGTCCACTGTGACCACTTTACACCTGACGGGAGGTCTGACTCTGTCCACTCTGACCACTTTATCCTTAACGGGAGGTCTGATTCTGTCCACTGTGACCACTTTACATTAACAGGAGGTCTGACTCTGTCCACTCTGACCACTTTACACTGAACGGCAGGTCTGACTCTGTCCACCCTGACCACTTTACACTTAACGGCAGGTCTGACTGTGTCCACTCTGACCACTTCACACTTAACGGGAGGTCTGACTCTGTCCACTGTGACCACTTTAAACTTAACGGCATGTCTGACTGTGTCCACTCTGACCACTTTACACTTAACGGCAGGTCTGACTGTGTCCACTCTGACCACTTTACACTTAACGGGAGGTCTGACTCTATCCATTGTGACCACTTTACACTTAACGGGAGGTCTGACTCTGTCCACTCTGACCACTTTACACTTAACAGGAGGTCGGACTCTGTCCACTGTGACCACTTTACACTTAACGGGAGGTCTGACTCTGTCCACTCTGACCACTTTACCCTTAACGGGAGGTCCGACTCTGTCCACTGTGACCACTTTACACTTAACAGGAGGTCTGACTCTGTCCACTCTGCCCACTTTACACTTAACGGGAGGTCGGACTCTATCCATTGTGACCACTTTACACTTAACGGGAGGTCTGACTCTGTCCACTGTGACCACTTTACACTTAACGGGAGGTCTGACTCTGTCCACTCTGACCACTTTACATTTAACGGCAGTTCTGACTCTGTCCATTGTGACCACTTGACACTTAACGGGAGGTCTGACTCTGTCCATTCTGACCACTTTACACTTAACGGGAGGTCGGACTCTGTCCACTCTGACCACTTTACACTTAACGGGAGGTCGGACTCTGTCCACTGTGACTACTTTACACTTAACGGGAGGTCTGACTCTGTCCACTCTGACCACTTTATCCTTAACGGGAGGTCTGATTCTGTCCACTGTGACCACTTTACATTAACAGGAGGTCTGACTCTGTCCACTCTGACCACTTTACACTGAACGGCAGGTCTGACTCTGTCCACCCTGACCACTTTACACTTAACGGCAGGTCTGACTGTGTCCACTCTGACCACTTCACACTTAACGGGAGGTCTGACTCTGTCCACTGTGACCACTTTAAACTTAACGGCATGTCTGACTATGTCCACTCTGACCACTTTACACTTAACGGCAGGTCTGACTGTGTCCACTCTGACCACTTTACACTTAACGGGAGGTCTGACTCTATCCATTGTGACCACTTTACACTTAACGGGAGGTCTGACTCTGTCCACTGTGACCACTTTACACTTAACGGCAGGTCTGACTCTGTCCATTGTGACCACTTGACACTTAACAGGAGGTCTGACTCTGTCCACTCTGCCCACTTTACACTTAACGGGAGGTCGGACTCTATCCATTGTGACCACTTTACACTTAACGGGAGGTCTGACTCTGTCCACTGTGACCACTTTACACTTAACGGGAGGTCTGACTCGGTCCACTGTGACCACTTTACACTTAACAGGAGGTCTGACTCTGTCCACAGTGACCACTTGACACTTAACGGCATGTCTGACTGTGTCCACTCTGACCACTTTACACTTAACGGGAGGTCTGACTCTGTCCATTCTGACCACTTTACACTTAACGGGAGGTCGGACTCTGTCCACTCTGACCACTTTACACTTAACGGCAGGTCTGACTGTGTCCACTCTGACCACTTTACACTTAACGGGAGGTCTGACTCTGTCCATTGTGACCACTTTACACTTAACGGCAGGTCTGACTGTGTCCACTCTGACCACTTTACACTTAACGGGAGGTCTGACTCTGTCCATTCTGACCACTTTACACTTAACGGGAGGTCGGACTCTGTCCACTCTGACCACTTTACACTTAACGGGAGGTCGGACTCTGTCCACTGTGACCACTTTACACTTGACGGGAGGTCTGACTCTGTCCACTCTGACCACTTTATCCTTAACGGGAGGTCTGATTCTGTCCACTGTGACCACTTTACATTAACAGGAGGTCTGACTCTGTCCACTCTGACCACTTTACACTGAACGGCAGGTCTGACTCTGTCCACCCTGACCACTTTACACTTAACGGCAGGTCTGACTGTGTCCACTCTGACCACTTCACACTTAAAGGGAGGTCTGACTCTGTCCACTGTGACCACTTTAAACTTAACGGCATGTCTGACTGTGTCCACTCTGACCACTTTACACTTAACGGCAGGTCTGACTGTGTCCACTCTGACCACTTTACACTTAACGGGAGGTCTGACTCTATCCATTGTGACCACTTTACACTTAACGGGAGGTCTGACTCTGTCCACTGTGACCACTTTACACTTAACGGCAGGTCGGACTCTGTCCACTGTGACCACTTTACACTTAACGGGAGGTCTGACTCTGTCCACTCTGCCCACTTTACACTTAACGGGAGGTCGGACTCTATCCATTGTGACCACTTTACACTTAACGGGAGGTCTGACTCTGTCCATTGTGACCACTTGACACTTAACGGGAGGTCTGACTCTGTCCACTGTGACCACTTTACACTTAACGGCAGGTCTGACTGTGTCCACTCTGACCACTTTACACTTAACGGTAGGTCTGACTGTGTCCACTCTGACCACTTTACACTTAACGGGAGGTCTGACTCTGTCCACTGTGACCACTTTACACTTAACGGGAGGTCTGACTCTGTTCATTGTGACCACTTTACACTTAACGGGAGGTCTGACTCTGTCCACTCTGACCACTTTACACTTAACGGGAGGTCTGACTCTGTCCACTGTGACCACTTTACACTTAACGGGAGGTCTGACTGTGTCCACTCTGACCACTTTACACTTAACGGCAGGTCTGACTCTGTCCACTCTGACCACTTTACACTTAACGGGAGGTCTGACTCTATCCATTGTGACCACTCTACACTTAACGGAAGGTCTGACTCTGTCCACTGTGACCACTTAACACTTAACGGGAGGTTGGTGATACCTCCAAGTTTGACTGAGAGGTCGATCAGTCTGTGGATACGGATATTGTTGTTACCTGCTCCGTAGAGCTTGTACCTGCCAGGATCCCGCAGCTCCATGCTGCAGAAAGCGGGTTCCCACTTATATGTCCCCGTGGCGACGAGGGTGACCTCTGAACCAGAGCCAACAAGGAACCGCACCGGCTCCCGCCCAAATGGCAAAGGGCAGGTACCAGCAGGGGTCCCTAACCAATGAGCACGTTAGATGACCGAGGTCACCCGGCGCACTGGTTTCCGATACAGAGTCCTCGTTATCTGCCTCAGCTGTGGAGTTACTAGATGTATCCTCAAGGACCACTCCCATAGGAGTTGAGAATCGTCCGGCTTGAGAATCGTCCGGCTCGTCAGCGGGTGGGGCAGCTGCAGGTGCCACAGGACAACTGTCCCCGGACGCAGTGTTGGACGCCACCACGTCCGATTTCAGTTTCCCTCATGAGAGGGTTGCCGCCTCTGTCCCGGAGGACCGGGACGAAAGTTTGAGTTCCTCTGGTGGGGCTCAGACAAGCTGCCTTTATCGCCACTGGCCCATAGGCGTTTGAGCAACTCCGGACACTGTAATCAGAAGTGGCCTCGTTGTCCGCAGAAGTAGCAGGGCCAGTAGGCGTTAGGTCTGAAGGTGAACACGCAGTAATCTACGGGTCCCGGAGTTTCGATCCCAGCACAGTGCGCAATCATCTGCGCAGCACGGAAATCATATTCTTCGACATCATACTCATCCGGGGACAAATATGATGCCGCGGCCGGAGTCGCTTGCACCGGCGCCACCATAGGTGAAGCGGGCGACCCAACCCACTGGGGGTTTGGTTCCTTTGGTGGATTCCCGGACAGCCGAAAATGCCCAAGGGACCACTCATGATGCTTTCGAAGTAAGGAGCAGCGGCCAGCAACGAAGCTATCGACATCGTGGGCCGGGACGGAAGCATCTGTCTGGAACGGACAGCTGCCGCTATCGCTAGCACGGAGTTGATAGCCTCCTCCATCGTACGCTTCGATCAGCATTGCCCGAACCTACTCCATGGTTCTTCCGGGTAAGCTCGGCGGCCAAGTGCGCTCAGGTTGAACACGTAGTCGGTAACATCCTCTGTTGGCAAGTGGTGACGAGCCTTGAACTGTTTCTCGTACATCCGCTTGTTAGTCGTCGGCGTGAACAGTAAATGCAGTTGCTCGGCAACCTCAGTGAACGTAGCGTTCACTGACGGCAAACAGGACATCACCCAGAGCCTTGCCCTCCAGGCTGCCTGAGAGAATGTGCCCAGCTTGTTGCTGGGTCCAACCCTTGTAAACAGCGGTTTGTCAGAGCTGAAGGAGGCAGTCCTCCAGATCAGCTTTGTCCTCGTTGAACCGCTTGCTCCAAGCTGACTGGCCCCGCTTCCGGTCACGCGGGTAGAGCTCTCGGGTTTCTTATCCAGACCCGAGGCCAGTGGATAAGAGGGGGCAGACCAAGCATCGGCCCTACCTGCGGCGAAACCTACAGCAGTAGGTTCGTAGGCCACCGACGTGGGTGCTGGATAACTTGGCGCTTCCGGCAGGGAAGACCCAGCAAACATCCCACTCTGACCCAGTGCGGAAGGAGCCCCCTTTGATCCTAACGGATAGAATGCAGGCGAAGCGGGGTTGCCGACGTAGCTCGGGGCTGATAGGATAGGATAGGACCATGTGGCCAGGGCTCCAGCTGCCAGAACAGCGGATGTGGTAGCTAGCGTGGTCCCTTCGAGCCGTGGCACAGGCGCAGGTCCCATGACATGGGTGACCGCACCTGCGGGCCCGGACGTACCAGGGGTGCTACCGACGGACCGGTCATCAATGGTGTGGGGGTGACCACAGAAGTCGTGCTCGGTGCCGCGAGTTGACTGCTCTTATATTCGTCCAGCGCAATCTGGATTAAACGCCGCTTCCTCTCCGTCAGCCACTCAGCGGAGGGCCGGTGTCTTGGAGAAGGCGAGCGTGTCCTGTGATCTGATCGTCCCGCATGGGGTGATTGGCGAGTCAAATAAGCGAGTCAATGAGCTGTTCCACTGCTCTTAGGATGGCCGGTCCGCCACCTCCGGCAGCTGGACCGGGGGTCCGCAAGGGGGTCGACCCGGCTGGCTGGGGAAGTCGGAACAGATTATCCATCTGTCCCGGCATCAGTGCAGTCACTGGCACTCGCGTCCTCGCATCCAGAGGTGTCGGGGGAAAGAGTACCGGAAAGCGCAGCAGTCTGGACTGAGGAAGGCGTGGGGTGAATCCGTCTGCAGACCCGCCCATGGGGTCAGGAACGCTGGATGGGACATCCTGTGGCAAAACTTGCTGCAACCCCGCAGGGTTCAACTCGTCCGTAGACAGAGTCCAGGACGCCAGGGACGTCTCTGCGGACTGGTTTCGGTCCTGACCGGAGTCATCCTGGGTTAACTCCCGGTTGTCTTGGGAGCGGGTGTGTTGGGACACATGGCTTTGATTCATATTGAATTGTCTTGCCTCTCTTTATTTCAGATTATCCCGGAGGAAAGCAGTCGGTCCCCAGGGACTAAGGAGCAAAGACACTGCGACAGTAGGCTGCAATGGAACGCCGTCAGACTGACCCTGTTCACGGCAGCAATGTAACGTTTGACGCCCGCTATCTAGGGCGCAAGTGCCCCGCGATGAGGCACCGTCACAGCGGGCATCATGATTACTAGAACTACAACCAGGTAACAGTCCGTCCGCACGAATCCGGCCGTCATACATCACATCATAACACATCATAGACATACAAAATACATTATACATCAGTTATGTTAATGTAGCCCGTTGTGTGGAGCCTGAGACGCCAAGGGTGCAGCGCCGCAGAACCCGCGCACGTGGGCGTTTTGCTACCCGGCCTCGCCGATGGCACTGCCGCAGAGATAGAACCCTGGACAGCCCGACGGTCTGCCAGAGCCTGTGAGGCACCATCCCAGGGCGAGAGACCGGTGATCACAGGGACGAGCCCAGTATCAGCACGGTCCCCCTCCTGGGCCCCCGATTTGAAATTGTTCCTGGGGCCTCACGGCCCTCATCTAGCCAGACGAAAGGGACGTGGAGCTCTTGGCCGAGCTCACCCGTCGTCCTCTAGCTTTGCTAGCTCTGAGACAACTCCGAACATACAAAGTGGCTTGGGAGTGTTATAACCCCAAGCACGAGACACAAGGGATGAGAGCGTTGCCATGTAATGCAGTGCTTCAAACATGAAGCGGCTAAAACAAGAATAGTATTAACAATAAAACTCCTGTCGCGATCTCAATTACACAACTTATTATTTATATTTGACGATATTTTTACGATGTTATCGTTCTATAACTTGGTCAAACGACAACTTCCTACCAAATTTCAGACTTCTATTGCAAAAATTAGTTCATAATACAAACATATCAGCTCTATCAACAAGTATTTTGTCTGTAGAGGCCATTTTACACATGTTAGGTCAGGCAAGGTTGTGAGATTTGGATTTCAAGGTCATATATAAGGTCAACTTCAAGTTTTCCAAGAGATGTGCTATAAATTTCCCAAATTTTAATTGTAAATTTGCCGTTTATTGTTATTACTCACCTCTAAACTACTACATGCTCCTTTTCGATCCTTTGGATCGTTCTGGATAGAAATTCGCGTACTGAAAGCAAGGCACGATCGTCTGCCTGCATGACTCGAGCGCTCCTTTTGCCGCCAAAACCGCCGCGCATATGCGCGCGCAGCTGCGCAGAAGCTTCACTTTTCTGTCCAAAAAACGACAAAAGGAAGCCCCTAGCACACAACTGGCGGGGATGGATGGGAGGGCCTTTACTGTAGTAGTTTAGAGGTGAGTAATAACAATAAACGGCAAATTTACAATTAAAATTTGGGAAGTTTATTTTATACATCACCAATCTAAACTACTACATGCTCCTTAGAATCAAAGGATAGGCGGTGGAGCAGTAGTGCTAGAGAGTCATGAAAACAGACGATAGTCTTGATTTCAAGCGAATCGCTAAAATGCTACATTTTCGATATATCTTTAGTAATATAATAAAGATACTCACCTAGCGGTGCGATCGCTTGCCTCCGACATGCACGAATTTCTTCTTCACCCATCGGTGGAAAACGGAACTCTACTTGAGACCGTAACAAAAAGAAACTCAAACACAAACACAAAGTGTTGCTTATATACACGTGCACATTAAAACCAAGACTTTTCTGTCCAGCTGGTTCAAACAACAGCTTGCGCTACGACCAGCGGACCCAGTCTAAATCTGGACGACTGGTCCTGAAGTTCGGCAGCATTGGACAGATAGAACCCGATGAATGTCGTAGAATTAGTCCACATTCCAGCCCTCACGATATATTCCAACGGAATATTCGACCTGGCCGCCAAAGACATCGAGATGTGTCGGATTTGGTGGGACGATATTTTGTAAGTGACTCGATCGTCAGCACCTGATTCCGCATAGACAGTCCTCACTACAACCTTCACCCATCGGGATAGTGTAGCTGTGGAGATATCCGTAGCCCTGTTAGGCTGATAGGAAATAAATAATCGCTTGCGATCTTTCCTGATCCTGATCCTACGTACCCGCCCAGTGACGGAATTACGATAGGGGAGAACGCTTTCCCGCCCTCAACTGCAGCACGTGTTTTAGGCATAAAATCACGTACTGGGTATAAGGAAACGGACCCATCCGCGCCAAATGCGACTCGCGATACGTCGATCGCCGCGACATCTGAGCGTCTTCGACCACTTGCTAGCATAACTAGCAGGAAAGTCTTAAGAGTTAACCTCTGCAAGGAAACTTCCTTGAGAGGCTCCCAAGGTGCTTTAGTAAGACAATATAGCACAAAAGCCATGTCCCAATCCGGTAGAGTAGGAACTCCACGTGGCCTTTGCGTCCTAAAGGACGCCAAGAGATCAGCAAGGATACGATTATTAGTTAAATCGATCCCCCTAGCACGGAATACAGGGCCCAGCATGGACCTGTATCCCTCGATCGTAGTAGGCTTCAAATTAAGCCTATCAAAGAGATAGCAGAGAAAGTCTAGCACTGCATTCAGAGGGGCAGAGAGCGGATCAATGCGCCTTCCGTTACACCAACGTACGAATACTCTCCATTTAGCCTCATACGTTTTAGAGGAGGATCTCCTATTCTTTCTCGCGAGATGTACGGACACCTGCTGAGAAAATCCTGCCTCCTGGAAGGATCGCTCGATAGCCTCCAGACGTGTAATTTGAGCACGTGGACGGAATCGTGAAATATATCCCGCCCCGGTTGCTTCAGCAACCTGTCCTCGATCGGGAGAACCCGTGGTACATCGATCAGGAGGGACAGTAGCAGGGGGAACCACGCCTGCATCGGCCAGCATGGCGCCACCAACAGAATCTCGCACTGAGACCTGGCTACTTTGTGCAGCACTTCTGTTAGGAACCGAGTTGGCGGGTACGCATACCCGAACATCCCGTCCCACGACTGAGACATCGCGTCCACAGCCAGTGCCTCGCTCTCTGGCAGCGGTGAGAAGTAGACCGGGAGCTTGTGATTCCGAGAGGTTGCGAACAGGTCTATGTTCGGTGTCCCGAACGCCTGACAAACGCGCCGAAACACCCCCGGATGTAGACTCCACTCCGTGCCTATGATCTTGTCCGGTCTCGACAGAGCGTCCGCTAGGACATTCCTGTGACCCGGCAGGTGCCTCGCCCTGACAAACAGACGGTACTTGAAGGCAAACCTGATCAGACACTCGGCCTCCAAACAAAGCTGACTCGACCGAGTTCCACCTTGTTTGTTTATGTGCGCCACTACTGTGCTGTTGTCTGTGAAGACCAACCACTTCGTCCCTGGGGAACTCTGAGGCCCCCAGATCTCGAACGCACGTCTCACCGCTCGCAGCTCTAGGACATTGATGTGCAACGCCCTCTCGCTCGTGTTCCACACAGCCGAGAGTTCGTGCTCGTCCATATGAGCTCCCCAAGCCAATTCTGACGCATCGGTGAAGAAGGTCCGATCGGGCAGATACTCCGCGAGTGGCATCCCTCGGAAAAGATTCCGATGGTCCCGCCACCACTGCATTGCTTCCCGAGCACGATCGTCCACCGATACGACTTGGTCTAGTCGATCGGTGAGGATCCGCCATTGCAACGCTAGACACCATTGAATGGGTCTGAGGAAGCACCTGCCGAACGGCACCTGTTTCTCCATCGACGCCAACAGACCGATGATGGACAGAAACTGTCGAGCTGTGATCGACGACTGCGTCAGCGCGACCTCCATCGCCGCAATTGCCTTGAGAACTCTCTTCCGCGGAGGAAGAGCTACTCCTCGCTCTAGATCGTAATCTACCCCGACATACTCGAACCTCTGTGTCGGGGACAGATGAGACTTCGCCCAATTGGGGATCCAGCCGAGGCTGGTCGCCAACCTGAGGACGAACCCGGATTGCTCTATAGCCTGAGACGGGGAGTCGGCTATGATTAACCAATCGTCGATATAATGGTGGAATTGAATTCCAACCGATCGAAACCTGGCTGCCATCGTCCTTACGATACGGGTGAACACGTAAGGGGCGGTGGCTACTCCAAAAGGAAGTACCCTGAACTGATACACCGAACCTTCGAAGGCGAACTTGAGGTATCGCCGATCGGCTGGGTGTATTGGCACATGTAAGTACGCGTCCTTGACGTCGATACTGGCTGGCTAACACCGGACGCAATCTGTGCCGTCACAGGCGGAGTCTCCACCTCCATGGGCGACTGACGGACTTGCGGAGCCGAAGCTTCCGCAAGCCTCAAAGCATCCCGACGAGCCAACGAGGCTTCGGAATACTTTGCAGTCGCCTGCACGAAGGAAGAGGGACGCCAGAAACGACACAGATCACACCTCAAATCCTCCATAGATACCGGGCCATGGTCTAAACAGTCGAAACACACACTGTGTTTCTCCCCTCCACGGAGGGTATTGACCAGACACTTCGGGCATGGACGTTCGTCCATGGCACCGGTACCAAGGGAGGATTGTGAAGTCATGATCACACAAGGGAACTAACCACACACAGTAACAGGGCGGGCAAAATATGCAAACCTGAGACCGCGCTGAGAAAAGAACCCTAAGAGGACTACGAATATATAAACTACAGTATGCGTATACACAATATATACAGTAGAAAATTAACGTAGAACTATTGATAGATGTAAACAACAAGTACACTATCAAGTACGACGGATGGACGATAATAGGGTGAACTGGCTATACCAATCGTCTGACGATCTAGCAAGTAACAAACTATCGACCAATACTTATCCAAATAGACACACAACGATGTCTATGAACGTGGCAGGTGAAATTCCGTAAGAATATATCGCAAAAGTCTAGTTTGCAGACTAAATTCTACGAATTCACCGGGAACCAAAATCCAAAGCTGCCAAGCAAAAATGGCGGTGGACAGAAAAGTGAAGCTTCTGCGCAGCTGCGCGCGCATATGCGCGGCGGTTTTGGCGGCAAAAGGAGCGCTCGAGTCATGCAGGCAGACGATCGTGCCTTGCTTTCAGTACGCGAATTTCTATCCAGAACGATCCAAAGGATCGAAAACGAGCATGTAGTAGTTTAGATTGGTGATGTATAAAATAAACACATGACTTCTTGTAAGCTTATACACAATCCTCACCTGTATGTGCAAGTGTTTAAGCCTCGGTGGCTCATTTACACATTTCACATCGGACATTTTGCACTCAAGGTCATCATCAGTTGTTCCATATATGACTTCCTATATGCTCATAATGCAAACTTAAGCTCTATCTACAAGCATTTCATTTGTAGAGGCAAATCTGGGCATTTTTTTTTACTCCAAAATGACTGTTTTGACATCAAAGGTCAAATTCAAGATCACCATACAAGTCGCCATATATGACTTCCCATTTGAAAGTGCCAATTTCTAAGCTCTATCTTCAGGCGTTCTAGGAGTACAGTTCTGGCAGCTCCCATTATGAAGGAAAAAAGTGCCGAAATTTTTTTTCAAAGGGTAAACATTTTTTGTTTGTCTAGAAATGGCCCAAAATGGATAGTAATGCGATTTGGGCCGAAAAAAAAATTTTCCGTTGACCCGTCGAAAATTCAAAATGGTCGCCATACGCAGACCGGCAATTCAAGGACAACCAAACTTATACACATCACAGAGGTACATAAGGAGAATCTTTCGAAACAAAATTCTCAAATCCGATCAGTTTTTGAGAAAATGGCCGCTAAAGTTCAAAATTGATCGTTTTTTGACGAAAACAGCTGCCATTTTGACAAAAAAAATTAAAAAGAAAAAAAACTAAAAAAATACCCCCTTCTCGAATTATTTCAAGATATCTTTTCTCAAATTTTCATAAAGATTGGACCGTAAACTTTAAAGATAAAAATATGGACGGACGACAACGACGACGGACGGACGCCGGACGCAACGCCATGGCAATAGGTTATCATCCATAGGGCCGGTACCCTAAAAATTGAAAAAGTTGACAATCTACCTCAATGTTAAATTTCAGCCCTAACTGGATCTCGAGAATATGAGCATATTCGAGGATTTGGCCATGTTTACATCCATCAGTATTCCAAATATTATTCTAGCTTTGGAGCAGAAGACACATTGGGTGAATTCTACACAAACATATTGATTTTGAAAGATTGTTCCTCTACAGCTGTACAAAATCGACCAAACACACTGAATTGTGTGCAAACCCAGAAATTAAATGACGGAGCTATACCCAATTAACATAGGGATAAATAGCCAACTTTTTCAATTTTCGCGATAGAAGTATGAAATTCTGTAGAGAATAACCGTGAAGTATCCCAAGTTATAGAACGATACCACTTGGCATCGCAAAAATATCGGCGAAAAACTGTGTTTAACGAGTTGGCAAAATCAGGGTAGATCTATGGCTTGATCTCGTCATAATGTGTCAAGATTACAATTTCGGCTCTAGCTGGCATAAATTTGTCATAACGTTTCACGAGAACAAAATAAGATACATAAAATGATCACTACAATTTTAACGACAGTACGATATATAGATCTAGATCTAATAGTTGATGTTTTATTTTGACCACAAATAAAACTTCCGCGAAATGTGATTGTGTACATCAACAGCATACAGGCGTGCTGGTGGTAGCGGGGCAATTGACATGAATCTAATTTGAGGTCGATTTAGATTCGAGTTCAGTCACTTTACACTTAACGGCACTTTACAGATAACGTCGTGACATACGTTGTTATATTTTCCTCCCGAAGAAAACGTATTCACCGAGCTTGCGAGTGAAAATCACATAATTGGCTATTACTACGGTGGTTCCTTACCGCCAATTATATTCGTGCATTTCTCACCTCGTCTATAATTATCACCTCACAATATTCACCGCGTTTACAACTTCCACCCAATCTATAATTATCACCTCACAATATTCACCGAGTTTTTAATATCCACCCCATCTATAATTTTCACCCCATAAATTTCACCGCCTTCATAATTTCCACCACGTTTATAACTAACCGTCAAGGCCTAAAGGCCTTGGAGGCATTTCAGGGTGAAGCATGAAAGAAACAAGATGCTAACTCAGCAAAAACATGATGAAGCTCCCAATGAGACCTATAAGACATTTGTGCAATTACATGTATGTGAAGGACAAACTTGATACCCCTAAACTATCTGTCTAATGTCTGTTTTGTTCTAGGTCGCACCGTTTCCGAGATATCGATGAAAATGAAAAATGCCAACTCGGCGAAAAAATTTCAGCTCAAGGTCAAAGTTCCTCCCTAATACCACTTAGACATGTTTGTCTAGGGACACGAGTCTGAAAACAACGTCCGTTTCGCTCTACGACGCACCGTTTCTGAGATATCGACGAAAACGAAAAATGCCGACTCGGCCAAAAAATTTAAGGTCAAGGTCAAAGGTCATCCCTAATACCCTTACGGCATATTTGTCATTGGGCGATGAGTCCGAAGATAACGTCGGTTTCGCTCTACGACGCACCGTTTCCGAGATATCGACGAAAACGAAAAATGCCGACTCAGCGAAAAAATTTAAGGTCAAGGTCAAAGGTCATCCATAATACCCCTTAGACATGTTTGTCTAGGATGATGAGTCCGAAAATAATGTCCGTTTCGCTCTATGACGCACTGTTTCCGAGATATCGATGAAAACGAAAATTGCCGACTCAGCGAAAAAATTTAAGGTCAAGGTCAAAGGTCATCGATAATACCCCTTAGGCATGTTTGTCTAGAGCGATGAGTCCGAAAATTCCCAAATTTTAATTGTAAATTTGCCGTTTATTGTTATTACTCACCTCTAAACTACTACATGCTCCTTTTCGATCCTTTGGATCGTTCTGGATAGAAATTCGCGTACTGAAAGCAAGGCACGATCGTCTGCCTGCATGACTCGAGCGCTCCTTTTGCCGCCAAAACCGCCGCGCATATGCGTGCGCAGCTGCGCAGAATCTTCACTTTTCTGTCCAAAAAACGACAAAAGGAAGCCCCTAGCACACAACTGGCGGGGATGGATGGGAGGGCCTTTACTGTAGTAGTTTAGAGGTGAGTAATAACAATAAACGGCAAATTTACAATTAAAATTTGGGAAGTTTATTTTATACATCACCAATCTAAACTACTACATGCTCCTTAGAATCAAAGGATAGGCGGTGGAGCAGTAGTGCTAGAGAGTCATGAAAACAGACGATAGTCTTGATTTCAAGCGAATCGCTAAAATGCTACATTTTCGATATATCTTTAGTAAAATAATAAAGATACTCACCTAGCGGTGCGATCGCTTGCCTCCGACATGCACGAATTTCTTCTTCACCCATCGGTGGAAAACGGAACTCTACTTGAGACCGTAACAAAAAGAACTCAAAGACAAACACAAAGTGTTGCTTATATACACGTGCACGTTAAAACCAAGACTTTTCTGTCCAGCTGGTTCAAACAACAGCTTGCGCTACGACCAGCGGACCCAGTCTAAATCTGGACGACTGGTCCTGAAGTTCGGCAGCATTGGACAGATAGAACCCGATGAATGTCGTAGAATTAGTCCACATTCCAGCCCTCACGATATATTCCAACGGAATATTCGACCTGGCCGCCAAAGACATCGAGATGTGTCGGATTTGGTGGGACGATATTTTGTAAGTGACTCGATCGTCAGCACCTGATTCCGCATAGACAGTCCTCACTACAACCTTCACCCATCGGGATAGTGTAGCTGTGGAGATATCCGTAGCCCTGTTAGGCTGATAGGAAATAAATAATCGCTTGCGATCTTTCCTGATCGATCTGGTACGATCGATGTAGATTTTCAGCGCTCTTACCGGACACAATAGAGCGTCCGGCTCATTCCGTCCTACGTAACCGCCCAGCGACGGAATTACGATAGGGGAGAACGCTTTCCCGCCCTCAACTGCAGCACGTGTTTTAGGCATAAAATCACGTACTGGGTATAAGGAAACGGACCCATCCGCACCAAATGCGACTCGCGATACGTCGATCGCCGCGACATCTGAGCGTCTTCGACCACTTGCTAGCATAACTAGCAGGAAAGTCTTAAGAGTTAACCTCTGCAAGGAAACTTCCTTGAGAGGCTCCCAAGGTGCTTTAGTAAGACAATATAGCACAAAAGCCATGTCCCAATCCGGTAGAGTAGGAACTCCACGTGGCCTTTGCGTCCTAAAGGACGCCAAGAGATCAGCAAGGATACGATTATTAGTTAAATCGATCCCCCTAGCACGGAATACAGGGCCCAGCATGGACCTGTATCCCTCGATCGTAGTAGGCTTCAAATTAAGCCTATCAAAGAGATAGCAGAGAAAGTCTAGCACTGCATTCAGAGGGGCAGAGAGCGGATCAATGCGCCTTCCGTTACACCAACGTACGAATACTCTCCATTTAGCCTCATACGTTTTAGAGGAGGATCTCCTATTCTTTCTCGCGAGATGTACGGACACCTGCTGAGAAAATCCTGCCTCCTGGAAGGATCGCTCGATAGCCTCCAGACGTGTAATTTGAGCACGTGGACGGAATCGTGAAATATATCCCGCCCCGGTTGCTTCAGCAACCTGCCCTCGATCGGGAGGACCCGTGGTACATCGATCAGGAGGGACAGTAGCAGCGGGAACCACGCCTGCATCGGCCAGCATGGCGCCACCAACAGAATCTCGCACTGAGACCTGGCTACTTTGTGCAGCACTTCCGTTAGGAACCGAGTTGGCGGGTACAGTACGAATCACACAGAAGGTCACTAGTATGCTAGCCTTGTTAAATGATTGGCGCGCCTTGGCTGCGCCAGTGTCCGTTTTTAGCATATTGAAATGCTAGCACATACAATGCGGATGCTCGCCTGACTGCGCCGGAAAAATGCGAGCATTATTTAGGCGCGCATCCACCGTCTGTAAGGTGCGCCTGAGTCCGTTTTGGGCATTTCACAATGCTAGCATTTTACACAATGCGCACCTCGTGTTGATGCGAGCATCGTAAAATGCTAGCCAGTTAAAGATGCGCAGCATTTCATATAATGTACACCTCGTGTGGATGCGAGCATCGTAAAATGCTAGCCCGTTAACAGTGTGCATATATGCTACGGGAGTAACTGTTAATCTGGTACATGTTTACTGTGAATCTCTGGTGAACATGCATTGGTCTGCGATAAAATCCATTAAAAATTCGTACGGAAAAAGTGAGTGTGAAGCGGAGAGAGGTGAATATATATCTGGAATGACAATTCTGTTTTCGTATTCATTATTATGTTATACAAATAATTTTCACTGTTTCTATAGGCTATAGCTACATGTAATCTACATGTTTGCTTCATTTTTCTTCAGGTCGAGCTTGGTTGACGGGTTGCAAGAAAAACGACTGAGTCTTTCTGGTTGTTTTTCGTGTCCTCTAACAAGAAGATTTATTTGCTGTCCTCATCAGGATGATTGTTTGTTTATCGGGCATATATCGAGCATGACAAAAGTTCATTGCTTGTCACTTTCTGACAAGTAATCAAATGTATTAATTTAACACTGACAGTTTATTAAAGTTGGAATCAATTTTAAAATCAGCCAAATTTAGCGATATTGATTGTCACGCAAATTTGAAACTACATCTTGAGAGAGTCAGGAATATATAGGAAATAGGCACAGTTCGACAACAGATACTCAGAAAATTGCCGTTAATCGTGCATGAAAACAGTGGATAGAGAATGATCGGCCTGCCTACATTGCCGGTTGCCACAGTATCTACACAAACACCAATGACGTCACGAGACTGTGTGTAGAAATCGCTCGCAAGGCGGGCCGCTTTGAGGAAAAAAATGATTTGAATCTTGATTTGACAACTCAATTTATGCACGCAATACACATTTTCAGACCCAAATTTGTACGATATCTCATTCTATAGACAAAATAAATCTACCGCAGAATGAATACATTTTGTCAATTCTAAAAGTGATTATAGCTTTGACTTGCTGCCAATATTCTATGGGTTAATTGCAAATTTGAAAACAGTATGTCGATTGGACGCACCGCAATACTAATGAAGACTTGTTGTTTGCAAGAAATCAGAATTACAATCGACGCATGTATGCACATATAGCTGTCACAGTTTAGGAACGCATCCAATTGTTCTCGTTTCAAGTCACCAAACAATTAAACACATGGCAGTTACTTCAAAGATCACAAATAGTGACAACAATATTTTCTTGAAGAATTATCGTAATAGTCACAGATAGTTTACATATAAGACAAAGTATCTGGAAAAGTGTAATAAACAGGGCCGCTATTTGTCGGACAGGGAGTGCTAGAGTTGCGTGTAGACCCCTTATGAATTAATTTTTATCGACTTTTCATATGATTGTGATGATGTCAAAAGTAAACATTGAAGGCGTGGACCCCTTCCCTGTTTGATAGATCTTTGTGGATAACATTGGTAAGGTACGTGTATGGCAAGTATTAAAAGTGCAAATATAAAATGGTTTGCAAAATTAGGGCAATTTGAAAGTGAATTGTAGTAATTCTTCGAGGATACAATCGATACGGTAATGGCATACGTGATACTGCGCATGCGCAAGAAATCCTGACATAGTGTAAAACATGGAGTGGCACCAGGTACTATATAACGCTTGAACTGTAGCTTATTTAATTATCAGAGATATATCTGACCACAAGCAAGAATATTTTGTATTAAAACTTTGAAAAAGATATTTGTGGTATATATATCCAACAACACATGAAATTCGTTGGACATCTGTCATGTCTATAGGCCTAACATAGACTATGCGAGTGACACAAGGAATGAAGTGAATAATGTTACAACTAGTATATAAATAGGGTTATTCCACAATATGTGTTTTTGGGGCACAAAAACCCATATCGTAGAATGATCCTATAATATACACTAGTATTTTGTATTATTATTTAAATTATATTATATCTTGGGAATATACTTACCTCAACATTCACGGACGTTCACACTTACTAGTTACTTTAACCATTCGAGATGATGTCACTGTACTGTGCTTTTACAATGAACTTCAACACAAGTGTGTTAATTGCTCAGTGGTAGAGCGCTCGCCTCACAAAGGAGTGGTCCCGGGTTCGATCCCAGGTCTCACTCCTTGGCGAATTTAGCACCTGATATGTTGTCCTTCAGCCCAAACAGGACATTAAACTTGCTGGGTGAGGATTATGGTTGCTGCACCTGGATTCTCAGCGGTGGTGATGGGGAAGCTGATAGATGTACCCGGATCTGCTTGAGGACGCTATAGAAATTGTGACAATGACACACACACAACACAAAACAGGACCCTACTGGAAATAAGTGCGAGCACTTTCGTGGGTTATCTTGAGAGCTCACCCCATGAATAAATACAATCCAACAATGCACAATTACAATCACTTGGTCAACTAATTCACGCTAAAGCGAACAGCATACAACCCAAGTCACAATACAAACGTGTATACGATGTATACTTTATACACATGTAAATATAACTCTAAATAATATACAAGCATGGAACAGAATTATCAGGAATTGATATGATGTACAACTCAATTGTGAACAGATGCCTTTGAACCACACCACTACAATTCTTGGAAAATTTATCGTACACGTATGCCCTCCTTGTAATGATTGAAGAGTTTTCAGCTTCATACCAAATGAAATCGGTTTCATCACCTGCAAAGAAAAAAACATCATTAGTCAATCAATAGCACGACAAAATATACCATGTATAAAGATACAAATTACTTCTCCATTATCATGATTATATGTTTATTGGCGACTCAAAGAATTATCTCACCAGTCCACAAACCAAAACCTGGTTTCACAGTATGTCAGAATAAATTAAGACAAACTGCGCATATCGTTTGGCTGTACAATGAGAAGTGAGAAAGGCGTGCCCGGGCAACTCGATGATCGTCCGTACGTATGTCAGGCGAGCATTCGCCAATCGTCAGGCGCGCATTCACAAGGCGAGCATTCGCTGTTCGTCAGGCGAGCATTGTCTTGGCGAGCATTCGCCGATCGTCAGGCGCGCATTCATAAATGCGCAAAATGGACCGTGGCGCAGTGAGGCTAGCCTGGCTTAGCATTTGTTTTCTGTGGTGCAAATGAGCATTCGTGATGCGCGCATCGGTAGGTTGTAATGCTAGCACTGACTTCGCCTGACATTGATACAGGCTAGCCTGGGTAGTGACCCTCTGTGTGACTCGTACTGTACGCATACCCGAACATCCCGTCCCACGACTGAGACATCGCGTCCACAGCCAGTGCCTCGCTCTCTGGCAGTGGTGAGAAGTAGACCGGGAGCTTGTGATTCCGAGAGGTTGCGAACAGGTCTATGTTCGGTGTCCCGAACGCCTGACAGATGCGTCGAAACACCCCCGGATGTAAACTCCACTCCGTGCCTATGATCTTGTCCGGTCTCGACAGAGCGTCCGCTAGGACATTCCTGCGACCCGGCAGGTGCCTTGCCCTGATAAACAGACGGGACTTGAAGGCAAACCTGATCAGACACTCGGCCTCCAAACAAAGCTGACTCGACCGAGTCCCACCTTGTTTGTTTACGTGCGCCACTACTGTGCTGTTGTCTGTGAAGACCAGCCACTTCGTCCCTGGGGGACTCTGAGGTCCCCAGATCTCGAACGCACGTCTCACCGCTCGCAGCTCTAGGACATTGATGTGCAACGCCCTCTCGCTCGTGTTCCACACAGCCGAGAGTTCGTGCTCGTCCATATGAGCTCCCCAAGCCAATTCTGACGCATCGGTGAAGAAGGTCCGATCGGGCAGATACTCCGCCAGTGGCATCCCTCGGAAAAGATTCCGATGGTCCCGCCACCAATGCATTGCTTCCCGAGCACGATCGTCCACCGATACGACTTGGTCTAGTCGATCGGTGAGGATCCGCCATTGCAAAGCTAGACACCATTGAATGGGTCTGAGGAAGCACCTGCCGAACGGCACCTGTTTCTCCATCGACGCCAACAGACCGATGATGGACAGAAACTGTCGAGCTGTGATCGACGACTGCGTCAGCGCGACCTCCATCGCCGCAACCGCCTTGAGAACTCTCTTCCGTGGAGGAAGAGCTACTCCTCGATCTAGATCGTAATCTACCCCGACATACTCGAATCTCTGAGTCGGGGACAGATGAGACTTCGCCCAATTGGGGATCCAGCCAAGGCTGGTCGCCAACCTGAGGACGAACCCGGATTGCTCTACAGCCTGAGACGGGGAGTCGGCTATGATTAACCAATCGTCGATATAATGGTGGAATTGAATTCCAACCGATCGAAACCTGGCTGCCATCGCCCTTACGATACGGGTGAACACGTAAGGGGCGGTGGCTACTCCGAAAGGAAGTACCCTGAACTGATACACCGAGCCCTCGAAGGCGAACTTGAGGTATCGCCGATCGGCTGGATGTATTGGCACATGCAAGTACGCGTCCTTGACGTCGATACTGACTGCCCACTTCCCCTTGGACAGAGCTTTCTGGACGGAAAGCGCCGACTCCATCTTGAACCTGGGTATGATCAGGAATTTGTTGAGGTTTGACAGATCGAACACGGGACGCCACCCTCCTGTCTTTTTGGGCACTAGGAAGATGAGCGAATAGAATCCTCTCTCGTCCTTGACCACCTCGATCGCTCGTTTCTCTAGCAACTGCTGCACCTCGTGCTGCAGAAGCCGAAACTTTTCCCGATCGCCGGGCACAGGGAAGAACCACGCTTTGGGTCTGATCGGTGGTTTTCCAGCCTCCCATCTGAAGGTGAGACCGAACTTCACCCATGCCACGACTGAATTGTCTGACGACGCCAGATCGCTCCAGTTCTGGACGAACTGAGCCAGGCGTCCCCCGACTGGACCAGGTTGTGGAAGATTGAATTCCGATAGAACTGAACCTTCCACAGAGCCTACGCTTCCCGGCAAGGAGTCATTTCTTAGTAGAAGACTTCCCTTTGCCCTTGAAGCGTCCACCCCCTTTGCCTCCGCGCTTGCCATCCCCCGGGGGGGGGGGGGGAGGCTGCGCCCCACGAAAGGGCGGCTGCGTGGAAGCGGGTGCATGTGGTGCCTGAGGCTGGGCAGGCTTGTGACCCTTGGTCTTCTTGCCTGTCCCAGACCCCGCCGACTTCCCAAGCAAAGCCTTGGCCATAGCCTCATCCCGGAGATGTTCCCGCATGACGGAAATATCCGATCGAGAGAGGTTGGCGTAGGTATAGCCTGAGAACAGCGGCCTCCCACGTAGCTCAGCGACGTCCGTAGCGGACACGTCAAGCAGACGGAGATCGGCATCATGCATGGTGAGATCCAATTGGGCGCACTGTCACGCTCAGCAGCATGGACCACTCCGGCCAAGACGCCGAGTGCTGCATGAATGTTGGCGCGACTCCCCTCCTCCAGATCCGCCTCGTCCACAAACTCCTGAACCAGAGTGGTCAGGTGATCTGTCAACGAGAGATGCCCCATCAATTGATGAGACAGCGTCTGCCAGTGAGAAAGACGAGCCTTTTTCACATAAGCTGACCAGACCGTACCCTGCTTCCGGGAAAGCAGGTGAAGGTTAGGGTCTTCGACCGGGACGGAAGTCTGATGTCCACCCTCGGACTGTACAGTTCGATAGGTGTCGATCGACTCAGGTCGAACACGGCTAGTCGGGAATGTCGACTCCGTACGAGCCACATCCTTCTTAGCCGTAACTCCCTTGTTGATCTTGTCGAAGGACTTGACCAACGCGGGAGCCACAGGGAGCCGGATCGGCCGACGAACTGGCGCCGACGCGAACCTACCGGTTCCCCGTGAGGGCCCTGGAGCATCGATCGGCAAGTCCATTCGCCTTGCGACCGACTCCAAAGCCCACCGGAAGTTAGAACCCCCGGCCTGATCGGAAGTCTCATCCTCCGAGGAGGACGACTCCCGATCAGCTTCCACTCGACCCCCCGATCGTTGGACCTCACAGGTCCGATCGAAGACCTCGATGACCCCCAGGGTACATCAAAGGACGGGCGAGGGAATGCCTGCTCAGCGATCGCGCCCGTCCGGCGACTTACATCCGCGTACACAGGACTTGAGTGGCCCTGAGGAACGACCCCAGCACCACCCGCCCGATCGTGCCCTGATCGAGGACCAGGAGCACGACCGCCAAGTGAAGACTCCCGATCGCACGAACGATCGAGAGCCTCACCCCCAAACAAGGGGAACTCTCCCCCCTCGAACCTCGAGACCGAGGACCCGAATGAGCCATCCAAGCTGCCCCGCTGATCGAAGCCCGAAGCCTGATCGTCGCCCACCGAGAGGTCGGACGAAGCCTGAGCCACATCGAAGATCGATGTGGTCTCAGCACCACGGCGCTTAGAGGAAGCACGCTTCCTCTTCTTGGAAGGCCCCGGGGAAGAGACTACGGACCCCTCCACCTCGATCGGCCCCGACTGAGGGACGACGAAGGTGGAGTGCGGTTCCTTGGCTGCTTTCGCCTTGGCAAGAACTGAAACCTTCTTCTTAGAAGATTTCGACTTCTTGCCAGCAGGGGGAGCAAGCTCTCCCTGCGACGAAGGGGCAGCCGAAGAACCGGCCGGGACTCCCTGTCCAAGCAGGGAAGAGAGACCCGGCAGGAGGGGACCCTGAAGGGACGATAACGACTGTGTAAAGAACGATTGCACAGCCGCGTTGACCATGTCCTGTGTTAGCCCCAGGGGCTGGCTAACACCGGACGCAATCTGTGCCGTCACAGGCGGAGTCTCCACCTCCATGGGCGACTGGCGGACTTGCGGAGCCGAAGCTTCCGCAAGCCTCAAAGCATCCCGACGAGCCAACGAGGCTTCGGAATACTTTGCAGTCGCCTGCACGAAGGAAGAGGGACGCCAGAAACGACACAGATCACACCTCAAATCCTCCATAGATACCGGCCCATGGTCTAAACAGTCGAAACACACACTGTGTTTCTCCCCTCCTCGGAGGGTATTGACCAGACACTTCGGGCATGGACGTTCGTCCATGGCACCGGTACCCAGGGAGGATCGTGAAGTCATGATCACACAAGGGAACTAACCACACACAGTAACAGGGCGGGCAAAATATGCAAACCTGAGACCGCGCTGAAAAAAGAACCCTAAGAGGACTACGAATATATAAACTACAGTATACGTATACACAATATATACAGTAGAAAATTAACGTAGAACTATTGATAGATGTAAACAACAAGTACACTATCAAGTACGACGGATGGACGATAATAGGGTGAACTGGCTATACAAATCGCTGACGATCTAGCAAGTAACAAACTATCGACCGATACTTATCCAAATAGACACAAAACGATGTCTATGAACGTGGCAGGTGAAATTCCGTAAGAATATATCGCAAAAGTCTAGTTTGCAGACTAAATTCTACGAATTCACCGGGAACCAAAATCCAAAGCTGCCAAGCAAAAATGGCGGTGGACAGAAAAGTGAAGCTTCTGCGCAGCTGCGCGCGCATATGCGCGGCGGTTTTGGCGGCAAAAGGAGCGCTCGAGTCATGCAGGCAGACGATCGTGCCTTGCTTTCAGTACGCGAATTTCTATCCAGAACGATCCAAAGGATCGAAAAGGAGCATGTAGTAGTTTAGATTGGTGATGTATAAAATAAACTAACGTCCGTTTCGCTCTACGACGCACTGTTTCCGAGATATCGACGAAAACGTAAATTTTTGACTCAGCGAAAAAATTTAAGGTCAAGAACAAAGTTCATCCATAATACCCTTAAGACATGTTTGTGTAGGGCGACGAGTCCGAAAATAACGTCTGTTTCGCTCTATGACGCACCGTTTCCGAGATATCGATGAAAACGAAAAATGCCGACTCAGCGAAGAAATTTAAGGTCAAGGTCATCCATAATACCTCTTAGACATGTTTGTCTAAGGCGACGAGTCCAAAAATAACGTCCGTTTCGCTCTATGACGCACAGTTTCTGAGATATCGACGAAAACGAAAAATGCCGACTCAGTGAAAATATTTAAGGTCAAGGTCAAAGGTCATATATAATACCCTTAAACCTGGACTAATGGTATTTAAGGAGACAAGAGAGATTAAAAACAAGGGCCACTGGCCTCAAAGGAAGAGCTTCGAAAATGTTTGCACAGAACTATTTAAAAACCCTTGAATATTGTATTTGATTTGGTACATACCGGTATATGTTGTGGCCATATTGTAACTCTACTGGGCAGAATTAATCTATACCTTATTGGGCCAATAAATTTGTCATGTAACTATTTTCTGGTCATGTAACTATTTTTATTGTGGTCAATATTAGACTTAACTAGTAAAACTAATGATAACCTATTCGGTTAGTCATGACTGGATAGAACCTTTTAGGGCCCGAGTGAGTCGGAAATTTCCGAACCGGGTACCTGTGTCGTCTGACCCGACCCGTCCAAATATATAGCAAAATTTGAATGATACTCACTGAAGCAATTTGTAACACGTAAACGCCAGACATATTGATCTTTGACACATATTATTTGTTTCGTCAGTAATTACCGGTATTTTCAAGTTTGAGAAAGATCACAATGTCATGACCTCATAAAACTATCGTTTTTTTTCCTGATGATTTCCTTGTCATTCTTGTGATTTTACTAGTGTTTATCACAAATATTCAAAACTATATCTTTATTTGTTCTCAAATACGAGTAACAAAATTCCGATCCAGGTAATTGTATGACCCGCCCCGAATTTGGGTACCTGTCGACTCGTCTGGGCCCCAGAACCTTTACATTGTTGAACCCAATAATAAATGTTTCTTGTAATAATTATTTTTATTGTGGCCAATAAGACTTAATCAATAAAACTAATGTTACTTATTCCGTTACAGCCATGAAATCTCTACAAGTCAGAAGCTTTACCTTGTTGAACACGTTTAAAAATCACCCGACTATTTTTGGGACCAATGTGTAAGTTTTTCAAGGTTCTGATTATGTTTTTCTGATTTAGGAGGCACAATGTGTTTTGAGCTTTAGTCTTAGATTTAAATTTCTTTATGGATTTTTTTTCAGTGTTTTGATTTGTACTGCAGAGACATTTCAGTAACTTGTCTGCATTTCCAATAATTCATGACATGCATGAAAGCCTTTTTCATCAATGCGATCATGTTTCTCCTTGCCCAAATGTTGGTTTGAAGATCAGCGTACATGTTGTGTCAGTGTGCAGTGTCAGCTGCCAAATACTGAAGTAGCCCAGGCACACCCCCCACCCCGAATCGCCGCTCGTGTGACTGCTATCAAAATCAGCACTGACAATTCTCGTCGGCAATATGAAACTATCATAAACATGATAAAAGTGCTAGATCTAGTATCCATTTGTTTCTGCTTATTTTAGGAGGAAACTAAGTTTTTTCCCGTGTAAAAGCTCCGCAAATCTGCCAAGTTTTGTTTGTTTGTTTCCGACTGTTCCTTTTAGTCAAATCTCGTTGAAATCTCGATTCCCCCATAAACAAGCTTTCGGTGGTGATATTTTTATGAAGTATTACCAGTGAAGTAAGAAAGAGTCATAGAAAAGACCATTTATTTGGGTCGTAACAAGTATTTCCACAAATACCGCACTCAGTTGGACATCTCTTGGCGGCTGGCATTTTGACCTTGACCCTGCAGCAATTTTTTGGGGCAGTACGCTAATTGGCGGGACTCGCTCACGTGATCATTTGCATATCATTATATCCACGTGTATTTCATAAACATGTGGGTGTGTCCGCCAAGACAGCTTCCCGATTGGACAATTCCAGGGTTTGCCAAAGTGGGAAAAAAATTACTGGTCCATTAGACCAGTAAACATTTGATATTACCAGCCCAGAGCAATTTTTACTGACCCAGAATTCATAAGTCACACCCAACAAAATAGTGGAATTGAGATACCGGGTATGCATGGCGATATGTAGATACATTGTAGTTTATTAAGCAAATAAATTGACATTGTCAGCTTGAATTGTGCATATAATTCATTTCCAATCAGCCGTGTTACTGCCCCCCAGCCTCAAGCTGAGGCGTATCATTCTCATGACTTGAAGATCCAAGATCTGGTTGAATATTATATTATTGACAAATGAAATATTTTACTATAGTTATGATATTTCTGCTGATAAAAACTTTCCGGCCACCTGGGCCAGTGAAACTGTTATTATTACCAGCCCATGATGTTTTTTACCAGTCTTGGGCTGTGGGCTGGTGACTTTGGCATACCCTGGACAATTCAGTGACTCTCTGGCTGGCGGGCCGACTGCCGTGACTGCTTATCGGGGCCACACGAGAATTGAATTTGCCCACTGGAATATGGAATACCACCACTAACACATAATTATTATGTTGCCGTATCAACTTGTTTTTCATTGTTGCAATACCATACTGTATCTATATATTGTGCGGAGTGTATATCCAAAACTTTGAGTGCATATGATTGCAAGAAAGCACTGTTCCAGTGGAGATCAAAACGGGAGTGGTGATGGGTATGAAACGGTGACATACAAAAAAAAAAAACGGTCGGAACACACGTCTCCTGGGATTATTATCGCTAATAACTTATTACATTAACCATGATTAGGTACACGGGCGTCATTTTCCTCCCAACGGGCCCCGGGCCCTCCCAATTAGCCACAGTTGAATAGCCTGTTGTGGTTCCAAGTGGCACCTTCAAGAATGTAAACAAAAGAAAAAA
Source organism: Terebella lapidaria (assembly GCA_949152475.1). Lineage (NCBI taxonomy): Eukaryota > Metazoa > Annelida > Polychaeta > Terebellida > Terebellidae > Terebella > Terebella lapidaria. The sequence goes on along the minus strand of OX424566.1, from coordinate 20,506,947 downwards.
TTCAAAAATCCAAAAAAAAACAACATCATAGAGGAAGAGCCCTGCTCTTCCTAAAAATATATGTCGGCACATGTACCGCATGTGTCCAGGCGGTACTGCACCCGTGAGATTACCGAACATTTCCGAAGTACCATCGGCTAGTTTCGGCCGCCCTCGGCGTTTGCTCCAAAGAGCTCCGCTCACAAAGTGCAACCGGTCGATACAAAACTCGCCTGTCGTCATGTGGTATAGTCCAGTTCAACTCACGATACTCTGGGCTGCAACACCACGCTGCACTCCCGGTGAATGCATATCCCCCATACTGCTTGTCAACAGCAGATATTTTATATCGTTAGAATATGATGCATAAACCATCATATTGCCTAAATCTATCTCCGAAATGGAAATAAATAAACACGATATATTCGACATGTCAATTGTTTACATAAAGTATCACACACAGATTCATGACAGAATGTACATCACAATTGAGAAATTGGCCCATGTTCTCCCGTCGGATTACAACTCAACAGGCTTGAGTTGTAATCTAGGGGGATTACTATTGTTGGGCAATATTTGTTAGGCTTTAGGCTTCGCTTTCCAGAATAAAGCTCATCAACTATGATTTGCGATTAGACAATTATGTATACATTTCATTGCCAATCAGTGTTTAGTGTACAAAATGTATTGTATCCGAAATTGGTTATAGTCATAATCTACTTTCTAACAAACATCATTGACAGTGAGTATTATTTGTATAATTATGCTATCGCACTGTATAAAAGATACACAGCCTAGACATAGTCCGCACAGTAATAGTATTTGGGGCGGGGGTGCTACTGTTAGCATCCCGAAATACAACTGTATGAACGGTAGTGGTCAACTGTGCCAACGAATAAGTGGTATGTATGGACGATTGATACATCATATCACATACATCTCGTTGGTAATGTACATTGAAACGGAATGGAGTACATATGTAAAATTATTTCATAGTACAGTAATACCACCAAAATCCACCTTTTTAGCGTTCCCATTTAGGTATATCGATATATGCTTTAGCGGCAACAGCCCAAATGTTTCCGTGTTGACATGTACGCACAAATGACACGCTTCATTGAACGGTACTGGGGCCTTATATACTGGCAGAAACCCCTCAAGTGCTGGGGCGTTTGGAGCAAACGCCGAGAACAACCGAAGGCAGCCGACTGCAGTCGGGCATTTTCGGAAATGTAACGGGCACAGTACCGTATGAACACATGCGGTACATGTGCCGAAATATATTTTTTAATCTATTTTTTCTCCTTTTAAGCCATTAGTCCAGCTTTAAGACATGTTTGTCTAGGGCGACGAGTTCGAAAATAACGTCCGTTTCGCTCTATGACGCACAGTTTCCGAGATATCGACGAAAACGAAAAATGCCGACTCAGTGAAAATATTTAAGGTCAAGGTCAAAGGTCATCCATAGTACTTCTTAGACATGTTTGTCTAGGGCAAAGAGTCCGAAAATAACGTCCGTTTCGCTCTACGACGCACAGTTTCCGAGATATCGACGAAAACGAAAAATGCCGACTCAGCGAAAAAATTTAAGGTCAAGGTCAAAGGTCATCCATAATACCCTGAAGACATGTTTGTCTAGGGCGACGAGTCCGAAAATAACGTCCGTTTCGCTCTACGACGCACCGTTTCTGAGATATCGACGAAAACGAAAAATGCCGACTCAGCGAAAAAATTTAAGGTCAAGGTCAAAGGTCATCCATAATACCCCTTAGACATGTTTGTCTAGGGCCACGAGTCCGAAAATAACGTCCATTTCGCTCTACGACGCAGTTTCACATTCATTGCCATAATATTTTTTTAGTTATCGCGCGGAAACCAGAAACATTGATTTCATCCTCACGGACCCCGGAGCCGGCTCAAAAACAATAGGCTTCTTCTACACAACGGTGAAAATTTGGCGAAGATACATTGAGGCAAACTAAAGTTATCATGCGGAAACCAAAAAGTGAAAAAAAAAAAAATTTGCAAAACCGTAAAGGCATTTCTGCTGAAATGCCTTAATTACCACTTCAGAATTATCACCACGTTCATAATTTCCACCCTGTTTATAATTACCACCTCAGAATTATCACCGCGTTTATAATTTCCACCCCGTCTATAATTATCACCTCACAATATTCACCGAGTTTAAAATATCCAGCCCATCTATAATTATCTCCTCACAATATTGACCGAGTTTATAATATCCACCCCATCTACAATTATCACCTCATAATTATCACCGCGTTTATAATTTCCACCCCTTCATAATTATCACCTCACTTCATGAACATCTGCAGCTCTGCAACAACAAGATGCTTTTGGAAACGCCTCTATAGCTACCGCATTAAAGCGCATATAAGGACAGGTCCTTATATGTGGATTTGTGCATTTTCACAATATATAAAAAATTCAAAGCATGTTCACTTATAAGGAGACAGCCTTTTATCCAGACATAAAACACCCCGTTTATTCATATATAAGGACACTATATGCACTACTATAAACTGAAGAATTGGGGCCTAACTAAATTATTGGTGCAATTAATTTTGTCCCTTTGAGTGACACACAATTCCCTGTAGGTCTATAATACATACATTCAACATGAATACAATTTAATTTCAAGACTAATTTTATTTTTCAAGGCTGAACATGGTACACAACTTATAATCATCGACATGCAAAATGTCCTTATATGTGGGTCAGATGGTTTACAGGCAGTTTCTGAAGAAAGTTCACATATATTAAGGACATGTTCTTATGTCCGGATATAAGGAAGTGCTCATATATGAGGACATGTCCTTATATGCGCGTCAATACGGTACACAGAATGCCTTGAGAGTGTTCATACTAAGACTCAATGCACCAATTGAAATTTTGTACCCTGTAATGATTGTGATCAAATCATAATTATAAACTTGGTAATAATTCTAAAGTGTTAATTATAGACGGGGGGGGGAATTATAAATGGGGTGAAAATTGTGAGGTGATCATTATAAACGGGGTGGAAATTATAAACGCGGTGATAATTCTGAGGTGATAATTATGAACGGGGTGGAAATTATAAACGGGGTGAAAATTGTGAGGTGATAATTATAAACGGGGTGGAAATTATAAACGCGGTAAATATTATGAGCTGGTAATTATATATGGGGTGAGAAATACACGAACGTAATTGGCGGTAATGAGCCACCATATATAACTGCTAATCAGTATTAATTTTTCTAAATATTTTTGTACTTTTTTTTACAATCCCCAATTGTATGGTGTATGACACATGGTCTGCAATCTCTGATTGTCCTCGTTCAAAAGCATTTCAATTGCACACCTCCCCCTATATTTTTCTTCACATTTCTCAGACCGCAGTCATGTAGGCCTATTGCTTTCGTTTCGAGAGCTGTGATCTGGGCCAATCCAAGCCGGAGAAATTCCGTTGGTGGTTACAAAATGGCGGCACCTGCTGTCAAATCTGACAGTTCGCCAATATTTCTTGGATAATGATCGAACCAGCAAGGGGGTTAACACTTTCTTTGAGTTTGCCGAAGGATCGATTTCGAAGACCTTAAAAAAACATCGACATACAAGAACGACCAACAAACATAGCGCAAAACTGATATGATTGCAGCTGACAAAGGGCGGCATTGGTCGTGGTGATTCCGAAACCGAAAGTGACACCGATCGAGTCTACAGCTAAGATGAGAAGTCCCTCGGTCTCTGTGCTGTATAGTCTAACATCATCAGGTTTTTTTTAAAAATAATATACTAAAAAATAAAAGCTGGTGAATAAAGCACACAGAAATAGTATGCCAAAATCTAAATTTGCTCGCTTTTGCGATATAGAAATGTTGTAGGGGTGGTTCGTGGCAAAGAACAACTCTGGGAGTTCAACTCAATAATTGTATTGACGTGTAGAAAATACCCTGTAATATTATTCACTCGGTGGTATTCCCACTGTAAGGACACTTCTGATTGGGCGATTTGTACCACGTGACAATCCTACATACTCAATGTTGGACGGCGAAAGTCTATATTGGACGGCAAAAATGTATATTGGACGGGCGGGTGCTTATCAGCAAATCAGAGCGTGTGTTACATGTGGGTTTTCCCCACTCTGGTTTTCTCCTACATTCATTGGTAAATAATATAGCAAATGTTGGATGTTGAGAGTCGTCCAATATACAGTTTACGGGATTCAGAAATGTCATATTGACCTCGGCTGCGCCTCGGCCAATATGACATTTCTTCATCCCGTAAACTGTATATTGGACTCCTCAACATCCAATATTTGTATAATGATATATTTACATATGATATAGATAAGTGGAACATGGCATGTATTGAATTGTTACCCATATGCTTGAAGATATTAAATGTACACTGGTGATGATAATATGGGCCTTCTCGTGATATAGGTCCCGATATCGGGGATCGGGATATTGGCACCTGCGATGAAGCACTTATGAGTGTTGTTGACCCTGGTAAATGGTCGTGAAGTCATAAGTGGTGAGTTTCTTAAGTGTATACGTGTTTTCAACCGACAAATCCCTCTGAAGACAGTCATACATTGTTGGTGTTGTGGGTTTTCATTGTTGGTCGTTTGTGCCATCGACATCCATGAAAAACGGTCAACTGTGAAAGTAAAATCATGCCATCACATCTGTCGTTTAGGAAGAAGAATATACGCTAAACGCCGACCACAATTTTTATATTGGCCTCTGTGTATAACCTCGTGAATTAGGTCCCGCTTTGTAACGAAATAAAGGTGCACCATGTACGTTTGTCTCTATATAACCTCGTGAATTAGGTCCCGCTTTGTAACGAAATAAAGTGCACCATGTATGTTTGTCTCCCTATATAACCTCGTGAATTAGGTCCCGCCCAATACAATATTATCCTTAATTCGTCAATGAGACGTTCCCCCCCAAAAAAAAACTACACCCCATTTTTTTACTCTAACCCCATCAAGTTCGTCGCCCTCTTCAGTGTGTACAGTAACTTCGGCCTAATATTACTATAAAATTTACCTACTGGGCCTCTCTATATAACCTCGTGAATAAGGTCCCGCTTTGTGACGAAATAAAGGTGCACCATGTACGTGTGTCTCTCTATATAACCTCGTGAATTAGGTCCCGCTTTGTAACGAAATAAAGGTGCACCATGTACGTTTGTCTCTCTATATAACCTCGTGAATTAGGTCCCGCTTTGCAACGAAATAAAGGTGCACCATGTATGTTTGTGTCTCTATATAACCTCGTGAATTAGGTCCCGCCCAATACAATATTTTCCTTAATTCGTCAATGAGACGTTCCCCCCAAAAAAACTACACCCCATTTTTTTTACTCTAACCCCATCAAATTCGTCGCCCGCTTCAGTGTGTACAGTAACTTCGGCCTAATACATTAATATGAAAATCACCTACTGGGCCTCTGTTTATAACCTCGTGAATTAGGTCCCGCTTTGTAACGAAATAAAAGGCACCATGTACGTGTGTCTCTCTATATAACCTCGTGAATTAGGTCCCGCCCAATACAATATTGTCCTTATTTCGACAATGAGACGTTCCCCCCAAAAAAACTACACCCCATTTTTTTACTCTAACCCCATCAAATTCGTCGCCCTCTTCAGTGTGTACAGTAACTTCGGCCTAATACATTAATATGAAAATCACCTACTGGGCCTCTGTATATAACCTCGTGAATTAGGTCCCGCTTTGCAACGAAATAAAGGTGCACCATGTATGTTTGTGTCTCTATATAACCTCGTGAATTAGGTCCCGCCCAATACAATATTATCCTTAATTCGTCAATGAGACGTTCCCCCCAAAAAAACTACACCCCATTTTTTTACTCTAACCCCATCAAATTCGTCGCCCTCTTCAGTGTGTACAGTAACTTCGGCCTAATATGAATATAAAATTTACCTAGTGGGCGTCTCTATATAACCTCGTGAATTAGGTCCCGCCCAATACAATATTATCCTTAATTGATACATTGTACAACATTGATCCATCAGTTTTCCTTTATTGTGTATTTGCATATGTATCATATGCAACCATTAAAGTATTGATGACGTGTTGTCCTGTGTCTGTATTCATCACCTCCTCAAATAGGTCCCGACGAAATAAAGTGTAGTCGGTGTTTCTTTAACATTCAAAGATTCAAAACAAATTGTCATAACTTGAAAGGTATTTGGCGTAACAAAATAGACGATGTTTCAAAGGTAGATGTACCGTTTCCCCGCGGGACCTATATCACGATAGATCCAACTTCCCCGCGGGACCTATATCACGATATGGCCATAATATGATTATGATCGATGGATGATAGCCCATAGTTAGTAGCAACCTTACCCCTGGTAAGCACAGTGTGGAGGAGGTATGTCAGCCTAACCACGCTCTGTAGATACCGTCACCTAGAAAACGACAACAGTGCACACAATGTACGTTATGATAGATGATCGCGCAGTTCGCAGAATATCGAGTAATCGCACGGCTACAATGTTTATTCGGTGGTTTTAGATATTAATGTTCATCTTTAGATTCTGTCATCTGAGTTATACCCAGTTTAGAACTGAAGCCCAGAACTAAGAAAGTCGAACAAAACTGAGCAAACCTGACACTTGAAATAACCACAGGATTCTTACTGCATGGCTCATATTACACACCAGATAGTTTGCGAGAACCCTTACCGTGAAATGATGAAATGACATGTATTAAATGAGCAATAATACGATGGATGATGTTTGATTTTCCATCAAACATTTGAAAAGACAAGTCAACATCAAATTCAAGATGGCGAAAGCGCTATATAAACAGCGACACGGAATGAGACCGATACACAAGTGAAACAAAGCGCCATGAAACTATCTAATGATTCGGTCGCGGTGATATGGCGGCGGTAGCCCCTATCACAGAAATTATAATTGGCTTGTGACTATGTGTCAATTTCTGACATTTAATTCTTCTAGATTTCTTTGAAAATCAATGCCAGCCCCCTAAGTTGGTCATAATTTATTCTTTGTCAGTTATTTTCACCATCAGATGATTATGGTGTCAAACAAACAAATTTCATTTAAAAATAGACAACATTTGATCTATTTTAGTGGTTTATAGCCATTTTGTCGGTTACCATGGCAGCCAGAATGAGGGTGTACACCTGCGCCACCCATGGCGAAGTAGCCTCATGGCCTGTGATCACATATTACTGGGCTCATTTAAGTATACTATCAAAGTGAATACATTCAATATGCTTGAAAATACAATCAATGTAGCTAGAAAAAAATCCTTCATTTTTTGTCGGATTTTGACTGGCGCTGGTACTCTACACTGTACATTTGCCTAGATTTCTTTACTTTATTCACCCCAATAGTTTTGATGGGTTAGGAATTTAAATTTTATGGATATTTCCATTGGTTTGTGGATAAATGATGTGATTTATGATCAAAAATCAATGTGTATGAGGATCACAAGTTCGCAACCATTTTGTTTTGCTTGTTTGAGCATTACCGTAATGGCCCGAAATACCGCCCCGGCGCTTAATAGTGCTTTATATGTTTCAGCCCCGGCGCTAATACGAGACCGGCGGGTAAACGAGACCGGCGCTTAATAATACAATGAGCAAAAACGATATATTTTGAAAGCTTGTGCGCGTGAACGCACCGATTTTCTTCACTGTATTTATAGTGATATCCAGCGCGCGGTGCATGGCTGGAAGGGGGGGAATGAGAGTTGAGGGCATAATGACGGGCGGTTGCATCGAGGATGGTGTTAATCCAATGGCTATGAACAGCAGATACACGGTAGATAAACTTATAAATTATAGTAAAAATACATCGTGATGAAGCTTGCAAATTCAATAGAAAATCTACCGGTGCTGGTACCTGCCGATATTCTGTAAATCAGTCAGTTTTTCAGAGAGTTTGGATTTATTATGATATCGGTGTGTTACATGACCGGTTCATACACAGACCTACTGCATACGTTATGTGCGTAGTAGATGTCGCATGGCGCCGCAATACATGCAACCAATAAAGATATATGGTAATGGTTATTTATATTATGCTGATATAAATGTAATGTAATGTTGGGTCTTGGGGAATGGATATCAATAAGTTAGTCAGTACAATTATATATACATGCAGCTGCTCAATTGCAACACCTAATTGGTTAGCAGGTGTTCTATTGTCATATTCAAAATCTCATATCGGTAAGTAAGAGTCAGTTGTGTTGTTTCACACATGTGTAATCGATTGCAATCACCGTGGGACTCTTGTGTGCTACGTGCACCGGTACATAGACTAACACCCGGCGGTTATTTGAACGGGCGCTAATTCGAGACCGGCGCTTATTCATGCTTTTAAAGACTTATCCCCGGCGCTTAAACGAGGCCGGCGGGTGAACGAGAACCGGCGCTATTTCGGGCCATTACGGTATTCAGCTATTTTATTGGTTACCATGGCAACCAGAATGAGGGTGGGGGTGACCACCGGGGTTGAGTAGCCCAAGGGTTTGTGATTATATATCATATGGGTTATGTAGGTATTACACCATATAGTTTTCTACTATAGTGATTGTTGAAAATACAATGTCTGTATAGATCCCAATCACCAAAACAAATCCGGGGTATACGGGCTCCGGCCGCCGCCGGGCTGCGGCCCCCGTGTTATAGCCGGGGTGCGGCCGCCTGTTGGAGCCGGGGTGCGGCCGCCTGTGAGATAGATAAAAGACGGAACGAACACGCAGCCAGACTAAATAATCGCTTGCGTATTGAAACCTCATTGCCTTTAGTCTGATATACTCCATTTATTTGCAGATTCGCGTGGATTCTCCTGGCTGATGTCGGAGCGTAAACGGCGAATACTAGGATCTAACCAGATGGACAATGCAGAAAACCATGAACGACATCGTTGCTAGTATCGATGTCGTCGACCCACCATTCAAATTAACTGTATCAAATAAAGCTGATTACATGAACATAGTACTGTGTAGCCATAAATTGAAATAAAAAACTATTTGAATTATTCAACTTGTCGTGTTTTTGTCAGTCTAGGTGTTTATACTTTATGTGGTATTTTGTGGATGCTATACAATTAGGCATAGATGAGATTTTAACGACGTCAACGGAAACCATAGGAAATATATTAAACGATGTATAAGAAACAAAAATAAGAAACATTACGATAGATTAAAGAAAAATGGAAGAGACTTCAACCACATATTTAAAACGAAACTAAGATCATAGAAAAAACTTCATAATCAAATACATACGGTCAATTTCAAGACCTGCCATATTAACCACGTATACGTATGGAACATTAGAATATTTAAATTAGATGTTGATGAAAATTTGATTTTTAAACATTGGACAACAAATATATTATGGTTGAAGGTACACGATTGAAATACACGGTAATTGCCATCAACTGCGAAGAAGCCACCCAAACAAAGCATTATATCCATCAACTGTCAGGAAGCCACCCGCGCAAATGGTTAACCATGCATAAATTGAGAAGCCACCATGTACGGTGATGTAGAATAACCCGAAACTGTGAAACTGTAAGCCATTATTAAAGTAATCAATTAAATAGATCTGAGCGGATTAATTATCAACAAATGCCGGTTGAGGCGACTCAACCGAGTGGGATTCCAAGTAGTGAAAGACCCTTGTATAACTTGTAGTTCTAGTGGTATTAGTATTCTATGAATTCTGTAGGCTACAGCTTGATATTGTCTGAGGATTTTGTATATGCAGTTGTCGTATATTTGTTAATCGATACTTTTGGGTATGAAATTCGCAGCAATGAATAAATTTTCATCCTTGAAAAAGCATTGTGTTATCAATTATCAGCTTTTGCATATGTAGTTGTCGTATATTTTTTAATTGATACTTTTGGGTATCAAATTGGCGGCAATGAATAAATGTTCAACCTTGAAAAAGCATTGTGCTATCAATTATCAGTTATCAATATCTTCATGTCACGCTTACTGGCGTGTCAAAATCATGAGGATCAACAGGCGGTGTTAAAACAAACAATTAAGGTCTAATCAATCAACCGTTCACCACGATGGGCGCCGGTATCTTGTATTGATTTGTATAGGCGGCCGCAGCCAGTCCACAGATAGCGCAGCCGAGGTGTGACCGCCTACCTCGGCTGCGCTATGTCTATATGTTTGTATAGCGGCCGGAGCCCGGCAGCGGCCGGAACCCGGGTAGTCCAACAAATCCAGGCTCCAGGAGTTTGTATTGAAAGTAACACAGACCCAGGAAGCTGGACGTGAAAAAAGTCAGTCCTTAAACGGTTAAATGTTAATTGAGGCTTCTGCTCTGAAAAATGTGTTAAACGAAGTGAGCGTGTTTCGGCTGGTGGTCTGGAGCTCGGTGAAAAATCCCACAAGCCAGAACCCTCTGTGGTAACTTCCTGGTTTCTTGGTTAAGAATAGCCTGGGAGTCTACAATTTTTCTACAATTTAACCATCGAATTGGAAATTTCGATTATGCCTCTTCGTTTTTGCCTCTTGATTTGGGGGAATTTGGTTATTCTATCACTTTAAATTCCACACAATTAAAAAGTAATAGAAAACCAGTATAACCAGGTCGATACATTAAAATGCTGTTGTGGGGCACGACCTGGGCGGGTAATGATCAGCTTACCAGTTGGCTGGAGCGATGCTATTCCCGTGTTGTCGGTCTGGTGTCCAAGTAACTTCTGGTTGTCCAGGTCGAGTTTCCGGCGGTTGTTACTGACACTCGCGAGGTGGCAGCACTTGCCGGGTGAAGTTCCCCAGACTAGACTGGTACGGTCAACCCGACTTGAATCAGGTATCCCAGTGGCAGGTCATTTCACCACACTCTCCTCCGGTTTCTTTTGGTGACGAGCAGGGTCTGAGGAAAAGTACTAGCTAGGACTAGTGCTGTGGAGGGTGTCGGCAGATGTTCATTCTGATGACCGATACTGGCTAGGACCAGTACCGGGAACGGTGCTGGCTGGGACCAGCACCTCGGGTTCCACGGGACCTACAGCCGGAAGAACCGCATGGCGTTGCGGCATCCCAGTTCCATGATCAGGGCAGCTGGCAGGTTTTTTGCTTGTCCGACGGAGATGGCCACTAGATCCAGTTCCCAGGGATGAGCTGACTGATACGGAGCATCCGACTCCAGCAGGATACGGTCCAAATCCATAGCCTGGATTAGCGGTGTTTGATCCTCGTCGCGGATTTTCTTCCCGAAGCCGAAGACGACATTGGGGAAGGCTGCCACCCACAACGGCATGTCCTGTAAGCTATGGAAACAGTGCTCGGCAGGTACGACCTCCCCTAGGATTCGGATGCAGTCATCCCGGGCGGTAACAGAGTTGGCGCGATCCGGTCGGCAGTGAATCACGAGTGGCTTGTCCATTTCCACTGCTAGAGCACCCACCTCGCGAAGGTATTTCCGCTGGAACCCTCTCTGGAGCGGGCAGGAGTGGTGGTAGTAGTCGAGTCCGACCTCGCCTAATGCTACACATGTGGGTGATCTGGCGGCTTCTCGAAGCTTGGGGAAGTGGCCTAACGGCAGCTGATCACTAGCCACGTGTGGATGAGCTCCGAGTGTGAACCGCAGGCGGTGGTCCCGTATCAGGATTGGCAGGAAAGTGTCGGCAGAGGGAAAGTTGAGGGAGACGATCAGCCGATCCAGCTCGAAGCGTGAGGCGTGGTCGAGGCGTGTGATGCGCAGCCGGTCTTCCAGTTGATGCCTCGAGTGTACTCGATGGCGATCCAACAGTTTTTCTAAATGTACGTGGCTGTCGATTCCGTACACTGTGATGCACCGTTCCGGATCCTCTAACGACGCCCGACGGAAGTCTTCACGCTGAGGTGGAGAAGCCTCCTGCAGGAGCAGCAGCACGATCTTCCAGTGGAAAAGGGTCTCCAGGTGTGATGGGGGCTGAATGGAGTAGTTCACAACCGAGCGAGAACCCGGTTGCAAAGCTCTGCCTAATATGCTGAGGCACAGATGTTGGGAGGTGGGGATCTCTCCAATGGCGTCAGGGGGAAACAATTGACGACGTCGAACATCAGCAAGCAGCTCGCCGGGGGTGTCGAGGCCACTGTAGCGAACAAGCCGGTCTAGCAGCCCTTTCATTGAGGCGATCCATGCACGGAGGCGGTTTCCGTCGAAGACCGTGTCGTGTCCCTCCCCGTGCCTGGCCCGTAAGAAACAGGCGGCGCTTTCGTTGGCGTGGCAGGACCAGCAGGCGTGCTCCGGCACGAAGAACCAGGGCATGTGGAAGGCCTCTACGTGGCGGCGTAGCTTCGCTGTCTTCTTGTCACAAATAGGACACCACGAGCGACGGCTTGCTTGAGATCGGTGGGCGGACGTTGAGGCGCTACCCTGGCTCGAACCAGGTAGGTTCCTCCTTTCGGGTCGTGAGCCCTGATGAGAAGCGGGTGGATCTCCCAGACGCTGGTGCACTGGAACACGGACTGATGCTGGGCGTTCAATCCTTTGGTGCAGGCGAGCATCACTCCTGGCCGACTGCATTCCAGATCCAGACGCTTGATTGATCCGTGACTCTCTCCTCGGAGGGTTGCGGGTCGTTGGTGGAGGGTCCCGTGCCCTGGCCCGGCTCGTACCAGACCGTACAGGGTGGCGGCCACGAGATCTACCACGAACCGCATGACCCCTTTCATGACGCCATTCGCGTGCCTCCTCCTCCTCCTCTTCCTCTTCCTCGTAATCAGGACGAAACTTCGATTCATCCATCGAATCCATTTTATAATCTAATAAAGGGAATCCTCATTGGAATCATGGTCGTATTTGCAGCGATTTAATTCATCCGTTACTAATATTAAGATATACCAGCTCAGAACCAGTATTGTTTATCAATTAAATCAGTATTATGTTCGGAAACACGGATTTACCAGGGGGAGAATCAGCACCCTTTACAGATTTGAGAATAAAAAAAAAAAAAATAATAATAATAATAATAAATTCTCAAATTAAATGACATACATTCTCACAGCTTCCAGAGCACGTATTCACAATGCAGATAATAAAACCATCACCTGTGTGATATAACAAAACTTGAATATACATATTTTACAATGTATGTACACCAATGTTCAGAAACATTCGTAATCATCCAGCCGCAAAGGTTTCTGTATTCTGCGACCACGACGTGTAGTCGTTATCTTCTCTTCGACGGTAGTGTCATCACTATCAGATTCCGACGAGAGAGATGGACTTCCCGGGTCTATGTCGATTTTACCAAACAACTGCTCCAGGGGAGTAGATTCGATTGCAGAATCAGGGTCATCTTCATCGGATCGATGATGGTTTTCAGAGCCACCTAGCAAAAGGCTTCTTTTCCTGCGAATCCAAAGTGGAATATTGCGATCTTCACAAACCCGCAGTCGATCACTGTGAACCACTTTGCTTCGATCTCGGCGTCCTTCAATCGCATACAGCACTGGAGAGTGGGCTTTGACTACCAGGTATGGTCCAGTGTAGACTGGTTGGAGCTTACTGCTTCTCCCGATTTTAGTGCTACTGTCCAATAAGTATACAAGATCACCAGGTTCATAGGTGCGCTGTCGTAGCCGCTGGTCATAAATGGCCTTCTGACGATTCTGCTGAACCTGTAGAGTTTCTCGGGCTCTGTCATGTACCTGATGCATGTTCTTCAACAGAGTCTGTATGTATTGTGGAGGTTCCGTGGGCGTGGATGATCTCAAGCCGAACAACTCCTGAGGTAACGACACTTCCCGGCCCAACATCATCATGTTTGGAGGAAAACCTGTTGAGCGGTTCACCATGCTGCGTGCAGCCATACCCACAAAATGCAGGCAAGTATCCCAGCTTGTTTGATCTTCTCCAATGCAGCACCGTATCATCTGCAATACCAAACGGTTATACCGCTCCACTTGGGCGTTGGAGCAGGGGTGATATGGTGTGGTCCTTGTTTTGGCAATCTCAAGGGCGTGGCACATCGACTGAAAGAGAATACTTTCAAAATTCCGACCCTGATCGGAATGTAGAAATGTCGGAATACCGAAACGGGCTAGAACCTGTTTTATCAACACATCTATTACTACTTCCGCTGACTGTTCAGCTACTGGATGACACTCTAACCACTTAGTGAATTGATCCACTATCATAACTACGTATTTATTTCCTTTGTCACTCTCGGCGAAAGGACCAAGAATGTCAATATGTAACCGTTCCATGGGATACCCTGCATGGCAGCTTCCCAGACGCGCTTTAGGTTTAACAGAAGGTTTCTTGCTGCGGTTGCAGACGTCACACGTACGAACATAAACATTGATGTCTTGTCGCATTTTTGGCCAGTAGAAGGATGATTTGAGACGGTCGAAGGTGCGTTGTTGTCCCGGATGTCCTGCAGATTTCTTGTCATGAGCCAGGTCAAGTAGTTCGGCTCTTAATGATGAAGGAACCAATAGTTTAGGCGAAGAAGTTTCTCCGTCGATCCAGAGATAATACAAGACACCATCCCGAACCTGTAGGAGGTCATGATTTGTCCAGAGACGTTTTACAGTCGGACCTTTGAGAGAGAGTTCTTCGGGAGTTGGAATGTAGTCAGTCTCAATCCAAGTTAGCAGAGGACCTAGGGTCGGATCGCCAACTTGTGCAGTTCGCAACTCTTGCTTGGTGTATTTAGCTAGAGACAATGAATCTTCGGCATTGTTAGTTGGAACGTCTGTGATGTCAGTAACGGAACGGACTCCGATGGGAACAACGTCGTCAACGTCTTCTGTGAAGCGACCCCAGTTGTCATGTGCTCGACGACAATAAGAGCATCCCCCACAAGGTAGAGACGCCGGCGATTTACCAGCATCATAACAGTTACACACAGTAGTAGAATCCGTCATTCTCGAAAGAACATCAGCATTTTGATGTTTTCGACTGCTTCGATGGAGGATTTTCATGTCGAATTGACTAAGTTCTTCTAACCAACGAGCCAGTTGACCTTGGGGATGTTTGAAACGCATCAACCATTCGAGACTATGATGGTCTGTTCTCACGATGAACATCCTGCCAAGTAGGTAGTGACGATATTGACGAGTGAACATCACTATGGCTAGCAACTCCTTCCTGGTCGTACAGTAGCGTTTTTGTGCGTCAAGCAACGCTTTGCTAGCGAAAGAAATTGGTCTTTCAACTCCATCTTGAACTTGGTACAGAGCTGCCCCAATAGCTACATCAGAGGCATCAGTGTCGAGAATGAATTCTCCATCTTTTTCAGGGAACGCTAATACCGGATAGCTAGCAATGGCTTCTTTCAGGGTGACGAACGACTGTTGATGTTCAGGGAGCCAGTCTAAGTTTTCAGGAGCTTTAGATCCAGTGAGCTGATAGAGGCAATGTGAAATCGAGGCATAATCTTGAAGGAAATCACGATGGTAATTCATGAAGCCAAGAAATGCAGAGAGCTCTTTTTTTGTGGACGGACGAGTCCAATTTTCGATGACACTTAGTTTCTCTTTGGAGACGTGCACTCCTTCACCATTAACACGTCGACCGAGGAAGTCTACTTCTGTCTTGAAAAGGTGACATTTCCTGGGTTTGAGTTTGAGATTGTACTCCCTGAAACGTTTGAAGACAGTTTGCAGATTAACAATGGCTTCTTCTAAGGTTGCTCCCAGGACGATCACATCATCGAGGTAGGCTAGAACCTCCCTCCAGGTCAGACCTTGTAGGACCAGAAACATCCCTCTCTGAAATGTAGCTGGTGCATTGCAGAGACCAAAGCTCATTCTGTTGTGTTCAAATAAGCCATACCGGGTAATGAAAGCAGTTTTCGGTCGATCCTCAGGTTCGATTTCAATCTGCCAGTAACCCGCAGCTAAATCGAGAGTGCTGAAATAATGAGCGCCACTTAATGTGTCGAGACAATCTTCTATTAGGGGGAGAGGAAAGGTATCTTTCACGGTTTTGGCGTTGAGTTCCCGATAATCAATGCAATATCGGACCGACCCGTCTTTTTTTCTGACGAGGACTGGAGCGGAGGCGTATTCAGAGTTGGAAGGAGAAATAACACCTTCACGTAACATACTCTGCAGATGTTGTTCTTCTTCAGCTTGGAAACTGATTGGTGTACGACGCATCTTCTGTTTCACAGGAGTTGGATCATGTAGTCGAATGTTGTGGCGAATGTCAGAAAAACAACCCAGATCTAGATTGTGACGTGCGAAGACGTCAGCAAAGTCGGTCAACATC
Source organism: Terebella lapidaria (assembly GCA_949152475.1). Lineage (NCBI taxonomy): Eukaryota > Metazoa > Annelida > Polychaeta > Terebellida > Terebellidae > Terebella > Terebella lapidaria. The sequence goes on along the minus strand of OX424566.1, from coordinate 20,490,715 downwards.
GCGGCGACCCGTTGGTGATGTTCTGGTGCTAGATCAGTGATGCTGTCAGCGTAGAGCCCTCGTACATGCTCTGGCACAGTGTAGTTGTTGTCACTGGGGGCCAGGCTTTGGATGGCATAATCACCGTTGGTGCACGGTAGGTTGTTTCCATTCCTGGGCGCCAGGGAAGCAGATTCTGCGGTAGCAACTGTGTGTCCCTTATTCAGTGTTATCGGGTCTTTCCCGACATTGATAGCTCTGATTTTGACCGGTTGGGTAGTCTCGACATATATTCGTGGAAGAAACAACGAGTCATGTTGACATGGTTCTATCAACATTGGCATGTCGACATCATGGACGAAACCACACGGTAACCAACAGCTTTCATTTGGAGGCAGTGTTATATTGTTGGAGACAATGACTTGATTTACCAGCTGGGGTGCTGAGGTATTACCTTTTTTCCAGCAGGCGAGCACCTGCTGTTCAGCGGGTTTACCTAGTGTAAGCTGACAATGTTGGAAATCAATACTACTGTCGTATTTCTTCAGAAAGTCATTCCCGAGAAGCATGTCATCATTCAGGGGAGCAGTTACCAAGGTACAGTCATAGTTACGGCTGTTGATTGTTAACGGAATGTTAGTAAATCGTTTCCCTGCTACAAGTCCCTTCTTAAATGCGCTTCGAAGTGTCACGGTGGTGAAGTCAGAAGGCAAATTACAGTCACTTATTACAGATTCATTCAGAACAGTTACATCTGCAGCAGTGTCTAGGATGGCTTGAAGTTTCTGCTGGTTTATCATAACTGGGATGATCATCGCACCACTGGACTGAGGCGTAGTAACTTGTGCTGTAGCGGGGGTAGTTGATGAACCGTCAATGTCAACACTAGGATGTTGATGTCCCGCCATGGACGGTGAGGGTGTTGATGTGGATGTGGATGTGGATGTGGATGTGGATGTGCAAGCTCCTCTTCAACTTCGGAAGAATCTGATAGTAGCGAACAGGAGGACCAAAACGGAGAGGAACCAGACTCTTCGACGGAATCAGAAGCTGAAGTAGATGTTGGTCACCGACACGGTCGTCGCCGTGACGGGGCACGTCGCAACACAACTCCAACAAACCTGCCTCGGATGGAAACTTTCGATGGAGATTTGAAAAAATGGAACTCTTTCTACTTCCAGTTCAAGGAAACTAGCAGAGCTGGTCGCTGGACATACCGTCAGAAGCGAGAACGATTGGCTGGCTGTTTACGTGGAAAAGCTGTCGACTTTGTCCAACACCTACCACGTGCTGTACGCCAGGACTTCCACAGCTTGATAAGAAGCCTCAAGAAGCGCTACGGCCGCAGTGAAACTCCTCTGGAAACCAGAAAGGAGCTACGACAGGCTAAACAGACCGAGACTGAAACTCTTGACGACTTCGCCGACAAGGTGTACGCTTTAGCGGTGGAAAGCTTTCCAACAGGAGACGACCGCTTAATCCAATCAATGGCCGTAGAAGCTTTCTTGCGGGGTTGCAAAGACTCGAGGGCATCTTTCTTGACGATGGAAAAAAATCCTCGAACCATTCCAAAGGCTTTGAAGCTGATGAAGAGGACACAGCAAAACTATCGCGCTGCCAATATAAAGCCGTCTGTTGTACGACAGGTAATGTTTGAGGACGAATTGTTGGACGTCGCCGGGGTATCATTACGATCCACTAACACTCCCACAAACCGTACGTCTCCAAGCAACAGTCCTGTCTCACCAGATAACTCCATGACTAAGTTTCTACAACAGCAACAGCAGATCATGCAACAGCAGCAAGAACAGCAAAAACTGTTCTTGGAATTCCTTAAACAACAGACTCAACGTGCTGGAAACATTGGCTACGTGTGCTACAACTGTGGAAAACCTGGACATTTCATCAAAGATTGCTCCGAACCCAGGACGAAGTTTTCTGACCAAAGACAGAGATCTCCTTCTCCAAGGAGCTCCAATAGTGCACGTCCAAATAGTCCACAGTATAATCGGGTCCAAGCCCGATCACCATCACCTAGTCCACGTGATTCCAAATGTCACGCATGTCAACAAATCGGACACTATGCACGGGACTGCCCTCAGAAGAAAGCCAGTCCGGAAAACTAAACCGGACCAAGCCCTCCGGCCATGGCCTGGTCCATACCTCTTTGAAAGGCCATCAGCGAACCAACATTTTGAGCGTGGATGACAGCAACCTGGTTGTCCAGGTCGAGTTTCCGGCGGTTGTTACTGACACTCGCGAGGTGGCAGCACTTGCCGGGTGAAGTTCCCCAGACTAGACTGGTACGGTCAACCCGACTTGAATCAGGTATCCCAGTGGCAGGTCATTTCACCACACTGCATTGAGTGCATGTGCCAGGTTTGCTCTCTTACTCGAAGTTAGGTACGAGTATATTTTCCTTGTATTAAAACTGGTGTGTCTTTATCAGGTACCATGTATCGCAATTTTTCACCAAATTTCAGAATTATATCTCAAAAATTGAAGAAGTTTATGTTGGCAATCTAACCCAATGTTAAATTTCAGCCCGTACATGAAAAGTCAGAGTTTGCACAAAAAACGCCTTTTCAATGTACGAGTTTTACAATATCTCAAAATAAACATATTTATTTAATATACATCGACTATGCCTTCAGACAAATCAGCGCAATAGGTGCATTCTGTACGGGCATAAACACAATGAAAGCCCTGAATTTGTTGTAATTTATTTGATTTCATTTTGGACTGAAATTTAACATTGGGGTAGATTGCCAACTTTTTCCTTTTTGAGATAGTGTTCTGAAATTTGGTGAAAAATTACGGCATGATACTCGATTCAGACACACAAAATTTCAAGTTGATCCGAATATTCAAAACTACAGCCCAAAAGCGTGTTTCACTGATAGATGAATTTGACTTTAACCACACCAAAAAAATATTGGACTGAAATGTTTTTAACCCACGATATTCGAGATGTGAGAAGGGATAACTATTGAATCAAATCCTGTACACAAATAATATCATTACATACCACTTGTTTTTGCTACAGAACATCCGAAACGAAAATTAAACGAACACCTCACCTTCCAATTTCGTTAGATTCGTGTGTTTCCGCGCGATGCTTGTTTGCCTCTTCGCAACCCGTCTTACTTGTTTGTGGTTACGACAATCAAACCGTCAGCGCCTACGTGAGTAAATAAGAATGAATGTCCTAGACTGTGCAACGGTCGATATATTTTCGAAAAGTTCATGATGCACTCTCTGATATGGATACTACGACGGCGTATTAGGGCCAGGTTGTATGTAAAAAAAAATATGGTATCTAATTCGTGATCTTGAATTACAAAGTCGTGATCTCGAATTACAAAGTCGTAATCACGAATTACAAAGTCGTGATCACGAATTACGAAGTCGTGATCTAGAATTATGTTCTACTGTAGTCCGTGATATTTAAAATTGTTGCCGTATTAGGGCCATGTTATATGTAAAACAAATGTGATCACGGCTTTCTAATTACAAATTCATGATCGCGAATTTACTTATCAATAACTTAAAGTACAAATAAAATGCCAATTATTATATACCTATGGGAGTTGTCCTATTGTACAGTATAGACAATCGATCGTGCGATTAATTCCTGTATTGGAACATACAGGTCATGTGTTAATTGCACGGCGTATCCGTGGCAATGCGCTCAGCAACCAGCGGTGTTTATGCATTTATATTCATGCGCTTGTAACCTGACTTTTTTGTAGGTCAAAGAATTGATAAAAGCACCTCATGTTTTCGTGTAAATAATCACAAATTAATGTCAGAAAATGTAATAGTTTGCTTTCCAATGGATGTACATGTCATTGTGCGGTATATAATAATAAGTTAATCAACTGAATTCAGTGTTTGAGGCACTCGGTCGTGTCTGGGCCGCGGACGCACTCGCAAGCTCGTGCGAGCTACGGCCCAGACCCGACCTCGTGCCTCAAACACTGAATTCAGTCGATTACCTATAATAGTTAGGTGCACTTAAATGCATTATTGCAATGGTTAGAAGTCAATATACATGTAGTCCTCCCAAAGAACACTGATTACCCACAGTTGGCATGACCACTAACTTGCAAATCAGACAATAAGGTTATGCATGATATATTTTGATATTTTATAGTTGAATTATACTCATATTTTTCTAACTCCTTTACACTGTTTTTCGCTAATATTTTTGTGATGCTTAACGCTATCGTTCTATAACTTGGCATACTTCACCTGGGAGTCAAACGGCAATTTGCTATCAAATTTAAGACAGCTATTCCAAAAATTGAAAAAGTTGGCAATCTACCCCAATGTTAAATTTAGCCCTATTATTTAATTTCTGGGCCCGCACACAATTTTGTGCATTTGCTCGGTTTTTTTTAGCGGAGTAATGTTTCAAAATCAACATGTTTGTGTAGAGTACACCCCAGTGTATCTTCTGGTTCAAAGTTACAAGAATATTTCGAATCCTGATGGATGTAAACCAATTCCTCGAATATGCTGAGATTCTCGAGATCCCGTTTTGGGCTGAAATTTAACATTGAGGTAGATTGCCAACTTTTTCAATTTTTGCGATAGCTGTCTGAAATTTGGTAGAAAATTGCCGTTTGACTCCCAGGTGAAGTATGTCAAGTTATAGAACGATAGCGTTAAGCATCACAAAAATATTAGCGAAAAACAGTGTAAACGAGTTAGAAAAATCCGAGTATAGTTAAGTTGTTTTTCACGGGTTCAAATCGTTTTAAGTTCGAATGAAGATATTGATGCAAAATTGAACAATTGTATTCAGCTAGGTTCCACTTTACTCGTAATTTAATGTAGTAATTTTAGCGACTGTAACTCCCGGCCCTCCCGCGCACTACACATTTCCATGACAACATATACAGTACAGGTACAAACTATACGATCACAAGCATAAATAACAAGGAACTCATGTTTACATACACAGGTCAAACCACATGCACTTGCGGCCCCGTTTGTTCAGTACACTCGACCCAGTATATTCGGCCTTGACCTTCACATGCACTGACTTCTAAACATAGAACTTGACATACATACGCCACACATCACGTGCACAGATACAGGCAATGCAAGTCATGACACGCACCGGGGAAACCCACTTTCCCGGTGAGATCAGCATATATTCGGCCTATCACAACACCGCATACACTTGGCGGGAAATTAACAGACTCATGGTCCCCCGGCCCCGCAGATTCTGGGAGTTGGTTAGTAGTCATCCCAGCAAGCAGACGTGTTGAGTTTCGGTCTGCGAAAACTAGTGAAATATATACGAACTGGATACGATTGTAATATAAACGTTGGATATACATATCGATATATAAAGGACTATATAGAAGTTAATTGACTGGGATTAATCATGGACATATAGTCTGAATGCGGCCCTGGTTGTGAGCGAGTGCGACATTGACATTATCGCCACAATAAACAGTTTGAAAAGTAAACTGCCGGCTTATTGAATCCACACAACGACCCCGTCACATCGGCTTGATATCGGCCATGAACGATATTCGTCACATTAATGCCATTCACAGTTCGAGATGAAAACTTTGTAATTCGAGATCACAACTTTGTAATTCGAGATCACGGATTAGACACCATATTTTTTGACATACAACCTGGCCCTAATACGCTTTCGTAGTATTCATGCAAAACGCGCTTTTTTTTTTTGTTCTCGCTTGACATATTCCATGTAATGCTACACATTTTTCTGGAAATATGAACTGGTTGCCACATTGGTAGACGAAGCTCCGCCCACAATGTGGCCATAGATTTATTTGAATTCCAAGAGCTTACTCCGATTACTATTTTCTCCGGGCTATTTTCCAAAATTGTTAACTGGTCACGGTCTATATATTTTGCCATTGTGTGTTGTTTTGCTTCTACAAAATCACTGTTTTCCAAAAAGAGAAAATCTGATGACCCCGTTGCTCTACCACGTACGCCCCATCACCAATATTGTCGGTAACTCTATGGCTGTATCAAGACGTTTGATAAATTGTTCCATGGTTTAAAAATTTCAAACTTGTGTCAATTACACCGCTCCCCCCCCCCCCCCCCCCCCTATACTCTGGTCTACATTTTCGACCTATGTCACACGGGTATTGCTTTTGTTCTTGAACGATTAGAGGCTTTTACAACGCGGGTTGTTCAGTGATATTCCGCTCGAATTTACACCATTTGATCTCAGTTGGTCCCAGTTTCGTCCGAAGTCACTCTTTCATTTAGTCCTTGAACATTACACATTTACATCATGGGAAGTCAGCCCTTTGCGGCCGGAATCTGGGACCCGCTCAGGGAGCCCAGAGCCAGAGGTCATGTTTTTGTGGCAGCTTCCTGGCCTCTCCTGTGTATAAATTCCACATAAATATTCATTGCTGCCTTGTCTTGTCTCTGACATGAATTCGTCAAAGAAAAACGAATCTTGTTTTTCGTCAGAAAAAAACTATTCATGAAACACGCTAACAACTTTATATGCCGTTCAGCTTCAGCCTCAGGGAACCCCGTCCCATATAACACGTTTAGGCCATGAGTCTAATTCAAAAGCCCAAGCCCAAAAATAAATATCCTCCAAAAGCAGCATTTCTGATATATCATCAAAAACAATGAACACTGGCTCAGCATATGTGCATTCGTCTAGCCGCCCACCCGACCATCTCTCTAGACGTCCACTGTATTGAGTCGTCTGTATTCGCGTCAAAATCTGTCTGATGAAATTTCCCCGAAAGCTTTGTTTAAAAGTTCAGTATCTCGAAATTGTGTATTTTTAGGTTACCGGACCTATGGTCCGATAACCTATTGGCATGGCGTTGCGTCCGTCGTCCGTCGTCCGTCGTCGTCCGTCGTCGTCGTCGTCGTCGTCGTCCACATTTTTATCTTTTTTGTTTACAGGCGAATTTTTCTGAAATTTTGCAGAAAAATACTTAAAAATAATTCAAGAAGGAGGTATTTTTTAGTTTTTTTATTTTCGCTTTTTCTTCAAAATGGCGGCCGTTTTAGACGAAAAATGCCTGATTTTGGACTTTGGCGGCCATTTTCTCAAAATCTGTTCAGTAACTTTTTTTCTTTTTGATACATAAGACTCCTCATATGTACTTCTATGATGTCTATAAATTTCGTTGCGCTTGAATCGCTCGAAGTGGGCCATTTTGGCCCAAACTCGGCCCAAATGGGACTTTCCCATGTTAAATTCTCCTATGCCTCATAATGGGACACATTATGCCTAATATCTCATTTGATATTGAGATTAGAGACTAGGAATCAATTGTGGACATATAGGAAATGATATATGCTGAATATTCTCGTGACCTTGAATTTGACCTCTGACCTCAGTTTCAAGGTCAGAGCACAAAATGGCTTATATCTCGCTTATTATCGACTCTACAGCTTAGGAATCAATTGTGGACATATAGGAAATAATATATGCTGAATATTCTCGTGACCTTGAATTTGACCTCTGACCTCAGTTTCAAGGTCAGAGCACAAAATGGCTTATATCTCGCTTATTATCGACTCTACAGCTTAGGAATCAATTGTGGACATATAGGAAATGATATATGCTGAATATTCTGATGACCTTGAATTTGACCTTCGAACTCATTTTCAAGGTCACAGGACAAAATGGCTAATATCTCGCTTGTTATCGACTTTACAGCTTAGCAATCAATTATGAACATATAGGAAATGATATATGCAGATTATTGTCATGACCTTGAATTTGACCTTTGACCTCATTTTCAAGGTCACAGGACAAAATGGCTAATATCTCACTTATTATCGATTTTACAGCTTAGGAATCAATTGTGGACATATAGGAAATGATATATGCTGAATATTCTCGTGACCTTGAATTTGACCTCTGACCTCATTTTCAAGGTCCAAGGACAAACTGGCTCATATCTAGCTCCTCTATTGACTGTATGGCTTGGGAATCAATTGTGGACATGATATAGAAAATGATATACATTGAAAATTTTGATGATCTTGAATTTGACCTTTGCCCCTTCATTTTCAAGGCCACAGCACAAAATTGCTAATATCTCTCTGATTATTGAATTAACAGCTTAGCAATCAACTGTGGACATGATATATGCTTAATGTTATATATGCTGAATATTCTCTTGACCTGGAATTCAACCAGTGACCTGGCTAACATCTAAAATATTAAACATTGTCCGGTAACCTATCTTCGGCCCTTGGCCTAATTTTTATTTAATCGTTTGGGCCAGTTTTATGAATCTTTCTGTGTATTTATGGGTCATTTTGCAGGGGGAAAAAAGGCTATATAATCAAGATCTGTATGATAAATTTCTTTCCTTTCTTTTGCATTGTAAAAGTAGATGTTTATATTTATATATCATGTATATCTATGCTATCCACTGTCACTATCATTGGATCATGCACAGTGGAGCAGTGTGCCCAAATATTGGCCGAAGATGGCCAATTTGTGAAAAAAAAATTGGAGGCTAAAGTTACGAAGATATAGTCCAGATTTATATTTCGAACATGTAGGAAGCCATAATGTGGTGCATCCTTCAGTGATTTCGAACTTGACTATAGATGACCTTGAGTGCTTGAACGAACTCAAGGTTATGGTTGCGCCGAGCTGTGCGGATTGTCCATCGGAGACAACATGCCAGGTTTGTACTGTGAGCATAGAAATTTCTGTGTGGGGCCACAACTTGTGACTCACCTTGGCCTTAGGTTATGGCTTACTCAAAACGTGTATATATGCTTTGCTGTGACGTCACACTGGACGGCAAAATTATGTAAAACGTCCAGTGATTGCTGGTTCTATTGTGATTTCACTGGGAATTTTGCCGTCCAGTATGGCGTCATAAATAGAGGAGAAATACGTTATGATGTCATTTGCAAAGCATCTATTTTGTCAATGATGGAAATAAAGTTTAGATGTTATCAATAAGTGGATTCTCATAGTTTTATGCGGTGCATGTTTTGGCAACTTGAGGACCTTAATTGAGTGTTCAAAGTGTCGGGTTTATTACTAACCGACCATTAGAAACAATACAGCTTAGGTTTGTATTCTGATCATACAAGAAGTGGCGTGTAGTGCATCTTATGGTGTCCTGGGAACTTAACATTAATCAGAACACAATGATTGCTCAAACTCAAGTTTATGGCTACCCTAACAATTAGCCCAAAGGCTAAGATAGGTCACCGGACAATTTTGGTTTGGCCATGGCAGGTAACAGACCTTGAGACCAATCAAGGTTCGCAGTGTGAACATATGACCTTGAGATTTACAAATCTGGACTATCTGGACTCTGACGTCAGGTCATCCTTGTGAACTTCGATGTCACCATTACATGTATGTGTGCGGCATTTGATATTCCCTATGTTCATAATACAAAGATATATCTGGGTGGAATCGTTTAGGCCGCTCAGGTCAATTTACACATTCCAAGTCAGACACTTGGCACTCAAAGACATCTGACGTCAAGTTCAAGGTCATCATTAGTTGTGCCATATATGTCTTGCTATATGTTCATAATGCAAATATGAGCTCTATCTGCAAGCATTTCATCTATAGAGGCAAATCTGGGCATTTTTTGACCCCAAAATGGCTGTTTTGACCTTTCAAAGTCATCGAAGGTCAATCAAGGTCACCACACAAGTTGCCATATATGACTTTCCATTTGAAAGTGCCAATTTCTAAGCTGTATCTCAAGTGTTTTATGAGTACAGTCCTGACAGCTCCCATTATGAAGGAAAAAAGTGCCGAAAATTTTCTAAATCCAAAATTGTTTGTAAAGGGTGTAATTTTGTTTGCCTAGAAATGGCCCAAAATGGATAGTAATGCGATTTGGGGCGAAAAATTTGTTTTTCGCCGACTCTTCAAAAATTCAAAATGGCCGCCACATGGAGATCGCCGATTCAAGGGCAACAAAACTTATACACGTCACAGAGGTATATAAGAGGAATCTTTTTAAACAAAAATCTCAAAACTGATCAGACAGTTTTTGAGAAAATACAGACCAGGTGGAAAGTTGAGCATTTTTCGACCCAAAAATGGCTGTTTTGACCTTTCATGGTCATCCAAGGTCAAATTCCAGGTCACCACACAAGTCGCCATATATGACTTCCCATTTGAAAGTGCCAATTTCTAAGCTTTATTTTCAAGCGTTCTATGAGTACAGTCCTGACAGCTCCCATTATGAAGGAAAAAATTAGCCCAATGGGCTAGTAAGGTTACCGGAGAAATATACAGAGTTAAGCCCAGAAAGTTGAAAGTCAAATTCAAGGTGACCACTGAAATCGCCATATCTCTAACCGTGAAAATGGGATCAAAGGTTAAATTCTAGATCACCAAACTATTCAGCATACGTCATTTCCTATATGTTCACTATGGACCCCTAAGCTGTAAATTTGATAATAAGCGAGATATAAGCCATTTTGTAATCTGACTTTGAAAATAAAATGACTGACCTTGAAATTTAGGTCAAAGGTCAAATTCAATATCATTAAAATATTCAGAATATATCATTTCCTATATGTTCACAATTGATTCCTAAGCTGTAAAGTCGATAATAAGCAAGATATTAGCCATTTTGTCCTGTTGACCTTGAAAATGAGGTCAAAGGTCAAATTCAAGGTCATGAGAATTTTCAGCATATATCATTTCCTATATGTTCACAATTAATTCTTAAGCTGAAAAGTCGCTAATAAGCAAGATATTTTACCATTTTGTCCTGTGACCTTGAAAATAGGTCAAAGGTCAAATTCAAGGTCACGAGCATTTTCAGCATATATCATTTCCTATATGTTCAGAATTGATTCCTAAGCTGTAAAGTCGCTAATAAGCAAGATATTGGCCATTTTGTCCTGTGACCTTGAAAACAGGTCAAAGGTCAAATTCAAGGTCACAAGCATTTTCAGCATATATCATTTCCTATATGTTCACAATTGATTCCTAAGCTGTAAAGTCGCTAATAAGCAAGATATTGGCCATTTTGTCCTGTGACCTTGAAAATGAGGTCAAAGGTCAAATTCAAGGTCACGAGAATATTCAGCATATATCATTTCCCATAAATTCACAATTAATTCCTAAGCTGTAAAGTCGATAATAAGCGAGATATCAGCAATTTTGTCCTGTGACCTTGGAAATGAGGTCAAAGGTCAAATTCAAGGTCATGAGAATATTCTGCGTATATCATTTCCTATATGTTCACAATTGATTCCTAAGCTGTAAAGTCGATAATAAGCGAGATATTAGCCATTTTGTCATGTGACCTTCAAAATGAGGTCAAAGGTCAAATTCAAGGTCATGAGAATTTTCAGCATATATCATTTCCTATATGTTCACAATTGATTTCTAAGCTGTTAAGTCGCTGATAAGCAAGATATTGGCCATTTTGTCCCGTGACCTTAAAAATGAGGTCAAAGGTCAAATTCAAGGTCACGAGAATTTTCAGCATATATCATTTCCTATATGTTCACAATTGATTCCTAAGCTGTAAAGTCGCTAATAAGCAAGATATTGGCCAATTTGTCCTGTGACCTTGAAAATGAGGTCAAAGGTCAAATTCAAGGTCACGAGAATATTCAGCATATATCATTTCCTATATGTTCACAATTGATTCCTAAGCTGTAAAGTCGATAATAAGCGAGATATTAGCAATTTTGTCCTGTGACCTTGGAAATGAGGTCAGGGTCAAATTCAAGGTCATGAAAATATTCAGCATATGTCATTTCCTATATGTTCACAATTGATTCCTAAACTGTAAAGTCGATAATAAGCGAGATATTAGCCATTTTGTCATGTGACCTTGAAAATGAGGTCAAAGATAAAATTCAAGGTCACGAGAATATTCAGCATATATCATTTCCTATATGTTCACAATTGATTCCTAAGCTGTAAAGTCGATAATAAGCGAGATATTAGCCATTTTGTCCTGTGACCTTGAAAATGAGGTCAAAGGTCAAATTCAAGGTCACGAGAATTTTCAGCATATATCATTTCCTATATGTTCACAATCGATTCCTAAGCTGTAAAGGCGCTAATAAGCAAGATATTGGCCATTTTGTCCTGTGACCTTGAAAATGAGGTCAAAGCTCAAATTCAAGGCCACGAGAATATTCAGCATATATCATTTCCCATATGTTCACAATTGATTCCTAAGCTGTAAAGTCGATAATAAGCGAGATATTAGCAATTTTGTCCTGCGACCTTGGAAATGAGGTCAAAGGTCAAATTCAAGGTCATGAGAATTTTCAGCATATATCATTTCCTATATGTTTACAATTAATTCCTAAGCTATAAAGTCGCTAATAAGCAAGATATTTTACCATTTTGTCCTGTGACCTTGAAAATAGGTCAAAGGTCAAATTCAAGGTCACGAGCATTTTCAGCATATATCATTTCCTATATGTTCAGAATTGATTCCTAAGCTGTAAAGTCGCTAATAAGCAAGATATTGGCCATTTTGTCCTGTGACCTTGAAAACAGGTCAAAGGTCAAATTCAAGGTCATAAGCATTTTCAGCATATATCATTTCCTATATGTTCACAATTGATTCCTAAGCTGTAAAGTCGCTAATAAGCAAGATATTGGCCAATTTGTCCCGTGACCTTAAAAATGAGGTCAAAGGTCAAATTCAAGGTCACGAGAATTTTCAGCATATATCATTTCCTATATGTTCACAATTGATTCCTAAGCTGTAAAGTCGCTAATAAGCAAGATATTGGCCAATTTGTCCTGTGACCTTGAAAATGAGGTCAAAGGTCAAATTCAAGGTCATGAGAATATTCAGCATATATCATTTCCTATATGTTCACAATTGATTCCTAAGCTGTAAAGTCGATAATAAGCGAGATATTAGCAATTTTGTCCTGTGACCTTGGAAATGAGGTCAGGGTCAAATTCAAGGTCATGAAAATATTCAGCATATATCATTTCCTATATGTTCACAATTGATTCCTAAACTGTAAAGTCGATAATAAGCGAGATATTAGCCATTTTGTCATGTGACCTTGAAAATGAGGTCAAAGATAAAATTCAAGATCACGAGAATATTCAGCATATATCATTTCCTATATGTTCACAATTGATTCCTAAGCTGTAAAGTCGATAATAAGCGAGATATTAGCCATTTTGTCCTGTGACCTTGAAAATGAGGTCAAAGGTCAAATTCAAGGTCACGAGAATTTTCAGCATATATCATTTCCTATATGTTCACAATCGATTCCTAAGCTGTAAAGGCGCTAATAAGCAAGATATTGGCCATTTTGTCCTGTGACCTTGAAAATGAGGTCAAAGCTCAAATTCAAGGCCACGAGAATATTCAGCATATATCATTTCCTATATGTTCACAATTGATTCCTAAGCTGTAAAGTCGATAATAAGCGAGATATTAGCAATTTTGTCCTGCGACCTTGGAAATGAGGTCAAAGGTCAAATTCAAGGGCACGAAAATATTCAGCATATATCATTTCCTATATGTTCACAATTGATTCCTAAACTGTAAAGTCGATAATAAGCGAGATATTAGCCATTTTGTCATGTGACCTTGAAAATGAGGTCAGAGGTCAAATTCAAGGTCACAAGAATATTCAGCATATATCATTTCCTATATGTTCACAACTGATTCCTAAGCTGTAAAGTCGATAATAAGCGAGATATTAGCCATTTTGTCCTGTGACCTTGAAAATGAGGTCAAAAGTCAAATTCAAGGTCACGAGAATATTCAGCATATATCATTTCCTATATGTCCACAATTCATTCCTAGTCTCTAATTTCAATACTAAGTGAGATATTAGGCTTAATGTGTCCCATTATAAAGCATAGGAGAATTTAACATGGGAAAGTCCCATTTGGGCTGAGTTTGGGCCCAAAATGGCCCACTTCGAGCGATTCAAGGGCAACGAAATTTATACATGTCACAGGGGTACATAGGAGGAGTGTCATGCTGAACAGATTTTGAGAAAACGACCGTCGAAGTCCAAAATTGGCCATTTTTCGACGAAAACGGCCGCTCTTGAAACCAAGGTCAGAGGTCAAATTCAAGGTCACGACAATATTCAGCATATATCATTTCCTATATGTCCACAATTGATTCCTAGTGTCTAATCTCAATATTAAGTGAGATATTAGGCTTTAATGTGTCCCATTATAAAGCAAAGGAGAATTTAACATGGGAAAGTCCCATTTGGGCCGAGTTTGGGCCAAAATGGCCCACTTCGAGCGATTCAAGCGCAACGAAATTTATAGACATCATAGAAGTACATATGAGGAGTCTTATGTATCAAAGAGAAAAAAAGTTACTGAACAGATTTTGAGACAATGGCCGCCAAAGTCCAAAATCAGGCCTTTTTCGTCGAAAACGGCCGCCATTTTGAAGAAAAAGCGAAAATCAAAAAACTAAAAAATACCTCCTTCTTGAATTATTTTTAAGTATTTTTCTGCAAAATTTCAGAAAAATTCGCCCGTAAACAAAAAAGATAAAAATGTGGACGACGACGACGACGGACGACGGACGCAACGCCATGCCAATAGGTTATCGGACCATAGGTCCGGTAACCTAAAAAGTGCCGAGATATCTAACTGAATGTGTAGCGTGTACCAAGTGTGCAGGTGTACATGCATCAAAAGAAATAGCTTGATTGTATTTATTTTGCTCTAAATGGATTCCCTGTATATGAAAACCTAAGTATAGACCCCAAAATGAACAACCTAGGTTGACTCAGTCCGAAATTATGGACATTTTGGTGAAAAATTATCTAAATTTGGTGGCCATCTTGGATTTATGGACATATTCATATTATAAATATTTATTTAACCACTGTTTTCTCATGTAAAATGTATCAGGCCCCTACAATAAGCAGCAAAAGGTAACAAAGATTTTATTTTGTAGACCTATGCAGCCTAAAGTGAAGCAATCTCAAAATTCGAGATTTCGCGGAGCGGCCATTTTGAAAAACGGCCCGAAAACCAATTTTTGCAATGGATGCGCAACCGGAGACATATGTAATGTTTATCAGTATTGAAAAACCTTGAGAAGAAAGTTGGTTTTGGAGGATCATGGGGGGGGGGGGGGGGGGGTGCATAGGGACCCCCCGCACATGCCCGACTACATGTAGAGATCAGGTTTGTATGTGGTGCTTTGTTTCGGTGATACTGATCTTGACCTAAGACGACCTTGCGTGTTCAAACTCAAGGTCATGCTGTCTTCTTTATATGCATATTGGTCAATGTTGTGAAACGGTATGATGATACAGTTTAGGTATGTTTCTTAAGCACAGTGCATTTTCTGGTGAACTCACCACGAAATAAACATCGAAAGGCCGAGGATGGGGTTATAGCTACCAAAAACAAAACATTTGATAGAGCTTGTGTTTATATGAAGAGCATATAAGTTAAATCTGAGGCTTTTCGTGACATTCAACCTAGAGTGCTGTGAAGGCCAAGGATACAGCTACAGCCTGTAACACTTATATTTGGCTGATGAACTGGTCACATCTGGTCCTGGTGCCAACCAAACCTGCTATTACTGCTCGAAGAAGGGCCACTTATGGCTCCTGTGTCTCGACCTGTTGCAGGGGTTGCGGGCTAGTGGCTATCGGGGCAATATTTCCAAGCCAATATGTCGACGCCTCTCCTTCCGACCAGGTCCCGGTTGTGGGCCAGTGGCTATCGGGGAAATAAGTCTGCATCATCTACAGATGAGCGTGACTGTCTTCGAGTAGATATAACTTCTTCTGGAGTGGTCCCCGAGAATCAGTCTTGCTCCTCTGCTGCTGAGGCAGACAATGAGGATTCGGCCATGAAATTGTGCATGGCAGATGATTCTCTGCAGGTTCAGACTGTCTGCATGCAGGTCCGGGATGCTTGCTGGCACCTAGACCTTTGGTCCTCAAAAGTAAGCCGGGATGCTTCGTGGTAGACGCTGGGTTGGAAGTCACCCTCGCGGCCACGAACACTTACAGGGGGCACCCGCCCTCCACAGCATTGTGCTGTGGGTCTGCTATCAGCTCTACAGGGCCAGTTACAACTGTATCTTTATCAAGGGATTGATTGATTTGCCAAATGCATTTTAAGGGCCAGATGTATATGACAGAGTCGATCGTTGATGATATTGGTACAGCCGGGTATGAATGATAGACTCAATGGGTACAGGAGTCCTGTACCTGGATGCAGTGTTGGCCGCCACTACGTCCAGAGTCAGTTTCCTTTCCCCCATGTGGGGGTCAACGCTTTATAGAACTTCCTCCCGAGGGAACTTCCTCTGCACTCACCTAGTTTTTCGCTGACTTCAGTGCCGGCGAACTCCGGGTGGGGAATGAAGTTCATTCCCTTTTCCGGATGTGCTTAACCTCCTGATGGCATGCACTACAAATGTGACTCCCTTCATATCGTTGTAAACGCGTGCCCGCCACTCGCGCAAGATTCTCCATGGTTGTCCCTGTATTATACCGCTGGTGAGCAATTTTGTCCATGACATGGGACCAATGGGATTTATCTTGTGATAAGTGCAAGAATCTGGATTGTGTGGGAATGACTCTATTCATTTGTAGCAGGAATTCTTGCTCAGACTCTGAGCTGGATCTCCCGAGAAATCTGCAGGTCACCGCAGCTACTAACGTAGCCATCCCACATTCGATCCAGGAATACGGCACAGCCAAAGTGAATTCTCCTCAGATGTGGTATTTTCCTTGTGTGAACCGGTCCTCATCTACTAGTACCTCAGAGTCCGAGTATGAGCGGCAATTGCATGCTGTGGTAATGGCCACTAATTAGCAGCCAAATGTGCCGAAGGTACTATAATGTGAGTTCCAATCCTTGGACAACTGACTTACACCAAGGAGACCCAAGCTCTGGTCTCCAGGTGGGAACAGAAGACTGTGTGTGATGGCGTCGTGTACCGGCGCTATGAGCATCCACAACCTGCCATGTGGCAGCTGGTGCTTCCCACTACACTGCGGACGAAGGTGCCCCATAAGCTGCACGACCTTAGGGCACTGGTCAACCAGGCTTCAAGTAGGCCATATACCGGTTGCAACAATGCTTTTACTGGTCGTTTTGCAACTTGCGAAGATGGTGCACTTATTGTCCTCATTGTCAGGGCTAGCCTTAGCCACAATGAAGGAGAGCACACCTTTCGACCGGGTTGCCTTGAATACACTGGACACTCACAGGGTTACTCACCATGGGTACCTGACTTCTGGCACATCCTGGTGATCTCAGACTACTTCACCAAGTACATGGTTGCCTTCCCGCTGCAGCGCCAGACCACAGGTGAGGTGGCCAGGTTACTGGTGAGTAGATAGGTGGGGTACCATGGCATACCCAATCAGGTACACCATATCACAATTCGAACAATCAGGGCACACAATTCGAAATTGCTCTGTTTCGGGCTTAGCAGAAGTGCTAGGGAGTACCAAGATGCGTGCCATCCCTTACGCCTTGACGGCATACAAGTCGTCACTCCACACGCGATGCTATATGGCGGGTTGTCAATCTGCCCATAATATCATGTATCCAACTGCGGCAGAAACCGGCCCAGCACGACAGTGCGGTCCCGAGTATGTGGAGTGGGTTAGCCATGCTTTGGGGAACACCCTTGAATTTGCACGGGCCCGTCTGGATTATCCTGCCATCCTGCAGAAAGTTGGCTATGACACCCATGCAAAGGGTAGGCCTTCTTCTCCGGGAGGCGACTAGGTGCATTATCAATATCCACAGTATCAAAATCCAACAGGGCAACAAGTTTGCCAAGCCGTGGATAGGCCCATTCACCGTGCTGCAACAGGTGACCGAGGTGGACTGCCAGATCCAATGGGACTCTGGTCCAGACCAGATTCTGGTGGTTCATATCAACAACCTGAAGCAGTATGGAGGTCAGCTCATTCTGGATCTGCTGCTTAAAGATGCAGAGCCGGAAGATGTTCCAATACTGGACACTTCTGGCCAGCATACGCAGACTCTGGACGAGTGATTATGCTGCAATGTAGGTCTTCCGGACCCCAATGATTCGCCAGATGAGGGCCCACATGACCTGCCACCAGCAAAGCTGTGTGATCTGGCAGCACCTCCGGACCCTCCAGATCCCGCGGATGAACCACGGCGGCATCACCACATGCATGCAACATAATGGTATGGGGGAACTGATGTTTGGCTTCTCCGGACACATGATTGATATCCGTCAATCACCCCGAGGTTATGATTTTGGGTAAATCCGGAGGTGTCACACCGCATAATGCTGTGGTCATTACTGTTGTGATCTGATGGCATGAGCGGATGAACACTTTGCATTGAAGCGCCACGACCATGCATCCATCTTTTTGCAGTATCTAGTGCCAAGGTCGTCCGGCAGGTCGATCTGCATCTTCTAGACTGATGTCCAGCGCAGTTAGACCAACGTCTGTGCCGGCCACCACTTTTGTGGATTTGCTGGATACCTGATGGCCAGGAAAATATTCAAGGCCCCACATTACGTTGGATTTGCCTTTGGACGCGGTGGTAGTGTCTCGGTGTGCAGATTGATGCCCGCAGTTCATCTGCATGAATCAACCTGTGGCCAGATGTTCATAAGCTAGTCATCCATATCTCCGAGACCCATGCTCCGTGTCCGTCTGCGTGTCCATGTCCGCGTCCGTGCCTCCGTGAGGCAACCATCCATTCGTCAGTGATTAGCTGCGTGAATGTATCCGTGAAAGTCTTTTCTCATGCTGTGGTCCTATGGTTCCTGCATATCTACGTCAAGGCAACAATGTCCAGTGTAGGAATAATTAGTACAACCATAATACTAGTACTACTGGTACTAATTAATCTCAGTAGTAGATTTGTGAGTGGTTTCCTAACTTTTAGTCATATTTTATATAGTGAAACTTGACCAATATGGCATGCACATCAACTTCTTATCTCATTTGACAAGAAAATAAAAAGCGAACTTCAATAAATCAGATATCTCTTCTATATGAACACTACATGTATGTTTTGGTATGTATCAAGTCCTTCTGTGCAAAGAATCCAAAGATCTAGCAAAAGTACCGGAGACTGAGCTAACTAGGTCAATGAACACCATGAAAAGCCAATAAATCTCACAAACATGCATCCGTGCTCCGTGGAAAATCGCTTTCAGAGCGATTCGTCATGGACACGGACACGCTCACGCAACGGAGGTATGGATGGCAGACAGGCTTTTCTCTATGAAAGGGATTTTTCACGCACACGGCCACGGACGCGGACACGGACGAATGGATGCCTAGCTTTAGGTGCATATGCCTTCCAGCAGTATTTTTGTGTTCGGCAGACACCATTCCCGTTTTAGAGGTACTATCCCGTTCGATCACCAGTGTGTTGTTTTACAAAATTTTTAAATTTAAAGTTTAATTGGATTCCAACACTTGGCACACCATTCCTTTCGGCAGCTGACCTTCCCAAGTCGTCATCCTTTCTGAAGCACCTCGTTCAAAAATTTAGCTTGTTTATTAAGGTTTATCAAAACTTCGGGAGCTAAACAGTCTAGTCCAGTTTAACACAGGGGTCGATTCTCATTCTTCCAACAGGCCCTTATATTCTGATTTTTTTTAATCTTGACTTCGGGTACCACTCACCTTGCTTACTTCTGGTTCCGCGATGTGAGACTTGGTCATGTTTGCCGGTTTTGGGCCAAAGTGGAGCATGCTGGGGACCAACATTAAGGGGGTAATGTGGCAATTTCGCCCAAAGATCGAGACAGACATTTTGGGGGCTCCACTGTTTTATATATATGTGACGACACCCTCGCGCTAGTGAACTGGTAATATAAATACTGTCAGCCCGTACAGATTTCGGGAGGTGTCTCTGAGTTTCTGGACGTGAATACGACGGTGGAATCATGACATGTTCTCCAGTCCCCTCCATTCAGGGTAGAGAAACCTATATAGAGCCCGAGGGACAACTCCATGGGGGTGGGGGGGGGGGACCCGAAGGAGGGGGGGGGGGAGCTTTGAGTTGGCGTTCATACTCCTGGATTGGCAGTGTCTCGCCCTGGACATTACATGTAATTGCTCTGGCAGTTCGTCGGGTTATCTGGGGCTCTATCCCCTTGATGGACCATTGGCTGGCTGGCCAGCAACACACCCGAGTGTTGGTGCACTGGGAGACGCCGTGAGGGCACTGGGTCTTGACACATCGGGCTACATGACAGTGATGTTAACACCTGGATCACTGGCGCCGGTGATGACCGTGCGCCCTAGATCGAGAGCCCCGTGACAAGCCGTGCTATACATAACTTTCTTTCTGAAAGTCCTAGGTTTGTTTATGCCTAGCCTCCTAGTTCCGTAGCTCGGAGGTATGGCGTACTGTTTGAGGAGAAGATGCTGAAAAATAAAAAAAAGATACATCTTGGACATCTTTTTTGTCAATGTATGACAACATATTTTCGCATGTTGTATATTTGTATATTCATCGAATGTGCAGCTGTAGAGCTTATGATACTCACATAAGTTATGTAAAGTACGTTAGGCCATGTTTGTTTTGTTTTTTTTGTTTTTTTTTTTTGGGGGGGGGGGGGGGGGGTCCCGTCAATTTTTTTTTCGAAAAGTACAGCCAGCCAGGAAAAACAACAAACACAGGAAAAGAACACAAACATAAATTTAGTTCAATCGTTGAATTTCCGACTGTCCGCATAGGTTTTGTGCATTTGCTTATTTTTGTGGTGGTAATCTTTTTTCATCAGCATGTTTTGTACGAGACACCTCAAATGTGTCTCCTGGGCGAACATTACAACAATACTACGACTCCTGGTGGTTGTAAACCTAATATAGGGGGCCTACTAGTAAACACGATCAAATACCGGAGGATATATATGCTCAGATTCCTGAGATGCCGTTTTGGGCTGAAATTCGGGAAGACTTTTTTGACATTAGAAGCCCCCAACCCTCTACATGTCTATGTGCTGACTTTTTTATGGAGGTTTCATGCCAACCTATCGACGCACGTTTTGGCATGTAAACGTTTAGATACCTACTTCAAATGAGGATTTTCTTCGTCCTTGACATGAAATCTCTCGAATTGATTGAAAACTTCGACTATTCCACATATATATCAGGCATGAATCGATGTGCTAGGTTTGAGAAAATTACGTAAAATGTTCAAATTATTTAAACATAGCACCAAGGGTGCTGTAGCTTACCGGCAATCATGTGAATTGCGTGGAATGCTGAATACATATATATTGTTACACTGATGTTAAAATCTATATGTTAAAACATGTCGTAAATGTTGATAGAAACACATTTTCTGTATGGACTTTAATACGAAATCAAGTTACATCTTGAAAGATTTTTTTCGTTAATGACAAATTTTCACAGACAGTCGATTCAAATGCAACAAAACTTATACACATCACAAAGGTACATAAGGATAATCCTATACATGATTTTGAGGAAAACTGTCAGAATAGATTTCGAGAAAATGACCACCAAAGGCAAAATTCATTGTTTTTTCGACAAAGAAGGTCGTTTTGACCTTTCAAGGTCATTGAAGGTCAAATTCAAGGTCACCACTCAAACCGCAATATATGATTTCCCATTTGAATGTGCCAATACTTAGACTCTATCTTGAAGTGTTCCATCATGAGATTACTCTGCATAGCTCCCATTATGAAGGAAAAATTGGGTGAAATTTTTTTTTTTTGCTGGAAATGGCTCAAAACGAATAGTGACTTGATTTGGGACAAAAAAATTTTTTTTCGCCGAACCGTCAAAAAATCAAAATGGCCGCCACACGCAGACCCGCGATTCAAGGGCAACGAAACTTATACATGTCATAGAGGTACATGAGAGGAATGGTTTGAAGCAAAAATCTCAAAACTGATCAGACAGTTTTTGAGAAAATGGCCACCAAAGTCCAAAATTGGCAATTTTTCGTCAAAAATGGCCACCAAATCGGCAAAAACGATTCAATCAAAAAAAATTAAAAAAACGTTTTTAGATATTGGCCTAAGGTATGTTCTGACAAATTTATGGGGAAATTCATCATGCCAAAAAAAAGTTACGGACCCGGACGGACGACGGACGACAGACGACGGACGGACGACGGACGACGGACGAAAAACCACGATAATAGCTTATCGGCCCAAGCCGGTAAGCTAAAAACGTCCCAAAATGGCGGAGCCGATGGAAATTGACGTTCCCAGAATGCAAAGCAAATTTTACCACAATCACGCGTATTTTGGAACACAATTTCTGTTCAGCAATTCGTGCATGCATACATGCATGTGGGCATCTGCGTGTGGACATTTTTTTGCGTTATGAAGTAAACACAATGATTCGTCTGCGATGCCACGGCTACATATAGCGTAATTTGACATATTTTATAACATGACAATTAAGCTGGTGTTCTGCGCTGGATTGCGAAGTCTTTCTATTCTTAACTGGTATTTTAATTTGCCCAGTAAAGGCATGTGTTAGGCTATATCTGATGATATCAGATGCAGATATTCCTCATAGTTCCCAACGTTTTGAGGATATTTTAATGAAGTTCCATATCATTTTAGCAGGCGTATCTGTTCCATTGATCGATTTTAAAATAAATGTTTACTTATTAGTAATATGAATGAAGTAGGCCATGTTTTTCATCCTAGTATACGGAAATGAATTGGAATCACGTAGGGGATGAAATTATGGCTTCTCCTTTTCTTTGGGGTGGGGTGAGGGGGGGGGGGGGGGGGCGGGACGGTAACGTTGTGTACGATACATTCAGCTGTCGTGGTGCTGATGATGTGCTCAAGCTCTAATGTCGTCTTCCGCAGTTTGCTGCATTTTCTTGTTTCTTTTGTCATCAGCATGTTTTGTACGAAACACCTCAAATGTGTCTCCTGGGCGAACATTACAACAATACTTCGACTCCTGGTGGTTGTAAACCTAATATACTAGTAAACATGACCAAATACCTACGTAGGATATATGCTCAGATTCCTGAGATGCCGTTTTGGGCTGAAATTTGGGAAGACTTTTTTCATTTTTTTTTTCATTAAAAATTCCGTTTGATTCGAAAGTGAAGTGTGCCAGGATATAACACGGTGCCATTTGGCATCGCAGAAATAAAAATTCGATTTGCAAAAGGAATAATCCGTAACTCAACTTGCGCTAGTCAGAGTAGAGCCCGTGCCGTCTTCAGTAGAACTTATCTTGTACGATAACACCATAATATACTTTTCTGCAGTTTATGAAAAATGGCGGCGTCCAGGTTGTGTGAGGCAGTTGACAGTTTACCTAATTCAGCGAATATCGCAGAAGATCTTGAGCAAATAAAGATCCTGATTGCAAATTTGAGTAGACAAGAACTCAAAGGCGTCGTGGGCAACGTTTCATTTAATGTCATATTCGAGTGCTTGGGAACAAAGATCGAGTAAGTCAGGAGTACCGAGTTGAGGGTCAGGGTGAGGGTGCAAAATGATGAGATTCAGAATGACTGAGCAGTTTTGAACAGTTGAATAGCTTAAAGGAGGACTTCCTATCAAATTCAAACGCAATTTGGTAACATAAGAGTTTCACGCACATGGAGTATTCGTTCAGATGACTTCAAAATCGAAGAGATTATATTTTCAAAACTAGACTCCGTCTACTATCGAATGTATAATCGAAAAGAAACTAAACTAGCGTCCACGCCCTGGAACTGGGGAGAAAGAATGAGTATAGTCGGCGTCATTGGTCTGCGAGCGGTGGTTTTTCGGCGATTACTCCGTCAATATTTAAGATAATCCGATAGAGTTTTGACAGGTATGTTATCTCTAATACACTGAAAAAATTATAATAATAATAAAAAAAATTATATTTAACTTTGAAACAGGTGTAAATTATATGACTTTCATATGTGAACGAAGCTTTGATTTGATTTATTCGGTTTAAAATGCAACATACATAAATATATGAAATATAAATATGAACAGGCATAAAAAACCAGGATAACGCAAAAAAGTGTAGAACACTTGTTTCCATTGTTGGCCCAGAGTATCACATGACAGCCATGGCTTAACAAAGACTAGATTAACATGATTAAACAGTGTATAAATTGTATATCAGTATGGTTTTGTAAACATAATAATAATAATAATTTGAACATGTAAAAAAAAAAAAATAATGATAAATAATAATAATACACTGAAAAAAATTATAATAATAATAAAAAAAATTATATTTAACTTTGAAACAGGTGTAAATTATATGACTAGGAATAGTTATGATGACTAGAACAACAGACCACATAAGAATTAACCGTATATACAAGTTTGTTGTTCCTGGTAAGTGATTTGATTAAGGATTGATCGCATGTGATCGTCATGAACCTGGCATTGACCAGCTGTCCATTCACTTATAATGTAAATATAAAGGTGACAAATTCATGAATTTACACACTTCCAATCAACGTGACACTTTGCCTTTCTGATTGTTAGCCATCAAGGATTACTAACCGAGACTCTGTTTCTTACTAAGCAATGTTAAATTTGTGAAATTCATCGTTTTCATATGGCATTTTCCGACCTATTTCTCAGTCTACAAAATACACTCACAACAGGGCGAGCGAAAGGATTATGCTTGTGCAGCAAATAGCTGGTGAGACCAGTAAAACTCACAGGTGATATGCACTCGGGTGCACCGAGGTGTTTGGGATTATGAATGTTCAGCTCATTGTATTCATCTCACAGAAAGTATAGCCCTAGATATTCTCATTATTTTGACGACAACAAGGAATAAATATATGCAACAGCCAGTGCTTGTCAAGCAGAACACTCGAATCTTCGTTTTGGTGAAACGTATAAAATGATTTATCTAATCATCAAATTGCACAGCTTTCGTGATATCATTTATGAAACCATGTCTCGGTTCATCATCCATGAGTATATGTGTGTGTGCTAGCCAAGTTTTAGGTCAGGGGATTGTATTGTTTTGGTGATTTTGTTACCTTTACTTTCACATTATAAATCAATGGAAAAATGCCTCAGTGCAGTCACCGGTAAGTTACGTGCAATCACACCTTAAAAAGATGAGCTTTAACAGCTTTTTTAAAACTTACTAGTAGCAATGATTGGGTGGTAGCTATACCAACAGGAAGACAATTCCAGGCCTGGGTAACAGTAGCTATAAAAGTAGATTTACCATTTGATTTAACATGAGGTACCTGAAGAGAAAATGCACTGGATCTTGTGTTTATTGAATGTTGAGAACTAGAGTACTTGAAGCCTTGAGTTAGGAACTTAGGGGCGATACCATTTAGAATTTTGAAAACTAGGTTGAGCTTCAACTGGATAACGCGCTTACTCACTGGTAACATACCTGCTTGCCTGTACTCCGCAGCACCAATATGGGTTCTGGCCTGTGCACTTAGAATGTACCTAATAAGTTTATTCTGGGAGACCTGTAGTCTATCTTGGAGCTTTTTGGTCAATCCAGAATACCATGATGTACTGGCATAGTCATAGTGAATCTGAATTAGGGCAGATACAAGTAGTTTCTTCGTTTCTCGTGAGACGTGATTTGCTTGCCGATCGAGAAACTTGAGTAGCATTGGACTTTTTAACTATATTGTCCACTATGCTTTCCCCACTGAGGGATTGATCTAAAGTAATGCCCAGGTATTTAACATGCTGTTGACATGTTAAATTATTGCCAGCACATTGCACGTGAATGGGTTTAGTTTTGACGAGTTTTCTCTTCGTGGCGAAGAGAATGGACTCAGTTTTGCCGAGATGTAGGGAGAGCTTATTATCAATCAGCCATTCCGTGATTGATTCCAATTCCCTTGATAATCTATGTTGGATAGCCTCAGGACTCCTATCTGCCACTATTAGGGCTGAGTCATCTGCATAAAGTAGCAGTTTACATTGAACGGCTGAGGCAATATCGTTGACATAGATTAAAAACAGCAGAGGACCAAGTATAGATCCTTGAGGAACACCATACGTTATATTTACTGGGTCAGATTTGGTGTTCCCCAGTTCCACCAACTGCTGTCTTTCCTGTAAGTAGGAGGCAAACCACCTAACAGCCGAGGAGTGAAGCCCTATCGCTTCAAACTTCATGAGAAGTATGTCATGATCCACCGTATCAAAGGCTTTTTGAAGGTCCAGCAATAATCCCTATGCAATTGCCTTTGTCTCGCTCCGTTTTAATGTAATCCGTCAGGTGGATCAGGCAGGTTTCAGTTGAGAATGTCGACCGAAAACCTAACTGGAACTCATACAGGAGTTCCTTTTCCGAGAGGTAGCAATAGAGTTGGTCATATACTACTCTCTCAAACAATTTAGAGTCTTCGCCATTCAAATACATTGAGATATATTTGCTATATGGAAGTTTTAACCGTAAAATCATTGGTCCAAGCCAATACACATTGATAGAAAGTCCTCCTTTAAAATTAAGGGGCTGAATTCACCAATTTCGATTCCCATTTAAATCAATGGTAAATTATAAAAATTTGAACCCGTATTTCTCAACAAAAAGATTGATATGATAAGATTGATCTATTCATAGTCATCTGATTAAATCTATACCGTAGGCCTATTGGTCTTAATATAACAGGCATCGCCAACCACACTGAGCGTGTCCTTCTCGGGGCCTCAGCGGAAAGGGGTGGGGGGGGGGGGGGGTAACCACCATCAAGTCCTAATACAGTGGCTTGTGCCCTAATAGTAGTAAATCTACGCCCCCATCTTTCCTCTAAAAATGTTTGATTAACCTTGTATTTCACTTCATCATTTCATGTCTTTCTAATCATGCTAATAAACTCTTGGGAGTGTTCCAATCCACATACTAGTATTTATGTTATTCGAATCATATGGTCAATGGAATTGAAGGCTACCAGTACCAGTTTTTAATGAGGCTGAACAGAACCCCTGTCAATTTAGTCCGTTTTCAGATTGGAATTGCCGACCTAGCATACATTCAGTATTGGTAATACTAACACTTCAGCTGGATGTGATAGTTACTTCAATGTAGATATTGCAAACTAAAAATTGGTTTAGATCTGGATATATAAGATGATCACTCTTTGACAGCTCTGTCCTCGTCAGTTTTCATATTATTTTTAAAACAAGAAACCTCCGATGTTTCAGCCTATTAGGTACGTTGTTCGGATCTTTGGTAGATGGATCATTCATCAGTCTGATAGTTTATAAAATGTATACTGTAGGCTGTACATGCAAGACTCCTATTTCCAAGCAGGGTCCCTGGGACTTAACTTCTGAAGCCAAGCGCTGCGAAAAAAAAAAATCACCGGACCTACGTCCAAGGGTCTGGTAAATCGGCCTCTGTTGTTCGGGTTTAGTGAACTTTAGTCCCTGCTCGGGAATAGGACACTCAATGTATGTACATGTATTTCCATTTGGTATTTATCAAACATTATTCTAGTACCTAGATCAAGTACTGGTAGATCTATTAAATCCAAAACTGACAAAGATGGCGATCAAATCCATGTTTTGGGCGATGGGACAGAAAGGGCATACTTGTTCTAGTAACAGCAAAGAGGGGGATACACTCACGGTACACGACTGATGACAACCGTAGACACAATAGAGCATCCAGTTTACATTTAATTGCTGCATTAGCCCTTTGAATTTTCCCGAAACAGAGAACAGCTGGTCGCATGTTGTGATGTGCTGGATAGATTACTCGCCGGTGTGGATCCATCCATTCTTCTGGATCAGTTCCACTCGGAGCTTCTACAAGGACTGGACCATGAATCCCACTCCGTGCAGAGCCTCTGCTTGAGACAGGTACAATCTACGTACAGGAGTACAATGTACACTGCGTAACATGATCCATATGCTCATGAAATTTTATGATGTAGTAGGATTCTGGTCTTGGACATCAATGCTGCGTTCCATTCATGTCGTGCAAATAGTGATCACGAGTTTCCCAGTAGTAAAAACCGTTCCATTCACGTTACGACTGGTGAATTCCCATTTGCACAAGTCGTGAAGTGGGTCTGGGTTTTCAGACTCGATTTGCACGAGTGGGAAAAACATGGCGGCAAAGGGAGAGATTTTGTAAGAGTGCAACATATAAAATGGAAAAACTTAGCTAGTTTTCCCTATTATCATGCATTGATGTTTGCAGTGGTAAAATACTAAACATTGAAATGACGATTCGACTTTTTCCATAAAATTATCAAAAATTTTTTTTTTTACTTTTATTAATTTTTGGCCTGAGTTGGTTAAAAAATAATAGAATAATGAGTGCCACAATTACTTTCATTTACAAGGTCTTATTTTAACCCATAGATACTTGAAGGCAATTTGTATGTGTTTTGCCAATGGAACGCTTCGAACTCGTATTGCACCACTTCCCACTCGTGATCACCATTTGCACGACTTGAATGGAACGCAGCTTAATAAATATACCGGGTATATTGTTTTTTCACTAAATTTATTGAAAATATTGGTGATTTTCAGGGTTTGTTCATCATTTAATGTTTGAAGCAAAATTTATGCACACAATTACACAAACCCTTTATCATGTTTATTTCTCATCATTCAATTCGCAAACATGAACACAAAATTCACAGACTCAAAAATGAAATATTGTAAAATGACTAATTTTGTCGGCTATTAAATTTGGTGGTTGTGAGCCCCACGTTATTTGGCGGTTTCAAAATCACATATATTTCTTATCATATATATAGTTCATTTGGCGGATGATTTAATTTGGCATTTTTTCCCCTACCGCCGAATCCACCAAATAACTCTCCTGCCAAAATTAGTCGTTTTAGTAGGTTTACTGCTGTAGGTACCTTTCTTTACATGATGCAACTCAATGCCTTTCTATAAATGTCATGGCGAAAATTTGAATACATTGTAAGTAAAATATATTCGTGGCTACTGTGGTTACAGACCAAGCATGTTGCAGAGTCGGATCCGCAGGCTCTATCCAGTCACCCAGACATTATCACACGAATCGTCACGATCATCGGACAGGAGTCGCTCTTCATCGCCAAACAAGCAGCCACTGTGCTTATACTCCTCGGTAAGACTTGTTCTACATGTTCTATCATTACTAGTCAGGAATCTGACTTGACTGCTTCCTCAAATGAATACTCGTGTTCTCATTATGTTCAGTTTTAGTTTGGTCTTGTAAATTTTTACTACGCACAAAACGATGTATGCTATGTGCTTCACTTACCCATGATGAATATGTGTCGGTTATTGATAAATATACATGAAAAGTTCTGTGACTATAAGAACTACCATATATGTGTATGGAAACTGTAATTTATGGTAACCATGACTAACGCACACAGCCCAGAGTGCTACGACCCTGGAGAGTCTGTTCCAGTCCGGGCCGCTTGATGCACTACACACGCTAGCTGCGGGAACAGACGATGTTCGTTTCAGAGCTTATGAGGTTAGTCATATATTAATGGTGCTTGGTTTAAGTGTTTGTGTACATGATATTATGATGTGAAGTGTATCTACCATATTAGTGAAGTTTACAAGTGGATAGAAGGTGAACACTTAGAGATGAAAGATTGGGTGAAATATTTTTCAGGACAAAAATATACATGTAATATAATTTCAATCAGCTTAAATTCTTCATGTATATTGACAGAACCAAAAATTATTTGCATACCAATATTTCATGAACATTTTGTACATGTACCAGTACTTTACAATGTTGGACCAATCAAACATGTAAATATTATTGTTTTTTCCCCCTAAAAATAGCTGCTGATAGATATAGCTCGACTCTCCATCGATTCACTTCGACACTGCTCGAGCAGTGGACTACTCCAGAAACTCGTCAACGAGGTTCACAAAGACGACATTCTCGTCCAGCTGAATGCGATAGAGTTGCTAGCGAGGCTCGCCGTCGTGCCACATGGATTGGCGTACTTGGAGGAGCAGGGCATTGTGGGACGGCTCGACCAAATGCTGCAGAACATTCATGGAGACCCAATGGCTGGGTTTCTCACTCCAGGTCAGTGAGATGTTGCCACTTCATATCGATAAGGCCTCCCTCTCCTTGAAAATCATGGCAATTTCTTGTGGGCTAGGCAGTTACCATGGTAACAGTTTTCTTGTCTGTAGATTTTCACAACACTTGTGTACATGCCTGATACGTTTCGTGCCTTTGAATCCGTCCAGCGCTGGTGAAATTTTTCGGTGGAGTTTCCGCTCAGCAGCCGAAGGAGGTAATCCGGCGACACCCGAACTTTCTGCCAATGGTCTTCAGCATGGGGCAAGAGGGGGACAGTGGCCAAGCTGCTCTCAGCTGTGAAACCCTTGGACTTATAGCAAGCTCTGTGGAGGGCAAACGAGTCTTGGAGAGTCACGGTAAACTGAAGGGCTGAAATTTTATTGATTAATCAGGTTTTGATGTGTCCCAGTATCCTATGGTTGAATTCTGGCATCTAATATATACATGTATTATGCGCTAAAGGTTTATTTTCAAAGCACAAGTAAATACTCTATTCACATGATCCAGATTGAGATACTGTATTATAGATATAGGAACTGTATACAAATACTCTATTAATCACAACAGAATCATCATAAATACCACAACAATTATACTAGAGAAATATCTGTAACCTGAGTTTTCGTGTATGAAATAACAATTGTTATGTGCATCCATGAATATTGAAATTTATAATTACATTTAATGAACAGAAAGTTAATGCATTTTTGCGTTTCTGCCTTTAAACTCCAGGTACACAGATGAGATTGTCATGCAAGATGATGGGTACTCTACTAAAGGATCCATCCAACGACGTCAAAGTGCGATGTCTAGGAGCTGTGGAGAACTTGCTGCGACTTCCTGTGAGTAAAAATATACAAGTAATGCTTGTTTCAACGAATTCCATGCAGTTCCAAGCAAGGATAGTCAGATAAAATTGTTTGATTAATTTGTTCTTACTGATGCAATATGCATCATTTGTGTACATGATATACCATACAAACATGTACATATACACCATGATAAATGTATACCTTTGCATACTAGTATAAGTACCTTGTTATGAATCTATGACTTGT
This sequence comes from Terebella lapidaria, assembly GCA_949152475.1. Lineage (NCBI taxonomy): Eukaryota > Metazoa > Annelida > Polychaeta > Terebellida > Terebellidae > Terebella > Terebella lapidaria. The sequence continues at coordinate 20,459,726 of OX424566.1, read as the reverse complement.
CAAATTGTACATAATGAGAAACTTGATATTGTCATGAACTCCATTGTATCGTTATCATCATTCAGACCTATATGCCTACAAGTGATGATGTCTTAATTGCGTGCTTCTTCTCCTGTTAGGTTCCAGACCAGACCACGGACCTCCTCGCCTTGACTGAAAACTGGTATCACAGCCTCTGTGCGGACCCGATGTCCGCTCTCATGGACCTCCTCGAAAAACCTTTCAATGAAGTCCGTTGTGGAGTCTTCCGTGTTCTCCTCTCATTGGCCTCCCAGGCCTGGGGTCAGGCTAACCTCCGAGACCATGCGACATTCTCTGAGTTCCTCTTGAACAGAGGCACGGAAATGATGAAGGACGGCAAAGAACTCAAGTTCTTGATCGCTAAAGAGCTAGTCGAGAGTCCTACAGCTATGGAGGTCATGGGTCGTGTTTATTTCGTCAAGTTGAAAGAGTATGTCCGCGAAGGACCGTTTTTCGTCTTTGCTGAGTCAGCCGTTGCAATGGAAAGCAACAATTGAAATGTAACAATCAATAACTGTCATAATATACATGCGAGTTGTAATAAATTGATGTCCTTCATGTCAAACTGGTGTGCATGTAGTTTTGTACAAGGAGTGTTCCATCTCCCAAAGTTCAGAGTATGAAATAGAGTAGTGATTTTCATGAGCCTACAAGTCTTTCCACTAACTAATCTGTTCAATATTAAACATGGATGTCACAGATGCAGGCTTGTCATCGATTCATGTGCTAAATGCAATTTATAAAATCTACCATAGGTCTGCAACCTAAAAACTTTTCCAAACACCTGAAATTTACAGTAACATTTCAACATGTTTGATATAGAATTACTGGTAGTCCTGAACTATGTTGAACTTAGTTACATTGTTATGCCCAAATCCAATATTCTTGCATTCAACATCTGCAAAACATTTGGATATATTCTGCCCAAAATTAAGAATCAAACTAAAATTTTCTTTGGGAGAATGTTTGCAGGTTATTCTCAAATTGACTGCTCTCTGTGTCTCCACTTGATATACCGGTTTGTTTATACACAACTACATGTATGTCAAACAATGAAATCAGTTCTTAAGATCTTGGTGAAATATCAAACACATTTATTACATAAATACAGGAAACTTCGTTCAATACATAGCACGCTAAAAGATGGTTAGTTTCTTGTGATCACTGCGAGATTTCCGTTGGTTTTGTAGCGAGCCTTCCGACGCTTTCAACTTTCTCAAGTAATCTTCAATAGAGAATATCTTATTCTCTAGCTGAGCTGACAGTAAATGTTCCCTGGAAAAACACACAAGTTGACAGATGTATCATGGGCAGCTGCCTTTAAACGGATGGGAAAAAATTAAGATAATCTTAAAACTGGTACACATGTACTTACTTTCTGCTACTATTTCGATTAAGAGCTTCTTTCAATCTAACAAGCTCTTTTTCAACACTTTTTATTTCTTCGTGTGTTTTAAGCATCTGTGAGAAACAATATTCTGATCATACATGATATGACATAATGCAAATTTTTAATAATAAACATTAGATGATAAAAATTAAACGCCATCATATACCCAACATTAAAACAACATTTTTACCTGTACGTTGATTTGCCGATCACTCCTATTTTTGAGGTCACTTTCCGATATGTGCTGAACTTTTGATGATTTCTTGCTCGCAGATGGATGTGTGACTAGATCGTGGACGTTTCCTGGTAGAAAGTTCATATAAATTTTAAAATCTCTAATTACATGTTACAGGAAATTGAAATTACAGGAAATGTTCTTTGTCATTTGATAAGCTTGAATAACATATGTCTGGATATTTCATCGATTTGAATCTGATATGTCAATCTGATATAAGTACATGTAAAACTCTTCACCTTTCTTTCCTCCTAATTTCTTGTTGATGAAGTCGAACACACACCGCTTGTCTTTGGATACTTTTTTGTATGCTTTTTCAGCGGTTTTGTCAATTTTGGCTTGTTTCCTTTTCTGTTTTTTCATTACATCATAAAGATCCTTATCTGCTGCCAACTCTTTTAACTCCATTATTTTATCCAGCGATTTCCCTGAAACAAATTATAAATAGCTCCAATTGAATGTCTCACTTTCTTAGCTCAACTTTTTATCCAACATACTATTACATGTATGTAGCCTATGGGTAAGAATGAAGGGATTTGAGAATACTCATACAAGTTTTGTGTCTGTTCATCACTCACCAGAGGGCAGCAGTTGTATAGGTACAGGCTCCGACCTTCCCTCCCCGTTCTTTCCGAGACCCTGCCCAAGAACGTACCCCATCCTAGCCATCAACTTGGAGCCGATACCCTGCAAAATTGGGTGAAAAAGGAACAATAACATTGACGATATTCGGAAATTCAGAGTCATGACAGTGAGAATAAGTTTTTATGCTGCTGACAGGACGGGGTTTATAATAATAATATAATAATCAGATTATTCCCCCGTCAGGTGACAATTTGGAATTTGGAAAGCACATTCGATGTTTAAAGGACGGAAGTGTCGAAAGTTCCACATCAAATATCATACTATACATTGTATATTGGAGCACCCGGTGAATACTGTTGAATATTACCTTTGTGTGTGTTTCCCACTCCCCCATCGCCATGGTGTCTGAACCAGGTTGCCATAGCAACACGGGAAGCTCGTCGTCACTGTCAACATCGGACAACACCAAATCTCTGTCTGCTGATGGCGGTTCATCTTCCATTGTTGATTCTATATATTGAACATAAACAAGCTCTTGGAAATCTGTGCTCATTGAAACACATACATGTACAGATGAACAACATGTAGATTATCACTCAAACTGCCAAAATCGTCGTTTTAAAGGTTAAAACTAGTATTATTTACTATACTTACATGTACCTCCATAATACTACACGGGTAACTCCTAACAGCCTACTCAAATTAGGCTCCCCCATAGAGAAACCTCTCATATGGGGAAGAATAAAGAATGACCCCTCCCTTGCTGCCACCAGGGGCAGCACCGTAGCCACTTCCTCCATTCCCAATTCTCCTATTGAAGGAAGCAGACCTACTTATGCCTACTCTATATTTAAGGCATTTCGGCAGAAATGCCTTTATGGTTTTAGCAGAATTTTTTTTTTTTTTTTTTTCTTTCTTTTTAGTTTACCGGACCTATGGTCCGTAACCTATTGGCATGGCGATGCGTCCGGCGTCGTCGTCGTCGTCCGTCGTCGTCCGTCGTCGTCGTCGTCGTCCGTCAACAATTTTATCTTTAAAGTTTACGATCGAATTTTTCTGAAATTTTGCACAAAAATGCCTAAAAATATTTCGAGAGGGAGGTATTTTTTAGTTTTTTGATTTTCGCATTTTTTTCAAAATGGCAGCCGTTTTCGTCGAAAAACGGTCAATTTTGGATTTTGGCGGCCATTTTCTCAAAAACTGTTCAGTAACTTTTTTTCTTATTGATGCATAACACTCCTCATATGTACCTCTGTGACATGTATAAATTTCGTTGCGCTTGAATCGCTCGAAGTGGGCCATTTTGGGCCCAAACTCGGCCCAAATGGGACTTTCCCATGTTAAATTCTCCTATGCTTTATAATGGGACACATTAAAGCCTAATATCTCACTTAATATTGAGATTAGAGACTAGGAATCAATTGTGGACATATAGGAAATGATATATGCTGAATATTGTCGTGACCTTGAATTTGACCTCTGACCTTGGTTTCAAGGTCAGAGCGGCCGTTTTCGTCGAAAAATGGCCAATTTTGGACTTCGACGGCCGTTTTCTCAAAATCTGTTCAGTAACTTTTTTTTCTTATTGATGAAAAACACTCCTCATATGTACCCCTGTCACATGTATAAATTTCGTTGCGCTTGAATCGCTTGAAGTGGGCCATTTTGGGCCCAAACTCGTCCCAAATGTGACTTTCCCATGTTAAATTTTCCTATGCTTTATAATGGCACACATTGAGCCTAATATCTCACTTAATATTGAAATTAGAGACTAGGAATGAATTGTTGACATATAGGAAATGATATATGCTGAATATTCTCGTGACCTTGAATTTGACTTTCAACCTCATTTTCAAGGTCACAGGACAAAATGGCTAATATCTCGCTTATTATCGACTTTACAGCTTAGGAATCAATTGTGAACATATAGGAAATGATATATGCTGAATATTCTCATGACCTTGAATTTGACCTTTGACCTCATTTTCAAGGTCACATGACAAAATGGCTAATATCTCGCTTATTATCGACTTTACAGTTTAGGAATCAATTGTGAACATATAGGAAATGATATATGCTGAATATTTTCGTGACCTTGAATTTGACCTTTGACCTCATTTCCAAGGTCGCAGGACAAAATTGCTAATATCTCGCTTATTATCGACTTTAAAGCTTAGGAATCAATTGTGAACATATAGGAAATGATATATGCTGAATATTCTCGTGGCCATGAATTTGAGCTTTGACCTCATTTTCAAGGTCACAGGACAAAATGGCCAATATCTTGCTTATTAGCGACTTTACAGCTTAGGAATCGATTGTGAACATATAGGAAATGATATATGCTGAAAATTCTCGTGACCTTGAATTTGACCTTTGACCTCATTTTCAAGGTCACAGGACAAAACGGCCAATATCTTGCTTATTAGCGACTTTACAGCTTAGGAATCAATTGTGAACATATAGGAAATGATATATGCTGAAAATTCTCATGACCTTGAATTTGACCTTTGACCTCATTTTCAAGGTAACATGACAAAATGGCTAATATCTCGCTTATTATCGACTTTACAGTTTAGGAATCAATTGTGAACATATAGGAAATGATATATGCTGAATATTTTCGTGACCTTGAATTTGACCTTTGACCTCATTTCCAAGGTCGCAGGACAAAATTGCTAATATCTCGCTTATTATCGACTTTACAGCTTAGGAATCAATTGTGAACATATAGGAAATGATATATGCTGAATATTCTCGTGGCCTTGAATTTGAGCTTTGACCTCATTTTCAAGGTCACAGGACAAAATGGCCAATATCTTGCTTATTAGCGACTTTACAGCTTAGGAATCGATTGTGAACATATAGGAAATGATATATGCTGAAAATTCTCGTGACCTTGAATTTGACCTTTGACCTCATTTTCAAGGTCACAGGACAAAACGGCCAATATCTTGCTTATTAGCGACTTTACAGCTTAGGAATCAATTGTGAACATATAGGAAATGATATATGCTGAAAATTCTCATGACCTTGAATTTGACCTTTGACCTCATTTTCAAGGTCACATGACAAAATGGCTAATATCTCGCTTATTATCGACTTTACAGCTTAGGAATCAATTGTGAACATATAGGAAATGATATATGTTGAATATTCTCATGACCTTGAATTTGACCTTTGACCTCATTTTCAAGGTCACAGGACAAAATGGCCAATATCTTGCTTATTAGCACCTTTACAGCTTAGAAATCAATTGTGAACATATAGGAAATGATATATGCTGAATATTCTAGTGACCTTGAATTTGACTTTTGACCTCATTTTCAAGGTCAACAGGACAAAATGGCTAATATCTCGCTTATTATCGACTTTACAGCTTAGGAATCAATTGTGAACATATAGGAAATGATATATTCTGAATATTTTAATGATATTGAATTTGACCTTTGACCTAAATTTCAAGGTCAGTCATTATATTTTCAAAGTCAGATTACAAAATGGCTTATATCTCGCTTATTATCAAATTTACAGCTTAGGGGTTCATAATGAACATATAGGAAATGATGTATGCTGTATAGTTTGGTGATCTAGAATTTAACCTTTGATCCCATTTTCAAGGTTAGAGATATGGCGATTTCAGTGGTCACCTTGAATTTGACCTTAAACTTTCTCGGCTTAACTCTGTATTTTTCTCCGGTAACCTTTCTAGCCCATTGGGCTAATTTTTTAGGTTACCGGACCTTTGGTCCGTAACCTATTGGCATGGCGATGTGTCCGGCGTCGTCGTCGTCGTCCGTCGTCGTCGTCGTCCGTCAACAATTTTATCTTTAAAGTTTACGATCGAATTTTTCTGAAATTTTGCACAAAAATGCCTAAAAATATTTCGAGAGGGAGGTATTTTTTAGTTTTTTGATTTTCGCATTTTTTTCAAAATGGCGGCCGTTTTCGACGAAAAATGCCTGATTTTGGACTTTGGCGGCCATTTTCTCAAAATCTGTTCAGTAACTTTTTTTTTTATTGATGCATAACACTCCTCATATGTACCCCTGTGACATGTATAAATTTTGTTGCGCTTGAATCGCTCGAAGTGGGCCATTTTGGGCCCAAACTCGGCCCAAATGGGACTTTCCCATGTTAAATTCTCCTATGCTTTATAATGGGACACATTAAAGCCTAATATCTCACTTAATATTGAGATTAGAGACTAGGAATCAATTGTGGACATATAGGAAATGATATATGCTGAATATTCTCGTGACCTTGAATTTGACCTCTGACCTCATTTTCAAGGTCACAGGACAAAATGGCTAATATCTCGCTTATTATCGACTTTACAGCTTAGGAATCAAGTTTGAACATATAGGAAATGATATATGCTCAATATTCTTGTGACCTTGAATTTGACCTTTGACCTCATTTTCAAGGTCACATGACAAAATGGCTAATATCTCGCTTATTATCGACTTTACAGTTTAGGAATCAATTGTGAACATATAGGAAATGATATATGCTGAATATTTTCGTGACCTTGAATTTGACCTTTGACCTCATTTCCAAGGTCGCAGGACAAAATTGCTAATATCTCGCGTATTATCGACTTTACAGCTTAGGAATCAATTGTGAACATATAGGAAATGATATATGCTGAATATTCTCGTGGCCTTGAATTTGAGCTTTGACCTCATTTACAAGGTCACAGGACAAAATGGCCAATATCTTGCTTATTAGCGACTTTACAGCTTAGGAATCGATTGTGAACATATAGGAAATGATATATGCTGAAACTTCTCGTGACCTTGATTTTGACCTTTGACCTTATTTTCAAGGTCACAGGAAAAAACGGCCAATATCTTGCTTATTAGCGACTTTACAGCTTAGGAATCAATTGTGAACATATAGGAAATGATATATGCTGAAAATTCTCATGACCTTGAATTTGACCTTTGACCTCATTTTCAAGGTCACATGACAAAATGGCTAATATCTCGCTTATTATCGACTTTACAGCTTAGGAATCAATTGTGAACATATAGGAAATGATATATGCTGAATATTCTCATGACCTTGAATTTGACCTTTGACCTCAATTCCAAGGTCACAGGACAAATTTGCTAATATCTCGCTTATTATCGACTTTACAGCTTAGGAATCAATTGTGAACATATCGGAAATGATATATGCTGAATATTCTCATGACCTTGAATTTGACCTTTGACCTCATTTTCAAATTCACAGGACAAAATGGCCAATATCTTGCTTATTAGCGCCTTTACAGCTTAGAAATCAATTGTGAACATATAGGAAATGATATATGCTGAATATTCTAGTGACCTTGAATTTGTCTTTTGACCTCATTTTCAAGGTCAACAGGACAAAATGGCTAATATCTCGCTTATTATCGACTTTACAGCTTAGGAATCAATTGTGAACATATAGGAAATGATATATTCTGAATATTTTAATGATATTGAATTTGACCTTTGACCTAAATTTCAAGGTCAGTCATTTTATTTTCAAAGTCAGATTACAAAATGGCTTATATCTCGCTTATTATCAAATTTACAGCTTAGGGGTCCATGGTGAACATATAGGAAATGATGGATGCTGAATAGTTTGGTGATCTAGAATTTAACCTTTGATCCCATTTTCAAGGTTAAGAGATATGGCGATTTCAGTGGTCACCTTGAATTTGACCTTCAACTTTCTCGGCTTAACTCTGTATATTTCTCCGGTAACCTTTCTAGCCCATTGGGCTAATTTTTCTTCTTCCGCCGTTTTGGTTTCCGGACGATAACTTTAGATTGCCTTGACGGATTCTTGTCAAATTTTCACCACAAGTCAGAAATGATATGTGGAAGAACCCTATTCTTTTTGAGCCGGATCCGAGGTCCGTGAGGTCAGTGAGGATGAAATCAAGGCTAATTTCGAAACTTGGTTTCCGGACGATAACTGGAAAAATATTAACGCAATAGTTGCAGAACTCTGCATGGAGGTTCATATGCCACCAGGGAAGAACCCTATTGATTTTGGGATCAATCGGTCAAACGACCTTTGACCTAGAGGTCAAAATAATTTTTTGCTGATTCATCCTTGAGGCTTTCTGCATATCTCAGAAACCGTGCGTCGTAGAGCGAAACGGACGTTATTTTCGGACTCGTCGCCCTAGACAAACATCTCTAAGGGGAATTTTTTTTTTAGGTTACCGGACCTATGGTCCGATAACCTATTGGCATGGCGTTGCGTCCGTCGTCGTCGTCGTCCACATTTTTATCTTTTTTGTTTACAGGCGAATTTTTCTGAAATTTTGCACAAAAATACTTAAAAATAATTCAAGAAGGAGGTATTTTTTAGTTTTTTGATTTTCGCATTTTTTTCAAAATGGCGGCCGTTTTCGACGAAAAATGCCTGATTTTGGACTTTGGCGGCCATTTTCTCAAAATCTGTTCAGTAACTTTTTTTCTTTTTGATAAATAACACTCCTCATATGTACTCCTATGATGTCTATAAATTTCGTTGCGCTTGAATCACTCGAAGTGGGCCATTTTGGCCCCAACTCGGCTCAAATGGGACTTTCCCATGTTAAATTCTCCTATGCTTTATAATGGGACACATTATGCCTAATATCTCACTTGATATTGAGATTAGAGACTAGGAATCAATTGTGGACCTATAGGAAATGATATATGCTGAATATTTTCGTGACCTTGAATTTGACCTCTGACCTCAGTTTCAAGGTCAGAGCACAAAATGGCTTATATCTCGCTTATTATCGACTCTACAGCTTAGGAATCAATTGTGGACATATAGGAAATGATATATTCTGAATATTCTCGTGACCTTGAATTTGACCTCTGACCTCACTTTCAAGGTCAGAGCACAAAATGGCTTATATCTCGCTTATTATCGACTTTACAGCTTAGGAATCAATTGTGGACATATAGGAAATGATATATGCTGAATATTCTGATGACCTTGAATTTGACCTTCGACCTCATTTTCAAGGTCACAGGACAAACTGGCTAATATCTCGCTTGTTATCGACTTTACAGCTTAGCAATCAATTATGAACATATAGGAAATGATATATGCAGATTATTGTCATGACCTTGAATTTGACCTTTGACCTCATTTTCAAGGTCACAGGACAAAATGGCTAATATCTCACTTATTATCGATTTTACAGCTTAGGAATCAATTGTGGACATATAGGAAATGATATATGCTGAATATTCTCGTGACCTTGAATTTGACCTCTGACCTCATTTCCTTGGTCCAAGGACAAACTGGCTCATATCTTGCTCCTCTATTGACTGTATGGCTTGGGAATCAATTGTGGACATGATATACATGATATAGAAAATGATATACACTGAATATTTTGATGACCTTGAATTTGACCTTTGCCCCTTCATTTTCAAGGCTACAGCATAAAATTGCTAATATATCTCTGATTATTGAACTTACAGCTTAGCAATCAACTGTGGACATGATATATGCTTAATGTTATATATGCTGAATATTCTCTTGACCTTGAATTCAACCAGTGACCTGGCTAACACCTAAAATATTAAACATTGTCCGGTAACCTATCTTTGGCCCTTGGCCTAATTATTTGATCTAGCTCCGAGGTCCGTGAGGTCCGTGAGGATGAAATCAACCCTGATTTTGAGACTTGGTTTCCGGACGATAACTCAAAAAATATTCAGGCAATAGTTGCAGAACTTTGCATGGAGGTTTATATACCACCAGGGAAGAACCCTATTGATTTCGGGATCGATACCTCAAACGACCTTTGACCTAGAGGTCAAAATAATTTTTTGCCGAGTCATCCTTGAGGCATCCTGCATATCTCGGAAACGGTACATCGTAGAGCGAAACGGACGTTATTTTCGGACTCGTCGCCCTAGACAAACATTGTCTAGAGGGTATTATGGATGAACTTTGACCTTGACCCGAATTTTTTTTGCCGAGTCGGCATTTTTCGTTTTCGTCGATATCTCGGAAACGGTGCGTCGTAGAGCGAAACGGACGTTATTTTCGGACTCGTCGCCCTAGACAAACATGTCTAAGGGGTATTATTGATGAGCTTTGACCTTGACCCGAAATTTTTTTGCCGAGTCGGCATTTTTCGTATTCGTCGATATCTAGTAGATAAATTAATCATCACACCGAAATGCCTCCAAGGCATCTTTAGGCCTTGACGTCTAGTTCTGTTTAATTTTATTGCTTGGATCGTTCCACCTCTGTGGAAACTCGGCAGGAAAGGACTCTTAGTCGTTAGGGATGTCCTTTTTAACACGTGGACGGTAGTCCACGCCCAGGTTTTCCTGTTTGAGTGAGCTGAGCTGACCATGCCCACGCGTGTGTGTGGCTGGTGCCACGTGTTCTTACCAGCGTGGGAGGTCCACGACTTCTGTTGGCGGTGTGTGGATTTGTTCTGCATCGAGGATTTTCCTTGCGACAAGTGCGAATCTCGTTCACCAGAAGACTGGTCAACTGTGTATGGGGCGTTGAGGGATTTACTTCACCTCCGTTCACGTCCCTCCCCACCTGATGTCGACTGCTCTCGGTCCGCCCGAGTGCGTCGTCTCGCCGCCATTCGTCGCTTCGACACAGAGTCGGCTTGGCTTAATTTAGCTTTACAATCCCCAGTGAGTGTAGACGCCCTGTCCCTCTTAGACTCACAGGAATTTTGTCATAATTTTGATTGTAATGTCATGTTTGTCCCTCCCTCTCCCCCACCTGTGTGTGCGGCTCTGGCCCCGTCAGGTGTGGTGGGTGATGTGGTGGGCCGCTCTCTGCTTTCGGCATTGCGACCTCAGCTTTTGAGTGTTCGGAGTCTGTTAGATTTTCCAGCTAGCCTGGTTAATCGTTTTCTCTCCGTTCACTCCGAGCGTCGTGTTTCCGAGTCCATGCCTTGCGTGGGCGCTCGGAGCCCGGGTCCCGATCGGGGCCCGGGACCTAGTAGGAACACTCCGTCCGTTCCCGCGCTCTCATCTGTCACGCTCATGTCAGATGACGGTGCTCGGCTCCCGGGCCTTCCCCGCCGCCGATCCAGCGGATAGCCTCGCCGCCAGACAGCTCCCTCGGGATGCCCTCTACGGACCCTGCCACAGCGGGTCGCTCTTTAGCGACGTCCGGGCCTTCGGGCCAGACTGCGGGTTGCTCTTCAGCGACGTCCGGGCCTTCGGGCCATCTACTCTCTGCGGGTTGCTCTTTAGCGACGTCTGGGCCTTCGGGCCAACCTCTCACGACTTTCTTCGCGGGCCGCTCTTCAGCGGAGTCCGGGCCTTCGGGCCACCCTTCGGCAGTGCGTGTGTCGGGCCGCTCTTCAGCAGAGTCCGTTATCCACACACCGCCAACAGAAGTCGTGGACCTCCCACGCTGGTAAGAACACGTGGCACCGGCCACACACACGCGTGGGCATGGTCAGCTCAGCTCACTCAAACAGGAAAACCTGGGCGTGGACTACCGTCCACGTGTTAAAAAGGACACCCCTAACGACTAAGAGTCCTTTCCTGCCGAGTTTCCACAGAGGTGGAACGATCCAAGCAATAAAACTAGACGCTTCCGGTCGCCTACGACCGCTTGGGTGTATCCCCCGTAGCCCTATCATCCCTGTTGCCCCAAATATATCGCTGATGTACATTGTGAGTGTGAAACCTTTCAAGCTTATTGAAGGTCGAATTCAAGATCACCACTAAAATCACTGCATTCGAATTTCCATTTCGACATGTTCGAAAAAAATAACGAAATTACAGCCAGATAAAAGTTTTCACCTAAAGCTATATTTCAACTCAGAATATTTGACAAACTTGGTTCCAAGTTGCGAGATGACTAAATTGGAGCCAGATCGAACTTCTCACTATAAGTTATATTTCAACTCATACTATGTGCCAAACTTCGTTCCAAGTTGAAATTCAAAGTAAAAGTTGACCAAAACTACATTTCAAGATGACGAAATTGGAGCCAGATCAACTTTTAACCATAGTTTAAATTTTAATTCATAATATGTGCCAAACTTGGTTTCAAGTTGAAATTCGAAGTAAAAATTGACTTTACTGGTAGCATGGGTAAGAATAATGTTAACTTATCCGGTTACACCCATGAAATCTCTACTGGACAAAAATTTTAAATTGTTGAGCTCAATAATAAATGTTTCTTGTCTTAACTATTTTTCTTGAGGTCAATAATAGACTTAACTAGTAAAAATGATGTTAACTTATTCGGCTACAGCCATGAAATCTCTACTGCACAGAAGCTTTACCTTGTTGAGCCCAATAATAAATGTTTCTTGTCTTAACTATTTTTATTGTGGTCAATAATAGACTTAACTAGTAAAAATAATGTTAACTTATTCGGTTACACCTGTGAAATCTCTACTGGACAAAACCTTTACCTTGTTGAGCTCAATAATAAATGTTTCTCGTCTTAACTATTTTTATTGTGGTCAATAATAGACTTAACTAGTAAAACCAATGTTAACTTATTCAGTAATATTGTTCTTTTTTCACCAAAAACATCAGTTCTGTATTCTGAACAAGAATCCAGTGCAATTTGCTTTCATAGTACAGGTTATTGGAGTGATCACACATGTCAAAGTAGGTATTTTAATTGCCGTAATAAGTTAACCTCTCAAACTTATTAATATTTATTCGATCATTCTGAAAAACAATAGGTTTCGTGTGATGGTCTTTCTCATTGAGCCTGTGCGATTTCATCATCATTCATTGAAAACTCCCACCCGTAGAGCGTTCACAACCCATGTGTATTAAACAGGCTAATTTGAGCACAAAATGTTACGCCAATCGGCTATTTTGGTTGCTATGGCAACCAAAATCGATAGGTGTCCAGATCTCACCATAAGACATGTCCATATGAAATATTATCAAAATCGGTTCATATTTGCAAGCTGCAGCGCGTTCACAAGAAAGTGTCTGCGGACGCGGACGCGGCGGCGCGACGATCGTAAATCCATAGTATCCGCCGAACTTTGTTCGGGGGATACAATTAAACAGAAATATAGAGTAGGCATAAGTGGGTCTGCTTCCTTCAATAGGAGAATTGGGAATGGAGGAAGTGGCTACGGTGCTGCCCCTGGTGGCAAGGGAGGGGTCATTCTTTATTCTTCCCCATATGAGAGGTTTCTCTATGGGGGAGCCTAATTTAAGTAGGCTGTTAGGAGTTACCCGTGTGGTATTATGGAGGTAATGTATAGGACAATAATTCACTCATCAAAGATCTAACGATGGTTAAGATACCACAAAGCACTTGATCTCTAGCCATAAGAGGGTAAATTTTCCATAAAATTTGCATAAAATTACCCGTACGTCTAGAACTCTACATGAAGATCATTGTACTGGTACATACCAGTTGGTACAATATCCTCAATTTCCAGTGTTGTAGTTTCATCGTTTTCGTCAAACATGACCTGGAACGTTTGTCCTTGAACTTTGACCTCGACAACCTTGGCCTTGTACCAAATTCCATCCGTGTCTTTGGCAAGGCAGTCTGTATCCAGAAGCAATTTACTGTGAGGAAAAGAAAATGATAAGTCTATGGCAATGATGGGTGATTGATTGACCTATCCCAAATGCCCCAAAAAGTTGTCCGAGTTTCACAAAATACGTCAGAAAATTTCTCTTTGGCCAATATTAACGTTTCGCAGAAAACGTCGAGAATGACGTAAAACGACTCGGACTAACTGGATTTGGGATAGGTCAATTGAGATAACAACTTGAAGAGTATGAAATAAACATGATAAATGAAATCCGCTATATAAAATAGGGTTTCTCTAGTGTACTTTGTACCTGTAATCTGGTTCTTGAAACTCATCAAGTTTTGAGGCCTCTACCACATAACCGTGACAATATCTGAAAGATGAACGAATGATCTACACATCACATTTAAATCTTTGAAGCAACATACTGTACATCTATAATGATAATTATATCCTCTAATGATTTATAATAATGATTTACAATATAATGTAAATCAGCTAGCTAACCTGACGACGATACGACACAAATGTATGCACTGGGTTGTGGTTCTGGTCACCATGGTCACTGAAGTGTACAGTTTACCTGCATTCTTCATCTTTGAATCGACAACATCCATCGAGAAAGTATGGACACGGTAACATTGCTCGATGTGTTGGGTTGCAGAACATCACACGCACCTAGTACAAAATACTAGTATTTATATGCTTTCAATTATCTTCATTTTTGGTGCACTTGTTGGTGAGCAAAATATCATGAATATACACACTGTGTAAATAAAATAATTACTATATATTTTCACTATATGTATATGCATATAGGCAGTGGCCTATCCAGGTTATTTTTGCATATACATGTAATATTTCGAAAACAACTTTGTTGAAATACACTGTCCAAGTTATAAGTGTAAATGTACTTTATCAACGTAAAACTCGAACTATTATGTCAATAAACATATGCATCAACCTTTGGATGAAACATATCATGAATATCAGACCATAACGTTAACACGACAATTTCGCCAAACCTTGGGTTCTTGATCTTCCTCTAACGATTCGACTCCAACGATCATTGCGTTATGCATCTGGAAAGAACCCCATTCATGCACGTATGGAGCTCGACATTTTGTTCCTGCAATGTCATCCAGCGATTCACTGATGTTTTCGTCTATGTCCTGCAGAGGACTCCCACTAGAAGGGCCTATAGGTATCGTGGAGTCCCTCCCACTTAGCAAAGGTTGGTTGCTCAGGGTATTTCCTTCAAAGTTATCCACAGTATCTGTAACGCTCTCTCCTTGCTGAGTATGGTCTGTACTGTTTTCCGAGACGGCAGCCTATTATGAAACAAAAGCCACACTGGCCCACAGTCAGTATACACTCATGGGGAATTGGGGACTCATATTATTATCTTTTATTTTATACAGACAAAAGCTTCATGCAGTTACAGGTTTTTTATAGCTTGTAAAACTCATCATAACATTATTTTACACCAACCTGAAAGGCTGCAAATTCTGCATCCATTGCGGATGGACATGATGAAAGCTTGGAGGATTCCGCACATTTTGTTGATCTGTCATGTCCATGAGATGTGAATCCAGGGGCATCTAAAGCGGAAAGTAACTTGCTCTTCTTCAATGACAGTAGGCTGTCTGTGGGCAGAATCGTTTTTGTGAGATGGCATGAAATTATTACATGTCTTATCACTTACCAGTGGCAATGCACATACTGAAGATTAATCATGTTTATTGCAAATCATGATATAAAAACACATAATTATTAGTACATAATGATTCATACATATATATATATGTATATCAATTTATTTGAAAGAGTTGTGAAAAATCACCCACATGATATTCCACAGGGGATAATACGAACATAAATATTGGTACTGTTATTTCAAAATGTTATTTTAAATGGGATAATATACAATGTTTTTTTTTTATTTATTTACCCATTAATCATGTGCTAATTTGTCTACTATATTGAGTATATTCCAGACCCATACCTTCAGTGAGTTGAATCAGTTCTTCCAGATCTCCCTTAAGTTTTACAAGTGCTGGGTTTTCTTCTGGATTAACCGCCTGCAGGGCTGCTTCCACCTGAGAGAGCTATAAAAAAAATGAACAGTGTCTCAACCAGTTCAGTATAATGACTGCTGTAGTCTGTAGCCTAACACTAGTTGGCGCGGCGTGACTTCAAACTAGAAGGCTAAACTCTGAGGCCGTAAAAAAAACCTCTAGATCTATACTAGAATATTTATATTACCAAGCATAAATACAATATGACCGATTACCTGAGTTTTGTAAGTCTCAAGAGACGCCTCAGTTTCCTTTTCATCCATCACACCTAGATCATGTATGGTCGTGTATGCCGCAAAATCCCAAAGTTTCAGTTTCGATATACCAAAAGTTACCGTGCACGTGTTTTACCGTTAATTTAGAACTTGGTTGCGTTCGATTGCTACTGAACAACGACATGTGGCAGAGCAATAAATATTTACGTGTATGGAAAAATCAAACTGAAAGTTTTAAACGACAATAACACGAATTTCAATTTGTAAAGTGTTCATGCATATACATACAAATGGGGTTTATCCATGGTTCATTGATGCAATTATGATAATGTTGCAATTTCTGTAAAAAATTAAGTCTCCCAAAAAAGAATATGCAAAAAAATGTGCCAAACGCACAAAATTATTTCAACTTGTTAGTGTCATCCAACTGTCATTAGTTTAAATATTTTTTTCCAAATCTAGGAAACTTCCCAACAATTTAAACTGGGAAAAATTATTAAAACTGGGATCGGTTTAAATAGTTTTTTCCCAGTTTAAATATTTTCTTTTCGGGTTTAAATAATTATTTCCTAGTTTGAATAATTTATTCCTGGCTTGAATAGTTATTTTCCAGTTTGAATAATTTATTCCCGGTTTTAACAGTTTTTTCCCGGGATAAATAATTTATTCCCAGTTTCAATCATTTTTCCCAGTTCGAATTCTGGTACATCCCCAAGATGTACAGGTCATTGGTAAAACGCGGACTGGGATTTTTGTAAACTTGGCAGGATATATACCAAACGATAATGAACAGTCTTGAATGATATAATTGAATAACAATATCAGCTCGTGGTGCTTATCTACGCCAGATGAGGGGATTCCAATATTCAACGATTTTTTGTGATAAAGGTCTATGATATAGGCCTAACAAAGTTAGGCTTTACGAGTATAATACGACGTCATAATTATTATATACATGCCTATTATCGGTCCTATCGATATGCATACATATTTTGGACCTGCATGCGGCATCCACTGATGTGATATGTAGGGCAGTACCGCTGACCCCTGTGACAGACGCTGGCGGTTCATCATTCATCATGATGTAGGCCTACTGGGGCCGCTAACTGGTTTAACCACGACTATCTGTATCTCGTATGTCATAGTGAATGTACTAAACTGACCAGTGAATATCCCACAATCCAATGATATTTTTTTGCTGATTAATATATTCACGGAAACACAAGAATACCTAATCATAACAATTAATCAGTTATTATTAGCATCATTAATCATGCATGTGCACATTGTTCATGTAAACTGGGAATGGTTGAAGAATAAAATATTTATTCAACACAAATCGCTCTTCACTGTATATATTTCACTGAATAATATGTATTGATAAAATTTCCGATTGAATAGTATTACCCGTAAATATGCCGACAAAGTGGCTTTGACATGTTTCCCAATAGGTATAATATGTATGTGTAAGTTGAGAAATTTCAAAACAGTGAAAACTCATTCCATTGAGACGATGTAAAGACATCCCGTTTGGATGTGCAACAACAAATGCTGATTGATATTTCCATTTGATCCAAGTGTATATATATTGCCAATACTAATCTATGAACAAATCTAGAAAAATAAAATATCGATCAGGATCTCTTCATGAACATACAGACAAGACAAATGGAGCCAATTCTGGCATCCGTCACGCTTCACACAGTTGACCGTGTCCGATGGACGTTGGGTTTTAGAGTTGTCACCGCACATGCTACATTGCTTGATACTGCTTCATCGTCACGAAACCGGTCTATCTGGCAAATCGTCATGCTTCAACACCCATTTTGCGGTCACTTTCATTCATGACATCATGACGTTATTTCACGTAATTGCGGTTTTTGTTGAAATCGGCGGCATTTGACCTCGGCGGTAATATGTCTCCAACCCGTAGAGAGAAAAATTAACTAAACCAAAAAAATTGGATGGCACTAACAAGCTTCGCTACAAAATGGATTTTTGATCCGGATTCTTGGCAAATTCAAGGATTATTTGGCTATGTTTGGTTCATATATTCGTTAAAATGAAATATAAATCATGTTTGGGTTCAAAGTGCATAATGGAGCTAAAATTCAACCGCTGAACGGACCCTGGAGATTGAAGTTTGAACTTCCAAATCATACCGGTAGGTTGTAGAGTCTAATCACAAATCGACATACCAGGTTAAGTGTCATTTAAATTGAGTCATTGTTTCTCTAACATAGCCCCACAGGGCGTTTACCTAATCATCTGTTAACCAGTGTAGTGGTCCTTCAAATATCTGTATTTTAGTAACCAAAACGGCGTTAAAACGATCTCTAAAACGATCTCGTAAACAACGGCGCAAAAACACACTGTTCCATTTTATTCAAAAACAGGAATCGTGTCAATTGATTCAAAAAGACATATTGAAGATGGCTACTTTCAAGAAACCGAATCGGAGTTTTAGGAAAAGGAAAGAGTCGGATTCGAGTGGAGAAGACGAAAAAGAACAAAGTTCCTGCGTAGGGTACGTTATGATGAATTGTAATGAAAAGCGGCTGACTCCCAAACTCGTTCTAATCCTGGCCGAAGGCTGCGCTCGATTTCTCATGAGCCGTTATGGAGCACATGTACAATTTAGTGGGCAATCCTGTTTCTGTATGATAGTGAATGACAATGATGAGTTAATTAGTGGCACAAAATGATAAATACAGATAAAAAGAACATCTGGTGTTTAATAAGGAAAACTTTTCTATCATAGTCAATTGTCATTCTGGATCCTAAGTATGGGAAATTAGTTGGTAATAAAATTGCCCACGTTATTGTACATCCTAGCCGAAGTGATTTGTTGACAGTAATATTGTTGTTGACAACCAATGAATCACGGCACCACTAACAAAACTACCATGTCAAATAATACTAAATCACTGAATCTCATCGAACAACAATGTTTAGCATTTTAAACGTGATTTTTTTGCAGATCAGTTCTGGAAGAAACGAAAGAGCTACAGCGTTTGAGGAAACGGCAACGCGGAGTAAACATCGAGGACTTGGCAGCTGGCCAAGTAGTTAAAAAAGAACAGAAGGGCAATGTGAGTTACATATTCCATGATTATAATTTCAGTTCAATGATATGAACTTCATATATCTAATACCAGTAGCTATAAATTTGTTTCATATTATGGGGTACCGGCGACTATTGCAAACTGGCTGTAGTCGTTCAGTGAAGACCCGACTTGCATTTCACGCCCTCTTATGGGGAAATCATTCATGCATAACAAAGTCAGTGTTTTGGTCACCCTTATGGTCAGCACTGATCAGATCCCATGAATATTGATTGATTTTAGCCATGTCTGATTAACTCGGGCATTAGAATATCCGTATATGGCAAGTCGGGTCCAAATACAGAAAGATACAAATAATTTGTGGCTTTTGATAATGTACCCCCATTGTGTATGGTTGCCTTCTAAGGTGTTAAGAAAAAATTATCCCTTTCCAGGCTGATCCTCTCAAATTGAAAACTGGCGGTTATGTTGACATCAAAACATTGAAGAAAGAGTAAGTTTGCACATCTGTTCAGATTGTTAATCAGCTTAGATTTTAGGCATCAATTAACTCGAATAACAACGAAACGACAAGATGTTTTATTAGTTTGAAACAATTTTTTTTTGTTTAGAATTGCCAATGTGGAGGACATCGAACAGATTGGAACATCATTTGCTGCAGAAACAAATCGACGAGATGAAGACGCAGACATGTGAGTTGTTACGATATATTGTTCACAGTTACAAGTATTACAAGTAGATTGCTGGAATCATTAGTGAATGCAAACATGAAACACATAGTGTTTTAATTTCACATTGATTGATTACCTAGGCTGAAATATGTGGAAGAGGAGTTGAAAAAGCGAAAAGGACAGGGTCAAGATGAGAACGACGAAGAAGCCAGGTAATTCACACTCAATAGCCATGTTCACTGTGATATACATATATGTATG
Source organism: Terebella lapidaria (assembly GCA_949152475.1). NCBI lineage: Eukaryota > Metazoa > Annelida > Polychaeta > Terebellida > Terebellidae > Terebella > Terebella lapidaria. The sequence goes on along the minus strand of OX424566.1, from coordinate 20,439,702 downwards.
TCCATGTAAATATGAACACTTTTAAATATATCCATGTAAAGTGACACACCATGAAATATGTCCATTTAAAACAAAAATTGAGCTCAGCTTGTCCAAAGCAATTTGTGCCTTGCAGTCGGATGGTGAACCCCACGGATGTGTTATACGAGTTGCCTGAACATCTGAAGAACATAACATCTAGTCACAAGAGGAGTGAAGACATGTTGTCGAATCAGATGCTTTCAGGAATACCAGAAATTGACCTGGGGATAGAGTAAGTATAAATGGCCTTGAACATCGGGGGTGGTCTCTCATGATAGGTGTATTTCCCGAGATGATGACTGTATTGGTGTGCGTGTATACATTCTAAAAAAAAATTACTTACTGAAATTACTTACTTGGCTTGAGTATGAGGATTCCTACTTGCATCTCACCTATTTCAGGGCAAAGATCACTAACATAGAAAAGACAGAGGACGCGAAGCAGAAGTTGATTGACGATCGCCAGAAGAAGAAAGATGCTGGCGTATCAAATTTTGTTCCGACTAACATGGCTGTCAACTTTGTACAACACAATAGATGTAAGTGTTTCTTTCTGTCAAAGTTTTATCACTTTATGTAACTTGACACAAGGTGTAGTTACTTTGTAGTTACTTGTGTTAGAATGTTACAGCCAATAGGCTAGACAATGGTAAAATATTCTGATTATAACTTGTATGCATTCCTAATGCTCAATAAGTATCGTTCACATGTATGTCATAGCTTCATTCAATTCTAAAACATGTACATTCCTCTGTTCCTTGTTTTGCAAAGCTGATACCTCTAAACCAACGCACATACATTTATGTTTACCACATTTCCTATATACTGTAGGTGGATAGAATTCACTACTTATCTAGTGACTCATATCAGTGACTAAACACTATATACTTGCCTTGTAAAATATACATTCCTATACACAGTTAACATAGAAGATCACAAGCCATCACTGAGGAAAGAACCACCTGCTCCGAAGCCTGCCCCACTTCGCGTTGGCGATGTTGACCGACCATCAACATTAGATGGTAACTTGTCCGGAAAACTTTCTGCGTTCATAGATTGTAAACTGTATAAATATATCGTAGCAATGCCTTTTGTACAAGGGAACCTGACCTACACCTATTTATGCTAGATTTTTAGCTTACCGGCCCTTTGGGCCGATAAGCTATTGTCGTGGTATTTCATCCGTCGTCCGTCCGTCGTCCGTCCGGGTCTGTAACTTTTTTTTGACAGGATGAATTTCCCCATAAATTTGTCAGAACATACCTTGGGCCAGTATCTAAAAACGCTTTTTAAATTTTTTTGATTGAATCGTTTTTGCCTATTTGGCGGCCATTTTGGACGAAAAATTGCCAATTTTGGACTTTGGAGGCCATTTTCTCAAAAACTGTCTGATCAGTTTTGAGATTTTTGTTTCAAAACATTCCTCTCGTGTACCTTTATGACGTGTATAAGTTTCGTTGCCCTTGAATCGCCGGTCTGCGTGTGGCGGCCATTTTGATTTTATGATGGGTCGGCGAAAAAAAATTTTTTTGTCCCAAATCAAGACACTATTCGTTTTGAGCCATTTCCAGCAAAAAAAAAAAAATTTTTTGGCCATTGAAAAATTTTTTGGACTTAGAAAATTTCACCCAATTTTCCTTCATAATGGGAACTGTGCAGAGTAAACTCATAGAACACTTGAAGATAGAGCCTAAGTATTGGCACATTCAATGGGAAATCATATATTGCGGTTTGAGTGATGACCTTGAATTTGACCTTCAATGACCTTGAAAGGTCAGAACGACCTTTTTTGTCGAAAAAATGATGAATTTTGCTTTTGGTGGTCATTTTATCGAAATCTATTCAGACAGTTTTCCTCAAAATCATGTATAAGATTATCCTTATGTACGTTTGTGATGTGTATAAGTTTTGTTGCCTTTGAATCGACTATCTGTGAAAATTTGTCATTAACAAAAAAAATATTTCAAGATGTAACTTGATTTCGTATTATAGTCCATACAGAAAATGTGTTTCTATCAACATTTACGAAGATGTTTTAACGTATTGATTTTAACATCAGTGTAACAATTTATATGTATACAGTATTCTATGCAATTCACATGATTGCCGGTAAGCTACAGCACCCTTGGTGCTATGTTTATACATTCAAAAGAGACATTGTGAGTTTACCCATGATACTATTCCAACATTTGTTTTACAGATCAAAAACCCAGGAAATCAGCAGGAGAAAAGGCCACAGATGATTTCTACTATGAAAAATTCAAGAAACAGACAAGAAAATACTAACACAGAATCAACCAGTATGATTTCATCAATGCATTTCATGTCAGACTTCTGTCACTATTCATCTTATTGTGTGTGCTCCAAGATCTGCAAATTTGTGAATAAAATCCTGTAACATGGAATAAAATCTTAGTCTGTTTCTTCTGCTGTTGCGAAGCTGATGATCGAAAAAAAAAGAGAGCCATGTAAATTACTGATGATAAATCACAAACAGAATCTTTTATCATGAGATAATTGTTATATGTTATATAGCTTGGACCTGCTATACTCTGATTATTAATGCATTTCAGCAGAAATGCCTTTATGGTTTTGTCAAAATTTTTTTTTTTCTTTTTTTAAGGCATTTCGGCAGAAATGCCTTTATGGTTTTAGCAGAATTTTTTTTTTTTTTTTTTTTTTTTTTTTTTTTTTTTTTTCTTCTTCCGCCACTTTTGGTTTCCGGACGATAACTTTAGATTGCCTTGACGGATCCTTGTCAAATTTTCACCGCAAGTCAGAAATGATATGTGGAAGAACCCTATTCTTTTTGAGCCGGATCCGAGGTCCGTGAGGTCCGTGAGGATGAAATCAAGGCTAATTTTAAAACTTGGTTTCCGGACGATAACTGGAAAAATATTTATGCAATAGTTGCAGAACTCTGCATGGAGGTTCATATGCCACCAGGGAAGAACCCTATTGATTTTGGGATCGATCCGTCAAACGACCTTTGACCTAGAGGTCAAAATAATTTTTTGCTGATTCATCCTTGAGGCTTCCTGCATATCTCGGAAACCGTGCGTCGTAGAGCGAAACGGACGTTATTTTCGGACTCGTCGCCCTAGACAAACATCTCTAGGGTGTACTTTTTTTTTTGATCCGGCTCCGAGGTCCGTGAGGTCCGTGAGGATGAAATCGAGGAACTTGGTTTCCGGACGATAACTCAAAAAATATTCAGGCAATAGTTGCAGAATTTTGCACGGAGGTTTATATATCACCAGGGAAGAACCCTATTGATTTTGGGATCGATACCTCAAACGACCTTTGACCTAGAGGTCGAAATAATTTTTTGCTGAGTCATCCTTGAGGCATCATGCATATCTCGGAAACGGTACATCGTAGAGCGAAACGGACGTTATTTTCGGACTCGTCGCCCTAGACAAACATGTCTAAAGGGTATTATGGATGAACTTTGACCTTGACCTTGAATTTTTTTGCCGAGTCGGCATTTTTCGTTTTCGTCGATATCTCGGAAACGGTGCGTCGTAGAGCGAAACGGACGTTATTTTCGGACTCGCCGCCCTAGACAAACATGTCTAAGGGGTATTATGGATGAACTTTGACCTTGACCCGAAATTTTTTTGCCGAGTCGGCATTTTTCGTTTTCGTCGATATCTCGGAAACGGTGCGTCGTAGAGCGAAACGGACGTTATTTTCGGACTCGTCGCCCTAGACAAACATGTCTAAGGGGTATTATTGATGAACTTTGACCTTGACCCGAAATTTTTTTGCCGAGTCGGCATTTTTCGTTTTCGTCGATATCTCGGAAACGGTGCGTCGTAGAGCGAAACGGGCGTTATTTTTGGACTCTTCGCCCTAGACAAACATGTCTAAGGGGTATTATTGATGAACTTTGACCTTGACCCGAAAATTTTTTGCCGAGTCGGCATTTTTCGTTTTCGTCGATATCTCGGAAACGGTGCGTCGTAGAGCGAAACGGACGTTATTTTCGGACTCGTCGTCCTAGACAAACATGTCTAAGGGGTATTATGGATGAACTTTGACCTTGACCCGAAAATTTTTTGCCGAGTCGGCATTTTTCGTTTTCGTCGATATCTCGGAAACGGTGCGTCGTAGAGCGAAACGGACGTTATTTTCGGACTCGTCGCCCTAGACAAACATGTCTAAGGGGTATTATGGATGAACTTTGACCTTGACCCGAAATTTTTTTGCCGAGTCGGCGGAGCGAAACGGACGTTATTTTCGGACTCGTCGCCCTAGACAAACATGTCTAAGGGGTATTATTGATGAACTTTGACCTTGACCCGAAATTTTTTTGCCGAGTCGGCATTTTTCGTTTTCGTCGATATCTCGGAAACGGTGCGTCGTAGAGCGAAACGGGCGTTATTTTTGGACTCTTCGCCCTAGACAAACATGTCTAAGGGGTATTATTGATGAACTTTGACCTTGACCCGAAAATTTTTTGCCGAGTCGGCATTTTTCGTTTTCGTCGATATCTCGGAAACGGTGCGTCGTAGAGCGAAACGGACGTTATTTTCGGACTCGTCGTCCTAGACAAACATGTCTAAGGGGTATTATTGATGAACTTTGACCTTGACCCGAAATTTTTTTGCCGAGTCGGCATTTTTCGTTTTCGTCGATATCTCGGAAACGGTGCGTCGTAGAGCGAAACGGGCGTTATTTTTGGACTCTTCGCCCTAGACAAACAAGTCTAAGGGGTATTATTGATGAACTTTGACCTTGACCCGAAAATTTTTTGCCGAGTCGGCATTTTTCGTTTTCGTCGATATCTCGGAAACGGTGCGTCGTAGAGCGAAACGGACGTTATTTTCGGACTCGTCGTCCTAGACAAACATGTCTAAGGGGTATTATGGATGAACTTTGACCTTGACCCGAAATTTTTTTGCCGAGTCGGCATTTTTCGTTTTCGTCGATATCTCGGAAACGGTGCTTCGTAGAGCGAAACGGACGTTATTTTCGGACTCGTCGCCCTAGACAAACATGTCTAAGGGGTATTATTGATGAACTTTGACCTTGACCCGAAATTTTTTTGCCGAGTCGGCATTTTTCGTTTTCGTCGATATCTCGGAAACGGTGCGTCGTAGAGCGAAACGGGCGTTATTTTTGGACTCTTCGCCCTAGACAAACATGTCTAAGGGGTATTATGGATGAACTTTGACCTTGACCCAAAATTTTTTGCCGAGTCGGCATTTTTCGTTTTCGTCGATATCTCAGAAACGGTGCGTCGTAGAGCGAAACGGACGTTATTTTCGGAGTCGTCGTCCTAGACAAAAATGTCTAAGGGGTATTATTGATGAAGTTTGACCTTGACCCCAAATTTTTTTGCCGAGTCGGCATTTTTCGTTTTCGTCGATATCTCGGAAACGATGAGTCGCAGAGCGAAACGGACGTCATTTTTGGACTCGGCGATCTAGACAAACATGTCTAAGGAGTATTATGGATGAACTTTGACCTTGACCTTAAATTTTTTACCGAGTCTGCATTTTTCGTTTTCGTCGATATCTCGGAAACGGTGCATTGTACAGCGAAACGGACGTTGTTTTCGGAGTGGTGGCTCTAGACAAACATGTCTAAGGGGTATTACTGATGAACTTTGACCTTGACCTGAAATGTTTTTTTGCTGAGTCGACATTTTTCATTTTCATCCATATCTAGGAAACGATGTGTCGTACAGCCCATGGCAAACATGTTTTAAATATTACAAATTAGTCCTAACACCGAAATGCCTCCAAGGCATCTTTAGGCCTTGACGTCTAGTTTTTTTTTCTTTTTTTTTTTCTTTTTTTTTCACTTTTTGGTTTCCGCACGATAACTTCAGTTTGCCTCGATGTATCTTCGCCAAATTTTCACTACTGGTCAGAAATGTTGTGTGGAAGAAGCCTATTGTTTTTGAGCCGGCTCTGGGGTCCGTGAGGTCCGTGAGGATGAAATCAATGTTTCTGGTTTCCGCACGATAACTCAAAAAGTGTTATGGCAATGACTGTGGAACTTTGCATGGAGGTTCATATATCACCAGGGAAGAAGCCTATTGATTTTGAGGCCGATTGGTCAAACGACCTTTGACCTAGGGCTCGAAATAATTTTAGCTGAGTCATCCTTGAGGCTCTCATGCATATCTCGGAAACGGTGCGTCGTAGAGCGAAACAGACGTTATTTTCAGACTCGTCATCCTAGACAAACATGTCTAAGGGGTATTATGGATGACCTTTGACCTTGACCTTAAATTTTTTCGCTGAGTCGGCATTTTTCGTTTATGTCGATATCTCGGAAACAGTGCGTCGTAGAGCGAAACGGACATTATTTTCGGACTCGTCGCCCTAGACAAACATGTCTTAGGGGTATTATGGATGACCTTTGACCTTGACCTTAATTTTTTTTGCTGAGTCGGCATTTTTCGTATTCGTCGATATCTCGGAAACGGTGCGTCATAGAGCGAAACGGACGTTATTTTCGGACTCGTCGCCCTAGACCAACATGTCTTAAGGGTATTATTGATGACCATTGACCTTGACCTTAAATTTTTTCGCTGAGTCGGCATTTTTCGTTTTCGTCGATATCTCGGAAACGGTGCGTCGTAGAGCGAAACGGACGTTATTTTCAGACTCGTCGCCCTAGACAAACATGTCTTAGGGGTATTATGGATGACCTTTGACCTTGACCTTAAATTTTTTCGCTGAGTCGGCATTTTTCGTTTTCGTCGATATCTCGGAAACAGTGCGTCGTATAGCGAAACAGACGTTATTTTCGGACTCGTCGCCCTAGACAAACATGTCTTAGGGGTATTATGGATGACCTTTGACCTTGACTTTAAATTTTTTCGCTGAGTCGGCATTTTTCGTTTTCATCGATATCTCGGAAATGGTGCGTCGTAGAGCGAAACGGATGTTATTTTCGGACTCGTCGCCCTAGACAAACATGTACATAGGGTATGATGGATGACCTTTGACCTTGAGCTTAAATTTTTTCGCTGAGTCGGCATTTTTCGTTTCTGTCGATATCTCGGAAACGGTCTCATTGGGAACTTATCATGTCAGCATTTTGTTTTTTTCATGCTTCACCCTGAAATGCCGGCCTTGACGTCTAGTTCTAACTCATTTACACTGTTTTTAGCTTACCGGCCCTTTGGGCCGATAAGCTATTGTCGTGGTATTTCGTCCGGCGTCCGTTGTCCGGCCGTCGTCCGTCCGTCGTCCTTCCGGGTCTGTAACTTTTTTTTGACATGATGAATTTCCCCATAAACTTGTCAGAACATACCTTGGGCCAGTATCTAAAGACGTTTTTTAAATTTTTTTTATTGAATCGTTTTTGCCTATTTGGCGGCCATTTTTGACGAAAAATTGCCAATTTTGGATTTGGAGGCCATTTTCTCAAAAACTCTCTGATCAGTTTTGAGATTTTTGTTTCAAAACATTCCTCTCATGTACCTTTATGACGTGTATAAGTTTCGTTGCCCTTGAATCGCCGGTCTGCGTGTGACGGCCATTTTGATTTTATGACGGGTGGACAGAAAAAAATTTTTTGTCCCAAATCAAGTCACTATTCGTTTTGAGCCATTTCCAGAAAAAAAAAAAAAAATTTTTTTTGCCATTGAAATTTTTTGGACTTAAATATTTCACCCAATTTTCCTTCATAATGGGAGCTGTGCAGAGTAAACTCATAGAACACTTGAAGATAGAGCCTAAGTATTGGCACATTCAAATGGGAAATCATATATTGCGGTTTGAGTGATGACTTTGAATTTGACCTTCAATGACCTTGAAAGGTCAAAATTTATGAATTTTCTGTTTGGTGGCCAAAACGACCTTCTTTGTTGGAAAATGGTCAATTTTGGATTTTTGATGGCCATTTTCTCAAAAACTGTCTGATCAGTTTTGAGATTTTTGTTTTAAAACATTCCCCTCATGCACCTCTATGATGTGTATGAGTTTCGTTGCCCTTGAATCACCGGTGTGCGTGTGGCGGCCATTTTGATTTTTCGACGGGTCGGCAAAAAAAATGTTTTTTGTCCAAATTCAAGTCACTATTCGTTTTGAGCGATTTCCAGCAAAAAAAAACACTTTTTTGGGGGGGGCCATTGAAAAATTTTTTGGACTTAGAAAATTTCACTCAATTTTTCCTTCATAATGGGAGCTGTGTGGAGTAAACTCATAGAAGACTTCAAAATAGAGCCTAAGTATTGGCACATTCAAATGGGAAATCATATATTGCGGTTTGAGTGATAACCTTGGATTTGACCTTCAATGACCTTGAAAGGTCAAAATTGATGAATTTTATGTTTGGTGGCCATTTTGTCAAAATCTATTCAGACAGTTTTTCTCAAAATAATGTATAAGTTTCTCTTTATCTACATTTGTGATGTGTAATTTGATTTTGTATTATAGTCCATGCAGAAAATGTGTTTCCAGCAACATTTACAGTTGCTGCAACATTTATGTTTTGACAATTAGAGTTCAAGATCAGTGTAACAATTTATATGTTGGAAAATCAATACTCTGCGTTTCTCATGATTGCCGGTAAGCTACAGCACCCTTGGTGCTATGTTTCTGTGATAACATTGTGATGCTAAATGTTATAGTTCTATAACTTTGCATACTCCACTCAGGAGTCAAACGGCAATTTTCTACCAAATTTCAGTCTTCTATCGCAAAAATTTAAGAATTTGGCAATCTACCCCAATGTTAAATTTTAGGTGAAAACGGGATCTTGAGAATATGAGCATTTTCGAGGATTAAGTCTTGTTTATATCCACTAGGATTCGGAGTATCCTTGTGATTTGGGACGAGAAGACACATTGGGATGTATTCTACACAAACATGTTTATTTTTGAAAGATTGCACCGCTACAAAACCGAGCAAATGCACAAAATTGTGTGCGGATTCAGAAAATAAATGACAGGGCTAAATTTAACATTGAGGTAGATTGCCAACTTTTCCAATTTTCGCGATAGGAGTCTGAAATTTGGTGCATAATTGCCGTTTGACTCTCAAGTGAAGTATACCAAATTATAGAATGATACCATTTAGCATCACAAAAATATCAGAGGAAAACAGTGTAAACGAGTTAGAAAAATCAGAGTATATGTTGTACTGTGGTATGTACAAAAAAACTAACTGGTCACTTTTTTGGTCATTTGTTTACATTTCAAATAATCAATGATTAGGTCTGCTCTGAACGCTGAGGTCGCTGACAATCTCACTAATAAGTCTTGTTTTCTTTCGATTTTAAAGTGAAATATTTAGTCAAGCACTTCCACTGCCATACAAGATGACGTAACATAAGTTACACCGGTCAGTTAGTCCACCGTGAAATAAATGCTTATTATCCCAGCTGAGCAAAAACGGCTGCAGTTGTACTTCCTCTCAAATTTGACAGCTCCCAATTTTGTCAACAACAACACGACGATTTGTAAAAAAAATCTAGAAATCAAAGATGGAAGAAGAAGACACCGCCCCTGGAAGAGATGCCCTCGCCGAGGGTTTGATCGGGCTTCTGAGGCCGGCTGTTGAAGAAGTTGATGATCGTGTGAGAGCTGTAAGGTAGGCCTAAGTTACAAACCTGTACCCTCGCACACTCAGAGTCATAATCATAAGTTACAACATACCCCCTCGCATACTCACTCACAGTCATAATCAGGTAGATCTAATAATATCATCACCATTCGACTCAAGCCATGGCCCAAGTCACGTCGCTTTGAACGAAGAACCTCACATCATGCCTCACATGGCTTATCAGCCCAGACTCCGCGTCGCTTGGGCTGATGGCGTATCTGCGTATATTAGGGCTTCAACAAGTACTTGGTAACCGGTTACGGTGAATGAATTGCAACCTCGTAATTCAGCCTCAAACACTTCACATCAGTCAAATTTCCAACCAAACGTGCAGAATTGAAGTGATTCATCACTTGAATCCAAATAGATTGTTTATTCATCGTACTAACTAATTTTGGCGGCTATTAAAGGGATCATCTCACCCTATATTTCCCACCGTGACGGCAACAGCTGGAGAATCACCCCCTCCCCAGGAAAACAGAAAACCACCTACGCCCGAGATATATGCATAGACATGTCATGTAACAGATAAATAATACTAATCACAAGTCCTGTGATATTTATTGAATATACTGATATGATATTTAGGCATATGAATGAAAAAACGCACCAATAAATCTGTGAAAATTGCAGGAAACTCATTTTGCCGTTCCGAAAACGTTTAAATGTGACGTCATATGTGTGATGTAATAAGGTACTGATGACGTATAGGGGTTTCCTTATGTAAACAAACCTTTGTTACGTTGTCAGTTGTCACCGGCATCTCCAACATAACGCATTCTACAAGTTCTAGCTACAATGATTCCTTCTACAGGTGTAACTGTACACCGAAACTGTGAGTGTGACAGCTGTTAGTGTACAAAAATCCTGGGTTTACATACATTGTAAACTTTGGTAAAACCAGACCTCTGGTAAAACCATCGCTTCTTGGAAATACGTAAAATGACGTAAATTTTCCTGGCTATGGACCGCTCACGAGACTGACCGCATATAGCATGCGGTACCTTATTACGTCACAACGGAAATCCCTTTCATGTATGTCTAAGTGAGTGCGGAGGGAAATCTCTGAATATATATTGATATATCGATGATAAATGTTCCGATCAATATAAATTCTTTGAATGCTGGCATGTCAGTATGCATATTCATGAGTTATGGCATCGACAATCCCAGATACCTCGAATTTGGAACCCCGAGATGATACCTTTAAATTTGGCGATTGTGAGCCCCACAATATTTGGTGGAGATTTAATTTGGCGGTTTCAAAACCACTTGTATTTCTTAACATATATATAGTTAATTTGGCGGACGATTTAATTTGGCGGTTTTTCCTCTACCGCCAAATCCGCCAAATGAATCGTCGGCCAAAATTAGTAGTTTTACAGTATGGCATATTTTCATGTGGAAATGTCTCGAATGTCGAGTTTTAGGCTCGATTTTGACACGTTTTTGAGACGGAGATTTTATAAAATGCCGGTCACGAAAATTTTGTACTTGTTGAAGCCCCAGCTTATATCATGACATGTATACATGTAATCAAGTATGGAGCACATTTGCAGGATACTGTGGCCAATTTTGATCACCATGTTCAGGCATACACAGTGTAGGCAAATCATGGAAGAATTATTTTTCTTCAAATAGAGTTCATGTACGTGTGCAAAATTATTGGATCCAAACAACCACAATAATTTCATTCATTTATTTTCAGGCAAAGTCAAATGGAGTTACGGACTCATATTGATGTTCTTGCTGAGGGTAAGTGACCCAAACTGTGGGAATAAATAGGAGTAGGGGCCGGGAAATAGATTGTATTGCAACAAAATTGAAGATTAGTACCACAATAGCATATCTATATATTCAGCGGTGTCTTGAATCTTTCTATGATTGTTCATGTATGTTATATAACTGTCTGTATTCTAAATCATGTATAGCTGTATTTTTCTTTTTATCATGAATATCTGGTATACAGTGTACATGTATTTCATAGGAAATCATGATTCAAATTGGAATTTCATAAAAATTTGTGTACTATCTTTCAAATTTTGCCCCAGCAGATCTGAAGAGAATTTCCGATCAGCAGCAAGTTCCCATAGAGCTGGATGCCTACGTCAAGAAACTACACAACGCTCGACGTCGTGTCATGCTGGTGAACAACATACTACAAAATGCACAGGTTGGTATATACTGGGATGTTGGAACCTAAGTATTTAACTGGGATGGTATATACTGGGATGTTAGAAGTATTCAACAATTCCAATTCCAACAATTCCAACTTAACAATTCCAATCTACCACAGTTTGTGTATGGTAAAAACCATCTGAGATATGTTTCGTGTTTGTACTACTTGAATGCATGTGTATTTCCAATCCAGGAAAGACTTGGGAAGCTGCATTACCAAGCATCGAAAGAGACGGCAAGACGGAAAGCTTTGCTAGATCCACCGTCGCCCGGTCCACCGAAATAGAGAGATGGACAATTCTGTAGATGTAGTTTCTTCTGGGAGGCATTTTCTGCTAGTATTTCAAAATGTAAACTTTACTGGTTTTGACACTCAAAACATGTGTTCAAGATAACAATTGATTCGACTCAATTGTATGAGGTATTTTTCATTCCTTTGCAAAAATTGCATGTTGAACATGTTCAGATGATAAACACGATTCTGACTACTGCATGTCATGTACATGTATTATAAGGTGCTCCCCTGTTTGGGTACAATTATTCCAACACGTGCATAATTGTGTTATATATTCTTCATATTTATTCATTCTCTGTCAACAACCCAAAACGAATAAATTCCATGTTTAACAAAAGCAAGTTTTTTTCAACAAAAGCACGCACCAATTACCACAATACCAGACGTGCCAAAGCATTCTTTTGTAATACATATTATTCCAAGTTTCCAACTAGTATATCATCAAACATTAGAATTACACATCTACAGGCAACTACTGATCATGAAAAATTATTGTTAATTTGCCAGTTTGCACGGAATCAGAATATAATTTAGCCATCAGTGATTACATCATGTGAAACAGTCACAATCTGTAGAATATTCAACACCTCTGTAAAATAAATTTGCATATTGCTTTGCTCGTGTAGTCCAGTACATATATGTATACGCATATAATTATGTACCTAATGCCAAATTACCAAGCTGTATAAATCATGATCATTGACTATCCATTATTCCAATAACATGAACACCCCCACTGTACACAGATATTCCAATAATCATGATTATCGAGAACGAATTCATGAATATTCAACAAGAATGTCCCAAGGCAAGCAACATATGCCACTTCTGTAGCAACACAGCAATAACACTGCCTAATTTATGTGCCACTCCAGCCAGCTGTAACGTATGTATTGACATAAACATGTGAACGGAGTGGTCTACATATAGGAAAACAGTACTGTGGGTCTAATAAAGATAACCAGTACAGGCAAAAGTGTAGTATTTCCCACTTTTATTTGCACACTTTCATAATTTTTTTTTTTGAGGAATATTGGAGTTATTCTGGTACAGCAGTTCAGTACATCCCTGCAGTACAGTACATGGGGTATATTGATATATATTCCGCAGAGTTACAAGGTAACCCCACACACAAATAGCCTATAAACAGTAAATACACCCACATGTATAGAATACAAATGATCGATTAGAATACAGGACCCAGATTGAAAGCTACAATTTGAAATTTTTCCGAAATGAACACGATAAGAGTATACACCAACCAATTTAGAAATATATTCGTCAGTAATACACCCAAGAACACAAGCTTTTCTTTCAGATCATGTATAGAAATTTTAGATGAAAAATTATCATATTATTTCATACATGTCATATTGTGTACAAGTAAATCATGGAAAACAATCCAAAATTACATATTTTCACAGTTCGTCTCTCGACATGTTACTGAGAAAATCTGCAGTTAACAACATCATCTCTAGCTTGATGAGCTCTAGAATAGATTCATACACGTGTATTACTTCTGATGTACATGTGAGTAACATATAGATGCGAAATCAGAGCTATTTAATTATATTATTACCAATTTCTAGCAGTAATTTGTGATTTCACATGTGTCTGTGATATTTATATGATACAATTGCGCTGATTATCAACAATCATATTAAGTACCATTTGAAACATGACGGTCAAGAAATCTATAATTTAGATTGAAATTTCCGCTTGAGTGTTGCCTGAATGTTTCCCGAAGGTTTATCTGTAGGTTGAAAAACCTGGAAGACAAAATATATATATATATATATATATATATATATATATATATATAAACATGGATGAATTTTGAAAATTAATATGAATACATATAATAAAAGCTTCCAATTCTTAATGACAATTGATCAAAAAGATGTTGAATTCACCTGTTGATTTTTCTGGATCCCATGAGCTGGAAACTTGGAGAAATCAAACTCGTAAGCGTGAACATTAGGCAGCTCAATGTGAATCTCGGTCATCTGAAATAGGCAAGGAAAAACTTCTCAGATTATGTATTTATTCTCACATATCCTTGTCATGCTTACATCTGTCAAAATGGTGAACATGTTTTATTTTCAAAATACATGTATTATATTTATCATGTTCGTGTACATGTACTATAATTTACATGTACAAAACCAGCACGTTTCCATTCACTGACCTGGGGCACTTTAGACAGAGCAAGACGCTCAGAATCGTACAGTGTTTTCTGAACGGATGGCGAGAAAACCCCTGTTGTCGGCGGTCCCGCAAATGTGTCTAAAATGGAATTCTTCACTGCGAACCTACAGTTCAATAGAAACAAGTGAAAAGTTTTAATTCTCTACAGTGTACATGTATGATAGAAAAGGTATTTTCTTCGAGAATGTGACTAGATCTACTTTGAGTTGAGAGATTAGTCAGGAGTACAGGTACATGTATGGTGAAAACCTGTAGTTTGTTTCAGCACGAGATTACATTTACATTGTACATATTGTATCGAAATGTTGTTATTTGATCCACCAACTGACAGTAATATGAAATTGAAAGTTTAATTTGAAAGAAATTGCGTCTGAAAAACTTGGAAAGCTATAATACATTCCAGCATGATGCACCTATGATACAGGTACACACCAAGCTCTATCGGTATCCAAGCCATCCATGGTGCTGTAATGCCACTTAGCATAGACGACTGTGCCAAAAATCCTGTCGTCCATATCCGGCAGCGATCGATACTCGTCACGGACAAAGTTCACGAAGGCGGATTTTGTCGTCTTCATGACTTTCAGGTCCTTCAAACCTGCGGTGACTTTAGGCTTCTCTGTATTCATGGAGGAGTTAATTATTGTTTAATGAATATGCTTCAGTGATTTTGCATGACTTTTGATTTTTCGCACATCTACATGTATGTGGCATCTCCGAATTCGATTATTGTACATTGTTGTATTATTGGCATCCCCTGATACAAGTACAGTAGTCATGCACATCAATCTCTGGAATCAGATGATATAATAATGAATCATGTGAGAATTAAGTTCTGTGATAGAAATTCAAAATTCTGCTGCTGTTCACATTTTAATCACAGAAATCTCTTCTGAATTTCACAAAAAAACATGTATTACCAACTCATTTGCTTTTTCAATTCTTTTCAATTCCTCCTTCCCTGCATGCCCCCCACACATTCCTCCCATACAAGACAGTAACCATGGTAACATGTTTTACATACGTCCACGGCTCTGTTTGACTTGACAGAATCGAGTCGCATCGCCTTTGTGGATGAATGCATGGGCATGTTCACGACCTCCCTGAAAAAAATAGAGGTCATTGTAAATTATGTGCTCAAATTCAATATTTGGGATTACAAATAACATATGGTTATCTGAAAATTTTATACATACATGCTATTCTTTCAATCCGACAAGTATAATCATGTTATAATATCTATGTCATTCATTTCTTCCAACCCTTGTACATGTACATGTACACTCGAAATGATGACAATAATGTGAGGAAATTCTAAAGTTTTAACCTAGAAGTGCAGCACATGTATACTTCATAATCCCTGTACATAAACCTGCCTGTTCAATTCTACTCCAGGGTTTTTCCTCAATGTAAACATTCACTGCGTTGACATGGGAATACTTCTGGAGGAAGTGTTTGGCCAGTCGCAGGGCAAACTGCTCTATGGTTTGGATCTGAAAAACACCATAAATTTTACGACATGGGCATCAAACAGTATGATTCATAATATTCTTTCAGTGTCATATTCACATGATTCAAATATGACATAGTGGTCAAATGAATTTGAGCATATTGCTATTAAATTATTCCTAAGTTTTGAATAATTCAAATTTTTTTCACGATACCAAGTTATACTGATACATGTATAAAGAATACTCACTCCAAATTTCTTCGCAAGAATATACACAGTATTCTTCTGCGAATCTGTTGCAATTATGTCGGAGTTGTCTCCGACAATGAAATCTTTGGTGGTTGCTAAAGTCAGGGCAGTGCTGACTTCAAGTTCTTTGGCTTGGTGCCAATTCCCTGACCTTGACACGTACAACAGTCGTACATAATTCTTGCCGTATTGTCGCTCCGTAATCTGTACTTCCGAATCTGGCAACATCTTTTACGGGTGCTCAGTGGTGCGAGTCTGAATGAAAAACATTGATGACTAACACGGTAGATAGACATAGAACTTATAAGCATATGATACCTATGTGAAGCCTCATTGACTCACAAAACACCATTTAACACACCGATTCCTGCATCCTATGGCATACTGTAAGGCCACAAATTATTCGCGACCTTTAATTTTCGCGAATCCTATAAAATCGCGAAATTACATGGTCGATTAAAACATTTGAGTCGGCCAAAACAGCAAAATTAAACGGCCGCGAACATGGCCTGATCTCATATTCCCTGTTTCTTGTCGTTCATAATGTATTTTTCCTTTTTTTTTTCTTTGTTGGGTATTACAACCTATACAGAACGCGTAATTGTATTATCATGTACTGAAATGTATATGTATGGGCTACAGCCTCTGTCTCTTGTAATGTCCTTGGAAATGTATTTCTAAATGTACTTGTGATAGTGAGATTGACTGTTATTATACATTTTCCAAATAAAACTTACTTACTTACTTACTTACTAATCCCCCCCCCCCCCCCCCCGCTCCTATACGTTATCCAAATCCTGGATCCGCCCCTGTACATGATTACCCTTCCAATGATATCTCACCTTTCGAGATATGTTGATCTGATGATTCCAAGAGGTTAGGGAGACTGTCCAACAGTGGTCAATAATATTCAGTTTACTAGTATGCTGAGTATACTGATTTATAAACGTGCGAGCGTTCACGTCGACATGCCCGTGTTACCGTGTAACATTGACCTGTTATCGACCGCATGTTTTCCCGTATACGATATCAGCTGCGCCCCCCACTTACGCGGGTTTCGCACTGATCTTGCTGATTGCGGTAAAACTTTTTACGGATAGTCGTTTGCGGCCATCCTGCGATCAAATTTATGCTGATTGCTTGAATTTTAAGAGATTAAGAGGAATAACTATGCTTATATATAGATATTAAAGTATATAAATATTTAAACATGTTTAAATGTAGCATTTAGTGAGTTCTTTTTCTAGTTTTTTTTTTCATTTTCATGTATTTTCATGCATATATATATATATAGGCCCTATTATGTATTGTTAAGACTACTGCTGTAAAAATCTAATAGTCCATACAAAGTCCATACATTGGCCTACATTATGCATGATTTATATATAGTACAACACTGACAAAACAAGTATAGGCTATAATATGTGGATAATTAGAACATGATTTGCATCACAGTCTCAAATACATGCGTACCTGGCATTGTTTGAAAGATTGAAAAAAAAAAATGACACCCAACTAGAACCAAACCATGCAACGACCACAACTATAGTAAGGCCTATGGGATCAGCGAGTTTTGGAAGGATACGTGCATTTCTCCAAACCTCTCCCTCAGTTCTGAGTGTTCCCGACGCACAAAATAAACATAGCTCTAAGGATGTACCGGCAGACTATCATCAAACATCCTAATGTGCTTTAATACTGAAGGTAGTCTGAAATCAAATTCAATGTCGTCAACAGATCCACAATATATGATTTCCCATGCATATGCTCGTAATACAACCATAGTGTATAGATCTGTCTGTCATCAGTTTCATGATATTTTGTCCGCTGAGACATATACCGGTAATTCATGCCAAATGTGACCTTGAGGCTTCATTCACCACTCAAAGCCACTGAGGTCAAGTTCAAGGCCACCGAAAGATCCAATGTATACAACTTCCTATATCCATACATGTACAAACCTAAGCCTGACTCAAAACATGTATGCGTTTTGTCTGCAACGGCCAATTCAAATATTTCAGGTCAACGTCTTCTGAGGTAAACTTCAAATCACCAAAAGATGAGGTAAACTTCAAATCACCAAAAGATCAAACATACGGCTTCCTATATGCTCACAATATAGACCTACCACTATATATCTACAAACGTTTTATCTGCAGATGAAACGTGACATTGAAACTAGAGGTGAGCTTGAATTGGGGTAGATTGCCAACTTTTTCAATTTTCAAGATAGAAGTCTGAAGTTTGGTGAAAATCCACGGTTTATGCCAAATGGAAACAAACAAATTGATCGGACCATCTTAAACGAGAGTATGGCCAAAAATCATATGAGGTTTTGTAATAAAAAAAGTAAGCTTTGTTTTGAAATATATGGTGTCCATGTGTGTATAAGTTAATTAGTACATTGTACATGCATGAAGCTTTTCAGGCCGAATTACTTATTCGGGCCTTTTGTACGATTCAATCCAAACTATCTTCATGCATAAAATAAATGGCATACTATGTTATGTCTACACAAAATTTGGAGAAAAACATACTGAACTTCACAGAGTTTCAGAAAAGTAAGCATTAGTAAGGGCGTGTGCCAAATTCACCATTTTCGGCAACTATTATCTATACATATTTACTTGATAAGGTTCAAATGCACATTGTGTTTCAATACAGGCATACAGGCCTACTTTCTCCATTATTATGTCCTGGATATATTTGTCTTCTCAGCGTGTAGGCCTGATTGGAATCGATTTTCACGATTTTTGGAATATAATATTAATAATCATCCGTCGTAGTCAGTCCGGCAAATAACTTTTTTGGCTCGAATTTTTCTGAAACTATATACGAAACTATACCTTGGGCTAATACCCCGATAGCTTATCTGCGCTTTCTGGATTGAATTGTTTACATGTATGTCGAGTTTGACGGCCATTTTAAATATATCCAGGATATGATAATGAAGAAAGTAATCCCTATGCATGTATTGAAACACAGTGTGCAATTGAGCCTTTCAAGTAAATAATCTCCGTTGTCCCCGACCCCGATAATGACAAAATCTACCATAAAACGGAAACCCTAAAGATTCAATCTTCCCTTGTCCCCATGCGCTGGTACTTGTTTGATGCGGTGGGGCATGTCGGCTTTCATTCTCGCCTCAAGTTGGAGAAGCGATGACAGAGGGTGGTCGTCATATGACTGCTTTTCACTGCCGTGACCCGGTTCAACACGAAATGATGCATGGTTCACTAATCATAAGCTTTTTGCTACTTTTGAACAATATTGCTTCGGGTTTCGGTGGAATTACGTGCAAAAATCAACAAGGACAACCAGTTGATTGGTATGTATCGAATGTCGTGTGATTCTTGATCCGCCATACAATTTCTCCAAATAATTTTGATCACAAAGGGATTTCCCCGGAACATGGCCATTTAACCATGTATCACGCTATGTAGTCAACTGCACATTGAGTGGAGCGAAAGAACGCGATGAACAACAATATCATTCTAAATGAAACATCATATTTTGCATGTACTGTATATTGTATTTTTATTTCTGAATCTACATTATTTAGAATATACAATATTACCGGAGCATGGTCATTTAACCCCGGAACATGGCCATTTAACCATATATGTATCACGCTATGTAGTCAACTGCACATTGAGTGGAGCGAAAGAACGCGATGAACAACAATATTATTCTAAATGAAACATCATATTTTGCATGTACTGTATATTGTATTTTTATTTCTGAATCTACATTATTTAGAATATACAATATTACCGGAACATGGTCATTTAACCCCGGAACATGACCATTTAACCATGAATCACGCTATGTAGTCAACTGCACATTGAGTGGAGCGAAAGAACGCGATGAACAACAATATTATTGTATCCCCCGAACAAAGTTCGGCGGATACTATGGATTTACGATCGTCGCGCCGCCGCCGCCGCCGCCGCCGCGTCCGCGTCCGCGTCCGCAGACACTTTCTTGTGAACACGCTACAGCTTACAAATCTGAACCGATTTTGATAATATTTTATATGGACATGACTTATGGTGAGATCTCAACACCTATCGATTTTAGTTGCCATAGCCACCAAAATAGCCGATTGGCGTAACATTTTGTGCTCAAATTAGCCTGTTTAACACACATGGGTTGTGAACGCTCTACGGGTGGGAGTTTTCGATGAATGATGATGAAATCGCACAGGCTCAATGAGAAAGACCATCACACGAAACCTATTGTTTTTCAAAATGATCGAATAAATATTAATAAGTTTGAGAGGTTAACTTATTACAACAACTAAAATGCCTACTTTGACATGTGTGATCACTCCAATAACCTGTACTATGAAAGCAAATTGCACTGGATTCTTGTTCAGAATACAGAACTGATGTTTTTGGTGAAAACAGAACAATATTACTAAATAAGTTAACATTGGTTTTACTAGTTAAGTCTATTATTGACCACAATAAAAATAGTTAAGATGAGAAACATTTATTATTGAGCTCAACAAGGTAAAGGTTTTGTCCAGTAGAGATTTCACAGGTGTAACCAAATAAGTTAACATTATTTTCACTAGTTAAGTCTATTATTGACCACAATAAAAATAGTTAAGACAAGAAACATTTATTATTGGGCTCAACAAGGTAAAGCTTCTGTGCAGTAGAGATTTCATGGCTGTAGCCGAATAAGTTAACATCATTTTTACTAGTTAAGTCTATTAATGACCTCAAGAAAAATAGTTAAGACAAGAAACATTTATTATTGAGCTCAACAATTTAAAAGTTTTGTCCAGTAGAGATTTCATGGGTGTAACCGGATAAGTTAACATTATTTTTACCATTAAAGTCAATTTTTACTTTGAATTTCAACTTGAAACCAAGTTTGGCACATATTATGAATTAAAATATAATTTATGGTGAAAAAATCGATCTGGCTCCAATTTCGTCATCGTGAAATGCAGTAGGTTAACTTATTACAACAACTAAAATGCCTACTTTGACATGTGTGATCACTCCAATAACCTGTAATATGAAAGCAACTTGCACTGGATTCTTGTTCAGAATACAGAACTGATGTTTTTGGTGAAAACAGAACAATATTACTAAATAAGTTAACATTGGTTTTACTAGTTAAGTCTATTATTGACCACAATAAAAATAGTTAAGATGAGAAACATTTATTATTGAGCTCAACAAGGTAAAGGTTTTGTCCAGTAGAGATTTCACAGGTGTAACCAAATAAGTTAACATTATTTTCACTAGTTAAGTCTATTATTGACCACAATAAAAATAGTTAAGACAAGAAACATTTATTATTGGGCTCAACAAGGTAAAGCTTCTGTGCAGTAGAGATTTCATGGCTGTAGCCGAATAAGTTAACATCATTTTTACTAGTTAAGTCTATTAATGACCTCAAGAAAAATAGTTAAGACAAGAAACATTTATTATTGAGCTCAACAATTTAAAAGTTTTGTCCAGTAGAGATTTCATGGGTGTAACCGGATAAGTTAACATTATTTTTACCATTAAAGTCAATTTTTACTTTGAATTTCAACTTGAAACCAAGTTTGGCACATATTATGAATTAAAATATAATTTATGGTGAAAAAATCGATCTGGCTCCAATTTCGTCATCGTGAAATGCAGTTTCGGTAAACTTTTACTTGAATTTCAGCTCGAAACCAAGTTTGGCACATAATTATTATGAATTAAATTTTAAATTATGGTGAAAAGTTTGATCTTGCTCCTATTTCGTCATCTTGAAATGTAGTTTTGGTCAACTTTTACTTTGAATTTCAACTTGGAACCAAGTTTGGCATATAGTATGAGTTGAAATATAACTTATGGTGAAAAGTTCGATCTGGCTCCAATTTAGTAATCTTGAAATGCAGTTTTTGTCAACTTTTGCTTGAATTTCAACTTGGAATATTCTGAGTTGAAGTATAACTTTAGGTGAAAACTTTTATCTGGCTGTAATTTCGTTATTTTATCGAATATGTCGAAATGGAAATTCGTATGCAGTGATTTTAGTGGTGATCTTGAATTCGACCTTCAATAAGCTTGAAAGGTTTCACACTCACAATGTACATCAGTGATATATTTGGGGCAACAGGGATGATAGGACTACGGGGGATACACCCAAGCGGTCGTAGGCGAGCGGAAGCATCTAGTTCTAAATGAAACATCATATTTTGCATGTACTGTATATTGTATTTTTATTTCTGAATCTACATTATTTAGAATATACAATATTACGATTATCTAGTCGCGTTCAGTATTTCTCATAACGTAATGGTTATGCTCAAGTTCATTATTTCAGTCGTGGAAAAAGCATGAAAATAATACTAATTAGATGTAGGCCACTATATCACGGTAAATGACCTGAAAACTTCCTGTACATTTTGCTGCACTATATTTTAGGTTCGTTGTGTACAAGTTGCCCAAGCTTAAACACCATGTTGATAACCCGGATGTCAACGAAGGCCTGGGGTTCTACTATATGGATGCGGACTCTCAAAAATGGACCCTTGGGGGAAACATTAACAACACAGGCAATGCTGTTCAGGCAACACTACAGCAAATATACGACAATCGAGCGTCATCGGTATATATATATATCTATATTTCTAGGTCAAAAATTGATGTTACTCATTAGGAGTACATTCATGGACGCTACGCATACCATTATAACATCACGTGATCGCTATTTAATATTGAACAGCCCAGTATTACATTGTATCTGGAATTTTTTGTGGGTGTAATGTTTTTGTAGTCCTTCCTTTTTCTGCAATTGATACTTCTGAACTGTGCTCATTAATTCCTCAACACGATAATATGTCGCTATTCCATCAGTTAGTTTTTAACAAAGTGACAACCGATAACCTCATTTTATACTTGTACTCCACGTATACACATTTTTATGGCAGCTAGGAAGTGAGCACAGTCCCATATGAATCTAACAGTGATATATATTTGATATTTTAGGATGTCATGTACTTGGTTTACAATGATGAAACCCCAGTAAAACAAGTGTCCTATTCACATGGACACACGAAAGGTGATCACAATATCGAGAACCTCTACCGTTTATATACTGCAATATACAATACCATGCTAACATATTTGAGATAATAACATGTCAGTGGTTAATCAATTTAGAAAATTTCAATAATATACGTAGCTTGTTAGTATCATTCAACTTTTTTAGCTTACCGGCCCTTTGGGCCGATAAGCAATTGTCATGGTTTTTCGTCCGTCCAACGTCCGGCGTCCGTCCGGGTCTGTAACTTTTTTTTAACACGATGAATTTCCCCATAAATTTGTCAGAACATACCTTGGGCCAGTATCTAAAGACGTTTTTATAATTTTTTTTATTGAATCGTTTTTGCCTATTTGGCGGCCATTTTTGACGAAAATTTGCCAATTTTGGACTTTGGTGGCCATTTTCTCAAAAACTGTCTGATCAGTTTTGAGATTTTTGTTTCAAAACATTCCTCCCATGTACCTTTATGACGTGTAAAAGTTTCGTTGCCCTTGAATCGCCAGTCTGCGTGTGGCGGCCATTTTGATTATTTGACGGGTCGGTGAAAAAATTTTTTTTTGTCCCAAATCAAGTCACTATTCGTTTTGACTTGGAAAATTTCACCCAATTTTCCTTCATAATGGGAGCTCTGCGAAGTAAACTCATAGAACACTTGAAGATAGAGCCTAAGTATTAGCACATTCAAATGGGAAATCATATATTGCGGTTTGAGTGATGACCTTGAATTTGACCTTCAGTGACCTTGGAAGGTCATAACGATCTTTTTTGTCGAAAAATGGCCAATTTTGGACTTTGATGGCCATTTTTAGGTTACCGGACCTATGGTCCGATAACCTATTGGCATGGCGTTGCGTCCGTCGTCCGTCGTCGTCGTCGTCCACATTTTTAGGTTACCGGACCTTTGGTCCGATAACCTATTGCCATGGCGTTGCGTCCGGCGTCCGTCGTCCGTCCGTCCGTCCGTTCACATTTTTATCTTTAAAGTTTATGATGGAATATTTCTGAAATTTTGCACAAAAATACCTAAAAATATTTCCAGGAAAGCTTTTTTTTAGTTTTCTGATTTTCGAATTTTTTTCAAAATGGCGGCCGCTTTCGTCAAAAAATGGCCAATTTTGGACTTTGACGGTCGTTTTCTCAAAATCTGTTCAGTAACTTTTTTTCTTATCGATGCATAACACTCCTCATAGGTACCCCTGTGACATGTATAAATTTCGTTGCCCCTGAATCGCTCGAAGTGGGCCATTTTGGGCCCAAACTCGGCCCAGATGGGACTTTCCCATGTTAAATTCTCCTATGCTTTATAATGGGACACATTAAGCCTAATATCTCACTTAATATTGAGATTAGAGACTAGGGATCAATTGTGGAGATATAGGAAATGATATATCCTGAATATTCTGGTGACCTTGAATTTGACCTCTGACCTCGGTTTCAAGGTCAGAGGGCCATTTTCGTCGAAAAATGGCCAATTTTGGACTTTGACGTCGTTTTCTCAGAATCTGTTCAGTAACTTTTTTTCTTATCAATGCATAACACTCCTGATATGTACCCCTGTGACACGTATAAATTTCGTTGCCCTTGAATCGCTCGAAGTGGGCCATTTTGGGCCCAAACTCGGCCCAAATGGGACTTTCCCATGTTAAATTCTCCTATGGTTTATAATGGGGCACATTAAGCCTAATATCTCACTTAATCTTGAGATTAGAGACTAGGAATCAATTGTGGACATATAGGATATGATATATGCTGAATATTCTCAGGGTCTTGAATTTGACCTCTGACCTCGGTTTCAAGGTCAGAGCATAAAATGTCTAATATCTTGCTTATTATCGACTTTACAGCTTAGGAATCAATTGTGGACATATAGGAAATGATATATGCCGAATATTCTGATGACCTTGAATTTGACCTTTGACCTCATTTTCAAGGTCACACCACAAAATGGTTAATATCTCACTTATTATCGATTTTACAGCTTAGGGATCAATTGTGGACATATAGGAAATGATATATGCTGAATATTCTCGTGACCTTGAATTTGACTTCTGACCTCAGTTTCAAGGTCAGAGCACAAAATGGGTAATATCTCGCTTATTATTGACTTTACAGTGTAGGAGTCAATTATGAACTTATAGGAAATGATATATGCAGATTATTGTCATGACCTTGAATTTGACCTTTGACCTCATTTTCAAGGTCAGATCACAAAATGGATAATATCTCACTTAATATCGACTTTACAGCTTAGGAATCAATTGTGGACATGCTAGAAATGATATGGGCAGAATATTCTCGTGACCTAGAATTGACCAACTACCTTAATTTCAAGGTCATGGGACAAAAGGCTAATATCTAAAATATACATTGTCCGGTAACCTTTCTTAGCCCTTGGGCTAATTTTATCTTTTTTGTTTACGGGCGAATTCTTCTGAAATTTTGCACAAAAATACTTAAAAATAATTCAAGAAGAAGGTATTTTTTAGTTTTTTGATTTTCGCATTTTTTTCAAAATGGCGGCCATTTTCGACGAAAAATGCCTGATTTTGGACTTTGGTGGCCATTTTCTCAAAATCTGTTCAGTAACTTTTTAGGTTACCGGACCTTTGGTCCGATAACCTATTGCCGTGGCGTTGCGTCCGTCGTCCGTTCACATTTTTATCTTTAAAGTATATGATCGAATCTTTCTGAAATTTTGCACAAAAATACCTAAAAATATTTCAAGGGAAGGTTTTTTTTAGTTTTTCGATTTTCGCATTTTTTTCAAAATGGCGGCCGTTTTCGACGAAAAATGCCTGATTTTGGACTTTGGCGGCCATTTTCTCAAAAACTGTTCAATAACTTTTTTTCTTTTTGATACACAACACTCCTCATATGTACTCCTGTGATGTGTATAAGTTTCGTTGCGCTTGAATCCCTCAAAGTGGGCCATTTTGGGCCAAACTTGGCCCAAATGGGACTTTTCCATGTTAAATTCTCCTGTGCTTTATAATGGGACACATTATGCCTTATATCTCACTTAATATTGTGATTAGAGACTAGGAATCAATTGTGGACATATAGGAAATGATATTTGCTGAATATTCTCGTGACCTTGAATTTGACCTCTGACCTCAGTTTCAAGGTCAAAGAACAAAATGGGTAATATCTCACTTATTATCGACTTTACAGCTTAGAAATCAATTTTGGACATATAGGAAATGATATATACCGAATATTCTGATGACCTTGAATTTGACCTTTGACCTTATTTTCAAGGTCACAGGACAAAATGGCTAATATCTCACTGTTTATCGACTTTACAGCTTAGGAATCAATTATGACCATATAGGAAATGATATATGCAGATTATTGTCATGACCTTGAATTTGACCTTTCACCTCATTTTCAAGGTCACGGGACAAAATGGCTAATATCTCACTTATTATCGATTTTACAGCTTAGGAATCAATTGTGGACATGTAGGAAATGATATATGCTGAATATGCACGTGACCTTGAATTTGACCTTTGACCTCATTTTCAAGGTCACGGGACAAAATGGCTAATATCTCGCTTATTATCGACTTTACAACTTAGGAATCAAATGTGGACATATAGGAAAGGATATACGCTGAATATTCTGATGACCTTAAATTTGACCTTTGACCTTATTTTCAAGGTCATAGCACAAAATGGCTAATATCTCGCCATTATGGATTTTACAGCTTAGGAATCAATCGTGGACATATAGGAAATGATATATCCATAATATTTTTGTGACTTTGAATTTGACCTTTGGCCTCATTTTCAAGTTTTTTTTTAATACCGAACACTCCTCATAATATGTACTCCTGTGGTGTGTATAAGTTTCGTTGCGCTTGAATCGCTGGAAGTGGGCCATTTTGGCCCAAACTCGGCCCAAATGAGACTTTTCCATGTTAGGTTACCGGACCTATGGTCCGATAACCTATTGGCATGGCGTTGCGTCCGTCGTCCGTCGTCGTCGTCGTCGTCGTCGTCGTCCACATTTTTATCTTAATTGTTTACGGGCGAATTTTTCTGAAATTTTGCAGAAAAATACTTAAAAATAATTCAAGAAGGAGGTATTTTTTAGTTTTTTGATTTTCGCTTTTTCTTCAAAATGGCGGCCGTTTTCGACGAAAAAGGCCTGATTTTGGACTTTGGCGGCCATTTTCTCAAAATCTGTTCAGTAACTTTTTTTCTTTTTGATACATAAGACTCCTCATATGTACTTCTATGATGTCTATAAATTTCGTTGCGCTTGAATCGCTCGAAGTGGGCCATTTTGGCCCAAACTCGGCCCAAATGGGACTTTCCCATGTTAAATTCTCGTATGCTTTATAATGGGACACATTATGCCTAATATCTCACTTGATATTGAGATTAGAGACTAGGAATCAATTGTGGACATATAGGAAATGATATATGCTGAATATTCTCGTGACCTTGAATTTGACCTCTGACCTCAGTTTCAAGGTCAGAGCACAAAATGGCTTATATCTCGCTTATTATCGACTCTACAGCTTAGGAATCAATTGTGGACATATAGGAAATAATATATGCTGAATATTCTCGTGACCTTGAATTTGACCTCTGACCTCAGTTTCAAGGTCAGAGCACAAAATGGCTTATATCTCGCTTATTATCGACTCTACAGCTTAGGAATCAATTGTGGACATATAGGAAATGATATATGCTGAATATTCTGATGACCTTGAATTTGACCTTCGAACTCATTTTCAAGGTCACAGGACAAAATGGCTAATATCTCGTTTGTTATCGACTTTACAGCTTAGCAATCAATTATGAACATATAGGAAATGATATATGCAGATTATTGTCATGACCTTGAATTTGATCTTTGACCTCATTTTCAAGGTCACAGGACAAAATGGCTAATATCTCACTTATTATCGATTTTACAGCTTAGGAATCAATTGTGGACATATAGGAAATGATATATGCTGAATATCCTCGTGACCTTGAATTTGACCTCTGACCTCATTTTCAAGATCCAAGGACAAACTGGCTCATATCTAGCTCCTCTATTGACTGTATGGCTTGGGAATTAATTGTGGACATGATATACGAAATGATATACATTGAATATTTTGATGATCTTGAATTTGACCTTTGCCCCTTCATTTTCAAGGCCACAGCGCAAAATTGCTAATATCTCTCTGATTATTGAATTTACAGCTTAGCAATCAACTGTGGACATGATATATGCTTAATGTTATATATGCTGAATATTCTCTTGACCTTGAATTCAACCAGTGACCTGGCTAACATCTAAATATTAAACATTGTCCGGTAACCTATCTTCGGCCCTTGGCCTAATTTTTTCTTTTTGATACATTACACTCCTGATATGAACTCCTATGATGTCTATAAATTTCGTTGCGCTTGAATCGCTCGAAGTGGACCATTTTGGCCCAAACTCGGCCCAAATGGGACTTTCCCATGTTAAATTCTCCTATGCTTTATAATGGGACACATTATGCCTAATATCTCACTTAATATTGAGATTAGAGACAACGAATCAATTGTGCACATATAGGAAATGATATATGCTGAATATTCTCGTGACCTTGAATTTGACCTCTGACCTCAATTTCAAGGTCAGAGCACAAAATGGCTGATATCTCGCTTATTATCGACTCTACAGCTTAGGAATCAATTGTGGACATATAGGAAATGATATATGCTGAATATTCTGATGACCTTGAATTTGATCTTTGACCCCATTTTCAAGGTCATAGGACAAAATGGCTAATATCTCGCTTGTTATCGACTTTACAGCTTAGGAATCAGTTATGAACATATAGGAAATGATATATGCAGATTATTGTCATGACCTTGAATTTGACCTTTGACCTCATTTTCAAGGTCACAGGACAAAATGGCTAATATCTCACTTATTATCGACTCTACAGCTTAGGAATTAATTGTGGACATATAGGAAATGATATATGCTGAATATTCTGATGACCTTGAATTTGACCTTTGACGGCATTTTCAAGGTCATAGGGCAAAATGGCTAATATCTCGCTTGTTTTCGACTTCACAGCTTAGGAATCAGTTATGAACATATAAGAAATGATATATGCAGATTATTGTCATGACCTTGAATTTGACATTTTTTTATCCATTTTCAAGGTCACAGGACAAAATGGCTAATAGCTCACTTATTATCGATTTTACAGCTTTGGAATCAATTGTGGACATATAGGAGATGATATATGCTGAATATTCTCGGGACCTTGAATTTGACCTCTGACCTCATTTTCAAGGTCACAGGACAAACTGTCTCATATCTTGCTCCTCTATTGACTGTATGGCTTGGGAATCAATTGTGGACATGATATAGAAAATGATATACATTGAATATTTTGATGACCTTGAATTCGACCTTTGCCCCTTCATTCTCAAGGCCGCAGCACAAAATTGCTAATATCTCTCTGATTATTGAATTTACAGCTTAGCAATCAACTGTGGACATGATATATGCTTAATGTTATATATGCTGAATATTCTCTTGACCTTGAATTCAACCAGTGACCTGGCTAACATCTAAAATATTAAATATTGTCCGGTAACCTATCTTCGGCCCTTGGCCTAATTTTTCAAAAACTGATTTTGTTATAAAACATTCCCCTCATGTACCTCTATGAAGTGTATAAGTTTCGTTGCCCTTGAATCGCCAGTCTGCGAGTGGCGGCCATTTTGATTTTTTGATGGGTCGGCGAAAAAATTTTTGGGTCTCAAATCGAGTCACTCTTCGTTTTGAGCCATTTCCAGCAAAAACCAAAAAAATTCTTTTGCGGCCATTGAAAATTTTTTCGGACTTAAAAAATTTCACCTAATTTTTCCTTCATAATGGGAGCTGTGCAGAGTAAACTCATAGAAGACTTCAAAATAGAGCCTAAGTATTGGCACATTCAAATGGGAAATCATATATTGCGGTGTGAGTGATGACCTTGAATTTGACCTTCAATGACCTTGAAAAGTCAAAAACGATGAATTTTGCATTTGGTGGCCATTTTTTCTAAATCTATTCAGGTAGTTTTTCTCAAAATCATGTATAAGATTCTCTTTATGTACCTTTGTGATGTGTACATGTAATTTGATTTCGTGTTCTAGTCCATACAGAAAATGTGTTTCCAGCAACATTTACGAACATGTTTTGACAATAGAGTTCAAGATCAGTGTAACAATTTATATGTTGTAAAATCAATACTCTGTATTTCTCATGATTGCCGGTAAGCTACAGCACCCTTGGTGCTATGTTTTGGTTGAATTGTTGAGAAAATCCCAAGAATAATTTAGAAAAAAATAATTAAATTATAAACAGTTGGATGGCATTAACTAGCTGGCGTGTAAATATATAGCAGTGTGATCATGCCTGCATATTTTCAATTTGTTGATAACTACAGGAGCATTAGCATTTGACAAGACCTCCGGGTACTGGCTTGTCCACAGTGTGCCAAGGTTTCCTCCTTACGTGAACTCGTCCTATGGTTATCCAGAGTCAGGAACTCACTATGGACAAACATTCCTGTGTGTGTCGTATGAATACACGGTCCTCAATACAATAGGTGTGTTTCTGTATAATACACAAATAATTTGGCATTTACAAGAATATAATAGTTGTAAAATACATACCTGTATTTTTAATAGTACATGTACCATGTGGTTGGGTGATCAAAGTACGAATTAGCTGCATAAGCGTGAACGATTATAGACCACTGACAACTGTTTAATGAATGCTATCATAATTTCATGTGTACTGTACCAAATTCCACATTTTAAGAAGTTCATATCATCTATACTGACTAGGGGAACAACTGAAACTCAACTACCCGCAAATTTATGATCATAATTTGCCGACGCAGTTTGCCGAAGAGAATAAAGCGATTGCCGATGTCGTCAAGAACATAAAAACTTGTAGCTCGGAAGATAACCACGCCGTCGTTGACTTGACTTCCCTTGGATCCAACGTGTTCATGAGTTTTGCCAAGTGTGGCGATTTCAATGCTGGTAGGCCTTATACATGAACACAGAAACCCTTAAGAGGGTAATGGGTTTCTGGTGAACACGCATGTTGCGAATACCATACGAGTAATCCGTTTTGAATAGATTGTTGTAAGGGTATGTGGACATCAACAGAAATTTAATGAAATTGGGGAGCTTATTCATTGCAAACATCTCCGGCTCAAACAAATATATTTGATCTGTGTACAGATCTGTATCATGACCTGGTCGCGCCAACTTATCAGTCGGATCTCTACGTCGAAAGTTGGCTACTTGGCACTGGCAAGTTGCCTTCTGACTGTTCAGGAAACTACAAGGTATTTGACTTGTTTTACTGTGTATAGTATCAGATGCATGGTGACCGTGAATCCAGGAATCTCCAATTGAAGAGTTCAATTTTATTCTTATGACAGAATGATGCATCGAAACTTACTATAGCGTCAGAACATTCCATATTAACATTAATTAACCGAAAACATAAAATTATGAAACATTAATGCCTAATGGACAATATCACTGCAGGTTAACAACATACAGTACCTGAAGTTTGACGCAAGCCAAGGACTGGAATTCAAGTCTACTGAAGACCATTCCAAGTGGACTGTCTCGCAAAACTTTTCCTTGACTTGTATTGGAGACATCAACCGTGAGGCAAGTTTTGTCTCAATATTATACGATCATATTTCCTACATTACTCCCATCGGCGTCACATGTGGTTATAACAACAGAAGAACAACAGTACAGAAGGATAGTTAGAAATTTAACATACTTAAAATAAGCCTCATCTTCTGGATGCAAACGTCTGTTGTCAATCAGGACATGAAAAATAATCAAATGTTTCTCATTCCAACGTTTTTCAAAACCAGCAAAATGGGACTAATCGTGGATACATGTAAGCAAACAATAAGCGAATAACAATTATTATGCACGAATATCATATTTCCCTTATTTTCTTTACAGAAGTCCCAGATGCATAGGTGTGGAGGAACTGTCTGTATGGGCAAGGCATTCCCCAGTATGTGGAACATGTTCAAATCGTTGATTACCAGAGTTGAGAATTGCTCTACATACCAATAAATGATTGTACATGTATGACTAGGGTTTGCTCAGAAATAAAACTGCTGACACACGTACACGTACAATATGTATTGAGCAAAATAATTATGGTATGTTGATATGTCGACATGTTTGTGCTTTGTCATTGATGTAGATGAATGTTGTTCATAAGTTGGATAATAATAATACGTAGTTTTTTTCACTCTGCATAAAATCTATTTGTTTATTATTTCCGTTGAATATACATGTATATCCTGGGTACATGTATTGTATTACCGTATAATCGCGCATATAAGGACACTGTCCTTATATTCGAGCCTGTCCTTATATTCGAATATAAGAACATGTCCCTATATTCGAGAAGGTTTACTTTTTTCACGCCATAAAACAATATTCGTTTATAAGGACACCCATTTCCTTATATTCGAGACACTTGGGTTTTGGCGCCAAAAACGTAAAGGTGTCCCAAATATAAGGACACCCATTTCACGTGCTGCCAGGCTTACGATCACTGTCGGTAATAACATACACGAGATTATTGGGGGCTCATTGAAAAGAGGCCTCCAATACCTATGTATGCCACCATATATAATGTATTTTTACATCAGTGGTGGTTATGACTCGTCTATGCTACTTGCACACGAAATTTAATGTGGCTATTGTTTGATTGAGCTTACCATGTTCTTATATGCGGGATATTGGGGGTGTCCTTATATTCGAATATAAGAACATGTCCCTATATTCGAGACACTTTGGGTTTTTGGCGAGAGCCCCAAAACGCAATATTCCGGATATAAGAACATGTCCTTATATGCGCGATTATACGGTATTCATATTAACCGTCATGTAACGGTAGGGCCTACATTCAATGATGTATTTCATGTATTCAAATTGTTTGTATTTTCGACATTGCAGACACATGATATAAACTATAATAAAGTTTATATCTGTGGTACATCATGTTTTTTCAAGCTCATTCTCATGTTTACAATGTATTTGGACATTCACTACCACACTGTATTTTTTAATAAACATATTACAAATTGACTCTGTGTTCAGCATTGTTTGATTAAATCAGTGTTGATCATTGGGGTGTAAACATACATCAGATTTATAATATGACACATATGTTATGAAGAACACAATGTATATTGTACAATGTATTGATAAAAACGGATCAAGTGAGTTTGTGATTGCTTGTATGATATAGTGAGAACAAATATTGTTTGCGCCCTTTTATGTCACACATGAATGCCATTTCCACATTCGAATTAGCATAAAATTAGCTTTCAGAAATAGGCCTGCTGAAGAGCACATCCAGATTTTTGACAAAAATAATAAAGAGGCACGTTTTAAATCGGTATGCTATAGGTACACGTCGTGAACGGGAACAACAGTTACCCGTGCGGTCCATTGCCAGTGGTTGAGCAATTTGCGGTTGAAGATCACTTCACTTGCAGGATTCCCATGACAAGCTTTTTATTTCCGCGCATGCATGAGTTTTGAATTAAATGTGCGCTACAAATTGAACTCTTTTGCGAATATTATATATGATATATGTGTGTAGTTCATCTTATTGATTTCTTTTTCTCTAAATCTTCACTTGTCGAACGTAAATTTGCCTATGAAAACGTAGGCCTAACGTGAAATAGGCCTATACGGAAGGTATGCCTATATTATATATATATCGAGATCATAACGTTCATAAAAAATATCACTACACATAGTTTGGGCGAGTACGGTAGTAAATAATACAATACTAGCGGAATTTCGCACAAAAATGTACACGAAGTTACCCATGTGATATCACATTTGTGAAAACGCCCTGTATTTTACACACGTTTGTTCAATAGGCTTATGAGCTGTTCAATTCACATGAGAAATATATCTGAAATAGGCCTATATCTTAGCCCTGTGTGTCCACATGGGATATCATACGGTGTGTGATAGGCCTACGCGTGCCGATCGGGCCGTTGTGATCAGGTGAGGAGAACTAGGCTACTTACTAGGCCTACATAGGCCTATATTAGCCTACGTACTGATTACCACACTTGGTATGGATTTATTATGAAGAAATGGCATAAATAGCCCATGCATACCCGTATGTACTGCGCAAGCATTTACTACTTGTAGGCCTAAATCTAGCAGCCTACCGGTAGATCTAGTAGTAGGCCTAGGCTAGCCCAAAAATTCAATTCAGTCATGGATTATAAGCCTACAGGCTTGCAATAAGTTAGCCCCAGCAGTGGCTCTCTCCAACGTAACCGCCTCACCGATTTCTAGGTTGGAGAGAGCCACTGCACAGGGGCTGACATGAAATTATCATAAACTGGAAGCCTATGAGTGTTGGGCCTAGGTCTATATAATATAGGCCTACACTGTACTCATGATCATGATGATGTCTGACATGAGACCAATACTATAAAATAATCAGCTTGAAGTAAGCCTACATAGCATTTTCATGGCATCCAGCAATCGTCACTCAAAGTCATTTTACATGTAGGTACTAGTTAGTAAAATTAAATGTCTTATTTCTATGCTTGTAATAATTTAAACCTAAGCTCTATCTACAGCCGTTGTGTATCATGTGTATATATTTTGTATGCAGAGTCCAAACTACTGCGTACACATTCCAAATCAAATATGACCTGATTTAGCATTCGAAGTAATCTGAGGTCAACCTAAATGTCACCAAAATATCCACCATGTTAGGTCATATTCACTTGCATTCAGCTTCAAGACCCATAAAAAAATCTGCCTTATTTGACCTCTATTATGCTAGTAATGTCAATTTGAGCTCTATCTGCGGTCCTTTCATATGCAGAGGTGATCGAGGTCAACTGTAAGCAGTAGCGGATTTAGAGGGGGGGGGGGGGGGTTACTGGGGTCAGGACCCCCCCCCCCCCCCCCCCCCCCTTTTTGAAAAAAAAACCCATATATATCCGAGTTTCCATAAGCGGATTCAGGCCTCCTGCTCGAAAAAATTATGTCGAAATGTCATGTTTGAGTTCAGGTTGATCATCATGATCATAGTGAGTTTGTTTGAAATGTATACTCAGGAGAGACCAGT
This sequence comes from Terebella lapidaria, assembly GCA_949152475.1. NCBI lineage: Eukaryota > Metazoa > Annelida > Polychaeta > Terebellida > Terebellidae > Terebella > Terebella lapidaria. Next base: position 20,404,527 of record OX424566.1, on the reverse strand, counting down.
ATAACATAAAAAGAGTTCTGGCATATGGGCCCCTTCAGCAGGCTCCAGACCCCCGGCCCAAATGTGCAACTCCTCCTCTCCTGTTTTTTTTTTACAAATTTTTCAGAAAATGGTAATCAATAAATTTTAGTGCAATTTATTCTCAGGAAAGGCCACTAAATTAATTCTGAAAATCAAAAGGCTCTAACCTCGGCCCAAATACGCAGCTCCTCTTTACATTTTTAAAAAGAATTCAGTACATGGTAATCAATAACTTTTAAGTGCAAGTTATTCCCAGGAAAGGCCACAAAATTAATGCAGAACATCAAAAAGGCTATGACTTCTGAGGACCTTCAATGGGCCCCAGAACCCTGGCCCGAATGTGTAGCTTTCCTTCTACATTTTTCACAAACTTTTAAGAACATGTTCATCGATGAATTTTCAAGTGCAATTTATTCCCAGGAAAGGCCACAAAATTATTTCAGAGCATAAAAAAGGCTCTGACTTCTGGGCCCTTCAGCAGGCCCCAGACCCCCCAGCTGAGACGAGCTCACTTCGTTTCTATTTTTAGCATTAAATATGAAAGTAGGGCGATCCATGGTATTGTGGAAGTGGAAGTCATACCAAGGAGATGCCATCAACTTAATACTGAACATAAAAAAGACTCTTGCTTTGAGGTCTCTTGAGCGGCCCCAGACCCCCACAGCGACAGGCTCGCTTCACTCCATAATTCTGTATATACCAGGGGCATGAAGTGGGATTTATTCCCAGGAGCTGCCAGGAAGCTACCACAGGACATAAAAAGGATCTGTTTTCTGGGGCCCTTGAGCGGGCCCAGACCCCACGCCGTATAATGCTGGACCCCCTCTTTTCAAATTCCTGGATCCGCCCCTGGTAAGGTCACCGAAAGATCTCTCATAAAATGACACTGTTTATGCTCATACAATACATTCGTAGGCTTAAATACGCGTATAGCTACTACCGTATTTGTCTGCAGCGTCCGATTTACACATGTCAGGTCAGATCATCACTCAGATGTGACTTTTGGGTCTACCAGCCAAAGTCATTTCAGTTTGGAGGTGACCTTGAAATTTACCAATCAACGTCATGTGAGGTCAAGTTTGAGATCACCATATATGTGCCATATATATGATTTCCGATATACATGATATATGCTCATAACACCCAAGCTGTGTCTACAAACGATTTGTCTCCTGGGCCAATCTGTGTATTTCATGCCAATTTGAGCCTACATTTTGGGCTTTTTGAGCGACTCAAGGCATTCTGTCTTTATAACACGATATCAACTTTCCAAAATCTCGTACTTAAGAGAAATAAGAGAGGAGGGTATTGAAAGGTTCCTCGCATCTGTATATCATGTATATTAATCTAATAACGATAATTCATCAGTTGTTTACTGTATTCGATGTTTTTGTTATATCCAGTTAACCCGAAAGTCGCCATCCATCGAAATGGTATCTTTGAGGACCATGTATGCCATACCAACCACTTGTAGAGGTATCAGGCATTCTCTACTGCATATTGTACCTGCGTCCTCGGCAGCAACCCTACCAAAATGGCAACGATCAATAACCCCGCACCAACAACATGTCCGGAAATCTACGATCTTGCCTTGGAACTTCGGCAACCAGACACCTCCCTGACGGAGTTCTTCACAAAGCTGGATGACGATCAGCGGATAAGCATTAGAAATCCCAAGTACAGATGCATATACTTCTACGTTTTCCTCATCTTGGATCAACTGTCCACGAAGATCAAAGAACTGGACTACAGATTCGATCTGACGTTCTCACCGACGTGTGGAAGTGCGTTTGAGGATACCAAAGTTGGCCGGCCAGATGAGTTTGATGTTCTCGTTCTTCTGGAGCCGTTCTGTGGCCTGCAAACGCGCTTCTCCTCTTGGGATACCAGTAACAAATCTAGTCCACAACTAACTGTGGAGGACCCAGTGGATGACCAATGGGTTGACCTAATCGAGAGCGACGGAAGTCATCACCGATTAAACCCAGCTAAGCTGCACCATAAATTCACCTCTCTCCTCGATGAAGCCATGGAATACGTACGACTTCCAAATGGATTCACTCACGGAGGCTTCGCTTCGCCGAGATACAGTGGCGTGCGTCCACATAGGTTCGCACACTTGATTCAGTTGATTTATTCCTCTAGTCCAGGTGATAATTTTATCTATGATATCCCACTCTTTTTAACCATTGATCTCACTCTGGTGGTTAAAGCGCCAGTCAATCTCACCTTCGAAGTACTATCGCGGCTCTGGTCAAGTGGACTTCTTGGTCATTTCTTCGTCCAATGTCTAAACGGGTCATCCAGTTGTGATCACCAGACACAAGCTGATTTTTCAAGGTTATTATTGTACAACAGACAATGTGCCACCAATATGTCGCCTGACCTGAATGATGACCCAGGGATATACATGATACCAAGCCGAGACCAAGGATGGGTTCTAACAACGGCGGGGCTCGACCATAAGTTCACCAACTTGTTCTCCGGTGGTAGCCAGCTCAAGCGATGCATCCGCGTCTGCAAGATCCTCAGAAATAAGTTCCTAACTCTCGCAGAATACAAACTTTATGGAGCAACGACCAACCGTAATGACGCGGAGGCAAGGTACCGGTCCTACCTCAAACTACTCAACATCGCAGACCATGTACCATCTAGACCTAACACCAGTGCATATGACTTTCTCGTCCAGTACCTTCAAAGTTCCTCGGAGACCATCCAGCCTGACCACTTGCACAAGATGAACGAGTTTACTCCTCCGATGTGTTCAGCATCATCAGGTTTCATCAAGTACTTGCCCTTGCGGATACTCAGCCAGCGAGGCCTGACCGAGGATAACTTCAAGGACTCCCCACAGGTTGATCCAGAGTTGGTTCTTGAAGTGATCTCAAGCATGGGTCCGGAGAAGGAAGGTGCACCACATATCATCCTGCCTAAGAATGTCCTCTGGCCAGTGTCCATGCACAAGTTCTACAGTTCAAACAGCATGACCGCCGATTACCTGATGCGTGCATGGCATCAGAGATATATAGAACTAATGGGCGTACTGATGACGACACCGAAATAGATGAACCGGTCTAGAGACTAGTCAGTTGCTTGATATCTCAGCCTACTCAATTTTAGGTTACCGGACCTATGGTCCGATAACCTATTGGCATGGCGTTGCGTCCGTCGTCCGTCGTCGTCGTCGTCGTCGTCCGTCGTCGTCGTCCACATTTTTATCTTTTTTGTTTACGGGCGAATTTTTCTGAAATTTTGCACAAAAATACTTAAAAATAATTCAAGAAGGAGGTATTTTTTAGTTTTTTGATTTTCGCATTTTTTTCAAAATGGCGGCCGTTTTCGACGAAAAATGCCTGATTTTGGACTTTGGCGGCCATTTTCTCAAAATCTGTTCAGTAACTTTTTTTCTTTTTGATACATAAGACTCCTCATATGTACTCCTATGATGTCTATAAATTTCGTTGCGCTTGAATCGCTCGAAGTGGGCCATTTTGGCCCGAACTCGGCCCAAATGGGACTTTCCCATGTTAAATTCTCCTATATGCTTTATAATGGGACACATTATGCCTAATATCTCACTTGATATTGAGATTAGAGACTAGTAATCAATTGTGGACATATAGGAAATGATATATGCTGAATATTCTCGTGACCTTGAATTTGACCTCTGACCTCAGTTTCAAGGTCAGAGCACAAAATGGCTTATATCTCGCTTATTATCGACTCTACAGCTTAGGAATCAATTGTGGACATATAGGAAATAATATATGCTGAATATTCTCGTGACCTTGAATTTGACCTCTGACCTCAGTTTCAAGGTCAGAGCACAAAATGGCTTATATCTCGCTTATTATCGACTCTACAGCTTAGGAATCAATTGTGGACATATAGGAAATGATATATGCTGAATATTCTGATGACCTTGAATTTGACCTTCGACCTCATTTTCAAGGTCACAGGACAAAATGGCTAATATCTCGCTTGTTATCGACTTTACAGCTTAGCAATCAATTATGAACATATAGGAAATGATATATGCAGATTATTGTCATGACCTTGAATTTGACCTTTGACCTCATTTTCAAGGTCACAGGACAAAATGACTAATAGCTCACTTATTATCGATTTTACAGCTTTGGAATCAATTGTGGACATATAGGAGATGATATATGCTGAATATTCTCGGGACCTTGAATTTGACCTCTGACCTCATTTTCAAGGTCACAGGACAAACTGGCTCATATCTTGCTGCTCTATTGACTGTATGGCTTGGGAATCAATTGTGGACATGATATAGAAAATGATATACATTGAATATTTTGATGACCTTGAATTCGACCTTTGCCCCTTCATTCTCAAGGCCACAGCAAAAAATTGCTAATATCTCTCTGATTATTGAATTAACAGCTTAGCAATCAACTGTTGACATGTTATATACTTAATGTTATATATGCTGAATATTGTCTTGACCTTGAATTCAACCAGTGACCTGGCTAACATCTAAAATATTAAATATTGTCCGGTAACCTATCTTCGGCCCTTGGCCTAATTTTAATTGTTCCTATGGAAAGCCAGCTTTGTAAATGGTAAATTACAACGTCACAGAAATTTTCAGTCACTAGTACACGTTTGTCACTTCTTAACTTATTTTATTGGTGTCCAATAAAAATATTCTTATTTCATTATGTTTTACAACTTTTTGTTACGTACATGTATACACATGTTTTGTGTTCAATTACAGGACAATACTTCATCTTGCAGTATGCTGGTTACTAGTATATGTTGAAGACTTTTTAGGTTACCGGACCGTTGGTCCGATAACCTATTGCCGTGGCGTTGCGTCCGTCGTCCGTCCGTAGTCCGTTCACATTTTTATCTTCAAAGTTTACGTTGGAATATTTCTGAAATTTTGTATAAAAATACCTAAAAATATTTCCAGGAAAGGGTTTTTTTTTTGTTTTCTGATTTCCGCATTTTTTTTCAAAATGGCGGCCATTTTTGACGAAAAACAGCCAATTTGGGACTTTGACGGTTGTTTTCTCAAAATCTGTTCAGTAACTTTTTTTCTTATTGACGCATAAGACTCCTCATATGTACCCCTGTGACGTGTATAAGTTTCGTTGCCCTTGAATCGCTCGAAGTGGGCCAATTTGGGCCCGAACTCGGCCCAAATGAGACTTTCCCATGTTAAATTCTCCTATGCTTCATAATGGGACACATTATGCTTAAAATCTCACTTGATATTGAGATCAGAGACTAGGAATCAATTGTGGACATATAGGAACTGATATATGCTGAATATTCTCGTGACCTTGAATTTGACCTTTGACCTCATTTTCAAGGTCACAGGACAAAATGGCTAATATCTCGCTTATTATCGACTTTACAGCTTGGGAATCGATTGTGAACATATAGGAAATGATATATGCTGAATAATCTCATGACCTTGAATTTGACCTTTGAACTCATTTTCAAGGTCACAGGACAAAATGGCTGATATCTCGCTTATTATCGACTTTACAGCTTAGGAATCAATTGTGAACATGTAGGAAATGATATATGCTGAATAATCTCGTGACCTTGAATTTGACCTTTGACCTCATTTTCAAAGTCACAGGACAAAATGGCTAATATCTTGCTTATTATCGACTTTACAGCTTAGGAATGAATTGTGAACATATAGGAAATGATATATGCTGAATATTCTCATTACCCTGAATTTGACCTTTAAATTAATTTTCAAGGTCACAGGACAAAATGGATAATATCTTGCTTATTATCAACTTTACAGCTTAGGAATCAATTGTGAACATATAGGAAATGATATATTCTGAATATTCTCATGACCTTGAATTTGACCTTTGACCTGAATTTCAAGGTCAGTCACCTTATTTTCAAGGTCAGAATACAAAATGGCTTATATCTCGCTTATTATCGACTTTACAGCTTAGGAATCGATTGTGAACATATAGGAAATGATATATGCTGAATAATCTCATGACCTTGAATTTGACCTTTGACCTCATTTTCAAGGTCACAGGTCAAAATGGCTAATATCTCGCTTATTATCGAATTTACAGCTTAGGAATCAATTGTGAACATATAGGAAAAGATATATGCTGAATAATCTCGTGACCTTGAATTTGACCTTTGACCTCATTTTCAATTTCACAGGACAGAATGGCTTATATCTCGATTATTATCGAACTTACAGCTTAGGAGTCCATAGTGAACATATAGGAAATGATGTATGCTGAATATTTTGGTGATCTAGAATTTGACCTTCGACCTCATTTTCAAGGTCACATCACAGAATGGCTAATATCTCACTTATTATCTACTTTACAGCTTAGGAATCTATTGTGGACATACTAGAAGTAATATATTTGTTGAATATTTCATGGCCTTGAATTGATTATTGACTTTATTTTCAAGGTCACTGGACAAAAGGCTAATATCTAAAATATACATTGTCCGGTGACCTTTCTTAGCCCCTGGGCTAATTTTTTAATATAAACAAAATCTATGTGTTTGTATATACATGTATTATTATTTTATAGGGCAACTGTGCGCACTATAGTGAACACACATTTTTTATTTTGCGTACAACGTACATTGTTTATCAACATTGGTGTAGAAACTAAAATGCATATCAAATTATCAACTTCGTTATTTCATATGCGCCATACAAAAATATATGAGATGTTGAAAATACAAATGTATAACAGTCATGTACATGTATTATCTTTGAGAGCATCACGAAATTTCACTGTAAATTTCGATATAAACAATCATGCACAATCATATGTGGAATAAAATTTTGTCGTTATAATCCTTCAGCCATTTGAAACGTTTTTGTTATACATATAACAAAATGTACAGTGAAGTGAACAAATGAACAAACAAATCGCACACCTTATCGCCTAACTCAGTCACAACTTGGACTGCTGTTAGCCACGCTACATGTATGCATCTTTAGCTACTTTGTTCTAATAATATTCCAATAAGTAATATCCTGGATTTTCAAAATATCCATTAACTAAACATACTAATTCGTTTTCCAATTCGATCTCCAAGAACGGATATGAGTATTATGTGTGAACTGATACATCGAGATATAGATTGTTATCCAAAATATGCCAAGCACGACGAACAAAGGACATGTTTCTTGGAGGGGATCCATGCAGGTATACTATACTGTTCACAGTAGCATCCACGTAACAGGAAGTAAAAGCACGCTCAGTTTTTGTACACTTCCCGTCCACAAATAGCTGGATCGTGAAATTTGAGGACCTTGAATAATGAAGACAACAATATAAATTATAGTAAACAGAGCGGAAGTATACGAGGCATATCATGCATTATTATGCAACAGTAAACATTACAAGAACATTAGAGTACCTATGTTCACTCGAAAGTCTGTTTCATCCAAAATGGTGGGCATCTGTCAGAGAAAAATGCATGTACTATACCATAAACATGTACAATTTCCATGCAGCTAGATACATATATTGATATATATGTATAATTTGGTATAGTATCAATTCAATCAATGAGAACTACGTGTACGCACCGATGTTGTTGAGCAAAGATTTTCATTCATAGAAACTTCCGAATCTGACATTCCTCGAGCACAATCTTGTGAGAAAAAAAATTTATACATATAAATTTGATTTCGAACAAAAACAATTTATTTCACTGACTCGTAAAAAAACCCTGACAATTCAAGGGCAACCAAACTTATACATGCCACAAGGGTACATATGATGCCGGGTGCATGTTAGACATGAGCTAGGCGAGCATGCAAAGAGGACACTCAAATTTTGAAAAATATTGGCGGAGCTCAGAAAAAAATGAAGAAATTTTGTGAAAAGAAATTATTTGTCTTTTCCATTTTGGCAGAAAAATAGAAGTCAGAGGGATCGTAAACCAAGTTAATAAAATTGGCATCGCTCAATCAATCGTCAATACATGTCGCGGGTGTCTTTGAATTTGTCTATTGAATGAAACATACCTGGATTGTTACAAAACTCCACGTAGAATTCCTCTGGAAATGCAATCTCGTCAAACGCTAAACTCTCGCAGAGCGAGATCTCCCCCCGTTCACCGGAAGTTACGAGATTTCCGCCGACCTCCGAAAACTTTTTCGGAATCGGGATGGCGTCTTCTGGGTCGACAGTCTGTATTCCCAAGCGATATGAATCCTGGATGTATATGAACTCGGTCTCTGAGAGGCTTATCTGAAATGTAGAAAGAGCAAAATATATATTATGCCTGGCGATGATGGCAGAGCTGAAAAAATAAAACATTGACTGGAAAATCAACACATTCCGTTGGAAACTGATTTGCTGAGAAACAACCATCGATATTGGAATATTGATAATCAAACACGATATATACATATGGATAAATGTTTCACGGAACTCACCACAAAATCTTCAACCATTCCATTTGTTCCGTTTTCATCAGCGGGTCTAAATCGAATAACTTTTTCCCATACCAACATGAACTGATATCCGTCGGAATTGACATCGTTTGGACGCCATATTTGGATCTTGACTGGATTATTCTCACAGAATGTAACCTTTACTGCCCTTGCGATTCCATGGGATAAGATGCGAGATCGTTCCAGGTGAACTTTGCCTTCACTGCTTCTCTGATCTGGCGCACAACGCGCTATAGACCAAACGTTCAAAATGCCAGATGATCATGCGACATAATAGGCAAGGTATACTAATCTACCTAATCTGGATAAAATATAGAGATGTGAATCCATAAAATTTCGAATACAAATCAACTTACATGGTGCCAATGTTGTCGTAGTCGGGGCAAGTGTGGGAAAATGCAGCATGGGACAAGCTGTTGAAAATGACAGAAAAGAAGGAACAGAGACGTTCAGTATATAATATGTTATTCGCAAAAGCAATATCTCACATGCCCAATTAGATCTATACTTACGACTAGGTTCTGGTCCACAGAATTCAATGTAAAACATCCCCGGGAACTCAATGTCAGAGAACTGGTAAATTCCGTTCGTCTCAAAAGGTCCAGCCTCATTGGACGAGACGAGCTGTATCAAGGTCCAATCAAACTTGCGCAAGACGCTGATTGGCTGGTGTGAGAATTCCGCAGCCGTCCGGAGACCAATCCGATGACTCAAAGAAAGTTCAACGTAATCGGTGGAGTGTAGTTGAAACTGAAATAAATGATATGTGTATCTCCCCGGTGTATCTCTAATTTAGATTGATTTCTTAAGATCAATATAGATCATATGCTTTATAATCTAAAATAAAATAACACATGTACATTTTGATATACATAAAAATATTTTTGCATAGCTTGCAATTATATTACATGTCAGTGACTTGGAATAATGCTGTGAAATAGGTAGAGACACACTTGAATCTTTAAAACCACTCACAATTTCCATTTCATGAGCTCTCGCTGGATAAAGTGTTTTGCTCCAAATGAGTTTGTACATCGGAACGGGATCTCTGACGGATGACGCGATCTCCCATATCTGGAGTATTATGGGATATTCAGCGGTGCAGACGATAGCCGCTACTCTAGTTGCTTGACCTACATACAGGGGGCGCTCAGTCTCAAGCCACACGCGTCCGTTCGATTTCTGTAGGCGGTCATCGCTACATTGGTCTATTGAAAGATTAAGAAAAACTTTCAGTTTATCCGAGTAATGTTGAAATAATAATTTTACGTCTTTGCGGGAAATAGGCCAACATAAAAATTTCCCATGTATATCATTCATAATAATTTGGACAAAGTAGTTACTGTTTAGTGTTACCGATCCTTTAGAATGATAAATTTATAAATATTGTTCTCCATTCATACATTTACATGCATATTTTGATATATTTCCTACCTTCCGTGGCGACCTGTCGCAGCACCACCAGACAGAGAAAGGCTAGCACGGAGTTGCTTGTCACCTGCCTCATTGTAGCAGAAAATATTCCACCGGCCCTCGATCGGTCACATGATGGTGATCCAGCTCTGTAGAACGACACATTTGGTCATTGTCTTGGCGCTACAAATTTGTGACTTTGGTGTATTCCATGCTTTCGTATGAGTTTAGACTAGATTTGAATTATAAAGAAGTCCACCTCCTTCTTGGTATAACAATAATGAGTTTGTGAAAGAGGCCCTTATGTCAATTCATTATTCCCGACTGTCTGTCGTATGTTGCCGAACTCAAATACGAATTTCGTGGACTATCGATGATTTCAAATATATGAATTTTATATTGATAGGCATCGTGGAAACTGGTCACAAAAGCAGTATTGATTCTGGCCTTGTTGTCACAAAAATGACAGGTGATAGGTCAGAGGCTGCACGACATAAAATCTATGTGGCATATGTTCCTACTGTTTCTGATATATGTAGGTGGATTTTGGAGAGCATTTAACTATCGATTTCCGCGAAAACTGGCAGCATGCTTGATACCACATGATGCACCAGACTCGAAGATTTCATTTGTTCGTGACTTTATAGAATGTTTTGTATTCTTTGGAACTATTTACACGCTTTGCTTCATGTCTTCAAGTTGTGTCAACTAAATGACAACTCGTGTGGTGTAATTTTAGGAATAGTATGACCTGGTTTGGTGACATTTTAGTTTTCCAACTACTTCGAAATGCCCACAACGATTACTCATAGGTTCTTCTTCTGTTCACGTATTTAAACATGGGGGAGTTTCGTACGTCCTCATGCCCGCCGCAACTCCTTTGAGGGACCGTGCATTGAATCTTCTCCACAAACATCAGCCGTGATAGAGACCTACAAGTCACGACTTTGACTTCTTGATAGTTATCTCCAGAAAAACGTAGTTATGTGTTGCGTTTTATGAGGACTTCCGTCCCGATTTGATACTCCTTTTTATGATTCATGCGTTGTTATACAATATTATACACTCATTTAACATAGGTATATGTCTATATATGCAAAATATATGTAACTACATGAAACTACAAGCAATGTCTATACACAAGCAATGGACTTCATTGAATTTCCATTTTAAAAAAGTATTATTTCACATTTTAAATTAACCAATTTTTGATTCAATAATTAGTACCTTAAAATACGGTGCCGATCAAGAGTACATATGCACGCTAAAATTTGCAAATAGGACTTTTCACTAATAATATAGGGCCTAAGTATTTGCCTCCTGATGAGCTTAAGGATTGATTGCATGTGATCGTCATGAACCTGGCATTGACCAGCTGTCCATTCACTTATAATGTAAATATAAAGGTAACAAATTCATGATTTTACACACTTCCAATCAACGTGAAACTTTGCCTTTATGATTGTTAGCCATCAAGGATTACTAACCGAGACTCTGTTTCTCACTAAGCAATGTTAAATTTGTTAAATTCATCGTTTTCATATGTCATTTTCCGACCTATTTCTCAGTCTACAAAATACACTCACAACAGGGCGAGCGAAAGGATTATGCTGTGCAGCAAATAGCTAGTGAGGCCAGTAAAACTCACAGGTGATATGCACTCGGGTGCACCGAGGTGTTTGGGATTATGAATGTTCAGCTCATTGTATTCATCTCACAGAAAGTATAGCCCTAGATATTTTCATTATTTTGACGACAGCAAGGAATAAATATATGCAACAGCCAGTGCTTGTCAAACAGAACACTCGAATCTTCGTTTCGGTGAAACGTATAAAATTATTTATCTAATCATCAAATTGCACAGCTTTCGTGATATCATTTATGAAACCATGTCTCGGTTCATCATCCATGAATATATGTGTGTGTGCTAGCCAAGTTTTAGGTCAGGGGATTGTACTGTTTTGGTGATTTTGTTACCTTTACTTTCACATTATAAGTCAATGGAAAAGTGCCTCAGTGCAGTCACCGGTAAGTTACGTGCAATCACACCTTAATACTTGATGTATTTGGCTGAAATTGATATATTGCTAGTTATTAAAGTGTTCTATTTTTAAAACTCATAAAAATGAATGATATGATATTAACTTTCATTACCTATATTAGTAGCCATTTGTTTTCATCACTTATCATTAAATAGTAACACTATACTCACCAGAAGTTGATAGACATGTTATCAGAATTAGCTTCTATTCCTGGTGAAATATTTCCACTTTATCGTAAATATGCCAAATGTGTAATGATTCGTGGCGAATTGATAAATGAATATATGTCGTTCAAAGCGTACTACTTTTAACCAATACTAACGTTATCCGACATACACTGTTCGAAAAACCAACAACCCATTGAATTGTAAAAGTAGTCGACTACAATCAAAATTCAAATCAGCTTTCAAACCCACGCTTTCTCGCAAAAACTTACGCATGTTTTCAGCGACATGCGTCACCTTTTTTCTTCTCTAAGATAGCCTACACGGTGTAATAATGGTGCTTTTTCTGTTATGTGGAACATGCAGCAGCAAAAAAGGCTATTGAATCATAGCGATTTTTCGCGCGACTTGGCGTGCACGCCTTGGGAAAACATGCCGAACTTTGTTTTCGGCTTATGAATGTCTGGAAGCCCTTGCATTCATCGTTCATATTTCAGCGTTAAAAATCGGTCCTTTTTCTCTGCTTGGAAACCTGTTTGTGAGATGACATTTATTGTACACCGTTTGATGTTGACTATATATATTTGTGTAGGTTTCTTCGAGGAAATATGCGTGAATGATAATGGCACTTCATGAAATAGGCCTACACCCGTGAAAAGATCGATTGTATCGGTATACATGTTGTAGTTGAGGCCACGATTTACTTATAAATTGTAAATTATATTGTGTTGTATTGTATTTGATACATAGAGTGTGTTAACATATGACATTTTCTTTCTTTCTTGTTCCGGCGGAAGTTGGGCGATAAAAGAATGAAGTGGGTGACAAAGGGGGCCCATGTCAGAGTTAATGCACGCGACCAAGGCCCCGAGTTCGAGTTTTTAAAAGGAAAAAATATCATTCGTTCATCGGTCAACTAATAAAAATGTAACAGATTTTTTAGGGTCAATTTTTTATTCTCAAACTTCCTCGTCCGAGCTGACATTCTGAGTACTTTTATATTCGGTTTGAAACCATACTCAATATTACCTATAGATATCCGCCAAGTTACTAGTAATCATTTTATACCACTGACGATATAATGTTCACATAAATCTATGTATGTGGTTATTATGTCCATTATAATTTATTGATAGATAATTATTAGTCTATGGTAATAATACAATATTGTGTTTCTAGCCAGTGTAAGCAAATACAGTCTATACTTGCATGTACAAAAGCATTGAAATATGACTAGAATCACATTTATTCGCATAGAAAATACAAAAAAAATAGCAAAACGACCGAACTCGATGCGTGTTGCTCTAGGACTTGATGAACCAGTTGCTATACGATGTGACATCCCCAGCTGATCCAGCCGTCACGTTCGCTAAGACGCAGCTGGATGCGTCCAAGGCGTACATAGTGCAGTCATGTGACTGGACACACCTGCGCGCGCACCACTTCCCGTCTACGTCAGCAATGACGTCAGACACTGTCGGGTATGTCGACATCGTCGCCACGCCGGCGAAAGGAACGAACTTCCCGTAATTCGTCGTTAGGTTCTCTGAAGGATTATATCTTTTTTTAAATTATATTTAATTTAAATGAATTTAAATAAATATATGAGATACCACAGATCTGCAAAAAGAATAACGAATATTTCATAATATTTTAAGAAACCAAACACAAAAAAGGATTCTGCTCAATGAACTAAAAACAAAGACAATTCTAACTTCAAAATATTAAGCTAAATCAGAAATACATTAACGAGTATATTTCTGGCTAAATGTAACACAATACTTACGGGGGTTGGTCATGTCCTCCACTGTGACACTAGCCCAGGCTACACCAGCCAGCTGCTCGGGCGAGGCGCACACTGGGTCAGCCCCTGGGAAGGTCACCTTGCCAGCGGCCTCCGCCAGCTTGACGGCAGCCAGGCGCCAGTCGCACTCGAACGCCAGGTTGTCAACAGTCAGAGCCAGCTGTGGCGGCCGTGGCAACAGGCCGAAGTTCGGTAGAGTCGCCAGCGGGTTGTTAGACAGCTGCATGGGGGTATTAAGCAGCGATTAAATTATTTGGATTCCAAAATCGCTTTGATGGTTGCTTATGCCGGTCGATAAATGGTCCGAATTTAGCTGGCTGGAGGGTACGTTCGAGGAACAGGTCCATTGAGCACTTTTTATAATTCACGATGATGTTCGCATATATATCTCCATCGTTTTTCAAACTCTAATATGCTACAGACTTCAATAAATATTATAGATTTATTTGGTAAATTCACCCCATCGTAAGGCACTGTGAGGCGTCAGATTTTCATCTCCGATGCAAATAAATTCACACGAATTGCTTAGGGTTCACATTCCCGATTTACATCCCTTCAAATACTCACCACAAACGTCTCCAAGGAACGAAGTGGGAGCAGCCTGGCCGTCCAGATCTCGGAGATCTGGTTGTCTTCCAAGTTGAGGTTCACCAGGCTGCCAGCGACGTTTGCCAAGTCGGGAAACTCGACCAGACTGTTGTTGCCCAGGTCAAGTGTCGTCAGATTCACGAGACGCTGTATGTAGTCGACATCGGTCAAAGCGTGGTCGCGCAGGTCGATTTCAGTGACGTCAGCAGGGATGTCGACTGGAAATAACGTCAGTGTCGTGTCATTGCGTCGGTAGATGACGTCAACCCCACAGACGCCGTGAGACAGAACAACTATTGCGAGGTAAATCGATGCGACGTTGAATAAAAGGCCCTTGTTGCTTGCAGGATGCATTTCGTCGTCTTTGCATGTCAGATGCAGCATATATGTTGAATAAATAGCGACAATTGTTGTAACAATTGTTCCAAATTATATACACTTTCGAGAAATAAAGATTATATAATATTTCCCAGTCTCGTGTGTATGTAAGCAAATCTCAACAGGTTCAGGCTACGATGGCGGATCAGATCTGCAGGGACAGGTATACATTGAATCGGTGTTTGTGCCCGCTCTCCCTATATTCAGGACATACATACGTAAATGTTTGTTGCCTCTGTCCCTGTCGATTTGTCTTTCAGTTTAGGGTACAGTTTTTATTGACAATTTCGCTTTTATTCCACAGACTATATTCCTCCGAGAGTAGCACATTTACTCTGCATTGGCCGTGAATTTGATGGTGTTTCTAGGTAGTGACAAATAGTATATACGATGATAGAGTAGAGATTATTATCGTTGTTTGCACCAGTATAATAAACAGATCATTCTTCGCCTCCGAGAACATGGAATGTTTTGAAACTTTGTAAGGTATGTAATATATATATGATTTATTTCGTACGCATGTACATTTCAATTTACAAACAATAAAAGCAATAAAACAACACACACAACTCCTCAATTAGAACTAAAGAATACAGTAAATTTATACAGAAAGCATACAGCATATTTCCGATTTCGTCGTGACTGAGGTCTGATAGCATTTTGCCATCTCTCATCAGACAGAGTTCCTGAATGGAATTGCCAACAGAACGATATTCGTCATCACACTGGTACGATTGCAACACTGGGCGTTTCAGCTCAGATAAATTATTGTTTGGCAGATCAATAGAACTAGTATAGTGAAAATATGATGTGCACTTCTATGAAAGATCTCATTGATCTGAGCAAAATGGTTTTTACGGAATGTAAATATCACAAACCGTTCAAAAGTTATAGCACTTTAAAGACTGAAATCGGCAAATTTGCTTTTTCAAAACAATTTAGCTAATTAGTATGCAAATGAGATATTCATGACGTCATCGGGGGAAGTTGTTTTAATTAGGTACTTTGATATGTATTATTCATTCATTTAATGTTATGATTACTCATCAAAACTTATTCTATACAGATTTTAATATGAATAATCAGTGTTTTCACTTTTTCTGTTGTTGTCAAGGTAACCAGTGACCTGGTATGGCCCATAGCAACTATGGTTGCTAGGGCCAGAAACCCACTTAGAACAGGGTATGCACACATAAAAATGGTGCCAACTTGAGCTCTATAATAATTTATTTCATAAATAATCGACAGAAAGTCTGCTGATAGAATGACTTGGCAGTTAATGGCCATGGCAACCATGGGTAACTACGGCTATAGGGAACGACTGGTAACCATAGCAACAGTACAGTTTGTGTGGATATTGACTATGTATGGTACATAATAATATGCACTAGTCAGATCGTCAGAACCTTCAATAAGATTCATTATATCATGGCTTGGAATATCCTAATTGAAATTTGTTCCCCTCGTGACGTCATGAATTCTCATTAGCATCTAATTTGCATATAAATGAGTTGCTAGAACTTTTCAAGTGGCTTCTGTAATGTAGTGCTGGAATGGCAGTTTCAAATGGCTGTAACTTTTGAACGGATAGAGATATTGATATACCGTAAAGACCAATTTGCTCAGATCAATTAGATCTTTCATATAACAAAACACCATATTTTCATTTTACTAGTACTTTAATACCAACGAACAGTTTCCACAAACTGTGTTTTATTCACACATGCGTCAATTAGGAGAGTATGGAGAAATATGTGCAAATACAGGTGAAGTATATGATAGAGGAATAGAAAATCTCATTTATATATATATAAATACTTTGTACTAGTGGTTTTGAATTTGACCGTGAATGGTATTGCGTGTTCATTGTGATTGAAACATCAGGCTTGGATGAGGAGAGGGGGTTCTGAAAACAAAATGTAAGTTTGTATTGTATGGGGATACAGGGAAAACCATATTCGGTGCATCTTTTGATGACCTTGAACTTAGCGTACTATGACCTTGAGTTCTTCACGCTGAAGATGGTATCCATCACCAAGATGTTCTGTGGAGACGATACTATTGAAGATATTTAATTTTGTTACACGAACAGCTCGTACATTGGGAACTCACATATATATCGAACACGATTTGTCAACACGAACACGTTAAGATGACACTAAATGCTCGATGATGATCTCAGGGTTATAACTATGAAATGTGAAAAATGGTCTTTGGTGACAAAACTTCTGAAGATAAAGCTTAGGTTCGTACTATTGGGCAATCATGAAATTGTATAAATGAGTGATTTTGGACCAAGATGTGTAAATTTGTCTTTGGGACAATTTCAATACGGCACATGTACTTTTACAACTACAAGTAATTACTGCTATTCCTATTTAGCAGTTTTGGGTGATGGAATTCCGTTGCTGATCTTTGTCTAAAACTATTTATTGTTGAAGGCATAGGCTTCATGGCCCTCAAGTCCGATGTTTTTAGTTAATTAGTATTTTTTTTTATAAGAATCTACATATACCCCCATATAACACTCAAGTTATAGCAGTCTGGCCTTAGTTGTGACCTAGCAACCATGCAGGCAAATGCCCTTCGTTTTCCTTTGTACCAAAAGATAACGTTGAAAAACACGCACGACAGGTGAACTGTGTTCATTTCAGGTTGTTCTACCTGTTGCGTTTCCAGAAAAATTGATTTTCTCAAGTTCGCTTGACCGTGAAGTTTCACAGTTCATAAGAATCACCGAGCATGAATTTATTACACAGCGATTTTCCCTTGCGTCCTAAAGTCGTAGAACATGGATACTCAATCGGCGAAGTGGTTCCGTTGCCAATGGGCTACAGGAAATTGTGACTGTGTCCCTGCACGGTCGAGTGGTTCAGAATGGTGCAACGGATGTGTCATCTCGTGCGAGATTGAAATCAAAATATACAGTCCCATGGTGGATGCGAGGAACTCGATCGCTTCCCGAATAGCAGTGTGGTAGGGATAGTGTAGACACAGTGCAGTCCAGTCACACTGCATGCTGCTTTGCAAAACATGTCTCAGATTTGTTTATTCCCTCGGCCGGGACATGTAGTGGAATGTCTCAGTGGAAAGTCTCGGGGAGTATGATATTGCCCTGTAACGAGTGACTGTGATAGATATAGTTGGACTTGCTACATCTAATGGGAGTTCCCTTTTTGGGTTACCATACCCGTGGTCTGATAACCTATTGGTATGGCGCTGCGTCCGTCGTCCGCCGTCGCTCTTCTACATTTTTGTCTTTTAATGTTTACAATTTTCGCCTTTTCTGAAAATGGCGGCCATTTTCAACGAAAAAAAGACTAAGTTTTGGACTTTAGCGGTCATTTTCTCAAAAACTAATCAGTTTTGAGATTTTGGTTTCCAAACATTCCCCTCATGTTCCTCTGTACGTGTATAAGTTGCCTTGTGGCTGCATGTGGCAGCCATTTTGAAATTTTGACGGGTCGGCGAAAAAAAATGTTTTATTCCAAATCAAGTCACTATTCGTTTTGAGCCATTTTCAAAATACAAAAAAAAATCGCCATTCATTTTTTTTCATCCACTTTTTTCGCTTCATGATGGAAGCTGTATGGAATAAACTCCTGGACCACTTCGAAAATAGAGTTCATTTATTGGCACATTCAAATCGGATTACATTCAAATTACAGCTGACCTTGAATTTGACTTTCAATGTCCCTGAAAGGTCAAAGTAGCA
This sequence comes from Terebella lapidaria, assembly GCA_949152475.1. Taxonomy (NCBI): domain Eukaryota; kingdom Metazoa; phylum Annelida; class Polychaeta; order Terebellida; family Terebellidae; genus Terebella; species Terebella lapidaria. Next base: position 20,385,956 of record OX424566.1, on the reverse strand, counting down.
ATTTTGGTGAAAAAAAGTTATGGTTTAACACTAAGTTAAAAACAAAACAAGGGCCTAATCACCAAAAAAACTCTACTTTCAAGTGTGACGGTTTCCTGGTGTTCCATGAGAAACCCTAGAACGAACAGTCTTCCAAAACGGACTCGGTTTTGGTCGCTTGGAATAATACTTTACATAGATAGATTGCAGAAAATGACCAATGATATTCATTCCGTCCAGTAATGATAGCGCCTGTTTTTGGTCAAGGCAGAATTCTTTAATGGCCTCTAGGCTACTTCATGTTAGCAAGTACTCGACAAACGCTGAGTCAGAACTATTTCGATAACGTATTTCAGGTATGTAGTGTGAATGCTCCAGCTACACAATAAGTGACCCCTCAAGCTTCTAATAACGGCAGGATTGCTGTTTGAAACTCGACACATTTTGATATATTCATCAATATTGATAACGAGTTCAGGCCTGAAACTTGTCCCTCACCATCCTCCGTTGCAACGCTCCAGTTAACAAAAAATGACATGTGCGAAAGACGAAAATCGAGTGGCGAAAAAAAAGCAGACGAACATGCTAGACGAGAAGCAGACGAGAATATGTTGCCGCGCAGACGATCGTCTCGTGATTTCTTTCTCGTGATCGTCTGCTGGGTTTTCGCCTGGATGGCGCTAATAAGCATCTTAGGAGGGGATAACAGCCCGAAAACGACCGTTCCCCAGTCGATTCGAGGTATGTTTTCTCGATGTTTTAACGGTTTAGGACCGGTTTATGGTCGTGATTTTACAAGTAGTGGACAGATTAGATCGATTCACATGTTTCCGTCGGTCACGCTTCGCCGATTTCCATGCCCTGGTAGCTATGACTGAGAAACTTTACGGTGGCACAGTGGTCGCATGTAGTACCAAGCCTAAGATGAAAATTGTATATCGCCATTTTTCCTTCCTTCATACATATATAATCTTAATGATGCTGTTAGTATGTATTACAATTAAGTGTTAGTATAAATTGTGTTCCATTTCCTCCAAAACATTGATGTTGATAGATGTGTTTATTTTCAGATGAATCCATTGCACACGGCCACTGCATATCCTCCAGAAGTTTGAGATTGATGCATCAAACTACTCGGGATGCCATACTAGTTGTCACACAGGTTTACAACAAACACAGCTCAGACTTCGTTCAAACTATGTCGAATTTTGGCAGTACTGTTTTGCTTCTAGTCGTTCAAAGTGTATCAAGAGAAGTCGCTTTCCCTCCAAATGTTCAACTAGTCGACTCAAAACTCCCCCCTGATGGTGATGTGTTCTACCCTTTTCAACAACACAGAATAAAGCACGTGTATTTCTTCTACGATGACGCTGATTGGCTGAGCAGTAGTCACGTGACTGCGCAGGAATTCGGTCACGTGATGCAATACCATACTGCTATCGTTTACGCATTCGTTCATAGCGGAAGTGCTTCACTTGGCGGGAGAATATGGTTCGAAGCTAGTCCAGAACTTTCAAAACGCTTCCAGGTGACTTCTTCGGCGAACGAGGGTGGATTTCAACCATGTACGCTGAATTATTCACACCAAAAAGACCAGGATGTATTCGTGAAACTACTCGAGCTTATTTTGGTGTCATTTCGAAATCTATACAATATTGATTTTGTGTTTGTTACAAACGACAGGGACATTGTTGATGTGAGCTGACATGTATTTGTACATGTACATGTGTATACGAATATCTTTATTTCAACAAATTGCTAGAGAGTTAGACCTTGTTGCTATTAGGTTGTTATTACCAGAGTCTTCAGTTTGTATGAATTCTCTATGCATGAAACTTTAAACACTTTTACATGTAAATCGGTTATGGTGCTACACAAATTTATTGGTAATATTGTTACTATTGTTTTTGTAGTTTACAGATTCAATAAATTGTTTTGAAACAAGTTTTACGTTGTTTACTGCACCTGAAGCGTTACATAATTGTTACTCATTGGCCAGCGCGTCGCGCTGGTCTTCTAAGTTTGGGTAAAAACCTGACCCACAGAGGGTAGGTATGATTGGGCCCGGTCCTGCTATCCTTTGCTAAATATAGAAATCTCAACAAAAGGATCACAGCACTTTCAAAAATAATATTTCTGATTGTTTCCATGAGGTTTTAAATTTTAATCGTGTGAATAAACACAAACAGTGTGAGAGCTTCGCGATATTTGTTGATTTACCGTAATACATACGCATACACTGTAACAGTAGCGCAACAAAAATATTGAGCTAAATTTCTGATGTTGGCAGAACAATTACGAAAGGTTGCCAACTTTTATAGTTTACGATATAAAAGTTATAAAATGTGATGACAAATATTTTTTACACCAAAATAGACGCATAAACTATCAATTGATCCAAAACATTGGGCAACATCAAAACCATTGAATGTCTGTGCTCAGATATACATCTATAGATATGTTCTTCTTTGTTTATTATATGGAAAATAATGAGCAATTTAATCCAATAAATTAAGGTTAATAATGACATAAACTTCCCCATCCCAACATATTTTCGCTGACCACAAAAAAATATTCTCTCCACTGTAGGTTACTTGTTATGTGATATGATATCTCGAATGATCATACCATGGCCAATTAAATGTTAATGTGATAATACTTATCAATAAATATGTTGAAAACTACCGGTATACGGTCATTATAAAGCCATCTTGATGATTCACAAAGATGAGCCATAATGTGACATGTGGCACTTTGATTTGAATAGTATTTCGATATAATAAATATTGTAAATAGCTTCCTATATAATTCTGCTGCGCTACAGCCGTCATGGTGAGGATTATAGGCCTAAAAATGTGAGTTCTCCGAGCGTTATGATTTTGTGCGTATTCATGCCACTATAGCAGGACCGTATCATATGGAGCGTTTTTAGGGTCAATATTCATTGACATGCATTGTAGATTTTCTTGTTGTGATTGATTGTTTCAACCGCAAAATTAATTATTCCACATTGCTGTTTCTAAACTTTCTGTGTCGAATTTACATATTCTTACTGCATAGTTCTAACTTCCATCTCCTTTCTGCTTACTTCCAAGTTCTCACTGGTACTTTCTCAATGCTTAATTCATCATGTCACATTCTAACACCTTTGTCCGTGCAAACTATCAAAAACAAATCGCATCTGGCATAATGCATATGAAACTTAGCACATTTCATTTAGAATAAAGCACATCGCACGAAGAACAAAGCATAACGAATGAAGCATTTCATGTGCCAAAATTACTACTGCACTATTATGACGACAGACAGCGCTGCGGGTCGAGTGGCCACATTGTGAATGAGAAACTGAAGACTCCCGGATGAAGGAAAGACCTTGGTTTGATGGACCGCTGGTCCGGTGCAGTATTTTTAGCTTACCAACCCATGGCCCGATAAGCTATTGGCGTGGTTTTTCGTCCGTCGTCCGTCTACACTCTCTGGTTTAGGGGCTTGAAAAGCTGAAAATAGCCCAATCCACTTTTTATGAGCAGACGTGTATTTTGGGGATTAATTTGGGGATAAGGGGCTCACACGAGAGAGGAAATTTAACATGGTGAAAGCCCTTTAACCTAAAAAATTGGTACGTTCGTCCGTCGTCCGTCCGGCAAATAACTTTTTGGGGCCTTGATGAAGATTTTTTCTGAAAATTTACTAAAACATTCCTTGGGTTAATACCCTGAGACGTTTTGTTTTCGTTTTTTTTATTATTATTCAATCGTTTTTGCCGATTTGGCGGCCATTTTTTTATGAAAAGTGGCTAATTTTGGACTTTGATGGCCTTTTTCTCGAAAACTGTCTGATCTGTTTGCGATTTTTGTTTCAAGACATCTCCCTCATGTACATCAATGGCAAGTTTCATTGTCCTTGAATTGCCGGTCTGCGTGTGGCAGCCATTTTGATTTTTTGTCCCAAATCGAGCCACTATTCGTTCTGAGCCATTTCCAGCAAAAACTTTTTTTTTATTTGCCATTGAAAAATTTTTGGGACTTTTTGGGGAAAATTTTGGGGAAAATTTCACCCAATTTTTCTTTCAAAATGGGAGCTTTGCGGGGGTAAACTCCTAGAACTTTTCAAGATACAGCGTAGTATTGGCACATTCAAATGGGAAATCATATATTTCAGTTTGAATGATGACCTTGAATTTGATTTTGAATGACTTTGAAAGGTCAAAACGACCTTACTTTGTCAAAAGAAACGATGATTTTTGTCTTTGGCTGCCATTTTCTCAAAAACTATTCAGACAATTCTCCTCAAAATCTCTATGTAGTACCTTTGTGATGTGTATTTAACATGGTGAAGTTTTGTTGCTTTTAAATCGACGGTGTGTGAATACTGTCATTAACGAAAGAAACTTGATGTAACTTGATTTCGTATTATATTCCATACAGGAAATGTGTGTTTGGCAACATTTACGAGCATGTTTTGACAATAGGTTTGAAGATCAGAGTAACAATTTGTTTTTGGGAAAATCAATACACTGTGTAATTCTCATGATCTGCCGGTAAGCTGCAGCACCTTTGGTGCTACGTTGTCTCTTTATTTGGCAAACAGGTAAATAAGATCTATATGTTAAATCCAATACAACTACCGTAGCGCAGTACTAGTGTATCTACTGTACTGTCACAAGTTGGAATCGTGCCAAATTAACGGCATGAAGAAATTATGATTGGAGAGATCACCATATTTAGCCTTGAAAGAGATAGCCATCAGTTTCCTGAGAATTTTTTTTCACATCTCAATTATCACTGTCCATTCTCAAGTAATGACCATTTTGTGTATGTTAATTTTAGGCCTATGTCATGATAATTGCACTTAATTCGCAACAGTGTATTATATTATAATGAGTGTTCATGACGTCACATCGAAAATTGATTTTAATGAGCATAGAAATCTTATTAATAGGCTCATATTAATCATCTCTCACTAGACTCACTATTCGTTTATTTACAGGGCAGGGTGCGGGAATTCATTGGGGTCTGTGCTCAGCTGCATGAGTGTGGCACCTGTTGGTCGCGCCAATGATAAAGGAGGTCTTAGTTTCTCATACATCATGTGGCTACGTGCGGCCAGCGCCTCCTGTCGTCATAATGTTGCAGTAGTAATTTTGTCCACAACAATTACTACTGCATCATTATGACGACAGGCGGCGCTAACCGCCGAGTGCTTCATTCTTTGTGCGTTGTTCATCATGCGATATGCTATATTCTAAATGCAATGCGCTAAGTTCCATATATGCATTGTGCCAGATGCGATTTGTTTTTGATAGTTTGCATGGACAAAGGTGTTAGAATTTGACATGATGAATTAAGCATTGAGAAAGTACCAGTGAGAACTTGGAAGTAAGCAGCAAGGAGATGGAAGTTAGAACTATGCAGTAAGAATATGTAAATTCGACACAGAAAGTTTAGAAACAGCAATGTGGAATAAAGAATTTCGCAGTTGAAACAATCATTCACAAATCACAACAAGAAAATCTACAATGCATGTCAATGAATATTGACCCTAAAAACGCTCCATAGTATCATACCGGTATGAACACAATAATGGTAGTTCACCCAGTCTACTAACATCGAGGCCATTTTGATTTTGAAACTTGATATAAATGTGTATTACTTGTATTTAGCCATATTAAAGCACAGTTAGATATCAACACAAACAAGACAAATTCACATCCCAAAATCGCATCCATGACAGAAATTTTCAACAACAAAAAAAACAGTATACGTGGTCGATTTTGAGTGTCAAACTCTAAATTCAGCCATGTGAACATCGCAGACATCCACCCGCCGAGTACATGAGATACAGGTGCTCTAGAATAGTGAGCATTTCCTGCCCCACACGGGATACTCGCTGTGAGGTTCACATTAAAAGGATGGGTGATATCATCCATCGTGTTTGACATATCTGACGAAACCTTTAACCAGATCATAGCGTAGCGCCGACCTTCACACCTGAGGAAAGTCGACTTCAGTCTTAGGTATTATGTATCTCTGCTTTAGCAGTTTATGTTGAGCTGGCGTATAGGGCCTGTAAGTCACGTGAAGTAATAGTGTGATTTCCGGTGGCAAACAAACATACACCTTTTGTTTATTATGAGTATAACTCCATTCAATACTCAAAGTACTCAGGTAACACAAAAGGTATATGTTTGTTTGCCACCGGAATCATACCGTGACGGCACGTGACTTACAGGCCCTATTGATTAAGGGTGCATGGACTTTATAATTAAAAGCACACCATAACAAAATATTATTTGAATATTACATCAGATTCCAAATCGATAAATCGCAGCTGGAGTAGAAATTTTACATTGAGGAATTATAATGCATAAATTTTTGTGTGGGTATTTGTGTAGTATTTTGTGTGGGTCCTAAATATTTTAAATGAAAGACGAAGTTAACTAGGCATATTAAATGTAAGATAAAATAGCATTTATCTAACGTCGGAATATACATGGTATCAAAAAACATCAGTAGAATGTACTATTATAATGATAAAATGATACTATGAAATGATTAAGATATATGGATGCGGTGGATGTAAAAAAACAGGATGATAAGTGAACATGGCCCAAGTATCATACACTGCGTCTTAATACTACTCGTCCACTAAATGAATGCCATTTAATCCGTATGTCACCTTTTTAATCCTTATTGAATATAGAAGAAGGCGCAGTGTATGATACTTGGGCCGTGAACATGATGAACGATGATGCTGATGAACATGGGGGAGCTTGTCTACAATCAATTACTAATATATATCAAATGACATCACAATACTAGATCTACACACATCATTTTATCTGTTTATATGTCATACTTATAAATAAACATCTAGAGCACACATCTATTCATAGAGACATATATCTGGCTTTCATCTCAAGGTTTTTGTTCTAGGACATATTTGCGCACGGCCGCAGCATATATGCAATGAATGATCAGCATGCAATGCCTAATGTACATGTAATAAATGGGCGATATGTCTATTGACAACACCCCTCTGACGTCATCAGGATCTATTTTATCCATTAGCTTTCATTTCGGTAAACACGAGAGACGAGTAAATATATATATATATATGAAACACCGTCAATGACAGTTTGAATTTCATGATCAGCAATTTTCTGGAGGCGGTTACACAATGATTTTTGTCAGGAATCGATCCACTCTAATGATATCGTGAATATATGTCTTTATTACCATATTCCAAAACATCAATGATGATTATGCATGTCATAATTATAAATTGTGCAGGCCCTAATATGACCAGCGAATACTAATATAATACGTTATTAATTTAATGACATTTATTGATATTAATATTGATTACATGTGTTTATTAGTATCGTCAATGATTGTATCCAACATATTTTTTTTTCAGGCGATTCGCATATAGACCTGTGAAATACCACTGGGGTGACCCAACAATCCAGCTAGCGTGAACAAAACAGTAAACTAACAGATCAATATATTGTAGGGGAAGAAAGCACACATTGTTTAGATATTGTTAGTGTAAACCTATACCTGGGGCCTTGGTTTGTGTGTTGATGCCTCTAGAACAAATACAGGCAACTTAAAATAGACGCGCAGCTTACTTGTGAAGAGAAAACAATAGTTAAATATAAATGTGGTATTCGATAAGGAAGTTCTCAGTAAATATAAATTGTGACGTTCACTCCGTTCGGACCCAAGCAGAGGGACTAAAATTTTAAATTCGTTCGATAATTTTCAGACTTCTAAACAATCATCAATATGACATTGTGCGTTCGCAAACAGAAAATTGGGATGAAGTATTCTCTTCAATGTGGAATTATGGGTAATTTTACCTCCAAAACACCAGCAAAATAGGTCATTTTTGTCCATTTACACTAAATTCAGCATAAAATGAAAACGTGTGATTAGATTTTTCTGAAATTTTGTTTGTTTATCAACAACTGCTGTGTTTATCAACAAACCCCAATATGTTTTATGCTAAAACATATTGGGGTTACCATGTCACAATTTTCTGTTTCCGAATGCACAATGTCGTAATCATATTCGTGAAATGCATATCAAATTTCAGCCTGTTTGACTGAGTAGAAAGGTAGCGAACATCTTCAACGTGACTTGCAAAGGTGCTATTTAAACTTCCTGCAGTGTAACCAGAAGCAGATTCCGATTATCACATCAGCAAAAAAATGTATTGAACATGTACAAATTACATACAAACATTTATTCCACATAGATTATCAATCTTAGGCAATCATATCTCATGAAAATAGTTTATCAATCTTACGCAATTATCTATCTCACATAAATTATCAATCTTAAGCAACCATTTATCTCATAAATTATCAATCTTAGGCAATCATTCCTAATACATTACAGTGATTTTATCACAACGCTTCAAATATTACTGATCGGGTTACAATCGAATGCTAAGATAAGGTGGCAGAGTCTTGACAACACATTCATTCTTAAGAGTGATATTTTGTCCACTGAGTTTTGACAGTCTTAGGCCTTGCTCGGCACGCCATAACGGCCGTAAATGTAACATTGTTTGTATCTTGTATTCTCGTCTGTTCTCCAGCAATCTGCCCCAAATCCGATACCACAATCGATCCTCCAAGTCGTGTAACACTAAGAACGGTGGAGTTAAAGGTTCAGACTCATCCACATCCTCACCCGAGAGTTTCAGAGTACTAATGGGAATACTTAGTAGTTTGATTCCGACCGCCTGAGCTACAATTCCCGTGAAATATGGATCGTCACGTGGTAAGAGCGACATGTGCGGGACTGCTTCCAAAATGGCTGACATGGAGTCACGAGGCATCATATAGGCTACCCCGCTGCAGAATGACGGGTAATTGTCGTAACGGAACTGACTCTTCGACACGGAATACTTTCCCGAACGAAAGACAGAGGGGTTCTTCCACACGTACCCGAATATGACACACGATAATTTCTTTTTCTCTGCCATTGCAACCATATCCAGCCATCCAAACGGGTTTAGAAACACGTCGTCGTCCGTTTTGACGATAAATTTGACGAATGGAAGCCTTTTCTCTATCCAGCGCATTGTTAGATATCCTTTCAACGTTAACTTGCTGTAATCGTCAGTCATATTTAGCAATAATATATCACTATTCATCTGCATTTCAAGTCTCAAGTCGACATTGGAAGACGTCCCTGAATCACGTGATCCAATGGCAAAAATAACACGCATGACGTCATCACCCATCCACTGACTGTAATCTCGTTGGTTGCCCCATGTGTTACGTATCAAGTATCGTTTTTCCACGTGACTTCGATGACTCTGGATAAAGACAAGTACGGTATGGTTGTTCATTCTTGAAATGTCGGGTTCGGATTCGATGGATGCACTGATCGAAGGAATTTCCTCGTCAAGTTGTGTTGCTCCCACTAACGACTGTGGGTTCACTGGCTGAATGTTTCTGTTTTGAACTCTGACCATGTTGTCGACAACAGATTTATTCTTATATAGTGTGATCACCAGCAATGCGTACATCATCAGCAGTCCAAGACATCCGAATGCATACCTCTCTGAAATGAAAGAATAATATACTATTATTTTACATGCGGTATAACTACTTACTCATATAAATGCGGGTCTTCACTAATACTGGCTGTATTTCGGAGTCATTTTGTCTTTCCAATTAGGCGCTTGTTACACGGTTTATCATAAATCATCTGCATGAAACACGATTACGTCCAAGGCACTTCCTAGGAAGATACAAACCAGGGTGTTTGAGTTTAGTCTTAGTCTTAGTCCTTTTAGACATCCCTAGACGAATGACAAATATCCATGCTGTCTCCCGATTTTGTGTGGTAATTATTCAAAAGCTAATGCGTGCCACAATCAATAACTCATATTGTTTAGCCACGGTGGGACCTCGGGGGTTATCATCGATGTTTTCTCGCTTCACTTGCTGTACTGCAGGGCCATTGCGTTCACAGCTGAATGTGATCCTTTATAAATAAATGATATAATTCCTCAGCACTCTAAACATCGGGGGTGAAAGTACCCATTGCAGTCACATATGCATATTTTTGCACTGACACTCGATAAATGACGTAGGAGGCGGCGTCTAATATGCAACATTCACACTCCTTTTCATTTCCCAATATCTGCCAGACCATGCTGGGTGTGTAATGTCGTTGGTGACTTTCGGTGGCATGGCTAAACCTGGGGGTACCAATTGATTATTCTCTGTGACGTTCGAACAAAAACTTGGTTTTCCTGGAATAGCAAAAGTCAGCTGCCGGTTTATATGGATCGTTGCAACGTGTCCCATTGTGAAAAGTGCAAAGGAAGATAGGCGGTTTGATGGCGGGGAGAGGGGGGGGGGGGGGGTAGGAGTAAATGCGACGTCAAACTGGGACGGGGTTCGATCTAGGATCGCCAGCAGGTATAAACAGTTTACTGTGAATCCCTTGAGTTAGTTCGTACTCATAATAAATTGAAGAGGACTAATTACATTACTAATGGTATTACTGTGGTTTCCATTATCATATAGATAATACATTGAATAGCCCTAAGTATTCAATATTCTCCATTGCTCAGTCTTGAGAACGACACTTGAAGCTAAACTTCGAAACAGAAAAGTACGTGTAGCAGTTAGAAATCTATCAATGCATTGTAATCTGTTGCCTACCCAAACCAGCACTACATATAAACTGACATAAACTTTACTTGCGGACACCTGCCATACGAAATGGACCGTGAACTGAGCAAAAAGTTGCCCCCCCTCCCCCCCCCCCCCCCGGCATTTTGTCCCGATGCACGAAGTAGAAAGTCGAGGAATGTGCCTAAATGAATCTTTGATGACATCGATCTCAGCAGCATTGTTCACGGTGGAAGCACAAGACTCAACCAACCAAAACTGCGGGGCATTAACGATACATGGCTTCATGCCTCACATATTATGCGACATGTGCATTTGCCCTCCCACGTTCAAACGTTCATTTACTATTGGTACAGAAGTTAGTTACCCTCGCCCCGATAGGGGCAGAGGGTATTGCAATTGGGTCTGTCCGTTTGTATGTCTGTTTGTCTGTCTGTCTGTCTGTCTGTCTGTCCGCGCGCATTTCTCAAAGGAGAATGGTCCGATCAACATGAAACTTATAGGGATGAAGCGGTATCTCAGTGGCTCGGTCCTCCTCAAATCTGGTCAAAATCGGACAAAAACTGTTGCCATGGCAACGGAAAATGTAAAAATCAATAATTGACCATAACTATTGACCGTTCTATTCAAGATAAATTTTTCTAACTAATTTTGTATTTTTCTATGGCCAATTCCTGATCATCTGATATGTGGCCCGTGGTCGTACGACCAAAACTCTCCATTATCGCCCGATGTCGAAAAATTGGGGGTCACGGTTTCAATTTTTTTTGGCCAGCGACGTTTCAGTGCAAATGTCTGCGCTCATAACTCAAAGGCAAACGACCCGATCGATTTGAAATTTATAGGGCAAGAGTGCTATGGTGCTGGCTCATTCCCTTCAAAATTTCGCCAAAATCGGATGAAAACGGTTGCCATGGCAACGGAAAAAAGAAAATCACATAATTGGCTTTAACTCCGGTTCTACTCGATATTAATTTTTCCAACTATTTTTGTATTTTTCTTTGGCCATTTCCCAATCGTATGGTGTACGACCGATGGTCGTACGACGAAAACTCTCCATTATCGCCCGATGTCGAAAAATTGGGGGTCACGATTTCAGTTATTTTTGGCCAGCGACGTTTCAGTGCAAATGTCTGTGCTCATAACTCAAAGGCAAACGGTCCGATCGATTTGAAATTTATAGAGCAAGAGTTCTATGGTGGTGGCTCAGTCCTTTTAAAATTTTACCAAATTCGGATGGAAACGGTTGCCATGGCAACGGAAAAGAGAAAATCACATCATTGGCTCTAACTCCGGTTCTACTTGATATTAATTTTTCCAATTTTTTTGTATTTTTCTTTGGCCAACTCTCGATCGTTTGGTGTACGACCGATGGTCGTACGACGAAAACTCTCTATTATCGCCCGATGTCGAAAAATTGGGGGTCACGATTTCGGTTATTTTTGGCCAGCGACGTTTCAGTGCAAATGTCCGCGCTCATAACTCAAAGGCAAACGGTCTGATCGATTTGAAATTTATAGGGCGAGAGTGCTATGGTGGTGGCTCAGTCCCTTCAAAATTTTACCAAAATCAGATGGGAACGATTGCCATGGCAACGGAAAAAAGAAAATCACATCATTGGCTCTAACTCCGGTTCTACTTGGATATTAATTTTTCCAACTATTTTTGTATTTTTTTTTGGCCAATTCCCGATCGTTTGGTGTACGACCGATGGTCGTACGACGAAAACTCTCTATTATCGCCCGATGTTGAAAAATTGGGGGTCACGATTTCGGTTATTTTTGGCCAGCGACGTTTCAGTGCAAATGTCTGCGCTCATAACTCAAAGGCAAACGGTCCGATCGATTTGAAATTTATAGGGCTGGAGTTCTATGGTAGTGGCTCAGAAAACGGTTGCCATGGCAATGGAAAAAAGATAATCACATAATTGGCTATAACTCCGGTTCTAATCAATATTAAATCTTCAACCTATTTTTGTATATTTTTTTTTGCCAATTCCCAATCGTATGGCGTACAACCGATGGTCTTAAGACCAAAACTCTCAATTATCGCCTAATTTTAGTGACTAAATCTGAAGGGCGAGGGTCTGCAATCTCTGATTGTCTCGTTTCGATATGTTTTAAGCATTGACAAGAAACATAGTTATTAATGTTGGTTTATAACTGACACATTTGAGACCGAAAATTCACTGGAGTTTGTGTCATTCTTTTGCGATACTAGTATATCAGAAGTACATATATACGTGCATCACATTTTCCATAATTTCCGCAAAACATATACCTAACACCTGCCTGCTTGTGATTAGAACTTATACTCTGATTTTTCTAACCCGTTCACACCGTTTTTTGTCTTTGTTTCAGTCAAATAACTTCAAGCGAACTATTTAACCTTTTCACTACTCATGGTTACACTGCGTAACCATACCACACCCCTCCTGCTGTACTGATGGTTACGCTGCGTAACCATACCACACCCCTCCTGCTGTACTGATGGTTACGCTGCGTAACCATACCACACCCCTCCTGCTGTACTGATGGTTACGCTGCGTAACCATAACTTTGGCAACCAATAGATGTATAGATAACTGTTCACTGATTGTATTTAATGTTATATATACCCGAGAATGTACCTACACGCTAAACGAGCACATACATTTTGCCACCGATTGAAATTTAGAAGCTTAATTGACTGTTTTGTTAATTGAATAATTAACCTGTCATTAACCTTGACGTCACAAGTACTGGTGACCATGGGTTGAACTACAGACAATTTTCACTAAAATTTTAATATCTCCATAACTAATCGAGATATTGACATGCTGTAAACACTATCGAAACCCACGATATTCACTTTATCACAAATATGGGAATGCAAGTATCCAAGTAAGACGTATTGGATTATATTTCATTACACATTCGAATATGGCTGTATGATGAAGAAATTGGAAACAACCATCTTTTTGGTCCCTATATTTTTTTCTTGTTTCCACGGTAACTGATGAAACGGGGTTGGAAAGTATACTACTAAAGTATATAGAAATAGCATACTATAATATGACTTTATTTTCACACATAATTATTCTGAAACATCTTTAAATAAAAATAATCAATAGATAAAGACATCCTATTAATTCATACATAAATCGGCTCAGTATGCATGGCTCAGTATGGAGGCTGAGGGGTGGGTCAGTAGCGAAAAGGTTAAGTTGATATTACATGTCTATGATAAACGGCAATAAACTTTCACAAACCTGGCTTCCGAAACGCTACATGTTTCTTTCAAAACACAAAAATTAGATTTAAGCGAGGATTTTCATTGCTGTTTGGGCGCTGCATATTGCCTTGTTCATTACGTAATTCAAGTGGACTAGTTCAAGTTGGGTACTATGGGGGCGTGCGCTGCAGTAGATGTCTCAATTACATAGCACTATTCACGGGCAGAGCCCTATTCAGCCACAGGCTGAAATGTTTCAATCTAAGATTTGGCGCCAAAAGTCCCAAAGGGGGATATTTCCCGAATTATGACATCACACCCATCATCACCTGATTGCATGATGCTCCCTGATTGGCTAATTTGATTGGCAGCTTTGCAGAATGACAAAACTGCACCATGATGACAATGTAAACAAACAGCTGTCAAGTGACAAAGTATGGATTCAACTTAAAATTTAGGGACATAAGTCGTTGGAAACAACTGAGAGGGGAAGAAAATGATACACAGTGTGTATTTCATGCATTCACAAAATGTTTTGTTTCGAAATAAGTTCACAAATCCTGACCCACTGTGACAGAGTGTCAGGCGAAAACCGTTGTCAGCTCAGGAAGGGACTAACACTTAACTCTGTTATTGGGCTGAACTATCAATTACATGCTGGGACGGTCCCATTCCTAACCCGTGCTCCCTGTGTAAATCATCTCAATAGACACTTCCGTCACGCGCTCAAAATAAACAAGTTTTCAAGAGGAATTTATCATTGCAGTCGGTAACTAACTGTATCAGTTTCATGGGTGAAAGTCTGTTTGGAGAAAATTGACGTTTGGTCCCAAGATGAGCTATGCCAAGGTATAACATGATACGATTTAGCGTCGCAAAAATATCAGCAAAATACGCTGTACGAGTTGGAAGAATCAGAGTAAAGAGCAAAATCCGTGTAGAGCTAGGTGGGTTCTTGCAGTTAAATTTCTCACCTGGATGGAGAAGTCTGATTTTGCGTGACATGAATCGTGGGAAACTCGATATTTCAGTACCTAATAATTACTGATCCGTCCTACAGGAGACGACCATTAGCCACGATCAGTCGTTAATCCGATGCAGTATCAAACATGATGTGCAGCGCAGATCCGAGATACGAATTTGATTATGTTATAGCTGTGTCCATATCATGGCATATTCTCACAATGAACAAATACTAGATGAGTCTTGTGTCTTGCAGTATCCATCTCCTACCTCCAATTTTAACCTGTTCCAGTTGCCAATAGCAGAAGTATTGTGGAAAAAAACAAGTCTGCTTCAATGCTGTTTTTATCGATCAAAACCGCCGAATGTAACCTGGCCTAGAGGCTGTATTCGACCCTTCCATGCGTGGCATTTTGTCCCTTCGGTCACAATGTACCAATCAATAATTCACAAGGAAGACGCAACGCCACGTGCTGAGACGTTCCTCGATCTCGGCGTGATATCGAGCTTAGAGTTTTTATTGTTCCATCCGAAGACAATAAAAACACAGCTAGTCTGTAGACCCGACATCAATGGCTTATTCAATACATCTCTGTTCCAGGAGACACGCCAGCTCAGGTACATGTACATGTCATGTGAAACCACGTCTCATGACGTCAGACACGTACAGTAAGATCTGGAGACATCTTGGCAATATTGTCTGGTCACGAAATGCGAAGACTGTGTCGACACCACGTCTCATGACAATAACAATTGTCATAACAATAACAATAAGTTTCGGAGACATCTCCACAACACTATCTGGGCAACAAATGTAAACAGTTTTTTGTATTGACTGTTTTATGTTTACATCTTTTGAAGAATTCATTTCAGTTGCTACATGTGGGGCAGGAAAACCTCTCTAAACCGAAACACCTGTTGTCACTACAGGTTTATATATGGGGTCCATATCGTGGGTGCCGAGTAAACTATGCGACTTATAGCAAATGAAATATATCGAGTTTCATCTCCCGCATACGCGTGGTATTCGTTGGCGACATAATAATCAGCATTTTTGTCATTTGCCATTCGAGCGTGGCACAGTAGCAGGGGCGTATTGATCGTCATTAATGAAATTTACATTATTCGGCAGGGTAATAGCAACTAATGAAATTTTCATCATATAGTAGAATGGACCCAAGGTGATGATATATACTATACTCGGATTTTTCTAACTCGTTTACACTGTTTTTCGCTAATATTTTTGTGATGGTGAACGCTATCGTTCTATAACTTGGCACACTTCACCTAGGAGTCAAACGGCAATTTTCTACCAAATTTCAGACAGCTATCGCGAAAATTGAAAAAGTTGGCAATCTACCTCAATGTTAAATTTCAGCCCAAAACGGAATCTCGAGAATCTGAGCATATTCGAGGAATTGGTCCTGTTTCTATCGATCAGGATTAGAAATATTCTTGTAACTTTGAACCAGAAGATACACTGGGGTGTATTCTACACAAACATGTTGATTTTGAAACATTACTTGAAACATCAAGGAACAAGAGACTTCGCGAATCAGTTGTTTAATCATGGTTACTATCCGCTCATAAGTTTACCAACTAGAATTCAAAACAGTTACTCTCTTATTGACAACATATATACCAATGTAGCTGGTATTGATATTAAGAATGGGCTGTTGATTGATGACCTGTCTGACCATTTGCCCATATTTGCTTTAATGCCTTGTGCGCCAGGTTTTTCTCCTGACCCAAAAATGAAATACAAATATATACGAGATGTGAGTGAAGAAAATCTATCACTATTCACAAATGCTTTAGAAGCGCAAAACTGGTCTGAAATATTGGAGTGTGAAAATGTGAATGAAGCTTTTTCTAATTTTTATGATGTTTTCAAGGAAAAATACAATATGTATGTTCCTATAAAAAAGGTCAAGATCAATAACAGGTGTAATTATAAACCATGGTATACATCTGGTTTGAAAAATGCTTGTGAGAAAAAGAATAATTTGTATAAAAGCTACTTGAAATTCAAAACTGTTGAGTCACAACAAAAGTATAAAAAATATAAAAACAAATTGACTAGTATACTGAGGTCTGTGGAAAGAAAATACTATTCTGATAAGCTATATGAGTACAAAAATGATATCAAGAAAACCTGGAGTGTATTAAATGAAATCACAAGCAGAAAGAAGAAAAATGGCACTGGTTCAGAATCACAATTCCGCAATGGTGAGAATTATACATCAGATAAAAAAGAAATTGCCAATAATTTTAATAATTTCTTTGTGAATGTCGGACCAACATTAGCCGCTAAAATCAATTCTTGTTCGGATACATCATTTCGTGATTTCATGAATAATAGTTTCAACAAAACACTATTTCTCGAACCAGTTTGTGAGGAAGAATTGGTGAGAATAACTTCAAAGTTCAAAAGTAAAAAATCTTATGGCTATGACAGCATTAGTATGATGTTAGTCAAAGCAGTTATTAACTCTATAAAAACTCCTCTTACATTTATTTGCAATAAATCTTTACAAAGTGGAATTGTTCCAGATGGAATGAAAAAAGCTAAAGTCGTCCCACTGTTCAAAGTTGGTGATCAGAAAGAAGTATCAAATTATAGACCCGTTTCAATTCTCCCACAATTTTCTAAAATTTTAGAAAAAATATTCTACAACCGATTAGTCAAATTTATATCTAAAAACAATCTGATTTATAATAGTCAATACGGTTTCAGAGAAAATCATTCTACAAATTTGGCACTTATGGAACTGGTTGAAGATCTGTCAGATAGTTTTGATAATAGCAAGATAACAACAGGCGTTTTTATTGACCTAAAAAAGGCCTTTGATACAATAAATCATTCTATACTACTGAACAAATTGACCTATTATGGTGTTAGGGGTACTTCGTTGGATTGGATTAACAGTTATTTATCAAATAGAAGTCAATATGTGGTTTATAATGATGTTTCATCGGATGAGAAATCTATTACTTGTGGAATTCCTCAAGGTTCAATATTGGGTCCAATTCTTTTTATATTGTATATCAATGACCTTCCAAATGTATCAGAAAAACTGAAATTTATACTTTTTGCTGATGACACAACTGTGTTTTATTCTGGTAGTACTGTTAATGATGTCAACAAAACATTGGAGTCCGAACTCTGTAAAATGTCTACATGGTTTAAAGTAAACAAATTATCATTGAATGTCACAAAAACAAATTACATGGTTTTTAAGAACAAGTTGAGGAATGACAATTTTGAAATAGCAATTGATGGTATGAAGGTGTCCAGAGTAAAAACAGTGAAATTCCTTGGTGTGTTGGTAGAGCACACAGATGAGCACACAGATGAAAATCTGTGTTGGACTGACCATATTAATGATGTATGTAAAAAGATCGCAAAAAGTAATGGTGTTATATACAAAGTCAAACACATCCTAAGCAGTGAATATCTATATACACTTTATTGTTCATTAATTTTGCCATACCTCAATTATGCATGTGAAATTTGGGGAAATAATTATATAACTAGATTGAATGATATTATTACTCTACAAAAAAAAGTTATTCGCAATGTAGCAAAAGCAGACTATCTGGATCACACATCTCCCTTGTTCGCACAGTTTAAATGTTTGAAGTTCCTTGATATTGTCAAATTAAAAACACTTGTCATTGTATACAAAGCCGAACATGAAAATTTACCTCAGAATATTGTAACGGGTTTGCACCCTTCCTTGACGTCTTGATGAACCGGTTTTCTTGGGAGGTGGGTGAGTTGTTATTTAACCGGAGCTGAAACGGTAAAACTCCGGGAAACTGCTACTGCTGTACGGTTGAACTCCGGCTAGAAGTCTCTGAAGGTTGGTAGCGTGGTCTGGAATGGACCTCTTAACCGTTGCCCGACTGCTAATCTGCAACTGCACTTGTAAAGTAAGGATCCGGAGGCGTTTCCGTCTCCGGGTACTGCAACTGCTCCGTCGGGATACCGCTTTACTGCAACAGCTCCGTCCTTTTCCGCCTTACTGCAAACTGCGCCTGCACCTGGAATAGAGAATCCGGGAACGTTGCCGTTTCCGAATACTGCAACCGCTCTGCCAGGTTCCGCCTCACTGCAAACTGCTCCGGTTGGCTCCGCCTCACCGCAACCTGCGACTGCACCTGAAATGGAGTATCTCGGAAGTGTTCTCACTTCCGGTTACCGCAACCGCTCCGTCAGGTACTGCCTCTGCAACTCCGTCGTCCGGTACCGCCTCTGCAACTGCTTCGTCGTTCCCGTCTCTGCAACAGCTCCGTCCGATACCGCCTCCGTAGTTGCTCCGTTGAATTCCACCTCCGTCTCCGTCTCCGTCTCCTTCCTTGGTGATCTGGGTTGTTGGATCACCCTAAGATGTCGTTACAACTTGGTCTTAACCGACTGTGGTCTTATCTCCCTTTACTCCGTATTACTTTCTTTTCCGGTGAACTAACTTTATTATAAATTCCAGTTCCCTAACGAACACGGAAAAACAACTCGGTTGAAGTTTTCATGTTTATTTTCCAAGTGCACAGTCGGAAGACTTAACTGCTATCATCTGGATGACTCTATCCGGAACAAGGGAGTACTCTGCTATGGGAGAAGGGGTCTGCACAGGTCGACGTCAGGACACCAACTCCGCCGTCCACTGTGAAGCGGGGGCTTTTATAGATCTGAGACCCATGTCACGTGACCAACCTATTGTGACGTCATAGTCCGCCAAAACACTGATATTTTCCGGATTTCTAAAAACACTCTAGAACCAATCAGTGGCTGACACGTCACCTTTTAAACCGAAAACGAGGCTGATCACATGACCTTCCGGAAATAACGTCATTACGTTTTTGTACTCCATTGTTCCGGCTCCGTCTCCGGTTCCGTCTCCGGTTCCGGCTCCGTCTCCGGGTTTACCAACATACAAATATACCAAGTTCCGAGACGGAAAACCTTTTAATCATTAACAATACGGAACCGTATGAACCTTTAAACACATATACATTTTAATTAACGGTTATTTAACCATAATATCACAAAACACTAACAGAATTACCTAGGGGAAACTTTTGGGTACGCCCCAAAACCGTTACAATATCCAAGACATGTTCAAAAAATCCATCGATGTACATAGTCACAACACTAGGTCAAGTTCTAAAGGTAATTTCAATGTTAAATTTTGCAAAACTAGGCTAAGATCAATGTCCATTAGTATAGTTGGTGTTAAGTTATGGAATCAGTTAAATGTGGATTTGCGTAAAGTTTCTACTGTCTCATCATTCCGTACAAAGTTAAAAAAATATCTTTTCAGCAGCTATTGAATTGTTTTATTGCAGAATATCCAGAATTTGTTGTTGTTGTTTTTTCATAACTGGTAATACCTTAATCCAGTAAACAGTATATTGTTCAAAGATAATTAGTATTATATTTACAGTAAAAGGTGCTATCATAGCTTTTTTGTTATTGTTGTTTATTTTTTTGCTATCATTATCAAGTATATTGCGTTATCAGTTTTGTTGTTGTTTTCTTTTTGTTGGGGAGATACATTTATAAGCTACAGCTTCTAGTATTCTCCCCTTCAACATTCTTTTTATTGTCAATGTGTATATCTGTATATGTACATGAATTTGAATGTTGAATAAATATTTTTGAAATTGAAATTGAAATTACTCCGCTCCAAAACCGAGCGAATGCACAAAATTGTGTGCGGGCCCAGAAATTAAATAATAGGGCTAAATTTAACATTGGGGTAGATTGCCAACTTCTTCAATTTTCGTGATAGCTGTCTGAAATTTGGAGAAAATTGCCGTTTGACTCCCAGGTGAAGTATGCCAAGTTATAGAACGATAGCGTTAAGCATCGCAAAAATATTAGCGAAAAACAGTGTGTAACGGGTTTGCACCCTTCTGTGACGTCTTGATGAACCGATTTTCTTGGGAGGTGGGTGAGTTGTTATTTAACCGGAGCTGAAACGGTAAAACTCCGGGAAACTGCTACTGCGGTACGGTTGAACTCCGGCTAGAAGTCTCTGAAGGTTGGTAGCGTGGTCTGGAATGGACCTCTTAACCGTTGCCCGACTGCTAATCTGCAACTGCACCTGTAAAGTAAGGATCCGGAGGCGTTTCCGTCTCCGGGTACTGCAACTGCTCCGTCGGGATACCGCTTTACTGCAACAGCTCCGTCCTTTTCCGCCTTACTGCAAACTGCGACTGCACCTGGAATAGAGAATCCAGGAACGTTGCCGTTTCCGAATACTGCAACCGCTCTGCCAGGTTCCGCCTCACTGCAAACTGCTCCGGTTGGCTCCGCCTCACCGCAACCTGCGACTGCACCTGAAATGGAGTATCTCGGAAGTGTTCTCACTTCCGGTTACCGCAACCGCTCCGTCAGGTACTGCCTCTGCAACTCCGTCGTCCGGTACCGCCTCTGCAACTGCTTCGTCGTTCCCGTCTCTGCAACAGCTCCGTCCGATACCGCCTCCGTAGTTGCTCCGTTGAATTCCACCTCCGTCTCCGTCTCCGTCTCCTTCCTTGGTGATCTGGGTTGTTGGATCACCCTAAGATGTCGTTACAACTTGGTCTTAACCGACTGTGGTCTTATCTCCCTTTACTCCGTATTACTTTCTTTTCCGGTGAACTAACTTTATTATAAATTCCAGTTCCCTAACGAACACGGAAAAACAACTCGGTTGAAGTTTTCATGTTTATTTTCCAAGTGCACAGTCGGAAGACTTAACTGCTATCATCTGGATGACTCTATCCGGAACAAGGGAGTACTCTGCTATGGGAGAAGGGGTCTGCACAGGTCGACGTCAGGACACCAACTCCGCCGTCCGCTGTGAAGCGGGGCCTTTTATAGACCTGAGACCCATGTCACGTGACCAACCTATTGTGACGTCATAGTCCGCCAAAACACTGATATTTTCCGGATTTCTAAAAACACTCTAGAACCAATCAGTGGCTGACACGTCACCTTTTAAACCGAAAACGAGGCTGATCACATGACCTTCCGGAAATAACGTCATTACGTTTTTGTACTCCATTGTTCCGGCTCCGTCTCCGGTTCCGTCTCCGGTTCCGGCTCCGTCTCCGGCTTTACCAACATACAAATATACCAAGTTCCGAGACGGAAAACCTTTTAAACATTAACAATACGGAACCGTATGAACCTTTAAACACATATACATTTTAATAAACGGTTATTTAACCATAATATCACAAAACACTAACAGAATTACCTAGGGGAAACTTTTGGGTACGCCCCAAAACCGTTACACTCCCCCTTCCTTAGACTCTGTTCGTCCCGAACAGATCAATATCACATATATACAAATTGTCAACCGTTAAACTGTCCGTAAAATCAAACACAACTTGTTTCCGTGATCCGGGTACTGGTATCTCTTAACTAGTTTACCGTCACTGTACCCGGATATCTTGCTTGTTCCGTTTCCCACTTTTTAACTCTTAATTATACTAGAATCCGGGAAGCGGTTCTTCTTTCTTCTCCTTGCGCCGACTTGACTTGCGACGACTTGCGACGACTTGCGACGACTACTGCCCACCAGTATCACGGCGCGAACTGCTCCCCGACGGCGGACGAGGTGGAATGGTATTTGGTACCAACGATCGTCCGAAGCTTGTTCCTCTGGCATCAACCGGGAGAAGATCGGGATCATGGAGGCTCCACTGGGGCGGGACGTAGAACCCATTCCTGAGGCGTTCGTCCCGGATGGACCAATCTGGTATCCGGACGATCTGACGGGTCGGGACGAGACCAAACGGTGACTCTCTCTGCTCCATGATCTCCACGTAGACGCCGGAGTCTCTCATCTCGGCTGGCCCCCACTGCTCCGGTCCCCAACGTACTGCATAGTATCTGGCATGCTCCGGGACTGCAGGTGCAAAGACGGAAGCGCTCCGTCCCCCAATATTCACCGGAAAACAATGGGACGGACACGGTTGAGTTGAAGGACCGCCAAACGGGTAGAATGTGTAAGGTGGACTTTGGGTTGGTGCTCGGACTTGGCTCCTTCCGGACCGCTCACTGGAAGACTGTCGAGGTCTGGTTTCCACCGGGGACAGGATTCCGGGTGTAGCTCTGGCTTGAACTACCAGGATACTCCTCCGTGCTCTCTGCACGTCTGCATGGCTTCGGTCAGACGCGGAAGACTCCATTCCGTCATCCCTAGCCGCTGAACTGGTTCTGCTTCCGGCTACTGCTTGAATGGTTGCCGGCAAAGTTCTCTCCGTGGATCCTCGGGTCTCCGTCTCACTGCCAGCTCGGCTCCGGGTTCCGCCTTCCGCTTTGGTCTCCGATCTGCCTCCGGATCTGCCAATGGGTCTGCTGTCCGCTCGGCTATCTGCTCTGTTGTCTGCTCTGCTATCGGCTCGGCTATCTGCTCTGCTATCGGCTCGGCCGCTGGATCTGCTTTCTGCTCCGCCTCCGGGCCGGACAATCACGCTGCTCACTGCTCTGCCACTGCTAGTCGTTCTCGGAGGTGGGCTCCGGAAAAGGTCTTCCTCATCGTCTCTGCTCTGCATTTCCGCAATGTCTGCTACTCCAACTTCTGCCGCTGCTCCGCTGGAACCTTCCTCCAACAGCCGGAACTTGTAGTCATACACCGCCTTGCCTTTTCCCTTGACGCTGCCTCCTGGAGACTTGGGTGGTTTGTGTCGTTTCTCCTCTCGGCCACGTACTCCGCCTCGGTCCTTGGCGCGCTCCGGGCTCTCTTTCCTATATTCCCGGCGCTGATGGCGTCCGGATTTATCCGGCGAACGGCTGCGACTCCGCTTCTTTCCGCGGTCTCGATCTGCTCCGGTACCTCGAGATGGGTCTGGGCTGTTTTTCCGGGAGGTGCTCCGGGAAGAACTCCGGGTCACCGGCGGCTTAACCGGCTTCGGGTCTCCCGGTTCTTGCAACTCGTCTTCACTTGCCATGATTTTCAGCTCCGCTTCCTCTTCCGAACTGCTCTCCGCCTCCGTGGACGAAACGTCGGCTGCTAGTGTGGCCACCGACTGGGTACCGGAACGGTACCGGGTCCGGGACGAAACCGAACCTCCCGACTCCGACTCCGTATCCGACAACTGGTCAAGCCGTGTTACCGGCTTCTTGCTTTTCCGTGGGGTCGTCTTGGACCGGAGGCTTTTCTCCTCAAACTGCTCTCTGCCAACCCTTAGTCGAATCGGGTTCGCGTCCATTGCGTGTCGGGACTGCAGATGCTTCTGTGTCCCCTCTTTCCGTCTGCTCCAATGGTCACACTGCGGACAGGCGAAGACGGTGACTTCACTCGTGTGCTGCTTCGTGACATGCCGGAGCAACGTGTGCTTGCTCTTGAACTCTAGGTTGCAGTCTCCACACCGGTGAGGGCGGGGCTTGCGGGGTGTTGTCTTTACTTTCGGCATTCTGATTCTCTGCTTAGTGTCGATGTTGACTCAGCTACAGCAAACTGCCTTCTGCATCCGGTAACAGCTATCTGCCCCCTTTTATAGTCTCTGGAAGTCACGTGACTGGCTTATCTGCTTGATGATTGGCTGCTCAGCAAACTGCAACTCCTCCTGGTGGTCTTCTTGGATAAATAATATTTTTTTTTTTTTTTTTTTTTTTTTCCGTGTTGTTGTTGCTGCTAACTGCCACCGCTCTTTCTTCTCCGTCTCCGCCAAACTGCTAACCGCCTCCGTCCACCGCCACACTGCCATCTGCCTCTGCTACTGCCACACTGCCTACGCTTCCGTCCAGGATTCCTCATCTGCCGTCACATACTCCGACTCATCCGTCTCCGGTTCCGAGGTGGGAGAAGGAGGCCGGAATTCTCTGGCACGGATTTCCGCCTCCCAATCCTCCGCTTGGTCTTCTTCGGCAGCCCGGAGACAGCCCTGCGGGTCCGGGGCCCATTCCGGTTGATCTAACCACTCCGGTTGTCCGATGGGGGCGGCTGCTCCGGCATCCCAGTCAGGTCCGAACGGAAGCTGGTCCGCATAAGTCTCCGGAACTGGTTTCTCCCTGGGAGACTGTTTGCAGAATCTCCGGAACCGCTTCCGCCGGGACTGCGTTGCTGTTCCCCGCCAGGCCGAATCGAAGGTTCCCACATGGTTGAGGGTTGCCTCGTCCTGAGGAGGACGGTTCCCGGAAGGGTACTTCCAGCCGTGCATCTCCCGGAGATGCCGCCTAAGGTCGTTCGCCCGGTTGCCGTAGAAGGCACACAAACAGCAATGATACCTCTGGGTTGGGCACACATGCCGTCTCCTGTCCGTCTCACTCTCGAACATCCGGTCACACCGCTTACACAGCCGGCTGTAATCCAGGGGCTGAGGGCTTGCCCAATCTCTGCTCCGGCCGCGATCTTGTCTTCCAAGGAACGCCGAGTAGGCCATTCCGGAAAGCCGGGAAACTGAAGTTGTCGATCTACTGCACCGCTTTTACTGCACCGCTTCTGCACCGCTTCTGCTGCACCGCTTCTCCGGACTGGTGGTCTTCCAGGAAACACTTAGTCGTTTTTCACTGCAAAATCTGCCGCTGCCGGAAAATGCTGGACTTGATTCGATTCCGCCAAACTTTAACAGCGATGTGCACAGCTCGAGGTCTGCTCTTCAACTGCTCTCAGAGCCCGATTTCAAGGCCCTTTTATACCCTTTCTGCTCACGTGACTTGAAAAGCTCCACGCTGATTGGCTGCCTCAGGAGTGACGTCACAATTATGCAAAAACTCAACCGTTAACCGAGAGGTGTCCGTCTCCGGCTCAACCGGCTTCTCCGGGTTTTTCCGGCTCCCTTTCAACTGCTTCTCCGAGCGAAGTATCTGCAATTTTGAAGTATCTTTGCCATCCGGAGGGTTGAATAGAGTCTCAGCCAGTTGAATCTGCCTGCCAGACGAACATCTAGACTGCAAGTTGGGCGTTTCCGCCATCTGTACTGCTTCGTCAACTGCATATCTGCTCACTGGTATTACTGCTTGTCGACACTGGAAACTGCATACATTCTGTCCAGAAGGAGGCGCCTTCCTATCTGGGGTGATGTTTCTCCGTTTCTGTCAATCTGCAGTTGGTTTACTGTCTCTGCTAAGTGGAAACTCCGGTTGGATGTCTACAGCCGGAAAACTTTTCCGTCTTAATTCTCCGAATACGGAAGACGTATAGCTGCTTCTCTGGAGATACTAGACCGCTAACCCAGGTTCTTCTGGACCCCTGGCCGCTACCCTGGACTGGTTGACTATGCGCTCAACCCAGTCAGAACCTCTAGGATGTCTCTATCCGGTCTCTGCACCGCTTTCCGCTCTGCTTCCTTTCTCCGCCCTGTTTCCGGAACCAGCACTTGCTCACTGTTCCGACTTCTTGCGGTCGCTCTCTGCCGGAACTCAACGTTTTACCAGGGTCTCAGCTATCTCCTTCTCCTGCTCTACAGCTCACTCTGTCTTCTCATATTTCTGCGTCCTTTGCGGTTTTACTCCGAGTCCGTATCCGACTCAGAAACCGTCTGTTCCATCTCCGGAACACTACTCTGCTTCGGCGGCTCCGTCTGCCTCCAGGAATCCGCCATTCTCCGCTTCATCCATCTCGGATGCTTGACACCATTATACGGTTTCAGCAAGTCGAAGTGAACCACCTTCTGCCGAGTTTCACTCTCTGCAATCTCGTAGGTCACGTCGGTAAATCTGCTCAGCACTAGCTTTGGACCGCTCCACTTCCTCTGCAACTTGGGTGCCTTGCCCTTCTTCCGTGTTTTGACCGCCATCCACACTTGGTCTCCTGGCTGGAACTGATTGTCGACCTTCCTCCGGTCGTACAGCTTCTTCTGCCGTTCCATCTCTCTGCCAGATTTCGCTCGAACCGCCTTGTATACCACTTCTAGTCGCTCCCGGAGCTGACTGCCATACTCTGTTACTTCTGCTTTTGATTCTCCCGGCGGTCTGCCAATCAGTAACTCTACCGGAGTGTTGACTTCTCTGCCCAGCATCAGCAAGTTGGGACTCTGCCCGGTTGTCTCCTGCGGGGTACTCCGGTAAGCTGCCATCGCCAACGGTACCAGCTGATCCCAGTTGGTCTGCCGCTCGCTTACGTACAGGCTCAGGATTTGCTGCAGCGTCCGGTTGAATCGCTCAATGAAACCGTCCGACTGAGGTCGGAAAGCGGTTGTCCGTGTCTTGTGAATCCCCAGGATTCTACAAACATTTCTCAGCAAGTCGGACTCGAAATTTCTGCCTTGATCGGTGTGTATCTCCATCGGGATACCGTACCGCGCTGCAAACTGGTTGACGAATATGTCCGCAACCGTCACCGCTTCCTGATTCGGCATCGGGTAAGCCTCTACCCACTTGGTGAAGTAATCACCGATTACTAAGATGTACCGGTTCCCCCGGGTGGATTTAGGTAACGGACCCATCACGTCCATTGCCACCCTCTCCATGGGCGCTCCAACCCGGTATTTCTGCATCGGAGATCGTTTCAAGTTCTGCATACTTCTTGACGCACATTCGTCACAGCTCAGCACCCACTGCTTTATGTCCCGCATCATAGCCGGCCAGAAATACCGCCTCCGAATGCTAGCCGCCATCCTTCTGCTTCCGAGGTGTCCTCCCGTCCGGTTCTGATGGGCCAGACGGAAAATCTCCTGTCTCAGCTCCTTCGGGGTTATTAACTGCATTCGGCTGGTTCCTTCTGCCGTTTTCCATTTCCGGTAGACTACTCCGTCGACTTTCAGCAAGGTCTTCCGCATCCCGTACAGCACTTTCTCCTCGCTGCTCATGCTGGAAAAATCTGCACTGCCAGCTGTACCGCTCCCGTCGATCAGCGACGTCACCAGTGGGTACCAAGGTTCTGCTTGCTGCATTCTCCGCAAATCATCTGGTCGATATTTCTGCCCCAGCACAGTATCCTGGTCCGCATTTTCCGCCAGCCTAATCTGCTCTGCAACCGCATCCGCTTTTCCTGGAACTGCCTTCTCCTTTACCGCAACCGGCTTCCGGGACGCTGCTTTCTCCGTCACCGCAACCGCAACCGGCTTCCGGGACGCTGCTTTCTCCGTCACCGCAACCGGCTTCCGGGACGCTGCTTTCTCCGTCACCGCAACCGGCTTCCGGGACGCTGCTTTCTCCGCTTCTGCAACCACAACCGGCTTCCGGGACGCTGCTTTCTCCGTCACCGCAACCGCCCTCCTTGGGACTGCTTCCTCCGTCAGTTCTGCTTCTCCGCCCGATCTCCGTGACCGCTTCCGGCGTCCCCCCTTCCTTGGCTTGGGCTGAGGAGTTTCTTCACTTCGTGTCTGCCGGATCCTTTCTCTGTAGTTCCAGGCGTCTATCTTGGCTTGTTTCCAGTCGATTTTTCCGCATTGGCTGCATGGGGATCTGGACAAGGCATCCGCATTATTATGGATTCGCCCCTAGCGATGTTCGATGTCGAAATGAAACTCACTCAGGAGCTCAATCCACCGGGCTACCTGCCCCTGGGGCTCCTTGAAATTCATAAGCCAGGTAAGACTGCCATGATCTGTGCGAAGAAGTAAGTGTCGTCCCAGCAAGTACTGCTTATTCTTCTGTACCGCAAACACAACCGCCAGGAGCTCCTTCCGGGTGACACAGTATCTCCGTTCTTCTTTGGTTAGGCTGCGGCTCAAGTAGGTTATCACCCGCTCCTGGTTGCCCTGCTTCTGTGACAGTACTGCTCCCAACCTGGTGTCACTGGCGTCCGTGTCCAGGATATATCGGCCTTGCTCCCTTGGGTACCCAAGTATCGGTGCCGATACTAGACGGTTCTTCAGCTCTGCAAATGCCTGCTCTTGCTCCATCTGCCACCGGAACTGCACCCCTTTTTCCGTCAAGTGATTCAGCGGCGCTGCAATCTCGGAGAACTTCGGCACGAACGTCCGGTAATAGGAGCAAAGTCCCAGAAAACTGCGCAGCTCCGTCAGGTTGGTGGGTGTCCGCCACTTCCGTACTGCCTCCGTTTTTGCCGGGTCAGTGCGGATACCGTCTCTGCCGACTATGTGACCTAGGAAAGACACCTCCGGCTGGAGGAACTTGCATTTTGACGGTTTGACTTTGAGGTCTGCCTCTCTCAGCTTGTTGAAAACCTCTTGAAGATCACGGATGTGATCCTCCAGGGTCCTGCTGTAGACTATGATGTCGTCCAGATATATGAGGCAGGTCTTCCAGGACAATCCGCCTAGCACCTTCTCCATCAACCGCTCGAACGTACCCGGAGCATTGCACAAGCCGAAACTCATGACTTTGAACTGGTAAAGGCCGCCAGGAACACAGAAGGCCGACTTTTTCCGGGCGTCTTCATCCATCCCGACCTGCCAGTATCCACTGGTCAGGTCGAGAGTGGAGAACCATTTGGCGTCTGCACAGGCTGCTATGGTGTCGTCTATTCTCGGCAACGGATAAGCATCTTTCTCCGTGACTGCATTTAACCGCCGGTAATCGACACAGAACCGGGTGGTCCCATCCTTTTTCTTCACGAGAACAATCGGGGAAGCCCACGGACTGCTACTTTCTTCAATGACGTTCTTGTCTTTCATCTCCTGAATCAGACTGCTCACCAGCTCTCTCTTGTCTGGCGGAATTCGTCTGGTTGGCTGCTTAATCGGCCGGTGACTGCCCGTGTTTATCTGATGTTGTACCTCGTTGGTCTGCCCCAGTTCTCCGGCATCATTACTGAAGGTCGGCTTATTCCGAAATAGGAGGTCGGTCACTCTCTCGCGGAAATGACTCGGCACTGCATCCTGGGTCTGCTCTGCTAACTGCCGCAGCTTCTCGTACCTGCTCCAATTCCGCCCGGCCTCCGACTCCGTGGAAATCTGCACCTTCCTGCTCCGCTCTGCCAATGGCACAACAGTGCAACCGGCTGCTAAGGTGGTCATCGTCGCCAACTGCGCTCCTTTCTTGATGATTACCGGCTCCGCCATCACATTGATCACTCGAAACGGGACTGTTCCTTGCTTTATCCGGGATAAAGTTCTCCCGATCAGCCAAGGTCTTTTCTCAGTAGGCTCCTGCGGCATTTCTAGTACTCCTTCTGCTTCACGGACACTCTCTGCTTGTCCTATTATCAGCTGTTCCGTTTCCGGTGGAATTTGGTAATCTGCTACAGCGTTGATCGGAAACGGCTCCCTGGTCTGCTCGAACATGGTGAGGAACACCTCCTGGCTGCCCATCTGCATGGTCATTCGGTCGAAATTTATGCCGGATATCCGGGAACGGATGAAATCCATTCCCAGTATTCCTTCGTCTTCACAGTCTGCAATCTCGAACGTCACGGTCTCAGCTACTCCTGCGATGTTGAGTGGGAGTTCTTTCCGGCCATGCGTCCGTATGTTACTTCCGACCGCTTCAGCTTCATTCCGGGCTTCCGGATCCGTTCCCAGGTTTGTAGGTTGAGCATTGTGACAGTGCTGCCGGTGTCGATTATCAGCGTTACTGGCTCTCCGCATACTCTGGGTGTCACACACATGCCCACCTCGCCCCTGGGACCGGGTTTCCGTGAACCACCTGCCGGTTATGGGGGTGTCCTCTCTTCCGGGTCCCGGATTTCCCCTTTTCCGCGACCCGCTCTAGTTTTCCGACTGCTGCTGCTGCTGTCGTGGCTGCTGCAGTTGTTGCTGCTGCTGTTGTCGCGGCGACTGCTGCTGTTGTGGTTGACGCCGCTGCTGCTGCTGCTTCGGCTGCCTACAGTCTCGGGCAAAATGCCCTTTCCGGCCACAGTTGAAGCATTCTAGATCCGCCCGGGAACTGCGCTGCTGCTGCTGCCGGCTAACCGCTTCCTTGACCTGAGTCATCAGATCCGCCAACTGCTGCTGAGTCTGCTCGGCTTGCTTCCGCAATTCGTTCACCTGCTGGCTCCACTCCGGCTCCGAGTTCAGCTGCCTCGTCCGGTGTCGCTCCGCTGGTCTGCTGTTGTCCGTCTTCATAATACTCTCATACTCGGTAGCGAAAGCCAGGGCCTGCGACAGCGTTTCCGGGTGGCTTTTCAATACCGACAACCGCATATCTCGGTTAGTCAGACTGTTGCAGAAATGCATCTTCATGAGCACTTCTGTTGTTGCCGGATCCGCTTTTGGGTAAGCTAGCCGCGTCTTGCTCCGTATGTCTCTGGCCAGCTCGGACAGCTCCTCCTCCGGCTGCAATTTCCGTGTCTGCAATTCCGCCTGGAAAACAAATGTTTTCTCTCCCGGACAAAACTGCTGTTTTAATGCCGCCACAACCGTATCAAAGCTGCGTCTCTGCTCCGCGGACAGATCCAGTAGTATGCTGCGGGCGTTACCCCTCAAACTGACACATAAGTTCAGCGCCTTTTCCTCTGCTGTCCAACGGTAGTACCGAGCGTATTCAAGGAGGTGAGCCTCATACTCCGGCCACGGATCAGTTCCGTCGTATGTCATTAATCTGGCTACTCCTGCCCTTGGTGCTGGTTGTTGTACTGCTTCTGCCTGCTGCTGCATTCCGGTTACCGCCAGGTGCTGCTGAAACACCTCCATTTGGGTCGCCAATAATCTGGTCAGGTTGTCGACTAAGTTTTCTCCGCCTTCCGGTTCCGCATCCAGTTCCCGATCGCCAGCCTGGTCCGGAAAGTTAATTTCCGCCTCTGCTAACTGCTCTGCAGGCTGTACTCCTTGAGGAACCCGAAGGGGCTCTTCTGCAACTGCTTTCTGCATTTCCGGCTGCAACAGCTTTCGCTCGGCAGGACGAACTGCTTCCTTTTCCGCAACCGGCATCTGCAACGGCTCAGCTCCTACTGCTCCTACAGGCTGCTCCGTGTCCGACATGGCTGCCTTCAGCTGCTGTTCCGCCAATTTGCCCCGTCTAGTAGTCATACTGCAGTTGATCCCACCGCTGCCACCAAAAAGTTGTAACGGGTTTGCACCCTTCCTTGACGTCTTGATGAACCGGTTTTCTTGGGAGGTGGGTGAGTTGTTATTTAACCGGAGCTGAAACGGTAAAACTCCGGGAAACTGCTACTGCTGTACGGTTGAACTCCGGCTAGAAGTCTCTGAAGGTTGGTAGCGTGGTCTGGAATGGACCTCTTAACCGTTGCCCGACTGCTAATCTGCAACTGCACCTGTAAAGTAAGGATCCGGAGGCGTTTGCATCTCCGGGTACTGCAACTGCTCCGTCGGGATACCGCTTTACTGCAACAGCTCCGTCCTTTTCCGCCTTACTGCAAACTGCGACTGCACCTGGAATAGAGAATCCGGGAACGTTGCCGTTTCCGAATACTGCAACCGCTCTGCCAGGTTCCGCCTCACTGCACACTGCTCTGGTTGGCTCCGCCTCACCGCAACCTGCGACTGCACCTGAAATGGAGTATCTCGGAAGTGTTCTCACTTCCGGTTACCGCAACCACTCCGTCAGGTACTGCCTCTGCAACTCCGTCGTCCGGTACCGCCTCTGCAACTGCTTCGTCGTTCCCGTCTCTGCAACAGCTCCGTCCGATACCGCCTCCGTAGTTGCTCCGTTGAATTCCACCTCCGTCTCCGTCTCCGTCTCCTTCCTTGGTGATCTGGGTTCTTGGATCACCCTAAGACGTCGTTACAACTTGGTCTTAACCGACTGTGGTCTTATCTCCCTTTACTCCGTATTACTTTCTTTTCCGGTGAACTAACTTTATTATAAATTCCAGTTCCCTAACGAACACGGAAAAACAACTCGGTTGAAGTTTTCATGTTTATTTTCCAAGTGCACTGTCGGAAGACTTAACTGCTATCATCTGGATGACTCTATCCGGAACAAGGGAGTACTCTGCTATGGGAGAAGGGGTCTGCACAGGTCGACGTCAGGACACCAACTCCGCCGTCCGCTGTGAAGCGGGGCCTTTTATAGACCTGAGACCCATGTCACGTGACCAACCTATTGTGACGTCATAGTCCGCCAAAACACTGATATTTTCCGGATTTCTAAAAACACTCTAGAACCAATCAGTGGCTGACACGTCACCTTTTAAACCGAAAACGAGGCTGATCACATGACCTTCCGGAAATAACGTCATTACGTTTTTGTACTCCATTGTTCCGGCTCCGTCTCCGGTTCCGTCTCCGGTTCCGGCTCCGTCTCCGGCTTTACCAACATACAAATATACCAAGTTCCGAGACGGAAAACCTTTTAAACATTAACAATACGGAACCGTATGAACCTTTAAACACATATACATTTTAATAAACGGTTATTTAACCATAATATCACAAAACACTAACAGAATTACCTAGGGGAAACTTTTGGGTACGCCCCAAAACCGTTACAAGTGTAAACGAGTTAGAAAAATCCGAGTATAGTCAAGGTAATAGTTAAATGTAGGTTTGTAACCTTCAGACCTCAGTTTGTTTCTATCGACTGCAAATATTTCAACAGATGTCAAGGCTATAAGTATCAGTCTTCATCGATACCTTTCTTCAAGCCATTTCCATTCCAACCACCGCACACTGCCATGCGGTGTGTCAATAAATGATCTGTTAACGGCTCCAGTTTGAAGCACTGAGTCAGCTGGAGTGTCCAGGTTGAACGATCGTTTACCGTAAATCGTCTCCCAGTCGATATAACTTAGCCTCACAAAGCTACAGTCGATAGGCCGTAACTCCAATAGCGAGGCCGAAAACGAGCAAATATCCACTCGGTTATTTCCCAGTAAAGGCAATTCGATATGGAATGATAAGCCAGTAATAAATGCGTGTATTATTGTATTTTCCATGAATTAATCAAAGCATATTTACATAAAAACACAGAAACACCAAATGGTCACGTAGAGCAAATACATGTTGTTGAAATTTTGTTTCTCTGAAAAGTGGTATGGTATGGTTACTGGATTGTCCACGTGTATCAAAACAAGAACAGAAAATTGAACCCATGTCCGCTGTCTCCAGAAGTGAAGAAGTGAAACGGCACAATCTGGGACACCATCCCTCACAGGGCTGCAGACAAACTTATGGAGATGCTTCCAAAAACCGTCAAATCCCAATGCATGGGTTGGAGCATATAAAAATTGACTCACAGTCTGTCTAATTGAGGTGTTGGGGCACCTACAGCTGTAGGCCTATATATATACCTCAGCTGTTGAAGAGGAGATGACGAAGCATACATAGCCGTATACTGTTCTCAGACGAAAGAGATCTACATAAGCACAGCTCGGATATTCTTGGATAATTACTCTACACCATTTACTTCGCAAACATTTCCCAACGAATTTAAATCAGCCGTAATAAATTGTCATACTCATATCGTCTTCATACATTCGCTTACATATACTATTCAACAAAAACATTGGTGACACCTTCAGCGAGAGTATGTTTTCATTTCAGTTGATTAAACATCTGAACACTCGACGATCACAATTTGGAAATTTTCACTGTATATTTTGGATTGTATACATTTATTCCAAGCACAAACCCATGGGTGATTATGGTTTTTTTGTGGAACCCAGGATACATGTTATTAAGTGAAACATAATTATTCCTACTAACAGGACTGCAAAAATTCCGGAGTTGATTTCCTGGCCTCCAGCTGCCGTACGAATTCGGCAGCTGGAAATCTCTCTGAAATTTGCTACCATTGGTATAACTTTTACATAGTTTCTGAGTTACATACTCAGAAACTATGATGAATTGATCGGTAATTCATAAGCTCATAAGTTTTGGGGCGACTGTTTGCAAATTGCATCATTTTTTTCAGAACTTATTTTGACAGTATGAAATGCCAACAGCGCAGAGCTAATGGTATAATGTACCTAGCCTGCTGATTTCTGCTGTACCATATCAATTTTATATTGATGACAGTGAAATAAACAACGTGTTGCACGCAAATTACCTGGTCCAGTGATATAACACAAAAATCCACGTTTACTTCTGTGATAAAACAGTGATCTTCGACTGCACTCTTAACTGCTGAATGCAAATGATGAATTATATTATACGTATATTTATCGGGGTGAAAAAAAAAACACATTTTTTCTGTGCCAACCAAGAGGTTCAACAAAATAACAATGTGTAGTGTGTAATGAGTGTAATACGTGGAAATGTCAATACACTGCATCGTTATCGACACACCGTCTCATACATCATTGTATAGTTCGTTTTTTGCATATTTGTTTTCCTCAATGTGCTCAAGCTACAAAGCCGCTCTTTGTACTACGTTGCAGTTATTACGTGATTCACAGTATGCACATAATGAATTGAATGAAAATACAAATTCACAATAAACATTTTTTGTCAGCATGACATGTCAATTTTGCAGTGAGCATTTCAGTGTGATGAACATTGTGTGAATGTAAGCTACATGTTCATGCATTTATACATGTACATGTAGTATCTTTTTTTAAAGATTGTTTGCTGATTATTTTTATGATGACTTGAAGCCAAGAATACCCAATTCCATTTATTTGTGCAAGACTCACAACATCACATCACACAACACACAAAAGTTATTCAGCAAATATTTACAAATAGTTCCTTTACGTATGGGTTTACTAGCTTCCATTTCGACCACGTCTGAGAACAGCTTAACTGCGTATGTTCTTTCTTTGGCAGTCTCCATCCATGCATCGAAATCTCTTCCTTGAGTCTCAACGAAGCAACGTTTCACAATGTTTTTGTAATTGAACATACTAAACATATCTTTATCGCCCACGTGCATGTCCAAGGAGGTTCCATTCACTTGTTTCCATACTTTCATCAGTATGTTTGACCTTTCAACACTTCGATTCTTTCCATCGTAGAGATCTGCATACTGCTCCAACGTTGCCTTCAGGAAGGGATGTCCTCTCTCAAAATACATGAAGGCACTGTTGAGATTTTCATCATCCTGCAGTCCAATTACATTGGGTTTCAAGTTGGTGACACTCCGAGTCAAGATCACATCTGTGTCTATGTGAACGCCCCCATTTTCATGAATCATGAGCAACCCTAGAAGATCTGTTCCATGGTCGTACCAGTGCTCAGCAAGCTTGGCTTCAGTTATGTCGCTGAACGCTGGAAATTTTGATAGCAAACTACTCAAGCTATAAGGCTGGACTCTGATATTGTATCCAACTTCGGATAACACATCGAATAGAGATGAATTTAAATCATTGCTGTGGACAATCACTTCTGCTTCCGGGTGGTGGTAAAAAATAGATTCAATTGTACGCCAGTTCATCAACTTGAAACCCCCTGTAATATCTTTGCTCTGCGTTTTTGAACTGTTACTTCCACTGAATGTTAAGTGAAATAGAATTGATTTAGTCTCGGGAGACTTTGGTGGACTCATTGGTACAACACCTAGAGTTATGGCTGTATCGTGCATCACTTGGTTTCTGCGGATGACATTCCAGAATGTTGCTTTAAAACGCATAAGCATGGATTTTCCGGGGTTTGGCGGAACGTTAGACCAATTGAAGTTTTTCAGCCACAGTTTTGCACTAGTTTCATTGTGATCGTACATGTCCAACGTGTGTAGCACGTCCGTAAACCCAACGGTTCTAGTGGATCTAACTTTGGCTGAACCACCACCTCCAGGCATTCCTGGGGAGTTAATGAACAGCACAGGAGTACCCATACCTGCACAGGGCAAGGCGGCGTGAATCCTCTGTGTTATGACCAGCTTAGCATTCCCGTACAGCTCCAACAGTCTATATGCTTCTTTGAAACGTGCTAGGTTATTGAAACGCTCCTCGTGTTGCCACGCGTGGTTTAGGGTCTCCGCCTGTTGGATGACACGTCTTGGAAGAAGTTTTTGCACATCTTTCTGCACGTCAACCATATATATTCTATCTGAACGTGGTAAATCCAAACCTCGATGCATATTCTGTAGAGTCATGGTCATACATCCAGAAAAGTAGTTGTCTACGCCCACCTCATTCATGAAGGTCAGAGTAGGCAGATCTCGACACCCTATCGGGGCGTGTTCTCGTAAATAATCAAGGTCCTTTCTCATGATCAATTTCATGGCAGGATCAGCGTGGATAGAGGTCATCACAGGGTGTATATTACTCGGTGGAGGCCATTCCGTAAGTGGATCACCAAACCATGCATTCAGGAACAGAGTCACAGAGTCATTGGTTGACGTTATGACTGACTCTCGGTCCACAAAGTGGTCTACAAATGGTAAGAATTGCACTCCAGGAAAGCCCTGAATTTCATCCCCAAGATTGATTTCAGGAGTCTTGCGAACTCGTTTGTCATACGACAAAGTACCATAATGCATGTTTGACTTTCCAGTGCTTACTATTCTTCTATTTATAGACAAATCAACTTTTTTTGGACAGTCATTCTTGTTGATATGGCATTTTTCATACAAGACATCTTCATATTTAGTGTGTTCCATCATCTGATAAGAGCCCGATTGATTGGATTCCTTGGTAAAGTTATCCATCAACATATCTATGAATGGATGACGTGGTGGGAAACACGATAAGTCCAGGATACTTGTGTGTATTTGTGGTGTCTTGTTTGTTATCCAAGATCCTCTGCACGTAGGAAGTGACGAGTTTTCAGTAGCAATGGTCGGGTCGATGTATATACCACCGTCACGCCAGAGAATGCCTAGGGTTGTCACATACTGCAGAAGGCTGTCAAATTGCCTACCAGCAATAAGTTTGTTGAAAGGGTGTTTCATCAGCCATCTTTCCAGTGGCGTTCCAGATAACAGTGATGCCATTTTCAAGCGTTTAACGGAGAATATTCCAACTGGAAGTGGCGCCATAGCGTCGATACACTGTGCAGATCCACAATAAACTGTGAACTGTTTTATTGAGAATGTATCCTGCAGCTTGAGAATATTGAAGACCAATTCAGAGCTAACTGGTTCAGTATATACCCAAGCCGTCGAAGCCAATTCCAAATCTGCTGCCATTGTCTGTGAGTTTCGTTGGTCAGTTTGAAATGACACACTCGTATTGTGTGTATGCGATTGAAGATTCATACTAACTGGTTGCCAAGGCACATACCGGGCAAAGACAAGACAAAGCAAGCAAACGTACACTATGTGGCACACCCAGTTTATGATCTTCCAGTGTTGGACTTTGTCTTTATTGCCACCTAAGATATGTAAAACACACCCTGTGAAAAAGATGAGAAGGCCTAGTTCCATGTTCCTTGACATAGGCGTGACGAAGTATATTATATTCGATAGAATTGCTACAACCCGTTTGGCAAGGTTCAACACGGAGTGAGCAATAGGCGAGATGGACTGTAGCACCGTGATTGAGGCGGAGTTATAGATAAAATGTGATGATGAAGAAAGTACGCCATCGGTGTCTCTGATCATCGGATAGGAGCCCAGAGACAGACATTTTACACCCCAAAGAGGAACAGCCATGCCAAAGCTGAACATGGAAACAATGGCGTACTTATGCAGTGGGTTGCTGGACGGTCCTCCGCCGTATTTCATTTTGATATTCCGCAGTGGAAAAGCCACGTTTGCCAGCAATGCCGCTCCAACTCCCCATACATTCAATGATGTGCCCATCATCACGAAGATACAAGCCCCCGTGATCATCATGAGAATGGTTGTGAATGCTGTAGGCGATGGTCTCTCGTTCAACTTCAGGACCAACACGAGGAAATACATGAAGAGTGGTTCACATGCCTTGATCACTTGAGTCATACTTGAGCTGACGGCTGCATACGCTGCATTGGTAGCCGCATTACCTACGGCATTGCACAGCCCCGCTACTGCGAATGTCCACCATTCATTTCTGTCAATTTGGTCTGTCTCGACCCCTCGCAATTTTATCCAGAGGAACGATAAAAATGCCCCCAGGAAATGCTGTAGAACTGTAAGATCCAACCAGCGCATATCGGTGAATGCACGCATCTGGTCACCGCCAGTGTCTTCCATGAATCGTTTCGAAGTTATACTGGTCAGCGTGTTCGATGACCACCACACAGACACGAGAACAACCAGGAAGATCATGTTGATGAGCTGATGTTTCTTTGGAACCTTGTAAATATGGACATTCATATCGAGTACAAAGCCATCTGATTCAAGATACCCCTTGAATTAATTTGGGGTTGATATTTAATGTTTAGTGTAACGTTCGACCGAGTTCTAAGATTTTGTTGTGAATAGTGTTAAGATCATATGAGTTCCTTTGTCTAAGAAGCTCATCAATGCAAAAATATAATTATTAGAAATCTTACCTGTTGAGACGGAATCAAAGCATACCTCAACGCGATATCAGTCTATCGCAGTTTCATGGTCCCACTTTAGATGGA
This sequence comes from Terebella lapidaria, assembly GCA_949152475.1. NCBI lineage: Eukaryota > Metazoa > Annelida > Polychaeta > Terebellida > Terebellidae > Terebella > Terebella lapidaria. Next base: position 20,346,958 of record OX424566.1, on the reverse strand, counting down.
CAGCTAATTAATTATATCTCGCCTTTACCAATGATAACATTCGATGCAGCAGCTTATCATTCCATGTATATAGCGATTATAATGCACATTTGTTCCAGCCACTCAATCCGTTTGTATTGCTCTAAATGTTAGTAACACACTCAATAAATCGTTGCTTTTATTGTGTTACGAACAATCCATAACATACTAGTATGTGTTTTTAACGTTCAAAAATCAACATGATTAGCTTTCATAACCACACATTCCAAGAACTTTATTCTGCCACGGTGGCAACCATGTATTTTAGGTTACGATATATGATCATTAGATCATTGAGCACGTGAAGCCGAGATGGGAATTCCGTAGAAAAATACAAATGTCGACTCACACCCACCACACATGAAAAATATAGTTGTATAAGGGACACGTGTAATTCGAATACATTAAGCGTTAACGCCGTATCCAAATGTATCAAATAACGATACTAGTTCAATTGATCACTGGAAATCAAGCCATGTGATTTGACGATGTGATAATGGGCGAAAGAAACATCTGTTTCATTATGGATTTCCCAAACAAACTCCATCGATATTTTGCATCATTATTCGAATATCGAGGGAGAGCAATTCGAAAAAAAATGTATTTATGAATCATTTGCAATCCGGCAGCCGAAAGACAAATAATTCACGGTGATTACTGTACAATGAACCTATATATTGCAGGGCCATGTTATTTTTTTTCTTTGTTTACCATCAGCGGGCGGGTGAAAATTGCAATTATTTTGAGGAAACAACACAAAATTTATGGTCGTTTTCCCCTCGGAAAAAACGATGTTTCTTTATCCCCAAACATACTGAACCTCATTAAGGACAGTCAATGGTCTCCATTTTGCTGTTTTCCCTTGGTTACGCATCAGTAAAGTAATTAAGACCTTAGAACCTTCGTCAATTCCATTTATTCAACATTCGATGCATGTTGACTTTGTGCATGAAGATGTTATAGTGGAAACAATTTTTTCAGTGTTTTTCCCCCTGGCTAACTATGAAATAGGTGGACGAAAAACAAAGAAAAACCACAACATGACAAGTTTTGTTGCAATGTTTGTACTGTTAATACATTTCAGACACCTAGTCATTTCAACCAAAACTAGAATCTTCATGATATCCATATAATTATGGTGAGGTTTCGAGAGATTCAGATAATAGAGTGTGCACGAAGCTTGTGGCTGCATTGCTGGTATCCCTCCGATGAACTCCCGTGTACCCAATCAAAATTAATACTAGTAGTGCATAAAAAAACCTTTAATTTCTTGGCATATGTGCAGTCTTGGTAGATTCTGCATACAGCTGTTGGCTTTAGGCAGCAACGAAACTTCGAATATTACAGTACATGGTGTTGTGACGTACTGTTGAGCAATGTCAATTTGTAAACAGAAATTCAAAGATCCGAAAAAAACAGGTGATTTTGGTTTTTTGGACATAGCAAAAAATTAGCTGAATGGCTAAGATAGGTTACAGGACAATTTTGGTTTTAGGTACTGCAGGTGACATATGACCTTGAGATTTACCAATCAAGGTCATCTTTGTGAACTTCAATGTCACCATTAGATATGACTTTATATATGTTCATAATACAAACATATTAGCTCTATCAAAAAGATAGAGGCCAATTTACACATGTCAGGTCAAGCAAGATTTTGAGATTTGGCCTTCAATTGCATTTAAGGTCAAATTCAAGGTCACCAGAAGATGTGCCATAAACACTTGACTTCTTGTAAGCTTAAACACAATTCTAACCTGTATGTGCAAGTGTTTAAGCCTCAGTGGCTAATTTACACATTTCACGTCGGACATTTAGCACTCAGGGTCATCCGAGGTCAAGCTCAAGGTCATCATCAGTTGTTCCATATATAACTTTCTATATTCTCATAATGCAAACTTAAGCTCTATCTACAAGCATTTCACCTGTAGAGGCAAATCTGGGCATTCTGACCCCCAAAATGGTTGTTTTGACCTTTGAAGGTCAACAAAGGTCAAATTCAAGATCGCAATATATGACTTCCCATTTGAAAGTGCCAATTTCTAAGCTCTATCTTCAAGCGTTCTATGAGTACAGTTCTGGCAGCTCCCATTATGAAGGGAAAAATTGCCGAAAATCTCCAAGTCCAAAAAATTTTCAAAGGGTGAAAAAAAATGTTCCCCTGGAAATGGCCCAAAATGGATAGTAATGGGATTTGGGGCAAAAAAAATGTTTCGCCGACTCGTCAAAAATTCAAAATGGCCGTCACACGGAGACGGGCGATTCAAGGGCAACAAACCTTTTACACGCACGTATATAAGAGGAATCTTTTCGAACAAAAATCTCAAAACTGATCGGACAGTTTTTGAAGAAATGGCCGCCAAAGTTAAAAATTGAGCGTTTTTCGACGAAAACGGTCGCCATTTTGAGAAAAATTTAAACATCCAAAAACTGAAAAATACTTCCTTCTTGAATTATTTTAAGGTATCTTTTCCCAAATTTTCAAAAAGATTGGACCGTACACTTCAAAGATAAAAAAAATGTGGACGGACGAAAGGACGACAGATACAACACGACGGCAATAGGTTATCTGACCATAGGTCTCGTAACCTAAAAACGAGCATGTAACCACATGACGACTTGACATTTTTATTACTGCACATTAACGTAGCTCTCAGAAAACAATGAGCAATATGTTGAGTTTCTTCCCATTTTATAGAGATAAGAGGGTCTTATCCCTTTTAAACATAAAAAAAACATAATTTAAACATAAAAAAACTAAAAAAAAAAAACTCCTTCTTGAATTATTTTAAGGTATTTTTTCCCAAATTTTCAGAAAGATTGGACCGTACATTTTAAAGATAAAAATGTGGACGGACGAACGGACGACTGACGCAACACGACGGCAATAGGTTATCGGACCATAGGTCTGGTAACCTAAAAACGAGCGTGTGACCACATGTCGACTTGACATTTTTATTACTGCACAGTAACGTAGCTCTCAGAAAAAAAATGAGCAATATGTTGAGTTTCTTCCCCTTTTATAGAGATAAAAGGGTCCAAAGTGGGACAATTTGCATTGATTTATATAGGACCTTCTATACAAACAATTGGTGTAAACAAGTTATAAATGTCAGAGTTATATAGACAAGAATAGATCTATGTGTGGCTATTTCTAAAGAAAAACTCTTTGGACCTTTGAAAATGAATTTCTTTGCTTGAACGGACCGTTGACGCTCGGTCAAATTCTAAATGTCCTACATTTCTGCTAAAAACAATCCTTCATAAAAAAATCATTTGTATGCATTTTAAACCGATCATTCACTTATCTTAAGCGATCCATGTTTAAGCATACACCTCCGACAAATATTACCGAACGAAAGTTATCCAGTCCGACAAACAATTCAACCGATACTTTTGCGTAATGTCAATTGTGTTTGAAGACAACAATGTCTTTGGTGATTTATGAGTGTGCGTGTTTTTCGGTGTCGGCGTCAGGGTGTCGAGCGACTATCGGAAAAACGTGAACCACATAATACTACGGAAGCCACCTATTACACACTCCGAAAAACATTATTCGTGGGTAACGCATTTTACCGCCCATATAATCATTCAACATAGGTCATCATCATGTGACGAGATTCAGTTTCATGAGCATTGTTTTTGGTTCACGGCAAAAATACGCGTGAATATCCAAATGCACTATATTATACAACATTATTCGTTGTATGTTGCCTGCAACATGCTCATACATGCCTCAACAAGATAGTATTGGCAACACACCATATTCACATGACTTTGTACATTTATGTAAAGGAGAAAAGCCGAGTAACTCTCCCTTCCTTGCTGAGAGTTGCGAGGCTCTTCTCCGACTTGAAATCCAACAAACCAACGACTCGCCATTCGCTACTGAGAATGGAGCGTTCAAACAAAGGACCCTACCTCCTGTTGGAGTTTAACCTTCGTGAGTAGCCCAACAGTAGCCCAACGTTTGACATATTTCTAACTTTAATATATATACCGATTGGTGTGTGGCGGTATCGGGATACCGCTATGGTCTGATGACTGACCCGGGGTTTGCCCTTGTTGAACAGTTATGTATCTTTATAAATGGCTTTCTGCTTCAAGTGAGATGCAAGGGACGAAGGGCAATCGATGTGACATATGTCGTTTGTCAGAAAACGAATGAAGCTTGCTTGGCGAAAGATTGAGGCCATTGTGGAGCATAACCCGAAGGATAAGGCATATCCTAGCGATCTTATTGCGTTCCTTTGCAATCTTATTGCATTGCATTGCAATCTTATTATTGTGTTTCCCCATATTCCGTCATATTTTGGGTGCTATATTCACACTGGGTTCTGGGTTCACAGTCTAATGACACTGATTTGACCAAAGATAATGTCGTGCCCTACTCAGGAATGGGTTCGCGGATCCAAAACACCGAAAAATATGGAATTGGACCCCAGAGCAAAGGCAGTCATTTTGAGGAATCGTCGAAACGAGTGGTCAGTCCTAGAATTATTTTTCTATTAGCATCCTCAATATTATTCTGGATATTCCCCTGAAGATAGATGTACAACTCACAGAGGATTGGGCATCGTGACTGATACATTCTGGATTATTTTTTCAGAGCCTATGTTGGCGTTTCTATATAATAATAATAATAATAATAATAATAATAATAATAATAATAATAATAACAATGATGCTTTATTTCAGGCATAAACACCCATATAGAAAAGGACAGTACATCATAAAAACGCATAACATAAATATTATGGAGATGGCATCTATGTCAAATACAGAAGAGAGTGCCAATGACTAAACAAGTAATTGTTGTTGCACCAATTTTTGTTATTGAGTGTTTGAATCAGTGTGTCTATAGTGTTCTAGAAAGTTATAAATATCACACCTCAATATCTGACTTTAGTGATGATGATGATGCTTCATTCACAAAGGCCAACGGCCCATGTGCGTAGAAACATGCAATATATCGTGGTTTGAACCATACACAAGACAATTGAAATACAGTATACTCCACAAGTATATGGTATTTATCACGAGTAATTTCAGCGTTATATAAAGGCAGCTAAACATCCGCTACATTTTCTTTCTTGTGTGACATAATAAATTGAAAACATGCTATTGGGCTACAGTTTGGTACAATGAATTTGTTTGAGTATTTCTGTCTTAAATCATCATATAGTGGGCAAATCAGGACAAAATGGCATTCATCTTCTATTAAATTGATATTTACTGATTTACAATACTGACAAAAGCGTGCATCTTGTTTTGTTTTGTTTTGTTGTACCTGTTCTTCTCTATAGCAAGTTTATGATTTAAACATTGAAATCTGGCCAATAATATTCTGTGTTTCCAATACAAATTAATAAATAAATACTTTTCTAGACTCAGTTCTGTTTTGTAATTTCGGTATTAGTTTAACTTTGAATTTTCACACAATTTTGAATACCAATTTTGTTGTGCAAAATCTGTTACCCTTTGCCGAAATGTATTCACAAATAGTTCTGTATTCCCTACCCCCTGAAAATACCACACATCCCCAAACCCGTGAGAACACAACATCATGCGAACATCATATACCCAGTTTTTACATCCATTTTCGTCGTAAACTTTCAAAAAATTATACACTGTATTATACATTTTCACATCTCCATTTTGGACAAGACTGAGCCAGAATTTGATACATTTCACATTGTACATTATGTTTAACGGTTTTCTTCCTAAGTCAAAGACCCTGAGGGTCTTTGCCTAAGTCCCCAGGTACTGCAGACTCAAATGTATTACAAGAATCATACCTGATCTCCCCGGATGACAGAAGTCAATAGCGCGATCATTTCTAGCACTGTTTTCAATTAAATTCCGTGCGCATATTATGTAGGCCTACAATGTCCATGCCGGACGAATATACCGATGTGAAAGCAATTGGTACCCTATACCCTATTCGTAAGAACACTGATCGAGTACGCCCAGAAAAAAATCGAGTCCCTGGTCGAGTACGCCCATCAAGAAAATAGCAAGGTGTTCATAAAATTCAGCACCGTTCTCTATTTGGCCCAAAATTCAATATATTCGTAATGTTGTTTTTGGTCAATAGTGTACAAATATGCGACAATATATGCCATATGAGAAGTGTCCAATAAATTTACCGTACCTTCGGAATATTCATAAGCACTGAAATATCGATGTTGAAGGCGGTATTGTTGAACTCAGGACCCTTTCCGACTTTTACACATTGCCAACGATAAATACCACGGTAATCAATCTTCCGCACTTTGCGAGCGAAAAATTAGCTCGCTGTGGGACAGCGAAAAATAAATGCGTATGATTGTTAGAAGTGAAGATGTAGTCAGAAAATAGAACGTAACAAATGTGCTAGCTTTACTGCTCCAAAACAAGGAAATTTGGCACTGACATAAAGGATAAGCGTGAGAAGTGAGCGATGACTCGACAATAGGGACAAACGTGATACCCGGTTGACTGAATGCACACCGTAGTTATGTATTTATTCTCAAATCCAGTCGAGACGCTAATGTTCACGTAAATTGGCGATAGTGATGAAAAAATTGCACCCTTCAACGAAAATATTCGTTAGATTAAACTAATTAACTGAATTATTTACGTCGAGCTCTGTAGAACACATGTTCAAAGTATTTTCTCTTCGAAACCAGGGTTTTCCCCCAGTCGAAGAGTTAGACCCAGGAGTCCCACTCTCTCGAACGCCGGAGGCGTGAGTGGGACACAGGTTCAAGCGTGCACAGGTCTCGTACTGGTTTACACTTCGAGCGTGACCAAGCCTCAGATTTCATGACCAGACATCTACCTGGCACCAGATTGTCTTACGATCTCTTCTGCATCAAATTATGTAGTAGAATTCCTTTGTCACACCCAGTGGGATTCGATCTGAGCAACATATCAAATCGACATGATAATCCACAACTTCTGATTTAGCCATTCCTGGGCGATAAATGAGCTGATTGCTTGTTTGCACACGGCTCGGTAGTGTGGCCGCACATGCGCAGACATGCAATCAGCTACCGAGCCGTGTGCAACAGCTCATTTATCGCTCAGGAATGGCTAGATCAGAAGTTGTGGATTATCATATCGATTTGATATGATGCTCAGATCGAATCCCACTGGGTGTGACCAATGAATTCTACTACATAATTTGATACAGAAGAGATCGTAGGACAATCTGGTGCCAGGTAGATGTCTGGTCATGCAATCTGAGGCTTGGTCACGCTCGAAGTGTAAACCAGTACGAGACCTGTGCACGCTTGAACCTGTGTCCCACTCACGCCTCCGGCGTTCGAGAGAGTGGGACACCTGGGTCTATCGAAGAGTATTTCCCCCATGGGAATCTCAGAGAGCGTTTAAGAAGTCTCCCCTGCGGGGAGACAATGAGAGACTCCCAATATATACTTGCAAAATTTTCTATGTACAATCTCTATCTTTTCGCGACATTGAGTACCCCATATTTCTGCACCATATACCAAGATGGGCACAATTATTTTATCGAAGAGATCAAGAGACATTTTGACTGGAATGCAGCCAACATTTTTAATGAAACGCTTCAACATAAAAAATACCCTTTTCTGCTTGAGCAGAAAGTTTGTTCAGACATTCGGACCAGCACAAGCGAGATGTATAGGATAGCGCGCAAAGACGAGGGTCTTTGTTGGTCCTCGAAGAGCACGATGGGCACAAGGCCACTATTGGCTAGAGACCCGCGTCTGCGTGCATTATCTGACCTAGTGCAGGGGTCTCGATTTGCAGAAATATAGTAACCTGGCGGTATCTCTGTTCAATATAGTAGCCTGTCCCAAGGAAACTGCCCCAACCATGCACTAAGAGAATATAATACCCAAATATGTATAGTAGCTAACACATTCCAATTTCTCAGCATTAAAGTAAAACTTTTCATTTCGTCGTAGACAACCCCCAGTTCTGAAAACTACAATTTGGTTTTTGATAAATTCACCATCAGACCACCATCAGTGGAACTCAACTGAGGCGTCGCAAGCAATGTGAATGTGGCGGGGCGAGAAAAGTGTTAATATATACTCATCGGAATAATGAGCAGTCTGAGCGTAGCGTAGGGACGATCTATGCGAGATATCAGGGCCTCTATACGGCCGATGTCTGGGCCCTTCAGAAACCAATGCTACTTTGGATGAATAGTAAGCCTCTCCCTGGACTATTTTGTTCAACTGCAACGGATGTCTTGATTGCACAATTTTAGGATCTGTAAATTAAGATCTGTACAGTATTTTCATCCAGTAATATGTCAGTTTGTTTTCATCTGGAATCATCTATTTCATCTATTTTTTTTGTCAATATTGATGTTGCGAGCTGTCTAAACGATCTGAGGAAGGGAGGGAGGGGGGGGGGGGGCATGAATTCACCGGGACAATTTAAGGTGTCTAGAGCTGTTTTGAGCAACTTTACAATGCTTTAAGAGACATGAAAATTCTACCTTTTATGACAATATTTTTATGTGTAAACTATATAAGATGATGCCACTCCAGGATGGTAGAGAATGCATAAAGTTTCATATCCCCAAAACGTACATCAGTATGCACTGCTCAAGTAGTTGAATCTGCCCTACTTGTAGGGCCGAGAGCGACTTCATTTTTTCTATATATATCATTGCCAAAGTGATGTAAAATTAAAAAAAATTGATGTAGTGATGTAAAATTAAAAAAAAAAATGCTTGACATGTTTGCCACATACACGGCTCAAAAATATGCATTTTACGTTCCGAAAGACCTAGAATCAACACCAAAGTTTCTGACAATCATGTCCTTCTGCTATTAGCCCTGATCTGCACTGCGACCATCTCGCCGAAAAAAAACACAAGACAACATGGAACAAAATCTTATTCGCATAATAAAACACTGTCTGTGCCCTGTACGATAACAACGCTCATTGGGCAAATATCAGGGCAAATACTGGCTGGTATTCTGCCCGCTATCAACGATCGCTCCACAACAATACATGCACGTGTCCTATTGTTGTTGACGTTACTCTTTTCACGGTATATATTGGCACAACATCACCTGATTTTTCCAGCATGTGCCCCGATATTTGCCCTCGATCCCGGCATTTGCCCCTCGGCCTTCAGCCTCGGGCTAATACTCGGGATCTCGGACAAATATCAGGTCACATGCTGGGAAAAAAAAAGGTAATATTGTCTTCATAGGGGAGAGACGTGTAATATGAACAACTTAAGACTTTTAATCACTTTCCAGCAATGCTTCTCGATAATCCGATATATCTTACACATGTGTGAATTGTATAAATATTACTTTGTATGTGACGCTGTATGAAAATGATGTCACGCAGGAACGGACACCGCAACGAAAGAAGTAAAATAAGCATACAAGTGGTCCATATTACACGCTCTGTGTGTAATATGGATTACCGTGTAATTAAAATGGACCACGGCCCGTGTAATCTGGTTTTTTTTCAACGAATTCAATGCATAATCACAACTGACTGCCGAAATGCTACGTTTAGTGGTTTGTAGCAAGGAATCACAACCTAGCACTCGATATAAACAATGGGATGACAACGCGATAATATTTACAATTGAAAAATAACGTCAATTTTAGCGATTTTCATTTAAATTTCATTCCATATACCCTGCTTTCTGTGATGTTGCTCTCCTCAATGACAGAAGGTTACAAATTATGAGCGTCATAATTACGTCAATCACCATAGAGATAGATGTCATCCTGCCGCTAAAACCCGGGGTGGTCCATATTACACGTCTCTCCCTACTATTCAAGCTTTAATATCGTGCCCGCTAATATACCGGTAACAATATATGTACTGTACAAATAAGAGTAATGTACGAGAGAGAAGATGATATAATTTGGCCAGCAAAAATGTTGTCGTATATATAGACAATATTACCTGGTTTTGGCATTTACAGTATGTGACCTGATATTTGCCCGAGATCCCGAGTGTTTGCCCGAGGCTGAAGGCCGAGGGCAAATGCCGGGATCAAGAGCAAATATCGGGGCACATGCTAGAAAAACCAGGTGATGTTGTGCTTAATATATACTGTGAAAAGAGTAACGTAAATATCAACAGGATACGTGCATGTGTTGTTATGGCAATATCATTCGATGCGCATGAGCGATCGTTGACAGCGGGCAGGATACCGACCAGTATTTGCCCTGATATTTGCCCGCTGAGCGTTGTTATCGTACAGGACACAAACAGTGTTATGCGGACGAATAACATCGCAGGTGTATGGTTAGGTTGGCCCCCCGATGAATTTAACAGAACCGGGCATTACCTACCACGATGCTAACGCAATTCCCCACAAAATTATCATTAAAAAAATCACATAAATATTTTAATTAAATAATAACTAGTAGCCACCTTTTATCCATATACGTTTACCACATGACACTGGTGATATTCAATCTAGTAACATCATGTAATATTTCGGCAATAGGGCCTAACACACGTCTAACACATGGGCGTGTCATGATTGGTTGACTTGCTCACAGCAGAAACCCATACATTGAGCGATTAAGAGGACACACTTGTGAGTGAAAAAAAATTCTCGGTCCTCGCGAAGTTTCGCTTTCGAACGAGATTTTTTCGCGTTCCCTCGCGAAAGTCAGTGTGTGCTGACGCCCATGACTTCTGAGAAGGTTTTGCTACAAGATCGCTAGGAAACGCGAAAAGATCGCGTTCGAAAAAGAAAGATCGCAGGGAACTCATGAAGATCGCGTTTGAACGCGAATTCTTTTTTCAACTCTCGGTTGTGTTGTGTCTTCTTAGGGGCTCCGTGAATTATGAAACTCGCCAGAGAATTTTACATTTCAGTTTGCCAAGGCTCCTCAAAATGTAAAATTCAAAGGCTCGTTTCACAAATCCATAATTAATGACAACTTATTGCAGATCCTCTACGTATTCTATCAAAACTTCCGTGAAGCAGTTTTGAATAATTAGAACATTTTTCGATATTTCCGTGAAGTTTAAAGTTTTGAAGTTTTTATAACACTTGGGACAAACAGTGCGCAGTACAATTGGTTGAAAATTTTTGATTATACTTCAGACAATGCGTATTATTCATGTTTAAGGTAGGTGACACCAGCAAAGTTACTGAGCATTTAAAGAACCACATACCCTGCTATCAGACAAAATTATCATTGACAAACTTAGATCCGCTAGGTACTGATCAGATAGGTCTAGATAACTATTCCTTTCAGAATTGAGAACATTGCAACAACAAAGGTAATGGCATTCTTCACCATCATTTTTACGATCACGTAATTTATGAAATTCTATCATTTCTATCTATAGGCCCTATCTAAATTACGTCCTTTTTCAATTGGCATGTCATGATTACTTGTCCGGAGTCTGATCAATTTTGGTCTCACTCGCTCTTGCGACCAAAATAAATATATGTGTCAAACACAAGAGAAAGAGTTACAATATAAAACGAACATAATGGAAATATATTCAATGACTCTTTGAACATAGATGTTGTCAGAAGGTGGTAATAGGACTCGAGCCGCCCATAGCCGTTGCATCATCAAAAAAGTTAATTTATGAAAATTGGTTTTGCTAGTCTAATTTGTTGCATTACCTAAGTGCACCATTGAGGGGTGGAGTGGAGTCTTCATTCAAGGAAAATCAAAATGAGCGTCATCGATCCAGTGCAAACCGATTCTGTGATGGAGCCGTAAGTGTTCTGCGAAGAATCGTAGCTTGTGCTAGTAAACCGAACATCCCCGGATCAAATTCAAAGGCATTATAACGACTGTTGTGTACATGTATCAGTATACCATATAAATAGGGCATGTTGATCCATTTCGGAACGATGATAGGGCCGCATACTTCACGGGGTTTATCGCTCGATTTAGCTAAATCGAACACGAAACTCTTTTTCATGCGGAAGTTCACCAAAGAAAAAAAAACGACTTGGGAGAAATGTTTCGTTCGTTTATGAAACGCTTTATCTATCTGTTTTGTGGACGACACAACATCAACAACTTCTAAAAAAAAATGTTCATTGAAATCAGAAGACATTTTGGACATGATAAATCGAATACGTTCGTACGGAGCCCCTGAGGTGACATACCGAAAATATTTATTAATCCGTGCGCACGGTTTACCAAACCGTGCGCACAATATAACAATTCCTGGCCACGAATTAACAATCTGTGGGCACGAAATACTAATTCGTGCCCACGAATTGGTAAATCGTGCCCACGGATTAGTTATACCAATCTGTGGCCACGAAATACTAATTCGTGCGCACGAATTGTTAAATCGTGTGCACGAATTGTTAAATCGTGCCCACGAATTATTAAATCGTGCCCACGGATTGTTAAATCATGCCCACAGATTAGTTAAGGTAATCCGTGCGCACGGTTTACCAATTCGTGGCCACGGTTTACTAATTCGTGGCCACGGTTTATTAATTCGTGCGCACGGTTTAATAATTCGTGCGCACGGTTTACTAATTCGTGCGCACGGTTTATTAATTCGTGGCCACAGTTTACCAATTCGTGGCCACGGTTTACTAATTCGTGCGCACGGATTAATAAATATATCTGGTATGTCACCTCAGGGGCTCCGTACGTTCGTCTGAAGTATACTCGGAAATTTTTCAATAGGGAGAATGTTGACCATAAAAGGTGTTGAACAGTATCGGACTTTGGTCCTATAACCTATTGCCGTGGCGTTGCGTCCGTCGTCGTCCGCCATCGTCCGCCGTCGTCGTCCGTCGTCGTTCGTCTACATTTTTATCTTTAAAGTTTACAATCGAATCTTTCTGAAATTTTGGACAAATATACCATTTAAAAGATTTCGAGAGGGAGGTAATTTTTAGTTTAGGATTTTTGCAATTTTTCAAAATGACCGTCATATTTGACGAAAAACAGCTAATTTTGGACTCTGGCGGTCGTTTTCGTGAAAATTTTCTGATCAGATTTAAGATTTTTGTTCCAAAAGATTCCCCTCAAATATACCTTTTAAAAGATTTCGAGAGGGAGGTAATTTTTAGTTTAGGATTTTTGCAATTTTTCAAAATGACCGTCATATTTGACGAAAAACAGCTAATTTTGGACTCTGGCGGTCGTTTTCGTGAAAATTTTCTGATCAGATTTAAGATTTTTGTTCCAAAAGATTCCCCTCATATAACTCTGTGAAGTTTCGTTGCCATTGAATCGCCGGTCTGCGTGTGGCAGCCATTTTCATTTCTTCGACGGGTCCAAAATGGCACTTTCCAATGTTAAATTCTCCTATGCTTTATAATAGGAAACATTTTTCCTGGTATCTCACTTAATGATGAGATTAGAGATTAGGAATCATGTGTGGACCTCTAGGAAATGATACATGCTGAATATTGTCATGACCTTGAATTTGACCTTCAATCTCATTTTCAAGGTCAGAGCACAAAATGGCTAATATCTTGATTATTATTGACTTTACAGCTTAGGAATCAATTGTGAACATATAGGAAATGATATATGCTGAATATTCTGGTGACTTTGAGTTTACCCTTCGACCTCATTTTCAAGGTTAATATCTCGCTCATTATCGACTTTACAGCTTAGGAATCCATAGTGAACATATAGCAAATGATATATATGTTGAAAACTCTGGTGACCTTGAATTTGATCTCTGACCTCATCTTCAAGTTCAGAGCACAAAATGGCTAACATCTTGCTTATTATCGATTTTACAGCTTGGGAATAAATTGTGAACAAATAGGAAATGATGTATGCTGAATATTTTGATGACCTTGAATTTCACCTTTGACCTAATTTTCAAGGTTAGATCACAAAATGGCTAATATCTCACTTATTATCGACCTCACAGCTTAATAATTAACTGTGCACATATTGGAAATGATATATGCTGAATATTGTCATGACTTTGAATTGACCTTTGACATCATTTTCAAGGTCAGAGCACAAAACTGCTAATATCTATTTTATTATTTAAATTACAGCTGAGCAATCAATTGTGGACTTTTAAGAAGTTTAAGAAGTCTCCTTTCGGGTAGACAATAATGTTTGATTGGAGTCTACATCAGTCATGTATACACTGTCTGAAGCCAAATTAAACCATACGACAGATGCCTGGAGGGAGTAACAAAACTTATATGTGAATCCAAAAACATAAATAAATTGTCGAGTGTTCACGTCGCAAAAGTATGGTCGTGTAAAAGGTGTTTCCAGTAGCCCACCCGTGTTACACATGACCCGAGCATTTACCATCTGAGGGTTGAAGAGTTAATAATAAGTTTATGTTCTCGTAATTATTTATTGCTTTAATGGGGGACTAGAATGCAAAATATATATTGAAGGAAAAAAATCATGTTGAACTTCGTTTTGGCCCTCGGCAAACATGATAGCTATTTGTGTGAGCTCCAGCGCGCTGGCGTCGGTTGTTACATTGGAACGGCTTGTGGGGCTCTTGGCTGTGCGGATGACGTCTGTCTATTGGCTCCCAGTCAAAATGCTATAAACAAAATGCTCAGGATTTGTGAGCACTATAGTAAACGATATGGTGTAAAATTTAACTCCGCTAAAACTCAGTTGCTGATTTTCAATGCCGATATCCCTGCTATTGGATCTCTGAGTATGGTCAAGCCAAGGATCGTACCACAATTGTGGTACGATCCTTGGTATCGCTGTCAAGTATGTGTTGAACATAAATGATTTAACCTCAGAACTGCAACTACTAAACCTCGAATTGACGATGTTTGTTCGATAACAGATATCACTGACAGCTGTATTAATTGCGGTGTGAAGACAATTCAGAGCAATAGGGTGACCTTAGTGTACAGCCTCATTTGATACACAGAGAGCAAGGATCGTACCACAATAAGCCAGTTCGGAAATGTTTCTAGGTCAGGTCAAATGGTATAAACAAAACATTCGTACACACCACGCTCAATCGTGAGTGACGCGGTGAACTCGAAGTACACAAAGAGGTTAGTATTGTACAGGCGAAATCGAGTAATGTGTTGGTGACAGTGACTCGACAATGGTAGCGAGACAGCAAGGTTTGGCTATGTTTATACCGCTTTACCCCGACCCAATTCCACTGACCTGACCTGAAAACTTTTCCGAACTCACGTATAGGATGGGAAACTCAGGCCGATCCCATTGTGCGCTTCCGACACGCTGGCGGCTAGATGGCGCTGCGGAACGTTTTGTCACAAAACGTAAATACCAAATGACGGAGTTTCCCATCCTATTGTGGTACGATCCTTGGCGATACTATTAAGGATTGATTGCATGTAATAATTGTGGCGATTTTGCCCAAAGATCGCGGCAGGAGTCTTTGCAAAACACTAGCAAGTATTACGGCCTATTTTTAGATCGCTCTAGTTCGGAGAGTGCGCTGCCTAGCAACGCACTGTACTCAATCGCGCCCAGTAAACAATGGTTTGACCTAGTCTCTCCCCCCCCCCCCCGCCTCTTGGCTCGATATATACGCGAGCATTTTGCTTGGTCTGTGAGATTGTCCCAGAGCAAGCCAAGAGGCAGGACGAGAGGCTCGCCATGAGCTTTACGTCCCTGGATATTGGGTAAGGCCCACGCGGGCCCTGGGGACGATTTCAATAGGGGGCCCAGGTGGGGGAGACCGTTGTTGACTCGGGGGCTCACGCCCTGTGGATCACCGGGACCGTCCGCTCCTCTGGGACAAGATACCTGAGAGAATGAGTGAAAAGCAGAAAAACAGCGGGAAGGGAAAGGGTGGTAACGATGCGGAGCCCAGTACCCAGTCTGCGGAGTCGACTCCGGCGTCCGCGGCTCCGTCTCCGGACGTGGAGTCGAGCCCTGCGAGGCTGCAACATGTGTTGCCATCGAGGCCTAGCCCCGATGTGTTAGGCGCGGTCGGCGGAGCTGGCAACGGCTCTACACCGCGCCCGCCCTTGTCCGGACGACGTTCGTGGCAGGCGGCACTCTTCCAGGGGATGTATCCGGACGTCCAGAGATCCGGACATCCGGACATCCGGACACCCGGAGGTCCGGACATCCGGAATCGAGTGCCAGTCACCATGACCAGCTCCGGACATGCGGACCCTCAGTACCGGCAGCCTAATCCGTCTGGGTGGACTCCCTCCAGAGTCCCCAGGTTGGATGCCGGCCGGTCCACACCGGGTGTAGTGGACCAACTTACCAACACACTGAGTGAGTTGGCTCCTCTAGGGCTAGGACCAGACCGGTGGAACCGTTCCCACTCTCCGCAGTCACGGAGCCTTTCGGGGCCCTTGTCGGAGAGGGAACAGCGGCTGATTTCAAGTGCGCTTGACCAATACAAGCGAAGCCAGCCTGCTTGGAGCGTCGATCCAACGGTCCCCTACAGTCCGGGGATGACTGGGCCCGTGGCCCCTCCTCAAGTCCTGCCAAGTCCGCAGGCGCCAGTGGTCTCAGCAATGGGATCCGCGCCTGCTCCGTGGCTTGGAGGCACCACGCTGGCAACTGCTTCGACCGTTCCTACGGCCGGAGTGGCCGCCGCGTGGTCAGCTTATCCTGGCAGTCAGGGTGCGTCGGGCATGCAGTGGCAACCGGTGGCTCCGGCCCCTAGCTACGTTAGCTATGCCGCCCCGTCTGGAGCCTACCTAGTGGGTTCGACGGGAGTCCCGACCGCACCAAGACAGGATGGGCTAACTGCAGGGATGTACCCGGCGGCAAGCATGAGATTCCCTGCCCCCATGTCAACGGCGTTGATGTCTGCCCCGGCGGACTTCGCCGTGGGAGCGGGAGGTGCACGGACCTTGCCGTCTTACACTGCCGACCCTGGAGCCGGTTCCGCCCGTCGGGCTCGCTCCTCCTACGATGAGGGGCCCGACCAATCTTCCTGGCGGAAGAGGTTCAACGGGGATGACGCCGACTTGGAGGACTATTTACTCCAGGTATGGCGGACGGCAGTGTATGAAGGATGGACCCAGCATGAGGCTGAGCATATCCTCTCAGGGAGCTTGGAGGGTAAGGCTCTCCGTGTGATGCAGTGTCTGCCGGTGGGACCAGTGACTTTCGGCGAGGTTGCTCGGCAACTACGCCTACTGTTCACACCGACGACAATCAGGCGGCAGTTTGAATGGGAGTTCAAAGCTCGGATCCGCCTACCGACTGAATCCGTTACCGAGTATGCTTTCAATTTGCGCATACTCGGCCGGAGGACTTATCCGGACATGGAAGCCAGTCGGTTTGAACCGTGGGTTGGTTCACCGGCGTCTCCACAAGGGATGCCTGTTCAAGCGGCACCAGCTGTCGCGTCGTGCTCGTCCTCGGACGAGTGTGACTATGAGGAGTATGATTTCAGCGCCGCGCAGATGATTGCGTACTGCACTGGAATCGACTCTCCGGGGCCCGCGGAATGCTGTGCATTCGCCTCCGGACCAGCTCAGAACCGTCCCTATTTCTGCGGAAAACAGGGACACTTTTGGCTGTAATGTCCGGAACTGCTAGAACATCTGCGGGCACGCAGATACCAGGGGACTCTTCCCAGTCCGCGCCAGAGTGTCTATCCTCGGCCTGGTCCTCCGGGACAACAAGGCCATCCCTCACGGCAGGGAAACTGAAGCCGGACGTAGTGGTGACCAACACTGCGCCCGGGCACAGTTGGTCGGTGGCGCCTAAGGCTGCCCCATCTGCGGACAAGCCAGACGAGCCTCAAGTAGATATAACTTCTCCGGAAGTGGTCCTTGAGGATTCGTCTACCTCCTCCGCAGCTGAGGCAGATAACGAGAACTCCGTAGCTGAGCCCAGTGTTCTGGATGACTCCGATCATCTAACGTGCGCACTGGTGAGGGACCCTTGCTGGTACCTGCCCCTGTCTTTTGGACGGGAGCCGGTCCGGTTCCTCGTAGACTCTGGCTCAGAGATTACCATCGTAGCCACTGGAACGTTTAAGCGCGGGCCAGTGCTCCGCGACATGGCGTTGCGGGATCCCGGTCGTTACACGCTCCACGGAGCGGCTAATGATAGCATCCATATCCACGGTATCATCGATCTGCCTATTACTCTTGGGGACAAGGTGTATAACACATAGGCAATTGTTGCGGATATCAGAGCACCTGGGATCCTTGGAATGAGTTTTCTCCGGATCCACCGGGTTATCGCCAACTTCTGCTCCGGAGAACTCCGGATGGGAGAGGACACCCATTTTTTCTTCCGAGCAGGTTTGATTAAGTCGTTCCAACTCCGGGCGACGCGCACCACGGTAGTGCCGCCTATGAGCGAGATGATCATTGAGGCGAGGCCGCGTCGTCCGCGCATGCCCCTCGATGGTTGTCCGTGTATAGTACAGCCGGTGAGCAGTTTTGCCTAAGGAACCGGACTCGTGCTGGGTGGGGCTCTGGTCAAGTCCAACGCCCGCACGATGCCCATCCTTGTGGTGAATCCTACTGATGCTCCATTGTACTGCGGCACGGCTGTGTGGCAGCTACTGCTACGCTCGCATCGTCGAGTCGTGTCATCCCCGACGATCATGTCTGCCGCGCTGCGTGCGCGGCGGCGGCCGCCGGAGATGATCTGTTCACCCTGCCGGACCATCTGGAATCTAGAGTTCCGAAGGACCGGCTGGATGAAGATCAGCGTCAAGCTCTCCGCAAGCTGCTCCGGCAGTATGCGGATGTGTTTATGAGTCCGGACGGTGCGGTTGGCAAGACAGACGTTGCCAAACACCGCATCAACCTCCTAGACGAGCGTCCCATTAAACAGCGTCTACGGCGAGCAGCGATCGTGCACCAAGAGGTCATAGACCGGGAGGTGCAGAAGATGCTCGAGCTAGACATCATCGAACCCAGTGATAGCCCTTGGGCAAGTCTTGTGGTTATGGTGAAGAAGAAGGACGACTCGTGGAGGTTCTGCGTGGATTATCGGAAGCTAAACGATGCCACGCGGAAGGACTCATATCCTCTCCCGCACATCGAGGATACCTTCGATTCCCTGGCCGGGTCGCACTATTTCTGTGCTTTGGATCTGGCCTCCGGGTATTGGCAGGTTGAGATGGAGGAGAGTGATAGGGCGAAGACTGCCTTCATTACCAAGAACGGGCTCTACCAATTTAAGGTAATGCCGTTCGGGCTCTGCAACGCACCAGCGACGTTCGAGCGCCTCATGGAGATGGTACTTAAAGGGTTCCTCTGGAAGCGATGTATGGTCTACATCGACGATGTCGTCGTGTATGGCCGGTCGTTCGAGGAAACCCTCACCAACCTCCAGATGGTGCTCCATCGCATCCGCGAAGCAGGCCTTAAATTGAAGCCGAGTAAATGTGAATTTTTCGCACAGGAGATCCTGTACTTGGGCTTCATGGTAACGGGCACCGGAGTTAGACCAGACCCCAAGAAGCTAGAGGCCGTGAAGAACTGGCCTCGGCCTTGCAACGTGGCGGACGTGAGGTCCTTTTTGGGCTTCGCGAGCTACCACCACCGGTTTGTGCGAGGCTTTGCGGAGATCGCGCGCCCCCTTACTATCCTTACGGAAAAAGGCGACGATTTCGTCTGGTTGGCTGAGCAGGAAGTTGCCTTCTCGGCGCTCCGGCGAGCTTTGGCAGATGAGCCGGTGCTGCGGTACCCTCGTCCAGATTGCTAGTTCATCCTGGACACTGACGCGAGTAACTTTGCACTCGGCGGTGTCCTCTCGCATGTCGTGGACGGGCAGGAGCGGGTAGTAGCTTATGCGAGTGTGGCTCTGAGCCACTCTCAAATGAACTACTGCACCACTCACTGTGAGCTGCTCGTTGTGGTTACGATGACTAAGCGGTTCCGGCACTATTTGTTGGGACGCCATTTCCGCTTGCGGACTGACCACAGTTCGCTGAGATGGCTCCTTAACTATAGTGAGGCCGATGGCTTGGTGGCGCGGTGGCTCGTCAAACTCCAGGAGTATGACATGAAAATTGAGCACCGTGCTGGTAAGTTGCACGGCAACGCGGACGGCCTGTCCCGTTGTCATAAGTGCAAGAATCCTAACTGTGCCGGGATGGCTCCATCCCAGCACGATGTGGATTCTTCCTCAGACTCGGAATTGGACCTTCCGGGAAGGCCGCAGGCCGCCGCCCCCTCTAACAACACGGCGGCCGGAGCATCCGGGGCTCACCTTCGCACGCAGACCCGCCGGCACCGGCGATGGCGTCCTGTGTACGAACCGGAGGTGCGGTTCAGCTCCAGCGAGTCCTCCTCGAGTCCGGCGGTGTACTCCTCGTGGGTACCCTCCACGTCCTCGGACGAGTCCGAGTATGAGCGGTCCTTGCCCCCAGTGGTGATGGCCGCTGCGGCGCAGTCGGACATGCCGGATGAGGAGCCTAACTACTTGGGTGGCTACTCTCTGGCGCAGTTGATTGCGAAGCAGAGAGCTGACAGTGCTTTGGCGCCGGTAATCAAAGCCCTTGAGGCCGGCCAGAAACCTTCGAAGGATGAGCGGAAGACCTACCGGGAGGAGACCCAGTCTCTTATCACCCAGTGGGAAAGACTCTCTTTGAAGGATGGCCTCTTATACCGGAGCTATGAGCCACCGAGACCATTGCTGCCCATTTGGCAGTTGGTGCTTCCGGCGGAGCTGCGGAAAGAAGTGCTCCATTAGTTGCATGACCTCCAGGTGACCGGTCACTTGGGAATCCGGAGGACCGTCCATAGGCTACAACAGCGCTTTCACTGGCCTGGTAGCAGTTTGGACGTGCAACGATGGTGTGCAGCCTGCCCTCGGTGTCAAGCTCGTAAAGGAGTTCCGGCTCCTGGCCGCCACCCCTTAACCACGGTTAAGGCCGGTGCGCTGTTTGATCGGATAGCCTTGGATATACTGGATACCCATCGGGTCACCCCACGTGGTTTCCGGTACATCCTGGTGATTTCCGACTATTTCACCAAATATACCAACGCGTACCCACTGCGCCGCCAGACTGCGGACGAGGTAGCTCGGTTGCTGGTGAATAGGTGGGTGGTGTACCATGGTGTACCTAAGCAGGTACATTCGGATCAGGGCATGCAATTTGAGAGCAACCTGTTCCGGAGCCTAGCACAGATGCTAGGGAGTACCAAGGTGCGTACCACCCCTTACAGGCCCCAGTCGGACGGACAGGTTGAGCGCTTTAACCGGTCTGTCCTGAACATGCTGGCGGCCTTTGTTAATGGCTCCCGTATGTCTTAATGGCGTACAGGTCGTCGGTCCACTCTTCGACCGGAGTTACTCCGCACGTGATGTTGTACGGCCGGGAGCTCAATCTGCCCGTGGATATTATGTATCCAACTGCGGCAGAGACCGGTGCAGTACCCCAGTGCGGTCCGGAGTACATTGAGTGGGTTCGCCGCGCCCTGGCGAACACCCATGATTTCGTGCGAGCGCGCCTGGATAAGTCTGCTATCCGGCAGAAGCGTGGCTATGACGCCCATGCCAAGGGTAGGCCCGCGTTTGCAGTAGGAGACAAGGTGCGGTATTATTATCCATCGCTTAAGCAAGGCAACAAGTTTGCTAAGCCGTGGATAGGCCCGTTTACGGTACTTAAGCAGGTTACGGACGTGGACTACCGGATCCGGAGGGACTCCGACCCGGATAGGGTTCTGGTGGTTCACATAGATAACTTGAAGAAGTACGAGGGCCTGCTTGTCATGGATCCGCTAGTACAAGATGCGGAACCGGATGACGCTCTCTTAGGGGATCCGTACGGTCAGCATCCATGGACTCCGGACGAGCGTGTGCGCCAGATGGTGGGTCTCCCGGACCTCTCTGATCTGTCAGATGACGGTCCGGACGTAGAACCACCATATCTCGGTGATCCGCAGGTATCCCCCACTCCCTCCACCACCTGCGGATGATGGGCGGCCACGCCGGAAACCTCGTGCCCCGACCCGATATGGGTGGGACTAACGTTCCGCCCATGCGGATGTGTCTGCGGTATCCATCTACCACACCAGGGATGGATTTTAGGTCGTTCCGTGAGGATCCGCACGACTTTCCTCCGTGAGTAGCTACTTTGTGGCTATCTCCAAAGTTGAGATCCGCGGACATCTTTGCGTCGTAACGCCGCCACTCCGCATCCGCCCTCCCGTAGTTTCTAGCGCTAGGGACGTGTGGCAACCCTATCCACATCAGGTAGACTGGCCTGCGTAGTTAACACAGTGTCTATGCTGGCCGGACCCTTTTTGTGGATGTGCTGTGCGCCCCTGCTCCCGGGACAACCTCTTATATGGCCAGGCTGAGGTTGGGATTTACGTCCGCTACGGGAGAAGCGCCTTCCCACGGATTTGGGGAACTGGCAATGGACGCGGGGATAGCGTCCGGATGTGTGGATTGATGTCCGAGGTTCGTCCGTGGGACTCGTCCAGCGCTCCGGATGCTTTTGGGTGACACACTCCGGTGTGTCATCACCCGTGCGCCACTACTGTAATTAAGTTATAGTAGTTTAAGATTTCTAACGGCAGGAAATCGTTTAACCATTATTTTAATGGACCGGCTGTTAAGTCCGCACGTGTGGACCAGCCGCGGCAGTGGGGGACGCTCATTTTCGTCCGGATCGCACCTTACAATATGCGGTCCGGCCGTAATGACCGGATCCCCGGCCTCCTTCTAAGAAGTGGGTCGTATTTTACATGTGCAGCATACTTTGTGGTTTTTAATCACTGTCATTATCATTGGATAAGGTCAATATGTTTTGTATGGTACTTGTCTGGATCTGGACTCTGTTCGCAGGCAGTTCCGGACGAGCGCCGGCTATTGATTTCATCATGTTTGGGATCCTCTAGATTGGGCGCCGGCATGAAGGGTTCGCCCCCTAACCATTGAGGTTATGGCCCAAGCCGGCCCCGCGTCTAATCTATTGGTTCCGCGCTCCGGTAGTCGTTTGTTTGGGCTCTGGGTTTGACCGGGCTTGCTCCGCGGCCGGGCTGTACGTTGGGGTTGCTAGTGGGCGCGTCATGAACGCTCACAGGGCGCCCAATTGTCTGTTCGCCTGTCATGGGCTTGCTCGATCGCCTTGTAAGTGTACCAGCGGCTATGGGGAGTGTTTTTGTTTATTTATCCATCTCATGTTATTATTATTTGAGTGGATTATTTAAACCACAAGTATGCGGCATGTCTCTGGAGAATTCTGTTCTTGCTCATTTAATGACACAAATGAGAAAAGTTTGTGAAATTTCCTGTCCGTTGCAATAGTGGGGTGTAAGGAATTGCGTTAATTTTGACAGTGACGGTGTGATATGCATATTCGAAAAGACTGGAGAATGACAATGTATTGTTGTTTTCGTCTGACATATTCGTACCAGCCACAAGTTAGTGGTTACTATCAATTTTTAGCCCAATTTCTACCTTGCTGAGGTGATTAACATCACGTCATTGACCGCCAGTGCGGAAGCGAAAGCTAATGGCTGATGTTAATTACTGTAGGCCTATGTTATTTGCGAGGTCCCCCGGGATAGAGATTTATTTTCTACCCGTATACACGGTTTGATTTGGAGTCACCGGAGGGAAATGATTGCACCCGCATGAGTTAATAGTGATTGTATTTTAGTCGGGGTGATGTGTCATTATGACCGGGGACAGAAGTTTTCAGCGACGCCGCGTGCACTGCTGCGCGCGTAAAATAGCTGTCAACATTTGTTGCATGTATATATATGTAAAAATGTCGTACCCGGATTTATTTTTTATAAATCTCCAGGTGCTTGGCGCATTTATTTTGTGCCACTCGCATTTCGTCCGCTGCTGCGGCGCTGGATCCCGAGGGGTCCGGGTGGCCGGCGTTTGAGATGCGAGTGTTTATGCCAGTGGTGAATTCCCCGTGCGGGCCGTGTTCAGATGTGTGGGTGTTCGGGTATCTACATTCGTTTGTGGATGTCCGTCTATCTGCGCGTCTCTACACTGGCCTGCCCAGGTAGCAGTATACCGATACTGGCTGTCAGCGCGGCTTGCTGCGTTGGCGATGATAGCTGTCTGCGACAGCTGTCCGCAGGTGTATGTATGTCTGTCAGATGTATGTATATCTGTGCGGACTGACCGGAGCTGCTTCCCGCGGCTCCGCTCTACCTCAGACTCGCCCGGCGGGGCGGCTGGCAACACTTTTTAAAGGTACTATCACTTTTGATCACTCGGTGTGTCGTTTTACCAAATTTCCAAATTTAAAGGTTAACCTTAAAGATATTCCAAAGACTCGACACACCGTCCCTTTCGGTCAAAATTTTAGCTCGTTTATTAGGGTTTATTCAAAATTGTAAAGCGCGTTATAGTTTACTCCATAAGTCCGGGGGTCGTTCCCCATTCTTCCAAAAGGGACCCTTAAGGTCCTAGTCTTTTACGCCGTGACTTCCGGGTGTTCCCATCTTGCCTTCTTCCGGACCTCGCCATGCGAAGCCTTCGTCGAGTTTCGAGCATTTTGGGCGCGGGCGGAACATGTTGGGGACCAACATTGTAAGAAGGGGGTAATGTGGCGATTTTGCCCAAAGATCGCAGCAGGAGTCTTTGCAAAACACTAGCAAGTATTACGGCCTATTTTTAGATCGCTCTAGTTCGGAGCGTGCGCTGCCTAGCAACGCACTGTACTCAATCACGCCCAGTAAACTATAACAATGGTTTGACCTAGTCTCTCCCCCCGCCTCTTGGCTCGATATATACGCGAGCATTTTGCTTGGCCTGTGAGATTGTCCCAGAGCAAGCCAAGAGGCAGGACGAGAGGCTCGCCATGAGCTTTACGTCCCTGTATCTTGGGTAAGGCCCACGCGGGCCCTGGGGACGATTTCCATGGGGGGCCCAGGTGGGGGAGACCGTTGTTGACTCGGAAGCTCATGCCCTGTGGATCACCGGTTTCTTACCACCTGGGGTGGTGTGACACAGGCTCTGGCAGACCGTCGGGCTGGCTCAGAGTTCCATCTCTGCGACAGTGCCTTCGGCGAGGCCGGCCAGCAACATGCCCACGTGTATGGGTTCCGTGGTGCCGCTCCCATGGCATCTCGGGCTCTACATACGGCTAGATTACCATAACTATGTAATATGCATGTTGTAGTAAGGAGTTGGTGAGATGCATGTGTTATGTCGTAGTGTATGACGGCCGGACTCGTTCCGGGCTGACTGTACCTGGTTGTAGTGTTCCGTAGAGTAGTGCCGGACGCCCTGTAGCGGGCGCCCGCCGAACTTTACATAATCATGAAACTGGAATTGACCAGCTGCTTGCCCCTAGAATCATATTTTTCCGAAAAATCCGAGCTGAGTAATATCAGCCCTTTTTCATCACCAAAGAAAATACTGATGTTTTTCCATCTAAATTCAATATACGAAACATGACCAAATGCTTTAAAATGTATGATTCCTGAGTACTTATTGTATCCTTGACAGTCTACCAAGAATTGGTGGAGCTTAATACACGAATATAGGAGGCACTGTGTATGAAATCTCATTTTGTTTGCACTCTACAACAATTGAGCTAACTAATCGAATAATGAATGTTTTTATTCTTGAAGAATTTATGTCATTTTTTGCTCAATATTCAGGGACACCCCACCTGTTTGACAAGAATTTCCCCTAGAATCATGAAACCTTGCTCCAAGAATCGTGGAACCTGCCCCTAGAATCATAAAATACCCCTAGAATCACTGAACCAGTTGTGCCCTGTGAAAATACACTCATAACAGGGCGAGCGAAATTGATTATGCTCTACAGGAAATAGCGGCCCAAGTATCATACCCTGCGCCTTCCACTATATTCCATAAGGATTAAAAAGGTGCGAGACGGATTAAATGGTATGTTTTCAGTGGGCGAGTAGTATCAAGGAGCAGTGTACGGTACTTGGGCCAAAATATGTATGATACCCATACTGCGGGCTCTTTTCTGGGAGATATCGGCCCGAGATATCTAATCGGCCGAAGTATCATACACTTCGCCTTAATACTACTCGTCCACTAAATGCATGCCATTTAATTCGTCTGTCACCTTTTTAATACTTATTGAACATAGAAGAAGGCGCAGTGTATGATACTTGGGCCGAGATATCTACGCATGTAAATTGCTGAAAAATATATGGGTTTCTGCTGGAGGTCATACAAATACATCACACCTATAGACACTATGTGCATTACGTCCACACCCTGCAACATATCTTAAGGCGGTGACTGACCTAGTTCTTTTGTCTAGGGGTCAGGTCATGTTATTGTCACCGACTTGTGCTCAGAATTTTTGGAAGGAATATAAACACAAGGTAAGAAAAATGCAATTACTGCAACATAACGCATATATATAATAACTGAGGTAGATGATACGATGTCCGAGATACTACTACAAATTTATTTACTTCACAAATATTTGTAGGGGCTGAAATTCCCCAGAAATAAGGTTTCTTCCATCAATGTTTACCCGAATTTTGACACGGTGATCACGTTCATGGTCATTTTCAATAAATTCTGCACATTGTATTTAGATAATCTATACACGTGACTTAAGATAATCATGTCATGTTTCATACATCCTGCGCATATGCACTAATATCTTGTAATTTTTCAGTTATTCCTAAATTATTCCACATGCTCGTCGTGTCACCGATTTGAGTCAAGCGTCACCGACTTAGGTTTACATTTTGGGTATGACATACCCACTGGTTGAATGAGTTGAACTGTACAATGAGTTCTCAGGAAAGGTGTTCTTGTGTACGGTTATACCGATATCATATTCGTGGTATCGTGGACCGTACGCAGCAATACATTGTGCAGTATACATCCCAACAACATTTCGTAAGACCGCGTTATTGACATATCCACGTAATAATTATGAGTGTGTATAGTGTACATGTTAATTTTGCTCATTTTCCAAATATGAAGACAAGAATATGGCAAGAAAATAATACAGACATTTGCATTATGATGTTGCAATGCATACTGTTGATTGAACATCGGCGGTGGCTAATACTTTATGCGTTTTGGGTGGAGAGATACCAGTCCTTTTCTGGGCAACTAACATCTTAAGTCGGTGACGCTTGACTCAAATCGGTGACACGACAAGCGTGTGTAGTAATTTAGGAAAAAGTGAAAAATTACAATATATTGGTGCGTATGCGCAGGATATATGAAAGATGAGATGATTATCTTAATTCCCGTGTACAGATTATCGAAGTACAATGTGCAGAATTTATTGAAAATGACCATGAACGTAATCACCGTGTCAAAATTGGGGTAAATATTGATGGAAGAAACCTTATTTCTGGGGAATTTCAGCCCCTACAAATATTTGTGAAATACATAAATTTGTAGTAGTATCTCGGACATCGTATCATCCCCCTCAGTTATAATCACTGTAGGAACCCCACTACCGTAACGCGGCGTTACGGTAGTACGGCACGATGGCGGCAGGGGAGTGGTTCGATTGGTTTTCTTGAGATTATCGTTCATAGAACACATGTCACTCTTCTCCGATGGTGTGCTTTGATGCCTCTTGAAGTTTCGCATCTATCAGCGTATTGCTTTGTGGAAATATTGCTCTTAATTAGTCAGAAAATGGAAAATGAAAATCAAGCGATTACTACGGTAACGTCAGATCAGTACATGCGGGGTACTGCCGTAACGCCAAGCATGTACTACCGTAACGTTAATCTTGGTCTCACACTAAGTCTTTCGTAATATTTCTTTTGCATCGTTTCAGATAAGAATTTCGAATATAAGGAGTTTGCATATATACGAAAATGATTTCGAGGTACAATTGTTTATTATATTATACTACTAATACTGTATGATATCATGTAAAATGACGAAATGTGGCGTTTTGGGACGTCTATAACTGAACATATTACACGGCTTGTCGAAGGAGCTGAAAGTGAGCAAGCAAATAAGCAATGTTTATACATTGAATGATGACATATTCGAATGTTAACCCAGCGTATAAAACTTATTTTATGATAAGGTATGAGTGAGAAAATAATATTGACAAGATACTTTTATCTTAACTAAGATAATGATGCTAATGTTCTGATTTATTTCAATGCCATATTGTTGTCGTATTAATATATAAAATGTACATGATACATTTGTGTATTCCGAGCTGTATAATTTACACGTATGCAAACGCTGGCCGTTGCACAGCATTATACACTCGTCTGAGGAAAAAGTAAGTTTACAATAATGATTTAATTAGCATCAATTATGAATATAGATTCGCACAGTGATGTGCATCCAGATATGGTCACTTTTTGACATTTGATTTTTTATCGACGTCTCTGAACTCATATCAAAAGATAATGCATACTATGAAAGAGTGAATCCTAATTTATGCCAATGTTCCGTTTGGTGTCAGTCAAACTTACGGTAAAACATAAACTTCAACTTTGAGGTGAACTTGAAGATAAGGTCGCCACTGGTCCATCCGCAATGTATCCACGGAAGAACCGCAAAGGTTTGCTCTCAAAACGTTTATACACCGTCCCCAAAAAATTCATTGTCAGAAGTCAGTAACGATTATTGAATTTCTGCCAGGATACCAGGTATTCTTTAATCACATTTTATGAGTACGTGTCTGGAGTCAAAATCGTACCAGGACCACGCTGGGAAAGGCGATCTCCAGAATCTGAGGTTGAACGCCGGAATTGGAGGTTGAACGCCCGAATCTGAGGTAAAGGCGCAAAGAAAGCAAAACATTGTGAGTAGCTCCTATGATTTTGGGTGAGTACAGTATTTCATAACGATTATTGGCATAAAAGAATGTGTCCATAGAGCATGCGAACATATATGGATTTCAGGAATAAACAAGATTGGTGTGAGAATGCACAGACCAGGCCGTAAACTGGGACACAAAATAGCGGGTCAATATCCGTACGCAAACGAAGTGCGAAGTTGCAACCAAATTTGACATTTCGAAGGGATATGTGGCAAAATACACAAGTTTCACGCACAGAAATAGTTGCCAGGTAACTTATTACTACAACAGAGACATCAGTATGTACACATCATCTGATAAAACACGATTTATGAGCACATTTCGATTTGACAGCTGCAACTCCATGTGTATTGAGGACGGCAACTCCATGATTTCCAATAACGAGGTAGAATTGGGTGGCAATGAAAGAGCAATGTGTTTGCTAGTGTAAAGTTCGGCGCCCGCTACAGGGCGCCGCTCTCTACGGTAACAACTACAACCAGGTAACAGCACCTCCGGATCGGATCCAGAACATGCGGAGCGGGTTCCGCACATCCGGAACGGGTCCCGCCCATCCGGAACGGGCTCCGGAACGAGTCCCGCACATCCGGAACGGGACTCCGCACATCCGGAACGGGCTCCGCATATCCGGAACGGGTCCGGCCGTCATACATCACAACATAACACATATCATCATCATCACCTTATCTACAACATGCACATTATACATTCGTTATGGTAATGTAGCCATGTGTAGAGTCCGAGGAGCCATGGAGCGGCTCCACGGAGCACGTACACGTGGGCATGTTGCTGGCCGGTCTCGCCGAAGGCACTGTCACAGAGATAGAACTCTGAGCCAGCCCGACGGTCTGCCAGAGCCTGTGTCACACGTCCCGGGAAGGGAGAGAACTGGCGATCCACAGGGCTTACGCCCCCGAGTCAGCAACTTGTCTCTCCCAGCCCGGGCCTCCCCATGGAAATCGTCCCCAGGGCTCTAAGAGCCCACTACTCCTGACCAGGGAACGCAAAGCTCATGGCGAGCCTTGCGTGCGTCCTGTTCACTCTCTCTCGGACAATCTCCTCGATCGAGTCGCTTCCAGTGTATATATGATACACCACAAGCTGTAGGACGCACGCGAGGTTTAATCGATCCATTGTTATAGTTTACTGGAGCGTAAATTACAATACGTCGCCGTGGCAACGCACGCTCGAACGGAGCATGTCAAAACAAGGCCAAGTACGAAAAGGCCACATAAATGGCATTTATGTTTACAATCACCTGCCGCGTGCTTAGGGCAAAATCGCCACATTACCCCCTTCTTACAATGTTGGTCCCCAACATGTTCCGCCCGCGCCCAAAATGCTCGAAACCCGACGAAGGCTTCGCATGGCGGGGGCCGGAAGAAGGCACGATGGCAACGCCCGGAAGTCACGGCGCAAACACTAGGACTTTAAGAGTCCCTTTTGGAAGAATGGGGAACTACCCCCGGACTTACGGAGTAAACTATAACGCGCTTTGCAATTTTGAATAAATCCTAATAAACAAGCTAAAATTTTGACCGAGGTGGTCCAAAACCGTGTGATGACCTTGAAAGGTCATCCATTATAAAAGGACGGTGTGTCGAGTCTTTGGAATATTTTTAATACTTTAAATTTAGAAATTTTGTAAAACGACACACCGAGTGATCAAAAGTGGTAGTACCTCTAAAAAAGGGTTGCCGGCCGCCCTACCGACCGGCACCTCAGACCCGCAGGACGGATCTGAGGCAGGGCGGAGCCGCGGAAGCAGCTCCGGCTCGTCCGCATGACATATGTGCATCTAACAGACACACATACACCTGCGGACAGCTGTCGCAGACAGCTATCAAAGCCAACGCGGCAAGCCGCATCGACTGCCAGTATCTGTATACTGCAACCCGCACAGGCCTGTGTACAGACACGCAGATGGACGGACGTCTGCACTTTCATGCAGCCGCCCGCCCGCCCGCACATCTTCAGCACGGCCCGCATGGGGAGTTTACAACTGACAAAATCACCCGCATCTCGAACACCGGACACGCGGATCCCGCGGAATTCAGCGCCGCATCGGCGGACGAAATGCGGATGGCACAAAACAAATGCGCTACACATCTGGAGATTAAATAAATAATCCGGGTTCGACATTGTTGTATAAATATACATGCAGCAAATGTTGACAGCTATTCTACACGCGTAGCAGCGCACGCGGAGTCACTGAAAACTTCTGTCCCCGGTCAAAATGACACATTGCTCGAACCAAAATTCACACACTATAAACTCATGCGGAAACAATCATTTCCCTCCGGTGACTCCTCACACTCCATGTATACGGGTAGAAAATGTATTTCTATCCCGGGGGACCTCGCAAATATATATTGTAATTAAGATTAGTCATTCGCTTTAGCGTCCGCACCGGCGGTCAATGACGTAAAATTAATCACACAGCAAGGTGGAAATTGGGCTTAAAATTGACAGTAACCACTAACTTGTGGTTGTTACGATTATGTCAGACGAAAACAACAATAAATTGTCATTCTCCAGTCTTTTCGGATATGCACATCAATCCGTCACTGTCAAAATTAACGCAATTCCTTACACCCCTCTTTCGAGAGCGGAAATCTCCCGATTTCTTACTCTCTATTGCACCGGAAAGGAAATTTCACATACTTGTCTCAATTGTGTCATTAATCGAGCAAGAACAGAATTCTCCAGAGACATGCCGCATACTTGTGGCTTATATAATCCACTCACTAAATAATAAGGTGAGATGGAAAATAAACAAAATCACTCCCCATAGCCGCTGGTACGCTTACAGGGCGATCGGACATACCCATGACGTCCGGACAGACAATTGGGCGCCCTATGGGCGGTAGCGACCCGCCCACTAGCAACCCCAACGTACAGCCCGACCGCGGAGCGGTGTCCGGTCCAACCCAGAGCCAATCCAAACGACTACCGGAGCGCGGAACCAATAGATTAGACGCGGAGCCGGCATGGTCCGTAGCCCCTATGGCTAGGGGGAACGTGCCCGTCATGCCGGCGCCCAATCTAGAGGATCCCTAACATGATGAAATCAATAGCCGGCGGACGTCCGGAACTGCCCGCGGACGGAGTCCAGAACGAACGCCCACCATAAATTTGGCATATTGACCTTATCCAATGACAATGATAGGGATTAAAAGCCACAAAGTATGCTGCGCATGTACAATACGACCCCCTTCTTAGAAAGGGGCCGGGGATCCGGTCATCCCGGCCGGACCGCGTATTATAAGGTGCGATCCGGACGAAAATGAGCGTCCCCCACTGCCGCGGCTGGTCCGCACGCGCGGACTTAACAGCCGGTCCATTATAAATAATGGTAAACGGTTTCCTGCCGTAGAAACCTTAAACTACTATAACCGCAATTACAGTAGTGGCGCACGGGGGATAACTACACCGAAGTGCGTCATCTTAAAGCGTCCGGACGCCGGACGAGTCACGCGGACGAACCGCGGACATCAGTCCTCACATCCGGATGCTATCCCCGCGTCCAGTAGCCAGTTCCCAAATCCGTGGGAAGGCGCTTCTCCCGTAGCGGACGTAAATCCCAACCTCAGTCTGGCCACATAAGAGGTTGTTCCGGGACCAGGGGCGTCCGGCCGAATCACAAAATTCGTCCGGCCAGCGTAACCGTGTGGCAGATTACGCCGGACAGCCGTCCACAATGTGCGGACAGGCCATCCGCACGTCCCTGGTGCTGGAAACTACAGGAGGGCGGATGCGGAGCGGCGGCGTTACGACATGAAAGTCTCCGCGGACCTCAACTCCGAAGATAGCCACAAAGTAGCCACCCGCGGAGGTAAGTCGTGCGGACTCTCACGGAACAACCTAAAACCCGTCCGTAGTATGATAGACGGGTACCGCAGACGCATCCGCATGGGCGGAAGGTTATTCCCACCCATACCGGGCTGGCGCACGTGGTTTCCGGCGTGGCCGCCCGTCATCCGCAGGTACTGGAGGGAGTGGGGGTACCTGCGGATCGCCGTCATCTGGCTGATAGCCACCCAGTCCATCATCTGACGGGTCAGAGAGGTCCGGGAGGCCCACCATACGGCGCACACGCTCGTCCGGAGTCCGCGGATGCTGACCGGACGGATCCCATACGGGAGCATCATCCGGTTCCGCATCTTGCACGAGCGGATCCATGACAAGCGGGCCCTCGTACTTCTTCAGATTATCGATATGGACGACCAGAACCCTGTCCGGATCGGAATCCCTCCGGATCCGGTAGTCCACATCTGTCACCTGTTTCAGTACCGTAAACGGGCCTATCCACGGCTTAGCAAATTTATTGCCTTGCTTAAGCGGCGGATAATAGTAGCGCACCTTGTCGCCCTCCGCAAAAGCTGGCCTACCCTTAGCATGGGCGTCATAGCCTCGCTTCTGCCGGATGGCAGACTTGTCCAGGCGCGCGCGCGCGAAATCATGGGCGTTCGCCAGGGCGCGGCGAATCCACTCCACGTACTCCGGACCGCACTGGGGTACTGCGCCGGTCTCTGCCGCAGTTGGATACATAATATCCACGGGCAAATTTAGCTCCCGGCCGTACAACATCGCGTGCGGAGTAACTCCGGTCGAAGAGTGGACCGACGACCTGTACGCCATTAAGACATACGGGAGGTGGTCATCCCAATCATTCGCACGATCATTCACAAAGGCCGCCAGCATGTTGAGGACCGATCGATTAAAGCGTTCGACCTGGCCATCAGACTGGGGCCTGTAGGGGGTGGTCCGCACCTTGGTACTGCCTAGCATCTGTGCTAGGTTTCGGAACAGGTTGCTCTCAAATTGCGTGCCCTGATCCGAATGTACCTGTTTAGGTACCCCATGGTACACCACCCATCTATTCACCAATAACCGAGCTACCTCGTCCGCAGTCTGGCGGCGCAGTGGGTAGGCGTCGGTATACTTGGTAAAATAGTCGGAAATCACTAGGATGTACCGGAAACCACGCGGGGTGACCCGGTGGGTATCCAGTATATCCAAAGCTATCCGATCAAACGGCGCGCCCGCCTTAACCGTGGTTAAGGGGTGGCGGCCAGGAGTCGGAACTCCTTTACGAGCTTGACACCGAGGGCAGGCTGCGCACCACCGTTGCACGTCCAAGCCGCTACCAGGCCAATGAAAGCGCTGTTGTAGCCTATGGACGGTCCTCCGGATTCCCAAGTGACCGGTCACCCGGAGGTCATGCAACTGGTGGAGTACTTCTTTCCGCAGCTCCGCCGGAAGCACCAACTGCCATATTGGAGGCAGTGGGGTCGGTGGCTCATAGCGCCGGTATAAGAGGCCATCCCTCAAGGAGAGTCGTTCCCACTGAGATACTAGAGACAATGTCTCCTCCCTGTAGGTCTTCCGCTCATCCTTCGAGGGCTTCTGGCCGGCCTCAAGGGCTGTGATTACCGGTGCCAGAGCTCTGTCAGCTCTCTGCGCCGCAGCTATCTGCGCCGGAGAGTAGCCACCCAAGTAATTAGGCTCCTCATCCGTCGCGTCCGGCTGCGCCGCAGCGGCCATCACCACAGGGGGCAAGGACCGCTCATACTCAGACTCTCCAGAGGACGAGGGTACCCACGAGGAGTACACCGCCGGACTCGAGGAAGACTCGCTGGAGCTGAGCCGCACCTCCGCTTCATATGCGGGACGCCCTCGCCGATATCGGCGGGTCCGCGCGCGGAGATGAGCCCTAGACGCTCCGGCCGCCGTGTTGGTAGAGGGGGCGGCAGCCTGCGGTCTCCCCGGAACGTCCAATTCCGAGTCTGAGGAAGAATCCACGGCTTGCTGGAATGGCGCCATCCCTGCACAACCCGGATTCTTGCACTTATGACAACGGGACAGGCCGTCCGCGTTGCCGTGCAACTTACCAGCGCGATGCTCTATCTGCATGTCATACTCCTGGAGTTTGACGAGCCACCGCGCCACCAAGCCATCGGCCTCACTATAGTTGAGGAGCCATCTCAGCGAACTATGATCAGTCCGCAAGCGGAAATGGCGTCCCAACAAATAGTGCCGGAAGCGCTTGGTCATCGTAACCACCGCGAGCAACTCGCGATGAGTGGTACAGTAGTTCATTTGAGAGCGGCTCAAGGCCACACTCGCATAAGCTACTACCCGCTCTTGCCCGTCCACGATCTGCGAGAGGACACCGCCGAGTGCAAAGTTACTCGCGTCAGTGTCCAGGATGAACTCGCAGTCCGGACGAGGGTGCCGCAGCACCGGGGCCACTACCAAGGCCTGCCGGAGTCCCGAGAAGGCGTCAGCCTGCTCGGCGGACCAAACAAAATCGGCGCCCTTTTCCGTGAGGATAGTAAGGGGACGCGCGATCTCCGCAAAGCCGCGAATAAACCTGCGGTGGTAGCTCGCGAAGCCCAAGAAGGACCTCACGTCCGCCACGTTACATGGCGGAGGCCATTTCTGTACGGCCGCCACCTTTGCGGGGTCTGGTCTCACTCCGGTGCCCGTTACCATGAAGCCCAAGTACAGGATTTCCTGCGCGAATAGTTCGCACTTACTTGGCTTCAATTTAAGCCCTGCTCCGCGGATGCGATGGAGCACCATCTGGAGGTTGGTGAGGGTTTCCTCGAACGACCGGCCATACACGACGACATCGTCGATGTAGACCATACATCGCTTCCAGAGGAACCCTTTGAGTACCATCTCCATGAGGCGCTCGAACGTCGCTGGTGCGTTACAGAGCCCGAACGGCATTACCTTGAATTGGTAGAGCCCGTTCTTGGTAACGAAGGCAGTCTTCGCCCGATCCCTCTCCTCCATCTCCACCTGCCAATACCCGGAGGCCAGATCCAAAGCACAGAAATAGTGCGACCCGGCCAGGGCATCGAAGGTATCTTCAATGTGCGGGAGAGGGTATGAGTCCTTCCGCGTGGCATCGTTGAGTTTCCGATAGTCCACGCAGAACCTCCACGAGCCGTCCTTCTTCTTCACCATAACCACAGGACTGGCCCAAGGGCTGTCACTGGGTTCGATGATGTCCAAGTCGAGCATCTTTTGCACCTCCTGGTCTATGACCTCTTGGTGCACTATCGCTGCCCGACGAAGACGCTGCTTGAGAGGACGCTCGTCCACGAGGTCGATGCGGTGTTTGGCGACGTCAGTCTTGCCAACCGCACCATCAGGACCCATGAACACATCCGCATACTGCCGCAGCAGTCTGCGGAGCGCTTGGCGCTGCTCTTCATCCAACCGGTCCTTCGGAACCCGAGATTCCAAATGGTCCGGCAGGGTGAA
Organism: Terebella lapidaria; assembly: GCA_949152475.1. Classification (NCBI taxonomy): domain Eukaryota; kingdom Metazoa; phylum Annelida; class Polychaeta; order Terebellida; family Terebellidae; genus Terebella; species Terebella lapidaria. The sequence continues at coordinate 20,311,049 of OX424566.1, read as the reverse complement.
CGGGTCATCTCCGGCGGCCGCCGCCACGCACGCAGCGCGGCAGACAGGATCGTCGGGGAGGACACGACTCGACGACGCGGGCGTAGCAGTAGCTGCCACGCAGCCGCGCCGCAGTACAACGGGAGCATCCGTAGGATTCACCACAAGGATGGGCATCGAGCGGGCGTCGGACTTGACCAGAGCCCCACCCAACACGAGTCCAGTTCCCTTGGCGAAACTGCTCACCGGTTGCACTATGCACGGACGACCATCGAGGGGCATGCGGGGACGACGCGGCCTCGCCTCAATGATCATCTCGCTCATCGGCGGCACAACCGTAGTGCGCGCCGCCCGCAATTGAAATGAATGCGCCGGTCCCGTGCGGAAGAGGAAATGTGTGTCCTCTCCCATCCGGAATTCGCCAGCATTGAAATTGGCGGTCACCCGGTGGGTCCGGAGAAAATTCATCCCAATAATCCCGGCCGCTCCGACATCCGCAACGATTGCCTCTGTTAGGTACACCTTGTCCCCAAGGGTAATAGGCAGATCGATGATGCCATGGATGCGGATGCGGTCATTACCCGCTCCGTAGAGCTTGTAAGGTCCGGGATCCCGCAACTCTAGGTTGCGGAGCGCGGGCTCCTTCTTAAACGTTCCTGCGGCAACGAGGGTCACCTCCGAGCCAGAGTCCACGAGGAACCGGACCGGCTCCCGTCCGAAGGACAGGGGCAGGTACCAGCGGGGGTCCCTCGCCAGTGCGCAGGTAAGGCGATACCGTTCGCACGCGCTGGGCTCATCTACGGAGTCCTCACCATCCGCCTCAGCCGCGGAGGAGCTAGACTGATCTCCAAGGACTACTTCCGGAGAAGTCATATCAACTTGGGGTTCGTCCTGCTCATCAGCGGGTGGGGCGGCATCTTTTGCCACGGAACAACTATCCCCGGACGTAGTGTTGGTCGCCACCACGTCCGGATCTAGTTTCCCTGCCGCGGGTTCCGACCTTGCTGTCCCGGAGGACCAGACCGGAAGGAATTCCTCCGTTGCGGGCCAGGGAGGGCTCCCTGGTATCCGCGCGACCGCAGGCGTTCCAACAACTCCGGACACTTTAGCCAAAAGTGCCCCTGCTTTCTGCAGAAGTAACAGGGACGGTTCTGGGCTGGTCCGGAGGTGAACGCGCAACACTCTGCGGGTCCCGGAGCTTCGATCCCGACGCAGTGCGCAATCATCTGCGCGGCGCCGAAATCGTATTCCTCCATGTCGCACTCGTCCGAGGACGAGCACGGCGCGGCGACTGGTGCCGCATGTGCGGGCGTCCCTGTGGAGGGTGCCGACGCACTAACCCACTGCGGGGTAGGTTCCCTGGTGGGTTCCCGGACGACCGGGTCCTGCCACGGGGTTACCTGTGATGCTTTGGCCGGAGGAGGGGTCGCCGCCTGTGCGGGAACAGCCGAGGCCGGAGCCGGGGCCGGAGGCAACTGTCTAGGGCGGACAGCCACCTCAAGCGCAAGCGCGGAGTCTATTGCCTCCTCCATCGATCGCTTTTCATGGGTGGCCAGCCCGTATGCTAAGTGGTAAGGCTGGCCATCGATGAACTGATCGATCAGCATCGTTTCAAACCGTCTGGGGTCCATGTCCGGAAAAGCTCTCCGGCCGAGTATGCGCAGGTTAAACGCATACTCTGTCACGGACTCAGTCGGTAGGCGGATCCGTGCTTTGAACTCCCGTTCAAACTGCCGCCTGTTGGTCGTCGGCGTGAACAGCAAACGAAGTTGACGGGCAACCTCGCCGAAAGTTACCGTTCCCACCGGCAGACACTGCATAACGCCGAGAGCTTTCCCTTCCAAGCTCCCCGCGAGGACATGCCCAGCCTCCTGCTGGGTCCATCCTTCATACACGGCGGTCCGCCACACTTGGAGTAAGTAGTCCTCCAAGTCGGCGTTATCCCCGTTGAACTTTTTCCGCCACGAAGAGTGGTCGGGCCCGTTATCGCGCGTGCTGCGCGCCCGACGTGCGGATCCGGCTCCGGGGTCGTCCGTGTAAGACGGCAAGGTCCGCGAGCTACCCGCGCCTGCGACGGAGTCTGCCGGAGCGAACATCGACGCCACGGACATAGGAGCAGGAAAGCTCACGCTCGCCGCTGGGTACATTCCCGCTTGTAGCCCACCCTGGCTAGGTGCGGGCGGGGCTCCCATCGAACCTACGGGGTAGGCTCCAGATGGGGCGGCAAAGCTAGCATAGCTCGGGGCCGGGGCCGCCGGTTGCCACTGCCCGCGTAACACACTTGGCGCACCAGGGTAAGTCGACCACGCGGCGTTAACTCCGGCCGCAGGAACGGTCAGAGCGGTAGCCAGCGTGGTGCCTCCAAGCCGCGGAGCAGGCGCGGATCCCATTGCTGAGACCACTGGCGCCTGCGGACTTGGCAGGACTTGGGGAGGAGCCATAGGCCCAGTCATCCCCGGACTGTAAGGGATCGTCGGATCCACGCTCGGAACTGGCTGACTGCACTTGTACTGGTCAAGCGCCACGTTTATCAGCCGCTGCTCCCTCTCCGACATGGGTCCCGAAGGGCTCCGTGGCCGCGGAGAGGGTGAGCGGATCCGCCGATCTGATCGTCCCTGTTGGGGCGACCGGGCGCGGCCGTAGCACCCTAGAGGAGCCAGCGCACTCAGTGTGTTGGTGAGCTGGTCCATCTCGCCCAGTGCGGACCGTCCGGTATCCGGGCCGGAGACCCTCGAGGGGGTCCACCCAGCCGGGTTAGGTAACCGGAGGAGTTGGTCCGCAGATCCGGAGTTGATTGCAGCAGTTGGCACTCTATTCCGGATATCCGGACCTCCGGATGTCCGGAGCTCCGAATGTCTGGATCTCCGGACGTCTGGAGACATCCCCTGGAAGAGCGCCGCCTGCCACGAACGTCGTCCGGACAAGGGCAGGCGCGGTGTAGAGCCGTTGCCAGCTCCGCAAACCGCACCTAACACATCAAGACTAGGCCTCGATGGCAACACATGTTGCAGCCCCGCAGGGCTCGGCTCCACGTCCGGAGACGGAGCCGCGGACGCCGGAGTCGACTCCGCAGACTGGGTACTGTCTGCGGAGGGCTCCGCGCGCTCCGCACCATCGCCGTAGCCACCCTGGAGCGGCTCCCGGCCGTCGCGGGACCGGGTCCGGTCCGCAACGTTTCCTCCCTTTTCCCTCCCATTGTCTTTCTCACTCATATCTCGTGCGGAGATGGTCCCGGAGGAGCGGAGGGTCCCCAGGGACGAAGGAGGCTACGACACTGTGACATTAGGCTGCAATGGGACGCCGTCGGACTGATCCTGGTCACGGCACCAATGTAAAGTTCGGCGCCCGCTACAGGGCGCCGCTCTCTACGGTAACAACTACAACCAGGTAACAGCACCTCCGGATCGGATCCAGAACATGCGGAGCGGGTTCCGCACATCCGGAACGGGTCCCGCCCATCCGGAACGGGCTCCGGAACGAGTCCCGCACATCCGGAACGGGACTCCGCACATCCGGAACGGGCTCCGCATATCCGGAACGGGTCCGGCCGTCATACATCACAACATAACACATATCATCATCATCACCTTATCTACAACATGCACATTATACATTCGTTATGGTAATGTAGCCGTGTGTAGAGTCCGAGGAGCCATGGAGCGGCTCCACGGAGCACGTACACGTGGGCATGTTGCTGGCCGGTCTCGCCGAAGGCACTGTCACAGAGATAGAACTCTGAGCCAGCCCGACGGTCTGCCAGAGCCTGTGTCACACGTCCCGGGAAGGGAGAGAACTGGCGATCCACAGGGCTTACGCCCCCGAGTCAGCAACTTGTCTCTCCCAGCCCGGGCCTCCCCATGGAAATCGTCCCCAGGGCTCTAAGAGCCCACTACTCCTGACCAGGGAACGCAAAGCTCATGGCGAGCCTTGCGTGCGTCCTGTTCACTCTCTCTCGGACAATCTCCTCGATCGAGTCGCTTCCAGTGTATATATGATACACCACAAGCTGTAGGACGCACGCGAGGTTTAATCGATCCATTGTTATAGTTTACTGGAGCGTAAATTACAATACGTCGCCGTGGCAACGCACGCTCGAACGGAGCATGTCAAAACAAGGCCAAGTACGAAAAGGCCACATAAATGGCATTTATGTTTACAATCACCTGCCGCGTGCTTAGGGCAAAATCGCCACACTAGTTTGTATAAAACACTTGGGAAAATGTTGATTGTAGGTTTGCCTTCCGCAAGAGTTTGATAGATCTAGGGACCTACTCTTGTATTATTTGGTTGAACGCATGTGTTTATTCAGAATTTATTGCGCATATCATGGACACCATTACTATTACTTTATGTCATCATAATTTTGCTGGTTGTATTGATAGAGTGTGAGACAAATATGTTCATCAATAAATCGTATCTGCCTACTAGTATACTTTTCTTGACACCTGCATACCCCCCCCCCCCCCCATGCAGGTTTACTTGGATGAGGACAGACTTGGGGATTGACAAAATACAGGTGTATATGAATCCATTCCTATGGTCCAATTTGAGCGCTTATCGGCCGGGTTAAATACTTGATTTAGGAATGAAAACTTGTAGCAGACGTGGGAAATTCACTCAGGTAAAAAAAGTAAATGTTTCGGTTTGCGTCCCAGTTATGCTTCGTAACTGGTTGTATGGAGCTTGGTTTTCTTTTCTTTTCTGAGTACCTGTTTTGTGTATCGGTTTTTCGGTTTCATTCCCATAAGACGTTTGTTTGTAACATAGACATATATTTGATCTGAAACAGTAAACATACAAAATATTAAAAAATCTAATTATTGGATGAAATAAGAAGTTGAACACATGATTTGAAAATAACAATATAACCCAAGACAAATGCAACAATCAAAAATAAATATAAAAGAAATCTTTACAAAACACTTTGGCAGCTTCCAAATATATCAACTATATAAACACATATTTTTCCAAACAAGAGGGCCTAGATACCGCACGCATGGAACTATATATAGAAAACAAGGCCGACTCATTGAAAAATCGAGTGTCCTTTCTTCCGCCGCAAGAGAGAAGCCATCGTTGGAAATTACAAAATCGTGTACTGGACGACTCCCTCGTTATCAACCAGTGTTACTGTATTATCATGAACAATAATCTTAAAAGAATAAATTTGTAAAGGATTTTTTGCTGATTGATTGCTTCGTAGTTCTTACAATCCATTGCCTCATCGGTTTCTGCAAGCAATCATTGCCCATAGTGACTAATACAGCCATTTTGGGACACTAAGCCGCTGATTGTAAAATACCATCAAAGTAAAAAAAGTCTGACACTCGACTTTCGAGACGACGCACAAGGGGACACAAACGAAATAAATATTTATTTTGGCCTTGTTCGTCTGCGTACATGTGAAGACAATGGCAAACGCTACACGTAGCAGTAAGTGAAGCATAGAAAGAATACATGTAGATAGGTATGATACAGTTTTGTCCTTGCATGTATATTATGTTATGTTTGCAGATTTCTTTGACACTAATCTAACGGATCTTGAATTTGGGTGCATGTGCGAAGAATAAGACCACATGGCTGTATATTTCGTATGTCATGAACCCCAAATCACCTAAGCAGAGACGTCATCAAACCCTGAGAGCAATGTGTTCTTGGTAGCACTCGTCACTCTGTTCCGTAAATTCCGGTGTTGCCGTTTTTATGAGCCCTCATACTCGTGGAGTTGCAGCCTAGTCTCATTTCACGTTGAATACTCAATAATTTCGCCAAGAATTCAGGAAATCTGGTCAGATATAAAGTCTTTTGCACCTAAACAACCATTCTGCACAATCTCAAGTACTATATTTGGTTATTTAGTGAATTAAACTGGTTTATTCATTCGATGCGTGTTGTCGCCTAGATCCTGTTTCAGTACCTAAACTTGTGCCGCGATTTATCAGATAACTGTGTGATATACTAAGGAGTTTTTGCTCTACCGAGGGACAATGATCATTCGCATAACTGATGCACACTGTTATACCGATGACACGGACGATTTTACGTACCTTTTGAGGGCTTTTCCCTCACAATGTTTTGTTTCTTTTCGTGATTTTCTCTGATTCGGGCGTTCAACCTCCAATTCCGGCGTTCAACCTCAGATTCTGGAGATCGCCTTTCCCAGCGTGAGGACCCAAAGCCTCGAATTTCATTCCAAAGTAAACGGAACACCTGGGATTATTACCAGATTCATCGTCTAGACATCTGAGTCTGATGCTGAACGGAGACTCTGAATGATGTTCAATAACATGCTCTAAAATTCTGTTCGGCGAATGGCTGGTCAAAGGGCAGTAATAACATATGTATCCTGGTGTATTTTCCAAATAGGCTACATATGCATGACAAATTCCCAAAAATTGTCCCGATTATGATCATCGATCTACAACAATATTTGAACTATTTATCGATAACGAAAATCCTAAAATATGATCAAAATCAAAGTTTTACATCATGGTAAATTTTTATATAGGTAAGCGTTACGGTAGTACTTGAAATATGGAAATTGGCGTTACGGTAGTGGGCCGCTAACGTTACGGTTGTAATCGTCGCATATTTCAAACCGTTTTTTCTCACAAATCAATCAGATTCACAGTTTAATTATATTCCCACACTATAAAGTATATCTAGACAATTCGCCTCATGTAGGTGTTATGTGCGAAATCTGCCTAATACCTGGTTTATCGTGAAATAACTTTTCGAAGCTAATAACCTTCCGCCATCGTTTGGATTACCGTAACGCCGCGTTACGGTAGTAGGGTTCCTACAGTATATGCGTTATGTTGCAGAAATTGCATTTTTCTTACCGTGTGTTGATCTTCCTTCCAAAAATTTTTAGCACACGTAGTTTCTATATTCTACACTCCAAACAATACTTATCAATTGTATTGTGCTTTTTCTGTTCCACACTCAACAGTTGCATCGAGACGATGCAAATAAATGATATATACCTACATTGATCTACTTCAAGAACTCACTAGGAACCAGCTAACATAAACCGTTTACTGAAGACCTTCTATGCATGAAAAATATAGAACAGGGGTCAATAGGGCACCGTGCTCACCGGGGATATTGATTCAATATACAGTACGCTCAGATTCATTTCTCCGGTTTCAAGAAGATTTTGTATTTTATGTAATATTCTGTTTATTGCCCCGATGTCAACAAGTATAAAGTACGCAATGAAGTTGACTTTATCATGTTTAAAGCAGCATATGCAAGCATTTGAGCTTGGCCAGAATGTAGCCTAATGGACGATGATAAATCCGAACAATTGAGATTCTGATAAATCGAATTACCAAATAATCAAAATTGATCATTCAATCCCATCCCATCCCTACCCACGGGTAGGTTGCTCTTAGCCTCTTACTGTCCCCGTACCCTCTAGGCGTTCTAGCCAAAACCGATCTCAACTTCATAGCACATGTCGATGTGTTTTGCTTGATAACTCGTTTTGCTTGAAAACAGGAACAAAGAATCCAGGCAGAGAGGGTTTTTTTCCTGACACGCACATGATTCAAACGAGAGATATATTATCCATTTTTAGATATAATGTGAACGAACCAATTTTTACATCACTGTTGGAGCTAAATTGTAGGGTACTCACAGGGGCAGTCGTCCATGGTGGCCTGCTATTACTGTGCCCAGACTGGCATACATCCGTCCTCCAGTTTTGTATCTCACGCTGATTACGGAAATACCACAGACGAGAGAGCAGGAATGCTATTTTTCCTGCATTATATTGGGTAATATACATGTATGTAAATCAATAACATGTATGTGACTTTTTAATTATGTTAACACTACGTATCATTAAGTTGTCGTTTTTTTTCGTATTTCTTTCAACGCTCAATGCAAGAGAAATGATTACAGGTCATATTAGGGATCATTTACATTTGGAGTCAACAAGTCGGGTGACATTATGTTCTTCGAAATAACATATATATTCTGACAAAACGTTGAGAGATGTGGGCCTTTCTGTAAAAAGAAACACACCAAGGTGGGCTTCAGGGAGTTTATTCCAGACAGCAAACAAAAGTAATATTTGAAATGCATACAAAATTAACATGAATATTAATATGATATAATATATTATATATATCATAAATTGTTATACCACTTGTATAAACAATTGCATAATAGTATTGCATATGATAACCGTATTACATAATTATGCAAATTAGTAATATGTAAATTGAGTCCATTGCTTGTGAACTATCTCAAACTCCCTGACCTAACTACCACTAGTAACTACAAAGGAAAACGAAACAAAAGTTCAAATCCTGATCTCCGTGTCCCACACCAACAGAACCACGGTATTAATTAACAATTGTATTCAAGGGATGGGAGGGCGGGCCAAAGCAAAGTTGTTGCCAGTTTGGCTGCTAGGCACAGACTGAAGAGATTTGAAATTTTTTCCCAGGAATACTGACACCCTGGTGATCAAAATATCATCAATTAAAACCTAAGATTGTGGCAAGGGAAATGGCCCTCCTGGGGTCTGTGTCTGGAACATGCCAGGCTGCCTGTGGAACCACTATCTTGGAACCACACCCTTGGTGTATTTATATTTACCTCACTTCACAAGTGAAATAAGTATACAAATTTATATAGTTAAAAATCACTTCCCGGTGATAATAAACATAGCACCAAGGGTGCTGTAGCTTACCGGCAATCATGAGAAACGCAGAGTATTGATTTTCCAACATATACATTGTTACACTGATCTTGAACTCTAATTGTCAAAAAATGTTCGTAAATGTTGCTGGAAACACATTTTCTGTATGGACTATAGTACGAAATCAAATTACACATCACAAAGGTACATAAAGAGAATCTTATACATGATTTTGAGAAAAACTGTCTGAATAGATTTAGACAAAATGGCCACCAAAGACAAATTTCATCGTTTTTGACCTTCCAAGGTCATTATAATAATGAGCATTTTATAGTCTAGGATCACCAACTCAAGTCGGTCTCTCTGACTGCACAATTATTATCCCCGGCAGACCTGTTCACTCCGACACATACTCAACCTCAAATTGCCATCTCTGTCTATTGCCAGGTGCCCAATTATACTGTTTGGGTGAACAGCATACAGCAGCGCAGGTGAATGCACAAACAGGGTCACCCATCCATGTATTACCCACGCCTAGCGTTGCTTAACTTCGGTGATCTTACGGGTACCGGTGTGTCATGCGCTACAAGGCCGTCATTGAAGGTCAAATTCAAGGTCATCACTCAAACCGCAATATATGGTTTCCCATTTGAATGTGCCATTACTTAGGCTCTATCTTCAAGTGTTCTATGAGTTTACTCTGCACAGCTCCCATTATGAAGGAAAATTGGGTGAAATTTTCTAAGTCCAAAAAATTTTTCAATGGCCAAAAAAAAATTTTTTTTTTTTTTGCTGGAAATGGCTCAAAACGAATAGTGACTTGATTTGGGACAAAAAATTTTTTTTTCGCCGACCCGTCAAAAAATCAAAATGGCCGCCACACGCAGACCGGCAATTCAAGGGCAACGAAACTTATACACATCATAGAGGTACATGAGGGGAATGTTTTAAAACAAAAATCTCAAAACTGATCAGACAGTTTTTGAGAAAATGGCCATCAAGTCCAAAATTGGTCATTTTTCGACAAAAAAAGGTCGTTTTGACCTTCCAAGGTCATTGAAGGTCAAATTCAAGGTCATCACTCAAACCGCAATATATGGTTTCCCATTTGAATGTGCCATTACTCATGTTACTTAGGCTCTATCTTCAAGTGTTCTATGAGTTTACTCTGCACAGCTCCCATTATGAAGGAAAATTGGGTGAAATTTTCTAAGTCCAAAAAATTTTTCAATGGCCAAAAAAAAATTTTTTTTTTTTTTGCTGGAAATGGCTCAAAACGAATAGTGACTTGATTTGGGACAAAAAAATTTTTTTTCGCCGACCCGTCAAAAAATCAAAATGGCCGCCACACGCAGACCGGCGATTCAAGGGCAACGAAACTTATACACATCATAAAGGTACATAAGAGGAATGTTTTGAAACAAAAATCTCAAAACTGATCAGACAGTTTTTGAGAAAATGGCCTCCAAAGTCCAAAATTGGCAATTTTTCGTCAAAAATGGCCGCCAAATCGGCAAAAACGATTCAATCAAAAAAATTAAAAAAACGTCTTTAGATACTGGCCCAAGGTATGTTCTGACAAATTTATGGGGAAATTCATCACGTCAAAAAAAAGTTACAGACCCGGACGGACGACGGACGACGGACGACGGACGACGGACGAAATACCACGACAATAGCTTATCGGCCCAAAGGGCCGGTAAGCTAAAAATTCGGAATACTCAAACCGACCGACCGGGGCCGACCGATTATTTTAGTCAAAACACAGAGGCGTTTACATTCACGGAGCTTGCACCCCTAAACCACGTCTGTGTTGTTTTTTTACCATCGCATGAATATTGAGATATTCCTGCGTGTTAAGACACCACCACCACCCTCCTACGGTGGCTCATTACCGCCAATTACGTTCGTGTATTTCTCACTCCATTTATGATTACCACCTCATAATATTCACCGCGTTTATAATTTCCACCCCGTTCATAAATATCACATCAGAATTATCACCGCGTTATAAACGTGGTGATATTTATGAGGTGATAATTATAGACGGGGTGGAAATTATGAGATGATAATTTTAGATGGGGTGGACATTATAAACTTGGTGAATATTGTGAGGTGATAATTATAGATGGGGAGGATATTTTAAACTCGGTGAATATTGTGAGGTGATAACTATAAACGGGGTGAAAATTATGAAAGCGGTGATAATTCTGAGGTGGTAATTATAGATGGGATGGATATTATAAACTCGGTGAAAATTATGAGGTGATAATCATAGATGGGGTGGATATTATAAATTCGGTGAATATTTTGAGGTGATAATTATAGACGGGGTTGAAATTATGAAAGCGGTGATAATTCTGACGTGGTAATTATAGATGGGGTGGAAATTATAAACACGGTGAAAATTATGAGGTGATAATTATAGATGGGGTGGATATTATAAATTCGGTGACTATTGTGAGGTGATAATTATAGACAGGGTGGAAATTATGAACGCGGTGATAATTCTGAGGTGGTAATTATAGATGGGGTGGATATTATAAACTCGGAGAATTTTGTGAGATGATAATATAGATGAGGTGGAAATTATGAACGCAGTGATAATTCTGAGGTGGTAATTATAAACGGGGTGGAAATTATGAACGCAGTGAAAATTATGCGGTGATAATTATAGATGGGTGGATATTTTAAACCCCCGGTGAATATTGTGAGGTGATAATTATAGACGGGGTGAGAAATGCACGAATATGATTGGCGGTAATGAGCCACCGTACGCCTTCCCTTACACCATGCTTCATTCTGATTTCACGAGGGTCGAACGTTCGTAAAGCCAGTTACGCAACACCCAAAGACTTCCACAAATAGATATTCGTTTACATATACGAATAATTGAGCTATCAACATCATCAAAGAAATGGCGGTCAAAATCTTCAAAACTTTCGCACTCATAGTAACTACTGTGATATTCCTAGGCGTTTTGTCTCAAAATTATTTAGATCAACGGGATGTGAAAGTGATTTCCAAAAGAAAATCACCATTTCCTACTATAGATGTCAACCCGGGTGAAGGAACGGAGAAACTTGATCAAGCAAACGGAACGTTTTCGCGATCGTTTGCAAAAGGAATTTCAGATGACAATGTTCAGTCGGATGCTAACGTTGGTACATACGTTCCGGATTGGCAAACCGTAAAGCGCAAGACATTTTACGTCTATTCGGCGCATTTGGACGTGCGACGCGGTAGGAATCAAGTTCGCGTCTTCGGCGCCATCCACAAGGACCACCTTAAGGACCCGATCTCCTGTGTGTTTCTCGTTGCTGGGGTGAATAGAACCGCCGTACGCGCTGACGTTCACAACGTTAACCCGCACGATGTCATGTAAGTGAAACGAGGAAAATTGGTTTGATTGGGGGCTGTACTCATAAACTTGGAGCATTGTATAATTTTTCAAATCTAGTTTTGGAAAAATATCTAATGATTTTAAATGAACGGTTCAAATTGATACTGTGTGATTTTAGACTTAGTAATCATAGCTGGCCAGTTGAAGCCGGTAGACATAATAATGTATCTAGGAGGGATAGAATCTGTAATGTTTGTACATTAAAGTAACTGCCTTCGAAAACAGGCAATATTTTTCTGAAAACTAGATTTCATATTAAACACGTGGCTTAACTGAATGAGACGTACTCACATCAAATCTTATGATCACAACCGGTCCTCTCACTCTGGGAAATGTGAATAAAGCATAAAAGTGCAAATAAATGTCTGACAATTCCACGCACACAACAGGAAATCACTCATTATTTTCACATAATTACTCTATATATGCAGATACAAACTGGAAAATGTACTCGATGTAGACTTTTGAGGAAAATTTGGGCACTTGTTTACATTCGGGTTTAATGGATACACATAGTTTGTTTACATACAAGACTAGTATATAATGTGCGTTGAACGGGTGGAAAGAAACTCGGACGGATTATAATCATCAAAATGACTGTGCAAATATTTTTAATATCTTACATTAAATGTGTTGCACTAACATTGAATGTTTTAAAAAAATACACTCCATACACTCGAAGGCAGTTGCTTTGAATATCACTTTGAACATAATTATTGCTGCATGTCCTGCCTTTGCCAACCAGAGAAAAATGTACTTGCACATTATAGTGCAGATTCTTAGCTCATAATTTTGGACGAATTGTTCACATTGTGATAAAAGCATGAAACTTTGCAGAGGGGTAGAGTATCACTCACTGACCTATATAAGCTAGGGAGCCATTCTCAATATGGCCTGTGGCGGATATGGCAGCCATTTTCCTTTTTGCAGTAAATCGACCTAAAATGGCCTGTTTGAGAAATTGGTTATTTCTACCTGTGCATGTCGATTATTATCCAATATCAACAAAATTGGTATCAATCTGACCGGAATAACAAGGCCAACCCACTTATAACAGAAAAAGATAAATATATCGAACATTCTATAGTTATATGTCCAAAAACAGTTTTTTTGCTTGAATTTCGACAAGTTATCTATGGATCTCGTAGTCGGACATGTACAACAGGTTTGCCTGCACCCCCTCACTGCATGATCATCTGAAATCATTTTTTTTAGTTAGATTTCATCCTATTATTGATTATTAGGGATATTCCAGAGACCCACCACTGGCGAAAATGGTTGTTTTGGGCCTTTTTCAGAATGGCCACCATCGAAAATGCCGAAATCATGTTTTGGGCCATCATAACTCGGTTTCTATTGCAGGTAGAGACATGATTTTGGTGTCTATATCCATGTTTTTGATACTGCAAATCCAATTCTGTCATTGCTGAGTACCCGTGTCTGTTGGTTGCTTCAGAAATAAAAATGTCTGACAAGGTGCGAATGATATGTGTAGAAACCCTGAGATGGGACCAGATTGATAGTGAAAGCAGTTCCATTCCCACATAATAAGCTCAGAAGATTATTACAATTCCCTGTAATTTCCCTTCTATTGCATTGTAATCATGGCACAATAAAATGCCAGTAAAGTTCCCTTTCATTAATTGATCGTTTTATCAGCTGTCATGAACATGGGAAGGGTCCCTGCCTCAACACCCACCAGTTTTGTTCTCCGTGGCAAATGAAGCATGGTGTTTGTTGAAAAGCTTTCCTGTTGACACAGTAGCATAATCGTGCTGATGTGTTTAATACAATAAAAATGATTACCCCTTATGTATGGCACATAAATATGTGTAATTTTTTGTGCAGCACGGTATGACAGTGAACTGAAAACAATGCAGTAGCTTCGACAAATTATATGACAATCCTACCTCTAGTCTCAAGAACGATTACACAGCAAATAAGCAATGGCATATACATGTACATTCCAACTTGGATCTTCTGGATTCGCAAGGTGAACTATATTTTGTACAGTGGCATTTGACACAAAGATCAAAGACATCCTTGACAAAAGGCATTATGGTCTAGACGGGAACCATCATTGTTTTCTGTTTCAGTCAATCCATGGTCTGTGGTGTGTTGAACAGCCCCTACTGGTTAATAGGCTCTAGTTCGTGTCCTTAATTGGAGGTCTTCTGATATGTTGTTCTAGCACATCACTTGTTTCAGTAATTTATTACATATGACTGATCTTGTGAAAGAGAAGCTTCATTCCTAAAAGGGCAACGTTGATGTCATCAGTGATAAATTCATGATCATATTTCATGCATTCATTGGATCTGACAGCGCGTCCTCCTTCATATGTTAGTATCATCTGAGCTGAGACGATGCAATTGGTCTGTGATGATGCAATTGGTCTGTGGGCTGTCCTTCATTGAATCTATTTATTTATGATATCAACTTTTATTTATGATATCAACATGGACCTCGTAACCTCGTAAGCACAGGGACTAGTGAGCCCATTAACCACTAGGGGTTGTTCAAAACCCTACAGGGCATGGATGGAATGAGAGAGACGGCAAGAAATTTCCCATGTTAACCACAATATCTTGTGTCAGGGATGTCTTTGTTCTTGATGTCAAATGTCATTGCACAAACTCTTGTCAATTTTGCGAATGCAAAAAAATCTAACTTGGAATGTATACATGTAAATGCCATTCCAAATTTGCCGTGTAATTATTCTTGAGACTAGAGGTCAAAGCTTTCATTGGCATAGAACATTTATCTTGAGGTACTGCATTGTTTTCAGGTAACTGTCATATCGTTCTGGACAAACAAATCACATGTCATTTCTGTATCATACATAAGGGGCAACTCCTGTGTCAACCGGAAACTAATCAACAATGAACATGCTTCATTTGCCATGCAGAACAAAACTGATGCATGGTTGTTGAGGCAGAGATATTTCCCATGTTAATGGCAGCTGATAAGATCAACAAACACGTGGTAGAAGTGACCTTAAATGGCATTCTATGGTGCCTTGATTCCAATGCAGTAGAAGGAAAATTACAGGATCCGTACTGGTCTTTTATTGGATTGTTTAGTTTTATCATTACTGGTAATTTGTATACAGAGGCCCTGCTTAAATTCAGAAATTATCGGTTGGCCGTGAGGGCCCTCTTGGATTTGATTTCAATGAAGTAAAAAGTGTTGCATTCCATGCACAACTGATAATGATGGCTTCTGCAGACCCTAAATACTAGTTCATTTGTATTTTTCACCATCTTACTAGGTAAATGCCAGGAAAATGCAATATTTTCCAGAGACCACAAACGAGCATATCATTCATCATCGAGTCATGCATCCAGGAATTCAAAAGAATCCACCTTGGCACTAATCCTGTAAATTGATTCTTATCTTTTGAGCTTGATATGTGGGAATGGAACTGCTTTTACTATCAATCTGGCCTCTTTTAGGATTTCTACTTATATCAGTCGCACCATGGTTCGAAATGTGCTTTTCGCCAGTTTCATTGTCAGCCATTCGTAATTCTAAAGCAATCAACAGTCACAGGTAGGCCTACTCAGCATTGATAGAATTGGATTCCCCAGTATCAAAAACATAGGTATAGACACCAAAACCATGTCTCTACCTGCAACAGAAGCTGAGATATAGCCCAAAACATGATTTCAGAGTTTTCAATGGCGGCCATCTTGAAAACGGCCCAGAAAACCATATTTGCCAGCGATGAGTCTCTAGAAACAGTATTAATAATCAGTAATATGTGCGAAAATAACTAAAAAAAAATAGATTCAGAAAATCATCGGGGGGAGGGGGAGGAGGGATGCAGGCACACCTATTATACATGCCCGACTATGAGATCCGTGAATAATTTGCAAAATTCAAGCAAAAAACTGTTTCATTTACATATTGATGCAGAACATTCAATATAATTATCTTTTTCATTATAAGTGAGTTGGCCTTGTTATTCTGGTCAGTTTGATACCATTTTTTTGGATATTAGATAATATTTGACAGGCATAGGTAGAAATAACGATTTTCGCGAACCGGCCGTTTTAGGTCGATTTACTGCAAAAAGAAAAATGGCTGCCATATCCGCCACAGGCCATATTGAGAATGGCTCCCAGCTTCTATTGATCAGTGAGTGATACTCTACCCCTCTGCAAAGTTTCATGCTATTATCACTATGTGAACAATTTTTTCGCTAAGAACCTGCACTATTAGCCTTACAACAAAACCTAGTATTCAGAATGTTTTTAATTGTTACAGTGTACTAGGAATGTGAACCTATTTACGCTTAATTAGGTTGTTTTGAACTTTAGATTGTCTAAGGACTCACATGCCCACAGGACTTTGTCCAGGGTTCTCTTGGGTGAATAAAAATGCTCAATTCATCTCATTCACAGTGTGGCGTATCATCGTTTCATCATTTTTTTGGTAGGGCCTATGAGAAATAATACATGATTCTCGACAGGGGGTAAATTTTTTTGTGACGAAATTCAGCCCTTCAAGTATGAATATCGGCAGGTTTTTACTTGATTTCAACATCCCCGCGAAAATTACTGTTCACAAAATTCCTACAATGACGATCCGACGATCCATAATTGGGATCAAGAAAGTGTGTTGTGCATATTATTCAGAAAATAATTGTATCAAACATAATATGTCAAATCGAACTTTTTATCTAAAAAAAAGAAGAAAAAAAATTAGCCCAAGGGCTAAGGAAGGTTACCGGACAATGTATATTTTAGATATTAGCCTTTTGTCCCATGACCTTGAAATTAAGGTAGTTGGTCAATTCGAGGTCACGAGAACATTCTGCCCATATCATTTCTAGCATGTCCACAATTGAATCCTAAGCTGTAAAGTCGATATTAAGTGAGACATTAGCCATTTTGTGATCTGACCTTGAAAATGAGGTCAAAGGTCAAATTCAAGGTCATGACAATAATCTGCATATATCGTTTCCTATAAGTTCATAACTGATTCCTACACTGTAAAGTCAATAATAAGCGAGATATTAGCCATTTTGTGCTCTGACCTTGAAACTGAGGTCAGAAGTCAAATTCAAGGTCACGAGAATATTCAGCATATATCATTTCCTATATGTCCACAATTGATCCCTAAGCTGTAAAATCGATAATAAGTGAGATATTAGCCATTTTATGGTGTGACCTTGAAAATGAGGTCAAAGGTCAAATTCAAGGTCATCAGAATATTCAGCATACATCATTTCCTATATGTCCACAACTGATTCCTAAGCTGTAAAGTCGATAATAAGCAAGATATTAGACATTTTGTGCTCTGACCTTGAAACCGAGGTCAGAGGTCAAATTCAAGACCCTGAGAATATTCAGCATATATCATTTCCTATATGTCCACAATTGATTCCTAGTCTCTAATCTCAATATTAAGTGAGATATTAGGCTTAATGTGTCCCATTATAAACCATAGGAGAATTTAACATGGGAAAGTCCCATTTGGGCCGAGTTTGGGCCCAAAATGGCCCACTTCGAGCGATTCAAAGGCAACGAAATTTATACGTGTCACAGGGGTACATATGAGGAGTGTTATGCATTGATAAGAAAAAAGTTACTGAACAGATATTGAGAAAACGACCGTCAAAGTCCAAAATTGGCCATTTTTCGACGAAAATGGCCCTCTGACATTGAAACCGAGGTCAGAGGTCAAATTCAAGGTCACCAGAATATTCAGGATATATCATTTCCTATATCTCCACAATTGATCCCTAGTCTCTAATCTCAATATTAAGTGAGATATTAGGCTTAATGTGTCCCATTATAAAGCATAGGAGAATTTAACATGGGAAAGTCCCATTTGGGCCGAGTTTGAGCCCAAAATGGCCCATTTCGAGCGATTCAAGGGCAACGAAATTCATACATGTCACAGGGGTACCTATGAGGAGTGTTATGCATCGATAAGAAAAAAAGTTACTGAACAGATTTTGAGAAAACGACCGTCAAAGTCCAAAATTGGCCATTTTTCGACGAAAGCGGCCGCCATTTTGAAAAAAATTCGAAAATCAGAAAACTAAAAAAACCTTTCCTGGAAATATTTTTAGGTATTTTTGTGCAAAATTTCAGAAATATTCCATCATAAACTTTAAAGATAAAAATGTGAACGGACGGACGACGGACGACGGACGCCGGACGCAACGCCATGGCAATAGGTTATCGGACCAAAGGTCCGGTAACCTAAAAACGCGACAAGGAAGTATACCCGTATCCAAAATGTACGAATGTTTTGTTATTTGTTCAGCCGTGGAAACCATTAGCAATGAGTGAACAGGAAAATATTTTTGCGATATAATAGAAACCTTTCGATAGTTAGCGTTTGTGGCAACGCTGCGGGTTGCAGGCGGAGATTTCGACTAGATTTCCCATGAGTAAGCAGCGCTCGGACAACCGCGTTTGTGTGTGAGCTTTCGATGCCAGAAAACTCAACGGTCGGGGTGGCTTGCGGAAAAACGTTGCAAGGGAACGCAGATTTGACTCTGCTCGACAATCGTACTGTAAGATTACACATCATTGTTTTGTAGAGAATTGCTTTTTCATAGTTTGTAAAATTGATCGAGGCCTAAAACGGATCCGCTATAGATCTGCTGATTTTTGTTGCTCATTGTTTTTATTGGTGTAGCATATCGGACATTCTGGGGATCAAAACTGAAAGGTTACATATGTTGCATGTAAACTGGTAGGCGGTCTCGAGGCGGTCGATATACCCATAGATAACGACCAATAAAATGTATTCAGAAGCTAATTCGAATACATTAGCTCACGTCACACCAAATTTCGAAGTTGGTTCGCAGTTTTTTTTTTGTGTTCAAAATATTATCCATACGATATATTCATTACAAATTGTTGTTTTTTATGTATGGTAGTATTTATGTTCATCATGATAAAAAAAGTATTCAAGTAAAAACTAATCGTGGTATGAAAAAAATCCTACAATTCTAGCAGCAAATTCAGACAAAAAAATACAGTTTGAAAACAGTCCCACATTTCTTTTCAAAGCACAATTCCAAAAATCCTATAGCGGACATTCAGCATTTGAAACTCTTTGAATTTGTTTGTAAGCAAACACATATTCATGTGCATCACTCACTCTGCCTGCCATTCATTCATACACATTTTTGGTCAGGCACGCAAGTCTACACTACACCGCGGCAAAACCCTTTTCGACATGCCCATCGATTTTCCCGGATTTACATGCATTTAACTATTCTGTAAATATTCAACAGAGCAGCCATTCGAACGTATTGTTATTTAGACACGATGACATGTATATTAACAGATAGTAACTAGACGTCAAGGCCTAAAGATGCCTTGGAGGCATTTCGGTGTGATGAATAATTTATAATACTAGATATCGACGAAAATGAAAAATGTCGACAAATTTCGGGTCAAGGTCAAAGTTCATCCATAATACCCGCTAGACATGTTTGTCTAGGGCGGCGAGTCCGAAAATACCATCCGTTTCGCTCTACGACGCACCGTTTCCGAGATATCGATGAAAACAAAAACTGCCGACTCGGCAAAAAAATTTCGGGTCAAGGTCAAAGTTAATCCATAATACCCCTTAGACATGTTTGTCTAGGGCGACGAGTCCGAAAGTAACGTCCGTTTCGCTCTACGACGCACCGTTTCCGAGATATCGACGAAAACGAAAAATGCCGACTCGGCAAAAAAATTTCGGGTCAAGGTCAAAGTTCATCAATAATTCCCCTTAGACATGTTTGTCTAGTGCGACGAGTCCGAAAATAACGTCCGTTTCGCTCTACGACGCACCGTTTCCGAGATATCGACGAAAATGAAAAATGCCGACTCGGCAAAAAAATTTCGGGTCAAGGTCAAAGTTCATCAATAATTCCCCTTAGACATGTTTGTCTAGTGCGACGAGTCCGAAAATAACGTCCGTTTCGCTCTACGACGCACCGTTTCCGAGATATCGATGAAAACGAAAAATGCCGACTCGGCAAAAAAATTTCGGGTCAAGGTCAAAGTTCATCCATAATACCCCTTAGACATGTTTGTCTAGTGCGACGAGAAGAAAAAAAAAAAAAAAAAAAAAAAAAAAAAAATTAGCCCAAGGGCTAAGAAAGGTTACCGGACAATGTATATTTTAGATATTGGCCTTTTGTCCCATAACCTTGGAAATAAGGTAGTTGGTCAATTTGAGGTCATGAGAACATTCTGCCCATATCATTTCTAGCATGTCCACAAATGATTCCTAAGCTGTAATGTCGATATTAATTAAGATATTAGCCATTTTGTGTTTTGACCTTGAAAATGAGGTCAAAGGTCAAGTTCAAGGTCATGAGAATATTCAGCATGTATCATTTCTAATATGTACGCAATTGAATCCTAAGCTGTAAAGTCCCTAACAAGTGGGATATTAACTTTTTTTGTTCTCTGCCCTTGAAAATGAGGTCAAGGTCAAATTCAAGGTCACCAAAATATTCAGCATATATCATTCCCCATATGTCCACTATGGATTCCTAAGCTGTAGAGTCGAAAATGAGCGAGATATTACCAATTTTGTTCTCTGACCTTGAAAATAAGGTCAAAGGTCAAATTCAAGGTCACCAGAATATTCAACATTATATCATTTCCTATGGGTCCACAATTGATTCCTAAGCTGTAAAGTCAATAATAAGCGAGATATCAGCCATTTTGTGCTCTGACCTTGAAAATGAGGTCAGAGGTCAATTCAAGATCATGAGAATATTTCCTATATGTGCACAATTGATTCCTAATCTGTAAAGTCAATAATAAGCGAGATATTGGCCATTTTGTACTATGACCTTGAAAATAAGGTCAAAGGTCAAATTCAAGGTCATCAGAATATTCAGAGTATATCATTTCCTATATGTCCACAATTGATTCCTAAGCTGTAAAGTTGATAATAAGCGAGATATTGGCCATTTTGTAGTATGACCTTGAAAATAAGGTCAAAGGTCAAATTCAGGGCATCAGAATATTTGGCGAATATCATTTCCTATATGTCCACAATTGATTCCTAAGCTGTTAAATCGATAATAAGAGAGATATTGGCCATTTTGTACTATGACCTTGAAAATAAGGTCAAAGGGCAAATTCAAGGTCATCAGAATATTCGGAGTATATCATTTCCTATATGTCCACAATTGATTCCTAAGCTGGTAAATCGATAATAAGAGAGATATTGGCCATTTTGTACTATGACCTTGAAAATAAGGTCAAAGGGCAAATTCAAGGTCATCAGAATATTCGGAGTATATCATTTCCTATATGTCCACAATTGATTCCTAAGCTGTAAAGTCGTTAAGAATCAAGATATTAGCCATTTTGTCCTGTGACCTAGAAAATGAGGTCAAAGGTCAAATTCGAGGTCATCAGAATATTCGGCATATATCATTTCCTACATGTCCACAATTGATTCCTAAGCGTTAAAGTCAATAATAAGCAAGATATTAGCCATTTTGTGCTCTGACCTTCAAACTGAGGTCAGAGGTCAAATTCAAGGTTACGACAATATTCAGCATATATCATTTCCTATATGTCCACAATTGATTCCTAAGCTGTAAAATTGATAATAAGTGAGATATTAGCCATTTTGTCCTGTGACCTTGAAAATGAGGTCAGAGGTCAAATTCAAGGTCATCAGAATATTCAGCATATTTCATTTCCTATATGTCCACAATTGATCCCTAAGCTGTAAAGTCGATAATAAGTGAGATGTTAGACATTTTGTCCTGTGACCTTGAAAATGAGGTCGAAGGTCAAATTCAAGGTCATCAGAATATTCGGCATTTATCATTTTCTATATGTCCACAATTGATTCCTAGTCTCTAATCTCAATATTAAGTGAGATATTAGGCTTAATGTGTCTCATTATAAAGCATAGGAGAATTTAACATGGGAAAGTCCCAGTTGGGCCGAGTTTGGGCCCAAAATGCGCACTTCGAACGATTCAAGGGCAACGAAATTTATACATGTCACAGGGGTACATATGAGGAGTGTTATGCATCAATAAGAAAAAAAGTTACTGAACAGATTTTGAGAAAACGATCGCCAAAGTCCAAAATTGGCAATTTTTCGACGAAAACGGCCGTTCTGACCTTGAAACCGAGGTCAGAGGTCAAATTCAAGGTCACGAGAATATTCAGCATATATCATTTCCTATATGTCCACAATTGATTCCTAGTCTCTAATCTCAATATTAAGTGAGATATTAGGCTTAATGTGTCCCATTATGAAGCATAGGAGAGTTTAACATGGGAAAGTCCCATCTGGGCCGAGTTTGGCCCAAAATGGCCCACTTCGAGCGATTCAAGCGCAACGAAACTAATACACATCACAGGAGTACATATGAGGAGTGTTATGTATCAAAAAGAAAAAAAGTTACTGAACAGATTTTGAGAAAATGGCCGCCAAAGTCCAAAATCAGGCATTTTTTGTCGAAAATGGCCGCCATTTTGAAAAAAATGCGGAAATCAGAAAACTAAAAAAAACCTTTCCTGGGAATATTTTTAGGTATTTTTGTGCAAAATTTCAGAAAGATCGGACCGTATACTTTAAAGATAAAAATGTGAACGGACGGACGACGGACGGACGGACGGACGGACGGACGACGGACGACGGACGCAACGCCATGCCAATAGGTTATCGGACCATAGGTCCGGTAACCTAAAAAAAAAAAATTCTGCTAAAACCATAAAGGCATTTCTGCCGAAATGCCTTAATTATGATGAGAACATCATGTAATATGCACAAATACTGCTTACGTTTTCGAACTAGCTCCCCTTCGCCTCGGTTGAATACGTACGCAACCCGGTCAGCCGGCTACGCTCCAGTGATTTCGGATTACGTCATTTTGAGGGAAGCCCTGCTTTTGCGGCCGCGTTCAGGGAGAACGTAGTGCATCGAAAGGCCTCTAATAAAACCAAAACCCACCGCGGCTGACACTGTGTTTCCCCTCGTATTTTCAATATGTCCGTCAACACCCAAATTACAACTCGTGTTCTAAGTTCTGTTCGCGATGCACACATCGACTGCGTGCATGGGAGCGTCAGCGCGCAACATCCAACATGTTCTTACATGAATGATGCTAGAGGTTCAAAAACATGACATTTTTTAAAATATGCAGTGCTAATTGCAAATACAACAAAAAGAGAGACACGCGTTTAGCGATTTCTGCAGTTTTCAAACAGAGAATGTAACTATTTTTGTATGTGCTTTCTACAAAAATCTGAAGATTATATATCGACAATTGATAGTTCAACATTCGATAATATCAAGATAAAATTGAATATCAAGCAAAATGTGGTATGTCATTGATTTTTGCCCGAATTCTGCCCCATCATTTTCTTCTCCCCCCCCCCCCCCCTAGTGAAATGCAACTTAATACTACTTAAACACCACATTTCAACATAATATTTGACTTTACATATTTTGGAAGTACATACTTTTGTATTGACATTTCATTCATACATTGACAATGCATTTGGGTGTACGAAAGCTAGCAATCATCGAAATACATAGTCTATATACACTGTCTGATTCTAAAGGCAAGGAAACTGTATGATCTTCTGTCGACAGCCTTCTGAAGAGAGAATGAATGATTTTACAAGAGGTTTTTTCGCCCTCGCATAAAATGTATGAATTATACAGTAATAAAATCGGTATACGACTTATTTATGCAATCGATGTTTGCATATACCTATAGTAGCTGCGAGGGGGATATCGTATGTGGGGGCATACCTCAAATATTTAACTTTCTAGTAAATTATCAACTCTGTGTCGGACAGTCACCCAGTTCGTATCTTATTTTATCTTAACATTACAGGAGAAACTGTAGTCAGAAGACAAATTCATTAAAAAAAATTGCCAGGTCATTCACTCAAAGCTTTTCGACTGAACCACGGGCAAAAACGTCGATGAAATATTAAACCAGGGTGAGGCACACTTATAATATGTATACTTTACAGAGAGGGTTGCATTTTTATTTGCAAAAATATTAATAGAACGGCATAGAGGTAATTATTCTTCTAGAGTTATGGCTCACGGTTGATGATAAACAAAGAAATATGTGAAGGGGAGGCGATGGGTTGTTCCCCAGGAATCATTGAACGGGTCTAGGCGCCAGGCTACTAGACGGTTCAATCTGCTGGGATAACCCCCCGACTACGTGCGTATCTGTGACCATAGCAACAACACCGTCTGATCGCGAACCGCCTCGTCCCATTAGTCGTTGTTGGTATAATATAATATTTCACAGAAATGCCGTACTATTTTTTATCTAATGTTTATCATTATTTAATGAACATGGTATTTTTGCCTGGGGGAAAAAAATGGTATTTGATTCTATGATCTATCCCCGGAACCCAATTCCCACTACAAACGGTTTTTGTTTTTTGAAATTCCCCATACATATAATATTATTATTTCTTCTACTTTTAAGAGAGAAATGTTCAAAAACCAGACCTACGCATATAAAGGT
Source organism: Terebella lapidaria (assembly GCA_949152475.1). Classification (NCBI taxonomy): domain Eukaryota; kingdom Metazoa; phylum Annelida; class Polychaeta; order Terebellida; family Terebellidae; genus Terebella; species Terebella lapidaria. The sequence goes on along the minus strand of OX424566.1, from coordinate 20,286,513 downwards.
GTACTGTAGGCCTATTCATAGCGCCATGTGCCACATATTCTGAACCTGCATCCGCAAAAAACTGTGTGGCACCATATATTTTGAACCCGTCAACTGCAACCCATTGAGGAACGACTGTTACTCTCTCTCTCTCTCTCTCTCTCTCTCCACCCCCCCCCCCCCCCCTCCTCCATCGCCAATTATAATCTTCTGGGTCGTTCAAACGCAAAACTCAGGTGTTGCATTCAAAATTTCCAGTCATACATACATTACACAGTATGTATCTTAGCTGTCTGAAGTATGTACGTGCACAGAAAAAAATATTTGCTAGTGCTGTTGTTTTGGGGGGTTTTTTTCTCAGCGTTGAAAGGTTGTTCGAAACACGCACATAGGGAGGAGAGGAGGTTCAATGTCATACTGTCATACTTCAATGTCATGATGACGAATTCCAGTGCGCATTGAAAATTTCACACTGTACAGCTGATCTGAAGATAGAGACACTTTGAAAACTTTGTGATGAGTTTTAGGCTGTGCCTTGGACCCAAAACCTTCGAGCGTCTGGTTTGAAATAGTCCTAGCATATCATATCATTATTTCCTCTACTTTGAAGAGAAATGTCTGAAGACCAGACTCACGCATGTTTACAAAGGTACACCGTAGGCCTACTCATAACGTCTTGTGCCACATATTTTGAATCTGCATCTGCAGAAAAACTGTGACGCACCATATATTCAGAACCCGTTGATAACAACCCACTGAGTAACCATTGTTACCCCCCCCCCCCCCCCGTTCAATTCTATCTCAATTTTCAGCCATACATACATCACACTACGGAAGCGTATTAGGGCCACATGATTTTTTTTTCAATTCAATTTATCGACTCATTATCTCGATAAATCGAGTTAGTTATCTCGATAAATCGACTTAATATCTCGATAAATCGAGATAATATCTCGATTTACGATTTCGTGTAGGAAGGTCAAGGCCGGTGCACTGGGCCGAATTATTTGATTGGACGGGGCCGGGGGTGTGTGTGAGCTGACCTATTTGTATATTGATTGTGTATTGATCGTATAGTGCATATGTACTGTATGTAAAGTCATGTAGAGAGTCTGTGTTGTCATGGAAATGTGGTGCGCGGGAGGGACGGGCCGTCACAGTCGCTAAATATTCTACATAACACCCCTTCATTAATCCTACGCCCTCGGAGATTACCAACCCCGGACCCTACCGTCGCAAAAACTAAACATGAAAAACTAAAGAAGTGCTAAAAGGTCAAACCCCAACACTCACAAACACACGCCGCGCGACAAATGGAGAGGCACTTCATACAATAAAAAGGTATCTAACTGTCAAAATATACGTCAGCAGTCAGTCCGTCACCAGTCACTACGATGATACATATACAAACACATGCACAACAACGAGTGGTGAAATGATATGAAGGAATGTATAAACAAAACTCCTCGACATTTCATAGTGAAATGGAAACTAATTTACAGTCTATAGCTGGAAGAAAACTCCTGATTAAACTTAACTAACTACAGCATTTATGCCATGAACAGGATTAACAATGCTATTATATATACAACTATTTACATATATACATATCGTGACCAGGATTACTATTAATCTGTATCCTGAGGGGCCGACATATCCGGGCCGATTAGTCCAAGGCCGAAGTTCATTTCTGCTCCCGACCACGTTTGCTGGCGGGAGGAGGCAGGGCCGCAGGTGACGCCTGCCGCATGAGCTGGAGCTGCTCGTTCGGGGAAGCCTCGGCAGAATGGACACAATAGTGGCCAACAGGTCCCCCGGAATGGTCGGCGTGGTCGGGGTCGATGGAGCCGATGCTTCCGGTGTGGTCGGGGCCGAAGATGTCCGAAGCTGGGCGTTTTCCTGCTGAAGGCCGGCCACTCGATCCTCCAGCTGAGTGATCCGCACACGTAGCCTCAGGTTTTCCTCGGACAGGGAGTCCGGGAATGAGGGCTGGTGGCGTTCATGCAGCACCCATTCCGAAACCGACGGACAGGTCGCCATACTCCGCCTGTCTGATGTGGTGGTCCATGGCCGACATATACTCACGGCGGATCAGCCGCAAATACTGATGTGCCAGGTCGTCGGCACGGGCGGGAGCCAGGGTCGGAAGGTGCTCCTCCGGTTCCGAGGGCGGGAGCAAGGGGTCGGCATTATGAGCGGCCTGGTCGAGGCGGCCGTCCAGAAGTCGTCGTGAAAGCTGAAATAGTTTGGGAGCCGTTGGACGTCCTCGTCCGGAATGAAGTCCTGTAGGTCAGGATTCTGGTCGGGTAACGCTTGCACGCCGGGTAGGGTGCGGGTCGCCAGGCGCTCTCCATGTTGCCGAAGAAACTGAAAATCAGCAGCGAACTCTCCGGACCCGTGCAAGGGAAGCCGTTCATTCAAGTCGCGATGGAGAGACTCGAACTGGCCAGGGTCGTCTATTTTCAGTCGGGGCCGATCACCATTAGCGCCTCGGGTTGGCACGGAGCGCACGGGCTCCACTTCCTCCACTCCATCCGTCTTGAGGGTGTTGGTGGGGTGCCTGGAGCCGGTTGATGAGTCAGGGTCGAACGTTCAGGGGATCCCGTTGAAATCTCCCTAAGCATAGGCCGACAGTCCAAGTCCGGGCTTGCAGGCTTGGTAGGCTCCTGGGCAGGTGGGGTCGAGGCCAGCGTTGATTCCACGGGCTGGTGCTGGAGTGGCGGATATTCCTCTGGCGGAGGAACCAAACCCTCACGGACCGGGTAATCCGTGACGTTCGTGGCCGTGGGTCGCTCTACAATCATCCGCCGTGGGACCACGTCCGATGGTCGAGCTCTAGCCGGGGTCGAAACTGTCACAGTCGCAGCTGGCCGGGTCACCGCCGGCGACACGACAGACGCAAACGAGGCCGTAATACTGGTGGCCGAAGTCGAAACTGTCTGTGTCGTCTCTGGGACTTCCTCCGCCGTCCTCACCGTAGTCATCTGATAGGTGATTGGACCAACGAAGAAGATAGTACTGGGCCGGCGGACACGGACCAGGGTGTTCAGGGTCTCAATGTCGCTGATCAAGCAGGTGAGCCGTATCTCGTCCGCTGGGGTCGTGGCAAGGTTGTACTCGAGTCGACGGAGTACCTGCTGGACTTCCGGGGCCGAGTTGGGCGGATACTGGTCGAATAATTCTGGCGCCATGTGCCAGATGCCGAAAGTGTGCACCGTGTTCACATCCCTCCTGAAGATTGGAATGTTGGCCGGAACACGTGGGGGTCGGTAATTGGGGTTCGGCTGCATGTCGACTCTGCAGCGCAGCGCGAACCTGACGAGCATGGCGCCGGATGCTGACAGTCGTCCTTCATTGTAGAACGGGAGAGCTGCCATGTGTTGCGGGGTCGCTTGGGACAAACGCTGAAACATGTCCTCCTGGGCCACTGTCCAGAAGTGGTCGCGTGCCGGGCACATGAAAAAGCGCAGAAAGAGGAAATGGTACGCCAAGACGTGTGCGTCCAAAATCTGAGCCGTACGGAAAGGTCCCTCTCACGGCACGGTGGACCATCGATGATCTCCTGCACTTTCCTCTTCTCCTATACAAAATGGACACTCAAACTGTCCATCGCCGCGCTGGAGTGGGGCCAGGGTGAGGAGTTTTCCCTCCGACAAGATCGACGGCTCGCGAAATTACAGATATGGCCATATCCAGCACTCCGGTTCCGCTTGCCGAGTGGAATTTGGTTCCAGTCAATGGGCCGAGCTCTGTAAGGTGTTACGGGAGGTGGTACTAACTCCATGAGTTCGGACACTTGATGGCAGAAGGTCGATGTCGGGGCTGAGACTGCAGATCCTCCACTGGAACGTGACGAACTGCTGGATGTCGATCGTGTTACTGCTCCATGTTTCTTCTTGAACGACGTGTACGTCCGCTTAGAAGGAGAACGAACCGCCACTGGCCGTTTAACAGTGGAGATGGAAGCAGGTGAAATCGGGGCTGGAGCAATTGGAGCAATTGCTTGACTAACAGGGTCGAGTTGTCGGGCCGCCGCAGCCGTTTGTTGGGCCTCCTCGGCCGCCCGTCGTGACTCAATGGCGCGCAGCACAATACTTCCGCCTTCTTCCAAATGGCGGAAGCGTTAGGGGTCGATGTTGAAGACATCGTCTTGAGTCGGGCTGGAAGTTTGGCGCGCTCCCCGTTGCGCCAATTTATCCCGAGCCGTTTTGGGTCGCGCACCTGTTTCCGAGCCACTTGCCGTGTCGCTGAGGGTGGCGGAGTCAGCTTGCCCGGGTTGAGAGTCGGGGCCGGATGACGCTTCGTCGCTAGGAACGACTATTGGGTGATCAGATTCATCACCCGTGTCGACAACTTGGACGGTGATGTTCTTACCATCCATTGTTACTATGCGGGCCGATTCTCTTCAGGGTCGCCTATCTCCCGGTCGTCTCCGGGCTCGTCGGCCATGATGACAGGCCGCAACAATGCCGAATCATCCCCGATATGGAAGCTAGGCCGGTTGTAACTGAGTCCCGATTTCTTCAAAACCGACCTAGTCTAAATGCCGCACACAAGTTTTGCCGAATTTCTTCACAAAGTTCTCGTAACTTTATGAACAGACTGTTCACAATTGTCTCTTATAGCACAGGCCGACAAAGTTCTACTATTTCTGTAGTAATGATTCCCCGTGTCACACAAGGGAGCTCCTCCCACTTCAGAAACTCAAGCACGAATGACCCACTTGCCGTTAATCACTGTAGCCGCACACCAAGATGCTAAAAGTATCTTAGTTCTTAGAATTGGGCCGGGGGGCGCTCTCTATCTGTATAGAAAACGTCTTTACGCTATATACCATTGTTCCAAGCGTATATGCTGCAAGGCAGGGCCGTCGTCAGGGAAACGCGGGTGCGATCCTCCGTTGGCCTACTAGACCAGTCCATTATGACAGTAGGGGGATCCTCACACTGTCCAGATTTCCGTATGTCCGCCTGCCGTCCCCTGGATATCACACTCCAAGACATATTCTGAATATACTGTTCGACTGTTCATATTTACAGGGCTCTTTTTGCCCGATGATACACTATTGTCTTTATCATGGAAAAGTTTATGTGGGTGCTGTAAACAGCTTCAGAGTCTTTCTGCGCTCGTGCGTACCTTGTGAACTATCACAGTTAATCGTTCCTTTTCCCACAAGTTAGCTCACAATGAACTAGCGGGGTCGAATTGTTATTTCACAGACGACACACAGTTAATACAGGCTGAGATATGAATATCAATCGCTCACAGGAGCGGACATCGTTCCATTCATTTTCAGCTTGTTCACAAGACGACGGGGCCGCTAATTATTGTAGGGGTCGCAGATGTAGTGAACTGGGTCGTCACACCGTGGCGCTATGAATTTTCGTGTGATGAATTTTCTGACAGGCCGCATTTTGGTATGACTCATTAATTATCCTCTTCAGCTGGCACATGGATTGAAGCTTGACATGATATTTTTAGTCTTTGCGTAACACACGCGGAACAATGGTACATGTTATACGGGGTCGAAACACATATCACAATGCAACCAATTATTCACCAGCATCGTAATAATAATATCATACCAAATGTATATATACCGAAATTGCCTCACTGACATCTTGTACATGTTAAACATGGTTATATGCATATATGAATATTGTAATATAATATATTATTCATGAGGAATGACATGATATCATAGTCCATTGAACATGCATATTTCATCATCAATGAGATCAATCAGATAACTAGGCCGGTGTTATCTGTATCGGGCCGGTCTGCGTGCGTGGCGTCTGGGTCGACTGGGTCGAGCAGGCAGGGGCATAGCCTCACTTGTTTAAGGGTAATAGAATTCCTTGAGAAGACCCATGGGGTCGGGCGACTGTTCTGGGTCGGATTTGCTTGACGACTGTGTAGGTCGCACAGGGTCGGACTAGATGTTTGCCGCTTGGTTGTCACCTTCGTATGGTTTTAACACATCCAGATGAACAACTCGAGTGTTTCGAGGTTGGAAACCAGGGCGATACGATAATCTACCTCAGTAACACGGTCGATGATCCTCCAAGGACCGGTCCAGGGTCGAGCAAACTTATTATTCTGCGTGAGAGGCGGATTATAATACCGGACCAGTCCTCCTGTTTGAAACTGGGGTCGTGATTTTGCGTGGGCATCATAACCCATCTTTTGCTGGATTGCCGCTTTCTCAAGATGGTCTTGGGCGAAACCATGGGTGGTGCTGATGGCTTGCCGCAGGTACTCCACATACTCCGGACCACACGGAGGTAGGGGTTCGGGGTCGTGGATCGGAAACACTAGGTCGACTGGCAGATTACACTCATGTCCATACACCATCAGATGTGGGGTGCATCCCGTGGACGAGTGTACCGATGTTCTATAGGCCATTAACACATATGGTAGGTGCAAGTCCCAGTCGTTTGCACGATCACTGACAAATGCACTCAGCATGTTTAGCAATGTCCTATTGAAACGTTCGACTTGGCCGTCACTTTGAGGTCGATATGGGGTCGTACGAATTTTCTTGGCGCCCAGGAGACGCACAACATTGCGGAACAGGGACGACTCGAACTCGGTACCTTGGTCGCTATGAATAGCCTTTGGTACACCATGGTAAACTATCCACCTGTTTACCAAGATGTCGGCAACATTTTTGGCCGTATGTCGCCGTAGCGGAAAGGCATCCGTGTACTTCGAGAAATAATCCGACACGACAAGTTTGTACCGATGGCCTCTTCTCGTGACTTTGTGGGTGTCGAGAATGTCCATCGCTATCCTGACGAATGGAGCTCCTGTCGGCAACTGTGTCAGGGGCGATCTTTTTGGGGTCGGTTTACCCTTGCGGGTCACACATTGTGGGCAACGGGCACACCAGCGGGCGACGTCCAACGCCAAGCCGGGCCAGTAGAAGCGGCGCCTGACTTTCTCAATGGTACGCTGTATGCCGAGATGTCCCACAATCTTCAGCTCGTGAAGTTGGTGCAGAACTTGAGTCCTGAGTGCGACAGGAAGCACAGTTTGCACCACAGTTCGTCCAGCAGGGTCGGGTTTTGTGTTCCGTACCAGTACTTCCTCTTGTAGCACCAGGAGGTTCCAGCGGGAAACAAGTGTCTTTACCTCCTCTCCGTGGCATGCAACTTCCCTCGAGTCTGGTTTTGTGCCAGCTAGTATTCATTGCCGCACTTTTCCGACACTTGGGTCGGCTTGCTGTGCCGCGACAATGTCCTGGGTCGTATAGTCCGATAACCACTTTTGACCATCCAGTGTGGTATCCAAGGCACGGACTCGAACAACTTGGCGTGCCGATATTAGTCAGGGCGAGACCAGTGATGTTATTGATCACTGTCCAGGAGGTCTGCCCTTGTCTTAGCTGGAACAACAGTTATCCAACGAACTGGAAGTTCTCTGGAACTGGTTTCTGGGTGGGTTGGAGGCATGACGAGTCGTCCGGGACAGTCTTGGTGTTTACAACTGTGACACCATGACAGGCCGTCAGCGTTGTCGTGTAGTTTGCCGGGTCGATGCTCTATCTTGAAGTCGTATTGTTGTAGCAATAGTGTTGCACCATTTCAACTACTGCCAGTAGTTCTCTGTTCGTGGTGCAATAGTTCCATTGGGTTCGGGATAGGGTTTTGCTGGCAAACTCGATGGGGATTTCTTTCCCGTTAACCCTTTGTGGTAGTGCGCCTCCCACAGCAAAGCTGCTTGCATCCGTGTCAAGGATGAAATAGTCGTCCAGATTCTGGGTCGGGAGAGCGAGCTTGGGTGCCTTGATGAGGGCGTCACGGAGTCGTTGGAAAGCTCGTCAATGGGCCGGTCCTCAAGTGAAATGACATTCACCTCGGGTAAGAGCTGGGCTGCTCTGATGCAAGTCCAGCACGATCCACCATTTCCTGTAGGTTCGGCGGCATGTCGCCATAATGACTGGCGTTCGCCGAGGACAGTTAGGGCTCCTGTCTGGGCTTTGGCAGAGCTCCGACGACACTCTCAATCGAACTGGCAATGGCGACAGGATCGGAATGAGTTAGTGTGACGCCAGTATCTGCAGGGTTGACCACAGTCACTTTCACACAATGCTGATTCAGGGTCATCAGCGTTCGACCCATGACAAGGTCGGTGTCTCCGGAAAAGTCGTTAGGATTGCCGGCGTTGTGTGGGCTCCGAGCCCTCCAGAAGTCGGCGACCACCTCCCCTCAGGGTGTCTTCACTGGGATGTTCAGGGCGAGCACTCCAGCGCGGCCGCGCAGTGTGCTCCTGAAGGTCGTCGTTTTGTTGAGGTCGGAATAATATAAAATATAGATAGATAGATGGATAGATGGGGAGATGGATGGATGGATAGATAGATAGATAGATAGATAGAGATTATTTCAAGTGTGCACTGTAGCAAATAATTTCATATAACAATACAATACGATAATACATGGCTGCTGCACATTCATGGAAGCCACGGGAGACAATTGTCTGTAACACGCGAGTGCCGTGACTTCCATACAGATAAATTATAGCACATAATACATATTACACAGACATGAACAATGTCAATGAAATCAATGACGGATAACTTATATGTAAGTCCCTAGTATAAATATACAGAGGACATGGTAGATAAGGGATGATGAAGGACCAAGCTCTGGTTGGAATAGTAGTTACAGAGTGATATTTGGGTGTTTCAATGCAACTAGGTAAAATTGTAATGTGCTCCAGGGTTAATACACTGTCAAGAGGTGGTTGAGAAACCTCCCAGCATGACTAAGTTCAACTTCAAGCTACTGATGCGAGATCATGAAACAGCTGAGATTCAGAGAGTGTATACAGCATTTAAAATTTGAAAAAGTACATGATGGGCATATAAAACAGTGACACATTATACGGCTAAAATGTACTACCAGTTAACACTGGTTAATATGAGCTCAGGAGGTGGTTCGAAAGTTTTCTTTTGAGGATGGCTTTCGACAAGGACGTCCTGATACGTTCATCAAGTGTTAGCCAATAGCAAGGGCATGAATATAGAAGGCTCCTTTTCATAATGTCATAATTTACCCGCGGCGGCTGGGGGTCAGTACTGTGACGTGTATTGTGTCCATGAGTACTACCATGCACCTCAAAAATGTTTAACAATGCATCAGGTAGTTCGTGCAATGAAAGACGTACATGCAGAAAATACCCATATTCAATTTATAAATATCGCTTACTTTCAACACACTTAAATGTTTAAAGAGAGGAGATGTGGAATCATTATATTTTGCACCTGTAATTGCTCGTATCGCTCGTTTTTGTATGACAAAAACTTTATTCAAATAACACTGATAAGCATCCCCCCCCCCCCCCCAGAGCAAGACACCGTATGTTAAGAATGGGTAAATCAAGCTGTAGTACAGGATTTTTTTGTGCGCCTCAAAAAGGCATCGTTTTGACATATTGATTGCAAAAAGACCAGAAGCTACCTTCTTTTTGACGTACTCGAGATGGGTTTCCCAGGTAAAATTTTGGTCCAAAAATGGGGTCCAAAAGTCTTAGACCACCATGACCACATTAAGTGTGTCATCATAATTAGCGTACAATAGAAGACCGTGTTTATTACGTGCGGACTCTAAAGCTGAATCCTCTGTTCATATTTATAGACGTGTATCTCAAATTGATACCAGAAGGTTTATTTCGGTAAAATCAACAAATTTTATTAACAAACTTAAATAAATACGGAAATGTAACATTTTATTATGTGCCACCAACTTGTCATAAATTTGTGAAACACATTAAGATAAGTGGTTGCAATGAAACTGATATTGACCAACGCACAATCACCAACCGCATTGCACCCCAATCCTGTTTTTATTCGCATACCATCATTTTTCCTAAGCAAATTTAAAAACATTCAAATTTAGTGTTTTTACCCAAAAAAATAATCAAATATTCTTATGTTGCACAATCAAACTGTCTGAATATCTGATGTTAATTGTGTTTACATACATGAGGGTGACTGAAGGAACAAATAACAGAATAACTTAGGTGAAATAAATTATATTTTAATGATAGGTTTTTAGAAAAAAAAGTGATATTTTCAGGGTGGTCTAAGACTAAAGGACCCCACTGTATAAATTCCTAGAAATTTCATGACTTGTACCTTCTCTATAATATCTCCGCCAACATATAAATCATGATGTTCCGCCGCAATATTGGTCTTCCTGGAAAACAGTATGTATTTAGTTTCGGAAGCATAGATATTTGCAAGATATTGAGGTCAATGTTCATTTGATTGTAAAAACTCGATTCATTATTCCCAGTGAGAAAAACAGTCGTGCCATCTGCAAACAAATTACGTTACTATGATGTAATGATCGGGTGTATCATTTGCATATAAAATAAACAAAAACGGACTTAGCACTGACCCCTGTGGAACGCCAAATTCCATGGAGCGAGGGATAGAACAGGTGTTCTTATAAAGGACATACTGCCGTCTATCATATAAGTAGCTCCTGAACCACTCCAAGGCAAGACCGCGAATACCATAGTATTGGAGCTTAGCCAATAGAAGGTTATCGTTAATAGTGTCAAATGCCTTGGAGAGGTCCAGAAACACCGCAATGCACTTTTCACCTTTATCAAGGGCGGGCAATACATTGGCCGTGAAGTCCACAAGGGCGTCGATTGTAGATCGTTTCGGTGTGAAGCCATATTGCCCTTCATATAAGATTGAATTTCGCGTGACAAATGAATAGAGGCGTTTGTGGACTGCTTTCTCGACGATTTTAAATATGTGAAGGCCGCAGTGAATTGCTCGGAGCTCCGAATGTACTGGGTGAGATTGCCCTCCTTGAAGGTCGCACGCCATTGAGCCGTTTTAGCCATTGCTAACGTTTGGGGCTCAGACGTGAGTCTCTGGGCGTGGGCGTGTTAGTGCTCACCACAGTCGGCGTGGTCGTGACGGGGGCAGCCGGTGTCGTGGCAGCCGGAGCAACTGGGGTCGTAGTGATCGGAGCTGTCGGAGTCGTGTTAGCGGGGGCGACAGGCGCGGTCGTAACAGAGACGGCGAGCGAGGCGGCGGGTGGTACCAGAGCGTAGCCGGGGTCGTGTGATGCTTGCATGACAGGGGCCATTTGGCTGTATTGTGGCGACACTCATGGTACTCCGATTGAGGATGGGATTACCGCCGGTGGAGGACATCGGTATACCGATCCGTCTGGAGCCACACTATGGTACACTTCTCCATTTTGAGCACCGTGATAGCCGGTGAAAATCAACGCGACCAAGAAATCAATGACAAAATCTGCCTCCTATGCATTTCTAGGTTCCGAGGGGACTTGTACAAAACTTTGTGATGAGTTTTAGGCTGTGCCTCGCACCCAGAACCGCCGAACGTCTGGTGTAAATATTCCTAGCCGATATGTCCTGGAACTTCTGTCCCGTTCGGTGCACAAGGATTATATCAGTCTGCTTTGCCGAGAAACTGCGACGGGAGGTGTCAGACCAACCAAAAGCAAGTATAACATGTTCCAGCTTGAGGTCCCATTCGACTTCCTGAGTCAGATCATCGAAATTTCCGGCCGAGACGGAAACAGTCCAGAGATGGTGCAGGCTAGATCACGTCACATACATGCGGTGCTTCTTGGGTCGTGTTTGCACAGATAAATACGCCCAGTACCATTTGAACTTGAAATTACCGTTTTATCGGGTTCTCGAGCAACAGGAGTCATTTGATATCCTGAGATATGGATACCGGTGAAACCAGAGTCGGAGCCTTGGACAAGATGATCTGGAGTCTTGATGTATTCGAGCCGGAGCCTACAAAATCGAAGGTAAGGATTCACATGAAATGAGCTCCCTTGTCTGGCAATGTTACTGACTTCCTGATCCGGACTGACCATGGGAGCTTGAACTGGCTGGTGAACTTGAAGGAACTCCCGAGTAGAAATGACCAGGTGAATAGATATTTAATACTACTCGTCCACTTAAAACATACCATTTAATCCGTCTCGCACCTTTTTGATTCTTATTGAATATAGAGGAAAGCGCAGAATATGATACTTGGGCCTTTCCGGTTGTCGCGCAGTGTTCATGAGCAGCAAACTAAAGACTTAGACCACCCTGCAAATATCACCCTTTATAAAGTTTATTGCTAAAATATAATATTATTCATCTAAGTTTTCTGTTATTTGCTCTTTCAGTTTCTTTCATCTTTGTATGCACAAATAACATTAGAAATTCAGAAATTGTGCAACATCAGATTATTTTATTAGTATTGGGCGAAAAACACTGAATTAATTTGGATGGGAAACATAATAGAGTGCGAATAATAACATGACAATGGTGCAATATGGTTAGTGGTTGTGTATTGGTCAACATCAGTTTCATTGCAACCAGTTATCGTAATGTGTTTCACCATTGTAGCACGAGTGGATGATATATAAAGAATATAGTACATTTCTATATTTATTTAAGTTTGTTGGTACAATTTGTCGATTTCACCAGAATAAACCTTCTGGTGTGATTTTGAGATACTTGTCCATAAAGTAAAGACAGGGGCTTCAGTATTATAGACCGCCCGTATCTTCTTTTGCACGACTTTTATGATGTGCATGTTTCTCAGTCTTAGACTTTCGGACCCCTCTGTATATCTGGGTTCTGTTATTATGGGTGTTGTAACAAAATCCCACAGGCATCGTCCTCACGTAATATCGTCAGTGTTTGGCTAAGTATGCAATCGGCCTGTCTCATGATTTAGAGACAAAAAAAATGAAATGAGTCTTGATCGTTGTTCTGAAATTCAATGAAATCATTATTTGACAATATTTAACTTTTATTACATAATTTGGACAGTCCAATATGTATTCATCTTGTGTCGTTTTTTCGCACTGACCAGAATTCTTTTATATGATGTGCTGACAAACGTTTTTGTAGAAATACTCGTACAATAATCCAAGCATACAGCCTACACCGGGTTTTATTTTGCCATTGGTCGTTTCTGGACCCCTCGTAAGCTCGGAATCCGTGAAACGACTGCTCGGTTAATATTCAACATAATTCTATCGTATGCAGAACAATGTGGGATATTTTGTGAAGTTTTTGAAACTTGATTGAAATTGCATATTGATATCATAACCAAATACTAATCTATGTCATGGTTATAGCAACGAATTCTGGAGAGTGCAAAAAAAGTTGCGAAACTGCAATTGGCACATCAACATGACCGGACGCGATAAATATAAGAAAGACAAATCATGCTCATTGATCATGTTTCTGTGAAATCATAACATTGACATGTCAGGCGACTGATTGGCTACAGTCAGATAATTAGTTGATCTTCAAGATTGAAGCAATGACGAACGTGAATACGATCGAAATAAATGGATGAGAAATTTTGTTGATGATGCGTCAATTGTGCGTTCCTGATGCGACAATTAATAATTCGGTTTCTCAAGCCATACGCCAAAATATATGCTTACTGTGATGACCATTATAATATTGTCGTGCCATGCGGTTTTGCGATATGGCCGAACGGTGGGCCGCAAAGCACACCAAGTTCAAGGGGAAAATACACGAAGGTAACTCACGCTTGTCAGTCGCCGTGCAGTTTCCCTCACACACACCGCGTTGTCAAGTTAGCAGTATACTCTGATTTTTCTAACCCGTTTACACTGTTTTTTGCTGATATTTTTGCGATGCTAAATCGTATCGTGTTATAACTTGGCACAGCTTACCTTGAGACCAAACGGCAATTTTCTGCAAAGTTTCAGACTTCTACACATGAAACTGATAAAGTTAGTAATCTACTGCAATGATAAATTCCTCCTGAAAACTTTTCGTCTGCATGTCAACAGACATTGTTTATTTTGAGTGCGTGACGGAAGAGTCTATTTAGATGATTTACGCAGGGAGCGCGGGTTAGGAATGGGACCGTCCCAGCATGTAATTGATACAGCTACTGCAGCGCACGCCCCCATAGTACCAGAGAAGATCTTCTCTGATAGTACCTAGCTTGAACTTGTCCATTTGAATTACGTATTGAACAGGGCAATATGGCAGCGCCCTACAGCAGTGAAAATCCTCGCTTAAATCGAAATTTTTTGTTTTGAAAGAAACATGTAGCGCTTCGGAAGCCAGGTTTGTGAAAATATATTGCCGTTTGCATCATAGACATGTAATACTCAGTTAAATAGATCGCTTGAAGTAATTTGACTAAAACAAAGGCAAAAAACGGTGTTAACGAGTTAGAAAAATCAGAGTTTAGCAGGCAGCTAGTAGACTGCCCGTGGATTTCTCTGTAGTATCTACCGGTGATGAATAGACGCCCCGAACATTTATTGCAAGATGACCACTCCTATCTTGACCGGCGTGTTCACCGACGTGGAGACAAGTCGCACAGGCCGGTTTACTGAGGCGTGAACAATATATTAATTAAGTCACTCGGGCACATCTCGGGAATCTTCGTTATAGCCGAACCCGGCCGAATCAAGGTTCGTCAGTTTCCGGACTATTCCGTGATGACTGGTTGTACTTCTTGACTACACACCGACATCATGAATAATAGATATTTTTACGATCAAAATCTACAACAATATCATAACATTATTCTCCTTTCACACACAAACATTCACATTGCTGGCAGTGGTTTACGAGACGATTTGTTACGTCGTGTACTTGGACACATCAAGAAAATATCGCTGCGAGTGAAAGAACTGAACGAGAACTCGTGTGTGCTGGTGTATCGGCCGATACATTTCCCAGTCCAATCATCGTATATTTTGCTATATTTTGCAAAAGATTTTTTGCTGGTTTCAAACTTGAAAGTACATCTCAAGATAGTCGGGAATATATAGGAAATATGCACAAGATACTTAGAAAACTGCCGTTAATCGTGAATGAAAACAGTGGATGCCGGGTGCCACAGTCTAGACAAATACCAATGACGTCATGAGACTGTGTGTTAAACTCGCTCGCAAGACGGGCCGCTTTGAGGGAAAAAATGATTGACTGGCCCGGGTTTGAATCTTGATTTGGCAACTCAATTTAGGCACATAATGCACATTTTCAGACCCAAATTTGTACGATTTTTCATTCTATAGATAAAACAAAGGTACTGCAGAACAAGAAAATGCAGCAAACTGCGGAAGACGACATTAGAGCTTGAACACATCATCAGCACCACGACAGCTGCATATATCTTACACAACTTTAACCCCCCCTCCCTCCCCCCCCCCCCCCCCCCCCAAAAAAAAGCCATAATTTCATCCCCTATGTGATTCCAATTCATTTCCGAATACTAGGATGGAAAACATGGCCTACTTCATTCATATTACTAATAAGTAACATTTATTTTAAAATCGATCAATGGAACAGATACGCCTGCTAAAATGATATGTTACCTTATTAAAATATCCTCAAAACATTGGAAACTATGAGGAATATCTGCATCTGATATCATCAGATATAGCCTAACACATGCCTTTACTGGGCAAATTAAAAATACCAGTTAATGTAGTAATTTTAGCGACTGTAACTCCCGTCCCTCCCGCGCATACATATTTCCACAACAAACATTCATTCTACATGACTTACATACAGGACAAGTACACACTATACGATCACAAGCATAAACTCCATGTAGCCATGGTTACACACACAGGTCAATCCACGTGCACTTGCGGCCCCATTCACTCAGTACATCGACCCAGTAGTTTCGGCCTTGACCTTTACAAGCACCTACTTCTAAACATAGAACATGACATGCATAACACCCACATCACGTGCACAGATACAGACCATAGTAGTCAAGGCACGCACCGGGGAATTCCACTTTCCCGGTGAGATCAGCATACATTCAGCCAATGACACAACACCGCATGCATTTGGCGGGAAAATCTACAACACATTTTGCCGGCCCCGCCATTCTCAGGGAGTTGAGAAGATGTCTGCGACGAGCATGGACGCAGTGTGATTTTGTTAAAGAATTAGCCGTGCTCGTATAGAAGGAATATATATATATCTGTGGATTATAGAAACTGTAATATAATTGTGTATACAGGACTGGACTATATTGCTTATATTGGGATATATCTTATCGACCGGGTGATCACCAGGACATAGGTGAGATTGCGGCCTTTGTTGTGAACGTTTGAGCCATTGGACATTGTCGCCTGAATAAATTATTGAACTGCTACTGCCGGCCTTGTGATTTGCACAACGATCACAGACATTTGGCTTAATATCGGCCAGCGAACGATATTCTTCACATTAAGAATAAAAAGACTTCGCAATCCAGCACAGAACACCAGCTTAAATGTCATGTTATAAAATACGTCAAATTATGGTAAATGTAGCCATGGCATCGCAGACGAATCGCTGTGTTTACTTCATAACACCAATCATGTCCACACACAGATGCCCACATGCACGTATGCATGCACGAATTGCTGAACAGAAATTGTGGTCCAAAATACGCGTGATTGTGGTCAAATTTGCTTTGCATTCTGGGCACGTCAATATCCATCGACTCCGCCATTTTGGGACGTTTTTAGATAATTTGAACATGTACGTAATTTTCTCAAACCTAGCACATCGATTCATGCCTGATATATCTGTGGAATAGTCAAAGTTTCCCATCAATTCGAGAGGTTTTATGTCAAGGACGAAGAAAATCCTCATTTGAAGTAGGTATCTAAACGTTTACATGCCAAAACGTGCGTCGATAGGTTGACATGAAACCTCCATAAAAAAAAGTCAGCACATAGACATGTAGAGGGTTGGGGGCTTCGCCCCCAACGCTCTAATGTCAATAAATACATTTTTCAATTCTAAAAGTGATTATAACTTTAAGCCATGTGTCAATGTGAAAAAAATCACGATGAAAAGTGTAACCTGGAGCAAAACATATGACACTGAGGGTTAAAGTTATGTGTCTGTGGTATTAACAGGGCTATCATTAGGCCTATCACTCGTCGAATTTGACCGTTAATAACATTGATTTTGTAAATATCATTCATGAATTGCTCCTAATATATGGATTTGTCTGTATCGAAATCCATTCGTCAGTAGGCCTATTCATATGTAACGTGAGACCAAAGAATTCAGTGATCCCCAGAAATCCCCCCAAAGGGGCCAAAAACACGCTGACTGGTGATTTTTAATTCCAATGACATTTAATGGTCTGATATACAAGATTTATCGTAGGAATAGCATATAGCTGTCTGTATTTCCAATGAAACATATGTGAATATAAAACAGCTTTATAACTACCCTTCCCGACGTGTATAGAACGTGATTGGTTTCACATATTAATATAAGCATGATTGGTTTCACATATCAAATTCTCCCTAAATTGAATTCGAATTAGAACGAACTACTCAAATCTCGACGGTAACACACGTTCTTGCCAAAAACATGTGTGAAGCGAACACTGGACCATTGAGCAACTGACACCCGATGAATCAGAATCCTTGCATACGTCACACACGGATATTGTAATACAATGAACAGTAATAGTGGTTAGTTAGGCAAATATAAACACTATAAATTGGTTTATAATTTTGTTGGGCCTCAATCTCTGTCGAATGTCGACTGAAAAACGCTCTTGCGGGGATTAGTTTGTTTTAAGCCGCACGCATCACTAAATAAATAAAAGTCCTGAGAAGGACTATGGAGAAGCTGATACAGGGAAGGAAAACCCTTGGAGAGAAAACAGAAGAAGATATAAAGCAGGAGGTATTTCTGTCCCGGGCAGGGAGCCGTCTTACACAAATAAATCCTGAACTTCAATTAATGCCGTCCAGCAGATCTTTGAACAGCAACTATAGTGGGGTGCCCAGAACCCCAGTCATTTCAAATTCATGTAAAAGTTTGATTTTTAATACATTCTTGAAGATTCTTGAAGATTAGTGCCTATAGAACAATTTTGGTCCGAGTGGCAATCTGGCAAACCAAATTTCGGCTGTTTGGGGTCCCTGGGGCCATCCCTACCCCCAACAGGCAAGGCAAAACATTAAAATTACACTAGCGAATGCAGATGCAGCAGTACCAGATTAACTGACCGATGAGATGAGTGGCGACGGGTGTGATGAGACTCTTGCCATGAAAATCCAGAGGGAACAAGTACATATTGGTGATCGGGAAATATTTCGCCTAGTGGACAGGAGCGCATCCCATCCCGAACCAAGAGGTAAAGATAGTTACTGTCGCGGATGTGTTTACTCTTATCCAGGTATGGAGTACCAATCAAACTTTATACCGAGCAGGGTCCAAACTTTGAATCAACAATGATGACAGAAGTCTATGTCTGGTTGGACGGGGAGATCGAACTAAATGGGACCGAATAGTACTCTTAGTCCTGACAACGTAAAGGGCCATACCCCAAAGTCACATGGTGATTTTGGTCAGAAATTTGACCACCTGGACCAAACACCTCCATCGATAATCGGCGTAGGAGCTGGGCGGTTCCGACGAGTCCTGTTCCGACTTGTTACCCACCATCCAAAGTGCTGGAAGAGGAGAGAAAGAAAACATTATTACCTCTATGAGGGATCTTTTGTGGCCTGGAATTTCGTAACTTGAGCTCTGTAACTACAGTTCTGTAATTTGACCTCAGACGACCTGGAATGGTGAACCGCAAGGGCTTGTGTAACCTAAAATGTGTAAATTGACCTATATGTAACCAATACTCTTAGCGTATAGGCTGTCATGTACGCTGGATCTGTTGGTGACTTGAAAGTTGGAACTTGACCTCAAGTCTCAGTCATGTCTGACCTAAAATGTGTAAGTTCGCCGCTGCAGAATAAACTCTTAGATAGAGCTTAGGATCATAATATTAGCGTATTATGGGAAGTCATACCTTGAACTCGACAAATGATCATATTGAGTGGCGATTCACGAGGTCCTATATCAACCAAAATATCTGAATTGGTATCAGGAGCCAAAAGGCCTTGAAATGAGTTTAGTCTAAAGTTGTTTGCCACATACAGTGGATCCTGTGTTTTAGACCCTCCAAGGGACCCCAAAATGACAGGTGGTATCCCATGGCAGGCTCACTCACAGGATAGCGGTCTCTCAAACCAGGGTGGTCCCTCACGACAAGTAGTCTTTAACACAGGATTTTAGTAGGATTTCCAAGTGTCGGTGATGGAGACGGCGTGGAACTTTCATGTGGAATCTAGTGCGTCATCAGTCATACATGACACGTAAATATTATACTTCTTAAAAATGAATTCCATAATAAGCAACAAAGAGCAGCCGGTTGATGATGCCCCAAGTATCACCAGACGTGCCCCAAAAAATGTTATTCTGTTGAAAAACACTGGTATCATTTGATTACCACCTTAATATTGATTGTCACATTCATCTCACAGTGGTTTAGCCATATTCCCATCAGCAGTTCGCTCTATTTTGGGGTGCATCATTTCTAAAAGCGCTGGTGGTCATTTTGAGAATCAAGACGGCATGAATTGTGAACGTATGGCGTGTCTCCCGGTTCCATATGAAGAAAAAATCTCAAAGAATGATAATTTTCAATGTTTTTCTACTATAACCTTATTAGTTTTCACCTAGGCTCCTGTAATATAGGAATGTGATATGCTTATTTGGAAAACCTTCAAGGATGGTCATGTTCAAAGTGTCAAGGTCTCACGAAGTCGAAAAGGAGAAGCAGCCATAATTTTCAACAAAGTTCAACAGAGATCAAAAATTCATTTTTTCTATGATGTCATTAATGCTTTCAGGTTCCCGGATGTGGACGTGATGTGTCCCTTTCTATTAGACCCGTGGGCACTGCCTGACGACTCCTGGGTGTTCCTGTCCATAGAAACCGATTCAGCGGTACCGCCCACTTCACCGCAAACTCAAGATCGAACAGGCATTCAAGCGGAGAGGGACTAGAACATTTACCGTCTGTCTCTGGGCACCTCTACACACCAGCACCTCGGCATGGTTGATTGAATGGGTGGAAGCCAACTTGATGTTCGGTGCTGATTTAATCTACGTGTACGAGTTGAATTTCGAGAGCGCCGACACGCGGCGAATTCTCCACTACTATCGCGACTTAGGTGTGGTGAAGATCCTCCCTTGGCACAAACCCAGCGACGTCAGGGGCAAGAGGATTGACCATGACAACTTCCAGCTGACGATGATTGGCGACTGCCAGCATAGGAACATGAATCAGACAAAGTACGTCGCTGGATTTGACTTGGACGAGCTTATAGTACCACGTGGCCCGTCCAGAACTTGGAGCGACATGATCAAGCATTCAGGTTGTCCTGGCAACCCTTCCTTCTCTGCCAGCCATATGCTCTTTGAATACAATAAGTTGAGCCGTATTGATGACACCTGTGCAAAGCAATTGGCTTGTAGGGACGCTACCCTTTCCAGTGATGGATGTGGGGATGTCTCCAGGCAGTTTTTACGAAGTGCCTGCACTACTGAGCGATTGCAGGTCGTTCTAACTTACCCCACGCGTACCAAGTACTTCGCTTCGCCCGAGGTTCCAGAGAGGTTTCACATCCACAAGCCAGGCGTATTTGCGAATATCTGTAGAACAAATTACACGGTCGGTGCTCTGCACCACTTTCGGAAGAGTAAAGTCGGAGGCTTCAAGCGAAATACCACAATTGTCGTGATTGATACAACCATGCACTTATATCGAGAGAAGTTGTCACAGCGATTTCAAATCACATTCAGGAACCTGAGAAATTCAATTACCAACGACTGAGCAACGGACTAGGCCTATCATGAGCAGCGTTTTAACCATATTGAATATATTGAGAATTCATTTATTGGTGAGTAATGACATAATTTGCCTATTTAATAATAACTATGTCCCTTACGAATATATCAACATTCATATTTCACAAAGAACCATACCTAGATCGATACTGCCACATAGACAATGAATATGTTGTGTTTCTATCTAGACAACATGCTACTTTATTATTTTTTATTACATGTAGATACTATATAATATATCAGTTTGACGAGATAATCCAGTCGTTTATTAGCTTACTCACGTGGAAGTACTGAGTTTCAGTAAGAACAACCAATAGCAACAGAAACGCCCATGACACAAATACATTTTATGCATTTCTGATATCAACTAAATGAAATATTTGAACTAGTATTGGTATTGGTGAACATACGCATTACGATTACATCATGATGCATACCAATTATATCAACTAATATCAATTGAGATATTTGAAACCATTCGTCTCCACATAAGCATTACCGGTTGCATTATGACGCATGTACTACAATTACCAAACTACTTCAAATATTTGAAATCGTGTAGTCGAATAAACGTTCAATAAACGAGTTACTGAGTCAAACATTTATTTTTCAGCCATTTTCGTTCTTGTGGCCGGAAGAAATGTTTTGGGATAGGGATAAGAAAGTTTGTGTGATTTATGTTTACCTGCCTTATACTTTGGCCTTTCACTGTCCCCGCCGGGTGCAGTGGGGCAGAATCAAACAAACTTTGGCCCATAATTAATATTTTGTTTTTCTATTTAGGATATTAACATATGTTTTATGGTCCTCAAAAGAATACACTGCATAATGAAGTCGACAGGGAAAACATTTCCTCAAGGGAAATATATGGCATAAATATTTGCAAGGGAAAGCCTTGTGGGGGAAATAGTTTCCCAGTCGATTACATTATTTAATATATTATTCTGGGGACCAAAAAGAATATTTCAATATCCCAAATATAAAATAAAATTATGTCATGTATGGGCCACCACACAATAATTTATACACTATTCATGATTAACCCCGGTAGGAAAAATAATATAATATCGTTGACGGGGTTAACTATTTTCCCTGAGAGGGAAACGTGTTTTCCTCGCGGACCCTGCGTGCAGAGGAAATAGTTCTCCTCCCAAGGATAACATTCTCTTGCAGGGAAAACGTTCGCCTCGCGATGGAAAAAGTTCTCTTCTTGAGGAATCGTTTTCCTCGTAGGCGAATCCGCATGATATCCGAACACTGAATCACTTGCTAGGCTATTGAATATCACAGATCCGAATCGTTGCACTAGCATTCCCATTTTAAAATGCGTCCAGGGAAACACTATTGCAGAACGTCTCCCAAAACATACTCATGACCGTGCTGTACCAAGTCCTTTTCATGTGAATACCATCCTGGCTCCAGAAACCAACAGGTTTAGATATATCCAGTAGGTCGAAAAACCCATAGTGATTCATGCTTGGGTCCAAGAATTCATTCGAAAGAATTTTAAACATAGCTTTGTTCATGTTGTCAATTTTTTCAGTTGCTAGCATTTTTTCGAAAGTCTTGTTTACCCACTCAGTTCCTGTCCTGGCCTTTTCGAACTCTGCAAAAGCCGGTATATAGACGAATTTCGTCCTCTTCGGGAAGTAATGTTTCGCCAGAGACTTGAAATATTCTATATCGATGGCTAGCCTATCCAGTGATAAGTGTTTCGCGTGGTTGAACGGTAGTAGAACTATGAAGATATCCGGATACCTGCCCTTTAGGAAGTAACGAAACGTGAACTCCTGTGTAGTTGGTGCCCACAACTTGCCAAGTTGACTTGCCACGAATTTCGGCATGTGAATCCTCATGGAGTCGTCGACCACCATCGTCAGGGGAATGTGTTCAACGTTCACGGTGTACGTTGGGTTTTCAGTACCGATGGTGCACCTCATTCTGGTGCCTTTGCACGTGCCGCAGAGCCGATAGTGGACATCCAAATATTTCGTCCAAGTCTCATTGGTTCTGTTCGATAAGAAGTAGCTCACCTTGGGCATAAACTTGTCGGCCATCGGTTCATTTAGCGTCATTTTACACTTGGGCAGAAATCCTTGCAATTCGTTGAAGTTCTTTTGACCGTTTGAATCTCCAATGGTCATAATCGACCGGACTTTGGCGTCTAGAAGACATTCACTGACCTTTGTAGCAGGTATCCTTGGGTATTTAAACTTGCAGAACGATGGTTGGAAGTACGGTGGCTCACTTTTCAAGAACCACTCGCCCCCTTTCACAAAGGTGCGGTGCTTTGAGAAGTAGCTTCTTAGCAGCTGAAAAGTACACGGGTCGGTGCTCTCTTCTTTGAAATCCACATGCGAGGGGGTGATATTGCTTGACCTGTTGAATATTGGCGATTCCCTAATTTCCAGGCGGTGTGGAATATGCTTGACCCCCCCAGTGGACATCACGATAAACACCAGAGCTGTGCTCAGTACAAGGATCACGAGGTTGGGTCTTTTTCGCAGCCATCCTGTCGGCGGTAAAATCGCACCCATCGTCCTGTAAATATAAATCAAATAACACGTACAATAATCGTGAAACCGTTGTTTTTCATCTTCATTCATTTCAATGGAAATTATTATATGGAAATAAAAGAGCTCATTAAATGCGAGCTTAGATCCCAATCCATGATCTGTTTGAATGCATCGAATGGGTCATGTTATGCGGTTACGGGTAGTGGTAGCCTGGTAGCAAATTGGTTGATACGCGTTAGAGGCCCGGTGTCCACTCAATAACCCATTGCACCATTTTCGCCCTTTGTTTTTTCCACCAACATGGCCTTGTCTTGCTCAATTCGCTGATCGTCCAGAGGACTCAAGTTGGGTTCATAGCTCCTCAATACTACTCATATAACGATAATCTGGCCCAAGAATCATACACTGCGCCTTCCTCTTTATCCAATAAGGATCAAAAAGGTGACAGACGGATTAAATGGCATTCATTTAGTGGACGAGTAGTATTAAGACGCAGTGTATGATACTTGGGCCGATAATGTTAATTGAGTTGGTGTTCTTGCACTTTAAGCCTTATTGAAAGTAGAAGACCTAGTTCTATAACGAAGTTGTTCCCGATGTGAGCAGGTAAGTCAGTTTTGTCGAGTTGCTGAGATGAGTGGCGAAAATGATTTCAATGGCTCTTTGAGCCATGTCAAGGCCAAGTTGGTGAGAAAAAAAATGGGCGAAAATCCCGAGCTTCGCAATGGTGCAATGGGTGTATTGGGTGGCTGACCGCTCCTTCTTTAAGGAAATATTGGATAAGGTACGAGGCGTAGGTCTTTGGCAATAATAAGAACCGAGACGCGAAGCTTCGAGGTTTTTATTGTTGCCAAAGACCATACGCCGAGTACCTTATCCTATTTAATGCACCTCCCCCCAACCCATCCCCCCCAAAACCACTGACACAGGACAGAGCCCGCCCGGACCATATTGGAGGGGAATCTAGGTTTTACCAAAGTGGCAATGTAAATCACACATCTGCAAATAGTCACACTTGAATAAATACAACTCCGAACGCTCAGTATTCGACTCCCAACCTCCCACTCAGAACACAGTATAAGTCGCACGCCACTGGCTACCGTTTCGCATGGTTGACTTTGCATGACCAAGGCATCTGGCCTCATGTCGCCGTCACAATTTTGAAAGTGAGTAATGCTTGTCCCGCGATTTGCTAAACTTTACTCCCAAATACTCTCAAGTGGAACCAATAGCAGGTGACGACTGCCTGGATTCAATATATTTATAGTTGATTCGCCGTGTGCGTTTGAGTTGTTTTCTTCCCCAAAGTTGTTTGTGAGTATACTCGAATGAGGCAGTATAAAGGGAAACGCGACAACAGATACGCTCTCTCTTTTGTCACAGAAAACTCCGTGATAACTTTCGCGTGATGTACATGCACGAGCGTAGCATTTGGATACTAAACCTGGATCGCAAAGCATTGTGATGCATGGGATTTCTAAAGTATCGGCTATAGTTGCAATACAGACCGCGTAAAATTACAAAAAACGTCACCCATTTGGAATACCTAAATTACGTTGTCAACAGATATCGGCAAGAAACCAGTAAACAGGTGAGTAATTTTCACAAAACCTATTTCTTTTCATTCGAACAAAATTAGGATTCTGTTCCTTTTTGCACTGACATATACAGGTGCTCAAAGTCCAGAAGAAAACTGACTTTGATATCCTCCATTGCTCAATTCCTTTGGAAATAAAGAAGACGATTTATTACAGATTCCTGGGTGAATCCACAGAACTACGGCTGAAAAGATAAGATCCTGGGCCTCGATTTACGATCTATTATACTACGATACGTGTTTTTGCAATGTTGTGCATTTGGCGTACGGACGATGGACACGTTCTGTTCAAAATTGTGAATACACTATATATACAATATGATGCATATAAAATTGTCCAACTTGTATACTGTTCTGTTGATGCTCATATATTCCATTTATATTTGCAGAAAATGTGCAAAATGCTTCTGGATGTGGTCTGGATGACTTCTCCATAGTTGTGCATATCTGGAATATATCGGAAATTTCAAAATATCCGGAATATACAGGATACTTTTCACTGGATGTATGCAGGGAATATCCCAGGAATATCAAAATATCAGGAACATGTATACAGGATACCTTTTTCACTGGATGTCAGTACGGCTGGCGGATTATATCATGAGCCAATTCAAAATAGAAAAAAAATCAATTTAAGTGTTCTTGCCAAAATAAACCAGAATATACCAACTCGAACGTGTTTTGTTTCATATCAAGAGGCAATAGAAGCATGAACCATATGCTGCATTTCTTTACCACATTAAGACCACTACGTTAGATAAAGACCTCCTCGGTTAATAAAGACCTCATCAGAGGTCCTTATTAAATATAGTGGACCTCGGGAAACAATGCAAAGGTGCATTAAGTAAGAAGAACTCGTGCCTACTCCCTCATTGAGCAAGTATTTTTAACTATTGTATTTTTATGCTACATAAGATTCTTCCTACTCCTATTAAATTTTGCTGGGTTTTTTTAGTTAATTATTCGCACCTTATTTGAGAGTTTGGACCTCATAATTGTATACCGACGACCGGGAACTTTTGACTCTGGTAAATTTCAGGTGTAATAATCCTTCTAATTTCAGTAAATTTCCTGGGTAAAATTCCATTTAGGTTCGGGTTGTTCGTTTTCTTATCGTGTATATAAATCAAATATTTTGATTAATTATTAGTATCATAATTAACACACACTATGAAACAGGTCTCAATCTCGGGTTTAATGTTTCTTCAGTCGCATTATGATTATGTCAAAGTTCTTCTTGTAGCATATATATGCAGTGTTCTATTGGTTGCATTATGATCATATCTCACCTACTCCGTGACGAATCATGCATGCTGTGACAAGGTGTGCTTTTGTTACATGTATACTAGTACATGATAGTTTTGTACAAAAGTACCTCGTATGTATCTATGGGGCTTGTTACAACTACCATGCGACGACAATTTCATGGATGCCAATGAAAATTACATGTATGTCTCTGACAGAATGTACACAGAACATGAGAGGTTCAAGTGATTTCTCCATTTCGGCATAAGCTCCCAATACCAGAATCAATATAATAGTGTCTATTACAGTACAGTGTAATTTTACAGTGTGGTTGCCCAGTACAGGTTAATTTTTTGAGTTTGGATATTAAACCCGAGATAACCCGGCTCAATTAGGTATACCATATTGAGCGTGTTCAGCAGGGTGGATGTCAAGCTGCAAAGTGGTGCAGTTTCTATATGTTGTCATGAACATCGTCATGAACGAACACATAATGGTATAAACATATAAAGACCACACATAAAATAACCAAACATATTCAAATTTACTATTTGTTATTAATGAAAGTTCACCTGCTGAATCCAGTGGGGAAACTCACATCAAATTATTTTCCTTAGCCTACATATATATCCAGGTATAGCCTTCTAAACCGCGTGGATTTAAGTTTCCGAATATTTGATCCCTAAGAAAATTCTAGGGCTACAGATATCTAAATTTAGCATTTTATTCTCGCAAAACACATAACACACGTATGTATTCCTGGTTTGTTTACCTTTTCAGTGTACCGTACCCTGCGTGTGAGCTGATGTTTACATTTACTTGTCCATGCTTATATTATGTTCATTCGATGTTGGCCATGCTTCTATGTAATGCATGTCTGCTTGGTTCCCACTGGCCCAGTCAAAAGCAAACAGACCACCTATAGAACTGTAATTTACGCAGGGATATCATGTGGTGTTTGAGAGCAATGTTCAAGCTTGACAATAAATTTAATTTTAAGGTGTATCTATACGTAGATAACCAGACTGCAGTTTTTCTCCTCTAATTTATGATGTCAAAACGAAAGTAACAAAAGTCACTCATTAGACAATCTCTCGTCCAAAACATTCAGTTAGCAAGGGATGTATACTCGGATTTTTCTAACTCGTTTACACTGTTTTTCGCTAATATTTTTGTGATGCTATATGCTATCGTTCCATAACTTGGCATACTTCACCCGGGAGGCAAACGGCAACTTTCTACTAAATTTCAGACAGCTATCGTGAAAATTGAAAAAGTTGGCAATCTACCGCTATGTTGAATTTCAGCCCAAAACGGGATCTCGAGAATCTGAGCATATTCGAGGAATTGGTCCTGTTTACATCCATCAGGATTCGAAATATTCTTGTAAATTTGAACCAGGAGATACACTGGGTGTATTCTACACAAACATGTTGATTTTGAAACATTGCTCCGCTACAAAACCGAGCAAATGCACACACTTGTGTGCGGACCCAGAAATTAAACAATAGGGCTAAATTTAACATTGGGGTAGATTACCAACTTTTTCAATTTTCGTGATAGCAGTGTTAAATTTTGTAGAAAATTGCCGTTCGACTCCCAGGTGAAGTATGCCAAGTTATAGAACGATAGCGTTTAGCATCACAAAAATATTAGCGAAAAACAGTGTAAACGAGTTAGAAAAATCCGAGTATACATGTATGTCAGCCTAC
Source organism: Terebella lapidaria (assembly GCA_949152475.1). Classification (NCBI taxonomy): domain Eukaryota; kingdom Metazoa; phylum Annelida; class Polychaeta; order Terebellida; family Terebellidae; genus Terebella; species Terebella lapidaria. The sequence goes on along the minus strand of OX424566.1, from coordinate 20,258,746 downwards.
CCACATTGATTGTACCAAAATAACAAACTATTTGATATAACCCTCGATCCAGTGTAGAAGAATATTCAGATTCATAGTTTGAATCATGCTTTCAATCATATTCCGGTACATGATACATAGCCTACGGGAAATCTCACCATGTCTCCCCAGAACAGAAACGATTTATATTTTAAACATGCCAAATTTATTTGTTGTAATTTCTACGCTAACGGGAATGTTTCCACTTACCTTATCGAGCTGTTTTTTTTACCACTAATACTGGTGTTCGATACATATTCCCATATTTACTAGTATTCCCACCTGTCGGACGTGATATTTCGTCGTCTATACACCACGTATATATGCCACGCATAGCTGCGCCTCTTGTTGCGTATAATCAACTTTGTACCGTCATAAATAAAAGAAAATTACAACTTCGATCCTTCCTCTATTTGCAAAAGAATCAATATGCGCGTACCTTTTCTCCTTGAAGACCTAAACAACAGTGAAGGCCCTGTAGAAGGGTAGTAAAATTTCAAGAATTCATTTCTGTTGTGATCATCAAGCAATATATCCTATCGCGAAAACAAAGCACTTCAAGTGCCAGAAAACGCACGTCGGTCATCCAGAGCCCCTCGGTCACTCGAGCATGGACCCTATAACAAAGAATGTATTAACAAGAGGCCGAATTCTCTTTATATTTTCCCTATGACAAGCAAGAACAATGAATAGAACATTCGCCAGCGAGGGAGTGGCACAGAAAGGAACTCCCAGCAATGAAGTCACCCTCAATTCCACGAGTGAGAAGTGTTCAGTCACGTATTTTTGTGGGAGTGTGGCCTATCATTGATATTACACTCTTTGCCTATATACTGACATGTGCCCTAAATATCACGAGCTTATAAGTGTAAAATAATTATATTCATACGCCGCTGAATAAATGCATGTGTAGGCCTACGACTTTCGTAGATGTGCAAGCGTGCATACATGGGCGGGCTGGAGTTTTGGCTAAATCTTTCACAATATCATGGACTACACCGTTCGGCAAAAGACGACAAATAAGCGCAACCATCATTTTTCACGGTACCGTAATAACTTCCGATAAACGCAGGTGCGCTTATTGATTTCATTTGCCTTCCAGACCCAGACCCTGCGTCTTTGAGAGTCGTGCGTTTATTGGAGACCCTGCGTTTATTAGAAGCTTCACGGTAACCATCCAACCCGTGGAATCCTACAATTGATCTTCAATCAGAATAACGGATTTCACGTCTCGTCCACTGTACTGTTTATCTTTTTTTTTTCCATACGAGTCATTATACTTTGTGAAAAAATCATTCGAAAACTCACAGGGAATATGGCGCCATGCGCATCAAAGCGTATATATATATGTACAACGTAACTTTAATCAGCATGATCAGCCACAAAAAAACCCTAAAATAACAAGGGGCGGCACTTCCATTCGACCACATGGTGACGAGTACAACTGAAGACCAAAATCGCCAGAAAAGGAGCGACCTGCTCACTCACTGCTCACGACGGCTCGTGGTCAGTGCGGAAATAAGGCTGAGTGCCCGCTCTTGGTAATTTAGGCTGCTCGATCGGTCATATACGAAACATGTTCTCGTTCTAACAGATATTGAGTAAATAACACAAAAGGTGCATGTTTGTTTGTCACCGGAATCATACCGTGACGGCACGTGACTTACAGGCCCTATATGCACATTTGTAACCTCAGATTTATTGGGCCTGTTATAAGCCTATATCCGGGGCCCAAGTATCATATCCTGCGCCTTCCTCTATATTCATTAAGGATTAAAAAGGGGACAGACGGATTAAATGGCATTCATTTAGTGGACAAGTGGTATTAAGGCGCAGTGTATGATACTTTGGTCGAGTGAGGTTATATATATTCTAGTAAACCTATGAGTTAGGTTATACTCATCATATGAATAAGACGTATCAACGTTGCGCGCTTCACATGGAAGTCCAACGGCTTTTTTTATTTCAATCTTTTATCCCAAATTGCGAAAGGTTGGCAAGCTACGAATGATTAGCTACTACCAGCTAAATTGTAGCTACAGTTGTTAATCATTTTTTATCTAAAAAAATTATCACAGTACATTGCGTTGCATTTCATCACATCAAAGATAGCGATCCAAAAATGAAACTTTGTTTGATTCCCAGTTGAATGCATGTAACAAAACAATTTCTAGAATTTCTCGTTTTGACAACCCTTTTTTTGCCCTGTGTATATACCCAGTGCATTGACTGAGATCACGGCCCGCCTGCTGCTGGAGATGTCAAATTTATATGATGGATGGGCATGTACGTGTTCAGAAGCAGTGGGGCGAATCGAATATCTCGTTCCGTTCAAGGTGAATTCCGTTCAAGTTATGATGCGAGTTTTCTCGACAAACCCTTCGAACAAGTTTCAGCCACCCCATCTGTCCCCACCCCATCAATTGACACGTTTCTACTATAAATCTACCAAATTGTACCTATCGACTTCAATGCACTGCGTATCAACATCTGGATTCAAATGCGTCATTCATAACTTATTATTATTCCAACCGGAGGTAGGGTCCTTTGTTTGAACGCTCCATTCTCAGTAGGGAATGGAGAGTCGTTGAGTTGTTGGATTTTAAGTCAGAGAAAAGCCTCGCAACTCTCCATTCCTTGCTTGAAATGAACCTCGACGCTTCGCGTCTCGGTCGATTCTAAGCAAGGAATGGAGAGTTACTCGTCTTTTCTCCTTTACGTAAAAACTATAGAAATGATTGATGATCATTCTTGTGTGCTTCAGATTGTCTCTGCATCGAATGTCTAGCTATTCTCTTTGCAGATGTTTGTCGTGCAAAAAAAAATATTTCTTCTAGGAAGAAATCACTTCGAATGGCTAAATTCATTACTTCCTATTCTGACTTCAATGTTTTGAAAGATGCCGCCGATCAACAATAATATCATGACCGGGTGCTGGTAATAACAGTGAATATTTGGAAACAATCATAAACGTTACACGGTCGAAGAAACGGAAATATGTGTGACCTCTCTAATATGTGTGAAATTGTACTCCTACTAGCTTGGCTAGTGGGATATCCCTTCAGCTCATCTGGTAGAGCGGATGGCTGATGTGTGAGAGGTCCCGGGTTCAAATCCCAGTCTGGCCGAGGTATTCCTCGCATGGTTACAATTGGTGGCAGCGGTGGGATGCCTTGTATTCCTTCGGGATGTGGCCCTGTTATGACTGAGGATGTCCTGAGGTTGAAGTAGGATGTCTGGTCATACTGTAAATCCAGATTATTTTGCGTCCTCCAATTTTTGCGTTTTGATCAAGTGGACTCATACGCGCCCTTTTAAGTTTGTGTTTTTACTAGAAAACAGGTGTGGTGCAATGGTATTCAACACTTTCTTTTCAATTCGCGTCCTCAATTTTTTTAGATTCGGTTCCATTAGCAAAATTAGCGAAAATAATAAAAGGACACGAATAATATAGGGATTTACAGTAGCTCCTCACCTCGGGACGAGGTTTCAAAACCCCCCGGAAATGTGTGACCTCTCTAATATGTGTGAAATTGTACTCCTACTAGCTTGGCTAGTGGGATATCCCTTCAGCTCATCTGGTAGAGCGGATGGCTGATGTGTGAGAGGTCCCGGGTTAAAATCCCAGTCTGGCCGAGGTATTCCTCGCTTGGTTACATATGCATTCTAAGTGTGCACTATTACCCGAATTAGTTACTGGTCATATTGTTCTCGATATCTAACTTATATACCTGCTAGCGGGTATATAACCAACTCGAAAAGGCCCTTGAGGCGATATCGTGCTTCCAGGCATGGACCCAGCCAATAACACTTGCAAGTTTATAAACTGTGTATGCTCAAAATAACACGTGTTTGTTCACCGAGTCAGTGCTCATCATTGCCGAAAGTTAATTCGGTTGACGTCACACACTGTGGGCCGAGGTAGAATTATCCATGTCACAACATGTCTGTGGTGTTTCTACTGAACCCATATGCATTCGCCTGTAGGTGGCAGTGCAAAACGTAAAAGGGAGAAGACGGATAAAAGTATAATTTTCAATGATCATTTTAAGAGGGATTATGACTGGAATGACCTACGATCAGTCTGAAATGTGGTCAATACAACTTGCCATGTGCGTGTGAACGCTCCACCACAAACCTATTATTTATAGCTTTGTATGGTTAAAGTTGGAATCAATTTTAAAATCAGCCAAATTTAGCATTTTTGTTTGTCACGAGAACTTGAAAGTACATCTCAATATAGTCCGAAATATATAGGAAATCAGAGGCGGATCTAGGAAATTTGATTAAGGGGGGGGGGGGGTGGGGGGGGCGCAAACAAAGTACATGCGGTCTGGGGGTTCGGGGGTCGCCATGAGAGCATTTGGGGTGGTTTCTGGAGACGTTTCTGGGACTATTGGATGCCTATTTCGTGTACTAATTAGGGACGAGTACAGGGTGCTTGGTTCCAGGTTGTGTGTGTGTGTGGGGGGGGGGGGGTGGGGGGGTGCGTCGTAAGCCCCCTTTAGTAATTGAAGTAGTATGAATGTATATCATACTAAATGAAGAGAGTAGTGCATCCAGGGGAAGATCCAGGATATATGGGAGTGGACCAATGCGAGCCCGGCAAGCACCTCGCGGCAGGTGGTCTGGGGTCCGCTGAAAGGCCCCAGAAGACAGTGCCCTTTTCATGTTCTGTAGTAGCTTCCTGGCCTCTCCTGAATATAGATTTCACACAAACTCACTAAAACCACATTTTTTAATCAAGCAATTGTTATTAAATCCAGACTAGTTATTTTTATCACCATCAATACCAAATAATTCCAATGTCAAATTTATTATATCTCAAAGCATTTGGTGAAAAAAATGCATCAGAACTAATATTATATTCCCGATAGATGTGCGCCATATCGCAATCAAGTATTTTGACATTTCTGTACCGACACTACCCCCTAAATTTTCGATATTAATTTTGTGTGGGGGGAACGGGAGGGGTGGACAAGGCCCGCTTCCGTCCCCCACTCCCTGGATCTGCCTTTGGCACTTATAGTAGCAGAAATACATGTATTTCTGATAGTAGTTACTTTTTTAATCATCAGTAGATACAGGAGAAGTAGCACCAATTTAAGAAAAATCCCTCGGCCAAATTTGGAACTTGCACGGAAATTTGATTAAGGGGGGGGGGGGTGGGGGGGGCGCAAACAAAGTACATGCGGTCTGGGGGTTCGGGGGTCGCCATGAGAGCATTTGGGGTGGTTTCTGGAGACGTTTCTGGGACTATTGGATGCCTATTTCGTGTACTAATTAGGGACGAGTACAGGGTGCTTGGTTCCAGGTTGTGTGTGTGTGGGGGGGGGGGGGGTGGGGGGGTGCGTCGTAAGCCCCCTTTAGTAATTGAAGTAGTATGAATGTATATCATACTAAATGAAGAGAGTAGTGCATCCAGGGGAAGATCCAGGATATATGGGAGTGGACCAATGCGAGCCCGGCAAGCACCTCGCGGCAGGTGGTCTGGGGTCCGCTGAAAGGCCCCAGAAGACAGTGCCCTTTTCATGTTCTGTAGTAGCTTCCTGGCCTCTCCTGAATATAGATTTCACACAAACTCACTAAAACCACATTTTTTAATCAAGCAATTGTTATTAAATCCAGACTAGTTATTTTTATCACCATCAATACCAAATAATTCCAATGTCAAATTTATTATATCTCAAAGCATTTGGTGAAAAAAATGCATCAGAACTAATATTATATTCCCGATAGATGTGCGCCATATCGCAATCAAGTATTTTGACATTTCTGTACCGACACTACCCCCTAAATTTTCGATATTAATTTTGTGTGGGGGGAACGGGAGGGGTGGACAAGGCCCGCTTCCGTCCCCCACCCCCTGGATCTGCCTTTGGCACTTATAGTAGCAGAAATACATGTATTTCTGATAGTAGTTACTTTTTTAATCATCAGTAGATACAGGAGAAGTAGCACCAATTTAAGAAAAATCCCTCGGCCAAATTTGGAACTTGCACGGAAACGGTCAATCATGCTAAATGAGAGGGTTCCAGTGGAAGAAAAAGGCAGAACCAGACCCCTTGGACACCTCCTCCCCCCAGATCCGCTCTTGTGGCCGACCATCGATGGGGATATAACGGGATATTTTATGCTTGAAACTGACTCTTGTGCTGTTGGATCAGTTGGGTTTAGGCCTGGAATTTCAGGTCCCCCCCCCCTTATCTACGCCCATGATTTATTCATATCAGCTCTTAGATGTTATATTTATATTATCTATATTAAATATCTCTCTCTCTCTCTCTCTCTCTCTCTCTCTCTCTCTCTCTTCGACAACAGATACTCAGAAAATTGCCGTTGATCGTGCATTGAAAACAGTGGATAGAGGATGATCGGCCTGCCTACATTGCCAGTTGCCACAGTATCTAGACAAATACCGATGACGTCATGAGACTGTGTGTAGAACCCGCCCGCAAGGTGGTATGCTTTGAGGAAAAAATTGCTGCGGAATAGACTGACCCGAGTTTGAATTTTGATTTGGCAACTCAATTTGGGCACGTATACTCGGATTTTTCTAACTCGTTTACACTGTTTTTCGCTAATATTTTTGTGATGCTAAACGCTATCGTTCTATAACTTGGCATTCTTCACCTGGAAGTCAAACGGCAATTTTCTCCAAAATTTCAGACAGCTATCACGAAAATTGAAAAAGTTGGCAATCTACCCCAATGTTAAATTTAGCCCTATTATTTAATTTCTGGGCCCGAACACAATTTTGTGCATTCGCTCGGTTTTGAACGGAACAATGTTTCAAAATCAACATGTTTGTGTAGAATACACCCCAGTGTATCTTCTGGTTCAAAGTTACAAGAATATTTCGAATCCTGAAGGATGTAAACAGGACCAATTCCTCGAATATGCTCAGATTCTTGAGATCCCGTTTTGGGCTGAGGTAGATTGCCAACTTTTTCAATTTTCAAGATAGCTGTCTGAAATTTGGTAGAAAACTGCCGTTTGCCTCCCAGGTGGAGTATGCGAAGTTATGGAAGGATAGCATTTAGCATCACAAAAATATTAGCGAAAAACAGTGTAAACCAGTTAGAAAAATCCGAGTATAGACTAATATATACACATTTCAGACCTAAATTTGTAAGATTCCTCATTCTATAGACAATGTAAAGCAGCCGCAAAATGAATAAATTTGGTCAATTCTAAAAGTGATTATAGCTTTAAAAGTTGCCCAACAGACGAAATCATTCCCTCATCATAGTCAGGATAAAGATCATATAAATGGTGTCGATAATATGAAACACTGACAATGTGAGCTATGTTTCGTTCTCAGGTGTAAAGAATTGTGTATATTCAAAAGCGACCATATATGTCTCACGTGTACAAGCCGGGCTGAATTGAAGCGCGACGGGCGTGTCCATTTTTCGTATCCCGCTCCAGGGGGTAGAAGGGAGGGGAGACCGTAACTAAGACCGTAACGTAACTTCGCGCTTATGTGACCTAGAATATTATGAGACCTCGCGGCTTCGCCGCTCGGTCCATAATATTCTTTTTCACCTCGCGCTCAGTGTATATCTATGATATATCATCGATGATAAAAATGTAGCTGAGAATTTGTAAGTGAGAAATAACACAGTATGAAAACAGCCCCAACTTACTGAGATTATTGATGTTCTAAGATATTCAACTTCTGTGAAACTCACCTCGTGGTCATCAGCTGATTTGCATTTCGGGGTGGGGGTGGGGGGATTACTAACATTCCCCATCTCACCATAACGATGAAAATAGAAGATGACGAAGTTTCAATGTCCGGGAATCAAGCAAAAGACGAAGTGGATTTTTGTTACAACACAATTTTTCGAAAAATTCGAAGGAACCCTTGAAATGACGAAATTCCACCAACTTCAACTTCGAACTGGACGTCAGGGCTTGAAGATGTTTTCGAGGCAAGCTCACTTAACGAAAAAAAATGTGGAACCAAAACAAAAAGTCTTACTCAGCAAAAAAAGTCAGTTCAAGGTGAAAATCTTGTGAACTCCTAAAATACTCCAAGAAATGGCTTAAATATTGGCACATTCAAACAATAAATCATATGGCGGTTTCGTTGGTGACCTTGAATTGCAAAAATACCCATAATGATTTCTGTTTTCAAAAATAAGAGTTGGTGCTCAACAATAAACATTTCTCCGGTACCTCTCTCAACCACTGGGCTAATTTCTCCCTAACAATGCAGTTTTGAACAGCTGGGTTTCAGGAAACACCCTTTTCCTATGACACTCAGCAGTGATACCGCTTTAGAATTATTGTGACATTTGAACAAAACAGTAAAATCCCAACACAGCTGATGTAACGGGAAGGCGTCATAAGAACCTGTTATTTCTTGTAATTTGAGATATTCATAATATGTTGTGCACTGTACAATGCTTATGTACTTGGGAAGTTGGAAAGGTTATCTCGCAGAATATAATACTAGTACTAAGGCGGAAATAAGCCAGCAATACGAGAAGTACAAAATCAGCAATTGTAGCAATCAGTCAAGCAAGTCACCGAATGATAGAACAAAATCTTGTGCAACATTGTCCAATAAAACATCAAGCTGAGAAATATCAATTTTGAAAAACAACACCGAACCGACGTCAAAAGATGATGAATTTCATTAAAAGCGTGTCTCAAGCACAGAGCTAACTCCACACGCTAATAACTCTTGATCATAACGTTATCAAATAACGTTAGTACACTATAATTAGCGAGACGGTGCGTGGTCTTGGCAATTATAGTTGATTTTTTTTTTGTAGAACAATAAGAAATACTGATTGATTTACATCGTAGATCGGAGTATATAAACAAAGTATTATTATTTTGTAAACAAGAACTACAGGTAGACATTTTCTGGCGCCAATACGTATATTTGATCGAGGACTGTTTGCCACTTTCTCTGTTATATATGGCTAATTTGTAGAGCATTTTGATCGAATCTGATAGTTTTCAATTGAATTGGAAGTTTATTTTCTTCAAATAATTCTTCATTGAGTGTATGACTGCTGCTTCGATTTATTGCACAACTTATGCCAAATTAACTTGTCTATAAATTTATAAAGTACCTGGTGTTTGATCGAAATACATCCATTGTTCGGTGTTCTCAGTGCTAAGACATTCGCTCACCTGACACTTCTAGATGAAAACATTATAATATAACATAGAGGTGACTGATTGCTTGATATAATTGCAATCAAATTTGTTGAGATGTAAATGCACTTTAAGCTACTTGCCTGGAAAAGATTACAAATTTCACGTCTACAAAGCAATCCTATGTACATTCTTACACGAGAATTACAACAATATTTGTAAAAAAAAGGAGCGGAGGGCGTTCAACGTAATAACAAAAGCTATATGTAAATTAGTTGCATGGCGTAGATAATATTGACGGCGAGAATTAATTGACTTCAAAGAAACACCAGTGAGAGGCGTCCAGGTTAAAATGCAGATTCCTTTTAAATTCGGACAATTCGTTTTCAAAAAGTCAGAAAATGAAAATATTAGTGATAGTACTTGACAAGGTGTTACACTGATCGATCAAATCTGAATACACATTGATTCTGATCGAAAGTGATGTAACCTTGTTCAATGTATTACTCAAGGATATTACACCCTTATTTTACTCTGTTTCTGTTTCACGCGAGGAAATATCAAATCAATTTTGATACATGTAATTGAATATTGCTACAATTTATTTTCCGAAGTTTTACATTGTGTTGCTTCCCAGGTGTAAACACATCACACGACTATATATGTATAATATGTTATATAAAATATTTTCGGTTTCATTTCTATGTCGTTCAGCTGTAGTGAAGCTGCTCTAGTATTATTGTGACATCCGAACAAAACAATTAAATCCTAGTAAGCTGATTTAACATGTTTAAGGACGGAAAAGCGATCAATGGAAACCCATCATTTCTTACCACAAAGGATATGCAAATACAGTGGGTCGAATGTATTGTGCGATCACATGACATGAGTTGTAATCCTGAAATAAAGATTGGATGGGAATTTGTCAAGATATTTATTCTACGGAAATGATGAACAGTATCATTAACATACCGCTGTATGCAATACATAATCATAAAACATTTGAAATGGATATAATTCTCATGAAATTTTAGCTCAAGTTGATTTCCTACGAATAGGATATGGTATGTGCCAAGAATTTGTGCAAATTCATATATCGAAAAATATCTAATGAAATAACCAGATGAAAAAAATAACACATTTGGGAACATCCCCCAACTAAGATTAACATGCACTGTCCGATGTTGATCAACTTTATGTGTTTTTCCATCTCGTTTTTGCCCTCTTAAACTATTGTTTTCAAACCAACACCAATTGGTTAAGTATTGGAAATTAAGGCTCGAACAATTTACTTAGTATACTGTATGTGAACTGAAGCAGTGAATGTATTTTACACCTGCAACTAAAGCCCTCTCGGATTCCATGACTTTCATATAATAATTACAATATTCACACATAAAAAAAACAACTTGAAACATACAGACAATAGAAACAAAGTTGATAAATTAATTGTATGAGACAAAAAAACATTGACAACGCGAATTAATTAACTTCAAAGCAACACCACAGAAAAGGTGTCTGGAAAGTGTAGACTGCTTTGAAATTCATATTTCGGAGGTCAGAAAATGACCACATCAGCGAAATAATTCCACTTGTATAATATTGAGAGAGAGAGAAGTACAATCAATTTAAAAACACATTAGGTACTTCGAATACCTAATTTCTCTTCCTAATCATACGCATTTTATTATTGTATCAAGGAAATATAGCTACAATTTATTTCACAAAATTAAGTTTTGGTTTATTCAATATTTTGATGATTATCCAAGACCCTAATTCATTTTTAAAATGTCTACCATTAGCTAGGAACAGCTGGGTTTCAGGGAACACCCTTATCCATTGAGAGTCGGCAGTGACGCCGCTTTAGAATGTCTGTGACATTTGAACAAAACAGTAAAATCCCAACACAGCTGATGTAACGGGAAGGCGTCATAAGAACCTGTTATTTCTTGCCATTGGAGATATGCAAATACAATAAGACGAATGCGTTGTGTTATTTCCCAAACTATGGTTAAGTAGGCTTGAGATGTCTAACTCCAATGCTAATACGAGGCATTTTAATAAAATTTCAAAACGGAAGTAATGGAGAGTATTGCTGAAAACCTGGAATAGAAATACTCGTATTTCAAACGGATGTGTCGATTTTGGGCTATGTAAGTTACATAATCATTTGTGAGATGGCTCAAGTTTATTCTAATGATAACCCATGATTTGTGCCATAAAACTGTGCAACAGTATCTAACTTGATGTAGTAAATCTTTAATAAAATATCCAGCTGAGAAATAACACATCAGAAAACAAACCCCAACCGAGATTATAAATGTCCAATGATGATCAATTTCTGTGCACGTGGTCTTTGATGTTCGTCTGGGGTTTTCCCTCTCCAACTAATGTTTACAAACAGAGCACCAGAAGACACTGTCTGTAGTTATTGGAAAGAGGGCGGGGCCAAACGAAACTTGTGAGTAGTTACTCTTCAATTTTCCTTAATCTTGTCAATTATTGTGTAAATTTCTGGGTTTCTGGTTAATATCATATCCTCTGTAAAAATGCAAGCATAGCTATATATTACCTATGCCTTCAAATAATGCTCACCTCTCTTAAAATTGAAAACCTAATTATGAGGGTCTACACACCACACACTTGAAGTTCCCCGCTGGGCTTTGAAGCTTGATCATAACGTTACCAATTAGTTCCCGTACATACACCACAATTATCATGACGGCACGTGGTCAGAACAATAAACAAAAGCAGAACAATAAACAAAAATCAATATCTTTTAAGGTGATATAAACATAGTTCTGATGTTTTGAGAACTTCTGTGAATTTTCCTGGCGCCATAATTTAGCTTTGATCGTGGAATATATTTGTCACACTTTGAATGAAAAATATATTAGTTCATTTTTCTTACAACTTGATATAGATCTAGTCTTATCGCACATTGAAAAAGGTTTTGTGAACAGTTTTGTGATAAAAATACGCAATTTCAGTCCGGGTTATCTCTTATTATTCTCCACGTTAATTTCACTGTGCAACTTATCCCAATTTATTTCGTTTTATTATTTGACTCCTACTGTCTGGTATACAGATATATTATGAACAGTCCAAACAAAGATGAAAAAGTCCAACTTCAATATTAAATTTCATTATGAACTCAAGAGCAATGAATGATGCACACAATCAGGTAGACCCGCAATTAAGTACTGAGAGTAAATCTATTGTAGTCAAAGGAGCATTGAATGTATTTCCCACCTGCAACTAAATCCCTTTCAGGTCCAAATGACTTTCACACAAGAACTTTACATTTAGCAGTATCGAGCATGCACTATTGAAACGAAGGTGATATGTAAATTAATTGTATGACGCAGATAACATTCACAACATATGAATAAATTAACTTCAAAGCAATCCAAGGAAGAGGTGTCTAGTGGGTGTAGACTGCTTTGAAATTCAAACGATTCGTGATCACAAAATGAGCACAACCAACAATTTTACCCGAATGTGTAACGAAATACAAGCATTTCATAACACATTAAGTAAATTGACTTGTTCAATTCATTACGCAAGTGCTCCATACATCTCTAGCGATCTATTGCTTCTTTTTGCAGTGGATATTTTTGACATACATATATTTGTTTTCCGTCTTTACAATTTCCTATTTTCGGCTTTAACTCCTGTACTCAGGACCAAATTCTCAACATCACCATATAAAATTATATGCATTGATATTGATAAAGTACGATTGTGATTATGGTATTATATTTCAACACCCTATTTTATTTTTCTGATTTTGATATGTTTGCAATTTGGAACAGCTGGGTTTCAGGAAACACCCCTTTCCTATAACAGTCGGCAGTGATGCCGCTTTAGAATTTCTGTGACATCTGAACAAAACAGTAAAATCCCAGCACAGCCCATGTAACGGGAAGGCGTCATAAGAACCCGTTATTTCTTGCCATAGAATATATTCAAATACAATAAAACAAATGAAATGCGTGATTTCTTTTACACGAATGTATATTATCTGTTACATTTCCCTACCCCGGCCCTGTCAGATTTGTAATTCCTCAGGAGGCATATTTCATGACGAGTTGAAACGGAAATACTCAAGACTATTGCTTAAGTACCTACTATTAAAATACTAGTATTTCAAACGGATATATAGACAGATCATGTGTACAGCTTGGGTTATAATATTTAGGTTACATCATCAATTGTAAGTAGGTTAAAATTTCAACTAATGATGAATCATGATCTATGTCATAAAATTGTGCAACTGCATGTATCTAAACTGGAAGTAAAAACTTTCCAATAAAATATCCAGCAGAGAAATAACACATACGAAAACAACCCCCAACTAAGATTATCAATGTCCAATGATGATCAACTTCTGAAAAAAACTCCCCACGTGGTCTTTGAAGTCCGTCTGGGGTTTTCCCTTTCCAACTACTAGTATTTACAAACAATCGACGATCAGGCACCGTCGGATGGATAGTGGGCGGAGTCAACCGAGTTGTAGTCAATTGATATTCAGTTTATTAACTTTTCTTCATCACGTCGACTTATATAATTATGCGTACTTCTGGGTTTCTGATGATACACTGTAAAACATGCAAGCGTGGTAAATATCCGTATTCTGATATGTCCAAGTTCCTCAAATCAAGACAATCTGGGGAAAAATCAAGATAGCCTTGACAACGATATCAATATGACGGCCCGTGAAGTTTCCCGCTGGGCTTTGAAGTTTGATCATAACGTTACCAATTAGTCCCCGCACATACACCACAATTATCACGACGGCACGTGGTCAGAGTAATTTATTGATCGAAGTTCTCGGTAGAAGAACAATAAGCAAAAAATTAATATCGATTGAGGTGACATAAACATAGTTCTGATGTTTCGTAGACGTCTGAGAATTTTCCTGGCGCCATAATCCAGCTTTGATCCTGGAATATGTTTGTCACACTTTGAGTGGAAAATATATTAATTTATCAAATTGGTATCTCGCAATTGCTATCTCTCACATTGAAAATGTTTTTTGGGAAAGTTTTCGGATATAGACACGCAATTTCAGTCCAGATTATCTCCTGTTCTTCTATGTTTCATTGTGCAACTTACCCTATATTGTCTGGTATAACAGCTATATTGTGAATACTCCAAATAAAGGTGAAAAAGAGTTTTCAATGCTAAATTGTGGAATGAACTCAAGCAATACATATGTGTGATGCACACAATCAGGTAGATCCACATCTAAGTTTTGGGAGTTAATTAATTGCAGTCAAAGGAGCAGTCGATGTATTTCCCACCTGCAACTAAATCCCTTTCAGGTCCAAATGACTTTTACACAAGAACTTCACATATATAGCATTATCGAGCATGTACTATTGAAACAAAGGTGATATGTAAATTAATTGTATGACGCAGATAACACCGACAACATTAATAAAATTAACTTCAAAAGCAATACCAGAAGAAGGCGTATAAAGAGGGTGTAGGCTGCTTTGAAATTCAGACAATTCTTGTTTTGAAGTTAGGCAAATGAGCACACCAGTAATATTATTCGATTAGGTTACGAAGTATAAGCATTTCATAAACGAATCAAATGAAGTAATTTGTTCGATTTCTTACACAACTGCGTCTCTGGTTCTCACTTCTTTTGCTACTTTTTACAATGATTATTTTGTCACACACTTATATATTGTTTAATACGATTATACATCAAGGAAATATAGATACAATTTGTTATACCAAATGCGAGTAGGTTATATCATAGAGGGGTCCAGGTGTAGAGGCTATTTCCATGGTTATATGTTTTTTTTCGGCATCGTAATACATGACATTTAGAGTTCATTAATCTTCACGATGTCACTATATAAAATTATATGCATTGACATTGATAAAGTATAATTGTGAGTCCGGTATTAATTTTTTAAGAGCCTATCTTATTCTTCAGATTTTGAAATCTCTGCAATTTGGAACAGCTGGGTTTCAGGAAACACCCCTTTCCTATATAACACTCACCAGTGATGCCGCTTTAGAATGTCTGTGACATTTGAACAAACAGTAAAATCCCAGCACAGCTGATGTAACGGGAAGGCGTCATAAGAACCTGTTATTGCTCTCCATTCGAATACAGATATAAACAGGTACAATAAAACCAATGAAATGCGTGATTTCATTTACACGAATGTGTCTGTTACATTTCCCTAACCCCTGTCAGATTTGTAATTCCTTAGGATGCATATTTCGTGAAAGGTTAAAACGGAAATACTGAAGAGTATTCTTTAAGTACCTACTATTAAAATACTAGCATTTCAAACGGATATATTTCTTATATAGATCATATGTGTATAGCTTGTGTTATAATATTTAAGTCACATAATCGGCTAAAATTTAAACTAATGATAAATCATGATCTTTGTCATAAAATGGCGCAACTGTATCTAAACTTTAAGTAAAAATCTCCAATAAAATATCCAGCAGAGAAATAACACATACGAAAACAACCCCCAACTGAGATTATCAATGTCCTATGATGATCAATTTTCGTGTCAACTCCCCACGTGGTCTTTGAAGTCCGTGTGGGGCTTTCCCCCTTTCAGTTATTGTTTACAAATAAACCGCAAGAAGACATCGTCTGTGGTTATTGGGAAGTGGGCGGGACCAACAAAATTTGTGAATTGTTACTCTTCAATTTCCCTTGATTTGGCAATTATTGTGTAAATTTCTAGGTTTCTGGTTATTATCATATCCTCTGTAAAAAATGCAAGCATAGCTATATATTACGTATGCCTAGAAATAATGCCCACTTCCCTTAAATATTGAAAAAAAGTTTTAATAACCTAAACAAGAAGGTCAATATGAGGGTCCACATTCGCATGAAGTTCCCCGCTGAGCTTTGAAGTTTGATCATAACGTTACCAATTAGTTCCCGTACATACACCACAATTATCACGACGGCACATGGTCAGAGTAATTTATTGATCAAAGTTCTCAGTAGAAGAACAATAAGCAAAAATTATTATCGATTAAGGTGACATAAACACAATTTTGGTGTTTTGTAAACGTCTGATAATTTTCCTGGCGCCATAATTCAGCTTTGATCGTGGAATATATTTGTCAAACTTTGAATGAAAAATATATTAATTTGCTATCTCGCAACTTGCTATCTCTCATGTTGAAAATGTTTTTGGGGGAAAGTTTTCGAATAAAGACACGCAGATTCAGTCCAGAATATATTCTATTCTTGTATACATTTCATTTTGCAACTTACCCCGATTTAATTTGTTTTATTGTTTGACTCATATTCTCCGGTATAATACAGATATTGTGAAAAGTCCAAACAAACGTGAAAAAAAGAGTTTTTAACGCTAAATTGTGGAATGAACTCAATAGTAATGTGTGATGCAGACAATCGGGTAGATCCACATCTAAGTATTGGGAGTTAATTTATTGTAGTCAAACGAGCATTCAATGTATTTCCCACCTGCAACTAAATCCCTTTCAGGTTCAAATGACTTTTAAACGAGAAGTATACATTTAGCTGTATCGAGGATGCTATAGAAACAAAGGTGATATGTAAATTAATTGTTTGACGCAGATAACATCGACAACATTAATAAATTACCTTCAAAGTAACCTCAGAAGAAGGCGTGGAGAGGATGTAGGCTGCTTTGAAAGTCAGACAATTCAGGTTCAGAAAATGAACATAACAATATTTCCCCATTATGTTACGAAGTACAACCATTTCATAAACACATTTAGTGACGTAATTAGTTCGATTTATTACACAACTGCATCTTTAAACATCAATTGCTACTTTTGCGATGATTATTTTGCCACACACACATATTGTTCAATAGGATTATACATGAAAAAAAAATACAGATAAAATTTATTATACCAAATGCGAACTCGTAGGTTATATGTTTCTTGGCATCGTAACACGTGACATTTAGAGCTCATTAATCTTACGATGTCGTCATACAAAATTATTTACATCGACGTTGATGAAGTACAATAATGATTCCAGTATTATTTTTAAGAACTTATTTTATTCTTCAGATTTCGAAATCTCTGCAATTTTGAACAGCTGGGTTTCAGGAAACACCCCTTTCCTATAACAGTCGGCAGTGATGCCGCTTTAGAATTTCTGTGACATTTGAACAAAACAGTAAAATCCCAGCACAGCTGATGTAACGGGAAGGCGTCATAAGAACCTGTTATTTGTGTCCATTGCATGAAGATGTGCAAATACAATAAGACGAATGCGTTGCGTCATTTCCCCAACTATGATTAAGTAGGCTTGAGATGTGTAATTCCAATGCTAATATGAGGCATTTTCATAAAATATCAAAACGGAAGTAATGAAGAGTATTGCTGAATGCCTGGAATAAAAATACTAGTATTTCAAACGGATGCGTAGATTTTTGGCTACATAAGTTACATAATCATATGTAATTGGCTCAAATTCATTCTAATGATGAAGCATGATCTGTGCCATAAATTGTGCAACAGTATCTCACTCGAAGTAGTAAATCTTTAATAAAATATCCAGCTGAGAAATAACACATTTGAAAACAAACCCCAACTGAGATTATCAATATCCAATGATGACCAACTTCTGTGAAAACTCCCCACGTGGTCTTTGAAGTCCGTCTGGGGTTTTCCCTCTTCAACTATTGTTTACAAACAAACCGCCAGAAGACACCGTCTGTGGTTATTGGAAAGTGGGTGGGGTCAAACGAAACTTGTGAATATTCTCTTCAATTTCCCTTTAGTGTGTAAATTTCTGGGTTTCTGGTTTAATATCATACCTGTCCTCTGTAAAATTGCAAACATAGCTATTTATTACGTATACCTCCTAATAATGTCCACCTCTCCTAAATATTGGGAAAAAAAGTTTTGGTGACCTAAATAAGAAGGTCAATAATTATGAGGGTCTACATACGCTTGAAGTTTCCCGCTGGGCTTTGAAGTTTGATCATAACGTTACCAATTAGTTCCCGTACATACACCACAATTATCATGACGGCACGTGGTCAGAGTAATTTACTGCTCAAAGTTCTCAGTAGAAGAACAATAAGCAAAAATTAATATCGATTAAGGTGACATAAACACAGTTTTGGTGTTCTGTAAACGTCTGATAATTTTCCTGGCGCCATAATTCAGCTTTGATCGTGGAATATATTTGTCACACTTTGAATGAAAAATATATTAATTTATCAATTTGGTATCTCGCAACTTGCTATCTCTCACTTTGAAAATGTTTTTTTAGGAAGTTTTCGCATACGGACACGCAATTTCAGTCCAGAATATCTCCTATTCTTCTATTATACATTTCATTGTGCAACTCACCTCGATTTATGTTGTTTTATTAATCGACTCATATTGTCTGGTATAACAGATATATTGTGAATAGTCCAAACAAAGGTGAAAAAGAGTTTTCAATGGTAAATTGTGGAATGAACTTAAAAGCAATGAATGATGCACACAATCAGGTAGATCCACATCTAGGTATTGGGGGGGGGGGGGGGTTAATTCATTTCAGTCAAAAGAGCACAATGTATTTCCCACCTGCAACTAAATCCCTCTCAGGTCCAAATGACTTTTACACGAGAAGTATACATTTAGCTGTATCCAGCATACATGTACTATTGAAACAAAGGTGATATGTAAATTAATTGTATGACGCAGATAGCATCGACAATTAACTTCAAAGCAATACCAGAAGAAGGCGTGTAGAGAGGGTGCTTTGAAATTCAGACAATTTTTGTTTTGGAGTTAGGCAAAATGAGCACACCAGCAATATTATTCCATTATGCTACGAAGTACAAGCATTTTATAAACACATTAAGTGATCAGAAGTAACTTGTTCAATTTATTACGCAACTGCGTCTCTGGTCCACACACCTATTACCACTTTTTTCAATGATCATTTTGTCACACACATATATTGTTTGATACGATTATACGTCAAGAAATACAGATAAAATTTGTTATACCAAATGCGAGTAGGTTATATCCTAGAACCCGATAGAGGCTATCTCCGTGATTATGTTTTTTTTCGGCATCGTAACACGACATTTACAGCTTATTAATCTTCACGATGTCACCATATAAAATTATATGAATTGACATTGATGAAGTAGGCCTACAATTGTGATTCCGATATTCATTTTTAAGAGCCTATTTTGTTCTCCAGATTTCGAAATGTCTGCAATTTGGAACAGCTGGGTTTCAGGAAACACCCCTTTCCTATAACAGTCACCAGTGATGCCGCTTTAGAATGTCTGTGACATTTGAACAAAACAGTAAAATCCAAGCACAGCTGATATGTAACGGGAAGGTGTCATAAGAACCTGTTATTTCATGCTATTGGATATATTCGAATACAATGAAACAAATGAAATGCGTGATTCCTTTTACACGACTGTGTATTTACTATTATCTGTTACATTTCCCTAACCCCGGTCAGATTTGTAATTCCTTAGGAGGCATATTTCATCAAACCGGAAATACTGAAGAGTATTGCTTATAAAGACCTACTTTTAAAATACTAGTATTTCAAACGGATATTTATATATATAGATCATATGTATAGATCATGTGTATGCTTAGGTTATAATGTTCAAGTTACATAATCAATTGTAGTCGGCTAAAATTCAAACTAATGATAAATCATGATCTATGTCATAAAATGGCGCAACTGTATCTAAACTTTATGTAAAAATCTCCAATAAAATATCCAGCAGAGAAATAACACATACGAATACAACCCCCAACTGAGATTATATCAATGTCCAATGATGATCAACTTCTGAAAAAACTCCTCCCCACGTGGTCTTTGAAGTCCGTCTGGGGTTTTCCCTCTTCAACTATTGTTTACAAACAATCGACGATCAGCCACTGTCTGCTCCGCGCGTGGTTATTGGAAAGTGGGCGGAGCTTAGCAAGCCGGTGCCTGTGGATGACAGCCAATCAGCGTCGAGCTGGTCGTCTGCCACCGTCTTGGCGGGGAAATTGAAGGGTATTTTACGAGCGGCTGAACCGGTCGTGTGTCAGACTGTGTCGAACACTCAGTTAGAGTACATCAATATTTATACTCATACTCTTCTCCAATGTAATGCGAGATATCAGTGATCACTTGAGTCGAGGCATTGCATCTGGATTGTGCAAAGACAGTTATACCTGGATTTACTGACATTTTCTGCAAGACTTCTACCATATACTCGCCACTAATTGAAGGATTTTCAAGCGAGCAAGGACATCGATCGCCCGTACGTGTGACTGCACAAGGCAAGGGAGGCAATTTGAAGGTAAGGACTGCATATGAGCAACTCAGTCATTGGATTATGATATTAAACATACCCCTTGTATTTACCAAAATGATCTACTGGTTGTATTTCGACTTGTTATGTGTATATGTATGGACATAAAATCGACTTGAATAGCTTAATTAGTTACTGGGATCAATAACATGACGCTTGAATTAATTCATATATATATATGTGAATTAGTTTAGACCCTAAATTTTGAATAAAATAAACACGAATTTCAGTAGTGGTGTTTTCAGGTGAAATTATTTGGTGTTCTCCGAAACTTTTTAAAATCACGTCCCATGCAGCTAGGCAAGGCCCATTGACCAACTGTTATTTCCTGTAGAAAACCTATATGACATCTGCTTCGTGTGCCGTTTTTAGAGATGTCACCCTTTTCAGGAAATACTTCACCAGCGAATAGAGAGTACCCAGCCACGTATTCTAATACGCATCCTATGTTTTGGTACAATGTTACAAACGAGTCGATGGACGAGTTCCCCATGTATTCAGATTCTCAACATGTGGGGCCCTAATTATAGGAATTACCGGTTAAACTTATGGCAAGAGGAAATCAGTCGATCCATTGACTGGAACCAAAATGTTCTCAGGAAGTTCAATGGTAACATGACCTGTCCGTCTTTTCCTCCACAATAGCGCTACAGTTATTTGCGGGGGATTAGTTAAATTCCACGCTTTTGAGTGGGGCCATCAATTGTTCTACGCGCACAGTTGATGCATGGCAATCTCAATGCGTAGGCCTATAATCGTTGGCTACAATTTGAAGCAATAAGCGCGTGAAATCACCATCCATGCTTCATGACTGAACACATTGTCAAGTCATGTTACTCTATTTGAATTCTAATAAAAAGTTATAACTGTTTGAGAGGCAAATGACACGTATGACAAGAGGCACTTGACATTATTGCTTGTGGGAAAATGATGCCGAGCAAATAACTTCCTGCAACTTGACACATTTTTTGTGTGTGCACATATTGCATCGTGATATATTTTTTTCCCATCAACACCTGGAATTTATGTTGAGTTTATTGTCTAGGTCTACGTCTAAGCCAAACGTCGTTAGCTGTCTATCGAACAAAAATAAGTTCCGTGAATTTTTACAAAATTTACCAAAAATATTGACGATAAAAAATTGTGATCCATAGTTTCAAAGTATCAATTTCGACACAATGCTAAATACGGCTTCTGTTGAAATTTTGTATACCAACAAAATTTTCAGTTAGCAACCGTCTTCATACAAACTGTAAAACTACTGCTAGTCGGGTTTTGTTTTGTCTAGGGATTAGTAAACACGACCTTACAGTATCCTATAGTGAAGATAGAATCCTATAATTTTTGGCACCTGGATCTGATTTTGAGGGACCTTGTCAAAAGTCCGAAATTCATTTGACCCGGAAAATGATTTGTGGTCAATAACTCATAATTAGACGGACATCGCATGGCAGACAACGTCGTGTGGCCTTGGGCGATGTTCAGTTGTTGCTAAGCAACGTTTTCCCTTTGAAGTAGACATGTGGGGAAACATCACTAGGATTAATATCAATAGATCATATTCGGCTAAGATGACCACTGGTCAAGCATTACTCCAAAGGGAATTGACACTGGTCATTTCCGAGTATGAATTAAATTATGAAGTCAAGAACCTTAGTCTCTCCGCTTTGATGATGTAGAGAAATTCATTAGCCTATGTAAAATAAGCAGCAGACGATGTAATGTGCGCAGATACGCGCACGTGATAAAAGAATTGGGTAAGAGTGGGTGATTTTTCAATGATAGAATGAAATAATTATCTGCTCTACATAAAAATTTGTATATTTTTCGATAGTGTTTTTTATGGCAGATAATATCTCTGTTATGCTCTTCCAAAATATGAAAATGACTCGGCTAATGAAATTACAGTTTTTCTTGCAAATGTTGATTATATTAATTAAGATGTGATCAATTACCACGAAACACTGCTGTGAGTCGCCTGCAGAGTATCTTCAGGGTAAAAACCTCCTACTGCTGTTGCCCCTGATAAAATCACACTCGAAATAATAATTTACAGAAGTCACCGTATCTAACCACATGTTGCTTTAGCTCCAAGGCATGCACGCCTACAATGCTCATTATTTTTGCACTGTACCCTTGCATAGGCTTATAACGTTACTGTCAACATTTTGGAAACGCAGAATTGCCGGACAAAAGTCATATAAATGTGGATCAAGCACTACTAGTATGTTATCATTTGAACTTGAGCGAGTTCTTCGCATATAGATGAGGGTGTACTTATTGCAGACTAATATCGTCCGCAAAAAAGAATGGAATACGGTCGAACATAAGGCTAGTGGTAATTGATATGTAACATTACATAATGTTATAATGTAGTGACCAACCATTTTGGTCATTTCACATGGCTGACCAGACCTGACTCCAACTCGAGTCAGTCAGAACTATGGGAACATGCACATCTTTGCATGTAGCGCACAAGTAAATTTCTAATTGGTCCTTTATATCAATGTCATCACGAAATGTGTCGTATCTATTGTGCTGCATCGTGGTGAAAGTGTGAACATTTGATTGTACTCGACCATTTACATCAAAAATTGTCACCATCCTTGCACAAGTAGCAATTTCAGCCCATAACTATATTGAGTTCATTCACTGAATTCTCCAGATATTTATAGAAACAGGTGAAAAGCAGACCTAAAAGTGACAAATGGGCGTGCATGTTTGCACGTATTGGACCTGTCATCTGCTAGGCTAAATTTAACGACCCTTTAACTTCTCTGCACCGTTCTATTATTCCTGGTAGGGGTGAAAACTCTAGCTGCATACTCGAGTGACGAAATTTGACAGAGCGAGAAAACTTAGCATTGATATCATATCAACACTGCGGCAGGCGACACTGTATGATTGAAGCCTGAGCGAAATTAGATGTTTTTTTTTAATATACTGCAACTTGCAACGGATGTATCCAATGCCCAAGTAGATGTCTACAGGCATTTTCAGTATAGGTTATAATAACTTTGACATTTTGAACTGCTTGTTATGTGTGTATATTCAACTAAAGCAACAAACCATAAATGCACATCTGCCCATATTATGTGTATTCACATCCAAAGTTTATGAAGAAGCCATTGAATTTTTTCAATGTTCGAACACGGAATACAGCTGCAGACTATCTATTGGAGGACTACTGTAAAAACACCCATCATATCTATTCTAGTTGGATAAAAATCAAGAAAAACAGTGGCCCGATATTTAAGTTCATTTCAAGTGTCAAATGCATAATTGGCTTTAGCTGAGCTAATCATGAACAGCTAACTTATTTACACTTTAATTGGTATTTAACCTTGATTGCAATCACATTTAGGCTCACTGTATAAAGGTAGAATAGGACATAATTTAATCATTGTTTCTTGCTGGTAAGCCTGATTGACAGTGTAACTGACTAGCAATACACAAGTACGTTAAATTATAATTGGCTAATGTTGGAATAATATGGACATTTCTCCAATCAAGTTGCACTGTCCGTAACTGTATCTGATAGAAATGCCACTTTTAATTGCAGAGACGATCTATACATCGAAACTAGCCACGAATTGACTCTACCTCATTGTTTTCAGCAACTAATGTTTTACGCATCAGCTGCTCAATGAATATTCATGGGCCACTGGGGCCCATGCGTCTAATATAAATGGGAGCAAGATATATATGGTCTATTTATTTGTCCGTAGGAATCTGAACGGGAGACTTCAACACAAGTGAAGATTTCCTAGAAATGAACTACTGAACAATATACGGAATACGGGCAGTGATATATTTGTGGTGAGTAGATGTAGTAATAGACAAGATTGTTTAAATGGAATATATAATTATAATTCAGTGAAATCAGATAATAAACTCCTAACTTTGATTGGAGATGACCACAATAGATTATAACAGGAAACCTGTGTTTATTTGAAAATATACTTCAAAGCACGCTTTGATCTATGCCATAGTTTATACAGTCGTCAGCTGAATATTTCCTGTCCTATATACAGATATACTGCTTATCAACATAATTATTTAGGATTACACGGTTTAGGAAGTAATTGGTGTAAAAACCTCAAGGTCTCTGTTTGTGCATTAGATAAAAGACAAATATTGGATGTTTGTCAGATATCCTTTAAAATGCAAATTAATCTAGTGATAAAACAACATCGGGAACATAGGCACACGCCTACCCACACTTTTACACGCCCCTGGGAAAATTATTTAGCGGTTAAACAAATTCCTGGTTTCCAAATTATATAAACGTCGAGACTTACTTCAGTTTAGTCGGCCAGAAATCCTTCAAGTGCTTTAATGTAAAGTTAACCAGAACCCGAGCTGAATATCTTTCAATGGCTGTTTGTGTACTTGGTTAAACTTTTGCATTGTGGACTGGTACATGCCTGATTTGAGGGAATAACACTTTTCTTCTTTCAATTTCCAGATTCTGGCAGCTGTCATACAGTTTGGGAACCCAAACTTGCTCGGCAAAATGAATACTCAAAAACGGTAAGTGTTTGCTAAAGAAATACACGAAGAACGAAATGTCCCCAAAGTACAAGGTCAACAGTTCCCTCGAAATCATGCTGGCTATGTGCCAATTAAATTTGAAAAGTTGTAATTATATTTTCTGATGACTTCTATTGCAGATCTTCAGATTTCCTTGGTTGCATGTCTCTGAAAATTAAGCACCTGGTCTCAAGAAACAAGAAAAAGGTAACATCTGAGTTTCAAAACACGGAAATAATTCCATATGACGCTGTGATTAAGACAACAAAGATATTTCATTAACATAATACAAATCATTATATATTATTTAAATTTAACAATTTGTCCACAGCCGGAGGATTGGTATAGCGTGTGGGGAAGCGAGTGCGAGTCTCAGAAAGATCTACTTTCCCGCGACTCGAGCCAGCCCGAATACTCGGAGATCTCAAACAACACCAGGTGTCCTAGTGAGCGATCCACAAGCAGCTTGAAGCGCCCCTCAGACAGCGACCAATGTGACACGCCTAAACAGAAACTAAAGATGGACAGCTTGCAAGGCATGGAGATGTGCACTGTAAGTTTAAAATTTGGGAGTGAAATCCAATCGATTATTCATTTAAATGTGCAGAGTATATAATTCTACATCAATGAAACGATGAATAGCCATAGAAGCATTTAGACAACACAATGCAAATTTATGTGGCACAAAAAAAATGTAAAGTATGAAGTATTCAAAAGATATTTTTACTTCCTTGCAGTTGACAATCAGCAAGTGTAGCGCGGGTTACGGCTTCACGGTGAAGAACACTTGCCCTGTCAGAGTGGGACGCGTAAAACCGGGCGGGGCTGCGGAACTCGCTGGTCTTCTCAAAGGTGACTACATCATCCGACTCAACGGCCAGAATGTGTCACGATCCTCCGCGCAGAGTGTCGCTCGCATTGTCAGGTAAAAACAAGAAATTATAAACATCTCCATTATGCTTTTATTCGAATAATTTGTATTTGAATGAAAAAACTTTAGTTTCCAACATGGATAAAAATTCATGCTGAACACACTCTCAAAGAAAACTGCATTAAATTTCTGATAAGTAGTGGTAATAATCTTACAACAATCAATTAATAAAATATTTCATTTTTCAGACATGCACGGGAATCTTTGGTGGTTGACTACTGCCGGAAACCATCTCGTTCTTGTGATAACTGTCGCCGTGGTGATGTCATCCCCGACGCTCCAGACCATATCTACGACACGATCAGTGACTTCGGAGACTCCGGCGTAAACAACAGCTTCTCTCAGAGCCGATCAGCCTTCAACATTCCCGGAAGCGATTCGGTCACCGACGAAAACCAGCCCCCAACTTTGTCTCGCTCATCACATCTGAAGACCGAGGAAAGCGCGATTTACGTCAACAGTGAGCAGTGCAGATCGCAGGAAGTATCGTCATGTTCACTTCGACGGAGTTGTCTCGTCGGCGACGATGGGAAAACTGTTGGGGAATCTAGAAAATCAACATCAACCCCCAACAAGGTATCATCCATTGAGAAACTTCGTGGAAACTCCAAGAAAGTTTCAACGAGATCCTACACTAAATGGGAGCCGGACATCAGCGTGATTTCGACGAGTGACTCTTTGCAAGATCGTCGGGTCATCTCCTACTGTGATATCAATGCCACAACTTCTACAGTCAACCGAGGTTACTCCAAGGCAACCCACTGCAAATCACAGTCTTCAGTCAGCGACAAATCAAGCTTCAAGTCTCGAGGTCTGTCTTCGTGGGAGCACGATTCGTTCACCACAAGCCAGATGTCAAAAACAAACGGAATCAAAGCCCCTCAGTGCTCATACGCGGACACTTCCATAGGAACCAACTTCACCGTGGAAACCTCTTCATCTTCATCGGCAGTGTCATTGTCCAGTGAAGGAGACTCGCTGAGTTTCCGAGGGGTGTCGGAGATGTTTGCTGTGGAGGAGGAGTTTTCACGAGTGATGCAGCGCAGGATTCAGCAGTTCTCCAGACCGCTGAGACATGGAGTTCTCTCCACCGAGCAGAACGCCACACTCTTCCAAAATGTAGAAAAGGTTAGTAAAACAGCTGAAATTTGGACATGACCTAAATTTCAAGATACTGATAGAATAATTAACATAACTCCAATGTGTACAAACTGATTACAATCACTCAATGTACGTTGACTTTTTGTTCATTTAAGTTCAGAATCGAATGGTTACAAACAGTATATCATTTCAACCTTGAAAATTTTTGCCAAAATACATTCAAAACATGATTTTCACTCTCTCTATTGTTCTCTTTCTACAGCTTGTTGCTCTGTCTGAATACCACCTGCACCAGCTACAGACCCTGACCAGACTTCAGTCCCTCCCCTCCGAGGACCTCCTCCGAGAAGTCTACCAGCCTCGCATCCGAATGCTCTGTGTCGCGTATCAAAGCTACATCGACGGTCTGCCATCATCCCTGCGTCTCTTGTCCCAACTCAGAAGTCACCAACCCTTCATGGCTTTTCTACAGGTATGGAGTCATTAGAATATCTTGGAAAACATTCAAGGTCAAATAAATTTAGTTAGGTATCAAGTAGTCATATTAGAGAAATACACATGCACACATCTATGAAATCAACTACTTGTGAATGAAAAATTTTCTCATTACATTGATGATTTTAATAAACTGCTTTAACATGTATTGCTTATATCAAGTTTTTATAGTCATTGTAAATCATCAATATTTTATTTCCTAACAGAAGCTGCAAACGTCGATGACTTCCATCGAGGAGTTTCTCCAGCGACCGGTGCTCCACCTGGGGGAGTTGTGCCAAACTATCGCCGCGGTGATCCAAGACGCCGACGACAGCCAGCAGGACTGGTTCCCTGTCGGAGACATCATCAACAGTGAGTATTACTTTGTGAATAATTCGCAGACATGATGTAGGAAAACGAAGTAAAACTGCAAAAAAATTTATATCTTTCCATGCCAAAAGTTTGTAACTGCGGTCTTGTAATTGTATGAATTCATACTTTACCTATCATCTACACAAAATCTTCAATAAAATACTATAAGGTCCATTCAGATCTTTGATGCATGTTTCTAATATTCAGTATTGTTCATTTGCAGTACTGACATCACCCTGCTCAAAAGACAACCGAAGTGAACAAACGCCAGTGCACCCCTCGGACAAACACCACCTCTACATGCAAGAGGAATCATCGCTCGACTCCGCCTACTCGAGGAGCAGTGCCACGACCTTCGACTCGTGCGACCTGGAATACCTCTGACTACTATATTATCCATGTATTCAGTCAGAAAATTGATCGGGACACTTGAAAAATAGTTTTCATGTGGCACTGGATGAAATGCCATTGGAAATTGACTGTTTTGAAATATCTGTGATACCAGTTTACTTGAAAACAAATTTTGTTGTATTATGCGATTTGCTAACCATTGGAGGTTGAAGATAATCAGTATTATATGTGATTTGGGATTACATTGTTAGTGATGTTACTTGACTTCATAGTCTAGGATGTGGTTTGTATTGAATGCTTAATATATGTATGAATAATATTGTTGTTGAAGAAAATAAACAACTTTGAAAACTTATTTACTCCATCTTGGTTTATGAGCAAAGCTTGTGATTTGATTTCCATGATCAACGTAGGCCTAAGTTACTTGGAATGGGAAACTGTCAGGGCCAGAATTCAAAAAGATTTTGTCAAAAGAATTACATTTCCATATCGATTATAATTCACAAGAATCGAGCCCCATTTGGTGTCATTGCGAGAATTGATTCCTGGAATATTGCGGAAATTCTGGCCCTGATTGCTTATGCTACAACTACAATAAACTTCAATTGTATTCAATGATTGAATACATTTTATTTGAGAAAAATGACCATGAATATAACATGCAGGAATTATTAGCATCCATGCATTTCACACTCTAACTGTGAAGCAAGTAAAACAAACTCCGATTCAGGCGCATAATTTATTAATAATAAATTTACTATTTACAAGGATTGTCTGTGCATTCAGTGATATACATTTTGTGAATATAATAGATACATTGGTGTAGCCTTCTAGGGACTCATAGATCCATTTGTCATTGTAACTCATTTTTTAAAACTAAACGTCAACATAATATTGAATTCTAATACATTGCAACAGAAAATGACCACAAAAGTCCACCAGAGAATTCCCCAAAACAGTAAATACAGTAATCAACATACAAAATTATCAAATGCTAAAGTGATTTTCTCAAGCAAGGAAGTAAAATTTGAACACATTAAAAGCACTTTCTCGGTATGTGAGCGAAATTTTCTGAAATCACTACATGAATTCTTCGGTTGAGGAAAACGCTGAATCCGTTTGTGATTTTGACGTCTTAATTCGCTGCTCCAGTAGAGTTTTCCACGTCCATTTCTGCTCAACATTCGCTGCTCGGAACCGGAACTCCATGACACCAGTGGAGTTCGATGGTGCCCCCTGGTGGGCCGCAGACGTGATAAGACTGAACTCACACTCTGCAAAAGCAATGAAATCATTTCCTTTCAGAAAAGCATATTCATTTCAGTTAAATGATAATTACAAAAGTATACTGAACATACATTACATAGACATTCAATTACTGTAGACTATAAATATATGCTCAGAATGAAGAACCAATTGAATTCATATTCAGCATAATTCATAATTCAAATAGACTGAAATGCTTCAAATAATTGTTCAAAATTGAGCTGGAATATTGATATCAAAACACACCATTCTCGCAGTAGAAGTCCACATCAACGATCTGGTTGACTTGCAGCGGCTCCTCGATGACCCTCAGGTGACCCTCGGCACTTTTCTGTGTCAGCAACAAGAGATCACTGCACAGAATTCCCCACAGGATGGCGGTGCCATTCCCCGCATCGCACTTCAACTCGCCCGAGAAGATCACATGACGCTGGTTTGAGGCGAGCTGGAAAGGCTGGAAACATACAAGAGATCTTCAGTTTAATATTCAGATACCTTGTCATTTCAAAATAGCTGCAATAACTTTTTTTCGGGTAGGTTGTACTTGGCTGCTCATGCTAACAAACAATCCTTGAGTTTTCTCGTAAATAAATATAATAGGCAACCACATATTGCCACAGGAGAGAAATATCAAACTCGACTTTCAAGAAAAAACTTTTCTTTCTTTTTATAAACAAACCTTGACGTGATGCACGAAAGACAGCTTCTGCTGAATTTCCATCAGCTCCGAATCCAGGCTAGATACACTCGACCGGGATCCGCCGAGATCTCTTGACCGTCGTAGTGGACTCGACCCGTCACTGGACCTCGACCCAAAGTCTCTTGAGCGGCGGAGCGGGGATAAACTCAGATTGGAACTCTCCATCGTGAGGCTGGTAAGTTGCGGCTGCTTGGATCCATTGCTATGGCGACGACTGGACGATTGGGAACCATGGCTACTGTTGCGTGACGTGTTGCCCGCCGTCATGGACAGGTGAATCACTGGAACGCGAAAATTTATATTTTGTTTAAGTTGTATATCATTTCGCACTTTCACATTGATGAAGTAAAATACACTTTTCAGTTCAAATTATGAAAATTTCATCATAAAATGAACATGTTAGCTTCGGAAAAACATAATTTGTTCCTGAGTAATCAAGACGCTTCATACACTGAATAAATTCAATTTGGAAGCTCACAAACCTCCACCGATAATTAAATTTTTTTGTCTGAATGCATGAATCTTCTGACATACCTTCCATGACTTCTTTGATGTTGCCATAGTCGGGATGTTCCTGCGATGTAGTGAGCAGAACACGACCCAGGCTTCCCACCAGCTGTTGGAAATGTGCCATGGGGTGTTGGAGAAATTCCGTCATCGTCAGCTCGAAGCCCCGCAGGTTCTCAGTTCTTTGTTGGAACTTGTAAAATTCTGGGATTTGTCGCAGGGACTCAAGAAGCTCCAGTGCTTTACCGAGGCCTTCGCAGTACGTTTTGTAGACCTCACATACCATGCGGATCTGAAGTTATGAGAAGTCATATTACTGAATATACAGCAAAGTCACGTTTTATATTATGCTTTTTTGAGTGTGAAACAGAGGTTTTGTTTCAGTTTACTTTGTTTTTCTTTTCATGTTCACTTCAGCCTATGCATCCTCAGATTCAAAACTCAAAATCACTGGATCTTGCATGTCGTCATGCTCATGAAAAAAGTTTGCTACAAAAAGTGAAAACCTTGCGAGTAAACTTCAAAACTCTGTTTATTCAAATATCGAACCCACCTTAGGTTTGTAGATGTTCCCGACGAAGTCCACACTGACATTGTTGTTCACGGACGTGTACGAATCTTCCGCCGAGAAACTTCCGTCGATCATATTGCGGATGTGGAATTCCGTGAGCGCAACAAGTTTCTCAATGTTTTGGAACAGTGTTGCGTGCTGGGAACGCTCAAGAATGTTATGCCGAAGTGGTCTAGAAAATCGCTGGATTCCTCGCTTCATGATCCTCACAAAGTCCTCCTCGCAGGTGAGAAGTTGGTAAATTGCGGCCTGTCGATCATCCGAGCATGGGACCTGAAGAAAAAATCGTTGATTACCCATACGGTACAATTTTAGTAGACACTGACACGAAGTTACATATCTTAATTTCATTATAATAACACCAACTTATTCAAGTTTGTGAGGAAATTTCACCATCTAATTTTTGAAAGCAAGATTTAGACAATCTGGCAAGTTATATTATGAATAAATATCCTCTTAAAACAAATAAACACTTATGTTTACATATTATGAATAAAAGTACCTGTTTGTTCCCCATACTGAAATGAGGAAAATTCTTCCCATGTTCATCAAAGTGGCTTTCATCTTCCGAGGTGTACGCCCCGTAACTCGGTCCGTCTTCGCGAAGATTTGGCCGCCACGATCGCTGACTGAATGCCGTCGTACAGACACTGGAATCCACCTCATTAGCATAGAATGTCCACATGTGCTTCAACTTGGACATGCTTAGCGGCTGCGGTGGCTGATTTTTGTGGTGGCGTTTGATTTTCCCGTTCTCGGTGTCTGTGTAAGAATCAGGTTCGCAGGAGGATGCTGTCTCGGGTGTCAAAGAATTCCACGATGCATTTCGTCTTGCCATGTGTGTAGGAGTGTTGATTTCTTCGTAGATCGGCTCTTCGGTTGGTAAAAATTTTGGCGTTTTCTTCAGTAGCAGCTCTCGGACTTCCGGCGATTTTTCTTCGCGAATCACGCTCAGTTCAGGTTCCCAACGAGCGCTGATTTCGGCAAGCGCGGTTTTCGACAAGTTGAGACCCCAGTTGGTGATTCGCTCAGCAGCCGTCATTTGTTCAGATGGAGGTTGTAATTTTGGTTCCTTCGAGGCCTTTTTGGACTGTTTTTTATGAAGTTCGGCAGATTTTCCTGGGGCACACGTGTTGAAAACTGGAAGGCATCCGGGGGCAGCATCAGATTTTGACCCGCGCTTCCCTTTGCTTGGGCCTCGAGCCAATAGCAGTTGGAGCTGGTCACTGCAGTTTCTGTAAAATTAAGATTGCAAAATCTCAAATTCTACACATATTTGGCTGGAACACGTAATAAATATCTACATTTGTGCCTAGATATATACATGTAGTTATGCATGTAAGTTATTTAAAGCACAGCATCCCAAGTTTCCAACAACATAACCTTACCTGACAATCTTGGTCACAGTGTCTATGGAAGCCAAGCTTGTGTCTCGCCCATTAACACTGAGTATCGCGTCGCCTGGTTGTACGCCGTGACGATCAGCCGCGCCTTCCGGTTTGATTCGCCCGACACGTACAGGGGTCGTACCCTTGATGGTGAACCCAAAACCATAAGATGTCTTTGGAATTGTCACCTGAAAAAAACACAAGTCATATTATCCAGTTGTTCCAGTGTTTTCACATTTTCTTTCATTGTGTATACATTTGGAATTTTTCTCCGCAACTTATTTTTTTCATTGCTACAATCCACAGGTATACATGTAGGATAATACATTTCCGATGTAGAAATATTCGTAAAACTTCGTATTTCAGCCAAACGAAGGTGACAAACATTACATGATGTACTCTACTCACAGTGAACTTTTGGTGATCGCTGATTTTCTTCTCAATCTGTTGAGTTGTAAGTTTGTTTTCCTTCAGGTTACCACTGGACAGATCCTGGGACGACGACATGTGGCCGCTTCGCCCTGCGTGTTCCGGCAGGAAACTGTACCAGCCATCCACCGGAATCTCCTGAAGAACCAAACGACTTGAGTTTTCTCAACAAACATATGCTAAGATGTAAATTGCTATATCGTTTAGAATGTGTATTTTTATGTAGTTTCATGTACGTACACAAATATTGAACATATATACATGTATTAAAAATTTCTGAAAATGTTTTTTTTTTTTTTAACTTTCACAAGTATTTATTCTTCACATGAATTTGTCAATGAGTCATGCTCCTTTTACAAACCTTTTTCTTGTTTTTGGCCAGCAGGTTCTTGATTCCGAAGGACATACAGCCCTTCAGCTCATCCGTGCTGAAATACATTGACAAAGTAATGTTCAGAGTCGATCAATTAAACCAGCATGAATATCAAAAGAAGTATTTACAATTTGTGTATTATTTCTTTTACCTTTTGTTGGCATCTTTCAGCCAGGCAGAAACTGCAACACGTTTTTGTTGATCATCTGGCTTCAAATTGCTGAAAAATATAAGAAGTATTGCCATGTATTTTTATCAGATTATCTCTTAAAAAAATATCACCCTTTGTAAATATACATTCGTATTAACTCACTCGTAGATAATCATATCTTCCATGTTGACCTTTTTGCAGTATAAGAAAATTCAACTAAAAATTTCTCCCCAATTTGACACAAAATGCCCCAATTCCGTCCTTATATATATACACATAAAATCCCTTCAAAAAGGTGTGAATGGAATTAACTGCCACTTGGTTTATGTTTACATCACTCAACTACAGCAAACTGTATGTATAACTACTCTTGACACCTCTGGATTCTATATAATTCAATACATAAATTCAATATACAGATTTGTTTATACAAGTTTAAACAAAACAATTATGTTGTTGAGTTACAAAAATTGCAATTAACATATTTCAGAAACAATTTAATTTTTGTTTTAACTGTAAATTTGAGATGTCAAATTTGATTTGACCTAAACCAGCCATCACATACTATTCTATGATATTCATAGATATATGTATGAAAGTTCCTAAATCTTGCTAGATGTGATACCAACCTTAACATATTCTGTGATTATGGAGAATTTTAATAAGATTTTACCATGGTACAATACATGATAAACTTCAGATTGGAATCCTCAATATTTGATTTTTTTCTACTTGAATCTGTTCACACTGTATTGTACATGTATATACTGACTAGGTGATCTCTTCAAGAACGCCTCCGTCTTTCCTCGACATCATTTTAGTTCTCCTTAGAGTGCTCTGGTTGTCATCCGGCATCAACATGATCTGAAAAGATTTTTTTGAAATTTGCTTCAGCCTATATAAGGAAAACTCTAAACTCTATTCTACAATTTATAGAAGTCACTACCAGAATATAAAATTGTCAATTTTAGCACCGGAAAGTTACGTCACAGATGGTTCTCCTATTTAACGGATGTAGCTACAAGATTGGAATTGGAACTTGGTTCATTGTATAAAGTTCAACAATTTCTGGAGCCCACAAATAATGCATTTCAAGATTTTAGTTTTGCTTTGCAAACTTACCTGTATGTAAAGCTGAGCTGAAGCATCTGTACTGGCAAATATTCCTCGAATCTCGTCAACTGGAAATCCAAATCAATCTTCATTGCATGAACATAAATCACACTTTAATCGCAGTCTGTCAAGAATTGATACCGGAATGCCACAAGTTGGGGATCATTGTCAAATTTATTTCTGTGCAATGTCTTTGAAACAAATAAATGACAAAGTTACATGGCAAAGTGTCAATTCCAGGTTGTCAGCGAATGGAGCTGATATATCAAATAGTTTTCAGCTTAATCATCCTGTTGTCATATTTCAAGTGATGAATTGACATACAGTAGACAAAGTGACATCAATGTAAGATCCAGCGCTATGTCATCCATTTTTAAAATATGGCTGAATGTAGGCCCATTTCGGATTGTATACAGTGAGGCTTTGAATACGGAAAGCAAAGAAGAAAGCTGGAAATTGCCAAATATCAACTCAATTTGCCCACATTAGCGACCAATATCCAAAAACGCCAGTGCACTTAATATGGTTTGAGTAAACAAACTTTACTCTTGCTCATAACTAAGCATGCTAAGTAGTTTACTTTCAATGTCTGATTTCATGGTTCACTAAATATGCTCAAGCTGAAGGCTTCTGACTAATCCATGCTGACCCAAATATCATGGGCTGTGCCTAATACATGTAATACTACTCACCCACTAAGTGATTTGGCCATTGATTTAATCTGTCTGTCACCTATTTAATCCTTATTGAACATGTTGAATACAGAGGTAAGTGCAGGATATGATACTTGGGCCAAACTGCCTTCCATTAAAATCAACATAGAAGTTCAGATGCAAGAGGTACAGGTATAAAGCATGCATCAAGCACACATGGTAAATTTGTTGAGGAAAAAAACTCACCAAAAATACAAAGTTTAGTGGTCGACCCATCAAATCGAATTGACAACTTCAATTCACCTGAAACATGCACACATGGACGATTTCTGTCTTGAATATGCGTCATGTATACCCCGTATTGGTCCTAATAGTAGCACGGTGAGCCAAAGCAAGACCTCCTGCAGCAGCACGCGCAAAAATGAAGTCAAACTCCAGGTCAAATTTGAGAAAATCACTGAATAATATCCTTTAGCCTTCAATCCCCTTCATTATGATTCAAATAACATAAATGTGTGCATTGGAACACTTCAACATCTTATTAGAAAGATACAAAATGAATTACAAGGTTACAAAAGTTCAACGTTTTTGATGAAGAGAGGGGTGCTCCACTATTAGGGCGCGTGCCACTATTAGGACCAATACGGTAGGCGTGGTACCAAATTATCTATAAGCATGCATAATGTATGCAAGTGTTATTTTTGAGAAGTAATTCTCACTCATTATTGATACTTTTGAGAATCTTAAAATAAATACATTGCCTGCTGTTATCACTAAATTCCTGCAAATTAATTGAATTTTTCATCGAGTTTACAACAAACTGCATGTACAATGTACATGATGGTTTGTACTCACCAAGTTTGAGAGAATTCAATGCGTTCTGTTCAGTTGACAAGTGTTCACTGCAAACTTGGCTCTCCTGGGAAGCTAGGCTTGTCACACTGTTGAATCCCGATACGAAGCCTGACAGTGTTACTGTTTTGTTGCTATGGTCCCCAACATTGTCTTCACCGTAGTCTGTTTCACAAGTGCTCTGAATTTTGTCTCGAGATTTTACGATTTTTTTTCCACCTCCACCATTGATATTTTCATATGTCCGACTCGTTGGATCAGTATTCTCATCAACTTTTTCATCTATAATTGCCAAAAATGGTTCTCCTGTTCTCCGCCTTTTCTCTGGAATAGGGTTGGCATCGAATGGCAAGCGAGCGTAGTCATAGGTAGCGTCAAAACTCTTGTTGCCATGGAAACAGCTCTTTGCTCGGCGCCACTTCGAAGTCCGCTTCTTGGCTTTGGATGAAACTCCACAGCGAAACATGATCTAAAAAATAGAGATTCCCTTGAAAAGAAATTCCTCTCAAAGATATTTTTTTTATCGAGTTGACTTTTTCCGCCCAATAACAACGAAAACTTTCAAAAAGTTTTGAACAAGAATTTTCAACAAATTTTTAAAAATTTTTAAACTGTTAAGATCTTAGTCAGCAGACACCAAGCAATGATGAGAACTTCGCGGAAACAAATATTCAAATGGCTCTTTGCTTGGTCCTCCCTCCGATATACCCAATTCAATTCATCCAGGACAATCACCACATCTGTTGAGTTGCATGCGATTGCGCCCAGCTTGGTCGGCCGCTCGGCTATTAATCTTTTCTTAGGTGGCTTTCTGATAAGTTATCAGTTATGTTACCTCTACTTTTAGAAGCTCCCCATTGCAAGTTGTTATCCCTACCACTACATTTCATGGCTCGTTGCCAAGCTACCTTTTCTGATATACTTTCAGGTTAGAGTCGGGATATGAGTCTTTGTTTGAAGATTTCTCGGATAATATTAAATTGAGGAAAGAGGGTATTAAGTGACGGGCGCACGGTGACTTTCCGGGCAACCCTATCATAGGCCTCGTGGAAGTCATCAAAGACCGCGGAGATTTCCTTTTGATCTTTCTGCGGGTGGCGTTATTGGTTATTGCTTTTGTCTGGCTATTTCGTTGATTATTTTTCTTCCCCCGCCAGTATTTCATAATGTCATGTGCCGGTGACTTATTACATCAGGTGACAAATTGTACGATTCCTGGTATTATGCATTTCAAGATGGATACTGTCTGTCTGGCCAAAACTGCCCATGGGAACATCAGAATATTACGGTGGCTTTTTGAAAATGCAGGCCCTTTTTATTTACTTTCCAATCACGTTACAAAATTTTCAGTTGCGTAATATCTATGAAGTCGCATTAACCTTAGCTCGTGACAATGACCTCGGTTCAATGGTTTTGCTGTTACGCTGCCGATACCAACTTTTTATCATCTTGTCAAAATGTTATTTCGAAAATTTTTCCCTTCACTTTTTTCGGCAGACCACATCTGAGGTTTATCCCAGAAAAGCAGAAGAGTATTTTCCCTTGACACTTGAAGGCGTTTGACTTTGCCTCTGCGTTTCCCTTTGTTCCTTCGCGGAGATTAAAATAATAGGCGCAGTGTCACCAATATTTTCACGTCTTTGAGAGCCCTCACCGTAACTTTCCCTCGTACAAAAGCTCGACCTTCGAGAAAGATAACACAACCTGCTTTGAATGATAACATATCCAGGAAAATTTCGGAAACCTTTTCACGAGCGAAGTGGTCATTTTTTACCTGTTTCAGTTGCGTGCTGGCGACTGGCGTTAATTGCGTCCGTTATTCAATGGCCACTTTATAACAGTGGGAAGTGATGTTCTTTATATTAATATTTATTATTGTCATTTGCTTCCAATATTTTTTTTTCAGAACTATTTTTTAATTATCAAATTCAAAGTAAAAAAAAAATAAATAAAAAAAAAAAAAAAAAAAAAAAAAAAAAAAATTCAAAGTTTCCATACTCATTTTCTCTTTTTAACGCTATTTTTAAATTACACCAATGAAAATTGCACATGCCACCTATCCTAAACACAAATATCAAATCAGGTACACCATTATTTTGAAAACACTGTACATGTACCATACCACATTACATTGTTATCAGTGTAATACTTTTCTAAACATTTATTTAGTCATTTACCTTAATTTTGCTCATTCATCACAAAATCCAACGGGAAATAAACGTACCTCCAAGAAGGTTTTTTGTCATGATGATATCATATTTACCTTTAGAATGCACGATAAATGCCTACACCAGTCTTTAAATACGTCTAAAACACCCCGGAAAGTCAAAACCATGCCGAGAAAATGAACCTTTAGAGCCTATTAGCACCTGCCAAACACCAACAGAACAGTGTGTGGCCTACGCTACCAACTCACTATCTCACTGACTCACTATTTTCATCAGCCCTTTGTCAACTATGTCTAAGGCTTTATTAGGGCGCAAGGCTTTATTGGGAGTTGTCAAGTTTTTCACCAGCCATCCATATATGTCATAAAACAATGTCAAGACAAAACCTCTCTTTTGTTTGATGGATGGCCATGACCAGTAATATACTATGGTTCCAGTATTGTAGTTAGCTGTTTTCAAAAGCTACAAAAAATTTAGAAGTTTGCATGGGGAGTTGACTTTATATGTTATATGTATGCTATATTGTATTGCACATTAATAGGGTGCCTATTAACATGATCAAGAATTAATCATTTACTCAACCATTCCTTGTTCATTATACAATAAATATAAACAGGCTCAGACTTGGCTACAGGGCGATTATGAGCTGGATAAGACCCAATGAAACACAGAGAATTTTTTTTTTCCATCTTTTTTTTAAAAATTGATTAAAATTTCCGAGGGAAACTGCTCTCAACTCTTAACGGGATTCTGAAGTTGTGATTTGCATTCTCCCCAATTGATGAATTACTTTATTATCTTTCCAAAGTCAGTTTCCTTATGTAATAAATTTCACACTTGGGGAAGGAAACGCGTGACATTGATTTAAACGTCCTGTGAAACTTTGCTCAAGGCGAAGCAATTAAACCACACCTTACGTGTTTGCTGGGCAAAGAACAATCTGTCATTGTCCAACCCGGAAAGAACTGAATTCCCTTGACATGCCCTGTAGCAAACCAGAATAGAACAATTTCGGTTGGTAAAACCACCAAGGAATAACTGTTTCAGTGTCAGAATAGGTTCAGTAACGATTACCCCTTCCCCCAGACATAAATTTCCCTGAGGGGTTGAGTTCAGGCAAATCGCTCAGTATATCACATTGCACTGGGACAAGCTGACCAAATGTATTATCTCAACAAACCGTTTACTAGTTAGTTAACCAGAAGATCATGTACGTGCCTGTTGGGTAGAATCCATGTCGAATTGAATACATAACCCAGTTCAATTCAAACCGTTTTGCCCTGCACTTGCATGGAAAACACCTGCTGGCTTTATAGTAAAATTCACCGTGTCCAGGAGGCAATGTGCCATGGGGTATGCTAGAGTAAATATTGGATGGAGAGTTTGACTCACAACTTTTTGAGGGCGGCTGAATTTTTTTCTTTCATTGATCACCTAAGAGCATTTGACATGCTTCGCTGATGGTAGTTCAATGTCAAATGCAGACATGACAGTGATATGTATATCCAAGGAAGCCTATGACAGTAAAAATGTAAATATTGATGTGTAATCTTGTGTCTGGAGTTGTTATCCTATGATCGACCCTGTCTTTGTCAGCCAAATATTGGTATTATTTTTCAATTAACTCCGTGTTTTGACAATGCTCATGATACAGATGTAACTCTGGCCCCACTTCAACCACCAAATATTTATCATTCATGCCCGTACACCTAAAAAAATATTACGATCATGCCACTCCAACACAGACGAAACATCATTATTGCGCAATAGGTTCAAGATTGCTCAAGAGACCCCAAGTATAAGATACATATCAAGACTGTTGACATGAGAGAAACAAAATTACATGCACGATCTAAGTGATAAAACCTTTGATAAAAGTCAAAGTGTGTCAGTGTGTCTGCAAAACAATCATCTCTATACACATACAAAAGCAGCACAAAAGGGGATGGAGGCAAAATATGTATGATGAAGCATATCTCAATACACATGTATATCTATTAAGTACCATGAAAGAGTTTTCTATTTAATTATTTTTTGTTAAAATAATTTCCTCAATATGTGATATTACATATTCAATGAATCATTCAATGCCTTGGAATAAACTTGCCGACAAAAATAAGCACTTGTCAATCATATCTATCATGATACCATACAAGCAAGAAATCAAAAGACCAAGAAAAATCTTTCCTCGGCATTTCTTCGCCCGTGTTCACTGGTTCCCTAATTACTCTGTAAATTGCCCTGCTGTTGGCAACTTTTTTGCCCCTTGTATTGTCCAATTTACCACAATTGATCATAATCAGCGATCAAGTTACACCGGACCCCATCTGTCACAGAAGGGTCTCACTTTTAGAGGGGAAAGCTTCATGAAATCAGGCATATTGCTAATAGCATGGCACTTTCTGGAGAGTGGAGTTTGGAAATTTTTTTCTGGTGAAGACACGCAATTTTGAGAAGCCTTTGACTCAGTGGGGAATATTTTTGGGTCTGTTTCTGAATTTCACGCAATAGTTTACCTCAACGTTACTACCACACTATTACTTCATTGGACTGTTATTTCTGGGTTTTGCAAAAGGTTATCTGAATGTTTGTTCCTCAAAATTTTGATCTAGTTGTCACACGCAGGGACTAGCTGTGTGCCACGAAATAGAAATCAGGGAGATCAAAGTTCAAGGTCAAGGATCAAGGTCCTTGTGCGAAGGCAGTCATTGTTTCATCCGTTCCTGTGACATATGGCTCAATGGCCTTGTCGAGAGACCCTCAGCAAATTATCGCCTGCTTTCGAATGGTAAATCATCTTGACTCTCCAATCTTTTTATGCCGTTATCTTGGAAAAATATCGCCTTCACGGAAATCTCTCCCCGTTCGTTATCACCCTGGTCACGTTTTTTTGTGTGTTCGCGTCTGTAGAACAGAGCAGTGGGCGAAGATACTAAAACTTCTCACATTCGTCTTTCTCTGTCGTTCATTTTGCAGTGAGTTATGCGAGCGAAAGCGTGTGCTTATGTAAAAAGGTCTCACATTCGACCTTGCTGGCTGAATGCCGGCATGGTGCTTATACTAGTATTTTGCGCATTCTGGCAGCTTAATTGCGCTCGTGTGAAGGGTTTTGGCACGTGCACGCATCACATATTTTCTTTAGTGATGGTCGGTCCAGTCACATAATCATCACTGCCCTGGCGTATAAATGCAGCTGGAAGGGCTAGTAACATGGCTGAAATGGTCGCGAGGCCACACACGATACAAAAGATTCATTGAGTGACCAAAGAACAGTTTTACTGTTACATCAAAATTATGGGCATTTTCTCGATGAAAGGTTGTCACAAGCGGGACAGAAAGTGATAAAACACACTGACAAAGTTTGGAAAGGACTTTCAAATGCTCTTTCAAATATATTTTTTCAAATCTCCATCATATTTGATTCTAAGCACATTTATATTACTTTATCACCATTGTTTGACCTTTTTTAAAATTTGCTGTAAATATATGAAATCAAGCAATGAGGTCGAACAGCAGAATTCAATTTCTGATAGAACCATTGTACTGAATAACAAACAAAGCTTGTTTTATGCTCCATAGCAATGTATATGTCAATATGCCTATATAGGGCAAGAGAGGTTGGGGGGGGGGGGGGAGCTTACTAATCACAAACGGCACACGCGACACATATGTATTCTCTCTAGCCCTGTTCTTCAAAAGGCCATGAATGAATATTCAACCATGCACAGAAAAGAGATTTCAACTCGAAGATACAATGTTATCAGTATCATACAGTATGCCTATTCAAGTTACTCAAATTATATTATTCACTTTAGCCCCAAACTCTGCCCCCCCCCCCCCCTCCCTTAAAAGTCCAATAAACGATGAAGCCTAAGCTACAGTAACATTTTGTTAAAGTCAAAAGAATACAATACGAGTATTGTATAAAATCAATTGACTCAGAAATTTATGAATTTATGACATTTATTGGTATAAATACATGTGCAGAACAGTTGTTTTTTGTATCATTTCTGTCCTTTCTTTCTCACTCTCTGTTTTTGAGACTGAAAAGGACAAAAAAATCGTCACAGGTGCTAAAAGATTTCGCTGATAAGAAATGAATACTATTTCCACTGACAGTAATGCCCTTTATGGCCATAAATTTTATCTGATAATATTGCGATTGATATCAGACAATTATGAACAAGGGTATAATTCAAGACCCAATCCTAATCACTATGCTTAGCACGAATATCGTGAAAAATCTACAATTTTGCATTTGAACTGAACTTATTTGAAAAAGCTTAAATATCGCTCCATCATGTTAAACCAAATTTACCAAACCAGGCAAAACCAAACCAGACATGAAAATTTGACTAAGATCTGTTCATGACACTATGATGATCTTTTAATCCTATCCTGCATATGACATAACAATGCAGAAGCATCAACAATGTATATCTGTACATGCTAAAATATTCAAATGATTCCAATGTCTAATTTCGATTCTTTCGTTCTTTCAAAATTATAATTATCACATAATTATCCTCTACCATGGAGAGTGTGAATTTATTGCGAAAATCTGCATACTCATAAATGTATGTATTATGAAAGCGTTTGGGGTGCCAGTGATGAATGCCTGATTGATTCCTACCCGTATACACTCCTGACAAAAATTCATATGCTTTCCTCCATATAAAATATTACCTTGCCATGATTTTATACGGGTGTAGGTATCTCAATGTACAACAAATGACGGAACAGCTGATTTTTCACCCACAGTGTCGACAGTTGAGCCTGCATTTTCTTTTCTATTCATTTTTGTTTCATTACTTTTTTCCTTGGAAAACATCTGTCGGACTTTCCAACTTTGACACTAACCGCCTCACCCATGAACTAAATAGTATGAAATCTACCTAATGATCACAAAACTGACCATTCACAGATATTTTATACCCTAGGTGTAAGATCACCTCAAACTGATAAAGGGTCAGTCAGTCACATGACCTCTCACCATGGTAACTATGTTTCTGTATCTGTTAAATTTGTGTTTTGAGTCACCAGCCTTGCGTTCAGTGACAGCGAGTGCTCTGCAAACATTTACCGTTGCCCCCTAGTTGCTATGCAAGAACAATAGAAAATACTACTTCCGTCCCGTAACGCCACAAAACGTTTTGTTCACTGAACGCAAGGTTGGTATTCAGTGTATTCATGTGTGGATGAATTTACTTGAATACATGTATCTTTTTCTTTTTTTCTACAAAACAAACATGCATTTAACATGTTTAATATGAATGAACATAGATATTCATCAACAATGCATGAAATGCAGTGC
Source organism: Terebella lapidaria (assembly GCA_949152475.1). Lineage (NCBI taxonomy): Eukaryota > Metazoa > Annelida > Polychaeta > Terebellida > Terebellidae > Terebella > Terebella lapidaria. Next base: position 20,215,031 of record OX424566.1, on the reverse strand, counting down.
AATTATATGTAAATGTTAATGACATTTTCTATATTTCCACATCAAATGAGTTCCTTTGCTAGCAATGGCGAACAAACCAAAATATAAACTTGGTATGCACCTGTCCCTTCCTCTAAGTAATCATAACAAATTTAGAACATCAGCGCACATGCATAATTTGGTACCATCATACCCACACATTTTCCATGCACCCATATCAACTTGAGCACTGTCCGAAATAACCATATGGCAGATATATCTTCACAACTGATATACACCAGCATTCATTTGCAGGATTCTGACAGAGAATTGATGCAATTTTTTACTATCCAAATGGAAATTCCTGTCATAACATCTGCAGCTCTCTGCCTTGCACAATTTTCACCTGTAACAAATATAATTAGTAAAGTACTTGATGATATTATCAGAATACATTTTCATTTTTTGGTGGTTATTGTTGCAAAAAAAGCCCTACATTATCATAATCAGAATATAGTTGGATTTTAATCTGAATATTCAATTTACATGACAACCATTTCAAATTTCAAATAGTTTACGTCCGCCCAAAATACAATACATAGCGTATAAACTTATAGACATCATGCAGGTCATTTTTCGAAACTGGTTACAAAATGTACATGTTTACATTCTCCACAGAATCTTTTAATTGGTCTAGAGTAAAGGGCAGATGCCATGACACAAAGTACATCACAGATATAGGAGACTTTACCCTGTATTTTCACCAGTATTGTACATAATACAAGGTATCTGTTCGAGATAGACACACCGAGGTGTAAAGTATGTCACGGGAGGGAAACTTGAACATACTTAGTGGGGGGATTAACTTTCCAATTAGCCCTAAGTAAACATATGCCAACCTTCTTACTATACAGTAAATATAAATTGGCTACACTATTACAATACACTATGGTAGGAGTTCTTTTCGTATGCCAGACAATTTTCCACGACGAAAAAAAATGTGCATTGTCTGTTTTGCAAAAATATTCTGCATTACACTTGAAATGAATTTTATTTTCATATAAAATGCCTCACTCTCTCTAGCGGTATAATTCTGAATGTCCTATTCAGGTCAATTCTATCCCGAGCCGTTGCATTTATTGTGATCTCCACACATGTAATTTATCAGGTCAAGTCGCTATTATCACAATATCTACATGTAACGTAGAATGAACAACATCTGCTCATCCAATTTGTCTGCCGATATTATTCCGATTATTTGTATAAAAGAGTTGTCGCATAATGTAATCATGTTAGTATTACGCACCCCAGTATGTGTTGTTTATGGTGAAATATGTAGATGTTATATAACTAATGATTTCTTGGCACCAGTAAAATGATTTTGATGGCTGAATAGAAAGTAAAAAGAATTCTTCAAGTGGCATTTTATTATAATACGCTCTCTCTCAACAATGAATAATTTGCGAACCAGCACAGTAAACTTATAGATTTACACACACAACAATTAATGATTATTAATGATATCCACAAGAATAGTACATGACATAATAATATGACTAATTTACAATACTGTCATAATATTCTCAGCAATTATTCAAGATATTCATTCGATGATCCAAAATGTTCTTCCACATGTACGTTTCTTCCGCGCAGAGGGCTCTGAATCGAAAGCAGCCTGCAACTCGGCGGGTCATTCTATTTCTTGCCAGACGCTCAAATATCAGGAAGAATTCCTTTTCTGTGGAAATACAGAAAACAAAATGAAAATTCGAAGTGAAATTCGCATTTTGAAATTACCCAGTTCATTATTATGTTGGGCATGTGTTCAAATGGTCACTTACCATTTTCTGTCGATATTTTCACTTGCAATACATCCAGCAACTGTATCGCTTCCATGTGGTTGCCCATAGCAACCGTTGCCATTGACAACACATCAGGATATAAGGAAACTTCTTGGACATATTCAATGTCACCTTGAATTCTTACAAGTCTTCCAGAGAATATCATTGGTCCGTATTTCTCAAAGCTTGGTGTATGACCTTGACTTGGCTTCCAGAGGTCATGGGTTGTCATTACTAGTAATTCAGGCAGATAAGCTGTCACTGCTGAAAAAATATGGAATTTGCATGTATAGACAAATTACTGCACATTTCTTTGCTGCAATTGCTGCACAATTTCTTGAAATCTTCATTCATTTTCAAATGAACATCAACTTACTGTTTAGGATGTACTTCAAAGCGGAGAAATCGGGATGATTTTTTGACAGGGAAGCCATGGATTTGAACAAGTCTTCGATATGCTTCATGGGTCGTTCAATGAAGTCAGTTATACAAATTGAAGAATTCTTCTGGAAAATTGATGACAAATATTGTATGTATTGTGCAATTCAAGCCTCATGCATAGATTATTAATTTAGCGAGTTACTTTCCTTGGATACCAGTTTATGTGGATCAGAACTGTTCACTGATAATTTCTACCACTCTACATACCTTCAGAAAGTTTTTGAATGATTTATCTTTCTCTAATTCGCACAATAAGGCGAGTGCCTTCGGCAAATTTTGGATGTAAGCTCGATAGGCAGAGGACAGAAGATCGATCTGCGAAAAAACGTTGACATATAAAAATTATTAGTGCATGTAAGAATTTCTTATTGCTTCAAAATTACATGTGTTATTATCATCAACACAAATAATATTATATTCATCTCACTCGCAAAAGAAGATCTACATATTTGCACCAAGCATTTTAACTTACAATTGGTGAATAGACCTCTGCGACGATATGTTCACAGATGTTATCTGAAGTCAGTGTGGCGTCTTGTAGGATCTGCCCCATTTGTCTCACGTTATTCTCCGACAGAATCACCAACTGCAAGACAGAAGAAGTTATTATCACACTCTTTGGAAGCATGCGAATTCCAGTTTATTCCATTTTTAACTGAACTGATATTTTCCATCTTCAATTATTTGAATGAAACACACTAAATTCATTGATTCCCAGTCAAAAATACAGGTGAAATATACTGTATTAGTTTTGTGTTTCAAACACGAGAATTAACAACTATATTGTAAGATTTTCAGGAAACGAACCTGTTACCTTCTCGATGTTTTGGAAGAGTGTGGCGTTCTGGTCGGTGGAGAGAAATCCGTGTCTCAGCGGTCTGGAGAACTGCTGAATCCCGCGCTGCATCACTCGTGAAAACTCCTCCTCCACAGAAAACATCTCAGACACCCCTCGGCAACAGGTAAACACCTCCCTAGCAACAGGCTCGAGGGAGTGGTTGCCATGGGAACTATGCATTGAAATGGATGGGTCAACGAAAGAAGAATGTGGTGCTATGGTGCCTTCAATGTGTGGCAACTCTTGTAATTCTTGAGACAAAGTCAGATTGTTCAGCCATTGTTGAACAATTTCTTGTGATTTTGGTTTCAAAATCATCTGATTTTTGTTGAAATCTTGTTCTATATCTTCATTGCAGTTGGACATTACAAGCCGATCTTGCAGTGATTCACTTGTTGAAATTATACTGATGTCCGGTTGCCATTTTGAGTATGAAGCCTCACTTTGTTTCTCTTGGACCGTGTATCTCTGGCTGAATTTCTTTTCTGGAATGGGTGTTGATGTTAGATTCCTGGTGTTTCTAGAGAAGCATTCCCATGAAACATAGCCTAAAACCTGATCAGAGCACACTCTTGAGCTGATTTGGCTCGACAGGTTTTCAGAACTGGAAAGCACTTCATGCTCTGCTCTGAGGGGACAATTCGTGCAACAAGAGTCATTGCACCTTACTTCATCATCACTGTAACCATGGAAACTCCCTGATGAGGTTTCTGAGTATTGTGCAAAGTTTTCAGTGACCCCAGAATCGGCATCAGATGAGATGCCTTGTCCATAAACTTGAAACTGTTCCGAAGTTTGATCGCTCAGTTCATCTGGGATTTTCTTCTGATCTTTTAAAGATGGCCGAATTATCTCCAACTCAATTGATTTTCTGGAATTCCTACAAATAGATGAAGACATCAATGCAGTTCCACGAAGAAACATTAACATATTTTCCAAATTGAATTTGAAATTGATATTCACAAATCAGAATGAATACAAATAACTGTCCAGAAGGTTTAATGTCAAAATTCATTATGTTCCTTGTTTTTACCTGACAATACGAGCGACACTCTGCGCGCAGGATTGGGACACATTCTGGCCGTTGAGTCGGATGATGTAGTCACCTTTGACAAGACCAGCGAGTTCCGCAGCCCCGCCTGGTTTTACTCGTCCCACTCTGACAGGGCAAGTGTTCCTCACCGTGAACCCGTAACCCACGCTACATTTGCTGATTGTCAACTGCAGGAAAATATTAAAAACCTTTTTTGTATATCATGTCGTTTTTACTTCAGTTTTTCTTCAAAGAAATATCCCATTTCTTTATATACATTGTACCAGAAATATATAATGAGTTATGTATTTCTGATTGTACCTATTTATTGTTCAATGAGTGAATATTGAGTATTGACTTACAATTGTAATTGATATTTTTCAAGTTTATATTACTTACCTTATATTTGCAGGGGCCATCTTTATTTCCAGCTTGATAGTCTGCCTTGTTCTTTTTCTCATCAAACTGGGGTTGATCTTTGTTTGTAGAACTAGTATCTACATGCTGGGTATCCTGCAGCAAACTACACTCTGAATTGATATCACTGTTCTTGCCTTTCTGCAAAAAAAAAAAATGAAATCAAAATCAAGCTGAAAATTGACTTGACGAATTACATTATATAAATTTTTGGCACATTACTCATTAAATCAAGGTAATTATGATAACCATGCCCATAATACTTACCATTTTTCTTTTTGATTTTGAAAGGAGAACCTTCATTTTACTGAATGATATGCAGCCCAGGAGTTTGCTGAACTTTCTGCAAAAACACATTTAAAGAATGACAAAAATATATCATATCTCAGATGGAGTAAGATTCTCAAAAAAAAAATTATTTTAAAATGCTTACTTTCTCTGTTTTTCCATCTTGTTTCTCTTCTCAAAGCTGGAAAGGTTACAAGCAAATTTCAGCATTTGGATCAGGAAATTCCTCATCGAAATTCTAATCTAATAAATGCCAAAAAGACATATGTCTTTTATAGAAGATGGGAAATGAAAAACAGAATCGTTGAATGTTTTCCAAAATAGACATGATAGATCTATGATGCATAACCCAGTAGATTACCAAAGTGTCATAATATTTTGAAAATGTTGAACATATTTAATATGTACCCATCAGTTCTCAATGGACCTTGTAATACAGATAATACTTTGACATGTTTTTGTTTTAGTTAACAGGGTTAATGTATATCAGGCCAATTATATGACATAGATCCTGTCTTTGCTTGCATGCTTCATTTGCTTCCGCATATATCATTACAAATATTCTAATTATTTCAAACTACCTGTAAAAATTTCATTGCGTTATTTTTTTTACATGTTTTAAATACAGGTTGCCTTTGCGACAGGATGCAATATAGACTTGCCCTGCAAAACATTTAAATTGTAACTTGGAGTGTTTCAAGCAATTGCAGTTTTCACCAGATTTCTTAGCCTGTGGTTATAGAGATCTAAGCAAGGCATTCACTTTGGAATAACATGCCTTTGGGTCATCGAAAACACCCCCACAGAAAATAACACACTACAGAAGATGCTTAAAGCCAACATTATGTGGGTGTCCTAATATTACGCAACACTGAAATCTGAGGGAAGCTCACAGGTTACCTCAGATTTGAATTTGCATGCAAGTATACAGTGGTACCTATCATTTTTTATATTAATGGAATTGGGCCAATTCATATATAACCTTTGTAAAATTCAGAAATAATGCTAGGTACTTACGGGTACATGCACTTGAACTTTTCCTAAATCCGAGAATATCGGTGAAGGCGTATAAAATCAAACAAATCAAATTTACAAAGTGACGCGAATAAGGATTGTGAGCATGTTACATCATGCAATATTATATGCTGTAATGATAATGGTGGAAATTATTTCATATTTATATAACAAATTGATGAGCAGGTGGTCAATTTGAATGCAAGGTTGGACTCTCAAATATTGGCTAATTTTTATGCCAATTTTACACTGACAGCTTATAGGCCATGCAGAGTAAATCATGCGTGACGATGATGACTGAAAATCAATCAAATTATCAAATTGTTTCTCCAATTATGCAATCAAATGAATATATGCTCAACTATGGCCAATTATCAATTAAAGCGCCTTGACAAACAATTGCCCTGTAATTTTCTGCTAGCATCTTCAGTTCCAGTCATGCATGGCGAGGTAATAGTCTTCGCAATCAGTGTCACAATATTGGTGGAAATAAATACTGATTATAAGTGATCATGATCTGAATATATTTTACAATAGTCAAGATAACATACTGCATGGTAAAGGTTTTATCCCCTTCATTGAACATATTCATTTCTCAAGTCTGCACAGGAAATTGTTCGGGCCACTACTCAAAAACTCTTCATATATAAATATGCGAATAGCAGCCATCGAATTTCCATTCCAATCTGCAGCTAGAATTTTGTACGAAACAAGGAAACGTTTTATTTTCAGTCTGCAGGCTCGAACTTGTAAAATTTCATCATGACACTAATACTATGGTTTTCCAGTTGATATTTTCATGATTAATGTCATATCTGCATGCAAGAGTGTGTGTTGCCTGCACATGTTTCACGTATCAATTTCGAAAACTCTTTTTTGTCCAAAAACTAAAATTCTTCTTCAGGTAATTAGCTTGTCTACATGATAATATCTACATTCACTTGCGAACACCTGTAACAAAAACATACACTATATTTTTGCATTTGGAGGAAGGAAAGGGGGGGTCGAATTTTTTTCAGGGTTTGAAACCCCCAACTGTGTTCATTCAGTGACAGAAGGGGCCAGTCACTTGACCCCAACTCACCCCGAAACAATCGGAAGTTGCCGTTTTATTGTGACAAATTTCTGCAGTCAGGTGCAAAAAGTAGGCGATATATTTACGCTGGTTTTACGCCTCGTTCCAACGATTCTAAAGTGTCACTTCTAACATTTTAATTGACCTCAGCAAAAACAAAACTAGCCACTGGTCGGCGAATCGGCATGGGACTTCCTCGTGTATAGGTCTTTGGACACGCCTACTCTTTACAAATATGGCTACTTTTCACCTGGTCTAGTTACAAGTGGACAAATATATTCGTGTGGCATGGTCATCCATCAAAAATAAATTGTTACTTGTCACGTTACTTCCCCCAAGTCATTTTGACACTTTACTGGTCACCGGTTTTGTTTCACGGGAAAAGTAATAGCTCTACTGTATTCTGCAGGTGAATTTTCTCACAGGTTTAATAGGGATGTCAAGTTGCAGCTCAATATGTGGTGCAGTGGTTGTTTTTGTATGGACACAAAGAGTTTGACACATAGAGATAAATTAAACTCAATTGTAATTGACTCTAAATGGACAGTTTATATATAAAATATTTTATGGGGGCTGGGGGGGGGGGGGGTATTTAGATAGGCATATTGCAATGTATGTCAAGGTAAAATTTATACATGTACATGTAGGAATAGCTAGAATAACAAAATTCACTATTCTTGGAATGTGTTATAAATTTTATTTCTATAAAAAGTATTATGTACAGTTACACATTTAACAACTGAATAAACTTTAGCATGAATTTGTGATCAATGCTGTGATCAATGCTGATATTATGTATCAACATCAAGCTGACCATGTTACACTCGCAATTAATTAGTGTATTATCCATTTATTACTATATTTTTTTATACATGTAATCAGCACCCTTACATGTACAGGTACTTTCTGTCCAGAAATTCACATGTTTCTCGAAAAAGTGAAGCCATCTGACATAAAATACTTGTATTTCGGGTAGCCTTTTCAATGAAAAGAAAATGAAGACTCTCAGAGCAGCTAATGGTCAGCACCCCAGCGGGGAAGGTGAAATTTTGGGAGTATGCGGGATAAAACTGGGAGTGACAGTCGCATGCCAGAGGGGGTCTACTGCCCAGTGTGGGGCGGTCAAACCCGGGAGAAAATCAACCCAAAAGTTCGGCAATTGGGGCAAACAGTAGAGAATTTTAATCCCCATAGGCTACTCTAGGGGGTCCAGAAAGTTCATAACCCAAAGAGTAAAAGATTTTGGCGGGACATTGACCAACTGTTGCTACTTTTCACTTTGATTTCATTCTTCTTTTTTGTATGTTTTCACCAAGCGGAGGGAAAGGTTGGTTGCTGGGCAGTGATGATTTCTTGCTAGGGGGTCATCTCAGAGTGTCCCGAAGGAAAAATAGTCACAGCAGGTTTTGACGGTAATTGGTCCAGGGGTCAACTTGAATTTTGTGCTCTATTAAAGTCGTCTTCATTATCTATAATGAGGATGGATTTTGGAAAGTTTTCGTACAAACTGATTCTACTGGAGTCATATCAACAGCTGTTGCCTGGAGGAGGCATTTATAAGGTTCAACTTTATTTAATTTATGAGGTCGATATGATTTTATTAAATTAAGGTAAAGAAATTCAGACTTAATTTGACACACAGTAGGTAACTGAAAGTGATTTTTTCCCAGTGAACCTTCTGATTTAAAATTCATTATTTTCAGGCAGATGGCCGAAGGTCATTCAGTCATAATAGAACCCTGTTTGTTTGGTTTGTACCTTTTGTAAACATGAAACTTTTTTTGGAAATGTTTTGAAGCATTACTGTACTGTTACACTCATAAAATATTTTGCAAAATATTCTTGTTGCAACATTTAGTAATGATATATATATATGATAAATATCTTTAGATCAATGAATAAGGCAACCATTACATCAATCTATTAATCATGTTAATGCTGTAATCATAATGCACAAAACTTCAACAGGCATTCAACCATTGAATTGCACTCGATAGCATCATAATTCCCAACTACTTCTCAATAGATGACCAGCAAATAACAGCCAAATCAAATCCTCATTAATATCAAACATGAAAATTCATCCCCGTAACAAATTGTCCAACACGGGCTTTGACCAGGGCTGACCCATGGGTCAAAATCTTGACCAGTGGTCAGTCATCTGTAAGATTACCATGGAGATGGATCTAATTTTTAAATTCCCTTGACAAGAGCAAGGGTCATCTTCAAAGGGCTGGGGGGCAGTCGTGCGAAAGATGACCAGCTTCAATGCAATGACTGGAAACCCCTCTGAACTTTGTAGCAAATTGTAAGGAGATCAAGCCAAATATGAGATATGATGTATCAATCATAATCCGAGATTTCCTTTTTCTAAGTTTTTTGGCCATATGTGGTTTCCAGTGCTAGATATTCCTTTCTAACATTTGAATTTTCTTAATTTGTGTAATTCGATGAAACTTCAAAACATATAGCTTTCAGTTTTCCTGGCATATATACTCATTTTTTTTCTCAATTATTATTTCCTTCACTGAAATATTATTTTTTTAATTGACTTGCCTTTTTCACATCATTTTGAAACTGTGGATACCACCCCTGTGTTTATATTTCACCTTCCCAATGACTTATTTAGATCATATCACCAAAATGCTAGACTGACCAAACAATAGCTCCACACATTCATCAGTATTCCATAAGATAGATATCAACAAAACAGAACCATGGATGTGTTCCAAATTATCAACAAAATCCCTAGAGCTATTGCCAAATCCAGGCATTCTTAAGGCATGATACCATGAATATATGCATGTTTTTCCCTGATAAAAATTAGGCTGATTAAGTTTTAATCATCACTGCAGTTGTAGGACACTCTCCTTATGTATATTTTGTTTACTGTAAACAAAGATAAGGAGAGATATTGGATGAAAGCTGTATGCATACCACTTGATAGAAGCACTTTTCAGAAGGGCCTTTTTGTTTATATTTGTAGATAACCAAACAAATTTGACCACTATATACCCCCTGAATGTGTTGACATGTACACTGTAGAACAGAGGCTTATCTATATTGAGTGTTCTGGATTTCAGTTCGACTCTTGTAGACTCGTACACTAGTAATTTAAGGATTTATTGCCTAATTCTGAAGTGCCAAATATTAGCTGACAACTTCAAGTGCATACATGTACTTGCAGTGAAGTGTGAAAATAACATCTATGACATAAAACCACCTAATCAGGTTTAATCATCATGTTCTTGCATGCAACATCAACAGACAAGTTTTAGTGCAATTTAATTCAGAATAGAATGAAGATGAAGCATACATACTATGTACATGTACATCAACTAACTGTACAAATTTAAGCCATGTCAACAACATACCAGAATCTCATTTTGAAGCAAGATCTTGTTACTATTTTCTCTCAATATTTCCTGCAAATCAATTCAGATGTACTTCTGATGTAATTAATTATTTAGTCGATGTTGATTCATCACTTGTAACTAATATTTACAGTAGTCCGACAAAAAATCACCGGAAATATTTTTATACAATGCACCCTACAGGTCTAAACACAATGTATCACTAGTTCAGTATTATCTGAAATAATCTTCTATTGTTCATCAATATGATAAGATGGCATTATATCTGTATCTATCTGCAAGTATAATTTCCTGCTTAGTAAATCTTCATAATCTATAACATCCTGTTGCTGCATCTATAGAATGACTGAGATTTAAAAACTGACAAAAAAACAATAAACAGTCGAGTGTTTAATACCCTTTATTATTCGGAATGAAAGGAGACAATCAAAAAGCTAAAACCACTAGAAGTTTTTGGTCTAGAAGATTGATTAATTTCTTTCAACATTTTCTAACATAATTACTCTGATTAGATACTGATAGATTCATACCCCACAATCCCACTTAATCCAGCCAATCTCATTATGCAGTAGTACCTATATGTCATACATATGAAAACCAATTTCCCCCATGTAATTCACATGACATATTCAGGCAATCGAAGATAATTTTATTTATTACTCAATAGAGTTCAATCTGAAGCTAACAATGTCCTTGATACGACTGCATACACTTGATTTATTACTGGGAATATGATATATCCCCTAATTTTACATGTTTTACTCACACAAGTACATTGCATAAGATGTCCTTGCGAAGATAATGAAAAAGAATTTAATTTCTGTAGTATTTCAGCACTTGAAATGTTGAAATTGACTTTTTTTTTTGAAAAACCCTCTTTTGTTATATGTACTTACAGAACTGGATGTAGTTTGAGTCATCATTATAAATTCAAACCTCGACTTTATTCAACTTTTTTTATAGTTCTTCAAATTGATTTATTCAAAGGCCATGATAACCTTCTCTGACAAGTCCATATTTGTGACATTACTGTTCACATTTCTCGACCTATTCATTGACTGAAACATTATGATTAACATAATGGCTTCAAACATGCAGTTTAACCCACTATCATTTTCACTGCATTAAAAATTCAAGCAAATTTTATCAGATTTCTTAACACACACCTAATGTCTCCCAACTGAAATATTTCGCATGGATACTAATATTTATGACATGGGAAGGGGGTTGGTTAATGTCTTGAACCTAATGCCTATGGGAAGAATTTTTTCCGTCCAACCCCGAAAAGTGTCAAGTCAAAATTAGGTCACATTATCAATTCACAACAGATTGATACCCCATCTGTTTCCACGGCAACCATCCCTGCCGACATTAGACTCCAATTAAGCTAATTTTCTTCAATGGGTCCAGCTAGTTTTCCTAGTTTCCCTATTGCCGTGCACAGTGAAAAAGATATCATCCTTTCTTGACAATTTTGTGACCCGGAATTTTTCCGAGCCTTGCAATGAGCACATCATTGAAAAAAAAAAATTTTCTTCCTGGGTAGGGCATTCAGTGCACGGATGTCGCCATATTTTTCCCTGTCTTTTGTTCGTTGCGATGCTACGATAAGTTGACAGATTGGGCGTGCATAGGGAAAGCCATCTGCGTCTAGCTCAAGTCGCCATCTTCCTTCGATGTTTGTCGTCTTTTCAGCCCCATAAATAACCGAATCACTATTCCAAGCAATCATTGAAGATAGATAAAATCGCATTGAGTTTGGCATACTGTAAATAAGATTTAATTTACGTGATAAGGCTGAAACAGAAGGCATTATCTTTCTTAATGCCACTTTGTGAAAGACTATTGGCCTGACACCTGTTGCCAGTAAAAGGAATCACATTAATCTATCATAGACGGCAGCAGCGGTAGAGATAATATAAGATATATTTTGTGCCTACAATAGACAATAAACTTCCTCCCCCAATTCTGAATCAATTCATACTGTACATTTATACAGTTGCAAATTTGATAAAAGCAATATATATTCGAGGTAATCCTTCAGCAGCCTGTTTTCTATAAAAAACATGTATGAAATTCAATTATCCAATAAGTTTGCTAAAAACAATATTAATAACATAATTTAAAGAAACCTTCCAAGTCACATTCTACATATCTACAAAATGTACCAAGCAGACAGCAAACCACTCAATTATCAAATCTAGCACTTCCTCACCAGTTCATACCCCATGATTAAACCAGTGGGGTGCCCAAGACAGGGGCGTTGATGACCCTTCCTGATATTTGTAAACATTTTTATTGACAACAAGTCAGGTTACATAATGTTTATCCCTACCTTAGGGCGAGAGACTCTTCACAAAGGTAGAGTATTCAGTTTCTTTCCTGGTTTTTTGGAGGAGTGGGGGGGGGGGGTTTGGATGAAGGAAGGTAGTGTAAGGCTGTCAATTGTATTGTCAAGTCATAATATGCTGTGCCTGATATGGCTGTAATGTTATGCAATATTACTGAACAGTTGCTATCTCACAGGGAATCAGTATTGATTTTCAATTTTTGAAAATGAAGAGCATGGAGATGTTTATACTTGTGGGTCGTTCATCATGCTCATGTTATGTAATTTTTATGAGTGGATGTCCAATTGATTCTCTTTGTCTAAATTCTGATAAAGAATTGTACTTTACGATATTTGATGGAGTATTGCCTGGTGAACTCATTTCTTAAAATTAATAAATATTTCTATAAGATGCAATAATTTATAGTGTGGCTCCTTGATATTGAGAAATATATTTCATCTTATAACCTTACCATAAAATTAGAAAATTGTTCAACCAACTAATCAGATAATCATGAAAAAGACATTTACTAATGCAAACAAAAATCCTGGTGCTGTATTTATTAGAAGCCATTGGTGTATTCAAATTTTCTGGCACTAATAACTTCAAATCCTCGTAGCATTCACCTAATTACAACTTGATTAAAACTGTCGAATTCACCTCTAAATCAACTTGCCAGTTACTCAAGAAGTACACCCTCTACAATGTCTATTTGGTTGCCATGTGCTGTCAAAGCCCCTTGCCTACACAAAATCCCCTCCCAATTACTTAGCAACTCCACAATAACTTTGCTTTATCAACATCTGGTCTTCCGCCGTGCACCCAAAAATGTAACAAACCCCACTGAAAAAATCCCTTCGACACACGTAGAAAAATCACGGGCCCGAAGTTTTTGCCATAGAGGGTCAAATGGACGACCGCCCAGGGGCATTTTGTTTAAGACGTCACTCATTTGCCAACAAGCGAAGAGATTTAAGCAATCAAAGGCGACTTAGCGAGCAAACATAATGACGAAAACAGCCAGACGATGCCAAATTCGGCACGTTCCAATGCTAGATGTATGTCGAGGATTCGGGGTTTTCCTTTGGGCCCCTTCAAAGCAAAGTCGAGTACTTACTTTGAAAAGTGATAGTGCTTGAAATGCCGCAGTGCTTGGGGCATGGCTTTTGCCGTTCGCCCTGTACTTTATTTTTTTCCCCTCTGAGATTTTTGCCTACATCTGTTGCAATGCATACTTTTGAAAACCTTTTTTCTTCTCCTTTTCATGGCTACAATGTATTATATTACTGCTCCAAGTCTATTAGCATACAAATTTGCAATGTTCGAAACATTTTCAAGTCCCATGTATACGTTTCATCTACCATATTCAATTTCACATCAAAATTTACAGTGAAATGATGAAATCTTCTGTTAGTGTTTATCAGTTTATATATTAGTTCATGTACAGTGCCCACTCAGTCTAAAAATTCGGACCAATTACACATACTGAAAAGGCAAGGAACCCATTAACACGATATTCGACTGAGATAATTTTATTCTGCATGATTCATATAACAAAAAATTCAACATCAACAACAAGGGAAAGCTATGTACAGAAATGGTCAAATCAACAATAGAGTTTGATAAATACTGCGGAAAAATCACACCAGGCTACATACGCAATTGATTGTACAGTACACCAAAATACTGGCCTTGTTTTCAAAGAGTGCGAAATCTTTGCCCATATAGCTCAATTATCTTTCACTATGACTCATACTGAATATGGATACTATCATTATACACAAAAATATCACTAGTTGTATTTTTACCCAGAAACTTGTATATCACACAGTACGATATCAATGAAGCAATCCACCATTAATTTAGCTCAAATCATTCAACGCGATCAATACACTGGCAATCGATTGTCACAGTTTATAAAATGACATCGAATGAACTGGATGCTGTCTGTATCGAAGCAGTTTCCACTGAATGGTCGCTGTTATCGAAGTTTGCATGCTGATGTTGTGAGGTCAACACTGAAAGTAGAAAGCAAATTGAATGTACGATAAATATATCTCAACATTGACTTTTAGTCAAATTATATATCTGCAGAGATAATATTAATAATTATGAATTCATGTTTCATGTAAACCACAATGAGTAAACCACAACGCTTTTTTTTTCAGTTTACTAGTTTTTAATTTGATAAATACAGTACAAAGAAATAAACTGATATTTAGTGTTTACGATCATATAAATGTGCACAAATTTGTACTCACTGCTATAAAGTTCAGCCAAACAGAACCAATCCTGATGAATCGTGCGGGAATTTTTAAGGGCGATGGCTATAGTTCTACAGATGTCCACCAGGTGGTGTAGTGGCTGGCGGATGAAATCTTCGATTGACATCTCCGCAGTCTGCTTCTGTAATGTTTCCAAAATACATTTATTGCTCATTTGAAACTTAATCAAAACACGTGTAGAGATCAACAGTGTAGGCCTATTAATTTGTAATATCCTGTTTGCATGATAATTTTACACAATTTCAATTAGTTGCCTCAAAATTATAACGATCCTATACTTGCGATAATTTTCCCCAGCAATGTGAGTCCCACTATAGACATTCAAGAGATAACTCCGAGGATTTTCTGTATTATATTACCTGAAGGAATCTGCTAAAAGGCTGGGAGTATTTCAGTCGACGGAGCAAACTCAAAGCTGTCGGGAGACCTTCAATGTAGCTCCGATACGCCAGACACAGCATCTTTATCTGCAGGAAAAACGAGAAAAAATATTAGGATTGGTATACTTTAACTAACAATCTGGTTATCAAGTGTTTCTTAGAGCATACTTGTGTGAATTGATAGCCAAAACGTTCAGAAGGAGTGAAGTAGACTAAAACCCACCCTCGGTTGGTAGACCATCTTCAGGACATCTTCAGACGGAAGTTTCTCGTTTTGTGCGGTGAATCGGAGTTGACTCAGGTGATACTCTGATAGGGCCACCAACTGCAAATGAATAAACTTGAACATTACAAAATCATGTAGCAAGACTGCATTATTGTGTGGATTTAGGTCACAGTCTCAAAATCAAATTTTGTACACATTGATGGCAATGTTTGTAATGTACGTTTTCGCAAAACCTCACCAAAATGCCAGCAAAACCTCACCAAAATGCCAGCATGGGACACCTGGCATTTAGCACGTGTTCGCCCAACTTCGCCTGACGTAGCATCATGCGATTTGATGCTAGCATTGTGTATGCGAGCATCCCTCGATGCTAGCATTGCTTCTTGGCACTGTGGTGCACTAAAAGCATTTCGCATTTTTTGTGAAGGCCATTATATGCTCGCATATGCTCGCAAACACATGGTCGAGTGGTTTATAAACAGTCTGTATCATGTAGATCGTATGGGAAAATGCAGTGTTTCATTTCAGTTCATATTAAAGTCAGTATTTGCATCCGAAATAAAGGATGCGCGCATCTGTGCCAGACAATGCTCGCCTGTTCAACTAAGACGGCCGCCTGATGCGATGGCATCGCGCCCACTGGTCGCACCATGCGATTTGATGCTAGCATCAAGTCGCACGTAATCGCATGGCCTAGCATTTAGCATGTAGCATTCGCATGGCTAGTGAGGTTTTGCGAAATCAGTACTGTATGCACTGAAATGACAGCAAGAAGTGATTTTTCACCGTACCTTCTCGAGGTTTTGGAAGAGTGTGGCGTTCTGCTCGGTGGAGAGGACTCCGTGTCTCAGCGGTCTGGAGAACTGCTGAATCCCGCGCTGCATCACTCGTGAAAACTCCTCCTCCACAACGAACATCTCCGACACCCCTCGGATACTCAGCGAATCTCCTTCACTCGACGAATCTGCCGACGTTTCCATCGTCTCCAGAGTGGAATTGTTGAAGCTGTTCGAAGGTTCAGACTCGGGTACGCAACTTAGTCCGTGTAACGCCCACGGTGAACTTTTCTGATTTCCAGATGAGGTTTCCAGCCAGCGATTCCACGATGAAAGTGAACTCGAGCCCGAGAATTTGGATGAATTTCGGTTGCACGTTGAACTTGTGATGTTGATATCGCAGTTTGAGTTGATGTGCCGTCCTTTCAGCGATTCGCTTGTAGAGATGACACTCATGTCTGGTTCCCACTTCGAGTAAGATCTCTGCATAGCATTCTGCGAAATCTCATTCGGATAACAAAATGCGTTGTTCGGAGTGGACGTTGATTTTCTTAACTCTTCCACGAGCATGGACGAGGGCATCGAGTCGTCACACGGACTTGAACGCAGACATTTCCCTTGGGTTTCCAACTGGTTGCCGAGGATGAACTGGTTGCAATACGTCGAAGTCTGTGCACAAGAATCCGTAACTGAAAGTCCAGTGGTCGACAGACGAGACAGTCCGAGAATCACATTCGCAGAAGTTGGTGGTCGGTTTTCATCGGGTATCTCTGAACCATCAGGCGCATCGAAGCACGGGTGACTGAGGGAACTTGATCGAGTGACGAAACTCGTACGACTTCCCATGCCGGAATCCGTAGCATCAACTGAATCATGTCGTCTGTTGATGCTTGCCTCTGGCTGCGGAGAACTTTTAGGACATCGATGTGGGCAAGATCTCGCTGGTTTACGGCAGAAGTCCACAACAAGTGATTCCGGAGAATGCCTGGAATGGAAAAAAAATTGATACATGTATCATCAGAACAATACAAAGTTGATCAATCAGCTAAAAAGAGACTTTTTCAATACTTGAGCATTTTGTGTTAAAAATTTTCACCAACCTGACAATACGTGCGACACTCTGCGCGGAGGATCGTGACACGTTCTGGCCGTTGAGTCGGATGATGTAGTCACCTTTGAGAAGACCAGCGAGTTCCGCAGCCCCGCCCGGTTTTACTCGTCCCACTCTGACAGGGCAAGTGTTCTTCACCGTGAACCCGTAACCCGCGCTACTCTTGCTGATTGTCAACTGTAAGGAAAATGGTACAATATGTCATCCGATCATCAAAAAATTCTGAACTATGAAAGACATGAAGAGAATGATTCACATGCCACATTCAAGGGGAAGTTATCCAACTTTATTTGTCATAGAATACTTACTGTTTGAATCTGCAGTCCTTTCAATTTCTCTTCCACGTCTTGCTTTCCTTTCACAACACTGGCAGGAGAAGTACTAGTAACTGTGAGTTCACCACGACTGGAAACCTTGGTTGACGGACTACTGGCATGTGAGGGTTCACTCGTGTGAGATATGGACCCCTTGCAGACATCTTCAGAAGCTGTAGACTTGTGCTGAAAAAGTGAGAAAAGTCAAAATATACAGATCTACTTGGAATAGTGCCATGCAAATAGAGTACTGTAATTTCACAATGCTTTATACATTCACTACAATGAAAACATTTCTAGTTGAAATTTTCATGAACTACATAAAATTTGTCATCTGAATACATTACATCAGATAATGTAATGTATTTTTGTCCAAGATGTTGCTTATTATATTCACCTTTTTCTTGGCTAGGGAGAGCTTCATGCTGAGGGGAATACACTTGAGTAATCTTTTGCATCTGAAAATTGCACAAAACAAAAAAATTTTAAACAGAGTATCAAAATGAGTGTGTACACTAAAAGCAGCACAATTTCATTGAGTGTGCAAAATAAAAATGATTCTTTTTTACTAAAGAAAGTACGGTTAATATTGAAACACATTTTTACCTTTTGTGGGGCTCCATTTTGGCTGAAAGCTTCCTTAGGCAACCACTTTGATGAATCTAAAAGGCCAAACAAAGACAATATTTGATTCAAAGCATGTGAATTCATGTGTACATCCTCCTGCCCTAAAATGTTTCATTATTTCTGAATGCAATATGTTCATGCACTCAAAACCACAAAATAATCTAGTTGTGGTCAAAATATTTACAAATCATTACACCTGGATTCCTGATTTCAAAGTAAGTCATCGCTTACATTGATCATGTTGAATATTCTACTTTTTTTGCACATGGAAACTGATTAAGTTCTAGCCATGACCCACTTAAAATCCTTGTCAAAGCAAAGATGACACCAAAAGGTGAAGAGATCTTCGCCTCTTTGTAATCCACAGTGCCAACAAACTGGTGTTCAGCGATGATTTAATTGGCTACATAAATGATAAAAACAAAACCATCCTAACTTTTAATCCTCACACATCCCCACTCGGTAAAACCCCAACACAAGGATTATAACTAGAGTATTTGACAAAGTTATCATTCGCACCTCGAGTGTTTTTATCCGCCTAAAATACGAGATAATGGCCTTTAAAACAAGGCACTAGACTGTCGCCCATGGTCACTAAAACATACTACGATAACCTCAAAGTTGTCTCTTCCTGTCCACAATGATTTGATCAAGGCATTTGACACATGATTTTTAACATTTTTTTTTTCATCTGTATTCACCAGGCATATGGATCAAGTTAGGTGCATGAACTCTAACAACTTACGCGTGACTAGATTCAGCGAAAACAATAGAGACAAGATTTTGTTCGGAGATAGGGTCGGCATGCAGCCATATTTCACGGTGCAGTATTAGGGAGGCAAAGGAAGGGATTTTAAAGCCGAGTTGAGCTGACAGATGAACTACATCAGATTACAAAGGATAAACATCTAGTGTTGCACAAACAATGGTGTCAAACAGAGCGAAGATCTTTATCCATTAGCTGGCTACCAATGTATCAGTTTTTATTCACCAGGCAAGATGCCATGCAGAAGTATCTTCACCTGGGATCATGTTGTTGAAACATGGAATTTGAAACCGTGACAGGGTGAATCTACTTGCAATCTTTGTAAACTAACCATGTCAGGACATACTTTCAGCCCCATTTGAGAAGGATATCAGGTCTTTGGAAGGAGATCAGTAGCCGCTGGTCCCACTGAGCACAGCAAGAAATCCACTGTATCGAATGCTTGTGGTGTGTCATCGCCCAGAATGATAGCTTTTGGGAAACAGTTGGATACCATTTAATGTTTTCCTCGGTTAGGAGTCTGATAGAAGATAGGTATTTTGGAAAACAGCATGACCTCTCCATGATGAACTGGTAGCAATGGAAGTTAGGAGAAAGGGGAAAGAAGGGGGGGGGGTGGATTTTGATACACACTAATAAAGAAATGTAGATTCCATGCACTGTCGAATAGATATGATACAGTACAAGATTGAAGACTCATCACTGATTATTGCAGTGGGCGTTTTCCAGTGATACCTACAGTTGGTATTCCCATCCAACTGTCATTCCTCCGAGTCATCAAGAAATCTTTCCATTGAAGTTTTTGCAATAGGAATGATGCAACGCCACATGTGAATGAACCACAAGCAAGGAAAAGACAGTTGTTCTTTGCCAATCTGTACGGCTGCTAATGAACCTGACATGAGGCATTTGTTCAGGGGTGGGGGTGTGGGGGCACCAGGATGTAGCTGTCAATATCTGAAACTCCAGGGAGTTATTCATTAGCTTGGGCAGGGCAGGTCCTTTTGGGATCTTGGGAGTTACCTGATTTTAGGGGGTGAGAGGTAAATGATGAGATGTGTGATAACTATTCACTTGCGAGTATTTCATTGTGGGATCAGTGGATAGAGATGGGCGGATTGGTGTGTCACATTTGGTCCATATTAATTTGCGAATTTGATAATATTTGGAAAGGGTTGGGAATTTGAATAGGACAATGCGTTTATATTTAAAACATTTTGCATGTGGCAGGCAGGACCCCAATAATTTTATGTAATATTGATGTCAATTTATCCTAATGAATAGCATACTGGACAAATTTTGGTCCATTCATAATATTCATTCAAAATTGCGTAATTCATCTCAATATCACAAAGTCATGCCTTCATGAACAGTGCCTGAAAAAACCACTGTGGAGGGATTTAAATACTCTATCAACAGTTTCAAAAACACTGGCATCTGTCCGTAGTACAGTGAAACATAACAGCTCCGGGACAGGCTGAGGCATCACGCCAGGCCACAGTTCAGCCCCCTAAATAACTCAACTTGTTTTACTTTCGACACTGCCTGAGTTTGATGGCGACCCCCCTGGACTTTTCACGGAAGTCATAGGGAGTAAACGATAGGCGCAGTCACTATGGTTCTAAGAAAATAGTAGCCCTAAGGCATGATCCATAGGTGTCTACTCCATATAAATGGCCAGGAATACACCTCCTGGAGCAAAGTCAACAATTTTTGCTTTATTGTGGCCCAAACTGTTACTTATTTTGAGTTGGTTTGGGGGGGGGGGATGTTTATTAGCCAGGGGAAATACAGAAGTCAACTGGTCAGCTGCAAATGTTCAATATTTTTTTTGACTGGAGGCAACAACAGCAGGGCTAAAAGTAAAGTAATTGGCGTAATTTCTGCCGCTCGCGTGCTATTTTTCCAGAACTCGAAATGGTGCACACGTATAATGTGATATTACTGTGGAAGGTAATGGACTGCAAATGTAATTTTCAAATTTGGAAATTAAATTTTAAGACCTCGACAATCACTCAATCACGGATGTCAAAATTTAACAATTCACAAAAATTGTAGTCATAACTTGTTTTGGCTCTGTCAGGTCATGCAATATATATACAAGAGAAACTCTAAGCTACTAGTATGTGCATACCTGACAACATTGACATACCAATAAATCTCCTACCCTGACATATCCTTTTCAAATATACATACATTTCAAATTACTTAACCTTTTTGACCTCCAGACATCTCAAGGTCATCCTTAACATCTTAACACGCACTTGAAATTGAAGTCAATTGCAGGTTGCTTGGCCCAGCAGACTGACTAACAAAAAGCCTTTGACCAAGTGTAACCTGAAGGGAAGCAACCTAGCAATTAAAGTGCGGTTCTTGCGTAAATTTCAAAGGCTTGCCGAAGGTCCTGAGACCACCCCACAATCGATTGAAGTCTTTCCACCAAATTAATTTATTCACAGACTATAGTTGTCTCGTGAATTTATGTAACTTCCAAACCAATAAACCACCCCAAAATTGGGGATGGACACTATTGTCTAAGGTACTACCCTACCACTTAAGGGGAATTTTTATTACTTGCAATCTGTCTAAGGAATCTCGGAAGTCTTGGCGAGTCGTAAATTTCGGTGGCGGTCAGTTGCTGTTGGCAATGCACTTTGTAGAACGGTAATTTATGTTGCTCTTTCGCAAATAACTTTTCGGCCCTATGCTCATTGAAGTGGGCTCCAGGGGTGTTATTATTTCGCCCTGTAATGTTGAATAATCAGGGTAGGTGTCAAGACTGAAATGTTATTTTTGCGACGGCAAGGGGAGTTACATGGTCATTTCGGTGCATATCACTTCGCACTTAAACTGTCCCTTTGAAGTTGCCAAATAAATCTCACTGGAATTTTCATGCATCTGATCTGAAGTGCTCCAAAATTCTTTAACAAGGATGTGCTAAATCAAAATATCTCAAAAATTCATAATAAAATTGATGTTTTAAACTGAATAGAGGTTGTGTTTACAGTTAGCAGGGGATTTAAAGGGACTTGCAAGGTTTTATAGAAAGCTTGACCCACATTATCCGCACTTGAAACCAAATCAGAAACATCCCTGTCTCGAAAACTGGCAACCTTGAAAATTTATAGCAACAAACCACCTCAAATTTTTTACGCCCATCCGGGAAAACTTTGGCCAAGCTTAATTTCACCTTCTTTCTCAGCCCATTAACTTTATGTATCCATCCAAAACCAAGCCCAGATGTGAAACATGTTTATACTTGGATATAAACAGAATACAGTAAAGATGACAACTCGCTATCTCATCTACGTACATGTAACAAATATAAGATTGGGAACAGTAAACAAGTATTATCACATGGGATCACCTAATTATTGGTGATTTAATCCCCTTTGGGATGTGAATTGCCACAGATAACAAGAGATGCTTACAAGTGGAATTTAATGGGGTTCTGAGTGTGTTATTATGTTTATACAACTTGGATAAGGGTCAAACTTGGAACCAAGTCCCTGTTTTCATTTTCAACACTTCTGGATCATTATACTGACAACCGTCCATGTAGAATATCATGTGCATGCAAAATATGAGACATGTTCATCTGTAATGAATGCAAGATGATGAATTCCCAGGATGAAATGTGAGCAAAAATTCCAGAATAGCATTTTACAGTTTAAATCCACAAAGTACGGGACAATCCCCCCTGCCCCCTCCCCCCCCCCCCCCCCCCCATCCACGGCCTTACCCTCAAATACAGCAGACCCCACATTAGGCCACCCACGGGCCCAACAATAAACAAACTCCATCAAATAACATAATTGCTACTTTCCGAACCTAACACCTTGCATTCAGCGCTGAAGAACAGTAATTTCATGTACAATACAACTCACTGCACACAATGGCTATCTGTTTTCCTACCAGCCAATATTGGCCAACAACAAAAACACTTTACCCCAGAACTATGTAATTATGGGTCCCTATGTTCCGAATTAAACAGGAAACACATAGAATGG
Organism: Terebella lapidaria; assembly: GCA_949152475.1. NCBI lineage: Eukaryota > Metazoa > Annelida > Polychaeta > Terebellida > Terebellidae > Terebella > Terebella lapidaria. Next base: position 20,191,927 of record OX424566.1, on the reverse strand, counting down.
GTTTTTTTTTGGTGACATGCGAGACCTGCCAATTCAATGATTTTTGGAGCATACTCAACACTTTGCCTAAGATAGAAGCATGCAATGTTATTGTCATTTCTATATTGCAGTGGCACACCAGATTTTTTTTCCCATGGCAACCTATTGTACATACATATACAATGTATAGAATTATTTATAATGATATACAGCTCAATTAGTCATGCTTTTGCATGATCGCACATGAATTTACATCTTGAATTCAGAAACATCTGTCTCAAACATATACATACATTTACCATGAATTTATGATAATTTTTCATGCAATAAACTTACCTCAGTCTTGCAAAGGAATTCCAATATATTCCACCCGTCGATCTTTTTTGGGCAAAAAGTCGAACAAAATTTATCACATCCACGCAATGTGATTCAACAAAAGTCCAAATTATTCAATCACATGTGATGAAATATTGTTCTTGTCGCTCCAAAACTGTCAACAAACTGTCCAAAACCAAGTATCAATAAAAAAAATTGCACAATGTCTATTCCCTAGTGTACCATGATCAAATCCCTTCTGACAACACTGATGCACTCCCTTTATGGTTTCACACCATCTGACGAACTCCAGTCGTGGCCTCTGATCAAATACACTTCACAATTCACTTAGGACAGTGGCAGATGGTATACTCGCTTCTGATTGGCTGCAGCTGTTTTAATTGAATAGCTCAGTCAGTTGGATAAGCTCCGCCCACTTTTTCCCCCAACAACACCCCCTCCCAAAGTTCAAGTGGGTGTTTGTAAACAGTGTCTAGGGAAAAACCCAAATACACTTCAAAAGAACATGTGCTTTTACAGCCATTGAGAATTCCTGACAGATGCACTTGTTTTTTCTAAGCACATCAATTGTGTCATCTTAGCAGGAAATATTAGTGTTCGGACTTCCTTAAAAGATGTAGTATTAGATAAGAGATTAAAAGAATGACTTAATTACGTTAATCTACCAAATTGTTTATTATAATCATATACATTATACATATCCATGATGCAATTGTGTAATTTCCTTGTTAAAATTCCAGAATTCAATCATACAATACAATGAAGTTAAATATATTAAGGTCCACAAATAACTTGATAATCTTGAAATATGACTGATTAACACTGCAACTTATATTATGTACTTACTTGGTTATTTCTAACGTTTGTTTGGAGTTCCTTTTCAATTCCGATATAAATCGACCAGCATTGTATCCAGTAATCAATTTCAGAAAAAGGTACTCTATCAAATATTTTCTTCAAATATGCTGGGAAGTTTAGCATCTGTCTTTATATACTGGGCTCGCAGGAAGGGACGAAAACATAAAAGCTTTTCTTTTGCAACAATTATGATAAAACTGCAGATGTCTTTTCCTTTTATTGTGCGTGTTTGACGAATCATAATGCAAATATTATATCAGAAAAAGCACAGGTGTCGAATCGAGCAAATCATATCATTTTCTTGCTTGAAAAAATACCCGATCACCTCATGCCTTCTGCGAAATATTTATCAAGTATGTGACTTGATAAACGGCCACGGTAAATTTTTCAAACCCTGGAAAACGTTGTCTCACACACAACAGGTGCAAGACTTTTACTGTTATTTCTAATCCAAATATCTTTCCGTCTACGAAAAGGTTCCCTGCCCTTGTGCAGGAGTTAACGAAGACTCCTAATGTTACTTATGGATTTTTCAAAGAAAATATTCACCGCAGTTTCTCCAATGAGTAGCACTCATGTATCGACTAGAATTGTATCTATGTATAAAATGTGTAAATACACCTGGTATCTTAATCAAACACTACACATATAGAAAATTTTCATCTATTTTGAGCTTATCTTGTCCATGCAGCTTCCTCTAAGAGCATATACTGTATTTGCATATAACCTCATTTGCATACACCTGTTGTCATCTCTAAATGCCAATGAAGCACATCATTTATATCTTATATCTAATTTTATGAAGTATTAGCAGGTGACCTCACCAACTCCCTCACCTATGATACGGTAGACATACCATCTGCCTCAAATCATTTCAAATTGTAAGCTGAACACATTTATCAAGTCAAAAACACTTTAAACATACCTTATATGGTCATACTTTTCCATGGGTTTTTCATCAGACTTGGTCAACATGTTTCTGTAAATATACGTCACATAATTATATTAGGTTAAAATGAAATCACAAAATTCACATGCAGCATCCTTAAATTTGCTTCTGACGAACACATTTTTGTTCAAAGTGAAATCCCTAGACAAACAGGAACATACAAACAGATATATATAGATGATCTCCTTTTGAATACTCCGGCTATACTTACAAGTCTGCCGAGATTATATATACATGTATTTACTGTTGCCTAACAAATAATTATCCTTTAATGAAGTAAGCAACTTCTTTTATTGGACCAGAGTAGATCTTCATCTGATTACATGCAAATATTGAACATACAGCTTATAAATCAATAAGAACAGGAAACAATAGATCTATAATCATATAGATATTGATCCTATCACTAAACAGATCATGCTGCCTAACAATAGAGGAATTATTACCAATTATATTTGAGAGATTTCGATCTTGTCCCAACCTTCAAAGTTACTCATGAAGAACTGTAGATTCTAATCAAGATCTGAAATTGTAAAAGTTACAATTAGAACTCAGTTATACAGTATACTTTATCATTATATACCCTCAACACAGTAGTAATATTTAGTGGTATCATTGGATTGATGAAAATGCGCGATCCTGATTGGTCAATTCCTCGACAATACCACGCCGTATCTGTAGAGCTGTGACACAACCCCACAATATTTTCTGTATCGTGGGCTCCAGGCGGGTAATACGGAATGACCTTTTGGAGAGTTCCATAAAATCCAATGACAAAATCGCTACCATGGACTTCAGACCCCAATACGGCATGATATCTGCCTTCAGTCAGCATATCCCAGTCGGCCTGCGGCCTCGTGGTATATGGTGACCTCAGGCAGATATCACGCCGTATTGGGGACTGAAGCCCATGTTAACTTATAGTATCATAATGAAAGAAATCGACAAGTTTTCGTATTTGATACTTAGTAGTAGTAGTAAGTTTATTGACATAACACATGTTACATGTGCATCAATATAGTTTCTATGGTAATGATAGCTCGAGCTAACAAAATTGAACCAACTCAATTTAATTTTGTGCTATTACAGTGCAGAATAGAGTTAATCACTTTGAGATTAGCTTAAAATTGAAATACTTTATTAATTTCATATACTTTTATCAATTGGAATAAATTTTTTCACCATACGAACCATAGATTTTCAGCAATGAAAACAGAGCAGAAAAAGAAGCATCCAAATGCATGCAAGGGTCTTGCCATAGACACTACTGTATTTCATTAGCATTTTCAGCAGACAGCAACTCCGCAACCCTGTTAGGTTTCACAAGGTTGCCATGGTAATTTAACTAGTTTAACGCCTGGATACCAGGCCAAAATTAAGGTAATTTTGTGGAAGGACATTTATTCTCATGGGACGATTTCCTCGTCTAAAACCGACACATAATTTTACATAACAGGATCTTGCCGTGAATAAGGTGGTAAAAATTTGAAGGTCGGTCATTTGAATAAAACCTTGCAACTGAACTTTTCAAGGCTAAACTGCCCGATTTCACAATAAGATGTATTGTGATTTTCACAATGTGAAATTTAACTGGTTAGTTGACCGGAAATTGGAAGAAAGAATAACTGAATAAAAAAAATTCCGACCATCTGGTTGATTTTAGAAATGTTTCTGGGTCAGAAATGTTCTCCATGTTGTTGAGGGCATTTAGAAGTTAAGAGTCCATCTACAAAAAATTTCATTTTCATTTAGGTACTAGTACTTCTTGGTGCTTGCCAATTCCGCATGAATAAATTCAAGATTATAGGGTGTTTATGCGATTTTGGGAAACTTCATTTTTATGGTGAACTTAATACCAGGTTTATCATAACCATTACTATCATGTAACTTTAAATTATGTTGCTGTACCTAAGTATAGCTGCTTTAGACAAATGGAAATCATGCAGTCCTTTCTTTGCTATAAGCCTTCACTTCCATATAAGACAGTTGGAAGTGCATAATACTTCCTGTGATAGAAGCTGAACTTCAAAACATTTCTACAAGTCTCTACTGGGTATATATAGTGTCTCTATTATATCTGGTAATTACCAACACTGTCAATTCTTGAATGTGGGGTCAGGTTTACAAAACAATGGCAAACTATAATTGCCAGTGGTTTACATGTCCACCCAACTCACTACATGAATGTTTAGTCTATAGAACTATATTGAATTTCAACAATCACATGGAAAAGCCTGGCTTATTGAGTACTACTACATGTATTCATAATCATTGATGAATAATGGTTATTCTGAATCTTAGCATGTCCGATTTGAAAATATCAAATTATATTGTTTACTCTATTCAATATTTGTTGGAAACTTTGTATTTCTGCATCAGACATACAAAATATAGATTATAACTATCAATAGCCTTATGAATTATTCAATGACTTTAATTTTTCTCTTGTGGAAATACCAATAATCTACTGTGGTACCTTGCAACTGAACTTTTCAAGGCTAAACTGCCCGATTTCACAATAAGATGTATTGTGATTTTCACAATGTGAAATTTAACTGGTTAGTTGACCGGAAATTGGAAGAAAGAATAACTGAATAAAAAAAATTCCGACCATCTGGTTGATTTTAGAAATGTTTCTGGGTCAGAAATGTTCTCCATGTTGTTGAGGGCATTTAGAAGTTAAGAGTCCATCTACAAAAAATTTCATTTTCATTTAGGTACTAGTACTTCTTGGTGCTTGCCAATTCCGCATGAATAAATTCAAGATTATAGGGTGTTTATGCGATTTTGGGAAACTTCATTTTTATGGTGAACTTAATACCAGGTTTATCATAACCATTACTATCATGTAACTTTAAATTATGTTGCTGTACCTAAGTATAGCTGCTTTAGACAAATGGAAATCATGCAGTCCTTTCTTTGCTATAAGCCTTCACTTCCATATAAGACAGTTGGAAGTGCATAATACTTCCTGTGATAGAAGCTGAACTTCAAAACATTTCTACAAGTCTCTACTGGGTATATATAGTGTCTCTATTATATCTGGTAATTACCAACACTGTCAATTCTTGAATGTGGGGTCAGGTTTACAAAACAATGGCAAACTATAATTGCCAGTGGTTTACATGTCCACCCAACTCACTACATGAATGTTTAGTCTATAGAACTATATTGAATTTCAACAATCACATGGAAAAGCCTGGCTTATTGAGTACTACTACATGTATTCATAATCATTGATGAATAATGGTTATTCTGAATCTTAGCATGTCCGATTTGAAAATATCAAATTATATTGTTTACTCTATTCAATATTTGTTGGAAACTTTGTATTTCTGCATCAGACATACAAAATATAGATTATAACTATCAATAGCCTTATGAATTATTCAATGACTTTAATTTTTCTCTTGTGGAAATACCAATAATCTACTGTGGTGATTTGGTGATTTCTAAAATTTGGTTTTTTTGTCATTTTAGCATGATATTGTGTCCTGATAGGGGCCAGAGCGTGTCTTGGCCAATACTTCATAAGCATTTTGTGATATAATTCAGTTCAATATATATTCATCCGCAGGCTTGATTATATTTGTGATTCTCAAAAATATTATACCCATACTGCAGCAAAAGTAGACATTTGCCACATTTCCACAATTTTTCTCCAGTCAGGCACGACACACGAATTACAATTGAACATCTAATTACTAATATTACAAACACAGTAACAATCCAATCAAGGAAATCACACCATTCAAGTTGTTTGGAACTGCAAACAAGTCAATTACTTTAGCCACAACGCCCTAAAACCAAAATGATCTTATGTATTTCTGCTTTGGAGTAATGAGTTGCTTTGAAGGGCAACAGACTTTTGATTGTATTTTGGGATACTTCAAAGTCAACATGGGCTCCAATGTTATGACTTTTCATTCAATAGGACTTGCAATAATTTAGTTTGTCACATATTTTGCGTGAATATTAAACATAAAGGAATCTTTTTAAATCTTGAGCTTGATTAAACAGCAGAATTTTCAGCAACCCTGAGTTTAGGAAATATCATTTTTTTACAATCCCTTGCCTGAATACCAGACACATGTCTGACACAGGTATATGCCAGACTTGAAAGTTATGTTTTAACAAAAATTCTCATAGAAATACAAGAGTGGACTCCTCAGTGTCAAAAAATAAAAAATACAAACTTCGCAATACACACTGAGAAAAGTCCAAAACAACACAAAGCAAACCACTGCACAGAACCTCCCCTTCAATTCTCAAGACGACTTTAAGCAGTGACACCCTTGAAGCATCATGCAACGACAAATTCGCCAGTTGGGCTCGAACGCCCACTGCTGACCCAACATAATGCAAAAGTATGCATTTGTTCTTGCCATCATTTACGTGCCACAAACGCAGGAAGACTTTGCCAATCATAGCTGAGGTTTTAGCATGCAAACAATGAACGAAAACACGAAGACCTCTATCCCACTTACTCATTGTAGCCACATGCAGTTAGGGGTTGAATTTCAGTGGGGTCACGAAAGCAGAATCCTTTTTGACGTGAAGATGCGAAGTGCAAGCCCTTAGAGAGGCGTTATGTTGTGTATGTATAAAACAAATCCACGTGATTCAAGAGCTACTTAGCTCTGACAAGAGATAAAGACCCTTGAAATGTGAGATTTCATGCCAGGTAACTTTCGTCAACTTGTGGGCCGCAGCATCCGATATTTTAAAAGTGGGAATGGGGTACTGTAATATGCACATACCCGGGGTACATGTATATGTGCATGTCAGGAAAAATCAAATGAAATCTTCATTAACTATTGACTCATACATATAGATCTATAGATGTATATATCCGAAACGTCATAATGATAAATGTATGTTATTTTCAAATGTATTTATTATGCAGGGGCGGGTATAGGATTTTGGGAGGGGGGGGGGGGCCAAAACCTTTGGTCAACAGAGCGGCGAGCGAAGCGAGCCCATGTCGACCGGGGGTTGGGGCCCGCTCAAGGGCCCCAGACGCTGAAGGTTTATGCATCCCCAATGGTGTGTTCTAAGGCTCTCCTTGGACCAATTTCATGGCCTTGGAGAGTTTATGAATGCCTGATCTGGGGTGGATCGAGGGTTCTGAAGGAGGGCCAAGATATGAAATGTTGCGAAGCGAGTTGGCGAAGGCCGAAGGTCTGAGGCTCGATTAAGGGCTCCAGAAGCGAAAAGGATATGCATGCCCAGTGGTGTTTTTTCTAGGTTTCCTTTGGTCCATTCCCCATTCCCCAAAGAGTTTCTGCATGGCTAATTCGGAGCAGATTTGGCATTTGAGGAGAGGCCCATTTGTGAAATGTTACTAAGCCAGGTGAAGCAAGCCCCTGTCGGCCGGGGGTCTGGGGCCCGCTCAAGGGCCCGAGACGCTGAAGGTTTGTGCATCCCCAACGATGTGTTCTAGGGCTCTCCTTGGTCCAATATCCATGGCCCTGGAGAGTTTATGAATACCTGATCTTGAGTGAATCCAGGGTTCTGAAGGAAGGTATAACCTTCAAGATATAAAATGTGGTGACGCGAGCTGGTGAAGACCGAGAATCTGGGACCCGTTTGAGGGCCCCAGAAGCTGAAGGGATATGCTGTGGTGTGTTTTATGGGTTTTCTTTAGTCTATTTCCCATCCCCCTGAAGAGTGTATGCATGGTTGAATCAGGCAAATCTAGGATTTTGAGGGAAAGCCTAGTTCCGAAATGTTAAGCAAGTTGAAGCAAGCCCCTGTCAGCCGGGGGTCTGGGGCCCGCTCAAGTGCCCCAGAAACTGGCGGTATTCGCGTGTCTAATACAGCATCCCAGAGCTCTCCTGGGTCTAACTATTGTAACAAAACCATGCAACTGCCGCGCTGAAACGTTCGTTAGGAACGGTCACGTGATCTACAAAGTCCACTGGCGGGAGACACCGTTCGCGGAAGAACCGTTCGCGGAAGCATCATTCGCGGAAGCACCGTTCGCGGAAGAGGAGCCTTCGCGGAAGAACCGTTCACGGACGCAGTCTTCACCACGTGGAGAAGAGTGCGGAAGATACGTTCGCGGAAGAAGATGCGCGCGCAGCCACCCTGGCTATATAAGGGAGAGCGGACGGCCGCTCTGAGAGCACTGCAACAGCGACATCGACCGTGGGGAGATCATCACCGCCACAGCCAAGGGACTCGACGAACTCCGTGCGGACGACTCCTTCTTCAGGGCCTTAGAGTCAACCGGGATTAGACCGACTACCTGGAGAAACCATTCGACTAAACGGGACGGGAAACTTCAACGGGACGGGACAGAGAGACGCCGCCGGTTAAGAACTCTTTTTAGTTGTGCCCTCGTGCACAATTTATTTTTGAAATGTGATCATACAGTGCTCCATGTCTGAACTTCATATCTGTACGTCACGTGGGTGACCAGCCATACAATTGTAAGTTGATTTGATGTATATAAATCTTCAATTTATTTGCATCTGAGTTGCTTCTTGCCTAAGTGAAGCCGGTGAGCTACTGAGTGATGATACACCAGCGTTGGGGAACGCCAGATTAGTGACGGCTCTCGAATCACAACGAGCGGGAGTTACAAAAGTCTATACGATCAGAGAAACCAGGTTTTTTGGGCCACACCGAAAACAAGTCATTACTAAACGTCACAACTTGGCGCACGTGACCAGGATCCCCGAGGGTCTACTGCCAGGGAACGAACCTCAGCATCACTCATGTCCGGAGAGAACGACGAAACTGCCCCAGGGAAGACAGGAGGTGAAGAGGAAGACTCTTTGCGGACGGCCTCCCTCGCGGACGAGGAAGACAGCGGTTCGCGGAAGCCGACCTTTGCGGAAGAGGGAGACGACCGTTCGCGGAAGACGTTCGCGGAAGACGACCGTTCGCGGAAGACGTTCGCGGACGACAACCGTTCGCGGAAGACGACCTTGGCGGAAGAGGCCGACGACCGTTCGTGGAAGACAACGTTCGCGGAAGACGACCGTTCGCGGAAGAGCAGCTTCACAGCCAGGGGTAGACGGGACGTTTCGACGAGTGAGGAGCAACCAGGGAGGTCGAGACCTTCCATGGGCCAGTCGGCTAGTCAACAGAAACCCCGGAGCCAGACACCCGACAACCGTTTTCTTTTCAGACACGACTCTGGGTGGCAGCACGATCGAGACAGGGAGAGGTCAACCTACCTTGAGAGCGTTAGGAGGGGCCCCGAGTTCCGACGAGTGCTGGGACCGGAGTACGTCAATCTGGACGGGGAGGACGGCGAAATCTGGGCGAGGAGGGATCGGCTACAGCTACCGGAGCAGAGTCCAAGTGTGGCACCTCCAGAGAATGCAGCATTGAGACGGCTTTGGGACCAGTCCCAGCAACAGTCTGGTGCAACAGAGCAGCAGTCTGGTGCAACAGGGCAGCGGTCTGGTGTGACGAGTCGACAAACAGGAGTGACTGGAGGACGGGTTACTTGGGCTCCGACCCAAGAGAGCAGCTCGAGAGGGAGAGGACTTTTTGCGGAAGAGAACATTCGCGGACGAGAGGCATTCTTCGGCGACAGGGACGCTTGCAGCCGGGGATCCTTCGTGGATGAACGGGCTCGTGGGCGAGGGGGAGTCTTTGGTGACGAGGACGCTTGTGACCGGGGAGGGCCCTTCGCGGACGACCACGTTCGCGGACGAGGACGACTCGCGGAAGAGAGTGTTTGCGGAAGAGAGGAGTCTTCACCCAGACGGCGGCTCGACGAAAGGAGTGATCCAGGCGACCAATCTTCCTTTCCAGTTTTTCAGAGGAGACGGGGCAGACCATTCGTGGATGGGCCGGTTCGCAGAGGACTCGCGGAGGATGGCGTTTGCGGACGTGCATCTTTTGTGGAGGGACGTCTCCGAGACATCTTGGCGGACGGGCCCGTTCGCGGAAGACTCGCGGAAGACGGCATTCGCGGAAGAGGCCTGTTCGCGGAGGAACTTCTTCGGGAGCTGTTGGCGGAAGGGTCCATTCGCGGAAGGTTCGCGGAAGACAGTGTTCGCGGAAGGTTCGCGGAAGACAGCGTTCGCGGAAGAGAGAGGTCTTCACCCAGTCGACAACCGAGACAGCCAGCCTCCTGGAGAAATCCAGCTTCTATTTCAGTCACCCAGGGAGGCCGGAGACAGCACCCTTTCTCATCATCGGGCGATGAGGGGCCTTCATCTGATGGAGGGACCGACAGCAGCCATGGTTACCCAGGACGGGGGAGGAGACCACCGAGGCGGGGACCGCCGCTGCACCGACGAAGCCCTAGGCCGAGACGGAGGCAGGAGGACTCGTCGTCCGAGGACAGCACAGTCTGGAATCAGAACGGCAGAAGGAACCGGAAGATGCTGACCCCTGACAAGTTCGATGTGACTTCCATAGAGTGGCCGGTGTACCGGGCCCACTTTGACGTCATCGCAGAGGTCAACGGATGGAGCAAGCGGGAACAGGGCGTCTACTTAGCCGGGAGCTTGACAGGAGAGGCGCGACGAATGCTGACCAGCCTGAGTCCTGCAGACCGGAGGGACATCGACGTTCTGACCGACAAGCTGACCCTACGATTCGACCCTGACTGTCAGGAGGAGTCCTACAAGGCGACCTTGGGACAGAGAACCCGCAGGAAGGCAGAGACACCCCAGCAGTACGGCTATGAGTTGCAGCGACTGGCCGGCTGTGGTTATCCGAATCTGAACTCCGCAGCTCAGGAGGCTATCGCCTTAGACCACTTCTGGAAGGGCCATCCAGATGGGGACATGAAGGTGATGGCGCTCATGAGGAAGATGAAGACCATGGAGGAGGCCATAGCGTTCGTGACCCAGTACGAATGTGTCAAACCCAAGCCTGGGAAGCCGGTGATGTCCATAGAGTCGGAGGACTCCGAGCCAGCTCTAGGACGGGTCCTACAGCTATTACAGAACAAGCAGGGAGGCGAGATTACCACCAGTGGGCAGCAGAGCAACCAGCCGAACGTAGCGGGTCTACCCAGACTTCCCTACTTCAAGGGGCTCTTTGAGAGCCAAGACAGGAAGCTGGATCGACTAATCGAGCTGTGTGAGCAGGTGCTATCCATCAAGCCGAGGGCCGCCACTGCTGAGAACAAGGGACCAAGGGCTAGGCCGGGACCAGATGACTGTTGGTACTGTGGGAAGCCGGGTCATCGGAAGTACCAGTGTCCAGATCGGCCGCCACCTCGGACCAAGGAGGAGCGCTTGAGTCGACTAATCGAGGAGATTGGTGAGCGGAACAGTTTGACAGACGAGGAGTTGGAAAACCTGTAGGGCTCATACCAGCCCCCAACCGTATGGGCCATTGGCAGGTGTGTGCGCGGCTTCACAGGCGAGAGGCACGACGAAGACGCGAAGAACACATTGCCAGGGGGGAATTTTTAGTTTCACAGATTTTTAATAGGTTTTTCCGGTGTGCATCCGAAGTGACTGGATGGGCGCAGGAGGAGCTCGAGGATCAAATTCTCGACTATTTGGAGGGCAAGCCTGTCAACACAGACGGGAGTGCCAATGTACGGCAGACCGATGGAGCCGTGGAGCGTCTAAGGACCCGCGGAGACATCAACGAGGTTTCTGCTAGCAACAAGGAAGACCAGCAAGTCACAACCTTGAGGCTAGAGGCTGTGAAACAGCAGGGACCCCCCCATTCAACTGAACCACAAGCGGCCGTGAAAGAGGAGACGGAGGGCCGGTGGAGCGGAATGACCAAGGGGCCAGCGCAGCAGCCATTGCTGGTGGACGACTCATTACTTATCCGGAGCGGCGGTTCCGAGGGGAGTGATTCCCTTAAGACTGACAGAGAGGACCAGGGTGGTGCATCACTGTGGGTGGACGACTCATTACTTATCCGGAGCGGCGGTTCCGAGGGGAGTGATTCCCTTAAGACTGACAGAGAGGACCAGGCTGGTGCATCACTGTGGGTGGACGACTTATCCAGGGACAGTACTTATCCAGGGCGGCGTCCCTGAGGAGAGTGGCAGCTCTCTTAAGATTGACAGAAATGGCCAGGTGGTGTCGCTGTCAGCCGGTGCCCGAGGCACATTGGCGTGGTATGCGGCGTGCCACGTTATGGGGAAGGCAACTCGTATGTTGGTGGACACGGGTGCCTCTTCCACCGTTCTGGACGAGTGTCTCTTCGACCAAATGGATAACAAACATAAAGCAATGATAAGGCAGACGAGAATAAGGTTACGGGCAGCAACCGGAGACTGCTTACAGGTTCAAGGAGAGATGACAGTTCAACTTCTACTGGGCACACGACTCGTGTCGGCAGATGTACTGGTAGCCAAACTAGGGATCCCGGGAGTGTTGGGGCTCGATGTACTTCAACAGATTGGGGGACAGCTGGATCTGCGTAAGGGCGAGTGGCAGGTGGGCGACACTACCGTAGTGATGAGCTCAGGCCACGAGGACGCCGTCTACACACTGGTGACGGAGGAGACGGTCGTCTTGCCACCCTTTTCAGAGATGATGGTGGACCTCAAGCTGACAGGAAGTGAGGGAGGAGTTCCGAAGGCCGGCCTCGTGCAGTCCGCAAGAGAGCCGTTGGAGGACGACCCCCTCGTAGTGGGACGAGCCCTTGTACGACCCCGAGGACGCCTGGTACCGGTGGTACTTCTGAACGCCGGCGCTGGAGTTTGCACTGTGCTGATGGGGACCATCCTAGCCGAGCTTCACGGAATAAAGGCGTGATCGACCTAGGATTTCGTCCCGATGGCGGGAAAACAACCCAGAACGAACCCAAAAGGGAACAGTGGTACCGGGAGGAGAGCGGGAGGGAGCATGAGCCCCTTACACCAAACTCCACCAAGTGGCGGAACCGGACGCCTGAGCAGCCCGAAACCAGAGTGCACGCCATGCACGCAGAACCGTCGACGAAGACACCAGAGTGCCCGGAGCATTTAGAACCGCTCCTGGAGGGAATGCATCCGGACTTGACGGAAAAGGAGGTGGAGGTCGTCAGCGATCTCCTTCGACGCCACCAGCAGGTCTTTATGGGACCAGATGGGAGGTTGGGCCGGACGTCCCTGGCGAAACACGTCATCGACACAGGGAGATCACCCCCCGATCAAGCAGCCTCTGAGGAGAGCCCCGTACTACCAACAGGAGCTGATCGAGGACGAGGTCGACAAGATGTTGAAAGCTGACGTTGTGGAGCCAAGCGACAGTCCATGGTCGTCCCCCATCGTGCTAGTGAAAAAGAAGGATGGTGCACTGAGATTTTGCATCGACTACCGCCGTCTAAATGATGTCACCCGGAAGGATGCGTACCCCCTGCCTCGAGTCGACGAGAGTTTTGATACCTTGTCAGGAGGACGATATTTTTCGACGCTAGACTTGGCTAGTGGTTACTGGCAGGTCGAGATGGACGACAGGGACAAGGAGAAGACGGCGTTCACTACCCGTAGTGGACTCTATCAATTTAAAGTGATGCCGTTTGGATTGGCGACGGCCCCGGCTACTTTTGAACGTCTAATGGAGCTGGCGCTGAGGGGACTCCAATGGAAGCGTTGTCTAATTTATTTGGACGATGTCGTCTGTCTTGGAAAGACTTTTCAAGAAGCCGTGGACAACCTCGAAGACGTGTTCCGGAGACTGCAGGCTGCCGGGCTGAAGCTGAAACCCGCCAAGTGTGAGCTGTTTCGACAACAGGTCAACTTCCTGGGCCATGTCGTGTCCGACCAAGGCATCCAGTGTGACCCTGCCAAAGTCGAAGCTGTGACGAAGATGGTTCCTCCAACCACCTTGACAGAACTAAGGAGCGTCCTTGGGTTCGTGGGGTACTACCGCAGATTCATCCCTGACTTTGCCACCCGAGCGGGACCCCTCAACCACCTGTTAAAGAAGGAAGTCAACTACCATTGGAGCGAGGCTCATCAGCAGGCGTTCGAGGCGCTGCGTCAACCCCTGACCGAGCACCCCCTGCTGGTGTACCCTGACATGGACCAAGAATTTATTTTAGATACTGATGCTAGCGGCTACGGAGTGGGAGGCGTCTTATCCCAAGTGCAGGACGGACGAGAGCGGGTGATCGCCTATGCTTCCAGAACCCTGAGGGACACCCAGCGGAATTACTGCACCACCAAGCGGAAGCTCCTGGCCGTCGTCAGTATGATACACCATTTCAGACATTTCTTGTGGGGGAGAGCGTTCTTACTACGAACCGACCACGCCTCTCTCAAGTGGCTACTGAACTTTCGGGATGCGGAGGGAATGATCGCTAGATGGGCAGCTCGCATCGCCAGCTACGCCTTCAGGTGTGAGGTCCGACCGGGAGTACAACACGGGAATGCAGACGGGATGTCCAGATGCCGACAGTGCCGGAGACCGGATTGTCCCGCCCCTCGCCACACCACAAGACCCGAAGGAGAAGAGGAGGCCTGTCCGACTCAGGAGGAGTGTCCCCTACCCCTGGAGGACCTCTCTGACGAGGATCTGCTTCCACCGATCAGCGGAGAAGGATGGAGCCCCGGAGGACCTCAAGTTAACATCTTGCGGGAGGTCCCTGTGGAGCCCTGGACGGAGGACTACTATTGCGGAGATGGAGTCGGGATATTCCAGATCTGGGAGGTGCGCTGCCAGGAGGACCCGAGGACGACTACCCAGCCGACCGAGGAGTGCCTGCCTGACCGGAGCCCCCCACAGACGGAGGAGGGAGCCAGGAGCGTCTGCAGAACCCTGCATCAGCTCCGCCCCTCTGCCTGGGTTTGGTTTCTCCTGATGATGCTCCTCGCACTGCATGGTTTGGGACCGGAGGTTGTGGCCGGAGCAGCGATCGGCGCGACGGCCGACGTGTGGATGCGCTGCCGAGAGGAGCCCTTCCTGGACCCATGCCCCAACCCTGTGGTCCGAGATCCAGACAAACAAATGCTAGCTGTCACGCGGGCTATGGCTACGAGAGGACGCCGGAATCCGATGGAGGGAGCCCCGGAGGTCCAGGTCTTGAATGGTTATTCCCAGGAGGACCTGGTGACCCTTCAACGAGCCGACCCTGAAGTTGGAGGCATCCTCGGGTGGAAGAATATTTTCACTGAGAGACCTGCATGGCCCGAAGTCAGAACAAAAAGTCAGCAAATGAAGACTCTGTGGCAACAGTGGGACCAACTGGAGCTACGTGATGGGCTTCTGTACCGACGGTACCAAGCGGCTTGCCAGAACGCGCCAATCCATCAACTGGTCGTTCCGCAGGTCCTGAGACGCGCTGTCATGAAGGAGGTCCACACCGGCAAGCTGATGAGCCACCAGGGAGTCACCAAAACAGTCAACCGACTAAAAGCGAGAATGAAATGGCCGGGTATGACGAAGGACGTGGAGCGTTGGTGCCGGGAGTGCCTGAAGTGTAGTGGGAGAAAGCCACGACCAGGGCCCAAGTACCACCCCATGGGAAATCTACCGGTAGGCGATCGGCTAGAAAGGGTGGCCATGGACATTTTGGAGCCTGGAACGATCACCAATTCTGGGAACCGGTATATACTGGTCGTGGGTGATTATTTCACCAAGTGGACTGAGGCCTACGCTCTACCCAACCATGAGGCTCAGACGGTGGCGGACGTCTTTGTGACTGAGTTCATGTGCCGCCTGGGAATGCCAGCCAAGATACATACCGACCAGGGACGAGAGTTCGAGAGTAAGCTTTTCCTTGAGATGATCAAGATCCTAGGAGGGGAGAAGACTCGGACGACCCCTTATCACGCCAAATCAGACGGGATGGTCGAGCGATTCAACCGGACCCTGCTGAACCTTCTGGCCGTGGTCGTGGACGAGAACCATGACGACTGGGACGACCATCTGCCCTACGTGATGGCGACTTATAGAACATCAGTACACGAAAGCACCGGGTGTACACCATTCCGAATGATGATGGGACGGGAAGCAACCACCCCATTGGACCTGAGGTACCGGACGAAACCGGACGATTTGGGAGGACCAGTTCCCGAATGTGCGTCCGCATACGTCGAATGGGTGAAAGAAGCCACCATACAAGCTCATGAGACTGCCCGAGAGTGCCTGAAGACGGCTACGGTGCGACAAAAGCGCCATCATGACGTAAAATCAGCCGCTCGACATTTTCCGGTGGGCACCTGGGTGATGTATTGGTACCCTCCAAAGGCTAGACCAAAACTAGGACTAGGGTGGACGGGACCTTATTGTATCCCCCGAACAAAGTTCGGCGGATACTATGGATTTGGCTTCGTCGTCCGCGTCCGCGTCCGCGCCCGCGTCCGCGTCCGCAGAGATTTTCTTGTGAACGCGCTACAGGCCGCAATTCTCACCCGATCACCATTATTTTTTGCAGGCACATATATAATGGTAAGATCCCGACACCAATCGATTTTGGTTGCCGTGGCAACTGAATTGGTCGTTTGGGGACACATTTTGCATTGAAAACAGCCTGTTTGAGACACATGGCTTGTGAACGCGCTACAGGCCGCAATTCTCACCCGATCACCATTATTTTTTGCAGGCACATATATTATGGTAAGATCCCGACACCAATCGATTTTGGTTGCCGTGGCAACTGAATTGGTCGTTTGGGGACACATTTTGCATTGAAAACAGCCTGTTTGAGACACATGGCTTGTGAACGCTCTACAGATGGCAATTTTTGACGAATCTCGATAATATTTGGAAGTGTTGTTGGGAAGGGCTGTCACACGAAACCGATCGTTTTTTAGAATGATCATATAAATATTAATATGTTAACAGCCTAACTTATTACAGAATTTTGAAATATCCATTTTGACATGTACGATCATTCCAATAGCCTGTACAGTGGAAGGTAATGACACTGGTTTCTTGTTCAGAATGGAGAACTGAAGTTTTCAGTGAAAACAGGACAATATTACTGAATAAGTTAACATTAGTTTTATTAGTTAAGTCTATTATTGTCCACAATAAAAATAGTTAAGACGAGAAACGTTTATTATTAAGCTCAACAAGGTAAAGGTTTTGTCCAGTACAAATTTCATGGGTGTAACTGAATAAGTTAACATTATTTTTAATAGTTAAGTCTATTATTGACCACAATAAAAATAGTTAAGACAAGAAATATTTATTATTAACCTCAACAAGGTAAATGTTTTGTCCAGTACAAATTTCATTGGTGTAACCGAATAAGTTAACATTATTTTCACTAGTTAAGTCTATTATTGACCACAATAAAAATAGTTAAGTCTATTATTGACCACAATAAAAATAGTTAAGATGAGAAATATTTATTATTAAGCTCAACAAGGTGAAAGTATGTCCAGTACAGATTTCATGGGTGTACTGAATAAGTTAACATTATTTTTACTAGTTTAGTCTATTATTGACCACAATAAAAATAGTTAAGCAAGAAATATTTATTATTGGGCTCAACAAGGTAAAGATTCTGTCCAGTAGACATTTTATGTCTGTAACCAAATAAGTTAACATTTTTTATGCAAGTTAAGTCTATTATTGACCTCAATAAAAATAGTTAAGATGAGAAACAATTATTATTGAGCTCAACAAGGTTAAAGATTTGTCCAGTACAAATTTCATTGGTGTAACCGAATAAGTTAACATTATTTTCACTAGTTAAGTCTATTATTGACCACAATAAAAATAGTTAAGTCTATTATTGACCACAATAAAAATAGTTAAGATGAGAAATATTTATTATTAAGCTCAACAAGGTGAAAGTATGTCCAGTACAGATTTCGTGGGTGTACTGAATAAGTTAACATTATTTTTACTAGTTTAGTCTATTATTGGCCACAATAAAAATAGTTAAGACAAGAAATATTTATTATTGGGCTCAACAAGGTAAAGATTCTGTCTAGTAGACATTTTATGTCTGTAACCAAATAAGTTAACATTTTTTTTGCTAGTTGAGTCTATTATTGACCTCAATAAAAATAGTTAAGATGAGAAACAATTATTATTGAGCTCAACAAGGTTAAGGTTTTGTCTGGTAGAAATTTCTGGGTGTAACCGAATAAGTTAACTTTATTTTTACATGTTAAGTCTATTATTGACCACAATGAAAATAGTTAAGACAAGAAATATTTATTATTGGGCTCAACAAGGTGAAGGCTTTGTCCAGTAGAGATTTTATGTTTGTGACCAAATAAGTTAACATTATTTTTTTGCTAGTTAAGTCTATTATTGATCACAATAGCTTTTTATGAAAACATTGATCAACTTTTACTTTGAATTTCAACTTGAGACCATGTTTGGCACAAATTATGAGTTAAAATATAACTTATGGTGAAAAATTCGATCTGGCTCCAATTTCGTCATCTTGAAATGCAGTTTTGGTCAACTTTTACTTTGAATTTCAACTTGAAAGCATGTTTGGCACATATTATAAGTCGAAATATAACTTATGGCGAAAAGTTCTATCTGGCTCCAATTTCGTCATCTTGAAATGCAGTTTTGGTCAACTTTTACATTGAATTTCAACTTAATACCAAGTTTGGCACATATTATGAGTTGAAATGTAACTCATGGCGAAAAGTTTGATCTGGGTCCAATTTCGTCATCTTGAAATGCAGTTTTGGTCAACTTTTACTTTGAATTTCAACTTGGAAGCATATTTGGCACATATTATGAGTCGAAATATAACTTATGGTGAAAAGTTCGATCTGGCTCCAATTTCGCCATCTTGAAATGCAGTTTTGGTCAACTTTTAGTTTGAATTTCAATTTGAAACCAAGTTGGGCAGGTATTATGAGTTAAAATATAACTTATGACGAAAAGTTTGATCTGGCTCTAATTTTGTCATCTTGAAATGCAGTTTTGATTAACTTTTACTTTGAATTTCAACTTGAAACCATGTTTAGCCCATTCATGTATTATGAATCGAAATATAACTTATGGTGAGAAGTTCAATCTAGCTCCAATTTCGTCATCTTGAAATGCATTTTTGGTCAAATTTTACTTTGAATTTCAACTTGGAACCAAGTTTGTAAAATATTCTGAGTTGAAATATAAATAGGTGAAAAGATTGATCTGTCTGTATTTTCGTTATTTTATCAAACATGTCGAATGGAAATTCATATAAAGAGATTTCAGTGGTGATTTTGAATTCGACCTTCAATAACCTCGGAAAATCAGTGCAGCAGTTTTGGTGGGGAAAAGAAAACAGTTGTGACTTGGGATTTAACATTTCTCTGGTAATCTTTTTTAGCCCTTGCTCTAGTTTTTCACACTTGACAGTGATATATTTGGGGCAACAGAGATGATAGGGCTACGGGGGATACACCCAAGCGGTCGTAGGCGACCGGAAGCGTCTAGTCTCGTTGTGAAGTCTCATCTCGGATGGATGGTGTCCATACAAGATCGACCCGGTGGCAAGATTAAAGATGTCCACATTGACAACATAAAAAGGTGCTGGTTTATCCCTGAAACCGACGCCTGGATACCCAATCCGGACGATGTGATCCCAGTCCGGACCCCCAGTGATGACGAGGAACGAGTGGGAAACAGCGAGAAAGCAGTCCAGACGATGTAAACGGCGATGGGAACGTTCGCGGAAGAACCGTTCGCGGAAGCGGCGTTCGCGGAAGTACCGTTCGCAGAAGCACGTTCGCGGAGGCAGCGTTCGCGGAAGAACCGTTCGCGGAAGCACGTTCGCGGAAGCAAGCGAAAAACGTTATTTCGTTCCACTACAATGCATTTTCCCACTGATCCCTGGTCCGCGCCTTTTCTATATAAGCAGGCCGGCCTATGATTCC
Source organism: Terebella lapidaria (assembly GCA_949152475.1). NCBI lineage: Eukaryota > Metazoa > Annelida > Polychaeta > Terebellida > Terebellidae > Terebella > Terebella lapidaria. Next base: position 20,172,095 of record OX424566.1, on the reverse strand, counting down.
GTCATCACTTCAACCATGAACACACCAACTCTGCAGATCATTGAGATACCAGTATTTGCAGACGAAGATTTCGGGGACGTTCCAGATTTCGACTTGGCTGACTTTCTGCCCCTTGAAGTCGACAAGATGAGCGACCCACCTACCAAGACGGACAAGCCTGACCGGAAGCGGGAGCGCTCGAGGAGCCGGGAGCGTCGCGAGGAGCCCCGAGGGGGTCGACGGTCCCCTGCCCGGAAGTTGTCTACAGAGAGAGGACGACGCTGGTGCAGCCCCTGCCGGATCCACGTGACGGCATCCAACTTTAGTCGACACGTGGCGACCAAACACACGCAGAAGGAGGGGCGGCACCTCTGCAAGATGTGCAGCCAGCGATTCGCCCGCCGAGCCGACAGAGACCGGCATGAGACGTCGCATGCCAGCGGCAACACCCTCAAGCCAGGGCGAAGGAGGACGGCAACCGACACGCCCGTGTCCGACCCCCGGGATGGTCCGTCCACTGTGCCAGCCCCTGAGCTGAAGACTGTCAGCTTTGCGGCCAGCGGGACGACCAGCTCCACGCCGTCAAGCCCCCGGGAGGATGCCCCCAAGTCAGCGGACGCCTCAGACCCCGAGGACGACCTACAGAACAACGAAGAGGAACCGGAGTCTCAGCAGGAGCGGAGAGAGGCGGAATCCCCGGAGGCCCCCACCCCCGAGGACGACGGACCCCCCGTTCCCAGCGACTCGGCCCCTACCTACAAGCCCCTAGACCTGAGTTGGTACCTCAAGCCCGTTCCGGAGGAGGAGGACCAACTACGACCGTATGTGGAGGGCCTGGGCAGAGCGGTCACTGCCGGAGAGAAGGCCCTGGAGGACCTGGCGTCCACTATAGCCATGGGACGACGCCACCTGACCCAGGCGGAGGCTCGGCTCCAAGCCAAGGAGGAGCAGAGACAGCTCGAGGCCGAGGTGCTGCAGCTGCGAGGGGAGGCCTCTCAACGAGAGAAGAGCCACCGGAAAGAGCTGCGGGCCCACGTCCGAGAGACTAAGCTGCTCCGGGAACAGCTCCGGGCCTACACCGACACTCGGGACAGGCTGGCAGAGACATCCGAGAGCGAGGTGGATCGCCAGTAAAGTGGAAGAGACGAAGAAGGAGGAAGAAGAGAAGAGAAGAGAAAGAAAGGATCAACGGGGACGTTGATCTCCAGAAAGGGTGTAGTTGGTGCAGCCCCTGCCGGATCCACGTGACGGCATCCAACTTTAGTCGACACGTGGCGACCAAACACACGCAGAAGGAGGGGCGGCACCTCTGCAAGATGTGCAGCCAGCGATTCGCCCGCCGAGCCGACAGAGACCGGCATGAGACGTCGCATGCCAGCGGCAACACCCTCAAGCCAGGGCGAAGGAGGACGGCAACCGACACGCCCGTGTCTGACCCCCGGGATGGTCCGTCCACTGTGCCAGCCCCTGAGCTGAAGACTGTCAGCTTTGCGGCCAGCGGGACGACCAGCTCCACGCCGTCAAGCCCCCGGGAGGATGCCCCCAAGTCAGCGGACGCCTCAGACCCCGAGGACGACCCACAGAACAGCAAAGAGGAACCGGAGTCTCAGCAGGAGCGGAGAGAGGCGGAATCCCCGGAGGCCCCCACCCCCGAGGACGACGGACCCCCCGTTCCCAGAGACTCGGCCCCTACCTACAAGCCCCTAGACCTGAGTTGGTACCTCAAGCCCGTTCCGGAGGAGGAGGACCAACTGCGACCGTATGTGGAGGGCCTGGGCAGAGCGGTCACTGCCGGAGAGAAGGCCCTGGAGGACCTGGCGTCCACTATAGCCATGGGACGACGCCACCTGACCCAGGCGGAGGCTCGGCTCCAAGCCAAGGAGGAGCAGAGACAGCTCGAGGCCGAGGTGCTGCAGCTGCGAGGGGAGGCCTCTCAACGAGAGAAGAGCCACCGGGAGGAGCTGCGGGCCCACGTCCGAGAGACTAAGCTGCTCCGGGAACAGCTCCGGGCCTACACCGACACTCGGGACAGGCTGGCAGAGACATCCGAGAGCGAGGTGGATCGCCAGTAAAGTGAAAGAGACGAAGAAGGAGGAAGAAGAGAAGAGAAGAGAAAGAAAGGATCAACGGGGACGTTGATCTCCAGAAAGGGTGTAGTTGGTGCAGCCCCTGCCGGATCCACGTGACGGCATCCAACTTTAGTCGACACGTGGCGACCAAACACACGCAGAAGGAGGGGCGGCACCTCTGCAAGATGTGCAGCCAGCGATTCGCCCGCCGAGCCGACAGAGACCGGCATGAGACGTCGCATGCCAGCGGCAACACCCTCAAGCCAGGGCGAAGGAGGACGGCAACCGACACGCCCGTGTCTGACCCCCGGGATGGTCCGTCCACTGTGCCAGCCCCTGAGCTGAAGACTGTCAGCTTTGCGGCCAGCGGGACGACCAGCTCCACGCCGTCAAGCCCCCGGGAGGATGCCCCCAAGTCAGCGGACGCCTCAGACCCCGAGGACGACCCACAGAACAGCAAAGAGGAACCGGAGTCTCAGCAGGAGCGGAGAGAGGCGGAATCCCCGGAGGCCCCCACCCCCGAGGACGACGGACCCCCCGTTCCCAGAGACTCGGCCCCTACCTACAAGCCCCTAGACCTGAGTTGGTACCTCAAGCCCGTTCCGGAGGAGGAGGACCAACTGCGACCGTATGTGGAGGGCCTGGGCAGAGCGGTCACTGCCGGAGAGAAGGCCCTGGAGGACCTGGCGTCCACTATAGCCATGGGACGACGCCACCTGACCCAGGCGGAGGCTCGGCTCCAAGCCAAGGAGGAGCAGAGACAGCTCGAGGCCGAGGTGCTGCAGCTGCGAGGGGAGGCCTCTCAACGAGAGAAGAGCCACCGGGAGGAGCTGCGGGCCCACGTCCGAGAGACTAAGCTGCTCCGGGAACAGCTCCGGGCCTACACCGACACTCGGGACAGGCTGGCAGAGACATCCGAGAGCGAGGTGGATCGCCAGTAAAGTGGAAGAGACGAAGAAGGAGGAAGAAGAGAAGAGAAGAGAAAGAAAGGATCAACGGGGACGTTGATCTCCAGAAAGGGTGGAGTTGTAACAAAACCATGCAACTGCCGCGCTGAAACGTTCGTTAGGAACGGTCACGTGATCTACAAAGTCCACTGGCGGGAGACACCGTTCGCGGAAGCATCATTAGCGGAAGCATCATTCGCGGAAGCACCGTTCGCGGAAGAGGAGCCTTCGCGGAAGAACCGTTCGCGGACGCAGTCTTCACCACGTGGAGAAGAGTGCAGAAGATACGTTCGCGGAAGAAGATGCGCGCGCAGCCACCCTGGCTATATAAGGGAGAGCGGACGGCCGCTCTGAGAGCACTGCATCAGCGACATCGACCGTGGGGAGATCGTCACCGCCACAGCCAAGGGACTCGACGAACTCCGTGCGGACGACTCCTTCTTCAGGGCCTTAGAGTCAACCGGGATTAGACCGACTACCAGGAGAAACCATTCGACTAAACGGGACGGGAAACTTCAACGGGAAGGGACAGAGAGACGCCGCCGGCTAAGAACTCTTTTTAGTTGTGCCCTCGTGCACTATTTATTTTTGAAATGTGATCATACAGTGCTCCATGTCTGAACTTCATATCTGTACGTCACGTGGGTGACCAGCCATACAATTGTAAGTTGATTTGATGTATATAAATCTTCAATTTATTTGCATCTGAGTTGCTTCTTGCCTAAGTGAAGCCGGTGAGCTACTGAGTGATGATACCCCCTAAACCCGCCCGTTATGACTGTGTGATACCATACGCATCCTGAATATTCAATACATATTAAACATACGGAAAATTTCTTTTCTTCCGGCGTTTTTCTTTTTTGTTGTTGATGCGCTTGTGATTTTGATTTGATTTGTTTATTGGACAGAACATGATAAACATATGTGAGCTTGTTCATACAGTTCCAATCATGTACGTTAGATCTAAGTTACATACCTGTTGAACTGTCTGTCATATCGAATCGTGTAGATTCCAGAATAGTGACAATCTTGAGCAAATCTTGAGATTTGGTGTGATAGACACGCGTAAACCTTTTCTTGATTTAGGATTATCTGGCCAACAGGTGTCAGTGCTGTGTTGCAGGTGTCGCTTCTGTGATCATCATAACGTTGGAAATTCCTGGAATTTCTCGTCATAATGTCCGACGCACAGATCATGAAAGTGGGAAATCATAATGCGCTGATTGTTTCTGTATTATAATAATTATATCCATTGATGAATAAAATTTATCATTAATAATCAAGACACAAAAATATGCATTCTTGAACTAGCATCGTTGCATTTCATAATGCCAGACTGGTGTGTGACTAAAATTCTTTCACGTTACTTCAAGTATTATCGATTAAAACTTCAAGGGGAAAAAACAACGTAGTGTGACCATCAAAATCTGAAGTACTTTATTCAAGTTTCAACAGGTAAACATAAAAAAAACTAAATAACAAAGAACATATATCGACTGATTTATGAGAAAACCACAAGAAGGCAGCGTTTTTTGGCAGAATACACCTCTCGAGCGCAGTATTTCGAGCATTGGCAAGCAGGCAAGTATTGTTTTATTTTTCACAATACTTCAAAGAAATAAAGACAAATTTCAGTGAAAATTTCAGTGGTGTTCTTGCAAAATACATCACATTCACCTCAATTCTAAAATCAACAATAAACATCTCTTTTGCATGAAAAATTGAATCATATTTTAACAAAAACAACAATATCATTGAAATTTCAAGAGTAACAGGTCATATTAAATTTGAACATTGGAGATCAAATGCACATTTGAGTTATGTCACACAATTATGCTTTTTGTGAAATGCAATGCAACGCTATGCTTTTTTTAAATTTTTCGAAGGATTTTTTACAGAATATTCATGCATAGCTGATGAATATTCATGCTTAGCTACATGAATATTCATGCATAGCTGATGAATATTCATGACAGTCATGCTTCGTCAAGCACAGGCCAATACATATAAACACATGTAGGCATAAGCAAATAACATTTGCAAAACAACGATAATCGAAGCCACTTTTTTGTCAACAAAATAACATCGCACTTAATAACTTACAGAATTTCAATCGTTTGTACACCATTCATGGGTATAGCAATATGTACACAATTTTTCAGTGGTTCTACACAAGTTAATCTACTTTATACATTCATAACATTGGAACTAATCAAGCATCATATATTAGTATATACAGGTACACATGTAAATAAAACATCGACTGGTTAGGTGGTAATACAAGTGCATATAAATAAGTAGTATCAATCCATATATCCTGTATATTTTTGAGGGGCAAGAAGGCTGCACAATTTTGCCCCCGATAGTTGGTCAAAGCATACGAAACAACGAAAAATTACTTTTTTTGACAATACCAAATCAAAATGAGCAGAATGAGACAAGAGTAGTACTACTGGTTATGCAACAACTACGACACACAGTATGTGGAAGAGAAACGGGACGCTGTGACAAATTCAATAACAAACATACCGGTAGTACTGGTTGGTGGCTCAAATTTTGTACCAAATTTATCACTCACTTCTCCAAAAGTGAATCCACAAAACTATTTCGAGGAATGGGCAAAATTTCAAAGCTGTCTGTTAATTTCCTTTTAGTTATGTTGCATGTTGTTTTTTTGTTGTTTTATTTTTATTTTCTGAATTAGGCCAAAAAAAAAAAGTCTTTTGGTTCTCATTCCCGCGCGCACCACTTTTTACTCCCGCGTCAGTGGTTTTTTTTTTTTGTGAACACAAAAAGAAATAGGCTTCCCTTAAAAAAATGAGATGAAAATGTTTATTTTTCAATACGAATCTTGTTTCGCGAGTTTCCCATGGACTTTCCTCGTCTCTTAGGGGGTATTCGATTTGTATCTACAGATCTCACCGGGCATAAACATGGCCTCAGAAAACTTGTTTCGTTTTCGTTCCTAGTTGCAGTGTATCATGACACTGTGTAAATTCAACACACAAATATTATCCCAAATTAAAAACGTGAATTCAACACGCATGACACATTGTAAAAGCCGGGGATATACCTCCGTGTATATTTTGTTCATTTCTAGTCTTAGTCTGCAAATGCTGTAGTTACTGTGTAGTTGCTGTAGTTATCTGTGTATACTTCTGTATCATTACATATCGTTTCACATACATGTTTATGTTGAGTAGGCGTAATTTTACATAAAATAGCATTCGTATAGCATTTCATTTGTCAGTACTATTCACTTTTATTTACTTGTCTCATTTGGAAAATGTGCTGAAATATACTGTATATAGAAATTTTAGAAATTTCAGTTTTAAAACCTGAGTATGATTTGTAAGCGTTTCACAAGTAATAACTTGAGTCGATCGCGCCTTCCAAAATTTTCATCGCCCCGCGTTAAAAAAAAAAAAAAAAAAAAAAAAAAATCAGCACCATAGCACCAATTTTCCAAGAGCACCATGATGAGAACCAAAAGACTTTTTTTTTTTGGCCTTAGATAAGAAAATGAGTGATTTTAGATGGAAATCTGCATGCAGTACATTCTAAAGCTGAAAACTGGTTGACTCTAGTGCAGCTGTAAACATCAAATTTCAGTTCAACTCAAAAATTCAGTAGCAGTGAAAAAACTACATACAATACTGATGATATTTACTAAAAAATACAGCGAAAGACACACAAGCAAAGGATATATTCACACAGATATGCATATTTGGGATAAGCTCAGGATAAAGCACACAATTTGCAATTGAATTGTGAGTCAAAGTTTTTCTGAAAAATAAAAAAAACTTAAGATCAACAAGAAACAATGGGTCGGACGTTAGCAATATGGTTTCAATAGTTTGATTTTAAAACTCAAAGATAAATAGTAGCAGTACCAGTATACTCCAAGCTACATTGTAAATAACCCAACAATATGATATGAAAACTATCCTGGTTTTTCTTGAAAATTGCATTGACTAAAATGTACAATGTAGTAAGCATGGTATAATTGATACATTTAAAACAATCAAATGATATACATGAAAATTGATGATAAATTTTTAAAAATTCTGATCCTGGATTTCAGCCTAAAGTAAATACATGTAAAATATAGCATTGGATCGGTGAATAGAGGCTAGCAGTTTATCATGTGCAGTGGGAAGGTTTTTTTCTCCAAACTGTTCACGAGAAATACAACAAAACTTGAACATATAGATTACTGGAAAGTAAGCAAAAATGTAATCGCACAACGAAGCAATGAGCTGGAAATATTTTCCTATACGATTGGACTGGTCTGTCTAAATGCATGTTCATACCCAGGAAAATATTATGTATACATGTACACAATTGAAATAAAAGATATCATTGTTGAATAACTGAAACTTCCCTGCAGAAATGATATTAAAATTGGACTCAAATCATCTCACATTAAATCCACACAAATATTACATACGAATGCAGCCCGACAGCAGCACAAAAAGCATATATTTTACAGGCATTTCAGCATGCATTTTGTCGTCATTAAAAAGGTATCAACTCTTGAGTTTCCTACAGTCTGTATAGGGACACACATGGACATAGCTGGGCCTTTCCCTAACTCATGCACATGTCAACCTGTAAAATACACATGAACATACATTTTTCTATAATAAAATTTCATGCAGCTAACATTCATTGAAAACAGGACAATATCTGGATCTTGTACGTGTGTTCAAAGCAGAATGCAACACAAAAATATTGTCCTTCTAGGAAACACTGCAGAAAATCATGAAAAAACTTTTCACTTTCACTAAAATTATGTTCCTTATGAATTCAGACAATGTGTTTGATTTGTTTGATAAAACTAGACACTGATTTTGGCTTTGGAATCAGCAAATGGACATAAATATGAGTAATTATGCATATACATTTCTCTAGGACACGACCAGAATAAATATACACGCAGTGCTTGTTTCATTTTCTGCCAGCTTCCTATATTCACATCCTTTGATTGCACAATATTAACAAAATTATGCAGTTACATAAGTTTATTTACAGGTGTACAATCTTGTGCTGCTGAACTTTTGAAGGTAAATCCATTTGATAACACGTGGCTATATTCATTTTTTTCTGTCTTTTTTTTTTGCCACATAACTTGGCCTCGAGAATCGCAGATGAATTACTTTGCACACATTTTGTCACGGGTATCAGCAGGTTGACAGGTTGCTTCAGCTATGTGCCGTCCTGGGTAACATAATCTGGACCCTGTTAAAAATGCATTTTAAAAACCTGGATAAATCATTCAATTTCAGACACATGATATAGTCCATAGTCGTTAAGAACAGAAAAAGAATACCAAATATACTAAAATGCTTTGTGAATGTAGCTGTCATAAAGTATCTATTAACAAATGTCAAATTTCTCAAAATACTGGAGCCTTTGAATATCTCTCAAAAAACGAGGCATTCATATTTCATTCTTCATTTCACTGACCTTCTCTATTTTGTCTTCCAACATCTTGAAAAACTCAGCCTGGCTGTTGCTAACTTTCCTGAATATTGAAGTAAACATCATGATGATTACAGTTATTGCTTCATTATGATTATTGACAAATGCTACTCAAGTTCCATGTGCATGAAAATGCATATATTTTACATGCATAAATAAATTTTCACTCACAGCTGAGAACTCAAAGGACCCTTGTGAATGAAAGGTGCGGCAGACTTGTCAGACTCGCCAAAGGGAGCCTTTGATTTCCAAGAAGGTTCGCCATTGGCGTCCGTTCCACCGCCCTTTGACCGAATGGCTCCACTGCTAGACTGCGGTGTTCTTAATGAGCCGCTGGACTTTGCGAGGAGGTTGTCCATTTCCTCAGTTGAGGTTGGCGTTAATGGATCATACCCTGGCGGTCGGAGTGAAGACGATGGCACAGCTGTAGAAAGAAATATGACTTTATGTTTTTAATGTTGTCACCAGATGAGAGATCATCAATCGGATAGTTCAGGACTAAGAAACGGAAGAAAAGAGTTACTATACCAGTTTCATCTGACTCGACGTCGTTAGACCTTCCACGATTATAGTTGCTGTTGTCATTCTTTGCAGAAGATTTGTGCTTAGATTTTTTTCGTATACTTTGGCCACAGCCCATCCTGTTCAGGCACAGTCGAGTCATCGATCAGGATCGCATCGGGCTTTGCATAGGTGCAAGCGAGTGAAGCGGCATCCGACGGCACACACAGAGAGTCCGTTCTTCTAATGCCTGCTGAGGGAAAGAAATAAATCAACAACATTCTTCCAACATTGGCTGATTATCGACTGGTTGATTATTTTCCAATATATTTCCTTTTCATATTGAAAGTGGATCACTATTCTGAAATTATGGACAGAGACACCGGGCGTATTTTATTTGTACGGATCGGAAACCTGATCCCGGATCGGGATCAGGTTTCTGATCCGTACAAAAAAAAACATGTTTTCTTGATTCAAGATCAGACTTCTGATCCGTACGGAAAAATGTCTGATCCCGATTCCTGATCAGTGATCAATAATAGTTGCTAGGTAACCAGAACATATTTGAACACAAACAAAAATACAACGATGACAATGGGGCGTGGGCAAAGCTCATTCGATAGGTGGCAGCATTGTAATAGTGGTAAATTTGACGCCAAATCACTAGGGAATGTCGTCTGTTGTGAACCATGCACGTGGCATTTGGCGCGAAAATTCCGTATGTTTGGAGTAATACCATGGTATCCTGATAATAAATAACGTTATGACGTCATTTTACCACTAAAACAGTGCTGCCAGCTGGCGAATAGGCGTTTTTCTGCTCATGCCCCATTCCGTACGTAGGCCTACAGCGTACAGTTGTATGTTAGTTTGGTAATCATGTTCTATCACAGCTAAATCATACATGTAATGTACCCAGTAATGCCTAAGTCACATTTGCACCGATGCCTACGCAGATTAGGATACGATACCCGGAAAGGCTGAAATTTGGCGATTTTGGTCGGTCACCAACCGAGTACGGGCAATTCATTCGTGGCCATCGGGCAATAATCGGACATCGTAGACACGCCGGTGGAGGCATCGGAAGAAAATAATGGAGAGTTATTTTCTTGAGGCGACCGGAGGAAAAATTGACATCGGTAGTGAATTGCTAGCACGCCTGCTGGCGACCGGCCAGAGCCCCTTCAGATGCCCACCAGATGCCGAGGGGATCGACGAATTTTTCGGTCGACCAATGTGGGTAGTTATCAGCTAACCAGACGATCATCGAGGGGTATCCTGCCGGGCGCCGATGAATGTCCAAAAGGTGCCCTTCAGATCAACGGCCGATTTGTACATATCGGACAGTTACCGAGCAGGTATCAGTAGAGTATCATGCGGTCTCCAATAGGGCATCGTTGTTTGGTCAGTCTTTCTTGAAATTCTTGAAATTTCAAGAAAGACACGTGAGCGGTGATCGGTGGACAGTGCCTGGTGGTTTCATAACCACTCGAAAGATACGGGATAGATGTCTGACAAACTATCACCGGCGGCCCGTGCAAATGTGACTTAGGCATAAGACACATTATGTTCCAACTTGGAATTCACCCCTTTTATTTCATTTTTAAGATGGTTTGTCAGTTAAATATACTACACTGACAGTCTAAGTGACAGGCATGGACAAGGTCAATCAAGTAAAACTTCATAATCACGTTTTGATATCAAGCAACCATTTGTAACCAATTCTGATCTTTCTGATCCCAAAAATGTTTGATCGGAATCATGATCCGTACACTTTTCGTAGGGATCAGTTTTCTGATCCGGGATCAGGTTTCTGATCCGTACAAATAAAATACGCCCACCATCTCTGAAGATAGTGAAACTCACAGGCACAGTGCACTCGATAGCGTAGGAGAATGCGTAATTTCGCACATCTTATGTCATTTCACGCATAGATTTATATGCAAGTGCGTACGCTACGCATCTTGGAAATAGCTAAGAAATATCCATATTTTCGCCACTGAAAATCTGACAAGTGACTTCGCCGCTTGTTTACATATTAACAAACTTTGCGCCTATGTCATCAAAAGCTGTGCACAAGACCATCCATGCAGCGCAACCTGGTGAATCAAACAAATTCAGTATGCTATATTCGCTAGGTGTCGCCTCAATCGCGATACTTTTTTGGGCAAACTTGGCATGAATGACAGACTGCATTGTCGGTGTGTTTGTACGAAAAACAGGCGAGCTTACGAAATATGTTTAACTTGTTCAGTCGTACATTTTCTTCTGTGAATAAAATTGTCACACCCCTTATTACGACGACTCTGTAATAATTCATTACCCTGGCTGTAGCTGTTTAAAGTGTTTGTGACATGGACATGGTGTACTGACGCCACACATGTGTTTTAATGCTCTATTCCCCGTAATTGTATTACAAAGTTCCACATGAATTTCAGAGCTTACCCCTCTTTTTTCAAAGCCAACGGGTACAGCAAAAAATTACCCATAAATTTTCTAATTTACCCCTTTTTTTCGAGACCAATGGGTATGGTACTGCTTTCCGAAAATTCTTACCGAGTGCTCTGAGGCACAACACATGGGCAACATTGTTTCACAGATATAAGATATAGGGTAACCCGGTAAATGTGTGTAAAAATATGTGTAAGAACAATACCCGTGTGACTGTGCTTACATGTGCCCGTAGTGAGATTAGATCTATTCCATTCACACTTGTTTCAATGAAAGCAAATTTTGGACAGCTAAATCCCAGTCACCCAAGTAGGCCTGGCAATGAGTTGTGTGTCATGTTTTATCCAATTCGCTGTATTATTATTCGGCCCAACTGAATCATTCACTGACAGTGACTGTCTGAACCGAGTAAGTCAAGTGAGTTGTGGTTTCAACAAACATTCAATAGATCTATTCAACAAAACATTCAATAATTGATCTATTTATAGTGTATAACTTATCATTATGAAACGTATTATTATCTGATACCATCTGAGGAATGATATCCTCACCCTTTTACATGTAAATACAAGATAAAATTTTGACATTCACCTGACGTGTATCAAATTTTGTTTATTTTTCTAATCATTTTTCATTCGGTAGATGGCGCTCAGTCATATCCAGGCACACGTACGATCATTCCGTATACAACACAATAGGCGGGTTCTAATTTGCTTCAGATACGGAGGTCTACTGGCTTGCAGGGAACTGCAACTATTGTAGATTCTACAACTTTGCACACAAAATACTGTCCAAATCGATATGATCGAATGATTTTTAGCATCATAAATATTTTTCGTTCAAATTTAGGATATGATGTAAATAGGCCTACTCTATGTACCCAAAAATATCGGAACTTACCGATCGACAGGATACATTTTTCCACGAAACTACATGTCAGCTTTAGTTCTATTATTTTCCAAGATATATTTTCGCGCTAAAAACGTAATTAGCGCTAAAATAATAGCCATTTCTGAGAATATATGGGGCGCCGGCATATTTATGATTCTATTGCTTCTAACTCTGTTTATCAGATATTTTCTTGATGCTAAATGACATCATTAAAAAACTTGGCATACTTCACCTGGGAGTTAAACGGCAAGATTACCGATTTCTTCAATTTTTGCGATAGAAGTCTGAAATTTGGTAGGAAATTGCCATTTGACCCCCAGGGGGAGTATACCAATTTGTAGAATAAGACTTTAGCATCACAAAAATATCGCCAGAACGGTGTTACAAGCTAGAAAAATGGGAATATAGAGCCATGAGAAATCACTAGTTCAACATCAAAATTCCTAAATTTATTTCAGAACTATTTCACTTTCTCCGGCATTATTATGGTAGGCCTATGTGATAATGATGAGCGGTTTTCACGGCGGTACTTTCATGCAAGATATGGTTGCACGCACATGCATGCACCTGTCAATGTATGTACATGTATTAACAGCTGCCTGTCGATTGATTTTATATGTATTTTTACTGTATAAATAGATCTCTTCATTTGAAATCAATAAATAATGCACTGTCAATGAAAATTGTGTCGCAAATTAGCATTACAATGATTACTGTTCATCCATCACAAATTTTTCTCTTATCAGTCATAGGCCTACTACATGATAATACACTATATTTCACATGCTTTCAGTATGGAGACTTCGCGTCGCTTGTGAATTGGATAATGCCTTTACGAATTTCATGCGTGGGCCCCAGGTGGTGCACTATATGGGGTCCAGATGCGCTGAAATGGCAATCACATATAGCCCAATGCATCGGTATTAAATGAGGAATTTTCCACACTGAGTGCCCCCTCTTCAATGAATCCATGGTTTGCAACGTTTTGAATACATTTACAAAAGGATATTGTTGCTTGCACATGGAGTAGGCCTATCAGTAAAACAAGTAATTTTGTGTATTTGTGTGAAGGATCAAGCAAGCCAACAGACACACGGGCCCCACGTTGGAGATCACTTGGAGTAGGCTACAGCAGCCTATGTGTCATCCAAATGACCATAACATGCGACCTGCATATGCTATGAATTACTCGAATTTTACCTATATTTTCCCTGTCTATAGTGCGCGCTGGTGTCATTTTTACCGAAATCTGGCAGTTATAAACTATAGTTTATAATAGCCTGAGTACAAAATGTTCATTTTTGTTTTCGAATATCTCCGTGGGCTATATGTTCTCACTCCTGTTCCGTCATGTCCCCAGCCGTGCCACAAGACGTTCAGCCAAAACTATCTCCATATTCCACTCACCAAAACCTCCAGAACCTCCGTTCATATAGTGTAGCTGGACCTCGTTTCTGGAATGCCCTTCCAGATACCCTCAGATCACTCACCAGCTTCGTTACAGTCAAGTTAAATCTTTAAACCCACCTGTATCATAGGACATTTGACAACTAACTTATAATCTACCTTCATTTCCCTGTAAAGCACAGAAGAATGCACTCTGGAGTTTAAAGTCAGATAAATTTAAACCTATTCTAATATCACATAACTCTACTAAACAACCCATAGTACCTATACTCGGATTTTTCTAACTCGTTTACATTGTTTTTCGCTAATATTTTTGTGATGCTAAACGCTATCGGTCTATAACTTGGCATACTTCACCTGGGAGACAAACGGCAATTTTCTACCAAATTTCAGACAGCTATCGCGAAAATTGAAAGAGTTGGCAATCTACCCCAATGTCGAATTTAGCTATATTATTTAATTTCTGGGCCCGCACACAATTTTGTGCATTTTCTCGGTTTCGTAGCGGAGCAATGTTTCAAAATCAACATGTTTGTGTAGAATACACCCCAGTGTATCTTCTGGTTCAAATTAACAAGAATATTTCGAATCCTGATGGATGTAAACAGGACCAATTTCTCGACTATGCTCAGATTCTCGAGATCCCGTTTTGGGCTGAAATTTAACATTGAGGTAGATTGCCAACTTTTTCAATTTTCGCGTGAGCTGTCTGAAATTTGGTAGAAAATTGCCGTTTGACTCCCAGGTGAAGTATGCCAAGTTATAGAACGATAGCATTTAGCATCACAAAAATATCAGCAAAAAACAGTGTAAACGAGTTAGAAAAATCCGAGTATATTGCCTAATTACCCATGGTTCCGTGGCTGGCAAATGAATCCACACTCAAGGATCATGGGTTATGTATCATAAATTTAATCAGGTTGAAAAATAAATACTTTTTCAAAGAAAAAGAACTTGAGAATAAAAAAAGCCATAATTACCGTAATGTTCAAATTTTACTTTGTAGGCCTATCGATTTGTTGATAAGAAATTCCTAATAATGAATTTAGTGTTTTCGATTTATTCAATTATTTCTATGCAAAATATGCGACAGTTTGTCGGGGCATGAATGTGTGCGATCCAGGAAGTTTCTTTCCTTTAGGGTATCACACCTGGGATACCTCCGATGAACATCCGTGTACCCAATCAAATAGTGCCTAAAAAAACCTTGGATTTCAGGCATGTATGCAGTCTTTGTGGATATTGAATATATAACTAGTGGTGTTTTGCAGCTAAAAAGCTTCGAAAATTGCACTACATGTCGTTTTGACAAAACATTAAATGTCTGGTATTCCTACGCCGAACACACATGTTTCGAGGGGACCTCGGCTGTCAGATGCTCGTCGGCAAAACGGGCGGAAACTGGTGATTTTTTTCATTTAGATTTAGCGAAAAAACGAGCGTGTGACCATATGACGAAATGACATTTTTATTACAGCCCAGTGATGTAGCTGTCAGAAAAAATGAACAATAAGTTTATTTTCTTCCCCTTTGATAGAGATAAGAGGGTCCGAAGTGGGGAAATTTACATTGATTTATATAGGGCCTTCTAACCCAGGTGTGCAGCCTTAGGTAAAATGATATCAATCAGCCACCGTACTTTTTTTACTTGCGCCACCTGGCGAATGAATTTGTTGTCAGATGTTGAACTCAAAATTTGTGCGGATTTAGAAATTTTCGTTAGAAAACTAACCTAGATTGCTGCAAGGTGAACATTTTTCAATTCCCAAGGCATTATATCTTCATATCCATGGGATCTTGTCACAGTGAAAGTTTAATTATGTGTCAAAATTGTTGTTTGAAATTTGTGTGGGCGATACTGGGGTGAATTACGAATAGCACAATCAATGACAATGGCAGTTGGCAAAACACAAAATTTGGGCTGAAATTTAGTGAACATCACGGCTTACTACATATATATAGAATACCTGGTTAATTTCTGTTGACCTATCTTAGGAGCACATGTACAATTTAGTGGGCAATCTTGTTTCTCTATGTCATCAATGACAATGATGAGTTTGTCAGTGACACAAAACTTCAAAAGGATAAATACAGATAAAAATTACATCTAGTCTGTAATAAAGAACACTTCTCTATCATAACCAATTGGCATTCCAGATCCTAATTATCAGGTAGAGGCTAGTCCCTGTTTGAGGTGTTTCACCTCGATTGAGGGGTGTCACCTCGATCGAGGTGAAAGTAGTCTCCGATTAGTGTGAGTGATGCCGAATTGTCAGACTAGCATTGTAAATGACTAATTAATTAATATTCATGAGTAAAATGCCTTGTTGTTCTTTTAGTAATCGCAGGGGGCACTGTTGGCTACAATATATTCGCTAGGTGGAAGCACATGTCAGATTCCGTTGATTTCTTCCAACTAAAAGACGGCGTCCTGCTGGATATAGTTAGAAAAAATGATGTTCCACTGCCCACGCAAATGCTATCTCATCGAATGCGATCGTAATGAATGTTTTAGATGGAAGTACAATGTTTAAACTGAAACTTTGTCGATCGATTTCCATATCTGTCGATCGATTCTCTCACAAATCAAATTTTAAGACGGGGCCTAGTGAAAATGCATTGAGCTGTCACCTCAATCGAAGTGCTTCACCTGGATCGAGGGGAAGAAATACACCACGCGAAAAAGGCAAATAATTAATATCCTACAAAAATATCTGATCTTGAAAAAAGATTAAAGAGCATAAAGCCAATTCCCTCCAGGCTTGGGTCTGGAATAATTATATATTTATTTTAATCAATTAATAATAATGGATTCATTGCTTGCATGTTCAATTTAGTGGGCAGTTTACATGTACATATGTTGTCATTTATTTTGACCAACATTGTATTTTTTCATGCTTTATTTCAAAGATATAAATGCAAATACACTCTATTGAACACCCATATATGAAGTATCTCGTGACTAGATGTCAATATCCAGTGTTATTAGGCTGTATTTGTGAGGATAATTACAAATTAACACTCTGAAAATTCTCTCAAGAATTATGCAAAACGGCTGGTCACATGAAGAATGATCTCACATTACACCTCGATCGAGGTGAAACCCCTCAATCGAGGTGAAGCACCTGAAACAGGGACTAGCCTCTACCTGATTATGGGAAGTTAGTTGGTAGTAAAATTGCCCACGTTTTTGTACATCCTAGCCCTATCGGATATTAACATGGTGTGCCTTAATGATTTATTCTTATGTCATTCAAAATTGCCCACTGTATCATACAACTTGTACAAGTGTGCCGAGGCAATTTTTGTTGACTTGCGTTATAAAGTCGAGGTGTATATGGCCAACAGTATATTAAGGATACAGAATTTCTATTTGAAACAGATACCCAATCAAATGGGAATCATCTTAGACACTATTGTCTTCTCTGAGGGCCAAAGGCCCGAAGACGTAATGCCTCCCGTGTTAGAATTCTGCTGAATTTTCGACAAAAATAAAGTCAGTCTGCTCTAACTGGCTAAAACTCAGGAATCACATTCTTCAGTTGGGAAGAATCCCATTTGGTGGCATATATTCCCAAATGGGATACCAAATGGGTATATTTCCTGTATACCCAAATAGGATATACCTGAGAGCTTGGTGGTAGTTTTGTGGTTATACTCATTGGGGGACTCAGGGGGTCTGGGTATTCATTCATTTGATGGATATAAAGCAATTGATTCATTTCCCTTTGTGATTGGATTTAATTTCACACCGTCTGTCCAACTTATTGCTGGGACCTGGGATTTCTCATAAAAAGGAATATTTTGCTGTGTAAACCTGTTTAGATGTAGTTAGTCAAACAAAAACAAAGTATATCTTATGTATAAAATGTTTTTTCAACCCACACATCCATGTTTATGATAGAAAGTACTGCCATTTCATTCCACTGAAATAAACTGGGCTGTGAAGATGGAAAAGACACCAAACTCTCTAAAAAGTATATCAGGCCTTTCTTATTAATTATTTCAATAAAAGCCGAGACCCCCTACATTCCCAAGCATCTGGATCCAGCTACATGGAACAAAGCTCTCAAGTATATCCCATTTGGGTATACAGGAAGTATAACCTTTTGGCGGCATATAGAACAGTTGGGAAGAATCCCATTTGGTGGCATATATGCCCAAATGGGATTCTTCCCAACTGTTCTTGGTCAGAGGCGGCTCACGATGTCAATACTTCCTAAATCCAGCGAAATATCCACTTGTTATTGTGTTTGTCCTCACAATTTACTGTTCTGAAGCCGGCCGGGATACTTTTTCAAATGAATTTCAGACATCATTGCCTGCCAAGTGAGGTCACATGCGTGTGGACTCGTGTGGAGTCATCGTGCGGAATCCCGTGTCATTTTTCAAGGGGATTCCCTCGAGTGCTTGTGCATGTGACGTCAATTGGCAAACAAAGATGTAGTTAGGAAGTATTGACATCGTAATCCGCCTCTGACCAAGAATGTGAGTACCATTCCTGATTTTTAGCCAGTTAGCAGTGGTTAGAGCAGACTCAATATTCCGACTTTACTTTTGTCGGAAATTCAGCAAAATTCTGACACAGGAAGCATTTCGTCTTCATGCCTTTGACCTTCATGGAAGACGATATTGTTTGTCTACAATCAGCCAAGCCCGAGCCGATAACGGGTACTCCAGTATGTTTAAGAGATCGGGTTACATATATATGTTTTATCAGATGGTCCTACTTACTGACTATGTTGGCATATAGCGTAACTCCACCATGACTATTCAATGTTTACCGGTACTTACGTTTTATCGGGGAAGTAGCCTCGCTCACTTTCATGCTGTTTCAAAGTTTTTATCCTGCTAGAACCTCCCGTATTGATGGCTAAATATGCACACCTAGCACAGTTGAGAAAATCAGAACAAAAAAATGCAAGAAAGATTTTCAACAGGCTCATTCTGTACACATACATCCTGTACATTAAATAATGAATCATCTGGGAAATATTCTCATGCGAACACGGAATCTATTGACGATGATGTGGTATAATCATATGTTTGCAAGGAGGAAAGGAAAACTATATATACTAGTAAATAGAATTTATATAAATATTTTGTGCTTGCTGCATGTCATTTCAGCAATAAGGCGCAGCGGCAGTAGCACCACTCTAGTGAGCACAATGGATCTGATGGAGCTAGAGCCGCCCATAATTCAGCATGTCCAGCTGGACTTCCCAGCTGTTCTACTCAAGCTGGCTGAGCAGATCTCACCTGGGAACAACGAGACTTTGGCCATGTCCATCCAACGGCCAGATGGTTGGTACAGGGTAGCGATATACTTCATACTGTGTATAACTTTTGGCTCGCTATAGACTAGTATTGTAGTATTGTACATTGTACACTTTTATATTTTAGCTTTTTGTTCCTCTTTGTTAATAAATCCCTGTTAGTGTTCAAAGTCTTTACCCCACTGTGTAAATTTGCATTGACTCTCTGTACATTTGACTAGTTAAGATTCAATTCCTCGACAAATTTCCAGGGAACATTTAAATGTTTATCTCTATCTCATTGTCTGCATCATCATGAACATGTACACATCAAAAGGTACATTTGTCGCACATTTACAGGAATCATGCTAAGTATGAGTCTGGAGAAGCATACTCAGCCGGATGGAGATCGGATGCTTCTTGACATCATAGGTGAGTGCATACTACATGACAAAAGTGAATGTATGTCTTAAGTTCATCACTAATAAAATCACTATGTGAATTCATTTTTGCAGATTTCTTTTCTCTTTCGAAAATTAATATATATAAAAAGAAAAATCATGTCTCCAGTAATATACATTAACAAGTATGTGTAAAAATGTTTAACAATGTGACCTGTGAAGAATCATTAGTTTAGTCAGAGTTTATATCAGAGACCTGTTTTAGTTATAAATTCGAATTTGACGAACCATGTGTTCATAATCAATGATGAATTAATTGATCAAATAAACCAATCTATTTGGGTTTGTTTTTTTTCAGCCACAGAAGGAGAAACCGTAGTCATTCAGGAAATCGACAAGTGGGTGATGAATCTCGGTAACATTCAGAGTCCAGTCTACCTCCAGACAGCCAAAAACAAGCCAAAGAGCACTACCAAGAAGAGCAAAAAACCTGCTGAACAGTCTGCATCAGTTGTTGTAGAACAGATTCCTGATGCTGGCGAGCCCCCTACAGAAAGTGTTCAGAATGTGATGGTGGAAAATCCCAATGTGACACTTGAAGGTGCAGAGGCGACCATGGATCCTGCGCCCGTTGAGAACGAACAAAGTCTACCTGCACAAGAAGTGAGGAATATCACCGATATCATAGTGTCAGGGGAAATAATCATGAAAGATGAAGAAAACCAGTGTATTTTAGACGCGGGAACGATCCTCCAAGGCCAGACCATCGGTATTCTCGAGGATGGTCAACTTGAGGGCATCGAGGGAACTGTGCAAATACAAATCGACGGTCAGCAGTTGGTCAATGTAGAACATGCTGTAGCCATGCAGTCGGATATTCACGAAAGTCAACTGCCACAGGATGGGGATGTCCAGCAACTGGCGATGATCGAAGCTGCGGAAAATGTCGAGAGTGGAATAAATCCCGAGGGTGAGACTTCGTGGTGGGCTACAGATGAAGCAGGCACCACCTACGAGGTAAGAACCGGAGAAGTTTCCCAGGATGATGTTGGTGAAAATCAAAGAAGCCAGTTGGAAGTAGGAAGAGTGCAACTTAGCGGTCGCGAAACTGCAGAAATGATGACCAGCGAGGCATCAGAAATCAACATCTCTAAAGCCAGTGAGATTCCGAGAATTATGGCAGACGTCACTGGGCTGAAGTGTAATATTTGCTGCAAGATATACAATTCACCAAAGTTGCTCGAAGGGCATTACTCGAGAATGCACCCAGAGTGTTCCTACAACGAAGCGGAAATGGAAAGCGTCATCATTAAGAATGCCTTCCTCTGCTTCGTCTGCCAGCAGCCTTTCCGACGTTTTGACACGATGAGAAAACACCTGGAAGCAATCCACAAGCTGCCGACAGCAAGACGTAAAATCTCGAAACAAATCGCGTGTCCGATCTGTAAGTCAAAGCACAGTAGCATCCACACCCTTCGCTGTCATCTAGGGTACAAGCACCGTGACGACCCGAAATACAGCGAGGCCCTGGAATATCTACAAAACAAGATATACGCAGAGAAAGGTACAGAGAAACGCAATGAATGTATCCTCTTGCAGTGCCCCTGGTGTGAACTTCAACTGACCATGAAGCAATTCCGCCACCACATCAAAACCACTCACAAGAACGAAGAGCACGTTGATTCCGTCTTAGAAGAAGCTTTGAAAGCCGTAACTGAGCAGCGCCTGGCAAAGTATAAGACACTGGCCAAGGAATGCCAAATCTGCAAGAAGGTTTTCCCATATAAAAGCTACTATGCACACATGAGGAGGGAGCATGGACCTTTGAAGAAAACTACGCCTATATCTAATACTACATGCGCAGTCTGCGATAAAAAATTCCAGTCGAGATGGCACCTAAGACAACATATGCTTACACATGAAGGCAAGTTCAACATATTCTTGTTAGACAACCATAAAATATATCGTCTCGAATAGTGGTATATGTTTGTTATATGGATTCTAGAACTTTTGTCATCTTCTGTTGAATGATTTCTCAAAAATGTGTAAGAAAAACCTGAAGTTTAAACTCTTGCGAGAATTAACACCATCCATTATCAATTCATTGTATCACAGTAAAATCAAATAATCTTGACAACATCAGTCAAGATCTAACTATGGATGTGATTGAGTTTGTTTCAAGTTGAACGTTGACTGAATGATGTATGTGTGATATACTCCAACAGAGGTGAAGCGCTACAGATGTGAAGCCTGTGGAAAGCAGTACCGTACGCCGTACTCCCTGAAGACTCACGTCAGGACAGTCCATATGAACATCTACCGACACCGGTGCCAAATCTGTACTCGTGGCTTCCACTTACGTCAAAGGCTTCTTGAACACAAGTGTCAACCTCTCAAAAGGCGGAAGCTTCGACCATCGCATTGGCCCAAGGTCAAAGTGCCTGAAAACGTGGCCCAAGAGCGCAACGAAAATGTAAAAGTTGAAGTGACTTCCACTGATGGTGGAGTCTCTGTCAGCATACACGAAGAACAGAACGAGGACGACAATGAAGTGAGCTTCCGCGTTGTAACAAAATCGGAAAAACCCAGCACAAGTGAAGATGTAACGATCAAAACTGAGAATAGTGTCTTGACAGAACCTTGGTTGGAGGAGATGGAGGATTTAGACTCAGGAGAATTTGGCTGCCGAAAATGCGGGAAGTCATTTGCGGTGAAGGACCGGTTGAAAAACCACATCATTCGCATCCACGGCATC
The DNA here is from genome assembly GCA_949152475.1 of Terebella lapidaria. Lineage (NCBI taxonomy): Eukaryota > Metazoa > Annelida > Polychaeta > Terebellida > Terebellidae > Terebella > Terebella lapidaria. The sequence goes on along the minus strand of OX424566.1, from coordinate 20,149,955 downwards.
AAAAACAAGCAGGGGCCAGAGGGCGGGTGGATGGACCATACAGACTACCTCCCCAGCGGGATCTATCGCTGTAAGTTATGTGAGAAGACGTTTGACAAAGCTGACAACATGAGACGACACATGAGGAGGGTTCACCTCATTGTGAGTGGATTGAAACCAATAGACAACTTCCCCTGCGAGATCTGCAACAAGTCGTTCATTATGGCTTCCAAGTTGAAGACACACATGCGAATACATGCAGGTTCGTTCATGATTATGTTTTACCTTTTATGCATTTTATCATTCAGTTTTAACATTCATGAATTGCCATGACTACTCGACAACCAAGTACTCATGTAAATCAAACTCGACATTCCAAATATTACCAGCAAATTTCCCAATAACGATAAATTTGATTTGAAACTTTTTTATACTCTTTCAATCAAAAACTTCCCTCATTCCTTCTACCATAAATTTGTAGAACGCGAACATCAATGCCCACACTGTGGCAAGTCGTTTACGAGCAAGTACCACATGGCCGACCACGTCCGCTTGGTACACAAGCTTACCGACAAAAAAACATGCGACGCCTGCGGCAAACAGTACAAGTGGGTGCATAATTGCCAGACTGGCCAGTCAATAGTCCGTCAAAAAACATGCGACACGTGTGGCAGGGAATACAAGAGTGGGCATACCTGCCGAGCGAGCTCGTTAATAACCGGGAAGAAATCGGAAGCCGATCAAGAAAAGGACGACGATGGTGGTGATGACCTGGGCTACGAAGGCAGAACCTTGAAAATCCGCATCACAAGAAACCGTCAAGCCAAGAAACCCGCAAGTGATGATTTTGTGAACTTAGATGAAGTCGATGATGTCGACGGTGATCACCAAGAGGAGGCTGATGACAGTGATCGAGATGAAGACTGGAAGGATGATGATGATGACGAGGAAGAGGATGATGGCCAGGATGATACTATGCCCAGGAAACGAACACCTGCTAGGACAGTACAGGTGACTTCTTCTCGAATCTTACTCATAATACTTATTTAATCAAATGTGCTTGACATTTTGATTGACAGTATTTTTTCTCGAAAATATCTCTTCATTGTGTATTTCGGACTTTTCTTTCCCTAATGTACATGATGTAGGCTACCAACAAAACGGACAAAAGGCCACCTCCCAAGGAACCAAGCCCTTCAATTAGCCGGTCGAGGGTATGTATGATCATCATAATTGTTTCCTTTTATGCAAATCTGTTTAAAAGACATCATACCAAATAGTAAATATTCATAAAAATATTTCGATTACTGCTTCAATATTTATTCAGACCTCAAACTCAAAAGTTCAAAGCAAGACGGAAATCATTGAAAAGACTCCAGTGAACAGAAGATCAATTCTGAAGATGCCAGTAAAATCGACAGATAAGCCGAGTACAAAGACACCTGCCAAATCAACGGGAAATCAAGACCACAAAAGTCCCGTAGCGAAGAAATCGATCACAAAGAGGCCAGCAAAATCACAGGAAAAAACACCACTGAAAAAGAAAGCGAAAGTTGACGACATTGACAAGTGCCTACCAAAAATATCTCTCAATAGTGAAGAGAAACCGACAGTGGATTCTAGTGGGAATTCCCCAGGAACACCTAGCAGATCGTCTCGGAAGAGAACACAACCAGCCTGGATGAAAGTTTTCACGAAATGAACTGCACGAAAATCATTTCATATGGGACTGCTGTATTTCTGCAAACTTTTTCCCATGCGTTGGTGAAAATACATGTTTGAATTCAGTATTTGACTATTTGTTGTATATACCATGAATACATGTACCTGTGCATTGTATCTGTATGTAGATGCTGAAAAAAATTGCACATTCTTCAAGTTATATTATCAGTAAGAGATAGAAATGATCAAAGTTCTTTAGGTATATCTGTGTGCACATTGAATGTTATGGAACTTTTGTGTTAGTGAATAAAGATGATCCAGAACACACCAACCATGCATGTTTTCAAAGGGGCTTTATTGTGACTTCCTTTACACAGCTTGCTTCAATGTACTATTGTATAACGTAACTATTTTGGGATGAATTGATACGTGGAATATTATTCCATGCAGTGCAATGTGGAATTTTAGGTACACTGGTAGTTAAATAACAGAATGAAATTCAAGTTATAATCACACCTGAAGTATTTCATAGCATGACAAGGCTTTGACTGTTCCTGTTGCATACATATATTGGAGCATACAAAAACCAAGAATACTGCTCATAGAACCAATGATTTAGTAATCGTAACAAATTATTTCCATGCATTACATCAGCCTGTGGTTCTATTTTGTATGTAATGCACTTCTTTGAATTAAATTTAATGGTACAGCCACATGTTATTTCAAAACAGTACAGGTTGTTGATGATGACGGTAAATTAGGTTTGCTGAGGAGAAGATAAGTTCAGCCTTGCATTTAGTTCATTATCTTTAGTGGAATGATCAACATATATATATATATATATATATAGGGCTCACTATATATATACCGGGTAAAGAAATGTGTGCACAGTGCATGCTGAAAAATGAAGTCTTAACTACATACAAACTACTGGCTTCGTAATCGTATTTGAGCAATGTCAGTTTTGTTCAGTGGCTGTTTGAAAATGACAACGAACCTGGCAAATTTAGGTGCAGCAATCCCCCAAAAATATACAAAGAATCGACAGACGACCATTCTGTTGAAGATATAATGCAAATATTTTGGTTTCAAGATTTTGAATCATTCACTGACCAAAAATGAGAAATTGTAAATCTACTTGTTGGATGCCATTACGTATTCATTTGGGAAAATCACAATATCGTAGGTGTATATATTGTACAAGGTTCGGGGCAGACAATAGTTATGCACATGTTCAAGGGCTCACTATATACACCAATTCATGAAAGCAACTCCTGTTCACAAATAAATAATTGTGGTATTTACAGTCATTCAAAAGTAGAGTATTATCTCTTTAAATTTGTTTTTCAACCTAAATTATGCACCAAATTTGTAATTACATTTCGAAGTGATTCTTTCAGTAAAAACATAATCTCCTAAAGCAGCTGGAAATTGATTTATAAAGTAAACAGAAATGTTGGATATAAAATACAAAAATATCCTGCTTCCCACCATAAATATGATATATACTCTCAAATAATTTACAATATTGTAAATCCAGTAAGCTAGAGTATAAAGTAAATAGAGAGCTGTGAAAATAGTGAAGTCTAATTCCCTATTTCTACATCCATTTTTCCCCCCGAGGAAATAATTGCCTAAGACTGACTAAGCTGCAATATATTAATTCATACCATGTGACCCTTTTCAGTTATTTAAATTGTGACTATGAGAATATAAAGGAAAATATGCCCGAAATATACAACAATAAATGTCACTGGACCACAGTTTAACAACAGCAGTGGCAGGCCAGTTCATTTACATATAACAATTCATACAGGTCATGAATATTCATCAACAAGTCACACACGTCTTGAATATTCATCAACAATTCACACACATCATGAATATTCACTAACAATTCACATAAAACATCAAAATAGCTGCATGGCCAAGTTGTGTCACATAACAAAACAAACAAACAAATGACACAGGGTTGTTTACAAGTAGGAGTGATTGACTATTTGGTAAATACATTTGTCAGGTAAAAATACGTAAGTCTGACCAGTTGAACAGGAATAGCATACAAGCATACCATCGCGACACTTCACGAAGCAGACATGCTAATACATCAACCATATATCACAAAATTTAACTTACGATTTACAACAGTGACCACAGGTACTGAAGTATACCATTCTTCAAACACATTACACTGAACAATATCCGGCATTTTCACAAACAAGACTCCAGAAAACCACACACTCCAAGAATTTTGTGTGGCTTTACGTTTCCATTTTTATCAACCGCCAGTACCAATTTCAATTTTCAAAATACACCCATTTGCCTGTGACTAACAACCTAGCATTAAACAACTCTATCCTTCTCACCTTTTCTATTCCTTTCTCCCTGAAAAAAAAACCTTATATAGATGCACACAGGAAAATATTGAACTCGACTACTTTTCCACCTCAATAAATTTACCAATATGTACATCATTTATTCAATCGGCCAAGAAATCGTCCCCGGACTGGCACTAAACATTGGACGATGACGATGACGCAGCGCCAAATCCTTCTGTGTTCCGCATGATCATCATCTTAATGTACTCGATCGCGGAGCAGAACTGTCTCCACCAGTATTCAGCCTCGCCCCCCATTCGCTTCTCGTAGAAACTGTTCACGAACTGCACAGTGGATAGAAGCGATGGGGGGTTTGCCTTGATCAGGACGAAAATTAGCACGGGGATGAAATCGTCCGCGGCTGGGACGGACTTGTCGCTCGCCATGCTGAGGAGGTTCATAATCGTAGTGGAGCACCGACAGACGCACTGGACCTTGTCCTTCGGAGTCTGGAAATGTCAGAAAAAGAAACAATTTTACACTTTTTTGGAAACTGATTTCAAGGTGTAGTCTTCTGTGGTCATGGAGTAGGGAATTGATTTTTCTAAATCCGGATTGAATGCTTTTCACTCTAGGTTCGGTAAATAATGATCAAAATTTCCAGAGAATTGCTTCAAGAATGCATACACATGATACAAGACATTTCACCTAAGCATTTTACAGAAAACAAGAAAATTACTAATATTAATTTACTTTCAAACATGAATATCCCAAGCAATCAACCACCATTCATTATAATTCTAACAATTTCCACCGCACCTTGTAGGCGTTGATCATGTATATCTCGGACTGCGCGGCCGGCCATGGACACTCATAGTGGTACATCCGCGGTATCGAAAGCTCCTTGTGGTTCGGCGTTATTACCTGAGCCAGTTTCTGGATCTGGTCGTGCAGGATTCTGCGGGAAATGCAATTGTTTTTCATTCATATATTTGGTTCATATATATAGTTTATTGTAAGTACATTGATCGAGATTTGTTCGTTTATTATATTGTTTGTATCCAAACATCGTGGCTGTGTTACCAACTATACAACACAAGAACTCGAGAAAGATTAAGGATAGATCTAGCAATTACATGTTATATATCAATTTCTCAACAATCCATGTTCCCACAAAACTGCAAAATAATTCATTCTTTTCAAGCATCAATACTCACTGATCCCTATAAATATCTCCATCAGCATTAGGGTACATAGCGTCGACATAGATACTACTCATTACATTCCACTCCACGCATAGCTGCGCTTCTTCCATCTGAGTCGGGTTAGCCGCTGGGGAGAGGAGCTTCTTCCATTAGAGACAATTGCTTAATTTATCATGTTCATGTATGGATATCAAATTTATACTTAGGGATAACATGTATGTGTTCATATTTGGGGAAGAATCTCTAAAATATCTGTTATCAAACTGCATAGAATTCTGCCGATGGAATCTCTCTCAAAATTTACGATACCTTTCCACATAACATCTTTCTCTAGTTGTTTGTTGAGGGTTTCCAGGAACTTTTCCACCAGATCGCTCTGTTCACAAACAAGTAATTTTACCTTAACAATCCTCCATCAAGATATAAGGATGCAAGAAATATCATTTTGACACAAAATAACTTTTTTTTGCATGTATACACCTTAAATATTTCAAGTAACGGACATTTACATACCTTTTCATCAGACATGGTGAGGTTCTTGAAATCTGCTACGAATTTGTTGCATTCCCGTTCCTTCTTCTCCAAGAAAAGTCGGACCAGCACCGAGATGAAATATTTGTTCGAGATAGCCTTGTTCCTGTAGAATACAATTTAAATATTTATACAAGTACTCATATTGAATAAACATCAACACATCAACAATAGTGAATCAGGCAGAGCAGAAACCAATAACTTCAACAAACTCGTTGACTGGAATTGGCTCCAAAGTCCAAAGAATCCAATAATTTCCCAATAAAAGTAAGTATATCTTCAAAATAACTGGAGATTTTTCCCTCTGCCTGAATATCTCCGAAGATTTTTCCTATTTAGGACCCACCTCTGTATGCGGTTGAGTAGCCTATCGAGATACGCGATGGTTGAGAGAAGACCCTGTCTACACTTGACCAGGTACGCAATGTATGGCGAACGACTGCGATATTCCTCCTTCATTGTCTTCAACAGCTTCTTGATCCTATCGTCGAAGTTAGAACAGCATTTAATTAGGTATTGTCAGGTTTCAGTTTCAAAAACAAACTGTGTATTTAGTTGATGATTCGGAACATCATGTTGAATCAATATTTAACCATTGATCCCAAAACTACATTGCTTGGAAATTCTTGTTATTTTACTGCTTTATGAAGATATGTGCATATGGTAAATGACGAAATATAAATGCATGAAGGACGAAGAACAAAAGAAGAGGGCTAGTTACTCTGTATTGTCAAACGGCGTGAGACACCGTATCGTTTCGTGAAGCTGTGCGACTAAGTCTTTGTCTTGTAGGTTGATCGCCTCCGCCAGTTGCACGCGTAACAAAGCGACCAAATCATTGTCCTTCTTGTTGCCATGGTAACGGAATGGATTTGTGTTGACGCCAGTCGCACTCAAACTGGAGATCGCCTAAGAAACACAAAGCGGAATCCAATGTAATCCAAGAATTCCCTCCATGCATCTGTCGGTTTACTCAACAAAAACTATTCCTACAATGTAGACCACTCATAGCTCAAACGGAAAGAAGCTCCTCGAGAAATTTTAGGATTTTAGAAATTCTAGAGTCAGAAAAATACCTGGAAATCTGCAGTGCTCAGGACAAGCCTCAACTTTTTCTTGGCGTCGGCAAATGCTTTCTTCGTCTCCACGAAAGTGCTGTCACCGCCTTGCGACCCTTCCTCTTCTGCATCCCAACTGACCCCTTTCTCTTTGTTCTGATTGGATGATGCTGCCAAAGTTGCTGGGTCTGTAGACGCTTCATTGTGGTGACTAGACGGAGAGTTGGACTGCCAACGATACTTGTCAAGAATATCGTCAGTTGTGTCTGCAAAACGGATCCTGGCATGATCATTTATTTCACTTTATGCATGACATTTATATAGTTGGTGCATAGTTGCCATGGTTACCGACCTGGAGGTGAGAACGGGTCATCAGCATTGTGCCTTGAGTAATCCGAGTGACTGTGATTACCATCGCCATGGCTACGTGGAGAACCATCTGACAGCAAGGAACACAAACAAAAAAGACTATACTGCAGTTATAAAACTTGTTGATGTTTTTGTGTTGACTTGATAGCAAAATTTGAACGCAATCATGCATATATGTAATTTATATAGTAGGGTCTGAATGCATTATTTCCAGAATAACATGATTATTCCTCTGTACAACTGAGATCACCAAATAACATGTACCATATTTACCATATTTATCATGCAAGAGGATATAATATTGTATTATTAGTGTTAGGTTACAATATGGATGATACGGTGTACAGTAAAACCTCTGTTAACGACCACCTGTCTTATATGACCACCAATATTATTATACATGTGATGTTATGGAAAAACACATTTCATAATGTAAACAAAACTGTAATATGTGACCAAATGTTTCTCAAAATATGGAAAACATATTGTCTTTATGCATGGGTGGTCTGAAAGTACAGGTTTTACTGTAATACTGAGCATGGAAACCGACCTGTTTCCTCTTTATCTTTAACTTTTCTCTTTCCACCTGCGCCAAAAATCATCGGTCCATGGAATGGGAGGGGAATATAATTTGTAGTTCCCGAAGAAAGAGAAAAGGGGGATTTCAAGAATGGGAAGAAAATGGAAAAGTTGCATCATATGATTATAAGAATCTGAATATAATACAATCATCATGGATATATCATTTCTATAGGTAGTAAATAAAGTAATTTCTATAATACTTGGTTATGCCTTGCACCTTTTACAATGTTTACCAATGTAACTGAAACGTACATCTACAGTTATCTATTGGCAATGTACATGAGTGACTGTAGCTATATTTTTTTCTTTCTATCATATATATAATTTAGGTGTAAAATGCGGGGACTTCAATTATTATACAGTAGAAAGCTTACAACATATAAAGATATATAAGGCATCAATTTATATGATACATGTGTATGACTCAATCTCTCAGTAGAAATATCTTTATTGCGTTGCTAGAACTTCGGTGAGAATCCAAGAATTGATTCTCGCAAACATTCTCGCAAAATGGCCATTGATTCTCGCAAAATATGATGGAGTATATGAGAAAAGGATTCTCGCAAAATTTTACGAAATTCTAATCCTGTATATTAGTATATAACATATAGAGCAGTTATGACATTGTTGCACAAGTACATCCTTATCAGAAAATAGACTTATCAGGGCTGATAACAGGAATCTAAATATAGCCATGCATGAGAGGAATGGACTTTTGTCCATGCACTGATGCACAAATGAAGTGCAGAGAACCAAAGTACATGTATTTAAGTGCAGTTATATTAATCAAGGTTTGGGAATATAAAATACAAAACAACTGAAAAATCCATTACCTCCACGAACAGAAACCGAAACTGGGAAATGCCCTGCTGTATTTAGTTGGTGAAAGTGAAAGAGAAACCGAGTGAAGGGTTCAAGACCATGAAAATCACTAAGTGGCATAAATTTCAAATGAGAGTGACATATACATTTCAACTAAATGTAAATGTATATTAGGTTTTGCTATCAAAGCTAATCTTTCTGTAGATAGTGCAGGTAATACTAATAGTACTAGTACTCTTCCACAGTCTTTGATTAGGAAATGTATATTATATCTATACTATTTGATTGTGAAAACAAACACAGTTTACCTGCTGAGTAAACAACAGAGAGAGATAAAGCAAATTCAAGTTCATGCAAATTAGGAAGCATATTTACAATACATGTATATACCACACCATATTTCTGAGATACTGAACGTGCAAATTCCAACAAAATAACTTACCTTTGTGCCACTTTTCTCTGAAAATGTGCAACAATCCAGGTTTCTTTTTGGCGTCTTCCTTTTTCCTGTCTTCTGCATCTCTTGATTCCTGTCAACATCATCAAGAACTATAGTATCGTGATTGTTAATAATGTAATGAAGAAATCAGATGAAAACTCATATGATATCTACTGATGTTTATCATTCAGCTGCAAATTAAATTTGACCATATTATCCTCAATTACGTATCAAATACTATACTAGCGATATACAGGATATACTGATCAGGGCAGCAATTTATCAAGGGTTTCAAGGCAAAACTTCTTGCAGCACATGGTCTGTTCTCAACTCACCTCACCCGACCTCAATGCCCAATCGCTCTGTGATGTTTTCGACGTTGACGACAAAACAACAAGATCATTCGTGACGCCCCCAGGTACATCTCGCCGAAGATTACCATTTCTTGTCGGAAATGTGCTAGACTTTTCAGACGTTGACATGGTGCCACTACCCAAAGAAAAGCTCTCTGTCCCAGGCAAAGGCTCTATGCCGGGTTCAGACGAGAATGGATTCTTGCCGTGTGGACGAATTCCCGAGCTCGACGACGGCCGATTGGGATTTGACGACAGTGGATAGTCCTGGCCTTCATCTAAGCTAGCCTCGATAAACGCAATTCTTGGCATTGAGGAAGGGAACTCAGAATTGGGAACTTTTGGACGTGCACCAAGTTCATTCTGTGACTTGGTGAGTGTTGAGTCTTGGGAAGACCCATGGAATAATGTTTTCTCCAGGTCAGGATTATTATTGTTGCTTTCGTTTGACAGAGGGTCAAAGATGTCTAAGACAGCTGAGAGGCGACTGGCATCAATTTTTACATTTTGCTGTTCTGAAATCTTCACTGAGTTACTCAGATCGTTGCTGAGGGCATCTAAGCAACTGGCCGAGCGGGAGCCACCTCTGGAAGACTTTATGGGACTTCCGAAGGCAGTGGGTTCGCCGGTAAATGGCGAGGAGGAGCGACCTGATGAATCAGAGTTTCCCGATGATCCCTGGAAGTTTTCGCTGCCAAAATCCTTCAAACTTCCTCCCTGGAATGACCGATTTTCCTTCCATTCCTTATTGAGATTTCTTCCATTACGCCTACTGCCGGAATCTCCACTTCTATAACTGTCGAGATCGGTTCGACTGTCCTGCCTGGCGGAATCAACACCGGAATCAAGATTGTCAAAACTGCTGGACGGGTGGAACATGCTATTCGCCTTCCTTCGGACATCTTCACCATTCTTCAAAATGCCGGAAAACTCGGGAAATCGGCTCCTATCACTGGAGATATCGCTGTATCGATCTGACGGAACTTTTCTGCGGTCGGCACGATGACTTCCTGAAGGGTATTCTGGCAATCCCCCTGCAGCTATACGGAGGTTTGCAGGAAGTCCCGGTCGATGATCGGAACCTTTATCTTGGAATCCAGGGCTCTGTGGTTCTACATGATGAAAAGTACAAATTTCTAATATTGTTGAATTTCATCAAAGTTCAGATACTAACATGTTTGTAAAAGTCAACTGGCACCATTCATCATTAATCTTCAAAATGTCATCACGAACTCCAAGAAAAACCTACCAGCACCAGACGCCATTGCTTGAGGGGTGTCCTCCCCAGGATCAATAGCATCTCCGATTTCTGAGTCTTGTGCTTGGCTCCGACTGCTTATACTGCACACGTCGTCCTGGAAAAAATATCCATTCAATATATCCTAAACCTGACTGCATGCTTTACAGAACATGATTTCGGATATATCAATGATTCACAAAAATTTTCCACGTACCTGATCTAGTTCCAGTAGTCTGTCCATCTGTCGCTCGCTCGTATCGCTTGCTAAGACATCAACGCTCCACGCATCACTTGTGGTCTCAGAGATCTCTGACACCTGAAGAGTGGGAAAAACCTGTCCTAAAGACCACCTTGCACATAAAGCCACCCTTAGATTGAAAACCATTCTCGTGGAAATTTAACAGGTGCATTCACAATGTAATCCAAATTGTCGAATCAGTGTCGAGACTCACAACTCTACCTACATGTACATGAAAAGACTACTTTTGACAATCAGTATGGGTGGTCTTATTTCACAGGTTCCGTATAATAGATAAATTATATATTTACTACTTACTGTTCGTCCATCAAATACCCATTTTTCCACACTTAAACCATTAAACTGTCTTCACAGTCATAAAACACCACACATACCTCGACCACTCCCAGTAGATTGTGACGGGCCATCTCCTCCGCGACTTCCGACAGTCTCTCATACTGTGTGCCATCCGGAGGCTCAGAATCACTCGCTAACACGTCTGTGCTCCAGGTATCACTCACCGTCGATTTTATCTCATAACCTGGAGAAAAATCGACAGGAAAACTGTGGATTTATATTGCCAGCATAGGCTCTGTTGCTACTGACAATAACCAGGTATCTACTCATCACATCTTCATGCTTACTGTCCATCAACATAGGCAATCGCTTTTGAGCTTTTATTTTGATATTCACCGTATGATAGTTGATAGAACCACTTCTTCATTTATACACCACATGATCACAAAGTCTCCTTGCACAGATTAAAGTATGGAATTGTCAACACCAGATGCCAACAGAGAATTCGAACAGAATTCTGTTACGTCACAGAGGCCTGTACGACACTCCCTCACTGATCATCAAATAAAACAATTCAACATTTTAGAATGTCCGATCATTTTTCCAAAAACAATTTCCCAACTTTAGTATGTTCCACTCACGTTCCAGCTCCTGTTTGATTTCAAACTTGCCGAACCTCTCTGTTACGTCTTCACGGTTGTTCTTCTGGACAGTGACTGGGAGGTTCGGGGCGTCGCGCTCTTCCCGAGCCTCAGCTTGGGACTCAACCTACCATAGGTAGACATGAATATTCATAAGCTTGTGATCATCTTTAGGAGCTGAAATCAAGTCTCAATATTGGAAAATATGAATATTCATTAGTTGGTGACCACTAAGTAAGGGCCAGTTACAACTTTTAATACTGGTGTGCATTTATTTTGAGCTAGCAAAATGATGCACATGAATACTGAAGAATTGGCACTTTTAATTTTAATCGAACACAAAATTACACCACAAAAATTTACGTTATTGGTCACACATAATTTAACCTTGTGACATATGAAGAGGCATATCAAAATGGAAATTTATCTTCAAAACTCACGAGAGACTGTGGGGTATCACGTCCACTGATATTCGGTGTCCCCCTTCCACTGACGTTTGCGGACACCATATCCGATAAGTTATCGTTCTCGTTATCAAGATCCGAACCCACTGAATGGCTTGAAGCTGCTTCTGATATGGCTTCTAAGTTATCGCTTGTGGCTGTGCCGAACAAAATACATGCATAGTTATTCTTGGAGAATAACAAAAACTTTCACATGAGTTCATAATACATTGTAACGAAGAGCTTTTATGAAAAATTTACTGTGCAAGTCTTGGATCCATAGTTGAACTGTTGAACACTCTCTTTTAGACAAGACTAGAGCCTTGAATGATAAACTTACATCACCCTTTACAGTCAATCATCAACTAAGAAAGAGACATCAAACTTCACAACCAGCTATCGCTGTCAGACTACGAATGCTGCTTTTGCAAGCATCATCCATCACTGCCACTAACCAATGGAGTCCTGGTCATGTGAGAGAGAGAACCTTGTACGTTTCTCATGTAGAGGTATGTCGCTCTCACTGATGGGGTCGTCCTCCCCCGGTATCAGACTGTTGAACTTCCTCGGCTTAGACTCTTGTTCTAAAACCTGAAAGTGAACATTTTCATCGGAATAATGTCAGCATTTTTTAGATTTACTGAAATTAACCATTTTTGATAGTTTTCAGGGATAAGTTTGTTCTAAATGTATGAAGTAGTCAAGTATATACAATGTACTGACTTTGGACTTTTGGCCATTCTAGACAGTTGAACCTCTAAAGCTCGAAAAATCTTTAGCTTTCCTCTGGACAAAAAAACTATACCTTTTGCTCAGTGAGCATTCCAGGACACTCACTGGCCACACCCAGAGATACCACCATGACCTCTTCCAGTGGTGATGTCTGACTGGATGAATCTGGCTCGTCAGTAACCTCAGAAGCTTGGGCAGCATCAGGAGTCAGGAAAAGTCTTTTCTTGTCTCGCAAACCTGTGCAATCAAGTTGTATATAGTGAGAAATGGTGAGGTGTAAGTCAAACTGGGTTTGTATCCAACATATACTAATAGTTTCAGGCAAGTTGTAAAATGCATGAACATTTGGCATATTTTTTGAAGATCTGATACAGTGAATATTATATGACTGCTGCCAACAATACATTTTTACCACAATTTCTATGCACTCAGTCTGATTTCCCCATCTATATTACACTGAAATCATGCTGTGCACTTAGGAACTTTGACCAAACATGTAAAATCTTTTTAAAAATCCAGTTGCAAAATACAGAATACTGCAATTGCTACTCGTTGAGCGCAAAGAACTACATAAGTGGTGCTCATGTTTCAAAGATATTAAACATAACTTGACTCACGTTTGAGTTTCTGTATACTGGAAGGGGTACCCGGTGGTGTAGGTTGGGGTGTACCGGTCGGGGTGTTGGATCTAGACGATTGCTGGGCCTGTTGGAAGCTGGACGGAGGAGGCATCGACTGAAACACTTGGTCTAGATGCTTGTATTCGGCACTGCCTTCTTCTAGCTGGTTCAGGTAAGTCTTGACAACATTGTACTGTGAGTGGAGAAAAATTTGATCACTTGAATACAATATCTTTATACAACATTGTACAAGTTATAGATGGCTCTGTACAGTAAAATAATCCAGCGAAAAAGCATGCGAATAAGAACAAAAGCAACCAAGACTACCATCCACATATTAATGTCTCAATTAAAAGAATATCCTTTATATCAACTTCGCGACTATATTAGTTTAGTTGAAACATATTTACTTATACTGGATTACCCAATAGCTGTTGCTAAACAGGAGGTTCTCCTGAAAATGCTAGTGTAGACAAAATACATGGATGTGGTCCTAGACTAGAAATACCAACCAGGTCAGTGAGTTGTGTGCAGGTGAGGAGCGCAGTCGAACGACAACATCCGGGGAGTGGCGCCACCTGCTGAGGCGGTTGTGTCGGAGCATTTGACTCCAGCAGGAGGTCCAGAAGGAAGGACATACAGCCCTAGTGGGGAAAGGGGGAGGAGACGGATTTGTATGTGATTAATATCAATTTGAGTTGTTTTGACAAAACGGCCATTGCATATTTTCAGCGTATCAACAGTGAAGGAATTTTGAGAATTTTGTAAAAATCCAAGACCCTCATACTTTATACATAAACCCTCGAATTAAAACTCATCGAATTAGAACGAAAACCCGAGCATACCCTTTCAAATCTCTGATACAAGTCTCTGGCTTTGGGGTCTGCGTCTTCAGGATTCCCGTCCATCGCAAGCACCTGCAAAATCTGTGCCACTTGCATCAAATTATGCCTTGCAATGTAGCTGATAGGAGCATCCGATGTGATCCCAAACGGTTCTGGGTCGCAAATCGCAGGACAAATGAAGAATGTCAAGACGAGGTCAGCACAAATCGCCCGGACCTCACCAGGGTCGACCTTCTGTGCCTTGGTGACTGTCTGGTATAAGTTCGAGACGATCCATGCTAGGCTCTGTGGAAAGCAGTACATGTTGTTGCGAATACTCGAGAGAAACTGCTCGGCTAGAGTCTGCAACTTGTTGACCATCAGGTCTCGGTACTGCTTCGTTTTCTTAACATATTCCTTGGAGCTAGCCTGGCCAAACCTTCGGAGCTGTTCCTTATGCGGGAACCGCGTCAACGCACGGTTTGGATCGATGTCGTAAAACCACTCGACGTCCATTAGCAGTTGCATCACTGGCTTGTGAAGAGCAGCTGTTAGAAAGAGCTTTGCCGAAAACATGCCCTCATTCAGAAGCTTGAAGACAATACTAAATGCACAAGAGCCTCGTCTAAGTAGCCTCCGCGGGTTATCATTGGCAACCACTTGTATCTCAATGAGGTGTTTTAAAACCTCAAGGAGACTGGTCTCATCTTCCGACATAATTCCATTACCGAAAATCCCAGAAACAATCATCTGCGCGAATTTCTGGAGATGCTCTGTTCCAAGTTTCTCTGCCTCCAAGAGCAACAACGCCACCACCTTTGGGTTCTCACGAAGAAACTTGAGGAATTCTCCGACCTTTGCCTCATGATAGCTAAGGTGTTTGTATCCATCGACAAACGACACCGACTCCAATGCATTGTTCTGCTGAAAGCACCTTTCAGGCGTGACCTCTTGACAGCCAAGGATGAGTTGCTCGAGGATTGTCCGCTGATTCCTCGTGACCCAAGCGAGGTGAGAGAGGCGCTCGGAACTCTGCGTAACGCTCTCATTGAGGATCTGTAGCTGGTCACGTTCGGACTGTATGAACAGCCGCTCCTGCTTGAGATGCTTCGAGAGCTCAACGAGTTCATTAGCACTGGCCATAGCGTCGGAGTCTGAGTGCAATGAAGTAGATAAGCTATGTAGAGCAACTAGAGTTCAGCATGTTCATGACGAGGGCTCATCTGAAATGAAAATTGTCAACATTCTCCAACTGTCCAGGCTATTGATCAATACAATTTTAACATTTTCATCATTTCTTTATTACATGCATGATATTTTGTTTTATTGTTGCCGACATGTATACATGGTATATGATATAACCTGCATTCCCTCAAACTGAAACAACATCAACATGCCTGGTTGGACAACCTCATGTTCAGATATTTCTACAATTTGCAGGAATGCACATCATCATGATGATTGCTTTCGAGGTTTTATGTATTTGGTTTTACTAATTGCTGCTTGTGAACATCGAAATCCAATCATTTAATTTTACATGTATTCCGTCAGGAATACATAACGAGAGATATATATTTCTGATGTCATAAAGTCATACTCGACGTATATACCAGTCATATCCTGCATGTAATTTTTGTTACCCCAAATATACAGGAATATACAGATATATAACAAAGATTGAGATAATAACACAATGAAACGTTCCATTGAATTTGGCTTTCATTAGCCGCAGTGCCAGTGTTAACATAAAGGCATTGTGGACATTTGGTGATGAAAAGGTGTTCGTGTTAATTGGTAACTAATAACAGCGACATATAATGGAATATATTGAGCCAGTATTACAATCGCCTTCTCCAGCCGATGAAAGAAATAGCTTCGGCAATTTCCGTAATCGTGACGTCAGTTGAGGCAGAATGTGCCTTGATGGCTGGCCAAAAACGTAAAATACGTAATTTGTTGGCCAGCTCGAAGCAGGGAAAATCACCTCAAAATGCACGCTATTCAACAGAAAACACGCGTAAACCAGCAAATACTGGACATCTTGCAGTTCAACAAACCTCCGTTCTGGGTGAATAAATAGTGCTGATTCTAAATATCAAGACAAGAAATGCCGTATTTCTGCCATCTCACCCCTTCACTTGAATTGTCAAACATAGAGCAGGGGAATGAATATGCGACATGCAGTTTATCTTGCTGGCTACATGTACTTTCAGGCCTGCCTCAACTGACGTCACAAACCACGTGACCCACACTAAAATCAGGATCAAAATCTTCGGCAATTTACGGAAGGAGTGCCTATTTGGTTCAATATCTCTAAACCCATTCATTGTAATTGTAAAATTCGTTCGAATTTACGGAAAACTATTCATAATAGACTAAATGAAAAGCACTTTCATCGGCATGCTACTAGGTCTTTAAGTTCGTTACTGCTGTGAATGGTTGCCCCCCCCCCCCCCCCCGATTGAACAACCGTGTATTAGCATGTATTTATTTTCACGTTTTTTTTTCAAACGCTAAATTCGCGAAATTAAAACATCGCAAAATTTCATACGTTTACAGTAAGCGGTAAGTATGGAATCCCGGTCACACGGTAAGTATGGAATCCCGGTCACAACTTGCGACATGTGACCTGCGAGCTTGGTTTTACTCTTGAGTCTCCTATCCAGATGCTCGATGAACTCCGTATCTACTATCTACTCTACTTTGAAATTCGAAGCTGCCATTTGATCTAGCTATTCCTTCTTCTCCGAAAATCTCTGACACTATTCTGACTCTATCTGTGACCGAGGCCCCTACCTGATCCTGCAAACACCTGCTAACATTATCCTTCAAATGCTTTGTACATAACAATCTAACCGAGTTCAGAAACATTGTATCTATAGCCTTGGCGAATGCATGTTCCTCATCCGAACCAATCTTAATTTCTGTTCCGACATCTCCCAGGTCTAATAGACCCTTCAGATGAGCTAAGAAGTATAGGTAAGTTTAGTATGAAGCATCCCAATGCAAAAGGCAAGGCCCTAAGACTATCAGGTGATCCTGGGAGTCCTGCCTAACAACCTCAACATTCTTGTAACACAACGACGTAACGTAACAAAAACCTAAGTTAAAGGTACGATCTACTCCTAACGCATTTCCTGATTTACTAGAAAGGAAACTTCTGAGGTCTAACAACTACTCCTCTGTACAAACTATGATGCTAGCAGGTCTATCGTATGGGGTCATGACCTGACTCATCCTCTGACTGCATACTGAATACCATAATGCATAATAACATCTCATCTGCTATATTACATGAATACGTGTGTAACCTGCTGACTTTGCCTTTTTCGACCTATACCTAGCGTTCTCAACCTGCTTACTATTACGCGGGATATCTATTTGCCTCATCTACCAAGCACACAAAAGCTAGAGCCGCCTTTGTCTTGCCTTGAGGCCGAGACACAGTTGGCTGGACACCTGAACACTCTACTATCGCTATAGAAGGAGAACCCTCTAGCTCTATCCATGAAACTCCCTTCTTTAACGAACTATCTGCAACCAAGTTAATGTACCTATGTAGCTTAACAATACTTGAAGCTTCTGGCTGTGGATCCATTGGGATCTGAGTGACCTTCTTACCTAAACGTTTAAGGACACAAATCGAACCTGACCGCAGAGCTAGCGTCTTGAGACCTTGGCCTAACAAGTACATTTTCCTTTCTTACCATCCCAAGCACCACAGTCATCAGAGAACAGAGCATGCTTACAAGCCCTACGCCTATCAACATTACCGGAATTGTCAACAACAAACCTGGAATTGCTCTTATCACCAACCGGAACCTTGGACAATACCTCATCACACATTTTTCCAGACACTGAAAAAATTTCATGTCCCTAAAAACAAACCTGAAACACGAATGTCTGCTTGTTGTCATATAACAATACAAATAGTATAAATATCACATATCTCCATCGTATGATGATGGTGCCACATTTCTGTAATGTCCTATGTTGACGTTATGATGACTTAGACCCCAATAACATTCATTTTCATGCTGATGCACCGGAATAATGTATTCGTTCATCCGATGGCGCTATGATGCATTTCTGTAACAACTAAACATGCTAAATATGATTAATTCATAATGAATTGAGTGTATTATGCTGCTATACTGCACCAATGGGGCGTGGGCAAAGCTCATTCGATAGGTGGCAGCATTGTAATAGTGGTAAATTTGGTGCCAAATCACTAGGGAATGTCGTCTGTTGTGAACCATGCACGTGGCATTTGGCGCGAAAATTCCGTATGTTTGGAGTAATACCATGGTATCCTGATAATAAACTAGACGTCAAGGCCTAAAGATGCCTTGGAGGCATTTCGGTGTGATGAATAATTTATAATACTAGATATCGACGAAAATGAAAAATGTCGACAAATTTCGGGTCAAGGTCAAAGTTCATCCATAATACCCGCTAGACATGTTTGTCTAGGGCGACGAGTCCGAAAATACCATCCGTTTCGCTCTACGACGCACCGTTTCCGAGATATCGACGAAAACAAAAACTGCCGACTCGGCAAAAAAATTTCGGGTCAAGGTCAAAGTTAAAATACCCCTTAGACATGTTTGTCTAGGGTGACGAGTCCGAAAATAACGTCCGTTTCGCTCTACGACGCACCGTTTCCGAGATATCGACGAAAACGAAAAATGCCGACTCGGCAAAAAAATTTCGGGTCAAGGTCAAAGTTCATCAATAATTCCCCATAGACATGTTTGTCTAGTGCGACGAGTCCGAAAATAACGTCCGTTTCGCTCTACGACGCACCGTTTCCGAGATATCGACGAAAACGAAAAATGCTGACTCGGCAAAAAAATTTCGGGTCAAGGTCAAAGTTCATCCATAATACCCCTTAGACATGTTTGTCTAGTGCGACGAGTCCGAATATAACGTCCGTTTCGCTCTACGACGCACCGTTTCCGAGATATCGACGAAAACGAAAAATGCCGACTCGGCAAAAAAATTTCGGGTCAAGGTCAAAGTTCATCAATAATACCCCTTAGACATGTTTGTCTAGTGCGACGAGTCCGAAAATAACGTCCGTTTCGCTCTACGACGCATCGTTTCCGAGATATCGACGAAAACGAAAAATGCCGACTCGGCAAAAAAATTTCGGGTCAAGGTCAAAGTTCATTCATAATACCCCTTAGACATGTTTGTCTAGTGCGACGAGTCCGAAAATAACGTCCGTTTCGCTCTACGACGCACCGTTTCCGAGATATCGACGAAAACGAAAATTGCCGACTCGGCAAAAAAATTTCGGGTCAAGGTCAAAGTTCATCCATAATACCCCTTAGACATGTTTGTCTAGTGCGACGAGTCCGAAAATAACGTCCGTTTCGCTCTACGACGCACCGTTTCCGAGATATCGACGAAAACGAAAAATGCCGACTCGGCAAAAAAATTTCGGGTCAAGGTCAAAGTTCATCAATAATTCCCCTTAGACATGTTTGTCTAGTGCGACGAGTCCGAAAATAACGTCCGTTTCGCTCTACGACGCACCGTTTCCGAGATATCGACGAAAACGAAAAATGCCGACTCGGCAAAAAAAATTCGGGTCAAGGTCAAAGTTCATCAATAATTCCCCTTAGACATGTTTGTCTAGTGCGACGAGTCCGAAAATAACGTCCGTTTCGCTCTACGACGCACCGTTTCCGAGATATCGACGAAAACGAAAAATGCCGACTCGGCAAAAAAATTTCAGGTCAAGGTCAAAGTTCATCCATAATACCCCTTAGACATGTTTGTCTAGTGCGACGAGTCCGAAAATAACGTCCGTTTCGCTCTACGACGCACCGTTTCCGAGATATGCAGGATGCCTCAAGGATGACTCAGCAAAAAATTATTTCGACCTCTAGGTCAAAGGTCGTTTGAGGTATCGATCCCAAAATCAATAGGGTTCTTCCCTGGTGATATATAAACCTCCGTGCAAAATTCTGCAACTTTTGCCTGAATATTTTTTGAGTTATCGTCCGGAAACCAAGTTCCTCGATTTCATCCTCACGGACCTCACGGACCTCGGAGCCGGATCAAAAAAAAAAGTTTCGCTCTACGATGCACGGTTTCTGAGATATGCAGGAAGCCTCAAGGATGAATCAGCAAAAAATTATTTTGACCTCTAGGTCAAAGGTCGTTTGACGGATCGATCCCAAAATCAATAGGGTTCTTCCCTGGTGGCATATGAACCTCCATGCAGAGTTCTGCAACTATTGCATAAATATTTTTCCAGTTATCGTCCGGAAACCAAGTCTCAAAATTAGCCTTGATTTCATCCTCACGGACCTCACGGACCTCGGATCCGGCTCAAAAAGAATAGGGTTCTTCCACATATCATTTCTGACTTGTGGTGAAAATTTGACAAGGATCCGTCAAGGCAATCTAAAGTTATCGTCCGGAAACCAAAAGTGGCGGAAG
Organism: Terebella lapidaria; assembly: GCA_949152475.1. NCBI lineage: Eukaryota > Metazoa > Annelida > Polychaeta > Terebellida > Terebellidae > Terebella > Terebella lapidaria. Next base: position 20,129,149 of record OX424566.1, on the reverse strand, counting down.
AAGAAAAAAAAAAAAAAAAAAAAAAAAATTCTGCTAAAACCATAAAGGCATTTCTGCCGAAATGCCTCAATAATTTTGTTTTGAGCAATTAAATACCTGACATGTACTTATGACATTACACAACAAAGACACAAGTGCTCCATTGTTGCCTTTCAAGGTCACCGACCCGTGTCAAGGTCACATAATGAACCCTGATTCCCTCACACAAACCATGCCTATACAGAATACCTGACTATCTCCTGTCACCATCTCCTGTTCAAGTGTCAGACTCCAAAGCTGTAGTGATTTGGCACTGGATCCCTGTGTCTCAGACCCACCTCCCCAATCTGTTCTTGTCACACCTCCGTGTACACTTGACACGTGATTGCGGTCAAAAACTTCTGAATTTTTACGGTTGAAGATAGGAAGTGTTACATTCCACAAAGCCCAAAGGGAATTATATAATGACTTCTACATGTAACATGTTATCAGGTACCCTTTGTGACAGATAATGGACCAACAAGCGAAGTGACAAGTTTGCAACATAACTTTAGGTTGACAATCTGGTGAAGAAGGTGTGTGTGTGTGTGTGGGGGGGGGGGGGGGGTGAGGTGAGGTGGTGGGGGTGTTCAATGCAAAGAATTGAGTAGACAGAGACAGGAGACAATTTCATCAGTTATGTCTTATGCATTACTTGACAATCAAAGATCATGTTACATACAATGTAGACACATTACATGAACATTTGAGATTATGTTTAGCATGTTTAGATACACATGTACATGTATTGGCGTGTCATTTCCATAATTTGCGAATATGGCCAGTTATGTTATCATCATGTGCTAGAATATAGATGACCATTAAATTCCACAAATTTCATATATCTGACAGCCAAGAAATATTGCAGGATGTTGTTTCAGGTTTTTTTTCACTGAGAGGTAACTAGATAATAAATTATATGCCCCATGCTGTTCTCCAGACAACCCGCCCCAATTCCAGCACCTCCGAGCCATGACCAATAATCCACAATATCAACGGATAGAATATTTAACGAGATTCGCCAGCCGGTACCAAGATTTGCCTTAATTTAATCGAGCATAGGAAAAGAATTTTTGCATTCCAGATGGTTGCCTTCCTGGCAACTTTTTTTCCATTTATTAATAATATTCACGAAATATTAAGGTCCAACCACCTCAGTATGCGAATTATATTTATCAATCTGAAAAATCAGTTTTTCGCCAGACAGCAATTTTTTCCCCAATTATAATATAAAATCGAGAGGAGCAGACGCACAGAGGCAGCGGATACAAGCGTTTCTGTGGCTAGTCGTGCGTAGCAGGACAGGGATGTAGCTTTTTGCCGTGGCGTACGTCAGCATGACTAGAACTCATCAGTATACTCCAACCCCAGGTCACCCAGTGCCATACGTGGCAACAAGCAGCTGGAGGTGTTGTGCACAACTCGCGATCAATCTGCTTTTTGTTCTTCTGTCAACAAATTTTTGATGAAATTTCTTCGCTGATTTGAGGGGAGATGCATGCAATGCAAATGCAGCGGCCATGTGGAAGGCAACTGGAAGGCGGACTGTACCATCATTAAAAGTGTAATTGTTTGCTAGACAGGAGGCATTGAAAGAGCTGATGCCTGATCCAGAAATAGAGGGAGTCAGGGGGTTGTGAGGTCTGCTGCCTCAAGCAGAGTGACCAATTACTTTCATTCCTCCACATGCAGGACTTTAAGGTTCCCTAAAATAACACTAAGTTTGAATTACACCACCACACAGCCACCTTTTGATAGAGTTAGTTCAACAGACAATCAGAGTATCTCGCATTTCTAGATCTGGAGCTGAATGCACAATGTGCTTCCATATTTGGCATGAAGAAACACTATTGTCTGCGAGTTGCGCCTTCAGTGAATGAGTCAGATTGTAAAACGATCGTAAAAACCAATAGTGCACACATTATCTCACATAAAATGCATCTTCATGCAAATTGTGCGGATCATATTACAGATAGAAGCAGAGTCCCAAAGCATCCTCCAGGATGTTTTCTGCGGCATTCAGTCAATGCTGCCATATGCTGACTGTTGTTCAGATTTTTTTGTTCTTTCAAAACGTTATCGACAGTTTTCAACATGAGCCATTTCAAGAGGCACAAACAGATTTGGTGAATAGCTCACCTTTGACCCCTGGGTTCCTCCAGCCCCGGGGGCGGTGCCACAATCGGGACAACAGCGTGCTCAGAACCACCGCTCATATCAGATAATACTTAGTTAATAGCTCGATCAATGAAGCACTTACGCGGATGGTGCTTGAATAAGTTAACGGAGACACGACACGCGTCAGAATGACAGACTGCATGGCCTAGAGATGTTTGCGGCAAGCTCCAAGCTGTGATCTGCTTCAATAGACACAGTTCATCCAGTGCAAGACATTTCACACAGCAAACAAACTGCAACTTTCATCTCAACTCAAATATTTCAAAAACAAATTAATCACTGAATGAGATAAAAGAGTTCCCTCCACAGATGAATCAACAGAAAAATTCAATTCTAATACAAAAACCACAATTGCCATGTACCGGTAATTCACAATTTACAAATAATTTTAATTTTACAATGTACAATTTGAAGAATTCAATAATATTTTCTGATTGTATTAAGGACTGAGTGCATGTCACATACCGGTGCACTGAGGCACTTTTCCATTGACTTATAATGTGAAAGTAAAGTTCACCACGACAATACAATCCCCTGACCTAAAACTTGGCTAGCACACACATATATACTCATGGATGATGAACCAAGACATGGTTTCATAAATAATATCACAGAAACTGCAATTTGATAATTGCATAAATCATTTTATACGTTTCACCAAAACGGACATTCATGTGTTCCGCTTGACAACACTGGCTGCTGTGTATATTTATTCTTTGTTGTGGTCGAAATAATGACAATATCTAAGGCTATACTTTCTGTGAGATGAATAAAATGAGCTGATCATTCATAATCCCAAACATATTGGTGCACCCGAGTGCATATCACCTGTGATCTTAACTGGCCTCACTAGTTCTTTGCTGTACAGCATAATCCTCTCCCTCGCCCTGTTGTGAGTGTATTTTGTATACTGAAATAGGTCGGAAAATGACATATGAAAATGATGATTTTAACAAATTTAACATTGTTTAGTGAGAAACGGAGTTGGCAAGTTTCACGTTAATTGGGAGTGCGTAAATTCATGAATTTGTTACCTTTATATTTACATTATAAGTGAATGGACAGCTGGTCGATTCCAGGTTCATGATTATTACAATCAATCCTTAACACTGTGGATGGAATTGGTGCATTTCTCTTATCATAGGTATCTAGCTATAACTTATAAAGGACTCAAAGCAGTACAAGTCAGGGGGAATATTAGCAGAAATACATAAGAGAGTTACGTATTTCTGATGTTAGCATATTGGACTCAATAGGAACATAAAAATATGAAAATATACAAGTACAAAAAAAATGGGACATATATAACTAGGCGTCAAGGCCTAAAGGCCTTGGAGGCATTTCAGGGTGAAGCATGAAAAAAACTAGACGCTTCCGGTCGCCTACGACCGCTTGGGTGTATCCCCCGTAGCCCTATCATCCCGTGAAATCTTTCAAGCTTGTTGAAGGTTGAATTCAAGATCACCAGTAAAATCACTGCATACGAAATGCATTTCGACATGTTCGATAAAATAACGAAATTACAGCCACATAAAAGTTTTCACCTAAAGTTATATTTCAACTCAGAATATTTGACAAACTTGGTTCCAAGTTGAAATTCAAGCAAAAGTTGACAAAAACTGCATTTCAAAATGACTAAATTGGAGCCAGATCGAACTTTTCACCATAAGTTATATTTCAACTCATACTATGTGCCAAACTTGGTTCGAAGTTGGAATTCAAAGTAAAAGTTGACCAAAACTACATGTACATTTCAAGATGACGAAATTGGAGCCAGATCAAACTTTTCACCATAATTTAAATTTTAATTCATAATATGTGCCAAACTTGGTTTCAAGCTGAAATTCAAGTAAAAGTTTACCAAAACTGCATTTCAAGATGACGAAATTGGAGCCAGATCAATTTTTTCACCATAAATTATATTTTATTTCATAATATGTGCCAAACTTGGTTTCAAGTTGAAATTCGAAGTAAAAATTGACTTTACTGGTAAAAATAATGTTAACTTATCCGGTTACACCCATGAAATCTCTACTGGACAAAACTTTTAAATTGTTGAGCTCAATAATAAATGTTTCTTGTCTTAACTATTTTTCTTGAGGTCAATAATAGACTTAACTAATAAAAATGATGCTAACTTATTTGGCTACAGCCATGAAATCTCTACTGCACAGAAGCTTTACCTTGTTGAGCCCAATAATAAATGTTTCTTGTCTTAACTATTTTTATTGTGGTCAATAATAGACTTAACTAGTTAAAATAATGTTAACTTATTCGGTTACACCTGTGAAATCTCTACTGGACAAAACCTTTACCTGGTTGAGCTCAATAATAAATGTTTCTCGTCTTAACTATTTTTATTGTGGTCAATAATAGACTTACCCGGTAACTAGTAAAACCAATGTTAACTTATTCAGTTATATTGTTCTTTTTTCACCAAAAACATCAGTTCTGTATTCTGAACAAGAATCCAGTGCAATTTGCTTTCATAGTGCAGGTTATTGGATTGATCACATATGTCAAAGTGGGTATTTTAATTGTCGTAATAAGTTAACCTCTCAAACTTATTAATATTTATTCGATCATTCTGAAAAACAATAGGTTTCGTGTGATGGTCTTTCTCATTGAGCCTGTGCGATTTCATCATCATTCATCGAAAACTCCCACCCGTAGAGCGTTCACAACCCATGTGTGTCCAACAGGCTAATTTGAGCACAAAATGTTACGCCAATTGGCTATTTTGGTTGCTATGGCAACCAAAATCGATAGGTGTCATGATCTCACCATAAGACATGTCCATATAAAATACTAGACGTCAAGGCCTAAAGATGCCTTGGAGGCATTTCGGTGTGATGAATAATTTATAATACTAGATATCGACGAAAATGAAAAATGTCGACAAATTTCGGGTCAAGGTCAAAGTTCATCCATAATACCCGCTAGACATGTTTGTCTAGGGCGACGAGTCCGAAAATACCATCCGTTTCGCTCTACGACGCACCGTTTCCGAGATATCGACGAAAACAAAAACTGCCGACTCGGCAAAAAAATTTCGGGTCAAGGTCAAAGTTAATCCATAATACCCCTTAGACAGTTAGACATGTTTGTCTAGGGTGACGAGTCCGAAAATAACGTCCGTTTCGCTCTACGACGCACCGTTTCCGAGATATCAACGAAAACGAAAAATGCCGACTCGGCAAAAAAATTTCGGGTCAAGGTCAAAGTTCATCAATAATTCCCCATAGACATGTTTGTCTAGTGCGACGAGTCCGAAAATAACGTCCGTTTCGCTCTACGACGCACCGTTTCCGAGATATCGACGAAAACGAAAAATGCCGACCCGGCAAAAAAATTTCGGGTCAAGGTCAAAGTTCATCAATAATTCCCCATAGACATGCTTGTCTAGTGCGACGAGTCTGAAAATAACGTCCGTTTCGCTCTACGACGCACCGTTTCCGAGATATCGACGAAAACGAAAAATGCTGACTCGGCAAAAAAATTTCGGGTCAAGGTCAAAGTTCATCCATAATACCCCTTAGACATGTTTGTCTAGTGCGACGAGTCCGAATATAACGTCCGTTTCGCTCTACGACGCACCGTTTCCGAGATATCGACGAGAACGAAAAATGCCGACTCGGCAAAAAAATTTCGGGTCAAGGTCAAAGTTCATCCATAATACCCCTCAGACATGTTTGTCTAGTGCGACGAGTCCGAAAACAACGTCCGTTTCGCTCTACGACGCACCGTTTCCGAGATATCGCCGAAAACGAAAAATGCCGACTCGGCAAAAAAATTTCGGGTCAAGGTCAAAGTTCATCCATAATACCCCTTAGACATGTTTGTCTAGTGCAACGAGTCCGAAAATAACGTCCGTTTCGCTCTAGGACGCACCGTTTCCGAGATATCGACGAAAACGAAAAATGCCGACTCGGCAAAAAAATTTCGGGTCAAGGTCAAAGTTCATCCATAATACCCCTTAGACATATTTGTCTAGGGCGACGAGTCCGAAAATAACGTCCGTTTCGCTCTACGACGCACCGTTTCCGAGATATGCAGGATGCCTCAAGGATGACTCAGCAAAAAATTGTTTCGACCTCTAGGTCAAAGGTCGTTTGAGGTATCGATCCCAAAATCAATAGGGTTCTTCCCTGGTGATATATAAACCTCCGTGCAAAATTCTGCAACTTTTGCCTGAATATTTTTTGAGTTATCGTCCGGAAACCAAGTTCCTCGATTTCATCCTCACAGACCTCACGGACCTCGGAGCCGGATCAAAAAAAAAAGTACACCCTAGAGATGTTTGTCTAGGGCGACGAGTCCGAAAATAACGTCCGTTTCGCTCTACGATGCACGGTTTCTGAGATATGCAGGAAGCCTCAAGGATGAATCAGCAAAAAATTATTTTGACCTCTAGGTCAAAGGTCGTTTGACGGATCGATCCCAAAATCAATAGAGTTCTTCCCTGGTGGCATATGAACCTCCATGCAGAGTTCTGCAACTATTGCATAAATACTTTTCCAGTTATCGTCCGGAAACCAAGTCTCAAAATTAGCCTTGATTTCATCCTCACGGACCTCACGGACCTCGGATCCGGCTCAAAACGAATAGGGTTCTTCCACATATCATTTCTGACTTGTGGTGAAAATTTGACAAGGAACCGTCAAGGCAATCTAAAGTTATCGTCCGGAAACCAAAAGTGGCGGAAGAAGAAAAAAAAAAAAAAAAAAAAAAAAAAAAAAATTCTGCTAAAACCATAAAGGCATTTCTGCCGAAATGCCTTAATAACGTTATGACGTCATTTTACCACTAAAACAGTGCTGCCAGCTGGCGAATAGGCGTTTTTCTGCTCATGCCCCATTACACCGACATACCATTATTGACACTCAAAGGATAAATATCAATACATCAGGGACGAAATAATAAAGAAAAACAGTACACGAAAAACATTTCTCATGTCCCCAAAAACATACTAAAAACATGCTTTTAGTGTATAAAGGGAGACCGCAGTTTATCACTCGCAGGTCACATATCCACACAAGTTTATTGCTCGCAGGTCGCAGCTCGCATGTCGTGACCGGGATTCCATAGGTAAGGGACTCTGAGTGTACTTTGAGTGTGATCAAAGATTTTCTATACCAAGATAGCCAACTCACGTCATTACGTGCGACCAATTGAACAGTGGCGCCACACGACGGAGTCTCTGTAAAAATGACGTTTTGGTGGCAAATGGGCGCACGATTTCCAGCCCGACATGCAGCATTCAAATGCACATTGCGAAAATTCTACCGCAGTGACCCCCACATTTTATTTCATTTATTACATGTGTACAACCCAGTAGACATGTAGATTAAATTTTGGAAGTTTCTACCGTATGGATTTTTTTCTGGGGCTGTTAATTCATTTTGAAGTGAATAATATTGCGGATTTCGAAGGCTAGCTGAATTTCGTTTAGAAGTGTTTTGCAACAAATCCAACTCAACGACCCTCATTTTTTAATCAACGATTTCAATCTACACATATCACGTGATAATCAGACAAATTTGGAAAGAAATCTGATGAACACATGTTTACCGGTGGGTGATAATTCATCAACCATCTGGAAATATTATACGATAATTGCATGATAAATCCAGCGTGACGGAATAGCGTCCATGTGAGGGCATGGGTTGTGCAGAATTTTTCAACTCAACCATATATTTTATTATAACAGTGTCATCTATATACTCTCCTGAACATGCTTGCAAATTATCAAGTCAGTTCGTCCAGGAATGGGCGTGTTGCAAACATTTGTTTGTGTCCTCTCATCGTGAGACTTCGTTTCAAAATGTCGCGGCAATGTCAACGAAAAACTAGACGTAAAGGCCTAGAGGCCTTGGGGCATTTCGATACACAACACAATCACAGGTGAACTGTTAATTAATGACAACTCTGCAACCAAAATGATTATGTAGATACATCCATTTCACTCTCAGATGACGGTTTCTGAGATATAAATGAAAATAAACGAGATATGGCCGGAAATGAAAAATGCCGACTCAGCAGAAAAAAAAATTTGGCCCAGGGACAAGTTCACCCAACATACCCCTAAGACATGTTTGTCTAGTACCACGAGTCCAAAAATAACATCTTTTTCTTTCAACGACGCAATGTTTCCGAGATAAGGCCAAAAATGAAAAACGCTGACTCAGCAAAAACAATTTGGCCCAGGACCGAGTTCACCCAACATACCCCTAAGACATGCTTGTCTAGTGTCACGAGTCCGAAAATAACGTCCGTTTCGCTCTACAATGCACCGTTTCCGAGATATGGCCGAAAATGAAGAACGCAGACTCAGCAAAAAAAAATTTGGCCCAGGGCCAAGTTCACCCAACATACCCCAAAGACATGTTTGTCTAGTGTCACGAGTCCGAAATAACATCCGTTTCGCTCTACGACGCACCGTCTCCGAGATATTGCCGAAAATGAAAAACGCCGACTGAACAAAAAAAAATTTGGCCCAGGGCCAAGTTCACCCAACATACCCCTAAGACAAGTTTGTCTAGTGTGACGAGTCCGAAAATAACGTCGGTTTCGCTCTAAAATGCACCGTTTCCGAGATACGGCCGAAAATGAAAAACGCCGACTCGGTAAAAAAAAATTTGGCCCAGGGCCAACTTCACCCAACATACCCCTAAGACATGTTTGCCTAGTGTCACGAGTCTGGAAATAATGTCCTTTTCGCTCTACGACGCACCGTTTCTGAGATATGGCCGAAAATGAAAAATGCCGACTTGGCAAAAAAAAATTTGGCCCAGGGCCAAGTTCACCAAATATACACCTAAGACTTGTTTGTCTAGTGTCACGAGTCCGAAAATAACGTCCGTTTCGCTCTACGACGCACCGTTTCCGAGATATGGCCGAAAATGAAAATGCCGACTCGGCAAACAAAAAATTGGCCCAGGGCCGAGCTCACCCAACATACCCCTAAGACATGTTTGCCTAGTGTCACGAGTCCGAAAATAACGTCCGTTTCGCTCTACGACGCACCGTTTCCGAGATATGGCCGAAAATGGAAAACGCCGACTCGGTAAAAAAAATTTGGCCCAGGGCCAAGTTCACCCAACATTCCCCTAAGACATGATTGCCTAGTGTCACGAGTCCGAAAATAACATCCGTTTCGCTCTAAGACGTACCGTTTCCGAGATATGGCCGAAAATGGAAAACGCCGACTCGGTAAAAAAAAATTTGGCCCAGGGCCAACTTCACCCAACATACCCCTAAGACATGTTTGCCTAGTGTCACGAGTCCGAAAATAATGTCCTTTTCGCTCTACGACGCACCGTTTCTGAGATATGGCTGAAAATGAAAAATGCCGACTCGGCAAAAAAAATTTGGCCCAGGGCCAAGTTCACTCAATATACACCTACATGTAAGACATGTTTGTCTAGTGTCACGAGTCCGAAAATAACGTCCGTTTCGCTCTACGACGCACTGCTTCCGAGATATGGCCGAAAATGAAAATGCCGACTCGGCAAAAAAAAAATTGGCCCAGGGCCAAGTTCACCCAACATACCCCTACGACATGTTTGTCTAGTGTCACGAGTCCGAAAATAACGTTCGTTTCGCTCTACGATGCACCGTTTCTGAGATATGCAATCAGCCTCAAGGATGACTCACCAAAATTGTTTTCGGCCCGTGGGTCAAAGGTCGTTTGAGGGATTGACCCTATAATCAATAGGGTTCCTCTGTGACACTATATCAACATATATGTCAAGTTTCAGAATGGTAGCACAAGTACTTTTTGAGTTATTATCCGGAAACCATTTGACACAAAATTCATCCTCACGGACTAACCGGACCTCGGAACCGGCTCCAAAACAATAGGGTTCATCTATGTAATATATGTGATAACTGGTGAAAATTTCTCGAAGATTCGTCAAGGCGTTCTTGAGTTATCGTCCGGAAACCAAAAAGTGAAAAAAAAAAAAAAATAGACGTCAAGGCCTAAAGATGCCTTGGAGGCATTTCGGTGTGATGATTAATTTATAATATATACTAGATATCGACGAAAAAGAAAAATGCCGACTCGGCAAAATAATTTCGGGTCAAGGTCAAAGTTCATCCATAATACCAATTAGACATGTTTGTCTAGGGCGACGAGTCCAAAAATAACGTCCGTTTCGCTCTACGAAGCACCGTTTCCGAGATATCGACGAAAACGAAAAATGCCGACTCGGCAAAAAAATTTCGGGTCAAGGTCAAAGTTCATCCATAATACCATCTAGACATGTTTGTCTAGGGCGACGAGTCCGAAAATAACGTCCGTTTCACTCTACGAAGCACCGTTTCCGAGATATCGACGAAAACGAAAAATGCTGACTCGGCAAAAAAATTTCGGGTCAAGGTCAAAGTTCATCCATAATACCCCTTAGGCATGTTTGTCTAGGGCGACGAGTCCGAAAATAATGTCCGTTTCGCTCTACGACACACCGTTTCCGAGATATCGATGAAAACGAAAAATGCCGACTCGGCAAAAAAATTTCGGGTCAAGGTCAAAGTTCATCCATAATACCCCTCAGACATGTTTGTCTAGGGCGACGAGTCCGAAAATTCTGAGATATGCAGGAAGCCTCAAGGATGAATCAGCAAAAAATTATTTCGACCTCTAGGTCAAAGGTCGTTTGACGGATCGATCCCAAAATCAATAGGGTTCTTCCCTGGTGGCATATGAACCTCCATGCAGAGTTCTGCAACTATTGCATAAATATTTTTCCAGTTATCGTCCGGAAACCAAGTCTTAAAATTAGCCTTGATTTCATCCTCACGGACCTTCCGAGATATCGATGAAAACGAAAAATGCCGACTCGGCAAAAAAATTTCGGGTCAAGGTCAAAGTTCATCCATAATACCCCTCAGACATGTTTGTCTAGGGCGACGAGTCCGAAAATAACGTCCGTTTCGCTCTACGACACACCGTTTCCGAGATATCGACGAAAACGAAAAATGCCGACTCGGCAAAAAATTTTCGGGTCAAGGACATGTTTGTCTAGGGCGACGAGTCCGAAAATAACGTCCGTTTCGCTCTACGACACACCGTTTCCGAGATATCGACGAAAACGAAAAATGCCGACTCGGCAAAAAAATTTCGGGTCAAGGTCAAAGTTCATCAATAATACCCCTTAGACTATATGCATATGGCATTGTTTCGAGTGCCAGATGGGTTTATCTTGGCACAAGTCTCTGCGATCTAGGCCGAGCCTTCAGGCGAGGCCTAGATAAAGAGACGTGTGCCAAGATAAACCCATCTGGCACGAGAATACAATGCCGTATGCATTTTCTGGCACGATTTCGGTACTTACAGCAAGTTGCAGGCGTAGGAATTGTCCAAAACACTGGAAATATCCACGAAATCAACAACTTTCAAACCAAAACACTGTCCATTTTGCCGGTGTTTACATGGCCTTAGTTACGTAGCTTTTGCAATGATAACGTTTTCGGTTTTTTTCATGACGTTTTGCTTGACAACCACAGAGTGCCAGATGGGTTTTTCCTGGCACTGTTCTCATCATGGGACATTGCATTAGGAGTGCCAGAAATGTTAGTCTAGGGCGACGAGTCTGAAAATAACGTCCGTTTCGCTCTACGACGCACCGTTTCCGAGATATCGACGAAAACGAAAAATGCCGACTCGGCAAAAAAAAATTGGGTCAAGGTCAATCTTCATCCATAATACCCCTTAGACATGTTTGTCTAGGGCGACGATTCCGAAAATAACGTCCGTTTCGCTCTACGAAGCACCGTTTCCGAGATATCGACGAAAACGAAAAATGCCGACTCGGCAAAAAAATTTGGGGTCAAGGTCAAAGTTCATCCAAAATACCATCTAGACATGTTTGTCTAGGGCGACGAGTCCGAAAATAACGTCCGTTTCGCTCTACGACGCACTGTTTCCGAGATATCGACGAAAACGAAAAATGCCGACTCGGCAAAAAAATTCAAGGTCAAGGTCAAAGTTCATCCATAATACCCTTTAGACATGTTTGTCTAGGGCGACGAGTCCGAAAATAACGTCCGTTTCGCTCTACGACACACCGTTTCCGAGATATCGACGAAAACGAAAAATGCCGACTCGGCAAAAAAATTTCGGGTCAAGGTCAAAGTTCATCCATAATACCCCTTAGACATGTTTGTCTAGGGCGACGAGTCCGAAAATAACGTCCGTTTCGCTCTACGACGCACCGTTTCCGAGATATCGACGAAAACGAAAAATGCCGACTCGGCAAAAAAATTCAAGGTCAAGATCAAAGTTCATCCATAATACCCCTTAGACATGTTTGTCTAGGGCGACGAGTCCGAAAATAACGTCCGTTTCGCTCTACGACGCACCGTTTCCGAGATATGCAGGATGCCTCATGGATGACTCAGCAAAAAATTATTTTGACCTCTAGGTCAAAGGTCGTTTGACGTATCGATCCCAAAATCAATAGGGTTCTTCCCTGTTGATATATAAACCTCCGTGCAAAATTCTGCAACTATTGCCTGAATATTTTTCGAGTTATCGTCCGGAAACCAAGTTTCAAGATCAGCCTCGATTTCATCCTCAAGGACCTCACGAACCTCGGAGCCGGATCAAAAAAAATAATACACCCTAGAGATGTTTGTCTAGGGCGACGAGTCCGAAAATAACGTCCGTTTCGCTCTACGACGCACGGTTTCTGAGATATGCAGGAAGCCTCAAGGATGAATCAGCAAAAAATTATTTCGACCTCTAGGTCAAAGGTCGTTTGACGGATCGATCCCAAAATCAATAGGGTTCTTCCCTGGTGGCATATGAACCTCCATGCAGAGTTCTGCAACTATTGCATAAATATTTTTCCAGTTATCGTCCGGAAACCAAGTCTTAAAATTAGCCTTGATTTCATCCTCACGGACCTCACGGACCTCCGATCCGGCTCAAAAAGAATAGGGTTCTTCCTCATATCATTTCTGACTTGCGGTGAAAATTTGACAAGGATCCGTCAAGGCAATCTAAAGTTATCGTCCGGAAACCAAAAGTGGCGGAAGAAGAAAAAAAAGAAAAAAAAAAAAAAAAAAAATTCTGCTAAAACCATAAAGGCATTTCTGCCGAAATGCCTTAATTATATTGTAAACTAATTGGTTCATTCCATATCATTTCCTTGTCAGCCCACCTCGACGTTACTAATCCGCATTACCCTCAGTATAGTAGTTGAATTATATTGTAAACTAATTGGTTCATTCCGTATCATTTTCCATGTCAGCCTACCTCCATGTTACTCGTCCGCAATGCCCTCAGTATAGTACTAGAATTATGTTGTAAACTAATTGGTTCATATGATTTTCCCTGTCGGCCCACCTCCATGTTACTCATCCGCATTACCATCAGTATAGTACTGGAATTATCTTGTAAACCAATTGGTTCATTCCATATCATTTTCCCTGTTGGCCCACCTCGATGTTACTGGTACGCAGTACCCTCAGTATAGTACTAGAATTATCTTGTAAACTAATTGGTTCATTCCATATCATTTTCCCTGTCGGCCCACCTCGATGTTACTCGTCCGCAATACCTTCATTCAGTATAGTACTGGAATTATCTTGTTAACTAATTGGTTCATTCCATATCATCTTCCCTGTCGGCTCAGCTCGACGTTACTCGTATGCATTACCCTCAGTATAGTACTAGAATTATCTTGTAAACTAATTGGTTCATTCCATATCATTTTCCCTGTCGGCCCACCTCGATGTTACTGGTACGCAATACCCTCAGTATAGTACTGGAATTATCTTGTAAACTAATTGGTTCATTCCATATCATTTTACCTGTCGGTCCACCTGGATGTTACTCGTCCGCATTACCCTCAGTATAGTACTAGAATTATCTTGTAAACTTATTGGTTCATTTTATATCATTTTCCCTGTCGGCCCACCTCGATGTTACTGGTACGCAGTACCCTCAGTATAGTACTAGAATTATCTTGTAAACTAATTGGTTCATTCCATATCATTTTCCCAGTCGGCCCACCTCAATGTTACTGGTACGCATTACCCTCAGTATAGTACTAGAATTATCTTGTAAACTTATTGGTTCATTCCATATCATTTTCCCTGTCGGCCCACCTCGATGTTACTCGTCCGCATTACGCTCAGTATAGTACTAGAATTATCTTGTAAACTAACTGGTTCATATCATTTTCCCTGTCGGCCCACCTGGATGTTACTCGTCTGCATTACCCTCAGTATAATACTAGAATTATATTGTAAACTAATTGGTTCATTCCATATCATTTTCCATGTCGGCCCACCTCGATGTTACTCGTCCGCATTACCCTCAGTATAGTACTAGAATTATCTTGTAAACTAATTGGTTCATTCCATATCATTTTCCATGTCAGCCTACCTCGATGTTACTCGTCCGCATTACGCTCAGTATAGTACTAGAATTATCTTGTAAACTAATTGGTTCATTTCATTTCATTTTCCCTGTCGGCCCACCTCGATGTTACTCGTCCGCATTACCTTCATTCAGTATAGTACTGGAATTATCTTGTTAACTAATTGGTTCATTCCATATCATCTTCCCTGTCGGCCCAGCTCGACGTTACTCGTATGCATTACCCTCAGTATAGTACTAGAATTATCTTGTAAACTAATTGGTTCATTCCATATCATTTTCCCTGTCGGCCCACCTCGATGTTACTGGTACGAAGTACCCTCAGTATAGTACTAGAATGATCCTGTAAACTAATTGGTTCATTCCATATCATTTTCCCTGTCGGCCCACCTCGATGTTACTGGTACGCAGTACTCTCAGTATAGTACTAGAATTATCTTGTAAACTAATTGGTTCATATCATTTTCCCTGTCGGCCCACCTGGATGTTACTCGTCCGCATTACCCTCAGTATAGTACTAGAATTATCCTGTAAACTAATTGGTTCATTCCATATCATTTTCCCTGTCGGCCCACCTCGATGTTACTGGTACGCAGTACCCTCAGTATAGTACTAGAATTATCTTTTATATAATAGAACTGGAAATGTTCATAGCAAGGCTGTCCCGGTCTCAGATCAAGCCGGGGAGTGGCAGTAGTAATAGCAGTAACAGTAGCATCCCGGTCTCAGATCAAGCTCAGGAGTAGCAATAGCAGTAGCGTCCGGTACCCAGATCAAGCTGGGGAGTAGCAGTAGCAATAGCAGTAGCGTCCCGGTCTCAGATTAAGCTTGGGAGTAGCAGTAGCAATAGCAGTAGCATGCCGGTTTCAGATCAAGCTGGGGAGTAACAGTAGCAATAGCAGTAGCGTCCCGGTCTCAGATCAAGCTGGGGAGTAGCAGTAGCAATAGCAGTAGCGTCCCGGTTTCAGATCAAGCTGGGGAGTAGCAGTAGCAATAGCAGTAGCTTGCGCTTCGCAGACCAGACATTGGAGGAGTAGCAATAGCAGTAGCAGTAGCGTCCCAGTCTCAGATCAAGCTGGGGAGTAGCAGTAGCAATAGCAGTAGCGTCCCTGTTTCAGATCAAGCTGGGGAGTAGCAGTAGCAATAGCAGTAGCGTCCCGGTCTCAGATCAAGCCGGAGAGTAGCAATAGCAGTAGCGTCCCTGTTTCAGATCAAGCTGGGGAGTAGCAGTAGCAATAGCAGTAGCGTCCCGGTTTCAGATCAAGCTGGGGAGTAGCAGTAGCAATAGCAGTAGCGTGCGCTTCGCAGACCAGACATTGGAGGAGTAGCAATAGCAGTAGCAGTAGCGTCCCAGTCTCAGATCAAGCTGGGGAGTAGCAGTAGCAATAGCAGTAGCGTCCCGGTCTCAGATCAAGCTCAGGTGTAGCAGTAGCAATAGCAGTAGCGTGCGCTTCCCAGACCAGACATTGGAGGAGTAGCAGTAGCAGTAGCGTCCCTGTTTCAGATCAAGCTGGGGAGTAGCAGTAGCAATAGCAGTAGCGTCCCGGTCTCAGATCAAGCCGGAGAGTAGCAGTAGCAATAGCAGTAGCAGTAGCGTCCCGGTCTCAGATCAAGCCGGAGAGTAGCAGTAGCAATAGCAGTAGCAGTAGCGTCCCGGTCACAGATCAAGCTCAGGTGTAGCAGTAGCAATAGCAGTAGCGTGCGCTTCCCAGACCAGACATTGGAGGAGTAGCAGTAGCAATAGCAGTAGCGTCCCAGTCGGTATACAAGTATAGCAGTAGCATACGCTTTTGCTACTGTGTGCTATTGTGTGGTCTGGGATACAAGTATAGCAGTAGCAATAGCAGTAGCATCTGATTTTTGCTACTGTATGCTATTGTAAGATCCTGCACCTTACTGGAAAATTCCTACCGAGTGCTCTGATTGTTGGGTAATGAGATATCAATTTAGATTCCATTCAGTGTCCGTTACAGAGACCCCGCTAGATGGCGTTTACGTCATTATGTCGCAATACGTTATAACGTGAGTTGGCTATCTTGGTATAGAAAATCTTTGGTGTGATCATGTCAGGTGATGTCAAATGAAATGACACGTGAGTCGTGTTCTGGATCAAGTGATCTGGTTTGCATACCGTACAGATAATTAGGGAGTTTAAAACCTCACTTTTCCATAATCGGTAATGATGGCAAAATATGGTAAATTTCTTGCAATTGCTGAACGGTGAATGCAGCAGAGGTTACTCCACAAAATATGTCATTTTTGGCACGAATTGCAAATTGACAAGTGACACCCACCAAAACAAACAATTGCGCATGCGCACAGCACTCCGTGTTTTTCACCGCAGGTAATCGAGCCTAAAATCGCAATCAGCTCTTTTACGTTAGCACAATGTAGGCCTATTCGCCAATGTGAAATCACTCCTTTGCACATCATGTATTTACTTATGCTTGTGTCAAAAGTGAGGCATTCAGTCAGATGATTTAATGCCCGACTTACATGATTTGAAGCCCGACATGAAGCTATCGCCCAGACTTCAAATCATAGGCTATATTAGCTAGGGCTTCAAATCATCCAAGGAGCTATATATGACTCAAATCATTCCAACGCTTCACACTTGAGACAAACGTAGGTGAGCTCATGAGAAAATACTGAGGTTTACTTTTTTGCTCTAGACGTTTACTTGGTCTGAGTTAACATTGGTTATAACATTTTGTGACGCCTAATTTAGCCTAATTCGATAGAAGGAATTTGGTTAGGCCTATACCTCTTCATGTAGACCCTGGTACCTCACTCACCGAGCACGAAGGGCCATTCATGCTTCGCGCTCGATGGGTGGGGCACCTGGGCTACCTCTTCATGTTAAATTCTGGGAACACGAAAAAATCAATATACATACGCTTTTGGCCGTGCACTGACCAATAACGGTAACAAGAATCATACCTGGTGCAGAGCACCAGATCTCCCCGGAAAAGAAGCCAATAGCGCTCTCCTTTCAAAAAAGTTAAATCTCTAATTTAATTTTAAAGTCGGTGGTGTTGAACTCGGCGCTCTGCCAGCGAAAAAAATTGCTCGTTGTGGGACAGCGAAAAATAAATACATATGGGTGTTAAAAGTAAAGATGCAGTCGGAAAATGGAACGACACAGATGTGCTAATATTCTTGCTACAAAACAAGGAAAATTAGGCCCTGATATACAGTGTAAACATGAGAAGTGAGCGATGCCTGGGTAGTCGGGACGAATGTCATACCAAGTTGGCTGAATGCACACCGTGTCGATGTAGGCCTATGTATTCTCGAAACCCGCTGACACGCAAATGTTCACGTAAATCGGCGATCGTGACGAGAATTTGCTCCATTCGAGGAAAATATTCATCAGATTATGTGAATTGACTGAATTGTTTACGTCCAACACTGTAAAACAAACGTTTAAAATATTGTAATGTGACGTCCGGCTAAACGGTTTCTCGGAAGGTGGGTGGATTTTTGTTAACCGGAGCTGAAATGGAAAATTCCGGGAAACTGCTGCTTACACGGCTTAATCACGGCTAGAAGTCTCTAAGGGTTGGTAGCGTGGTCTGGAATGGACCTCCAACCGTCCTCCCCCGACTGCAATCTGCAACTGCTCCTGAAAGTAAGATTCCGGTGGCGTTTCCGCTACCAGTACTGCATCTGCTCTGTCGGGTCACCGTTTCCGCAACTGCTCCGTTGTTTCCGTCTCACTGCAACTGCGGCTGCACCTGAAATGAGGAATCTAGAAGCGTCTCCGCCTCCGACTCTGCAACTATTCCGTCAGGTACTGCCTCTGCATCCGCTCCGCTGCTTTTGTCTCCACTGCAACCGCGACTGCACCTGAAATGGAGAATCTAGAAGCGTCCCCGCCTCACCCTCAGACGTCGTTACAAACTGTCTTAACCGACCGTTAACTTGTCTCCCTTCTTCTCCATATTACTTTCTTTTTCCGATTACTTTAACTTTATCATAATTTTCCCTAACGAACACGGAAGAACAACCCGGAAAAGGTTTTCAGCTTTATTTCTCAAAGTATACAGTCGGAAGACATAAACTGCAATCATCTGCATGACCTAAGCCGGAGCAAGGGAGTACTCTGCCAAGGGAGAAGGGTCTGAACAGGTCGACGTCAGGACACCAACTCCGCCGTCCGCTCTGAAGCGGGGGCTTTTATAGACCTGAGACCCAGGGTCACGTGACCGACCATTGTGACGTCATAGTCCGCCAAAACACTGATTTTTCCGGAATTTCCAAAAACATGCTAGAACCAATCAGTGGCTGACACGTCACCTTTTAAACCGAAAACCAGGCTGATCACGTGACCTTCGGAAAATTATGTGTTTAGGCCTACGTTTTTGTACTCCATTGTTCCGGCTCCGTCTCCGGTTCCGTCTGCGGTTCCGGCTCCGTTTCCGGCTTCAACCATTTGAATTATTATAAGTTCCAAGCCGGAATACCTTTCTAAAACCATCAATATATAACCGTATCAACCTTTAAACACATATACATTTTATTAAACCGTTATTCAACCATAATATCACAAAATATACACGAATTAACATGGGGAACTTTTCCGCCCTCTTTCTGGAATCAGCACTGCATACTATTCCATCCTCTTGCGGTCGCATTCTGCCAGAACTCAACGTTTTACCAGGGTCTCAGCTATCTCCGCTCTCTGCTCTACAGCTCACACCATCTTCCTACATTTCTTCGTCCTCTGTGGCTTCACTCTGAGTCCGTGTCTGACTCAGAGACCAACTGTTCTGCCTCCGGAACGTTTTCCTCCTTTGACGGTTCCGTCTGCCTCCAGGAATCCGCCATTCTCCGCTTCATCCATCTCGGATATTTGACTTCAAGATAGGGTTTCAGCAAATCGAAATGAACCACCTTCTGCCGATTTTCACTCTCTGCAATCTCGTAGGTCACGTCAGTGAATCTGCTCAGCACCAGCTTCGGTCCGCTCCACTTCCTCTGCAACTTGGGTGCCTTTCCCTTTTTCCGTGTTTTAACCGCCATCCACACTCGGTCTCCTGGCTGGAACTGACTGTCGACCTTCCGTCGGTCATACAGCTTCTTCTGCCATTCCATTTCTTTGCCAGATTTCTACCGAACCGCCTTGTAAACTGCTTCCAGTCGCTCCTGGAGCTGACTGCCATACTCTGTTACTTGTACTGTTGATTCCCCCGGAGGCCTGCCAATCAGCAATTCTACCGGAGTGTTGACTTCTCTGCCCAGCCTCAGCAAGTTGGGACTCTGCCCGGTTGTTTCCTGCGGGGTACTCCGGTAAACTGCCATTGCCAACGGAACTAGTTGGTCCCAAATGGTTTGCCACTCACTCACATATAGGCTCAGGATCTGCTGCAGCGTCCGGTTGAATCTTTCAATGAAGCCATCCGACTGAGGTTGGAAGGCTGTTGTCCGTGTCTTGTGAATCCCCAGGATTCTGCAAACATTCTTCAGCAAGTCTTACTAGAAATTTCTGCCTTGGTCGGTGTGGATCTCCATCAGGATGCCGTACAGCGCTGCAAACTGATTGACGAAAATGTCCGCAACCGTAACCGCTTCCTGATTTGGCATGGGGTACGCCTCTACCCACTTCGTAAAGTAATCACCGATTACCAGGATGTACCGGTTCCCTCGGGTGGATTTAGGTAACGGACCCATCACGTCCATTGCCACCCGCTCCATCTGCATACTTCTTGACGCACATTCGTCGCAGCTCAGCACCCACTGCTTTATGTCCCGCATCATGGCCGGCCAGAAATATCTCCGTCGAATGCTAGCTGCCATTTTTCTGCTTCTGAGGTGTCCTCCCGTCCGGCTCTGATGGGCCAGACGGAAAATCTCCTGTCTCAGCTCCTTCGGTGTTATCAACTGCATTCGGCTGGTTCCTCCTGCTGTTTTCCACTTCCGGTAGACGACTCCGTCGACTTTCAGCAAGGTCTTCTGCATTCCGTACAGCACTCAGTCTGCGCTGCTTGGTAACCGCCTCCTTGACCTGGGCCATCAGGTCCAACAGCTGCTGCTGCGTCTGCTCCGCCTGCTTCCCCAGCTCTCCCACCTGCTGGCTCCTTTCCGGCTCCATATTCAGCTGCCTCGTCCGGTGCCGCTCTGCCGTCCTGCTGCTGTCCGTTTTCAAAATGCGTTCATACTCTGTGGCGAAAGCTAAAGCCTGCTACAGCGTCTCCGGGTGACTTTTCAGCACCGACAACCGCATATCCCTGTTGGTAAGGCTGTTACAGAAGTGCATTTTCATTAGCACTTCCATCGTTGCCGGATCCGCTTTCGGGTATGCTAGCCGTGTCTTGCTCCGTATATCTCTAGCCAGCTCAGATAACTCCTCATCCGGCAGCAGCTTCCGGGTCTACAACTCCGCCTGGAAAACAAACGTTTTTTCCCCCGGACAAAACTGCTGTTTCAACGCTGCGACAACCGTATCAAAGCTCCGTCGCTGCACCGCGGACAAGTCCAGTAGGATGCTACATGCGTTACTCCTCAGGCTAACACACAGGTTCAGCGCCTTCTCCTCTTCCGTCCATCAGTAGTATCGGGCGTACTCTAAAAGATGCGCCTCATACTCTGGCCATGGGTCGGACCCGTCATAGGTCATCAGCCTAGCTACTCCTGCTTTCGGCGCCGATCTCTGCGCTGTTTCTGCCTGGTTCTGTTTCTCTGTCACCGCCAAACGCTGCTGGAACACCTCCATTTGTATCGCCAAGAGTCCGGTCAGGTTATCGACCAGATTTTCACTGTCCTCCGGTTCTGCATCCTGCTCCCTGTCACCAGCCTGATCCGGAAAATTAATTTCCGCTTCCGCAAACTGCTCTGCAGGCTGCACCGCTCGGAGGACTCGGGGATGCTCTTCTGCAACTGCTTTCTCCTCTTCCGGCTGCATCGGCCTCTGCTCTGCAGGACAAACTGCTTCCTTATCTGCAACCGGCAACTGCAACTGCTCAGCTCCTACTGCTCCCGCTGGCTGCTCCGTGTCCGACACGGCTGTCTTCAGCCCCGTCTAGTAGTCATACTGCAGATGATCCCACCGCTGCCACCAAAAAAGTTGTAACGGGTTCTCCCCTCTGTGATATCTAGATAAACGGTTTCTTGGAAGGTGGGTGGGTTTTTGTTAACCGGAGCTGAAACGGAAAATTCTGGGAAACTGCTGCTTGCACGGCTTAATCATGGCTAGAAGCCTCTAAGGGTTGGTAGCGTGGTCTGGAATAGACCTCCAACCGTTCTCCCCGGCTGCAATCTGCAACTGCACCTGAAATAAAGATTCCGGTGGCGTTTCCGCTACCAGTACTGCAACTGCTCTGTCGGTTTCCGCCGCAACTGCTCCGTTAGGTTCCGCCTCCACAGTGGGTCCGTTGATTCCACCTCCGTTTCTGTCTTCTTCTCCGGTGATATGGGTTCTGGATCACCCTCAGACGTCGTTACAACTTTGCCTTAACCGACCGTTAACTTGTCTCCCTTCTTCTCCATATTACTTTCTTTTACCGATTACTTTAACTTTATCATAATTTTCCAAGTTCCCTATCGAACACGGAAGAACAACCCGGAATAGGTTTTCAGCTTTATTTCTCAAAGTATACAGTCGGAAGACATAAACTGCAATCATCTGCATGACCTAAGCCGGAGCAAGGGAGTACTCTGCCAAGGGAGACGGGTCTGAACAGGTCGACGTCAGGACACCAACTCCGCCGTCCGCTCTGAAGCGGGGGCTTTTATAGACCTGAGACCCAGGGTCACGTGACCGACCATTGTGACGTCATAGTCCGCCAAAACACTGATTTTTCCGGAATTTCCAAAAACATGCTAGAACCAATCAGTGGCTGACACGTCACCTTTTAAACCGAAAACGAGGCTGATCACGTGACCTTCGGAAAATTACGTGTTTACGTTTTTGTACTCCATTGTTCCGGCTCCGTCTCCGGTTCCGTCTCCGGTTCCGTCTGCGGTTCCGGCTCCGTTTCCGGCTTCAACCATTTAAATTATTCTAAGTTCCAAGCCGGAATACCTTTCTAAAACCACCAATATATAACCGTATAAACCTTTAAACACATATACATTTTAATAAACCGTTATTCAGCCATAATATCACAAAATATACACGAATTACCTTGGAGAACTTTTGGGAACACCCCAAAACCGTTACAATATTTTCTCTTCAAAGGCAGCTTTTTTTCCCCAGTCGAAGAGTATTTCCCCATGAGATTCTCAGAGAGCGTTTAAGAAGTCTCCCCTCCGGGGAGACAACAATGACGCCTGTTAGACGTCACCATGCAATTGGTTATGTTGTAACGGGTTTGCACCCTTCTGTGACGTCTTGATGAACCGGTTTTCTAGGGAGGTGGGTGAGTTGTTGTTTAACCGGAGCTGAAACGGTAAAACTCCGGGAAACTGCTACTGCTGTACGGTTGAACTCCGGCTAGAAGTCTCTAAGGTTGGTAGCGTGGTCTGGAATGGACCTCTTAACCGTTGTCCGACTGCTAATCTGCAACTGCACCTGTAAAGTAAGGATCCGGAGGCGTTTCCGTCTCCGGGTACTGCAACTGCTCCGTCGGGAAACCGCTTTACTGCAACAGCTCCGTCATTTTCCGTCTTACTGCAAACTGCGACTGCGCCTGGAATAAAGAATCCGGGAACGTTGCCGTTTCCGAATACTGCAACCGCTCTGCCAGGTTCCGCCGCACTGCAATCTGCTCCGGTTGGCTCCGCCTCACCGCAACCTGCGACTGCACCTGAAATGGAGTATCTCGGAAGTGTTCCCACTTCCGGTTACCGCAACCGCTCCGTCAGGTACTGCCTCTGCAACTCCGTCGTCCGGTACCGCCTCTGCAACTGCTTCGTCGTTCCCGTCTCTGCAACTGCTCCGTCCGATACCGCCTCCGTAGTTGCTCCGTTGATTTCCACCTCCGTCTCCGTCTCCGTCTCCTTCCTCGGTGATCTGGGTTCTTAGATCACCCTAAGACGTCGTTACAACTTGGTCTTAACCGACTGTGGTCTTATCTCCCTTTACTCCGTATTACTTTCTTTTCCGGTGAACTATCTTTATTATAAATTCCAGTTCCCTAACGAACACGGAAAAACAACTCGGTTGAAGTTTTCATGTTTATTTTCCAAGTGCACAGTCGGAAGACTTAACTGCTATCATCTGGATGACTCTATCCGGAACAAGGGAGTACGCTGCTATGGGAGAAGGGGTCTGCACAGGTCGACGTCAGGACACCAACTCCGCCGTCCGCTGTGAAGCGGGGGCTTTTATAGACCTGAGACCCACGTCACGTGACCAACCTATTGTGACGTCATAGTCCGCCAAAACACTGATATTTTCCGGATTTCTAAAAACACTCTAGGACCAATCAGTGGCTGACACGTCACCTTTTAAACCGAAAACGAGGCTGATCACATGACCTTCCGGAAATAACGTCATTACGTTTTTGTACTCCATTGTTCCGGCTCCGTGTCCGGTTCCGTCTCCGGTTCCGGCTCCGTCTCCGGCTTTACCGACATCATAAATTACTAAGTTCCGAGACGGAAAACCTTTAAAACATTAACAATACGGAACCGTATGATCCTTTAAACACATATACACCCTAATAAACGGTTATTTAACCATAATATCACAAAACACTAACAGGATTACCTAGGGGAAACCTTTGGGTACGCCCCAAAACCGTTACACTAAGCTGTAAAGTCGATACTAAGCACGATATTAGCTATTTTGTGCCATGTCCTCAAAAATAGGTCGAATGTCAAGTTCAAGTTCATCAGAATATTCATCGTATATCATTTTCTATATGTCCACAATTGGTTGCCATTCTATAAACTCGATAAGAAGCAGGATATTAGCCATTTTGTCCCGTGACCTTGAAAATGAGGTCAAAGGTCAAATTCAAGGTCAAGGCAATATTCAGCATATATCATTTTCTATATGTTCATAATTGATTCCTAAACTGTAAAGTCGATAAGCGAGATATTAGTCATTCTGTGCTCTGACCTTGAAAATAGGATTAACGTCAATTCAAGGTTATCAGAATATTCAGTGTGTATCGTTTTCACTTCATATGTCCACAATTGGTTCCCAAGCTATAAAGTCAATAGAGAAGCAGGATATTAGCAATTTTGTCCTTTGACATTGAAAATGAGGTCAAAGGTAGAATTCAAGGTCATGGCAATATTCAGCATATATCATTTTCACAATTGATTCCTAAGCTGTAAAGTCGATAATAGGCGAGATATTAGTCATTTTGTCCAGTGACCTTAAAATTTAGGTCAAAGGTCAAATTCAAAGTCATGAAAGAGAATATCATTTCCTATATGTTCATAATTGATTCCTAAGCTGTAAAGTCGATAATAAGCGAGATATTAGCCATTTTGTCATATCACCTTGGAAATTAGGTCAAAGGTCAAATTTAAGGTCACGACAATATTCAGAATATATCATTTCCTATAATGCTCACAATTGATTCCTGTCGAAATTGATAGATAGATATTAGCCATTTTGTCCTGTGACCTTGAAAATTAGGTCAAAGGTCAAATTCAAGGTCGTGAGAATATTCAACATATAACATTTCCTATATGTCCACAATTGATTCCTAATCTCTAATTTCAATATTAAGTGAGATATTTTGATAAATGTGCCCCATTATAAAGCATAGGAGAATTTAACATGGGAAATTCCCATTTGGGCCGAGTTTGGGCCCAAAATGGCCCACTTCGAGGGATTCAAGGGCAACGAAACGTATACACGTCACAGGGGTACATAATTGGAGAGTGTCATGCATCAATAAGAAAAAAAGTTACTGAACAGATTTTGAGAAAACGACCGTCAAATTCAGAAATTGTCCGTATAAAACTGGAAAATGCTCTCTCTCGAAATATTTTTAGGCATTTTCGTGCAAAATTTCAGAAAGATTCGATTTTAAACTTCAAAGATAAAAATGTAGAAGGACAACGGACGCAATAGGTTATCGGACCAAAGATTCGGTAACTTAAAAACACTCCCGGTACATATACGTCCCGGCACTACGGTGCTGACGGCGTCACCACGGCGCAAATACGGTGCTGAGCCAGAGCGTCATGGTGCAGGCTTTTGCCCCGGCGCATCCCAGCGCTTCCCGAAGCATTAACAAAGCACCTTTGACAGCACCCTGGTGCATCACAGCGCATCCAAAGCATCAACAAAGCACTAACAAAGCACCTTCGTCAGCACCGATAAGAACAGCGTCCAATTTGTTCACCAAGCGGTCCGACAACATCGGGTCACGTGTGCGGTTCAGGACTGTGAAGTGTATATGTACAACAGTCTGCAACCCACCATCGGAGCTCAGCTTTCCCGTGGCACACGGGACGCGTTTGACCACATCGACACCACACCCTTCTGTTGATGTTACTCAACGGAAGGGTGTGGTGGACTGCGGCCTCTTCGCCATCGCGTTCGCGACGTTGTTGTGTGCTGGGGAAAGACCTGATGACTTTCGTTTCAACCAAGTGTCTATGCGACAGCATTTTGAGGACTGCCTAGAAAAAGGACACATGACATCCTTCCCCGCCACCAAGAAAAGACAGAGAAAGCCACCGACCAGGAAAATCATCATCCGGTTGTAAATAGACTATACATGTATGTGTACTAGATATATTGTAACTGTAGATCAGTATTGGCTTATGAATGTATTAGTTGAGCAGCATATTTATGTAGAGATTATTGTGTAGAGTGATATTGGATCGAAAGATACCAGTAGAGTGTTTGCACAGATATTACTCAATGATTATCGTTTTTATAATAAATGGATATAAAATACATAGCGTATCAGTAGGCCTACATGCATTAGGACGGGGAAACACTTTTCGCCTGTCAAATTGTGTTTCATTTCTCTTCACCAAAGGGGAACAGTATAATTGAAATCAAATTGTGTGACCGTCACCCAGATCAAAGGAGGGGGAACACTTTTTGGCGAGGAACACTTATTGATGTTACACCGGCAGTTCTAAGCATGTTTAAAAATTATTGTTTTGCTCCCGGAGCGTCGCGGTCCATCACAGTCCGCCACGGTTCATCTCGGTTCGCCAAGGCGTCAAGATGGCGTGACCCCGGTGGGCCACGGATTGCCCACGGTTTGCCACGGGACTCGCCAGGAGCCCTGTGTTATGGTATGCCATATGTTGCAAAATTCAAAGTCTAAATTATTTTTGAAAGAGGTGAGGGTGGGGGGCGGGAGGAGGATTAGGTGGGAGAGGCGCGACTTCAGGTCTGACTAGATTAAAAAATATTCCATTTTATTTGATATACTAGTAGTAATTGTATTAAATATACATCCACAAGATATGTCAGCTAACGATATCTTCACAAGACAAGACGTGTAATATCGAACCGACTTGTGTCCTTTTTCAAATGCTTGCATCTTTTTCAAACACAAAGCATGTGTAACTTTGTGATACATTCGAAAATGTGTGCCATTCGTTTTCGAAAGGGGGATTATGGGATCGACGAGTACTGCCCCTCACTGAAAGGGGTCAATTTGATTGGCTGCTAGTCTCTTGGTGCCCAACCAACCACAGCGTTCAATCCTTTCCTCGTCCCACTTCCACCATGTGCAGCGTTCAATCCTTCCCACATCTCCCCCTTCCACTGGACCAATGTATTTTCTCGCAGTAGGCCTATTAATTCCACATTGAAGGCATGGGACAATTTCTTGACAAACTTCTCGATCCGATAATCAGAGAATGCGGGTCCCAAACCGAGAATGCAGGTTAAAATTGTGCTCACAGAATGCGGGCTGTTTGTGAAACGTGGATATACGTATACATTCATATAAGAGTGACGAGCTACATTTATATTTCGTGCATGATGTTAATTTGATGGATTATGACTACTTTTGATGGCATTGCTCCCCTAACAAAAGTCGAGGGCAAAATGACGCCGTCGAATGACCCGACGGAGCGACGGAGGGTCATCGACAGTGATTTCGCTTGATTTCATCCTGTCCTAAAATGCAGGGAAAATCCCAATGAGACATGCAAGCAATATAATTCCGTCTGGATGCACTAAATTAGAATACAATATGTAAGCATTGACACGTTTCCGTACACTTTTTTATTCATGTGACGGAAAAATTAACAAAAGTACATGTATATTACTTTCACGAAAACATGGTATTATAGGCTGATGTGTTGTCAGTTATAACGCACCGAACTATCATGAAAATGAGAGATGATCAACACACAGTGCATGCTATAATTTTATGTGAAACCGTCAAATCACGAAGGAGAGCTAGACGATTTCAAAAGTTACAAATAAGTTCTAGGTAGAGATAAAGATCACGGGGGACTAGGCCTATATGTTCCGCCTAGAACGGTTTACGGCGGTTTGGTTCCGATTTACGTGTGGTTACTAGTATATTGTTTGTTTCACCATAAGTGAGAAATTATGGGCAAAGATCAGCTTAACAGATAGTATGTGAGACCCGTGTGCCTATTTCTATAATGTAACGCTTAGGAGCATAATATATGAAGATATCATTCGCTTGGGGAAAATTCTAGTTTTGGTGTAGTATGGGGTATATTGGATATGTTCCGATTTACCGAAACGAGCACAGGTCACAGTTCCGATTTACGTGGTTGTGCATTGGGATTCACGAGACTTGTGAAAACATTAGAATAGACAATGCTATCAACTGTTTCTGATATTATTTTGGCATAAGTTGGAAATATTGGAATAATATCTGACCTAACGACGTTTGATGGATGAAGGTGCCTTATATAGAACGGAATATGACATAGTTCTGCTCTATTCTAATATACTTGCTTTAAGCCATTGTAATTTGTATTCATTTATATTCTGCCATGGTTAATTAACCCCGGCCGCCTGTCGATTTGGTTAATAGTGGTCTCGTGAATTCCCCAATAATTCAATCATATATACACATTGGATTCATGCCGTTTTTCTCGTTTACACTCTCCCGTTTTATTGGTTATTTTCTTCGATTTTTTTCTTTATTTTCTGCGTATTTATCTCTAATCGAACTATATAGTTTGAAACGACAATAACCAACTTGTGGTGCATGTTGAGGCGCACGATTCTTGTGTTGTAGACTACTGATTATTATGCAATTAGATTATGTAATTAGCGGTAATTTTGTGTTGTCGTGATGCAGTGTCTGAGTCGCCTGATTTGACACACATGTAATACACATTGATGGACAATATGAATAGTGTCATCAATAAAACAGAATTCATTCACAAAAATAAAAATTCATTGATTTAAAATAACAGTTCTGAACATGTTTAACGATGATATCAGAAATTTGATCTGTTTGTTGCCTATATTAACGGCGGAATTCAAAAGTCCTCCTAGCTAAAGGAATTATTAAAGATCAACTGTTTCACTGATGCGATATCGGATATATTATCATGATATAGTTTTACTCTCCTAAACGAATACTAATTTATATAGGAATCCATACTATGAACGCACTTGTTGACTTAGCCCGAGTGTATTTTGATAAGAGATCTGGGCACGCTAGGCTTGCCAGCAGGATCAGTGTCCATGCCCATAGACCTATAGGCACATCAGACACGAGGTCTGCGGGCACGCAACACCGGCATGGAACACCCGCTATATCTATTGTCACATTTGATACATGCACGATTGTAACTTAAGCGATGTAGCTCAATATTGTTCTGGACATATGGATGGAAACACATGGTTCATTCATTAGGGTACATTGATAAATTAGGTAAAACTCATCAACTAATTTCGCTAATTTAGTACTTGGGTAAATTAGTTCAGAGTTCTTAGTTATTTCAAGTGTATAACTCTTGTACCTCATGATTCAAAGAGCTTCTTTCATTCGTGCGTTTATTTAATAA
The DNA here is from genome assembly GCA_949152475.1 of Terebella lapidaria. Taxonomy (NCBI): domain Eukaryota; kingdom Metazoa; phylum Annelida; class Polychaeta; order Terebellida; family Terebellidae; genus Terebella; species Terebella lapidaria. The sequence goes on along the minus strand of OX424566.1, from coordinate 20,099,685 downwards.
TGTAGTTTCCATACCATCCTGTTAACGAGTGTAAATTGCTCCACATCCTGATGTGGGAAATCGGACATCTTCCCACATGTGGTTTATAGCAAAGTGGCTCCAGATGAGCCATACTCATTCGAAGAGTAATCTGACTTACAAAGTATCCTTTGTATCCAATTTTATTAGCAGTCCAAATCTGCGAGAGCTCGAAAAGTGAACCACAAAGTTTATTTCTTTATTATTTCTTGGATAAGGGACTTACAATAGTGTACATGTGAGAAATGAATACAAGTGTTCCTATTCCTACCAATTATTCGGACAATATATTTACAAGTGACTAAATACTATAGCATAGCAAACAATATGCATGTCGATTATACCTGCAGTTATTTTGCGATACCAATATTAAGTTTAGGTCTGCTACATATCATATATCAATAATCATTATCGACCGTGTCTCACATTCGTTCTTGGATGTTGATAGACAGATCAATCCACTTAGCGCAATATAATATGTGGATCGTATGACAAGAACCAGTATGTGCAGCGATTTATGCATTTCCCTGACCCCAGTCTACATTTTGTGAAAATGATTTAAATTCACTTATATTAATTAATATAATCACAAAATATATGTGTAAGTCTTAGAATCTTTTGTAAAATCACTTTTACCTCAAAATGAATTTTCCACAAGTAAATTGTTCTAAGAACATAAACTGATATTAGATACAAATTTAAGATGTTCTGGTTTAACAAAATTTCTCATAATTATATGGCAATGAACAAGATAAGTGCCCATCTCCACATTATAACTCTCAAACGGTGTTTTCCGACTTGTATGATATTTTTAGTGGATTGGGGAAAGGAATTACTGATAAATATTTCGTTTTCAGGTTATATTAACTTGGATACCGTTCAATGGGAATTTTTCATTTTATTTTATTTCGAACACATAGTACATTAACAATGGCACCCCCATTTTCAGGCTCCCCCCCCCCCCCCCCGGTAGCTTGAAATCGATTTCAAATTACCGCGGGAGTAGTTTGAAAACGTTTTCAAGCTACCCCCTCTGATTTCAAATTCCTCCCCATGTTTCGCCTTTATAGCGGGGGTTTTCAAGCTACTCCCTTCTGTTTTCAAAGTACCCCTCCCGAATATATAAGAACAGAAGAGTATATGACAGAGAATCATATATATAGTGATACATGTTGTAGTTAATTCATCTAAAATAACTCCGATGCAATAATATATTTTACCGCCGGAAAAAGCATCTGGGTCTAAGTATGCATCATCGCACCTTAGTTCATTATTTCCAGATACCTAGTAATTTTTTTCGAAATAATATCAGCACTTCCACAAGAATACCAGATTTTGATATATGTCGTAAGTGCCCTGCACTCCCCCCCCCCCTCCCCTTTTGCGAAAGATGTTCTCCCCTTGTTACCTATGTGTATTTTGATTCAGTGATTTTCTAAAAAAAATTCGGTTTCAAGTTTGACCTTGTGAGAACGTGCAATGCATTTTCTGTTTTATTTAACTAAGGAAAAAAGAATACCTTTATACATTACAATATTGTGACATTTTCTCGAAGTTAAAATACATGTAACATTGCTTATCTGATTAATACAGTGCATGGACAAACATAATGTTAGACTCAATATTCATACACAATATAATAAATATATATTCAACAAATTGAAGATATATTGTGGGTTAGTTTCTATATATGTTCAACATATACGGGGTTGTAACAAACCATGCACGCGAAGGATACCGCACTTAAGGGGGTAATTTCAAAACAAGGAGAGTAGCTTGAAAAAGTTTTCAGGCTACCCCCAGGGGTAGCTTGAAAACGATTTCATCCTACCCCCCGGTAGCATGAAATCGTTTTCAGACTACCGGGGGGAAGGATCTGTAGGGGGTAATTCGAAATCGCTACACCGGTACACCTAAGGACTAAAATTATCTTGCTAACCTACAGTTAACTGTTAACCCGTATTATTATTTCCATATCACACCAAGGGAAGGTAGTCAACAAAATGATCAGTTGATACAGGATATGATTCCAATCTTTGTTTGTTTTAAATAGTTGTTGAGAGAAAGTGTAGTAATTTATACAAAATTCCAACAATTTTGAGCGGTATACCTGGCGTGTCCCCCTGCAAATTGTGTGTAGTCTAAATGTAGGTACATATTATGCCATCGATCGTGTATTTATCGATATATCCTGGTGCACAGCCATTTTATGCGTATTTTAAACTACCGTTTGTGAAGTTATAACCAAAAAAAGTGTGCGTATGGTAAACTACTGTTGTAGTGGAGTTATAACGAAAAAAGACCATTGTCTGTAATAGTATTATGTTCTCTTAAAGGACCACATTCTTGTAGAAAAGCTTATAAGGTTTGAACTTCATTCCCAGGTTTTAATATTCAATTCCAGGTTTTAATATTTAATTCCTGGTTTTAACGTAGTCCGCTACAATCACTTGAATTATGATATTTTTGCACATTTTTTCGTCCATATTCACATCTTGCATCGTGTTTTCTGTGCGAACAGAAACGGTAACCCCTTATTTTCTTTTCAGTTTTAAGATGCTGATCAATTACTTATTAAAATATGTCATTTTGAAGCTCTAGAATATGTTGATACAGTTATTCATTAAAAAAAAACTCTTTGGCCCCCTCCCCTCACCGTTTGGAGCGGACTACTTTTATTCCAGGCTCGATTATTTAATTCTCAGTTTGAATATTTAATTCTGGGTTTTGAACACTTAATTCCAGGTTTGAACATTTATTTCTCAGTTTTAATACTTAATTCCGGGTTCCAGATTTGAATATTTAATTCCGGGTTTGAACATTTATTTCCAGGTTTTACTGTTTATTTCCCGGTTTTAACATTTAATTCCAGGTTTCAATATTTATATCCGGTTTTTAAATATTTAATGCCCCAAAAATTTGAAAATTGAAGACTCTCAGATCACTTCTGATGTGTACCAGAAGATACTTTTACATACACTTTCGTACATTATTGAAATTGCAAGATGAATATGGTTTTAGATGTGGTGGAAGGTGGACGTGGAGTCATTTTTTTAGGTTACAATTCAGTGTCAGGCCTTGACGCCCCTCTGCTTCTCTCGCCGATTATAGGAGGGGCCTAATTTTAGGTCCACCATTGTCAGTAGATAATATAAAGTTAATGATGAAAGAACAAAAACATATCCAAAAGCGCAGCATGTCGTGACTGACGACACAGGAACGAGAACGTGTTGTTGGAATGTTACGTTTAGGTTTTAGATGTGGTGGAATCGATCTAACCGCTCAAGACCATATTATGTCTTTCAATATAAAAGTATTTATAACCTCAACCTTTTGACATCTTTCCAGACAATCCTTTTTCTCCCGACGCACGCGTTTTTAATGGCGTTACCCGTATTTTGCTGGCACTATATAATGTTTTGTATACTGGCAATAGTGAACTATTAGAGATGGCTATGAAGCATGTAGGCTATATCCGACCATTTTACTAGCTATGCTCATACACTCTTGCATACACTGGTAAATAGCCACCCGGTCATAATCCCCCGGACAATAGATTTCCCTGAAAATTGATATACCGAACATAACCCCACCCCCATTCATTTTGTGAAGTTTATTCAGGTCGAAAAGAAATAGATAGTCTATTTGTATGGTCTGTTGTCTGATATTGTGCGTTGTCTTGTGTTTTGTCTTGTTTTTAGTATTATTTTATTATTATCCATGTATCTCCTTTTGGAGGCTGAATAAATAAATTATTTAAAGGTCAAAGGTCAAAATCAAGGTCATGACAATATTCAGTATATTTCATGTCCTACATGTAAAATATATGTTCACAGTTGATTCCTAACCTGTAAAGTCGATAAAAAGCGAGATATTAGCAATTTTGTCCTGTGATCTTGAAAATTAGATCTATAATAATTTATAATCTTGGGCTAGTTTTATAATATATAAAATTAACCCAAGGGCTAAGAAAGGTTACCGGACAATGTCTATTTTAGATATTAGCCTTTTGTCCTGTGACCTTGAAAATAAGGTCATTGGTCAATTCAGGGTCACGAGAATGTTCAGCATATATCATTTCTAGTATATCCACCATTGATTTCTAAGCTGTAAAGTCGATAATAAGTGATATATTAGCCATTTTATGATCTGGCCTTGAAAATGAGGATAAAGGTAAAATTCAAAGTCACCAAAATATTCAGCATATATCATTTCCTATATGTTCACTATGGATTCCTAAGCTGTGAAGTCGATAATAAGCGAGATATTAGCCATTTTGTGCTCTGACCTTGAAGATAAGTTCAAAGTCAAATTCAAGGTCATCAAAATGTTCAGTGTATATCATTTTCCATACGTCCAAAATTGGTTCCGAAGCTATAAATCAACGAAGGAACAAGATATCAGCCATTTCGTCCTTTGGTCTTGAAAATAAGGTCAAAGGTCAAATTCAAAGTCATGGCAATATTCAGCATATATCATTTTCTATATGTTTACAATTAATTCCTAAGTTCACAATTAATTCCTAAGCTGTAAGTGACATATTAGTCATTCTGTCCTGTGACATTGAAATTTAGGTCAAAGGTCAATTTCAAGGTCATGGGAATAATCTGTATATATCATTTTCTATACGTGCTCAATTGATTGCAAAGTTGTAAGGTCGATAATATTAGCCATTTTGTGATCGAGATATTAGCCATTTTGTGCTTTGACCTTGAAAATGAGGTCAAAGGTCAAATCAGAGGTCATGGCAATACTCAGCATTTATCATTTATCATATATTCACAATTGATTCCTAAGCTGTAAAGTTGATAATAAGCTTGATATTAGCCATTTTATGCTTTGACCTTGAGAATGAGGTCAAAGGTCAAGTTCAAGGTCATGACAAGATTCAGTATATATCATATCCTAAATGTGCACAATTGATTCCTAAGCTGTAAAGTCAGTAATAAGCGACATATTAGCCATTTTATTCTCTGACTTTGAAAACGAGGTCAAAGGTCAAAGGTCTGACCTTAAAAATGAGGTCGAAGGTCAAATTCAAGGTCACGACAATATTCAGCATATATCATTTCCTATATGTCCACAATTGATTCCTAGTCTCTAATCACAATTTTAAGTGAGATATTAGCAATAATGTGTCGCATTATTCAGTATAGGAGAATTTAACATGGGAAAGTCCTATTTGGACCAAGTTTGGGCCAAAATGGCCCACATCGACCGATTCAAGCGCAATAAAACTTATACACATCACAGGAGTATTTATAAGGAGTGTTATGTGTCAAAAAGAAAAAAAAATACTGAACAGATTTTGAGAAAATGGCCGCCAAAGTCCAAAATCAGGCATTTTTCGTCGAAAACGGCCGCCATTTTGAAAAAAAAAACCGCGAAAATCTGAAAACTTAAAAATTCTTTCTTGGAATATTTTCAGAGTCTTTTTGTGAAAATTTTCAGAAAGATTCGACCGTAAACTTTAAAGATAAAAATGTGAACGGACGAAGGACGGACGGAAGGACGATGGACGCAACGCCACGGCAATAGGTCCGGTAACCGAATATGTAGATGTTCTGTATCTTCGGCGTATAATAGTTCTATTTGATAGGAGTTCGATATAGCTAGTCAACTATGCACATTATTTTATATATATTCGGATTTTCTAACTCGTTTACACTGTTTTTCGCTAATATCTTTGTGATGCTAAACGCTATCGTTCTATAACTTGGCATGCTTCACCTGGGAGTCAAACGGCAATTTTTCTACCAAATTTCAGACAGCTATCGCGAAAAGTGAAAAAGTTGGCAATCTACCTCAATGTTAAGTTTCAGTCCCAAACGGGATCTCAAGAATCTGAGAATATTCGAGGAACTGGTCCTGTTTACATGCATCAGGATTCGAAATATTCTTGTAACTTTGAACCAGAAGATACACTGGGCGTATTCTACACAAGCATGTTGATTTTGAATTATTGCTCCGCTACAAAACCGAGCAAATGCACAAAATTGTATGCAGGCCCAGAAATTAAATAATAGGGCTAAATTTAACATTGGGGTAGATTGCCAACTTTTTCAATTTTCGCGATAGCTGTCTGACATTTGGTAGAAAATTGCCGTTTGACTCCCAGGTGAAGCATGCCAAGTCATAGAACGATAGCGTTTAGCATTACAACAATAATACCAAAAAACAGTGTAAACGAGTTAGAAAAATCCGAGTATACATCAAAATTTAGAAACGGATCTTTACGGTATGATATTATATCATCTGTGATCATCCATTACTTGGAACAGAAATACAGAAGACACTCTGCTTGGAATTAATTAAAAATAAAACGGGGATGTTCAAACTGAAACCGCATTTTTCAGATACATCAGATGAAATCCTGTGTATATATATGTTTAGTGTCATAAGAGGCACATGAGAGTGGTTAAATATGTTTAATCCAGAAGGTAATTTGAGTCATGAACCGCTTGTGGGCTGCAATCGTTATAATATCTAACGGTCAGTGAAGATGAATGAGGCTGGGTTGCAGAAACGACAAGCATTTATTGTGGACGAATTCAACGATAAAGTCCGCCTGGGTGGGTGGGTAGGGAGCTTTACAAAAGAGATGTGTGCAGGGCGCTGCCAAAGTCAGGAATGAGGCAAGTGATACAACAAACAGTGACCTGGATCTGACCCGGGTCATAAAAAACAGATGACCATTATATCCGGAACTGGAACCTCACTGAGTCTTTCACAGCAACACATCAAAAAAGGGAAGGCATTTATAATACAATAACCCGTTATTTTTCACATAAAAATAGTCTTGAAACGGGAACTCTGCATCTCCGTATATACCTGCTTATATTTCGATGATTAAGTAATGAAACATGAAATATTAGTTTTGTGTATGCATCATGAAAGATACCAATCAATTGTGATTATAATAACATGAGGCACTTCTCTGATAGAAAGCCTTTGTAGTGATGTTGGAGGACATAAGGGTGCGGGGGAGTGGAGGGATAATCGGACTTGCTATTTTTCTTTGCGGGGGGGGGGGGGGAGCTGTTTTACAACTGATTCAAGCCAAATAAAATTACATTATTGGTCTTGAATTAATATACTATTTGCTTTTCACACACGTGAGATTTGAGTAAAACACATAGATACATGTACACATGCAGTTGTTATTTAGGGGTCCGTATGGAAAGTCCCTTCGATCGAAAGCCCTTCGGTCATGATCCCCTCGGTGAAATGTGCTCAGTAGAAAACTCTCTAGGATCAGAACCCTTCCGGTCAAAACGCCCGTTTGTATACTAATTTTCGTGAATTATTAAATGTTAGATCTATGTATATTAAATATAAGTATAAAAACGTGTCCCAAACGTTCTACCCTTGGAAACTTGCTGGGAATCATTTCCCGAGCACGTGATATCATAATCATATACGCATACATCTATTGCACAAATGCTCGACAATATAAAATGATAACACATTCCTCGTCACATGAATGAGCTGTGATTTCGTGATGTTCACAGATAGTTAGCAACTTATCTATATTTCCCACAAATTCCAATGAAGTCGCTGTTCTCCATTTTCTCTTAATTATATGCCTGTTGCTACATTTCCCCTACTACTAGGCCTACTAGGAATGATGGCTAGCACTGCCCATAGACACTGTGGCTTGCCACCGTTCAGTGCAGGATCAGTGGGCGGTCCCAAACAAAAAAGGGGCGGGCCTTCAGCGATCCCATAATTCATCAATCAAATAACTTACACGATATCGAAAAAGTATGTGCAACTCGATTGTTCAACAGGTAATTCGATGTATGAGGAGATTGTGTGATGTTGGTGCTGCTGTATTTGATATGATATCATTAATGAGTAATAATCAGGTTAAACTACCACAAAGAATAGGTAGGATTCATTAAATATTTACGAGAAAATGGAAACGAATGCATGTAAAATTTAGAACCATGTGGTATTTTCAAAACAATTGTTAAATTATCGAAAACATGATAGGTATCGAATATTGCAACATTTGGCGTGCCATACTGTGTTACCTAGGCTCAAGTTCAAAGCAAGCCCTTTATATCAGATATAAAAAGATCTTTATGTTCAGCAGAATAGGTGAACAACGATACGTCTCGAGGCAGGCTGGTCAAATCTGGCTTCTTTTCAAGTGTCTACAAGTGGACAATAAAAGTTGATCAAATTGATTAACTGATTACCTCACAGAAAAGGTGAGCTCAGCATTTGACATAAACAATAGAGAAGATACAACTACGGTATCACATAGTTGATAAGCAGGAATAACATATTTTCCAGGAAATGCAACATCATTTACCATATTCGAGCAGACTCATTTAGTTTCTTGACACATACTGCCCCAACGAAACACATGGATATGAAATTAAAGAATTAAAACAGCACGATTCATATATTTGAAGTCATTCAAATCATAATTAATCCAAAGAAGTCTTGCGGTCGAGATCAACAAAACTGTTCAGTGAGAAAGATAGACATGGCGACAGAACGATCAGAATCAGATGGAACAAAATACCAACGCCGAGAAGAAAACTTAGATATATTAGCTGTCAAGGAAGCGGAGAAAGCAAGCGAGCTTTTCAGAGTCACATTCCCTTTCTATCACTGCAATCCATCATGTGTGATTGTGGCTAAAGACGGTATAAACATTGCTCCCAATACAGAACCATTGCGGTGTGTATCAGATGAACAAAGACAGGAATTCTTCCGAGTCGTCCGAGAATTCAGTAAGGCATTCCAACTTGACGGCTGTGGATTTAATGTGACCTTGTCCATCCACAGAGGCAAGTGGGTCAGTAGGAAAGATCGATTTCATGCGCACATTTGCTTTGGAGAAGCAGGAAAAGAGAAGTTCTTGGAAATTTTCAGTGAAATTAAGAACTTGCCCCCGATGATCAATTTCTGGCCGTTGGAAGCAGCGGATAGATTTGTCACTGGTAGGCCTAATTGGCATGAGCTGGCAAACAAAGTAAAACGGCCCGAGGTGACAGCAGAAAACATAGATGAACTCTTCGAGAAATATGTCAGAAAATATCCCGGTTTTAGTTGGAGATTCGATGACGAGAAAGAAATTCGTACATTGATACCAAAGAACGTTCCTAGCAGCTCAATCTCTGGATTTGAAAATCTTGTTTTCAACGAAGCCCAGCCCCAAGTTGGACTGCGCTGGCGTGGTTCATGGATGACCGATAAAGGAACTGCTAACCAAAGAAACCACATGGAAGCGTATTTAGAAGAACTCGAAAAGCTGATGGATTATCTCATGGAAAATGTCAAAGATTGTAACGGTGGCTACCTTTGCATTAGCATTCAAGGTTGCGGTAAGATTATTATGAAATTTATCCACATTAATGGATGAATACTAACATCGTGCTTATTATTATTATTACAATATCGATGGGGAGACATACCCCATAAATGGGGTATGTCATGCCATCTTAGTAACACCACAAAAGTATCTGGATTCATTCCTATGGGCCTGGGTGTCCTAGTAGGGCTGGTGGTCGGGGTTTGGGACGGCGTGAAGCTAAAATGAAATACTGGCTTTTCCTTATTAAACTATGGTTTAACAAGTAAATGCGAGTCGCACTTACCCCATGGGGTAAGTACGACCAAAGTCGGTAATACCCCTATCGATATTGTTATCATTATTATTATTATTATTATTTTTACCCAGGCTTCCCCGGGTTCGGTGTGGATGACGTGTACGGATATCTACATTTGTCCGGTCCTTCTTTCTATCGGATATGTCCTGAAGCAGCAAGAGAGGAATGGTTCAGGAATTACATGGAGTGGGATGGAAAAGTTTTCACATAGATTAATATGTGAAAAGTTTCATCGTCAACTCTCTCTCCCAACAATGATATTCTTTTCTTACTGAAAGTGATATTTGCATAGATCCAGCAGAATTGGCTGGTGAATGTTCTAGTTCAACGTCTTGTTTGGAAACATGATGAGTGTAGGATTTTGTTATCTGAATAAAATCGCTTGTTGTATATACCTGAACGAGATCTTGTTCAAATCATGCTTGTTGTCAAAACATTTGTGAAAATGTGGAGGAAGAAAGTTATGTATATATTTTAGAATCACACATAGAGTGTCAACTCAGCTGTGTCTTTGTTATCAATGGTTACTTTTCCTTCTATCAGTTTCTGCTTCACTTTTTTTTTTTGTAATTTTTACTACTCATTGTACTTTTATATTCATAACAAGACACAGAGGTTTATCGCTATAAATGTGAATCATATTATTAATATTCATGACACTCGTCTTGTAGCTTTTGGTAGAATATACATGTATCCACTGGACTGTTGTTATGTGCTCAGTTTACTCAGTATCTTTTAATATAAATGTAGCTATCTTTGTGTACCTTTAGATGTTTGTATATTTACATGATATATGGTATAGGATAAAATTAACAATAATTAAAATGATAATTCAATTTACATTCTATTTGTATGTATAAATGTTACCAATAGGGACCATGCAATGCTTTCTTGACTTACATTTATCAATAAATAACTGTACTGAAAGCAGATTTCTCCAGTGGGATTTTATGGGACTATTTTAATACAGGCACAATAATTTTGAAATTAATTTTACACTGCTGTGTGTAATTAATACAAACATATCCCGTTGGCTAACACTTGAAGTCAGATTCATTCCAGGGTTAAATATCACGTTGCCGGTGTAAAGCCAACAACTAACTAAAACTTATGTATCAAAAAAGTGTTGCGTTATATGGTGTTAAAAGCCTGAACATTTGATTTTTAGAGTGTATCTTTATGTTCCGTACAAATACATGTCGTTGCCACTATTTCCTTTCCGGATACCAGGTCATCATTTGAGATGATGCACTCGCATTCAATATAAATATTGACGTGTGGTCAAATAGAAATCAATACATGTGTATTCGTCTGACCGCATGCAACAAACGAACCTCTATCAAAATACCACTGCGGGAATTCCTCCACTTGAGTTTCGTCAATATAATCTGATGATAATGAAAGTTCACGTAGGTTCCAATCAAGCCTGTTATATCAACACCATCGTGACATGAATGAAAAAAAGTGATCTCTATTCCAGTTTTGCAGAATATTTAAACAACGATACGTGGCAGGTGTAGCTTAAGTAGATAAGTTTCTGAGTGGACAATGAAATGTTCATCAAATTGATTAATTGATCAAGGCACAGCTCGGGTGAGCTCAGCATTTAGCATAACCAACAAGCAAAGGGTACATAACTACGTCATAACACAGTTGATACGCGATAATACCAAGTTTTTTTTCCAGGAAACTCAATATCATTCGACTCATTTAGTTTCTCTACATATACTACAACAACGAAACAATCACTTGGATATAGAATTAAAGCTGCTAACAACACGATTCATATATTTCAAGTCATTTCTGGTAAATAATCCAAAAGAAGTCTTGCGTTCGAGATCAACAAAACTGTTCAGTGAGAAAAATAGACATGGCGACAGAACGATCAGAATTAGATGGAACAAAATACCAATGCCGAGAAGAAAACTTGGATATATTAGCTGTGAAGGAAGCGGAGAAAGCAAGCGAACTATTTAGAGTCACCTTCCCTTTCTACTACTGCAATGCATCATGCGTGATTGTGGCTAAAGACGGTACAAACACAGTTCCCAATACAGAACCATTGCGGTGGGTATCAGATGAACAAAGACAGGAATTCTTCCGAGTCGTCCGAGAATTCAGTAAGGCATTCCAACTTGACGGCTGTGGGTTCAATGTGACTTTGTCCATCCACAGAGGTAAATGGATCAAAAGGAAAGATCGATTTCATGCCCATATTTGCTTCGGAGAAGCAGGAAAAGAGAAGTTCTTGGAAATTTTCAGTGAAATTAAGAACTTGCCCCCGATGACCAATTTCTGGCCGTCGGAAGCAGCGGATAGATTTGTCACTGGTAGGCCTAATTGGCATGAGCTGGCAAACAAAGTAAAACGGCCCGAGGTGACAGCAGAAAACATAGATGAACTCTTCGAGAAATATGTCAGAAAATATCCCGGTTTTAGTTGGAGATTCGATGACGAGAAAGAAATTCGTACATTGATAGCAAAGAACGTTCCTAGCAGCTCCATCTCTGGGTTTGAAAATCTTGTTTTCAACGAAGCCCAGCCCCAAGTTGGACTGCACTGGCGTGGTTCATGGATGACCGATAAAGGAACTGCTAACCAAAGAAACCACATGGAAGCATATTTAGAAGAACTCGAAAAGCTGATGGATTATCTCATGGAAAATGTCGAAGATTGTAACGGTGGCTGCCTTTGCATCAACATTCAAGCTTGCGGTAAGATTATTATGAAATTAATCCACATAAATGGATGAATACTAACATCGTGCTTATTAATATTATTGTAGCGTTATGACGTGGTGTGCTCGAGTAGTGACACCACGGTTATGATGCTGCAGTGTGGGCGGATTTATAAGACATTCGGTGACACTCCAGTAATGGGGTATACCTCTTTATCGTGGGGTCGCCGAACTTTACATTGGTGCCGTACCTTTCGAACCACTGGGTTCCCTCGGCGTCGTTCCTCGGTCGGCCCCCGCTGTTGACTCACATCACAGCCATGTATGTAAATAGCAGGTTCCTGATCCCTGATGACCAGGGTGATGTGGCTCAACAGTGGGATATAGCTGAACTCGGGGACGAGGTCTCTCCGAAAGGGGAAAGCACTGTAGCGTTATGACGTGGTGTGCTCGAGTAGTGACACCACGGTTATGATGCTACAGTGTGGGCGGATTTATAAGACATTCGGTGACACTCCAGTAATGGGGTATACCTCTTTATCGTGGGGTCGCCGAACTTTACATTATTATTATTATTATTATTACCCAGGCTTCCCCGGGTTCGGTGTGGATGACGTGTACGGATATCTGCATTTGTCCGGTCCTTCTTTCTATCGGATATGTCCTGAAGCATCAAGGAAGCAATGGTTCAATAATTACAAGCAGTGGGATGGAAAAGTTTTCACATAGATCGATATTTTTTTCTGTACATTCTGTCATGTGTCATTGTCAAGTTTCTTTCCTGCTTCGATATGGAGTAGGCCTAGGTCTATTTCTTTCTGATTATTTAGTTTGTATAGATCTTGCAAATTGGCTGCAGAGTGTACTATTTCGATGTTTTGTTTAAACACGTGATCAGTCACGGGCGTAGAACTGTTTCGCTATGAATGCCCTACGCAATGTTCAATGATACACCCTACGCCGAGTTGATAACCTTTACCGATTAACACACTACCAAAACACGTGCTCAGGTGAAAATTTCCAGTGCCAGTTGGACACACACAGGAGTGAAGCATGTAGGTAGTATATTTGTATTTCTGAAATACTGATGGATGACACAGACCGCATTCGGGTGCGGTTTACATTCGGGTTTGATGGATACACTTCCTTTGTTATATACAGAACTGGCATAAAATGTGTGTTAAAACTGATGTAAACTCGGACGGACTATAATCGTCAAAACCAATGTGAGCACGTTTTGTTGTTTGTATTAGACGGTTTTCAATGAAATTTAGTTTTGAAAAAAAAATATTGCATACATTCGATGGCATGCAGTTGCTTTAAAAATGCAGGACGAATCCAGCGGTTGAAAAAGTAGTTAAAAAATAACGCATTCAGAATACACAAAGGATTGCCTTTACATTCGCAACGCAATCCAACCAATCTTTGCAGAATAAAAATATTTCAACGTTGCTGAATATCCCTTCTCTTGACACTGCAGGGGCTTCTCCGCCTCCAACCAATGGCAAGAATTCCATCTGATAAATGATAATAAGTATGATTTATTTGAATACCAAGAACAACATAGAACCTGGAATAGAAAGTACCCGATATGTGATAAAAGTGAAAGTGCTTCTAAACTGAATTTGCTTTAAACCTATTATGATGGCGCAGTGTGTAAGGGGTAGCGGCACCATGCGACAAGGGAAGCTTTGTGTGTGACAATGTTCCGTAAAGTGTATCAGGTGCAACGAAAATTTTACCATGATTCCGACATATAAATCGCAAAATATACATCACATGATTCATGAAACACAAATATGATGCTTGTATTTTGATCTTTGACTGTAACACATTACAGAAGTGACAAATTTTCCAATATTGCTGAGTAAATATATTGTCATCACTGTTCAGAAACAAACAGCCCTCATTTTCTGCACATATATCATCAACACTGGTAAGCAAACGACTGCTGTATGAAGGTTTTTTACTGAAACTCACTTTTGCTGAAGTTTTGGTTCGTAAGCAAGTGTTTGTCTAGTTTGTTAGTCGGTAAAGGGAATCAACACCGCGTAGGGTGTATCATTAAACATCGCGTAGGGCATTCATAGCGAAACAGTTCTGCGCCCGTGTCAGTGTTACTAGGCTCTCATATAAAAAATATTCAGCTAAACTAACGTTATGTACATATTATTGAAACTTTTTTTTTAAATGTTAAGGGAGAACTTACTAGTATTTACAATATATTCATTTTATGTATCCCATATAATGGTTGTTAGCTGAGTTGTATTTTTGTCATCGGTGTTCCAGTTTTTTTTATTCTTTCAGTTCCTTGTATAAAAAGTAATTAAAAATGCAATGTTATTCCATGGCAATGAATTGGGAATTTCAGTTTGGTTTAACGCTACTCGTAAAAGATGAAAAATCTGTATATCTATTTATATCCATGTACATACTGAACGTGCTTCGTCAACTCAGAATTTTATCATAGCTTTCAGATCTTTAAAGTGTGTATGTTTACATAATGTATATTCTTGAATAAAATTAGTATCTAAATACAATTGTTATTATTTATATTTGTTTGTGTTTACGCAACCAATGCATGTGAATATCAGGGATGCAATGCATTACTGATCAATAATAAGAAAAAAAGTGTACTGAATAACATATGTCTGCAGTGGATTTATTTTGAGAATATTCTGCACAGTCGACATGATGATACACGTATTAGAAGATAACATTTTACACTATTGTGTGAATGCCTAATATAAACATATATCATGGGCTAAAACAGTCGATTTTATTCCAAGAGCATTATGTATCTAATCACTAATTATATTTCCTTGAGCCAAAGTGCAATACCAGAAGTACAAAAAATGCGCAAAGACTATTTTGCTGCTTTCATGAATACGTTTCGTTACACAGTTTATTGACATCGTATTTGCTCTGAAGTCACAAAACCTTCTAACTTCATGAAATGCTGTATAATATGACAGATTATACGTGCGGTTATGGAATGCATTGGTTTCACCATAGAACTATGGTTGCACGTACATATGGGTAAGGGGATCGACGTATGTGATTTGTTGAAATTTCACCCAGATAAGTGTAAATCACTACATGTTAATATCAAGCAAAACAAAACACCTCATTCTTATAAATTGAAAAGTGGAGAATGCAATAAAATACTTCAAAATGTAGAATATGAAAAAGACATAGGAGTAACAACTGACACAGAATTAAGTTTTGAACGTCACATAAATGAAAAGATCAATAAAGCAAATTGTATATTTTCACTAATACGAAGAACTTTCACAAACTTAAATGAACATAACTTTTTACACTTATATAAGTGTATATAACATGTTTTATGGTAAGAATCCATGGTAAGAAGCCAAGTAGAATTTGCAAGCTCAGTCTGGAACCCCAGCAAACAATAACTTATTGACACAATTGAAAACGTGCAAAGACGTGCAACTAAGCAGATTCCTCACCAAAATTTAAGTTATGAGGACCGACTAAGGAAATTAAACCTACCAACACTAGTATTTAGGAGATTAAGAGGGGATATGATTGAGACTTACAAAATATTAAACTACATATATGATGAAAATGCTGCGGACTTCCTAAAAACAAAACAAGATACTGAAACCCGGTACACCCCTAGGGGTCATAACTTACAGTTAACACATCAAAGAACCAATAAAATTATAAGACAACAAAACTTCTCAGTCAGAATAATAAACATTTGGAATAGTCTTCCCACAAACATTGTTCAAGCCCCAAGCGTTAACGCTTTTAAAAACAGATTGGATAAACATTGGTGCAATCAGGAAGTCAAATACAATTATAAAGCCGCTCTTGACCTAAAATGTACTTATAGAGGATCGCAACCACAAAAAGAAGATAGAACTCAAGAACGGCAGTCTACAAACGAGCTGGAAATTAGTGGCAGCGACCCAGCAGCCAGCTTCCAGAAGAGGTCCTAAGGTATCCTAAGGTATGTTATACTCAAACACTACACTCTATTTTGGTACAAATCTAGAGGCCTAAAGTCCAACCCGTCATTCCACTAACGTTTGGGAGAAAACCCTCCCCAAATACGATATGAAATTGATCAAGTTCCTGCTCAAATATGAAATGAAGACATAATACTCGAAACAAGTTGCATGTCATCAACTGGCTGGGATAGGTATAATACGGCATTGAAGTCTTCATTTCAGCAAATTATTATGTGATTATGATACGAACTCATGCGGTGATAAATTTGTGAGCGAAAATGGCGGATGTACCGGAGGGTTGGGAAGTTCATGAAAGCAGATCTTCTGGTTTGTACGAACAATAGAGACTAATAAAGTAACCACGCCGGTTATACTTCAGCAACTTGATATGAGTAGCTGAAATATTTTGTCGTGAAGAAATTCGTATGCTTCCGCGGCTTGAAAATATGAAGGTTTTCAATAGAATTGCTTATTATCGCTCAATCCCGGTGGACCACGCCATCACGGTACGTAAGAAGTCCGAATCGGAGTGAAAAATCAGAATCGGAGCTTAGAAGTCCGAATCGGAGCAGTTCATGTCCGAATCGGAACAGTTTTTCGAGTGAAATTATTATTTGCTCATCCATATTTCAATAATAATACTAATAATAAAGAGAATAAGTAGGAAGAATAAAAATGAATAGCAAATCTATCTGCAGATTCGGTCGTTTGTCCAGCCTCCCGTAACACAACCACTGTTGATGTTTGTAGATTGCGGACTGCTACGGGACAATTCCCGCTGTTGGATGCCTACTTTAGGACCTGAACTTTCATTGCTTAGAATATTCAACGATCATACTATATATACGAGTATATATATATAACAAGTTGATTTTGTTTTGTTTCAAATCAGTGTTGCATTTTTCCGACTTCGATATGATAGGCTTGTTACATGTATCTACGGTATAGCCTATGATGCTTGAAATATTTTTTTGAAACGTTTAATGGAAAAAAACGTTTTAAAAAGTCCGGTATTTTTTGTTTTGTTGTTGTATGTATTCAAGTTTTTTTTTAGATTTACATGTAGCTCCTTTAAATTTTTATTTCCAAATATAACTTACAGTAACTAGTGTAATATAATGTTTTGGAAAAGCAATTATAAAGCTTTATAAGTTACAAAGCTTTCATTTCATGAATAAGAATCACTATAATATGTATGCATACTAGTATTTCATATTGATTAATAAACGATTAATAAACGATTCCAATTCATTTCAAACAAATTGCTGAAGTATATCTACCTGCATGACAGATATATCGAATTGATAATAAATAAACTGTGAATGATCATATTGAATTGACGAATGACATCAAGTTATCAAGATGAACGATAACATATACAACATACACAATTCTTGCTATATACATGTATATATAACACGATCAGTATTAATCTGTATATATGTATTCGTAGTAGTTTGTTTATGGAGAGATAGAGTGTCATTAGGCTGGGTCAAGTATAACCGTTCAAAATGTGGTATTTATGCAAGCCGTACGTATTTTTAGCAAAAACAACAATGTGCCTATTCTTGTTCAATATTGCTCAACATGTATTATGTGTATTGAACATCATTAGTTATACACTTTGACGGCATGACAAATCAATGTGCGTTCATAAGGGACATAGATTCTAATTAATTCAACACCAAAAATAAAAAAAAACACGGACCACTGAGCTATACTATGGTCTCCATTAGATATGGAGCCAGAGATGAAAAGCCGTCTAATGATTGTCTGATTGTGAGCACAGCCAGTGGGATAAAAGAGTTATGGGCCGGGGTCCTGATCCAGATTTCAATCAGAGTTTGTTCAGTTCCGAAACATCGATGTTTAAAAAAAAAAGATATCCTGTAATTGGGTAATTAAGACAATTTCATGGTGATCATGTGTGTGTATAGGTGTGTTTGATTGTTTCATTCACCAATAGGTCACAGAATATGAGGATATGATTGTATGACCGCGGGGTGTGGATTTGATAACTCCGTGCAACATGATGACATCAGAACATATGAAAGAACGGCGCCTGTAATCTTGTCCATGACGACAGAAAACAACTTCAGAATAAAAATAATGAATTTATCAGTTTATGCAAGTATTTGATTCCACGGCTAATATTACAGTCCGCATTTTTACACCCAGCTTAACTGCGTAGCCTAGTACTAGCTATGCCATCCTGAGACGAGCGCGAGTTCTAATTTTCAAAGGAAACACGTTTTTTTCATATAATAATGTTTTTTAAATATCTATTTCCTGTAGTAAACAGTGAATAAGTAAATCATATCGTCAACAAAATTTAGACATCGATTTTATCGCCCAACACACTCCGATTCGGACATAAACTGCTCCGATTCGGACTTCTAAGCTCCGATTCGGATTTTTCACTCCGATTCGGAATTCTTACGCACCCACGCCATCATTGTCTGGCATCATGGACCACGGCCACGGTGGCTAGGCGTTACGCGTTATTCAGGGAGTGCCGCGTAAAATCGTGAGTATTACGCGTTATTCGTGAGGAAATTGCACAGGAAACGACATAGATCCCCACTTCAAATGACGTGAGTTCGTGAAAAGGTTCATTTTCGTCCTGAAATTTTGTTTCCACGGAACATCCCAATGAGCAAACATCACGTATGATACTATGAATTACTTGCATACATCGTTATATTTACGAAAATGGACACACAGTTCGTGACAACACCTGCACGCTTGCGACTCGTTTGTGAATTATCATCGGCTATCAATTGAAACCAACAACGTGCACGTTGGTAAATCATAGAATGCTCGCAGAAATCTTTCTTTATTGTTACACCATGCAACCAGTTGTTTTAATGTAGTATTTTATGAAATGAGAAGCTTTTTATGGTTTACGCGTATCAGCCTGAGGGAGAAAATCTACATACGCGTTACAGCATGAGGAAACATGTGAGCGTTGTCGGGGATGGTAGAGGTGGCAATGCATACATAGATATTTTCAAAGTATGATTTGAGGCTGCACATGTTCCAAGTACTGACGATACTTCTCATTTATCATTATCATTAAGATGTTCCTCCCAATCATCATAAATCTGAAATTGACAATACTAAGAGCTTTTCGTGTCTTTTACACAAAAGCTCACCAAGTGAAAACATTATCCCTTGAACTTGAATTTATCCCATCAATTGAGCAGTGAAAACTGGAGAAAAATTCGCATTAAAAAAAGAAATATCCCAACCTCAACATAATATTTACTCATGCACATACGCGTAATGCACTCACGCAAATCGCGTAATGTATAGCAAATAAACAAATGACACATTCAACCTAGATTCGTGACGCTGAAACATTTTGAAGACAGGCACATGTGAAGCCCACACTATCAATATCATAGAACTCTCATTCTATTCACAATAATGCCGATATATAACATTTTTCATCCCCAAAACCGAGGAGAGCGGCTGTCGAAGCAAAATTGACAGATATTGTGCACCCGAAGGTATCGCTACACTGGCCTGTTTATTTAATTTAAACTCTCAACAACAATCATGAATATGTGTAATGTTCCGTGCAAACCCAAATCCGACATTTCAAAACGGTAAAATTAGCGAAATTGTATGTATTTCTCGCTAGGGGTCAACCAGAGGCTGCCATTTCCTCACGAATAACGCGTAATACTCATTATTTTACGCGGCACTCCCTGAATAACGCGTAATGCCTAGCCACCGTGATGGCACATCGCGGCAAAGGGGCAAATTGGACAACTCCTGGGGGAGTTGTCAAATTTGACAACGGTACCCAAATTTGACAACTGTGGGGGTGGTAAATTTGGGTACTCAAATAAATTTCAATCTTTTTTTCTGGAGTAATCGCTAGCACTGCAAAACAGGGCTCCATCGCGTTGAATATGATAATCTGCTGAGAATCTGTTTGTGTACGCATCAGGTCTTTTTAGAAATGGCTATGGATCTAGAGCTAAGTAAACGCACAGGCATCTGTCTCAGGAGAGGGCGCGCGGTGGGGTGGGGTATGTATTTTTTTACCCCCCACAGCCACGCCACCCCGCGCCCTCTCCTGAGACAGATAACTGTGAGTAATCGGTGTTTGGTGCATTACTTTTCCCCTTTCAACTAAATATACTGGTCCAACCCCTAATAGGAACATCCCAGGTTTTTGGTGCAGCGTTGGACGCGCCTTACTAGTGAGCTCAGAATTTTTGAGACAATATACACTTGCAGAAGACTTCTTTTTGTCAACTTCAATAGATGTCCATTGACAATGATATAATTTAGTTATAACTTTTTTTTTGGATATTGGTCCAATACCACATACCCATATTTACCAACCCCTGGTCCCCAAATTTGGGTACTGTTGGTAAATTTGACAACAGTCCCCAAATTTGCCCCTTTCCCCAACTGCATTGCAGTGGCTCGCCGTAATCAACACTAGGCCTAGCCCCAAAAATGGCTCCTCAACCTGGTGATCGATATGGGCCGTTGATGGTCCATCATGATCGATAGGGCCCCGGCCCATCAACCGCCCATCATGCCCATATCGATCACCATGGCATGTTATACAGTAAAGTTTCACCGTGTGGGTCAGATGTATGATGTAGTAATGTACGATAACCATGATAATGTGTCCTGGTCATATGTGAGGGCAACCACTCTATTTACCGTATTGGTCCTAATAGTGGCATGCACCCTAATAATAGAGCGCCCCCCTCTTTTGCCCGAAAATGTTCGAATTTTGTAACCTTGTAATTCACTTCAGACATGGGGTCGAATACATGTAAATGTATTCAATACATTACTGAATACTTTGGAAAAACATGAATACAATACTGAATACTGAATACATTTTTTATTGATGTAATCAAATACATTACTGAATACATCTCAATGTATTCGAATACAATACTGAATACTTTTACCAAATAATTTGCACATCCCTGTTTGTCATTAGTAGTGATCTAGTACATGTTACCATCATTTTGGTTGACTTGGCGAGGGTGGTTGGGTGTCAGTTTCATGAGCACTGATGGTTGTCTCCAATATAAATTTATATAATTTTTTGGACAGACCTCTGAGCTTGTGTACACATCCAATGGCAAATTGTTCATAATGTACATTTAGATGCCAGGTTTGATAATGTGATGGAACAATTCCATCAGGAATACCACATGTACACACTAAATTATAATTGATAAAAAATCATTTTGTATACCTTTGATACAAAGGAAATATGGCACTGGATATCATAAAAACTATCCAGTACTGCTACACACTCTCTCAGTGCCCCTACTGTTTTTATCAGTATTTTGAACATACATGAATACAAGGTTATATGCTGCACACTTAATGATGACATTGAAGTTCACGAAGATGATTGGTTTATCTTAACGTCATATCTCACCTGTCCTGTTTCAACTAAAGTTGTCCGGTAACCTATCTTAGCCCTTGGGCTAATTTTATCAAAGCAGGTCATGTCCTTGCTTGATATGTGGGGAAGGACAGGGGTGGGGGGGGGGGGGAGGGAGGGCCATGCTGGTCACATGCAGATCAAATAATCAGAGAACATTCATGAAAGGGGTGTAATGTCTGTTTGAAGTGGATGATCTTTGAAATTACATCATGACATGTATACCCAGATTCGCCACCTGCCGCCCTCTCAGACAGATAAAAAAATTGAAATGTACATGTATTCGAAAGTATTCATTGATTACTGAATACTTTTGAAATGTATTGAATACAATAATGAATACTTTCATCTCAAGTAATCATGAATACTGAATACATTGTGAATACTCAAAAATCTGTATTCGATTACAGATGAATACGAATACTGAATATGAATACCCCATGTCTGATTCACTTCATATGTTTCTAATAAGATCTTGGCGTGTTCCAATCCACACATTTATGTTATTCGAATCATAGTAAAGGGAATTAAAGGCTATAGGTATATTATCAGATTTTTCAGTGATTTTCTTAAATTTGACCTCAAGTTTGACCTCATTTTTGTGTGCGCTGCTGCAGGGGGTCTTGCTTTGTCTCGCCGTGCTACTATTGGGACCAATACGGTATCGTTCAAGGTCTATGATTACGTGGCATACAAATTGATGGATCATCATAAAATTCATAACTACCTTAGCAGTTTAGATTGAGTGCTCGACTGTTGTTTCAAAACAATATGCAAAACGAGAACAAAAAAATGTTATTTATTTGCACTATTTCAGGCAAACCTTATTACCTCAACGTTCACACGAAGCAGAGCCAGTGGGATATGCCGACGGAGCCAGCTAAAAAAGACGCCAAAGTGCAGGCGTCCCATCTCCTAGTGAAACATAGCAAGTCTCGGAGACCATCGTCATGGCGACAGGAAAACATCACCATCTCTAAGGAAGATGCCCTAGAGCAGTTGCTAAGTATGTGAAGTGTCTTGGATTTAGAAAAATCTCAGTTTTCACTGTGTTTTATAGTGCATTGTGAGAATATTGATTTTTGTTTCCTTTGTTTAGTTTTGTGTTTGTGAAATATATAAAATTAATTGTGTTTTTGAGCAAGTATAATTGATGTATCGTGGGATGTTATGATGAGACCAACATATCATAACAAAATTGTAAACAAATCACAAAATTGGTTTATTCAACAATACATGTTGTCAGAAATGCATAAGGAGAGATGATATCTAGTGATATGTCAGCTGAGATTTTGACATTATAATATTAATTGAAAAAAAGACAATTACAGTATTTAAAGTCATTTCAATCATAATCCAACAAGTGATCATAATACAAAACATACTGTAACAAAATATTTCCTGTGACAAATAGGGCTCACGGGATTAAGCGCGATTCACACCTCACATACATGATTATAGTCCTGGTGAAACTCGATTTTTTTATGACAGCAAATTAGTGCGTCACTAGCAGTGTGGCTAGCAGCAGAACATTGTAGCTAGCCTGGCTGACCTCAGATCTACATGACAAAGAGCTGATATTCACTTGTGTATAAGCTCTTTGTACATGATCTACTGGCAGAGATAAAGGGAAAGGGCAGGGTTGGAGGGGTAGGCAGTATGCCCAGCCAGGGGTGGGTTTGCTTGGACAATGTGGCTAAATGTTGTATACTCGGATTTTTCTAACTCGTTTACACTGTTTTTCGCTAATATTTTTGTGATGCTTAACGCTATCGTTCTAGAATTTGGCATATTTCACCTGGGAGTCAAACGGCAATTTGCTACCAAATTTCAGACAGCTATCGCAAAAATTGAAAAAAGTTGGCAATCTACCACAATGTTAAATTTAGCCCTATTATTCAATTTCTGGGGCCCCACAAAATTTTGTGCATTTGCTCGGTTTTGTAGCAGAGTAATGTTTCAAAATCAACATGTTTGTGTAGAGTACACCCCAGTGTATCTTCTGGTTAAAAGTTGCAAGAATATTTCGAATCCTGATGGATGTAAACAGGACCAATTCCTCGAATATGCTCAGATTCTCGAGATCCCATTTTGGGCTGAAATTTAACACTGAGGTAGATTGCCAACTTTTTCAATTTTCGCGATAGCTGTCTGAAATTTGGTTGAAAATTGCCGTTTGTCTGCTAGGTGAAGTATTCCAAGTTATAGAACGATAGCATTCACCATCACGAAAATATTAGCGAAAAACAGTGTAAACGAGTTAGAAAAATCAGAGTATAGTGTGCAGAAATGGATAGATCAGAGGATGCAGTTTGATGCTGCCTGTATGTCTGTCATCCGTGGTCTTTGCATTCTGTGTGTCTGTATGCATCACCTCACTGGGCAAGTGCCCAAGTGGCAGGAACCTCTATTTCTTTACACTGGCCCTTATATTGTCCCGTCTGGAGGCAGGTGCAATTGCTGATTTAGACAGGTCATTGCCTGGCAGTCATTATTCCATCTCTATCTAGGAACATGGGGAACAAAGAAACTGTTAAAAGTTTCAATTAAAGCTCAAAATTTACCTGATTATGTGGTTTACCAAGCTTTTAGAAGTTTATGCAAATAATCTGGATTTGAATCGGGATTCAGAGGTGAAATTGAGATTCAAATCGGGATGTATGAAGAGTGAATCCTAGGAGCCCTAGTGACAAATTTGTTCCTGTTATTGAATTTATAATTTAGTTAAAAATTCAAATTTTGATTCCACATCAGTACCGGTAATCCTAGCCACAAAATCTACTTCCTAATAACAATTGACACAAATCAACTTATACATTGTAATATTTGAGAACAATTTAAAATTTCACCGAACTTTGTCCATGATAAGTTAGCTACCAGTAGATACATGTAGTGTGTCTTATGGAAGATATGAATATTGAGATATGGATGGCTCAATTATGCCGCTTAGATAAAAGGAGAAATACTGATTTATCATATTTATGAGTAAACTTTTCCATCCCACTCCATGTAATTATTGAACCATTGCTTCCTTGATGCTTCAGGACATATCCGATAGAAAGAAGGACCGGACAAATGTAGATATCCGTACACGTCATCCACGCCGAACCCGGGAAATCCTGAATACATAATCATGATAATGATATTTATATATGTACTATAAGTTACCATGGGCTTCAGACCCCAATACGGCGTGATATCTGCCTAAAGTCACCGTATATCACGAGGCCGCAGACCGAGTGGGATATGCTGATTGAAGGCAGATATCATGCCGTATTGGGGTCTGAAGACCATGGTAACGATTTTATCATTGGATTACATTGAACTTTTCACAACGTCATTCCGTATTTAATACCGTCTGAAGCCCACCATACCGAAAATATCGTGAGGTTGTGTCACAGCTCTTGAAATACGGCGTGGTATTGTCGAGGGAATGACCAATCAGGATGGCATATTTTCATCAATCCAATGATAAATGTTTATATTTACATGCTGTGAGAGAATGGTGATATTACTTCCAATAATCAGGATAATATTGATGTCAAAATCAATATTTTTTTCTCTCCGAAGTTCAATGGTTGGATGATGTTTTACTTTGATGTTTTCTTACTTGTTTTCAATAACTTACCACGGCGAAGAATGCTAATGCAGAGATGTCCGCCATCACAGTCTTCAAAGTTTTTCATGAGATATTTCATGAGTCTTACCAGTTTATCGAAATAAGCTTCTATGTGTTTTGTTTGATTGCCAGTTTCTTTGTCGGTTATCCATGAACCACACCAGCGCAGTCCAACTTGGGGTTGTCCTCCATGGAAGACAAGATACTCAGCATGTTCAAATTGGGAGATGTCATGTATTGGAAAGCTTCTGCGATTGATCAGGTCGAAATCCTTGTCCAGCCATCTCCAGTTAAAATGAGGATCTCTTCTGACGTATTCCTCATGCAATTTATCTATGTTTTCTGCGGTTGCCTCGGGACGTACCGCTCTGCGGTCCAGCTGATGCCAGCTGTGTCTGACAAATCTCTCCGGTGCTTCTGATGGCCAGAAGTTGCTCATCGGGGGAGATTCTTTGATTTCATTGAAGATCGCCAAGAACTTGTCTTTTCCTGCTTCTCCAAAGTGGATATGGGCATGGAATCGTTGTTTTATGGTGGCCCACTGACCTTGGTGAACGGACACAATCACATTAAATCTAGAGTCATCCAGCTTGTCCAGTTCAAACACCTTGGTGAATTCTCGGACAACTCGGAAGAATTCCTGTCTTTGTTCGTCCGTAAGTTGTTCTATGTCAAACTCTATGTTTGCATCGTCTTTTGCGGTGACGATGCACTTTGGGATGCAGTGATAGAAAGGGAAAGTCACTCGGAATATGTCACTTGCTTTCTCTGGCTCTTTGACAGCTAATATATCCAAGTTATCTTCATTATTTTTGTGCTTTGTATCATCGGTGTCATGTTTTTCTGCCATGTTCTGTTTGAACCAAGAAATAATTTTGTTCTTTGATTCTTTTTAACTAGCCTGCATTCATAAGTGTTTCAAATATTCAGAAATCGTGGCTAACTCGACCTGGCTTCCTGATTACATACACTTATATACTCGATGCAAATATGATTGTCTCATTGTTATTAAGTACTGCTTTGGTATATACGAGGAAAATATCGGCTGACATAAGACTTTTGTTGAGTCTTTTATTACCTTGATTCATGGGCGAACCTTTGGTTTGTTTATTGATTACCGATAGTGTGTTCATGAGCTAATCATACCTGCATGTAGTCAAAACCAGTAACTAAGTTGGAACTTTCAATCAGTACTTTCTGATGACATGTACTCATGATTTATGTCTCTTCATGGGGTGTCTGTGTTTCATCAAATATATAAGTGATACTGGGTGTAAAATCATGATTATACACACCCAGCATGTGATACCACAGAGTAGGCCTACCAAGTCAATGAGACCTATTCACTTATCTGCACTCAACATGAAGTTAATTATTATTGATCTGGATAATGTGTACTGCAATTTTTCAAGTGTACTGCAAATGCATATATTGATTTTGCCGAGTTGAAAAGTTGATAAAATGATGCAAATCTATGCAAATGTATAGGAAACATACATGTACTGAAACTGATCTTGAACAAACACAGTAACATTTCCAGAAAACCCCCACTTTGTCTGCATTCACCTGAGTGGTGTATTGATTTTGTACTCTGACGCAGGCGAATCCACAATCTGAAATTACTTTCGATGTTTTCCAAAAAGTACTTTCGATTAGTCAGAATGTTTTTGTGTTTGTCCAGCACTCAAGCTGATGTCTTGAACAGCCCTTGACCATATGAAAACTTCACTCTGTTCAGCATGTTTATTGTTTCATGAGATCTTGACTGATACTAGTTAGTAAGTACATATGGTCGGAGCATGTAAATATGAGGCGTCACGTACGGCACTGATTTGTATTGTGTAGTTGTTCATAATACATGTAAGAACAGTTAGCAGACTATCCATTTGAAAAGAAAATCTTTAAAAACAGATTTAATACATGGTATAAATGTAAATTTCAGATTTTCAAAAGTCAATATTGTTAAACATGGTGATGAATCAGAGCTTCAATAAACTTACATGACTGTACCAGTGACCAATTTATATACCATCCATGCATACAGGTAGTGTACATTGTACATGTACCCCTAGTTCGCAATTCATATTTGTCAAGGGTCCGATATGCATATTGTCCCAGTTCCTAAATCTTGCTTATTGAAAAGTGAAGAAAATAAAAATGCACCCAGTCTCAGGCAACATGAATTACTCAAACATTTCGCTAATTCAATATTGACTATTGATGAAGAAATGTTTCAATCGTTGAATTGACTTTGACAATTTCAGAATACCGACAGCAAATCACCTCCGGCGAGAAAAGCTTTGAGGAGTTGGCTTCCCAATTCAGCGATTGCAGCTCGGCCAAGCGAGGTGGTGACTTGGGTCCATTTGGGCGGGGTCAGATGCAGAAGCCCTTTGAAGACGCCACATACGCGTTGAAAGTCGGCGAACTCAGCGAACCAGTCTTCACAGATTCCGGAGTTCACATCATTCTTCGAACCGCTTAGTTGTGTCGATAGAATCGATCAATGTGTTAGCATTTAAATCCCTTTTGTACTTGGTGTTGTATGTTGTTACACTTTAGTTCATCATTGCTGAGTAATTTGACTGTTGGTAATGTACTGTGAACCCATTAATGTTATTTAAATTTAAATTTTTTGAAATCACAACTTAATTGGATGCAAATTTCAAAATTTGTATTGAAACAGACATAAAAATAAACAAAACACGAACTGAAACAAGTAGCGAACAGTCAATATTTCAAAAAGGAGAACATTAATAGGATCAAACTTAAATGGGTTCACCGTATGTATATTGTGATGGTCACAGTTTGTAACTTATAATCATGTGTACCTAGTATCATGGTTTTGCACTGGTAGTCATGTTGCCTAGCGTGCATGTCTTGGTTGGCATTAAATATAAATCATATTAAAAAAAGACTCCAGACTGCACACAATAATTATGAACATTGAAAGTCATTATCAATGAATTGATGAATTTCCCAATGCAAGTATTTAGTGTGTGTAAATTGAAACCACAGATAATGGACTACTACACGAGAGTACAATGTGCCAATAAACAGCTGCCACGGCAAACAAGTTATATATTTCACTCGCTTGAGTGCCAGATCGAAATATCTTGGAACTGTTCTCACCATTGGACGGAAACGGTGGAGTGCGAGAAACCTGATTTCTCGTCACCCTGCTTGTGTTTTGTACATTTAATAATGGATGACGATTAATAAAACCCTGATTCTCTTCGGTAATTCCCGATTATGCATGAGCAGTTTTCATTTATACTGTTAATTAGGTCATTATGTGTACACGTTCAAATAAAATGTCCAAAATTTAAATCCATACATGTACCATGATTTGATTGTAATGTACTGTAAAAAGACTAATTTTGGCGGCTATTAAATTTGACAGCTGTGAGCCTCATGTTATTTGGCAGAGATTTAATTCGGCGGTTTTAAAACCACTTACATTTCTTACCATAAATCTACTAAATTTGGCGGACGATTCAATTTGGCAGTTTTTCCCCTACCGCCAAATCCGCCAAATAAATCGTCCACCAAAATTAGTAGTTTTACAGTAACATTCAAGACATATACATCCATTGGATACTATATTTGTTCTATTTCGGTGAACTGAACTGCTGGTATGTTCCAACGTAATCTTATCTATATGCTGTTCAGTTTATGCTTCGATCAATGTGTCTGTAACTGAATTGTTGAAAAGATGGCATATAAATATTGTCCTGTGGCAACTAAATTATACAGCTAATATCCATGATATTCTGATATTATTTTGTGCAGTTGTCTTGCAAGTTGCAAAGATTAAAATTTTCAATTTTGACAAGAAACTACTTGCAATTCTACAGATTTTGTACAAATGTTATACATGTATGCTGGTGAATATAATGTTGTAACTTGAATAAAATGATACAATGACAAAACCATCGAAACAGAATCTCTGTTTTCCATGCATGTGGGGCATCCAGGGGTCATGAAGTTTACCAAACTGTCTGACTTGGCTGGGGAAAAATCGCTATTTGTTCAAATTCTCTTCAGGTCGGTCAAAATTAGTGGTCCATGAATCTGGTAAAAGTTGTGAGTCCACTGGGTTGAATGTCTGGTGGGAAAGACTGTTACTTCGTGACCCCAGGAAGCTTCCGTATGATTTTGCACATTTCACATACATGTATAATTGTATCCCTCCAACAAAATTTAACAAACGTTATTGGAATAGATTCTATGCATTTTTCCTCCGATTTTAATGTTGTATGGATACATAGTGAAAGTGCCACTCCTATCAATTTCGGTTTCCATAGGAATGAAGGAAATTGCAATTATGTGATTAAACCAGCCCTTTTATATGAACCACTGCGATATTGGACAGGCTTGTTCATGTTGAGCAATGCCCAAGCAAATCTATTGTCTCTCGGAAAGATTGACACTAATAAGTTGAGTTAACTAACCACCAATATCCAGTTTGAGATTGTGATCATTCCAGTTGTAATTTGCAGACAAATGGCACTGGATGTGTGTAGAATATATAGAGCTGAAAGTTTGGGTAAATAGATCAAGGTACTACACATATTATGAGAAATATAGTTGAGGTGAGAAACATTCAAATGCTCTGCTTTGTTTTGTCAAGTAGAGATTTGATGGCTGTAATAAAGTAAATTAGTTTTTGCAAAAAATCATGAAAATAAGAACATAATATCGCCCAATGTAGATATCAAAATGATCAATGATATTGGGGATCCAGCAACAATTTAGAGCAATAATTCGTGTGCATGTGTGCCAGGGCCCATACGGGGTTTGCCCAATTTGGTAGTCAGCATTCCTACGAGCTCGGCTAGTGGAAAATCCCTTTAGCTCACTTGGTAGAATGTTGGACTACAGTTTGTGGGATCCTGGGTTTGAATCCCCTCTCGGGCAAGTGGATTTTTCCGAACCCTGTAACATTGGTGCTCAATGGCGCCAAATCTCGGGGATGAGATTTCCGAACCCTGTAACAGATATCCAAATCAAATGTATTATGTCAGACTGGCTTCTGTGGAAATTATTCGGCAGGAAACAATAATTACAGTTTTGTAATATATGCTATAAGTACTGTATACAACAAAAATTAGTATATAAGTAATATTTATACTGACGATGTCCACGGCAATGGAAACGAAATTTTGTCTGTATCAACATACTGCTGGGATGACAGTGCATCAGGGGGATAAGCCAAAATGGTCGCCGGTGACCGGAAAGCGTCTAGTTCATAAATTACAATAACTCGTAGAATTCAACTCCAGTTTGAGAATTCAGGTACCCGCTATTTTCGAAAAGGCAGAAGGTCGGAATTCAATTCGACTGCATGATCGACGAAAATAATCAAAATATTGCAGTAAAGTATGTGAATCGACACTAAAATCACACTTTCCTAATATTATCAACGTGGGTGCCCCTCTTAGGGAGATAGTTGTCACATTTTAATGGTCAAAAGGATGACAATCCTCTATTATCGCTCATCTCACTGTCATACTCATAGACATGAGGACCGCAGGTCCGAAAGACGAAGTTCCATGCGTGTAAACCCAGGTGCCCCACTCTCTCGAACGCCGGAGGTACACTTTTTATCATGCATGGAACTTCGTCTTTCGGACCTGCGGTCCTCAGCAGGTATTCCCGAAAGACGTACTTTGTCTATCATACTCATAGACTATGTCATGACATAGACTCTAGTCTGGAGTCGGACAAATCGACGTAGACTCCACCAGCAGTTACAGTAATGCTGCGTACCAATAGCATTCATACTGCATTTACAGTATCTTAAGCCAAATCAGCCCAAGCAACGCGGAGCACGTCCAAGATGGCCCACATTGGTGCTCGGGAGGAAAACAAAGAAATCACGATAATGATAGTTTCCTGGGCTGACACACCAAATTGTCTTTTCATATTCGCTCAGATACACGAGAGGACCAAATTTACATATGACAGCGCACTGGAATACCAATTAAGCGTTGATATGACCAATTATTGGCTGCATTTAAATCAATGGTAAATTGGGCAACTTCGGGTGTGCGTTTCACCTTCCCAAAAAAAAATTAGGGCTTAGCGGTTGACAAGGTGTGATAGTATAATCACAGTACTTCAATAAAATCTAGGTCACTATAAAGCATGATAGTACCAATTTTTCATAAAATGACGTTGAACAGGACCCCTGTCAATTTAGCTCGTTTTCAGATCGCAATTGCCGACATAGCATACATTCAGCAAAACCTTTCTCTACTCCAAATCCCGGGAAATACCATCGGAATTTTTGCTTTTCCCAAAACCAGACTTCCACACACGCAAAATAAACCAGCACGTGGATCAATATCGCTTCGTGTTGTCTCCCTAGGCAACCATACATCTGGCGAAATGACGTCACTTAAAACGGAATCCTCAATGTGTGAGGCATCCCCAGGTCTATTCCTGGCTTCTACCCTCATAGACTATGTCATGACATAGACTCTAGTCTGATGTCGGACAAATCGACGTAGAGTAAAAACTCCACCAGCAGTTACAGTTTGAGCCACGCGGAGCTCGCTCATGCAGTAATGCTGCGTACCAATAGCATTCATACTGCATGTACAGTATCTTAAAGCCAAATCAGCCCAAGCAACGCGGAGCATGTCCAAGATGGCCCACATTGGTGCTCGGGAGGAAAACAAAGAAATCACGATAATGATAGTTTCCTGGGCTGACACACCAAATTGTCTTTTCATATTCGCTCAGATACACGAGAGGACCAAATTTACATATGACAGCGCACTGGAATACCATGAAGTATCGTTGAAAATCGTTCCAAACATTGTCTTTAGCCTTGGCTGTCACTGCCCACATATTTTACTTGGAAACATTAGCGATGTTTAGAGAGGTTTTTCAGCAATAAATCGAGGTATTTAGTAGAGTTATCATATGTAATTTGGGTCCTCTCATGCATCACATAAACACATGAACAATGAACAGTTTGTGTGCCAATCTGTAAATCGTTCATAATCATGATTTCTTCGTTTATGTCCCGAGCACCAATGTGGGCCATCTTGGACGCGCTCCGCGTCACTTGGGCTGAAGCCAAAAAGATAATCTTACTGCGTTCGCTCAATTTCTTCAAAGACGAATAGAGCAGAATAGAGTATACTTGTGCATTTCATAAGAAAAACCAGGCAATGGCAGGCATTCTCTTGAAGTTGGTTCCGCTACATTATGACAGGGTTTCAATCAAAATAGTAACACCATTTTAATCTTTTCAGTCAACTTCTATATCTTAGAGAATCCTGGGATGGATGCATGCACACACTGATTTTAACGTCCGAATTAAAGGGGACCTATATCACAATAATGAATATGGTCGAAAAACAGACTGGAAGTTTGAGTTTTCGACAACAGTATTTCATATTTAGTTTGGGAATTTTTGCAAGTGAAAAAAAAAATCAACCAAATACGGTATTAACTATTAATACATCGTGGTTTTAGGTACCTTCTAGATACATGTACCCAACCGTACCTGAAAGGCAACTAAATCTTATTGTTTCAGTATCACTCCACACCTGGCTAGTCTTGAGTTATGGCTAAGTGCATTCAGGTGCTTCAATAAAATATACCATTTAAAAGTTTTCAATATTCATGACTTGTGTTATAGCACGATGTCGAAGTAGACATTAGGTACATTATGGTTTGGCAAGGTTTGTAACATTGTGATAAAAAAAAATGCCTACAGTTATCTACTCATGCATCAGATGTTTTGGTTTGTGTGATTTCACTCTGAGTCCGCTTCTGTACCATATAGCCCTAAAACAAGAAAATGGCTGAAAGACCTGAAGATTTGAATCTGCCGACATCTGTGATATCTCGAATAATAAAAGAAGCGGTGAGTAATTGAACAACGGAGAATGAGGGAGAAATAGTAAAAATCAAACACTTTAATTTGTATACTAAACGTAGCATGAATTCATATAGTACTGTTAAATCTCATGGCGAATTTTGTTTCAATGTGATAATTAATTAATGATATTAAATAATGAATCTAAAAGTGATACAACACAATAAAAAACTAGTGTTTCGTGATAAACAATTTTATAGTCTGTTTTCAATTCAGATTCCAACTGTATGTATAGGAAATGATCGACTGGGAAAAAAAGTACCAATGAGATTTATAGGTAACCCTATAATATACTACGTTTTCTATCAAATGGTTTCTTTATGTACCTCATTTGAATCTGCCCTTTTCTGCAGCTTCCTGAAGGTGTTGCCGTGTCGAAGGATGCACGACTTGCGATCTCTAAAGCAGCCAGTGTATTTGTGCTGTATGCAACATCCTGGTGTGTGTTAAATATTCATCTCAAATCATTGAAAGCATGTTTGCATACTAAATATTCACCCAATGCAAAGTTGACTCGAAGGCAAGATTCTATCGTTGCTGGATATTTCTTGAAAGTTGCTGTCAATGACAATCTTATAACTTGTGTATCATCATTCATTGTATATGTGTACAGGGATGTTGTAAATATATGTTTTCATTGTGAAAATGCCCACATTTCCCATATACCTACATGTAC
Organism: Terebella lapidaria; assembly: GCA_949152475.1. Lineage (NCBI taxonomy): Eukaryota > Metazoa > Annelida > Polychaeta > Terebellida > Terebellidae > Terebella > Terebella lapidaria. The sequence continues at coordinate 20,065,758 of OX424566.1, read as the reverse complement.
ATTCATCACTATTGTTTTCATGAAGTCATTTTATTTTCATCAGGTACATCTTTCCTTCAATATATTTCTATATTTTTCTTGCCAGTGCGAACAACTTTGCGATGCAGAGTAAACGTAAAACCATCAGTGGTCCTGATGTTGTGGAAGCCATGTCAGAGATGGAGTTCGAGAAATTTGTCGAGCCCTTGAAAGCCAGTTTAGAAGGTTTGCAAAAATTACAAGTTACACTCAAGGATTTTTTGCTCCTTGCACCGAGTATAGTGTTTGTAACATATCTGTCAGATATTTGCATATGTGTTAGAGCTGTATTTGAATAATTCAAACCATCGATATAAATTATACATATATCAAGATTTAAAATTATTTCACATATTTTGATAAAGCAAAACTAATCACAAAAGGCTAACAATGCTCAATAAAATATAACGTAGCAATATTGTGCTGAAAACTGCAAAAATGTGAAGGAAATGTCAACTATGTGTAATACAAAAGACGTTGTGAAATAAAAGTTATATGTTGATAATGATTTGCATTTCTATCATCCACACTTCCCTGCTAAAAAAAAGCTTATAAAAAAGAGCAGAAAGGCAAAAAGGAGGCGGCTGAGAAGAAACGGAAGGAGAAATCCGAGCAAGACACGTCGAAAGATGCGGAGGCGGAGGATGCGGAGGCTGATGATGTAGAGGGAGAAGAGGAGGATGGAGTAGTAGAGGTCATTGAGGATGATGAGGAGGAGGAGGAAGCAGCAGCAGCAGAGGATGGAGATGAATGATGATTGTACTCCCTTTGTCTGTGTAAATTGTCTTTTTATAATGTCGAGTGTTAGCATGTGTGTGTGTTTGATATGTTATGTGTATGATTGAGCTGGAAATTTGAAATTGGGTGTGCATGTCTGCATTGGAAGTTGCTCGTTGTGTTTGAACAGTTTGTATGTGTGTGCTCGTTCAAACAAGAGATACCAAGTGTTCCGTCGTTGAATGTTGAGAAACATTACATCCCCATTTCCTGATCCAGAAATTAATTTTTGCCGAACAGAAGGTTTTCTCCTGGAATCATCATTTGGGGATGACAAACTTACAATGACTTCACTTTGTATTGTGCAAGATAATATTTTTTAAAAAATATTTGTCCCAAATTTGGCTTATCACAAAGTGAAAGCTGTGGGTTTAACTGACTCATCAGTGAGAATAAGCAGGTAGGACAAACAATTTGACTGGTGCATTTTCTTCTGAAAAGTTTGCTAGAGAAAAATTGTACATTAAAAAATATGTACTATGAAAATTAGAAGTTTACTGATATCTGCCCATGTGCATTTCAATGTCATTCATTTGTTGTTCACCATCATTTTCATTTTTGAAATAAAATATTTGAATGAATTTTGCTTTGATAGAAGCCTGTACACATGTTATCAAAATATATACTACCGGTAGTGTGTATGCATAATGCATGCATGCAAATGCAATATACACATCATGTATGGCTGATTTGATTGAAACATCAACATGTGTAGGAAATATGTGTAAAACTGGATATAACAGTGAGCTAATTGTTCACCGTTGTCCATGAAAATTAGGTTTATTTTGATAGGAACTTTTCAAAATACGGAGAGAAAAAGTAGACAAAACTTGCAGAAGTAACATTGCAGTAGAGGTATATATTTGTGCCTCATAATAGTGACACCATATGTATACATGCATCACCCAGCAAAACTATAATGTGAAAAAATGGGGTTTTCAACCGGGTAAATTCAAAAAATGAATTCTCAAAATTACAAGGACACAAAATCATTCGAAGGTCAAATTCAGATTCCCAAATGTTGTACAGTATATAACTTCCTATTTGCGTATGGTACCAAGTCAGACGTGAGATTGAGCACTCGGTGTCATCAGAGGTCAAGTTCAAAAGACACCATTAATGATGCTATATATATGTCTGACTTCCTATATGCTCCATAATATAAACATCAGCTAAGTTTACAAGTATTTTGTCTGTATAAGCGAATTTACACATTTCCTGTCCGACATGACCCTGCGATTCAACCTTCAAGGTCATCAAGTTCAAGGTCACAAAAAGATGCACCAAATATGACTTCCTACATGCCTATAATACAGACATTTAAGCTCTATGTACAAGTGTTTAGACCCTAGGAGCCAATTTGTGCACACCAGGCCTTCATGGGCGTTTCGGACCTACTGTACATATCAGGCATTATGAGCAATTTAGGGCTCTCCATCCTAACATGCAACATCAAGCATCCTAATTAGCGAGTTCTGGAAAAAATCTTGAAACAGATGAGATAATTTGTTAGAAAAGGTAAAGTCCAAAATTAGGCAATTTTCAATAAAAAAGATGGCTGTTTGGAGGTCAAATCCAAGGTCACCACACAAATCACCATAAACTACTTCCTATTTGAAAATGCTAATATCTAAGCTCCTTTTTCAAGCATTGTAGGTGAACAGTAGTAGCAGCTTCCATTCTGAAGGGAAAAAGTGGCAAAATTTTTCAATTTTTTTCTCCAATGGGCCAAGAAAATTTGATTATTATTATTTGGGGGGGGGGGGGGGGGGGGCTGGAAATGGCCGAAAATGGACGGTAATGTGATTTTGGTCAATTTTTTTTTTTTCAAGGGGGGCGAAACTTCTACACATCACAAAGGTACATAGGGGGAAAAAATAAAAATAAAATCTCAAAACTGTCTGAACGAGAAAATGGCCGTCAAAGTCCAGAATCAGCTGGTTTTTTACATTGAAAATGGCTGCCATTTTTAAAAACAAAGTGCAACAATAAAATAATAAAAAAAACTCTCTTGGGAATATTCTCAGATATTTTTGTGCAGAATTTCAGAAATATTCGATTGTAAAAATGGAAAACAAAAAATGGGACATCGGCCGGATGCCGGACGCAATTCATTTTCGTGAATATCTACTTCTAGTTTGTCAATTATACAAATTCATTCTGGAAACTAGTAATCAGAATTTTTTATGATAGAATTTTTCATGATTTTTTCAACTGACAAAGGTTGACATTGATAGTGAATAAAAAAGTTGGAGACAAAACTCTTGAAGGTAGAGCTCAAGTTTGTATTCTGAACACATTGAAACTCAGGGATTGAAAATCTACCTCAGATGACTCATATGATTTTGATTTCATCATCCCAACTTGTCGGTGAGCCGCAGGACCCTTGGCTTTATGTTTTCATCAGTCTGTTAACTCGAATGAAAGTATGTTACCCAAACTCCCATTAGTACTTGAAAATCATGATTTATTTTTTTGAGAGGAGCTTATATGTCATTAGGTGTTTATTATGTGCCTGCGTTTAGGTTTTTTATTAGTCCTATATATTTCATAAACTAATTCTGATCGTTATTTGACTGAATTGAATTCAGATATTATCTCAACTTCTCGAAGATTTCGCGTTATATACGTATAACAGCGTCTTACCTTTTATAAATACAAGTATAGTTAAGACATTTGTACGTATTTGCGCATGCGCAAGTACCTCTTCCTGCCCGACAAATGCGACTGCATTTCCTTCCATCAAAACAGAAAATTTCATTTTTACGAGAATAGGTGCGTTAAACAAATCTGAAATTCAAATACCACCCTGTTACTCAGATGTCCTTATTAATTTTGATGCAGAACGAATACCTTTTGTTCATCCATAAATCTGTTCTGAAGCAAAAAACGTGGTTGGTAAAATGCCCATGTCCATGATGACATGTTATGACTCGGTCACACTCAGTCAGCTAAACTTGTTCTCCCATCATACTAGTGGATTTAGAGCTACTGTATGTACAGTAGTAGCTGTATCAAGAGTTCACAAGCTTTTAACCAGTCACAGCCATACAGGTGACGTGCCTATTTCCGAGCGGGGACCTAAACCCGAGGAATGCAAGACGTTTCACCGACACTGCCAGTTCACCGACACTTTTTCTGGACGATTCACCGACAGTTATATCTCTGGGTCTAGACTGGTGGTGGCTGGCTGAGGTGTAAAAACACGCACAGATGAACGAGCACAATCGACCGTGACAATGGAATCAACATAATCAACACAACACTGACTGATCTGTGAACTGGTGAACGATATCTTAAGTCGAATGATGACATCTTCACCGACCTGACTGCTGACGGCATGCGGCTGCCGGTATACAGATTAGACCAATATTTTTTTTTTAGGGCGGAGCCCATCTACTTCACTTTCGGACATAGGCCTACTGTGAAACCTGGACTGGACTATAGTCTACTTGACTAATATTGGTTTCAAAATAAATCGTGTATTTCAAGACCAAACACAGTTTCTTATCTGACACAGTAGAACATTTATTTCAGTAAACACATATAACATGAGACACAAGAAAAGCAGAACCAGTGCATCACCAATTAAGCAAGTACAAAAATAGTTGGACCATTGACCTTTGAGCAGTTCTTAAGCAGATCTTTTGCGGAGATGTTCCCAGTTCTGAACTCTTCCCACCAGGAGATGATTTTTGCTTGGGTTTGTTTGAAGGTCTTTCGCTGGTAGCGCAGGATGTCGCCTCTAGACAGAAACTGCATCTGGAATGTGATGAGGCTGGCTTCTTCTTGTAGAAGGTCGATCAGCTGGTATAGGTTGAGGGAAGACTGGCCCTGGCGCTTGGAGTTGACACGATTGTGCAAGCCCTCTACATCGTTGTTTGTTCTGATCGGTCTTCGGTATGCACTCCAATCAGTCACTGGAAAGATGGCGTTTTGTATCCATTGTCTGTCGAAATAGTCTATCAGACTTTGCACTTTTTCTGGCAGTTCCAGGGATTTGATGACGTCAAACTGGGCTCTGATGTATTCAGCTGGCAGGAAGCAGAGGGCCATCAATCGCCTACAGAACTGATACGTCCCTTGCCGTTTGTGGTACGAGGCCTGTAACCCTAGGGCTTGTATCTTCTTCCACACCGCCTGTGTAAAATGAAAGACACAACCCTGGAGTTGGACACCAGGGAAGCAGAGGCGAGCTGCCTGCCACACAGCAGCCTCAAAGTCGGCCGTAATGGTCCGTACAGAGGGCGGGTGTGGAAGGTGCTCAAGGACAACTCGGAACACAGCACGATAATCTGATTTATTTTTCCCTGACATAAGCACAAACATCAAAGGAACTTGTTTGACGTTACTACCAGAACTGAGAAAAGCGTGGATGCTAAACAACTGGGTAAAAGGTTTACGAACTAGTTTGAAAGTACCATCGACGAACCAGTTCTTGGAGTCAGCCAGTAGGCGAAGTTGTGTTGGCGTGGCGAAGATGAGGTGACGCCGAGGTCCCACGTTGATATCAGCTATGCAGAATTCGTCAGGAATCGCGTCGAGGTTCAGTTCGAAGTTGAGATTTGATGGATGTTTGGGACGAGTTGCATGTCTCTGCCGGTTCGTCGAACGGACCAAGGCGGACTGCTGGACTCATTGAAGCTACTTCGTTCTCAGTCAGCTATCATGAAAGACATGAGCTACTAATTGCAATCGAAGCTACTTTGAAGCTGAGTAGTGGTGAGAAGTGTTCAACTCCTGTCACATGCTGATTATAGGGTAGAATATTCATTCAATTGGATGTCAGTTTTCTGATCAAAGCACATTGATTGTTCACGTTGTATCAGCTATGCAATGTTGAAAAGTGTTCAACTCGTGTAGCAAGCTACTGATCAATCAATTATGCCAGTTATGGTAAACAACGATGTCAGGTGTCATGTATGTAAAATATGTATATTAATTTGTGGAAAATTTACTGTTGATGTTTTATGTTGACAGGAACACAACACCGTGTAATTATCCTTCTTGTCGGTTTTTTTTCTCAAGCTCATACATGCATGAAAATATATAAAACATTTATCCAAGTGAAATTAAGACAAATTTTCTTGAACTTGCTGCATGTAAAATAAATCTTTTCAACATTATTGCTGATAACAAAATTCTGACAGGAGCGCCTCCACTTGCTTGGAGTACCGTTTCCATAAGTAAAATATCTTAGACTCGAAATATCTTAGACTGAATGATAGCCTATTCCATGTTGTCATACAGCTTTCACTCGCACCAAAATTCCACTCACACCACTTCACATAACACCTGATGCCCACCGGCCCGCCCCAATCGTCGCCGATGAATCTGCCCTGTAACTGTCGGTGAATCGTCTCGAGAAAAGCGTCGGTGAACCGTCCCGTCGGTGAACCGTCCTGTTACCAACCCGAGCACCTCGCAGGTAATCGTCGTCATTGAGTGTACAGTGTCCGAGGCACGACAAAATGATTGCATACAGTGCGAAGCTTCATGCATGCTATACCACAACAACAGAATAAATGGGTCCCACTTAATACACGAAAAACACGTTTTTAGTGATGTTTTTGGGGACTTGTGAAATGTTTTTCGTGTACGGTTTTCCTACTTGATAAAGCCCCTAAAAACTTAGATAACTATGGAAATTGGTCCAATAGCTGAAATGATTCGTTTATACGCCCAAAAAGTAGTATTTTCATACAATACTGGCGCCGCTCAAGTGTTTTTATTGACCGGTAAACGAGTGTGTCATCGCCATCTTGAGGTGGCCAAAAACTGTGAATTTCGTTCTTGCTAGGTTGATGTTTTTAGGGTAGCGTCTGTATGAATACTCCATGATGACATGTGTATTATTATATATTGCAGGTTGCAAACGTAGTTGGAAGTGTACCTTACAAAAAGCAAAAGAGAAGATTTATATGAATCTATATTTATTTTCTTGTTTGTACAGCCCAATCACATGTTAATGTGATTAAAATCAATAGATGTGGGCCAATATATGCATGCCATGATCGCATTAAACTATTATTAAAAAGTATTGTGTGTTCGTTGTTTTCCTTTGTTGCGTTGTGTTTATTGCCTTTCACATTCAAATCAATATTGGGTTAAGGTTAAAAACAAGAAAAATATAAGACATTCACAAATGGTGCTGTGTTTATTTATTCTCTTCTTTCATTGCCCATTACAATCACAAATTTATTGAGATAAAACAAAAACAAATATTTATTTTAGTAAAACCAAGATCAACATTCAAATTAGAAACGAGGTTGTGTTCTTGTCTTCTTTGGACGCGTTTCTCTTTTCCTTTTTATAACAACGACTGTTTGTCACAGTCATTCCTGTCACAAAATGTTCCGCCAATTAATTGACCGTGAATGGGGGTCCGTGAAATTAATTTGCAATTACCCTTTGAGGGAGTACTCGAAAAAAACAACACCTACTCTGTTCTACTAAACAATCAATTATCAGTTTTTCCCAGACACTAAAAACATTCCGTGTCCCCAAAAACAATTCTCCCATACACTAAAAACATTTCGTGTCCTCAAAAACATTTCTCCCAGACACTAAAAACATTTTCCCGTACACTATAAGCCTTCCGTGTCCCCAAAAACATTTCTCCCATACACTAAAAACATTCGTATCCCCCAAAACATTTCTCCCATACACTAAAAACATTTTCCCGTATACTATAAGCCTTCTCCCATACACTAAAAACATTTCGTGTCTCCAAAAACATTTCTCCCATACACTAAAAACATTTTCCCCGTATACTGTAAGCCTTCTCCCCTACACTAAAAACATTTCGTGTCCCCAAAAACATTTCTCCCAGACACTAAAAACATTTTCCCGTACACTGTAAGCCTTCCGTGTCCCCAAAAACATTTCTCTCATACACTAAAAACATTTCGTGTCCCCAAAAACATTTCTCCCATACACTAAAAACATTTTCCCGTATACTATAAGCCTTCTCCCCTACACTAAAAACATTTCGTGTCCCCAAAAACATTTCTCCCAGACACTAAAAACATTTTCCCGTACACTATAAGCCTTCCGTGTCCCCAAAAACATTTCTCCCATACACTAAAAACATTTCGTGTCCCCAAAAACATTTCTCCCATACACTAAAAACATTTTCCCGTATACTATAAGCCTTCTCCCCTACACTAAAAACATTTCGTGTCCCCAAAAACATTTCTCCCAGACACTAAAAACATTTTCCCATACACTATAAGCCTTCCGTGTCCCCAAAAACATTTCTCCCATACACTAAAAACATTTCGTGTCCCCAAAAACATTTCTCCCATACACTAAAAACATTTCGTGTCCCCAAATACATTTCTCCCATACACTAAAAACATTTCGTGTCCCCCAAAACATTTCTCCCAGACACTAAAAACATTTTCCCGTACACTATAAGCCTTCCGTGTCCCCAAAAACATTTCTCCCATACACTAAAAACATTCGTGTCCCCAAAAACATTTCTCCCATACACTAAAAACATTTTCCCGTATACTATAAGCCTTCTCCCATACACTAAAAACATTTCGTGTCCCCAAAAACATTTCTCCCATACACTAAAAGCATTTTCCCGTATACTATAAGCCTTCTCCCATACACTAAAAACATGCCGTGTCCCCAAAAACATTTTTCCAGACACTGAAAACATTTCATGTCCCTAAAAACAAACCTGAAACACGTATGTCTGCTTAAAAACCAGATCGATTCATTACATGTATATTACATTTTATTTTGCCGTACAGAATCCAATAATATGAAATGCTGATGATAAAAAGAGTATCTATTATCTGGATTCATATAACAATACGAATAGTGTAAATATCAAATATCTTCATCGTATGATGATGATGCCACATTTCCGTACTGTCCTCTGTTGACGTTATGATGACTTAGACCCCAAAAACATTTTCATGCTGATGGACCGGAATAACGTGTTCGTTCGTCCGATGGCGTTATGATGCATTTCTGTAACGACTAAATCGGGGACTAAATACGATTAATTCGACATAAATTGAGTGTATTACGCTGCTATACTGCACCAATTACACTGATATACCATTATTGACGCCTAAAGAATAACTGTCCATACATTAGGAGTCGAAATAAAAAAGAAAAACAGTACACGAAAAACATTTCTCATGTCCCCAAAAACATACTAAAAACATGTTTTTCGTGTATAAAGGGAGACCGGAATAAATGACGTAGACGACCATGCTATGGGATGCTCGGGTTTAAGTCCCTGCTCGGGAATAGGCACATCACCTATATATGCCTTCATTCTTAATGCAAGTTGCAACCCTACTTTTCTTCCAGAAGATAACCTGACAAATGATGAGCAGCTCGGAGGAAGTATCATGGATATCCTGGTTCTGTGGTCTCCGTGGCAACGAGTTCTTCTGTGAGGTATCCGCAAAAATTCTTCCCCTTTCCGAAAAATTACCAATGGTGGACCATCCATCTTTCCAGTATCAAGTTTATCATTACCAGATTACATCATTACGTGATGTTGTATATTCATATATTTGTTTACAACTATTGACATTTGACCTATCCCAAATCCAGTTTGTCCGAGTCTTTTTGCGTCATTTTCGACGTATTCTGCAAAAAGTTAATATTGCCCAAAGAGAAGTTTGCCGACATATTTTGTGAAACTCGGACAACTTTTGGGGGCTTTGGCGATAGGTCAATTGAATGCAAACTGTGGATATACATGTATTGGATTTGTTGAAGTTTTAATTAAACAAAATGTATGTATAATCTGTTGGATATAGGTTGACGAAGACTACATTCAAGACAAATTCAACTTGACGGGTTTGAATGAACAAGTTCCACACTACAGACAAGCACTGGACATGATACTTGACTTGGAACCAGGTACGAGTCTTTTTAGGTTACCGGACCTTTGGTCCGATAACCTATTGGCATGGCGTTGCGTCCGTCGTCCGTCCGTCCGTCCGTCCGTCCGGCGTTAACATTTTTATCTTTAAAGTTAACGATCAAATCTTTCTGAAATTTTGCACAAAAATGCCTAAAAATATTTTGAGAAGGAGGTATTTTTTTGTTTTTTGATTTTCGCATTTTTTTCAAAATGGCGGCCGTTTTTGTCGAAAAACGCTAAATTTTGGACTTTGACGGCCATTTTCTCAAAAACTGTCTGATCAGTTTTGAGTTTTTGGTTTCAAAAGATTCCCCTCATATACCTCTGTGATATGTAAAAGTTTGGTTGCCCTAAATCTGCCGGTTTCCGTGTGGCGGCCATTTTGAATTTTTGGTGGGTCGGCGAAAAAAATTTTTTTCGCCCCAAATCGCATTACTATCCATTTTGGGCCATTTCTAGGGCAAAAAAAAATTTTCACCCTTTGAAAAAAATTTTGGACTTAGAAAATTTTCGGTACTTTTTCCCTTCATAATGGGAGCTGTCCGGACTGTACTCATAGAACGCTTGAAGATAGAGCTTAGAAATTGGCACTTTCAAATGGGAAGTCATATATGGCGACTTGTGTGGTGACCTTGAATTTGACCTTGGATGACCTTGAAAGGTCAAAACAGCCATTTTGGGGTCGAAAAACGCTCAAATTTGCACCTGGTCTGTATTTTCTCAAAAACTGTCTGATCAGTTTTGAGATTTTTGCTTAAAAAGATTCCTCTTATATACCTCTGTGACGTTTATAAGTTTTGTTGCCCTTGAATCGCCGATCTCAGTGTGGCGGCCATTTTGAATTTTTGACGAGTCAGCGAAAAAATTTTTTTTCGCCCCAAATAACATTACTATCCATTTTGGGCCATTTCTAGGCAAAAAAAAATTTTCACCCTTTGAAAAAAATTTTGGACTTAGAAAATTTTCGGCACTTTTTTCCTTCATAATGGGAGCTGTCAGGACTGTACTCATAGAACGCTTGAAGATAGAGCTTAGAAATTGGCACTTTCAAATGGGAAGTCATATATGGCGACTTGTGTGGTGACCTTGAATTTGACCTTCGATGACCTTGAAATGTCAAAACAGCCATTTTGGGGTCAAAAAATGCCCAGATTTGCCTTTGTAGATGAAATGCTTGCAGATAGAGCTCATGTTTGCATTATGAACATATAGGAAGACATATATGGCACAACTAATGATGACCTTGAACTTGACGTCAGATGACCTTGAGTGCCAAATGTCTGACTTGGAATGTGTAAATTGACCTGAGCGGCCTAAACGATTCCACCCAACATATAGAATATCAAATGCTGCACACATACATGTAATGGTTACATCGAAGTTCATACGGATGACCTTGATTGATAAATCCCAAGGTCATATGTTTACACTGCGAACCTTGATTGGTAAATCTCAAGGTCTGTTACCTGCCAATGCTGCCATGGCCAAACCAAAATTGTCCGGTAACCTATCTTAGCCTTTGGGCTAATTTTTTAGGTTACCGGACCTATGGTCCGATAACCTATTGGCATGGCGTTGCGTCCGTCGTCCGTCGTCGTCCGTCGTCGTCCACATTTTTATCTTTTTTGTTTACAGGCGAATATTTCTGAAATTTTGCACAAAAATACTTAAAAATAATTCAAGAAGGAGGTATTTTTTAGTTTTTTGATTTTCGCATTTTTTTCAAAATGGCGGCCGTTTTCGACGAAAAATGCCTGATTTTGGACTTTGGCGGCCATTTTCTCAAAATCTGTTCAGTAACTTTTTTTCTTTTTGATAAATACCACTCCTCATATGTACTCCTATGATGTCTATAAATTTCGTTGCGCTTGAATCGCTCGAAGTGGGCCATTTTGGCCCAAACTCGGCTCAAATGGGACTTTCCCATGTTAAATTATCCTATGCTTTATAATGGGACACATTATGCCTAATATCTCACTTGATATTGAGATTAGAGACTAGGAGTCAATTGTGGACCTATAGGAAATGATATATGCTGAATATTCTCGTGACCTTGAATTTGACCTCTGACCTCACTTTCAAGGTCAGAGCACAAAATGGCTTATATCTCGCTTATTATCGACTCTACAGCTTAGGAATCAATTGTGGACATATAGGAAATGATATATTCTGAATATTCTCGTGACCTTGAATTTGACCTCTGACCTCAGTTTCAAGGTCAGAGCACAAAATGGCTTATATCTCGCTTATTATCGACTCTACAGCTTAGGAATCAATTGTGGACATATAGGAAATGATATATGCTGAATATTCTGATGACCTTGAATTTGACCTTCGACCTCATTTTCAAGGTCACAGGACAAAATGGCTAATATCTCGCTTGTTATCGACTTTACAGCTTAGCAATCAATTATGAACATATAGGAAATGATATATGCAGATTATTGTCATGACCTTGAATTTGACCTTTGACCTCATTTTCAAGGTCACAGGACAAAATGGCTAATATCTCACTTATTATCGATTTTACAGCTTAGGAATCAATTGTGGACATATAGGAAATGATATATGCTGAATATTCTCGTGACCTTGAATTTGACCTCTGACCTCATTTCTAAGGTCCAAGGACAAACTGGCTCATATCTTGCTCCTCTATTGACTGTATGGCTTGGGAATCAATTGTGGACATGATATACATGATATAGAAAATGATATACACTGAATATTTTGATGACCTTGAATTTGACCTTTGCCCCTTCATTTTCAAGGCTACAGCATAAAATTGCTAATCTCTCTCTGATTATTGAACTTACAGCTTAGCAATCAACTGTGGACATGATATATGCTTAATGTTATATATGCTGAATATTCTCTTGACCTTGAATTCAACCAGTGACCTGGCTAATACCTAAAATATTAAACATTGTCCGGTAACCTATCTTTGGCCCTTGGCCTAATTTTTATATTTCATCTATATGTAAGAGGAACACAAACGATGGGCAATTTTTGATCATTGTTATATTATAACATATGGCCAATTAAAAATGTACAAGTCAAGAGATATCCTACACTGTAAACTTCAGTATTATTATAAGGTTCATGATAACCATGAACATGATGAATGGTCATCATGGATCATAATATCATGAATATGGAGCCCCATGAAATTTTTACATTAACTAGACGTCAAGGCCTGAAGATGCCTTGGGGCATTTCGTGTGAGTTCTATTCCTACCTAACATTTACCTAAGAGACCGAACCATAATGACTCTGAAGAGACCGAACCATAATGACTCTGAATCTGTCCGTGGTCAAAGTTTAAGTGACATACCCCGTCCTTAGGCATTTTTGCGTTTCGCTCTACGACGGACCGTTTCTGAGATATGGCAAACAGGAAGTGCTGAGTCGGCAAAAAAAAATTCGACACCAGAAGTCGTCTCGACGCAAGATACCCTCTAGACTAGTTAGTCTAGTACCAGGAGGCCGGAATTGAGCTCCGTTTCGCTCTACGACGCACCATTTCCGAGATACGGCCAAACAGGAAGTGCCGAGTCGGCGAAAAAAAAAATCGACACCAGGGGTCGTCTCGAACCAAGATACACACTAGACTAGTTTGTCTAGTGCCCAAAGGCCGAAATTGAGCTCCGTTTCGCTCTACGATGCACCGTTTCCGAGATACGGCCAAACAGGAAGTGCCGAGTCGGCGAAAAAAAAATTCGACACCAGGGGTCGTCTCGACCGAAGATACACACTAGACTAGTTTGTCTAGTGCCAGGAGGCCGAAATTGAGCTCCGATTCGCTCTACGACGCACCGTTTCCGAGATACGGCCAAACAGGAAGTGCCGAGTCGGCGAAAAAAAAAATCGACACCAGGGGTCGTTTCAACCCAAGATACCCCCTAGACTAGTTTGTCTAGTGCCAGAAGGCCGAAATTGAGCTCCGTTTCGCTCTACGACGTACCGTTTCCGAGATACGGCCAAACAGGAAGTGCCGAGTCGGCGAAAAAAAAATTCGACACCAGGGGTCGTTTCGACCCAAGATACCCCCTAGACTAGTATGTCTAGTGCCAGAAGGCTGAAATTGAGCTCCGTTTTGCTCTACGACGTATCGTTTCCGAGATACGGCCAAACAGGAAGTGCCGAGTCGGCGAAAAAAAAAATCGACACCAGGGGTCGTTTCGACCCAAGATAAACACTAGACTAGTTTGTCTAGTGCCAGGAGGCTGAAATTGAGCTCCGTTTCGCTCTACGACGCACCGTTTCCGAGATACGGCCAAACAGGAAGTGCCGAGTCGGCGAAAAAAAAATTTGACACCAGGGGACGTCTCGACCGAAGATACACAATAGACTAGTTTCTCTAGTGCCAGGAGGCCGAAATTGAGCCCCGTTTCGCTCTACGACATACCGTTTCCGAGATACGGCCAAACAGGAAGTGCCGAGTCGGCGAAAAAAAAAAATCGACACCAGGGGTCGTTTTGACCCAAGATACACACTAGACTAGTTTGTCTAGTGCCAGGAGGCCGAAATTGGGCTCCGTTTCGCTCTACGACATACCGTTTCCGAGATACGGCCAAACAGGAAGTGCCGAGTCGGCGAAAAAAAAAATCGACACCAGGGGTCGTTTCGACCCAAGATACCCCCTAGACTAGTTTGTCTAGTGCCAGAAGGCCGAAATTGAGCTCCGTTTCGCTCTACGACACACCGTTTCCGAGATATGCAAGAAAGCCTCAAGGATGAATCAGCAAAAATTCTTCCGAGCTCTAGGTCAAAGGTCGTTCGACGGAGTGATCCCAAAATCAATAGGGTTCTTCCTTGGTGGTATATGAACTCCCATGCAGAGAATACTTGCCATTGCATGAATACTTTTTGAGTTATCGATCGGAAACCAAGTCTCAAAATCAACCTTGATTTCATCCTCACGGACCTCACGGACCCCGGAGCCGCCTCCAAAACAATAGGGGTCTTCCATGTAATATTTCTGACCAGTGGTGTAAATTTGGACAAGATCCGTTCAGGCGTTCCCGAGTTATTGATCGGAAACCAAAACGACGGAAAGTAAAAAAATTAGCCCAAGGGCTAAGATAGGTTACTGGACAATTTTGGTTTCAAGCATTGTAGGTGACATGTGATTTTGAGATTTACCAGTCAAGGTCATCTTTGTGAATCTCAATGTCACCATCAGGTATGCTGCATATGACTTCCTATGTTCATAATACAGAAGGCCGGAATTGAGCTCCGTTACGCTCTACGACTCACCGTTTCCGAGATACGGCCAAACAGGAAGTGCCGAGTCGGCAAAAAAAAAAGTTTTATCAACAAGTATTTCGTGTGTAGAGGCCAATTTCAGATTTTGAGATTCGCCCTTCAAGGTCTTTAAGGTCAAGTTCATGTGCCATTTATACATGACTCTTTTACAGGCTTATACACAATCCTAACCTGTATGTGCAAAAGTTTATGCTTCAGAGGCCACTTTCAAGATTTCAAGTCAGACATTTAGCACTCAAGGTCATCCAAGGTCAAAATCAAGGTCATCATCAGTTGTTTCATATATGACTTCCTATATGTTCATAATGCAAACTGAAGCTCTATCTACATGCATTTCATCTGTAGAGGCAAATTTGGGCATTTTTTCACCCAAAAATGGCTGTTTTGACCTTTCAAGGTCATCAAAGGTCAAATTCAAGGTCACCTCCCAACTCGCTATATATGACTTCCTATTTGAAAGTGCCAATATCTAAGCTCTATCTTCAAGCGTACTATGAGTACAGTCCTGGCAGCTCCCATTATGAAGGAAAAAAGTGCCGAAAATATTCTAAGTCCAAAATTTTTTTCAAAGGGTGAAAATTTTTTTTTTTGTCTAGAAATGACCCAAAATGAATAGTAACGCGATTTGGGGCAAACAAAATTTTTTTCGCCGACCTGTCAAAAATTCAAAATGGCCGCCACACGGAGACTGGCGATTCAAGGGCAACAAAACTTATAAACATCATAAAGGTACATAAGGGGAATATTTTGAAACAATAATCTCAAAACTGATCAGACAGTTTTCGAGAAAAGACAGGCCAGGTGCAAATTTGAGCATTTCTCGACCCAAAAATGGCTGTTTTGACCTTTCAAGGTCATCCAAGGTCAAATTCAAGGTCACCACACAAGTCGCCATATATGACTTTCCATTTGAAAGTGCCAATATCTAAGCTCTATCTTCAAGCGTTCTATGAGTACAGTCCCTGCAGCTCTCATTATGAAGGAAAAAAGTGCCGAAAATTTTCCAAGTCCAAAATTTTTTTCAAAGGGTGAAAAAAATTTTTTTGTCTAGAAATGACCCAAAATGGATAGTAACGCGATTTGGGACAAATAACATTTTTTTCGCCGACCCGTCAAAAATTCAAAATGGCCGCCACAAGGAGACCGGCGATTCAAGGGCAACAAAACTTATACACATCATAAAGGTACATAAGGGGAATCTTTTGAAACAAAAATCTCAAAACTGATCAGACAGTTTTTGAGAAAATGGCCGTCAAAGTCCAAAATTGGCCATTTTTCGTCAAAAATGGCCGCCATTTTGAGAAAAATGCGAAAATCAAAAAACTAAAAAATAACCCCCTGTTGAAATATTTTTAGGCAACTTTGTGCAAAATTTCAGGAAAATCCGCCTGTAAACTTTAAAGATAAAAATGTGGACGGACGACGGACGGACGACGGACGCAACGTGACGGCAATAGGTTATCGGACCATAGGTCCGGTAACCTAAAAAAAAGAAGGAAAAAAAAAAAAAAAAAAAAAAAAAACCAGACAAAACCATAAGGGCATTTCGGGCCGAAATGCCCTAATTACATGCATGTAGTAAAGTGTAACAAAATGGAAAAATCATATGCTTCTATGTGCAATGTCTTGGTCTTGCATTGAGGTCTTGTTTGCATCACACCCTAATAATTCTTTGAAAAGACGAGTCAACTGTATTGTAATGGCATTATCTTGTAGATGAAGAGTTGGAAGAAAATCCGAACCAAAGTGATCTGATAGAACAGGCAGCGGAGATGTTGTACGGCCTCATTCATGCCCGATACATCATGACAAATAGAGGCCTCGTACAAATGGTTTGTCCTTAGTTATTTGTCTGGAACAGTTGATACATGTAAAATAGCCATATTTTGTGGTAAAAATTTTGAAAATTTTAATTGTATGTGGTTAAGTGTTTTATATGTGTGTAAACCATAGATTTGTGAGTGAAATAGACAATGTGCAGTCTTATGCTTTGAATTACAATAAATATCAACAATGATTGATCATGTTTGTAATTTCCCTACAGATTGACAAATGGCATCAGGGAGATTTTGGAAATTGTCCAAGAGTCTATTGTGAGAACCAGGCAACAATCCCAATAGGTACGTGGTGAAAAAAATCATGGAAGGTTCATATGCATTGACTGGAAATGACTTTTGATGTCAGAAGTGATTTCTAAAGTTCTGTTTCCTTGATCCCAGCTAATAGAAAAGTTGACTTTATAAGACAAAAATAGTAGTTGGAAACTTCTGCAACAACTTTCCCAGTAGGCAAATGTATAAGCCACAAAAAAACGATGCCACCTTTTTTAAAAGGCCTGTCGGACGTCCCCGGCGAAGCGATGGTCAAACTCTACTGCCCGAAATGCCAAGATGTTTACACTCCTAAGTCATCTCGACATCACCACACGGACGGCGCATATTTCGGCACTGGTTTCCCGCACATGCTCTTCATGGTACACTCCGAGTACCGACCCAAACGACCTGCCAACCAGTTTGTACCGAGGTGAGAAAATGTGAAAGTTGTTGGCAGATTCCAGCACCGGTTGCTGAAATAATTAGTGTTTTCTCATGGTGTGAGGTGTAATGTATCATTATTTGCAATGCCTTGCTGTCATTCATCAGATATTACATCTATTGTACATTCCTTAACAATTTTACCTTATATATCTAGCATGTTTTGAAAGTAGCTTAAATATGTTTTGGTTCATTTTACCCATGACACAAAGTCCATATTATTACCTGTGATAAGAGTGTAAATTACTGGTACATAAAAGTGGTTTTGTACTGAGTTTCTGAAATATCTCCTCTTCATTCCAGGCTGTACGGTTTCAAGATCCACCCTGTCGCATACGAGCTGCAGTACCAGGCGTCTAGCCACTACAAGAGTACAGGCAGTCGCAACACGCACTCAGGCTACGGGGGAAAACGATAAATAACCTCTACGCTACGACTATGGATCAATTATACTTAGGAAAGAGTGGGGGTGGGGGGGGGGGGGGGTAGGAGGAACCCATGTTGAGGTTAGGGTTGCAATGTGGGAGGGTTGGGCTGAATACAGTGGGGTCTGTTTGTATTTGGTAATTTCCTATTTTCTCTTTACAGTGAGTCAAATGTATGTTAGAAAGTTATGTGATAGCTGTTTTGTTTGGATTGATCTACTAATCATCCATTGTGGCAAATAGGGGAGTACTTTGTATAATATAGGCCATAGAATGTATCGACATGGATACATTATACATGATGTATTAAATATTTTTAGTTTTTACATGTTCACTCTTCAGTTTTACATATGGGGCATACTTAGATACTGACCTGAATATATATGTACAATATAGAAACATGAACTTATGTGTAATATTAAAGTGTAAAAGCTTCAGTTTTTAGGTTACCGGACCTTTGGTCCGATAACCTATTGGCATGGCGTTGCGTCCGTCGTCCGTCCGTCCGTCCGTCCGTCCGTCCGTCCGTCCGTCCGTCCGTCCGTCCGGCGTTAACATTTTTATCTTTAAAGTTAACGATCATATCTTTCTGAAATTTTGCACAAAAATGCCTAAAAATATTTTGAGAAGGAGGTATTTTTTTGTTTTTTGATTTTCGCATTTTTTTCAAAATGGCGGCCGTTTTTGTCGAAAAACGCTCAATTTTGGACTTTGACGGCCATTTTCTCAAAAACTGTCTGATCAGTTTTGAGTTTTTGGTTTCAAACGATTCCCCTCATATACCTCTGTGATATGTATAAGTTTGGTTGCCCTAAATTCGCCGGTTTCCGTGTGGCGGCCATTTTGAATTTTTGGCGGGTCGACGAAAAAAAAAATTTTCGCCCCAAATCGCATTATTATCCATTTTGGGCCATTTCTAGGGCAAAAAAAAATTTTCACCCTTAAAAAAAATTTTGGACTTACAAAATTTTTGGCACTTTTTTCCTTCATAATGGGAGCTGTCCGGACTGTACTCATAGAACGCTTGAAGATAGAGCTTAGAAATTGGCACTTTCAAATGGGAAGTCATATATGGCGACTTGTGTGGTGACCTTGAATTTGACCTTGGATGACCTTGAAAGGTCAAAACAGCCATTTTTGGGTCTAAAAATGCTCAAATTTGTACCTGGTCTGTATTTTCTCAAAAACTGTCTGATCAGTTTTGAGATTTTTGCTTAAAAAGATTCCTCTTATATACCTCTGTGACGTGTATAAGTTTTGTTGCCCTTGCTTCGCCGATCTCCGTGTGGCGGCCATTTTGAATTTTTGACGAGTCGGCGAAAAAAAATTTTTTCGCACCAAATCGCATTACTATCCATTTTGGGCCATTTCTAGGCAAAAAAAAATTTTCACCCTTTGAAAAAAATTCTGGACTTGGAAAATTTTCGGCCCTTTTTTCCTTCATAATGGGAGCTGTCCGGACTGTACTCATAGAACGCTTGAAGATAGAGCTTAGAAATTGGCACTTTCAAATGGGAAGTCATATATGGCGACTTGTTTGGTGACCTTGAATTTGACCTTGGATGACCTTGAAAGGTCAAAACAGCCATTTCGGGGTCAAAAAATGCCCAGATTTGCCTCTGTAGATGAAATACTTGCAGATAGAGCTCATGTTTGCATTATGAACATATAGGAAGACATATATGGCACAACTAATGATGACCTTGAACTTGACGTCAGATGACCTTGAGTGCCAAATGTCTGACTTGGAATGTGTAAACTGACCTGAGCGGCCTAAACGATTCCAGCCAACATGTAGAATATCAAATGTAATGGTAACATCGAAGTTCATACGGATGACCTTGATTGGTAAATCCCAAGGTCATATGTTTACACTGCGAACCTTGATTGGTAAAAGGTCTGTTACCTGCCAATGCTGCCATGGCCAAACCAAAATTGTCCGGTAACCTATCTTAGCCTTTGGGCTAATTTTTTTAATCCAGAGTGAAATTAATTTCTCCCGTGTGTGAAAAGTCTACTCGACGGCGATGCTCCTTTCTATGCTCGTATGTTATATCATGTGACCAATAACATTTCTGTCATGTTGTACATGTATTTTATTCAACAGAAGCAACAAGATAAATGTTCGACTTGACAAAATTGGTCAACATTGTGTTGGGATTGGATGTTGTCTAATGAATTCAATTCTTGGACAAGGAATTTGTAATCGGATTCGTTTCTAGACCCAACGTATATCACATCAATGTACTCTTGTCAGTCATGATTGTGTACAGCAGTAAGTGTACCAATAAACACCACAGTTCATAAATATTTGGGGGAAATCTTTATTCATATGCATTGAATAGAAATAGAAATCAAGTTCAAAGTATTGTTCCCTGTTTATTCACAAAGATGGCCTTGGAATCATTTCCCAGCTTTGGTTCACCAATAAATTTCCCCTTTCGACGGAATCATACAATCAGGCATGGCAGTAGAATATATTGGTAGAAATAATAACCTTATATGTGACAATAAGGCACAATATACCGGTACATCGAGTTCATAATCAAGGTGGCAAACAACTTCTGTTATTATCAGTTTATCGTTCAGTTTTATCAGTTTATTGTAGAAGAATTTCCAACACATGCTGACAGGATACAAGCTAGTCACCTAGCATCAGGCTGGTGACCTTGTATGATGGCAGGATATCTCGATATAAGCCCCACATTCATGTACATGTGTCCAGGATAACATATGTATGAATATATATAATATGAATATATATATAAATGACATTCAAGCAATTCAATCTATTGAAATATTGAGAATCATTGGGCGGGTTGCGTGCAACCAACCCGCCTATTAGATTGGCGTGTCCGTCCGTCCGTCCGTCAACAATTTCTTGTGAACGCGATAACTTACAAAGTTTCTAACGAAATACCTCCAAAATCATACCAGAGGTGCATCATGAGCAGATCTCGGACAAGTTCGATGATGGGTGACCTTGACCTATTTTTCAAGTCGTGGCAGGACTTCGAACTTGACAATACATGAAAACAGGACTTTGTACCTTGTGAACGTGATAACTTACAAAGTTTTCAACGAAATATAGCCAAAATCATACCAGAGGTGCATCATGAGCAGATCTCGGACAAGTTCGATGATGGGTGACCTTGACCTATTTTTCAGGTCGTGGCAGGACTTCGAACTTGACAATACATGAAAACAGGACTTTGTACCTTGTGAACGCGATAACTTACAAAGTTTTTAACGAAATACCGCCAAAATCATACCAGAGGTGCATCATGAACAGATCTCGGACAAGTTCGATGATGGGTGACCTTGACCTATTTTTCAGGTCGTGGCAGGACTTCGAACTTGACAATACATGAAAACAGTACTTTGTACCTTGTGAACGCGATAACTTGCAAAGTTTTTAACGAAATACCGCCAAAACCATACCAGAGGTGCATCATGAACAGATCTCGGACAAGGTCGATGATGGGTGACCTTGACCTATTTTTCAGGTCGTGGCAGGACTTCGAAGTTGACAATACATGAAAACAGGACTTTGTACCTTGTGAACGCGATAACTCACAAAGTTTTTAACGAAATATCGCCAAAATCATACCAGAGGTGCATCATGAGCAGATCTCGGACAAGTTCGATGATGGGTGACCTTGACCTATTTTTCAGGTCGTGGCAGGACTTCGAACTTGACAATACATGAAAACAGGACTTTGTACCTTGTGAACGCGATAACTTACAAAGTTTTTAACGAAATACCGCCAAAATCATACCGGAGGTGCATCATGAGCAGATCTCGGACAAGTTCGATGATGGGTGACCTTGACCTATTTTTCAAGTCGTGGCAGGACTTCGAACTTGATAATACATGAGAACAATGCCAATTCCTTCCACTAACAGCCCTCCTCGACGCAACCCGCCCAATTGTCGCGGGCGCGACTTATACTTGTTTTTTCTTTGTGCCTAAATTCATTGCAGGCTGATACAAAACAACAAAAAATATCCAGTCCAAAAACACTGATTCATCCTTCCCGGCTCTCAGGTGCACACTGAACAATAAGTTCACATTATACGCATATTAAAATTTAAACAAAATATACAAGCAACACGAGTCAAAAATATTGAATGCATGTACACATGTACATGTATCACAGAACCTGCTGTGATGTGTATTAATGTGCATTGAAAAGAAAAATCTGAAACAAAATTTACTCGAAACCAACCCATGAGCATACTTTTTTTTCCATGAATCAATCGGCTAAATATCTACCCTTTACAACACCAAGGTAAATCTGGCTTTAAAATCCTTATCTTCATCAATATACGGATACCAAAATATGAAATTGGTGTCCCAAATGTTATTGTACAAGTTGAAGGCGACCCCTGTTATGTTGCCTTTGATTGGTGCAAGTGGGGCAGGAAATACTGTGGGATATGTCATCTCGGTCGTGATTGGACAAGCCAGCTGGGCGTCATGGGAATGGATTACTAAGCTGTTCAGTGATTGGTCAGTGATGAGGATGCCACCATAGTCAACTCCTGTTGAAAGAAAAGATGGTGATGTTATTTACGTTTAACGAACAGGACAAATTTTATGCAATTTTTAACACATGTAAGTAGTCATCTACACATACAATATGATTAAAGCTAATTCATTTTTTGTGTCACCACAGAATCTACAGCAAATGACCTTACGCCACAGTATTGGTTGAGTCTTTTGTCGGACAGGATTACTATTGTGCGGCAATATTTTTTCGGGTGTACGCTTCACAGAAAAGGTGTTCAACCATGACCATCATAAGGTCAATGTATATATAACTCTGCACAGCAATTTATAACCAACGAACCATGCTGGTACTGGCTTCCATTCCTTAGGACATTCAGCGGGTCGATTGGATGGCCGATTTTTGAGAAACTCCAAGAACAGTCCTCCGATCCACAATAGGGACTAAAGCTGAAGAAAATAGCCTCCGGGAGACGGGTTGTTGGTTTTTCAAACCACTGGAGCTCAATGTCGACACCTAAGGGAATATTGAGAAATGGTATACCACAGAAATATATGTATGGCTTAGGATAAAAAATATACTTAGCTACCTTTACTGTAAAACCATTATAATTCGCATTCCATTTGAGTACTTTTTTGAACGCTGCGAATAATTGCAATTTGCAATAAATGGCAACCTATGACAATGGGTCTACAGTAAATTGATGGCAGATTGTCCGGACAATAACGTTAACCAGTTATTTCTATATGTGTATGTATATTGTTTGGAAATAATAAGTATCCAAATCAATCATTGTGTTATGCATGGTATGAACAGTTACAGAATTAGACCTTACCATGACCATTGATTGTGTAGTGTACCCAGAAGTCAAGTGGGGCTCCATAAGTCGAAGTTGGTGCTTCGTCTACGGTTTTCAAATTCAGCCAATACTCGCATCGGCTGACATCTTCAGGAAATAAAAATAAAAACTTTCATGTGAAAGTGCAAAAAGACTTGAAAGACACTTGTTGAGAAAGGAAATAACGCTCAAGCTACATGTATAAACTTGATACAGAAACATTCCTGATACACAGAGTCATTTCTATATGTGAGCACACAAAATTATCCAGATAAATCGCATGAAGTTACTTGCTCGATAGTTGCACAAACTCTACATGTATGACAGAAACTCTTGAATAATTGATGTAATATAACGAATAGCTGATCCAAATGTGACAACTACAATGTAATAACCTTTATGTCGGTAGCCCGCAGTCTTCGAAACCGGCCATACATGGCTAAGCGGACGTGCGTTGACCGTCAAGTTGACCTTTGAGTAGCCCGGCCCAACCCCTGGTATGTAGTTATAGGCAGCTCCGGTTTGGTTGAAATCCCTTTCATCGTAGGTGACATAGAGCAGTTGACCAAGTGTGCGCCCCTTCTCGGCGTAGGCCCATGTACCATGACTTTGCTGAGTGATCCGTGAAAATGGAAATTCTTAAAAAATGTGTGCATTGCAACTGGACGTTCAACTTATATAGAAACTTTTGAAAGCAATAAGATTTTCATAGTCATGAAGAAGTGCCTTGAGGACTAAGCACTCACCAAAGAATCACTGAGCTCTGATAGTGATCCATCATCTCCAATTGTCAATCCCATGTTAAACACATCGCAGATTAGATCAATTGATTCGTAAAAATCTGAAACCCAAAGTTTTTTCAAATTCTTTTACATATATATTCAGACTGAACATGATGGATGTAGCACTTGAGTTTATTTTCATGGCCTTTCTTGTTGTCCTAAGTATTTTCCAACTCACTTCTCAGATCAGGCCGTACTGGTTTAAGTTTTAGAAATTCTCGGTCGATGCTTTTTACGACAGGGTGGTCCTGTAGTGCCTCCACAGCTACATACGTGAACTCCCTCTGCTCCAGCCAAGATTTTGTACAGTTCTCAAAATTTTCGCCTGATAATAGAAAAGTAACAGTATATTGCAGCAGGATGGTATTCATATATATGTATATATGTGAATATATATATTTTTGGTAGTTTACATGATGCAACAAAATGAACCATCCTTATAAAATACTGGACATATATTGCAATGAAGTGAATTCTTATTTCTCTCTGATCAGAATTCTACAATACTATCTCCCGAAACTTTTTTTTAGCCACACGCATTAAGTTCATTTCTTAGGTTAAATTCGTTCTCTTTGTTCGCTGATACATGTGATACTTACGATGTTGTATGGGCAGAAACTGCTTGTTCGACCAATGTATTGTGTCATTTGCCGTGTTCAAGCCCCATGTGTGTTCACCCAGCTTCAATAAAATTCTTGAGGCATTCCAGATTTTTTTATCAGTCATGCTGCAATCTCCTAGAAAGTGCACATTTAAATTTATCAATGACACAAACACAACAAAATGATTTTTTTTTATGTTTGAATTTCGTTGAATGCCAACCCCTGACCATAGGTAGGATGTAACATTGCAAGAAATAAACTTGAATTTTTTTTTGGAAGCCATTACGAATCATTCAGAAAGCTAGGAAAATTTTGAAATACAAATGAAGCCAGCCCCAAACAACAAACTTAACACTGAATCGATAGAATTGAATTTCAGATGCGAAAGGGTCAACCCACGATGAGTAAGATAATACGCACAATATTGTGAAGATTGATACCTTGTTCCAAACAGTCTCCAAGAACCCTGGCCACCGTCCAATATTCGGCAGTTTTCCGCGGATCAGTCCCCCCACCCTGCATCCAGGTATCTCCAATCTCATTGGTTATGATTGGGAGGCTGTCTCTGATTGGCTCGACTTTACTGAAGAAGTCCTCGAAGGTTGATGCTTTGATGGTTGCGCCTGGGTACTCGCTTCGTAGGATTTCATAGTTGCTCAAGATTTCCTGTTTGGAAAAAATACTGGTACCATATTTCAAATACCACGGTGGTCAAAATAGTGTTTTATCCATAACAAATGTGTATGAAAGTCATCAATAAGTCTCAACATGTTAAATTAAACACATCAAATCCAAGCTTGATGTTGACAACAAGATAGATTAATGTTACATACACAATCAAATACTGTAAACCCGTTAATGTTCGCTACCCTTTTATTTCACGGATTTCGCGGTTTTAACAAAATAGCAAACTTTAATGGATCACAAACTTTAAAAGTAACATTGAAATTGATGTAAAAATAAACAAAACACGAACTTAAATGGTTAGCGAACAGTCAATATTTCAAAAACGCGAACTTTAATGGGAGCGAACTTAAATGAGTTTACAGTATGTGGTCACTCATTTAACATAAACAGACCATTCCCATTTTTATCAAACCCCTATAAAATCCACATAATTATAAGAGCATCGTTTTAGGTCCATACCTGTACACTTTCAGGCGGACCGGTGTCGTCCGTCCTAAACGCAAAACATAGAACATCATCGAGCCCGTCATGGGTGAGACAGTCTTTCTTGGATAAACCGCCGGGATTCGCTGGGTTTTTCCCAGGGTTGTCAGGGTAACCACCTGGGGGTAGGAAATAACTCGTGTATACATGTATGTAGGTACGTGTACACGGGAGGACATATGATGGAATGTGTTAAGATTACATTACTTATAGATAAAATATTGATTTTTACGTGTCCAACATATTTCAAAGTGCAAATTTTTTAGTACAAATTTCCATTGCTATGGTAACCCTAAATGTACAATAAATTGCTGTGCCATGGTCACCTGGGTGCCATGCTGCTATGATTTCGTCCGTTTTGTACCGCCAGCGAAACAGCGAGGGCACGTCGGGAGGTGCACTCAGAGCGTTCACACCAACAGATAACGCGGACACTCCCGTGTCCAACAGTGTGGGGATAACAGCGTGGGTGATACCTGGAATAGTGCATGATTTGGGTATGGTTTAAATTTTGTATGTCATATTGAGTTCTGTGACAGATAATCATCAGACACCAGCAACAAATACGGGTACAGTGGTCCCTGTAAGATAAGACCTCACCTTTAGCAGGAAGAATGAGGTCTTATCTTACAGGAAGTCTTATTTCACAGGTTCGTTTACATGTTAAATTGATCTTTGGGGAATAGAGAAAAGTCTTTTTTCGGAGGTGTCTTATACACATGTATGTGTATATAAACTTCCGGGAATACAATCATTTCTTGAAATGAAGCGAAATTTTTTAAAAAATTTAACCAAAATTCACAACTAATTTGAAGTATGTACCTTTGAGCATATCTCTTTAAAAAACACATGTATCATATTCCATTCGCTTTATATCTTAACATGTACTATTCAGCAAAACATCACAGATCAAGGCGCGAATAAAGTGACAACATAATCACGACATAATTACCATGGTTACCATGTTC
Source organism: Terebella lapidaria (assembly GCA_949152475.1). NCBI lineage: Eukaryota > Metazoa > Annelida > Polychaeta > Terebellida > Terebellidae > Terebella > Terebella lapidaria. Next base: position 20,038,969 of record OX424566.1, on the reverse strand, counting down.
ACATCAAGCATGTCACCATGGGTACAGACCTGGGATATCTCGTTGACTCATAACTCTCATCTTTCGAGTGATGTTGAATCTGGCGTCCAATTCCTTGCTTAGATTGAGTCCACGTTCGACCAACCACTGTGGCATAGTCTCTGTCAGCATATTCATCGGGGCCGCATGCCAGGTAATGTACCGCTTCGCTACTGCTTCTTCGAAGGTTTTAATTTGTTTAGATGAAGGGCACTGCGAAATGAATGTAATGGTATTGGTGTGGTCATTTTCTGGGTAGGTGAACCAAGTACTAGTATAAAATTCTGACAGACAAAATTATATATCGGAAAATGTATTTGAAATTTGATTTCTGCAGTGATCTTCGTTTCCTTACTGTATACATGATATATCACTTGTTGTGATGAGGTGAATTAATTTCAATCTTTTATTGTTTCATTTCTATAAATTATGATTCTGACCTGTAATTTGATTCCCGATAGAACTAGATTCTGTGGACAGTCGAGGAACATTGACACGAGCCAAGGGTGCGTCATGTAGGTGAATGTCTCGCTATAGCTGCCATTTTTCAGTTCTTCACCCAGTTCATATGCTCTTGGGTAGAATACTTGGAAATACTGGTTTAGAATGAAATTCACAAAACCTGGAGCAATTTGTCCATTGTAGCCAACATCTGCAATACAATACATGTATTGATAAATATTGTTCATAAATTTCACATTTCACAAAGCAATTGTCACAAAGCTAATAAAAGTCAGAGTGTACAACTGAAAATTTGAACTATAAACATGTTATTTTTGCGAGAATCGTCTTACCTAAATGATTCATGAAAATCACATGCACTGTTTGCTGTGAATTTCTCGTTGCTTTTCTCATAAAGTCCTGATATGTCGATGGGATTTGTCTGCTGTTGAGCATCTCCTCTTCATACTGGTGCATGAGTTTCACAGTTGGACTGGCACAATTTGCACACGTCGTGAGCATTGTCACAAAGAGTACAATGGCTTTGAACTCCATTCTGTGTTGAGAGTATGTAGCATCGATTCTGTATGGATCTCAACAGCTAGCTGTCAAACCTGGTTATTGTGAAAAGAATGTAACAAATTTACATTGTAGTACATGTATGTACCAAACTTCGTTTTAAGTTGAAATTCAAAGGAAAAGTTGACCAAAAATGCATCTCAAGATGACAAAATTGGAGCCAGATCAATGTTTTTATGTATTTACATAGTTTATTACTACTGCAATATTCACATATTATTTTATAGAAAATAAAAATCAAAGGACTTGAAGTGAAATGCTGGCTTACATGTAGAATAGAAGGTCAGTTTCTGTTGGAATATACCGGTAGCATTGATGAGTAAATTACAAGTGATAGAAAGTGTTATATTCTAACACGGCAATCAAAAATAGCGAACCGGATCCTGATGTGCTCTGAAGCACTTGGGTCAATTTTGGCTGGGAAGTTTTGGAGAGATTACCAAGGTGCCAAATGCACCCTCTGTAAGCGGTGCAGCGGTGAAATGGTTTTATCCGGGCATGCGGTGGGTTTTGCTTGATCAGGTAATGGGTTTTGCTCGGGCAACGCTGCTGATGCAGGGAGAAGATCGATTACTTATTCATTATTCTGCTGCAGTATCATAATTTTGGTGGTATCAGTTGAATAATATAACAAGGTATGTGTCTCATAATTTTGGTGACAAGAGAAGGGTGTTTTGAAAGCAAATTTACCATGAAATGTACAAAGTATTATTTACTCATAAAATATCTGATATTAATTGCATAATCGCTGAGCACAGTTCGCAGGTACTTGACTATCACAGCTCATGATATTCTGGATTATTTGGAGTCGATTAGCTGCACTTGTAAATGAATGTTATGTGCCCAAAACAATGCGTGTTGTACATGCACCGTCCGTGTGACCGAGCAAAACCCAGCATCAGCAGTGTTGCCCGAGCAAAACCCATGAAAGAACTTCCCCGCTGCGCCGCTTACAGGGGGTGAAATGGGTTGACAAAGACTGGAGTTTATTTAGAAATACATAAGAGAGAAGTATTACTGGTTTCATCTACAAATAGACTTGAGGATACCTCACACATGGAGGATTCCCTTTAAAAGTGACACGATATCCCTAGACGTAAGGTTGCCTGTGGAAATAACGCGCTGTGATATTGAATTACATGTTCCACGTGTTGGTTTATTTCGCACGTGTGAAAGTTTAATGTTGGGAAAAACAATAATCCTGATGGTATCTCCGAAGATTTGAAGTAGAGAAAGGTTTCACTGAAAGTATGCTAGGTCGGCAATTGCGGTCTGAAAATGGGCGAAATTTACAGGGGTTCTATGCAGCCTCATCTTGTGAAAAACTGGCACTGTCATACTCTTAGTATACATGTAGTATACAATGATATAGGTTTGATCACACGATAATGATTTTTTGCTACCATACCATACTATATACACTAAGCTATGATCAGTCACCCAGTTTCGTGGAACTACCACAAGCCTCTTTATTTTATATGTAGGGCAAGCTGAAATGCGAGTTCAGAGTTCAGAGGTGGACAAAGCACGTCTGTCGGGGATACCAGCTGAGCAGTTGCTGAGTAACCGCGGTCCTCGGTCCTCGGCAGGTATTCCCGAAAGACGTACTTTGTCTATTCAATTGGGCCGTGGGGCTACATGGCACTGCATTCCTTCCCGTACGGCGTACACTAATGTATTCAATACAGCGCTGTACAATAAAGTTTGACTCAACGCTGTTACAGAATAGTTAATAGGCTAAGATTAGATCTACATTGATTGATTGATTGCATGAACAGGGAAACTTACAAATTATTTGGAAATCTCCAAATTTCACTAGGAAAAACAAAACTACAAAACTGTCACATGATCCAAGGTCATGTCATGTGACAAACCAGTTTATTCGCAAGAGGGCGGCACAGTCTTGTGAAGGACAAACCATACCAAGATTTTTATGGAGAGTGGCTAGCACCAGGGTTGGCGTTGTGGTTGTCCAAAGTTAGTTCAGTCAGTTGCAGATGATAAGTAAGATTGAATCGAGCAAATATAACAATATGAGATCTACGGGATTATTTCCCCGCTAATATCATTGCAATGCTAAAGTGCTTCAAGGCCTATAACTTTTTTTTTTCAACACACAATTTATTGACAATTATATACAAACATTGTGAATCATATATATTACATGAAACACCATCTGATAGATATTTGCGTGTGCATTATTTATTTGTTTTGTTTCTTTTTAATTTTATATATACCCTCCCCTTCTCCCACCCCTACCCCATCCCAGCCCCACAAAATTTATGACGCTAGAAAAGTATAGGCCTACTACCTCCCATCAGTATGAGTTGTACATCAAATGCATATGATCTGATCATTCCTTTTAGATACACATGATATTGATCCCCATTTCACAACATGTTTTTCAAGTTTTCCCAAAATCCATGATTTGCTGTATCAGTGCATGGCAGTTTAATTGTGTGTTACAAATGAAACATTTATGAATATAATATTTGGTACCTAATATTATGAGATCCAAAGTTTCATCCCCAGTATTATTCGTTATTATTTGTCTATATGTTAGTATAACAAATCGATTAGTCAGTTTGGTGTACTATTCCATCACCGAGTCCTATACCTAGGCCTATAACTTGCAAACTTCATCAGGGAGTAGAACGCGTAGGCCTACGCTCGGGGCCTACGTCAATTTGCTAAAACCACATCTAGTGAGGGAAAAACAAACTAGGAAAAACTAGCCCGCTCAGATGGGCTAAAAAGTGAAATTCCTCTGATTGTTTTATGAAAAAAAATCTGATTGTTTTAGGAAAAAAAATCGTCAATATTAACAAAACTAAAATAAACTTAACTTGAACAGCACCTATTGAATCAGTATTAATTTTTGTTATTTTTACTATCATCCTTTTCAGCTGTTTATTTTATTCATGTTATTTTTTTTTATCTATTTCATATACAGTTGCAACCAATCATGTATACAAATTATTTCGTTTATTTTACTATATGACATTCCACAGGCGTCTTTTTGTCATATCATGTTACTTTTCCAAGCAATATCATTTCATTACATGTAATATTCTTGTAACAACAAATAATTGAAAGTGTTCTGAAATGAATATGTTGTATTGTATTGTAGTGTATTGGGTAGCGTTATGACGTGGTGGCTGCATCATTAGTGACACCACAGTGATGGCGCGAACGTGCTGACAGATTTATAAGACATTCGCTGACACTCCGGTAATGGGGTATATTTTGTTATCGTGAGGTCGCCGAACTTTTACAGTTATAAGTTACATTATGCAATTGGAAACAGAAAATTTGTATGGAATATTCTCTGCAATGTTGGAATTATGGTAATTTTAATAAAAAAGACCCATTAAATGAGTCCTTAAGACTCATATCAAACGTGTTCTATACAGGTCTAGCTCCTACACATGGGAACACATTAAACCATATAACAGACCCAAAACGAACACGTTATGATGATAAACAGAGCTGAAATGTCCTAATCAATATTATTCTTGCTGTAGGCCTAATTTTTAACACAGGATAGAAGCCATTGCAATCAAGTAAATTAGTCTTTGCTAAGCCGGCATCAAATTTTATTGTATTCGTACTCAACTGAAATACGTATTGTATGTAATAATCATAACGCGCACTGTAAAAATCATTATGTATTTGTGTAATGATTGTTAATATCGCGGAATTCGTTCAACTTCAACACGTTATGATCAAAATGACGCCATGGTAATCTTTTTGTGTGCTCTTTTCCTGCAAACAGTTATATCAGAACAAGCATCACAACAGCAGAACTTGAGGTTACGTGTGCGGCCACAGGGACAAAGGAGAGTAGAACCAGTACTCGAGGCTGAGTGAACACGAAAAAAAATTAAGGATAAGTAGACACGAAACCCATTTCTTGGTTAAACAACCAAACAAAATATTGTGGGTCTTGTTTCTATGTGATATGAAAATTCTAATTGTGAACCTGAACGTTATGACAACCTGTCGAATATTTTGATGTCCATGCGTAAATTGATTCTCACCTGCTCTTTTGTTGAGTTGCCCATTATTCTTACCCAAATGTGTTTTGGTTGAACTTTCCACAAAGGACTATGGTGTGTGTTTCCCTTGCTCAATATTTGGCAATCAACTTAAAGCCTATTGATTAGTTTGATAACAACAAAGATGTCCGCTTTGATAACAATATGAAACAATGAACTCGAATCGTATTGTAACTCGAACTCGTATTGTAATAACTCTCTACTTCCCTCTCACAGAGAACAATTCTCGTAGATGGTCTTACACTACCATAGTACCTCCAATACTGGTGCCGAGCTTGTCCATGCGAAAATTGATTGTTACTCGCATTTGTTTGTCGACTCGTCCATTATTCTTGCCAAAATGTGTTTTAGTTGCACTTTCCACAAATGACCAAGGTGTGTGTTTTCTTTGTTCAATATTTGCTACTTAACTTTGTTGTAATCTGAGATTATGACATAAAATATGGATAATGTCATCGCTGACTTAATTCGGTAGCAATAAGTCCACGCATGGACAAGCTCCTCACCAGTAGTACCATGGGGTCAAAATTACACTAACAGATATAGTACGGCTAACGCCGCACAATAATGGTCTCATGTACGTCTGGTTATATTCTTATAATCAACTACTCGAATCTTATAGTGACCTTGAACTTTACCCGAGAATGCATTGAGTTCTCACATTGAATGCCGTTTAAGAGGGTAAATTGGTCAATTGGAACAAAACACATCCCGATCTAGGAGGTCCCGTACTAAAAGCTTTTAGGAATCACATAATATGATACATAGAATTGTACGTATGAACTTGAACTTGATCTTAGACGGATGTCAGGCATGTACCGTATTGGTCCTAATAGTAGCACGGCGAGCCAAAGCAAGACCTCCTGCAGCAGCGCGCGAAAATTTGAGGTCAAACTTGAGGTCAACTTTAAGAAAATCACTGAATATTACACCCATAGCCTTCAATCACCTTCAATATGATTCAAATAACATAAATATGTGGATTGGAACACTCTAAGATCTTATCAGAAAGAAGTGAATTATAAATTAAGTGAGTTAAGATTGCAAAAATCGAACATTTTAGGGGAAAAGAGGGGGGCGCTCTACTATTAGGGCGCGTGCCACTATTAGGACCAATACGGTATGAAGATGTTGTGTAATTTTGTTATGGGAACTAAACACTTGGAAGGTCATAATTACAATATTATGATGAAGATGTCGGTGACCTTGAACGTGACACTACAGAGCAGACTTTTGAACAAATTACTTGTACTTGGTCCTGCCGACTTGGTGTTCGGCCACAGTAATTTCCGGAAAAAGATAAAACTGCTGAAATTTGATGAATTTTTTTTTTATTAAATTTACAGGTGAAGGGACCAATGTTATCTACATACGACAGCAGGTCAATAAAACATTGAAATATATAATTATCAAAACAGGTATACCCACCCGATTGTATGAAATGCAAAACACGTAAAAAAACATAGGCTATACGGGTTTACACATAGAAAAATCCCCATACATTTCCTAGGCCCAGATATTAAAACAAGCTGGTAACTGGAAAAGCACTAACTAACTAAGGTTTATGCGATGATCTTATTCCACTGCTGCTCGGTATCAAACTAGCTCTCATATAACACATTAGCAGGTACAACATGACGACGAGGTTATCAATGAATCAATCATACTGATCTATGAACAATAAGTGAATCACATGACGATTTTCATCATGACTTGCATCACCATTGAAACTGTTACTATGAAGCCTGTACCGAAGGTCAACCCACGCGCTGGTTGAAGCCGCAAAGTGTAGACAATCGTGTGTAAGATGCGTGCGCATGCGAACAGGCGGAAGTGCCAGAGCGCCACCTGGAGAGCTGGCTGGGAAGCGACGTAGACCAATCCGACGAATAGGAACACTGGGATGTTCTCCAAGTCGTTCAGGTGCATTCTGTAGGCAGATTGTAACATGCCAAAATAGTTAGATATATTTCGATGTCAATGATGCATTTAACACATTCATATTCATCATACCGTTGGACAACATCCAAGTTCAGCCTATAACTTGTAGTACCTTCTCACACGCTCTACATCTGGATCACCATAGAATGGCTTCATCTTGTCAGGATCTTTTCCCTTGTAACTGAATTTCACATCCTCAGGATTGGCGAAGACCTGAAAATCGAGCGAAACATGTTCGAATTTTCCATCCGTATTTGTCGTTAGATCACTAACGTCAGATCTCGAACGTTTTGACAAGTATATTTTTCACATGTAGGCCTATATGTATACTTTTCGAACTTTCATGCTACTCGTGTTTTGCCATTTTCCCCTTTCACGAACTATCTACATTTGCACAAGACGAGTAGTATGGGGGGGGATTTGGGCCCATTTTTGGCCCGCTACGTGTGGCACCTGCCTTGGGTGGATGGCATACCTCTGTCACCCCTCGAGGTCATTGTCTTCCATTGTTATAAATAGAGGCAGGTGAGAAGTCTGGACTACATACCGTATCCCCCTCAATCCGTGACACCATCTGCTTCCCATGCAATGGAATGTCGGGCAATACCTCCATAACATTCCTTATCCCCTTGTGGGGCATGACTCCACCCGCGTTTATTTGCAATTGGGCATCTGGTCGGGGTAGGGTCCCCCACCTGACTCGTGGCACCACCTGCGTCCTCCAATCGAATGGTCCAATAGGATACCTCAGCCGGGAAATCCATCCACGCTATTACCATCTGCCCCACGGCGGTTTGAGCAAAGTTTGACCTAGTTTTCTGGGGCTTAGGTTGACCTAGATATGACGTCATAGGCACCTCCAAATATGGGCATGTGTCATAACGTTCGCCATTTACTCGTCATAACGTACCCATAAATGTTTGGAATATCATAACGTACCCATAAATGTTTGGAAAATCATAACGTGCCATAAATGTCTGGAAAATCATAACGTACCCATGAATGTTTGGGAAATCATAACGTACCCATAAATGTTTGGAAAATCATAACGTACCTATAAATGTCTGGAAAATCATAACGTACCCATAAATGTCTAGAAAATCATAACGTGCCCAAAAATGTTTGACAAATCATAACGTACCCATCAATGGTTTGGAAATCATAACGTACCCATCAATGGTTTGGAAATCATAACATACCCATAAATGTGCAGAAAATCATAATGTACCCATAAATGTCTAGAAAATCATAATGTAACCAATAATGTTTGGAAAATCATGTATTCATGCATTAATTTTTGCAATATTTTTAAACATTTTTTAAAATAAATTTTCCTTTTTATGCCAATTATCATATTATCATAAAAGCATCATATTAAAATGAGTCTATCCCATTTTCTTAGTTTTTTTATTTCACACCACACGTCTACTATATATACAATTTCTACACAATGGACTATACAGGTACTACTTTTTTTGGAATTTTGCAAATTTGTATTTTTTGGTTCGCTGAACTACGCATGCACAAAAATTATATACAGTTATCGTGACAGATATGAGGTAGGGTTCATTAATATTCAATGTCCTCATCCATGGAGTCCTCTTCTCCCGGCTGAACGACATCATCGAATAGATGATTGAGTTTCTCCATTGACAAATTCAGCGCTTCCTCGAAGTTGGCTCCCCGTCCGATGTATTTTTCCACAGCTTTCATGATTTCCGTGTGGATCATGCTTCTCCGCAACAAATGGTTCATCTTTACCATAGTTTTATACATTTCCATCAACCCCGTCTTCATTTCCAGTTCCACCTCATCTTCGGGCAACTCGGGCATATATTCCATGACGCGATGCAGCAGGTACTCAAAGGCCGTTTCGTATACGCCATGGTCCTGAAATCCCTTGCATCCATTTCGGAACCAGCTTACCAGTTGATCGAACCCGTCATGTTTCATCATGATAGCCATGTTAAGCGCATCTTTGAATGTAGCACCTCGTACTCTGTAATCTTCAACCGCCTTTTCAATTTCGCCATGAATCCGACTTCTCTGGAGCAGATGGATGCAATTCGCCACTCTCTGGTATGCATTAATCAGTTCTTCTTTCGCTTTTTGCGCGACCTCCTCCTCCGGCACTTCTTTTTCCTCAATTTCGGCCTGAACAGACTTTAATATGCGTTTGAAGGCGCTTTCGTCCATTTTTCTCGGGAACTCGTCTTCCGACGACTCGTCATCGTATGCGGGACATTTGGGCCAGTGCATGTGTAGCTCGTAGTCACTCGAAAACAGCGCTCCGCAGCTGAAACATTTCGCTGTCTTGTCCGACTGCCATCCCATGGATTTTGTGATACTTTGAGATGCTGCGGGCTGGTCCGGAGCTGGACTCTCGTTAGACTGACTGGGAAGGGGATTTGGTCTCAGGCGTTTATCTTCCTGCGTTGTCGGTTTCAGATCCACGACGAGATGTCCGTAGGGCTTTGAGGTTGCTCTGTCGAACTCTTGAAGAAACTTTTGGGGGCAGGTGGGATACATTTGCCTGGCCAGGGTCATTATTTGCTGCTGATCGATAGGGTTTCTGAACAGAGTCAGATAATGACAGTTTCTTCTCTGAGTCGGATCCTTGCTGTAGTAGAGGTTCTGGTTCAAGCAAATGACGCTCAGGTTCCTGTGGTGGCTCCCTTCCGTGAACAAGTCCGTGATTCTCCGATCTTTGGCAGAAATAGACATGAGGTCGTCCAGGATGATGACGTTATTTTCCGTAGGTGAGACGAAGTCATCGGAATCCAAATTGATAGGTATTCCCTGTATGAACTGTACGGGAGGCTGCACAGTAGACCTTATGATGTCGTAGAGGGGCTGCCATCTCTTGTACAGCCATATGATCCTGGTAGGGGCGGGGAATATTTGACCTGACTCCAAGAGGGATTTTACCCAAGCCGTCTTCCCACAACCAGTAGGTCCTGACACGTTCAGGGTGAAGGGGTGTTGAAATACCAGGGGGTCAATATAGTTGACGGACCAGTGCTTTTGCGGCTGCTGTGGCTGAGGCTGCCAAGCCTGAGGCTGCTGAGGCTGCCAAGGCTGCGGCTGAGGCTGAGGCTGTGGCTGACGCTGAGGCTGAGGCTGCGGCTGAGGCTGAGGCTGCCAAGGCTGTGGCTGAGGCTGTGGCTGAGGCTGAGGCTGAGGCTGAGGCTGTGGCTGACGCTGACGCTGAGGCTGAGGCTGCGGCTGAGGCTGCCAAGGCTGTGGCTGAGGCTGAGGCTGAGGCTGAGGCTGTGGCTGAGGCTGAGGTTGAGGCTGCCAAGGCTGAGGCTGAGGCTGTGGCTGACGCTGAGGCTGCCAAGGCTGCGGCTGAGGCTGCCAAGGCTGTGGCTGAGGCTGTGGCTGAGGCTGTGGCTGAGGTTGAGGCTGCCAAGGCTGTGGCTGAGGCTGCCAAGGCTGTGGCTGAGGCTGAGGCTGTGGCTGAGGCTGAGGCTGTGGCTGTGGCTGAGGCTGTGGCTGAGGCTGTGGCTGAGGCTGAGGCTGTGGCTGAGGCTGAGGCTGTGGCTGAGGCTGAGATGGATAATCCATATGGTGCAACTTTTGATGTCTTCTCAAGTCTTGCGGCCAATTATATGTCTTGTGGCAGAGAGCACAAGAATTCATGTTGCCTCTTCAACGTCTTTTCTTGGAATGACATTCTCCAACTGATATCGCCGCTTTTATACTCTTCAGAACCACTTCTGATGTATACTTCAAAATGATGTCTTCCCTTGCTTGATCAGCAACTTGGCCCGTTCCACCGTCTGTTGTGTAGGTGAAACCAGTTTCACTTGAATGGGTTCAGTTCGTTTCTCCCTGATGGCGTGACTCTTTTTTTCTTTCTTTTCCTGTTGATATTTCTTCCACGCATCCACTGCGGGAAGGTATGGCTTGAGCGGCATGTTGATGTCGATCCTTCAGCGTCCGAAATGCGAATGAGAAGATAGAGCTCAGTGCAAAGACTTTAGTTTTCTCCTTCGAAATGCTCGATTCTGATTGGTCCGTTCGAATAGGGGGGACGCCATTGACGTCATAATTTACCTAGCCTATTTTGCGACCGCCTATTACTTAATCACCTACTACATGACCTATCACATATCCAACTATAACCAACGGGACCACGGGACCTATAACCACCAAATCTACGTGATGTATAACCACCGCTTGCCCATATTTGGAGGTGTCTATGACGTGATATCTAGGTCAACCTGAGGTCCAGAAACTAGGTCAAGCTTTGCCCAAAAGATGTGCATTTAAAATTTTAACAATAGAAGAAAACGCAGATTTCACACTTTTACACACTTTATTAATATCACTACTACACAAAAATCTAGTACACTCGTGGTGGGAAATAGACATATGATAAAGACAAAATTCGGTTATATACATTATAAATATTGGTATGTATCAATGGAAAAAAAATTATTTACAGCTTTGAAAACTCGAATGCAACAGAGTTGAAGAGGAACCAAAATTCGTTTTCATTATTGTCCATTTCTTTGACGTCTTTTTCACAGAAGTTCGCTTTGATATCGTCCAAGGGAAAATCTCCGAGTTCGATCTCGTCCCCCTGTCGCCCGCACCGCTCCATGACAGCTCTGTAGAATTTCACCACGTTGTCATCTTGAATTTGCGCCACGGCTGCGTCGAGGTATGTTTCCACCAGACTGTCCCATCCCCCCAAACACCCGAGCATGTGGTCGAACTGACTGGGAGAGTCGATTTGACAGGCTTCGCAGTCCTTCTTGGCGTTTTCGTTTATCGCGTCCTGCACTAGAAACAGAAAGATATTCTTGAGCCAGACATCGCGTGACGGGAACGAGGCCTGCATGCTGGATATTATGGGCTCCTCGTCCTCGTTGCCGTACTTGGCGTGGTGGCCTCGACACTCCTTTTCCGTGAAGAAAATAAACTCCGATACACCTTCGGAATCAGCCCACATGTATTTCTTACATGGCAGGTCTTCCGTTTTCCTCTTCTTGAAGGGTGACCTGTTGGTTTGCATCCCTCTGCGCTTGGGGGCCTTCGAAAACTTCTCCACGACCTCGGCGAATTTGTCCCACTCGCAGACGTTGAGATTGATTCTGCTCGCGTAACGTACCCCGTCTTTTTCTCTAGATACGAGTAAGCACGCATACATCTTCCCCCTGAATGTCTCCACGTCGATTCTGGTGGTCGAATCCAGCACCACCCCGAGTTCTTTTTCTCCTTTCATGGCGTTGGAGATCTCAGTGATGTGCCTACCGATCTCGTCCATAATGCGGTCGCTGAGATTGTGCCATCTCAGAGATTTCCCCCCCGTTCTCGTCAGCTTGAAGTAGGGTCCGTAAGTGCCTTCCACCCTAGAAAGAGTTAGACTGTCGCTGAGATCCATGTCGAAAATGTCGTTGCTGCTGCGTCCGCATTCGGAATAATTGTGAAGGTTCTGTCCGCCACTTATATATACCCGGCTCGGCGTGGGCACGCCGTGGGGCAGATGGTAATAGCGTGGGTGAATTTCCCGGCTGAGGTATCCTATTGGACCGTTCAATTGGAGGACGCAGGTGTTGTCACGGGTCAGGACAGGGACGCTACGCCGCCGAGCGATCCTATTGGCCCTTTCGACTGGAGGACGCAGGTGGTGCCACGGGTCAGGTGCGGGGGACCCTACCCCGACCAGATGCCCAATTGCAAATAAACGCGGGTGGAGTCATGCCCCACAGGGGATAAGGAATGTTATGGAGGTATTGCCCGACATTCCATTGCATGGGAAGCAGATGGTGTCACGGATTGAGGGGGATACGGTATGTAGTCCAGGCTTCTCACCTGCCTCTATTTATAACAATGGAAGACAATGACCTCGAGGGGTGACAGAGGTATGCCATCCACCCAAGGCAGGTGCCACACGTAGCGGGCCAAAAATGGGCCCAAATCCCCCCCCCATACTACTAAGACGTTCTATGTCGGAGGTTCTGATGGGAAATACATGAAAAGTTTCTGGTAGAGTCAATGTTTTCCGGTACGATATAGGATTCAATGTTTCGACGAAACCCAAAATGTATATATTGATAATTTGATAATTACCGGTATAGGCCTATACAGTCCCTTACTGGCTTTGATGTACTCACCATTTTCTTCATCCGCCATGCCACCGTTATCCAAGACATCACCATCGTCTTCACGACCAAAATTAAAGCATAGAAAGCGAAGCCAGAGAACACTGGGTTATCAAGGGTAAAGACTTCCATTTTGCTCGATATGATCGTTCTTCGGGGATGTAAGTAGGTAAATACTTTTCCCTTGTACGACTCCTATTTCTTGCCCAAGCGAAAAGAATGGGTTTTCGTGCCTTCAATATGCGTATACCCTGTGTATGAGTCGTAAATACACATTACAGTGTATACCACCGAAACCTACCCAAGTATATTAAATCTTCTACAAGAAGTGCAAATTCAGCCAACCAACAAATGTTATCTAGATGCATTTGCATTTTTTGCCCACTCAGCCCAAAACCGGATGAGGTCACACGACGGAAATAGCAACCCCTTTATTGGACACTTAAACTTGGAAAGTAATAATTTTACACACGGTAGTTACCGGCAGGCTACTCGTAGACGTATCTGTGGTGTAAAAATAGATTTCGCAGCTGATGATGTGGGGGTGTGGCTTGTCCCCATCCATCACCCGTGCACCCTTCGAATGTTTAGCCCAGCATGACGATGCGTTTTCAATGCCATTATATTTCTTCCAAAGTGGTGATGACATTAACCCCAAATATCCGCATACACAGAACGATAAGAGAATGGAGTTTTCACTCGAATGCGAGCACTTGTGATTGGTCGGAAAATGAGAGCATTCGGGAAATTTTGGCGGGAAAGTCTATGAAAAGGTCCATTACATCGTTGTTATACATGTACGACTATAGTTAAACCGCATTCTGGTCGGTCGAAACTTTGTCCATTTCGTATTTCTGCAGGTGACCCGCGGAATCTTATGGGTTCTGCGAGCCGCCCAATATAACTTTCCACGGGCTCGCTGCTACCACGCCATTGTAGGCTGCATGCTTTAGATGTGATAATACTCCAAATTGATTGCAAAAGTAGGCCTATACACATAGGCCTATTTAAAATGATATTTTGTTCATACAGCTTCGGAAATAATATAATATAACAAATATAGAGGCCAGGTTCTACTTTTCATATAATTTTCGGGAGTGCTATGAAAACATTGCACCCAATCAGGCCCCATATTTTTATGGGTTTCGGTAAAACCAGACCCCGGAGAGTCGCGTGACGTTGGTTTCAGGACGAGAGCTGGTGTGGAACAATTCACGAGTCAATATTGCTTCCCTGAAGGATATATCTACAAGACCACAAGAGGAAGGGTGTGCTTACGATATATCTCATTCCGAGAAACATTTCCGCGGGCCACACAAATAACCAAATAAAATACAAATAAAATACAAATTATTTGTACAGTTGAAATTTCCGCTTCTCTCGCAAGCTCCGTGGGTTTCACTTCACATGTATGTATTATAGATACCAAACACGAACCTTATCATATCAGAGGCATCACCTTTATCTCATGTCTCTTTAAATGTAGGACACATATGATATTTTATTACTAACTCCACACCGGGCTGTAAAGGCATTCATAAAGCCTAACCTTAGGCTCTCGCTCATATGATACAACAATCAATATATGAGAACCACTGACAACCTGTATGATTTGTTATCTTTCGTGTTACCAATCAAACCTCAAGTGTACTTCCTAGCGATGAAACGTGGCTTCATAAATACGTCCGCTACCGCCATGCCACGGGCCCAATATCACAGTCTGCAAACAGATTTATACGTCCCGGCGCAAGATGAAAAGGTCGGAGAAATTAACAAAGGAATGCATGTGCCGAGAGAATCACCAATGATTTACGATTCCAATCGGTTGCACTGTGTTTATACTAAAGACAGAAATCTGTAATTTCACTCTTCAGACCGTGCAATCCAACTGTGGATAGCTGAATGCAGAGGCAATACAGACCGAAAATACGTGCCATTACAGACATCACAGGTCTTCGCCTGAGTTACGAGCGTGTGAATTGAGACAACAAGATACAACAAGCTCGATCATAGTTCGAGATTATTGAGGACATGTTTCACTTTGGATACTTTGCCTTGGTTATAACTGAACTATTCCTCATTATGCGCGTGAATAGAATCGATGTACACGCAGGGCGGTCCGCTATGAATTGGTCGCTACTCTTGATCATTCACCTTTTGGTCACAGTTCAATCTCAAGATTATTACGGTAGGTATATAACTGTTTAGGTGCATGTACACGTAGATAATGGTTATGAAATATATTCATTCGAGCAGCTAAGGTGGTAAATCAATGAGTTGTATTTATGATTCATACTGGTATCCTGAATTGACTATCTGTATTAGCTCGAGGAAAACAGCCTCAAATTTCTGTGGTGGAAAAACGCAAATAAGCAGTTAAAAATGAACTCGGGATCTCGTTTCGGTGACGAAGTACCAGTTTTCTTATGCTGATCGCCTGTAAAAGGCAATGAACCTACTTTCAATCGTCTCTGTTATCCATATAATCGTTTCTGCACTATTCAGTTCCTGATGCCAGGGACATAATATCATGCAATGGCAGCCTATCCCTTCAATGTGCTCCGTATCAACGGATAGTTACCGAGCTGTTTGGCGTAGGAACGGCCAAGGAAGAGCGGAGGAATTGCGACGAGTGCGCATGCGCAAATCTTGATGACGTATGTCTAGCGGAAGTCACTGGAATGGAGACTTGGAGCTGTCCTTGGCAAACATCGAATTGTACACTTTCAGCGAAACCCACGATTCTCAAGATGCAATGCGAGACCATAATGACAGACTTGTTTGTTGCCAAGGGGTTTCATTGTGTCAATGGTAAGTAGATTTTACATTATGAAATGGTTTCGTGATCCAAATTTGATACCAATTTTCCGATAAAAAAGGCAAACAAATGAGCAAAAACTCATCATTGATTTTGTATGACCATTGCCACGTGTCAGTCCAAATTCAAACCAGTAATATTAACGGAGGATCACGGACGATTTCGTTTTCAGAATCCCACATTTACAACATATGTGGACACGATACCCCATTGATAACTGATTTTGCCTATATAACATCTCCTGGTTACCCGCTCGCATATCAACCGGGTCTAAACTGTACGAAAACCATCGACGTGCCTTCGGGAAAGTCCGTAAACGTTCGGGTTCTCTCGGCGTTTCTTCCAAAACCGAACTCCTCTGGGTTTTGCGATGATGATTACATAAAGGTCTGGAGCGATTCAGGAGAGGAATCATTTTGTGGCAGTGTCGTAAAGAACGAGCCCATCGTGAAATTCACTGTGGATTTCCTGGACGGACCCGCGAATCTACTTTTTCATTCACGAAGTCAACATCCTAAACATTATCACGGCTTCGCCTTGCTAATTGATTGTAAGTTGACAATTTCAATTTATTATCCACCAAACATGGATATACGTGAACAGACATAATTAATAGTACATGATTAACTTCACATGAATTATATGTATGGAATAAACTATTAATATATATTTTCAAAGTTGATGGTGCTTTGAAATGTAAGTTAAAAAGAGCAATGTACTTTATTCCTCAACATATTTTGCAGATCGCAATTCAACAAGTGTATCAGGAAGCAACACAGTTGTTCAAGGAGTCGGTATGTCCTTTCTTTAAAATATTTCCTGATTATGATTTGATTATTTCTTCCAAAGTAGTCTTTGAAAGATAAATGCATTATTTCGAATTCAGAATGGAAAACTCGTACAAATGATTCAAATAGAAGCAAGAGGTCATCATAAGAGTAATCTCAATTTGTGATTTAAATTTTGAATGGAAATATCGTTTTTATTCTTTCGTTTTTTTTCCTGTGTTCTATTTACATATATAGTATCTTTTTCAAATATCAAACTAATATTCCACAGTTCAGTTGCATTATGTTCACCAAGATGTCTGGATTTGTTTCATTTCAGGCGTCGTTTTCAGTGTGACCCTACTAATATTGATGATCATGCCGGATAGGTATTAATTAAGTTATCTTCAGCATAGTTAATTACACATTGAAGTTTTTCATAACACAATATATGGTAAACAGCCATGCATGGGTTATGAACGGTAAGGGACAAAAACGAAATTATGAAGAATTTTGTTCAACTTTTGTATATTTATATTTGTTGCCGTATGTATTCGACAACATTTTGTACACTTTGTGAAAAAAAATAAACAATATACTGATCTCAAATTAAACATAACTTTTTATTTCTCCGATGAATATACATCAAATATATACCATAGACTGGTTTTAGTGTACGCACACGTGGTAGAACACGTATTTTATTCTTGTAGAAGTTTCATTCAGAGCTCGATTTACTAAACATGAATACATGGAAATACAGTATTTACATACACCATTATTATATACTGACCTAGTTTTCGAAGGATATTATTCATATTTCATAGTATGATACGACAAGTATGGTAAAACCCGATCATTTTAAGTGTGAATATATTTATAGATATAATTACACACAAGCAAAAAAACAACACAATTATACTCGGATTTTTCTAACTCGTTTACACTGTTTTTCGCTAATATTTTTGTGATGCTTAACGCTATCGTTCTATAACTTGGCATACTTCACCTGGGAGTCAAACGGCAATTGTGTACCAAATTTCAGACAGCTATCGCGAAATTTGAAAAAGTTGGCAATCTACCCCAATGTTAAATTTAGCCCTATTATTTATTTCCTGGGCCCGCACACAATTTTGTGCATTTGCTCGGTTGTGTAGCGGAGTAGTATTTCAAAATCAACATGTTTGTGTAGAGTACACCCCAGTGTGTCTTCTGGTTCAAAGTTACAGGAATATTTCGAATCTTGATGGATGTAAACAGGACCAATTCCTCGAAAATGCTCAGATTCTCGAGATCCCGTTTTGGGCTGAAATTTGACATTGAGGTAGATTGCAAACTTTTTCAATTTTCGCGACAGCTGTCTGAAATTTGGTAGGAAATTGCCGTTTGACTCCTAGTTGAAGTATGCCAAGTTATAGAACGATAGCATTCACCATCACAAAAATATTAGCGAAAAACAGTGTAAACGAGTTAAAAAATCCGAGTATAGTATCAACCGTGTGGAATTACGAATAGGTAACAGTAGATTAAGACTAGTTAACATAGTTGTCTTTACATGGTCGCCATGACAATTTGCACCGCCATTGAGAGGACGACGATGAGGCCGCCTATGAAACCGACCCCGCGCAGTGAACTGGAATTCAAATATGCCACTGTGTACAGGATGCGCGCGCAGGCGAAGATCCGGAAGTGCCAGAGGGCGATAATAGGCGACGGATTGCATGCGACATACAGCAGGCCTAGTAGTACAAAGGCTGGGATGTTTTCCAAGTCGTTGTTGTGGGCCCTTCAGAAATGGAAGAGAGAAGAACGTTATGATAAGAAGCTTTCAATCATGCTATACATCTTTAATGTGCGTACATATAATGGGAATTTCATACGTAGTGAAACATATTCAGTTATGGCAGAGTGGTATTGAAAATATTTAAATTGAATTGAAAATACTATTATTTCTTTTGCTGCTAAAATATGAATTGAATTGCAATAGGCCTACTATGTATACGAAAACGCTCATTATTGTCTGATGCAAAACATAAATCTAGGCAATTCTATGTACGAAGAGCCATTATCAGAAATTGTATATTTAAATCTGACTCATTTTATGACTAAGCCTACATAGTTTATCACTGATAACCACGTGCATAATCACGCAAAAACTCACCTCCTAACACGCTCCACATCCGGATCATCTTTCACCACGCGTGCTTTCCCGCCGGAATCTTCCGGATTAGCGAAAGCCTGCATGTCATTGGAAGGGTGATGGTTAAACATTGCAACGTAAGGCTCATCAAATGCTAAAGTATTGTGTTTTCAAAGTGATTTTGAATCGATCCTCATGTGTTCAGTTGAGAACTGTTATAGTATACGGTATATTCAGATGCGAATATATGGCACAAAATATAAAATATTGGAGTATACAGTATGAGAATAATGATATGGGAAGATATTCGGTACATATGATGTACGTTTTTCAGTGATGCAATATATTTCATATATTGTGTCAATACAGCAATATGTATATTTAGGCCTACTCATTTTGAGTCATTAACAAAGGTTGGAATAATAAGGCATATTGTACAATGTAAGATTCATATATTTAATTTTATATCTGTTTTAATCTGTTCGGCTATTAAGTGTGGATTCCATTCTTACCTTCTTGTTTTGTCTAGTCTTGCCCGTCCAGAACGCAAGGCATATCATTTTCAGAATAACCACCGTTGCATAGAACGCAAAATCAACGAAGACTCCATTATCCAGCGACAAAACCGCCATTGTTACTTTTTAGATGCTTAATTACAGTGATTTGACTAAAAGAAGTTCACGCCGATAGCCAAAGTCTATCTAAAGATGTATCTACTGGGCTTGCTTATACGCCTGATGTTTACCGGCTACATGTGAGAAAACAGCAATGTACGTGTATATATGTCAACACCGTAGTATAGTACAATTTATAGTAGTTCACTTTTCACGCTCTACTGTTCTCAGCCAATAGTGGTAAAGCCCGTGTACCTAGGCTCCGAATCACCTCTATTTTTATACCAATACAAAACATGACACAGCTGAAATTCTACCCTGGTATGGTTGCAAAGAAATGTCACTGACACGAGTGTTCCGATATACCTGAAAGACACGTGGTTCTGAGTATGTCCTTGAGAGAAAATACATGATGCAAGTAATAGTGATTATAACGTAATAATGTTCGCAGTTGTGAATATGACATTGAAATTGACCCCCAAGGGCAGCTTGTAGGTCGCCAAAATATTTCATAGTTAATGCTCAACATGTTTTAATTTTTGTTAACTTATTATGTCTGAGATTTCAGGCAAACTTGGTTCAAATTGGTATATTGTTTCACTAATTTTGCATATAGGCTATCTGCTTATTACCATGACTTGAAACATCGAAGCCTTGGTTTGACGTGATGATTACTCTACATGGGGAAATGACACGTTGATAAAGATATGTATTACTTTTTATTGAGATTTGTCAAACATATGGATACAATTTGCATGAAAATGTTTAAAGAAATAAAGCACGCAAAACAAAATTAAACATCTAATTTACATACAGAAAAACTACATGGTCGTCCAAAACACCTGCGTTGCCATGGAGATGATTACCAGGAACCCCGCGATGAAGCCCAGGCCTCGGAGGGGGGCAATACCGTTCAAGTAGGCGACAGTGTGCAGGATGCGCGCGCAGGCGAAGATCCGGAAGTGCCATAGAGCCATGAATGGCGTGGGGTTACAGTGCACATAGAGTAGACCCAGCATCACAAAGGCGGGGATGTTTTCAAGGTCATTTAGGTGGACTCTTCGAGAGAGAAAAATAGCATCAATTGAAAAATAAATATAACAGAAAAAAACAACAAAAGACCTTAGGATGTAATGAGCTCTTAATTTGTATAACTTGTCTTGTCGAATACCAGTACAGAGAACTTAGTAGGCCTAACGGTTTCCCGTCATTTTGATTCGTTTGCAACACGTAGCAACAAAACTGATTAAATAACATTACTATAGTATTCATCGTTATAGTTTTAAATTATACCTTCTCACGCGCTCTACGTCATCGTCAGGCTGGGCCACTGGTTTTTTGCCTCCATAGTCTTCGGGATTCAGGAAAACCTGCAGTTTTGTTTGAAGTGCATTATAACACATGGCAAACCGTTATCGTGTTAACAGAAAAAATCATATAGCGTTGTAATGGATGTAACAACACAGGGCTTTAAAAATATATAGAGCTTATGAAATATGCACTGTTCATTGATGAAAATTAGACGTACAAGATCGATAGTTTGAACTTAGTTGTTTTCGGCACATTGATCTTCACACCAGACGAAATGTTCAGTCATGGAGGCCTTGCTTCCCCATTTCATTGTAGATATTAGTTACTTATGATTTCATCTCTCACCTTCTTAGACATGCGTGCTCTGACCGTCCAGAAGACAACGAAAATCATTTTCATCACGACAATTGATGCATAGAAAGCGAAGTTTACGAAAATTGGATTATCAAGTGTTAATGAGCCCATGTTTGACGTTTCTTCCAACACAAGAGCTGCAAATTTTTAGTCACGAAGGAATATGTATTCAAAAGCCTCGTGTGCGATTGTTGTCAGTGGTAGAAGCTGTGATGTGTTATATTTAGGCTAGAAAATTATTGGACTATGGACCAAACATATCATAGTCCATTATACATGTCATTATCATACACTGTATATATGTGATTAGAGTGTTTATTGATGTGATGAAATGTGGGGCTCTAGTAGATTCTGAGCGTTACTAGAGGCCATGTCTGCATGACACGGGTGTTTTTAATTAGAGCAACAGTGCACCTAAGTTTAGACATGACATGCCATCATATGATACCATATTTCTAGAAATAAGCAAATGCTTACATCTTGTCAGTGTCTGCTGCAAAACAAGAGACGTGTTTTGCGCTTTTGCAACGGGACATTTTTTTTCTATATGAATACAGAGGACCTGCATTTGACCTGAATTGTCCTACAAACGTTGCATATTTTTAGTGACCCAATAGGCCTAGATAAAGCACTACTGCCCACTGACCCCAATACAAGTTTCTTTCGCCGGCCCGGAGGCTTACAGCTCAACGCGGTGGACTATACGTACGTTACTTATGCCTACTCCCATCGGACACACATGACTGTTTGTGAATGCTTGATGTCGATCGTTATATATTCGTATGACATGAATAGTATAGCCCGAGGTTCAGTGTCACGGTGACTATGGACGAACCATATTTATCGTAGCTACATTTTGACAAAATACCACAGACTAGCTGCTCCTTAGAACAACCTGAGTTGCTATCGGAAGTTGGAGCCAGGAATTTTTCAAAGGATCGCACATGAAAATGGCTTCCCTAACCGTGGATAACCCCGTATTTGTGAACTTTATGTTTTACATGGCGATACTCGCCCTTAAGATGCTTTTTATGTCTCTCCTGACGGCGAAACATCGAGTTACTCGGAAGGTTAGTGTGTGAAGGGATAAACTAGAGGAGGTTATTGACGAAATATATGAATGATCGGCAATTGGTATAAAATAAAAAAAAAGTAAAGAAAAACACGATGCATTACTGTACTTCGTAATTGACTTTGGTTCCACTGAATTTTGGTTCCACTGAAATGTGTATATCATATTGCTGTATAGGCCTACAGGCTACAATCAGAAATACATAGACCTGGTCTTACGTATTTCTGCTGCAATGTTATGCGTAGATATAATTATCCCAGCGTAAGAAAAGATTCCGACAAACCTATATTATATACTGCATAGGGGCGGGTACTATCTGGTCTGGTAATTCTTAATAACCTATATATTTTTTTGATGATGTACATTGAGTTACGATACCATGTATAATATCTGAAATAATCTTTGCTTGATGTTTGCATGCAGATTTTTGCAAACCATGAAGATTGCGAAGGAAAAGTGCAACCGACCCTGGCTGATCCAGACGTGGAACGAATTCGGAGGTTTGTTTTACATGACAGAACCCTCGAGAGATTGCAGGTCAAACACGTGGAATATGACATTCTTTTTAATTCCATTCGGAACATGTATACATGTTCAGTAATTTCCTTGTTGATGAAGATAAAAACAGAATAGGAAAAGTGGGCTCAGATATTCCAAATATGTTTTTCATTCTTCAGGGCACATCAGAACGACACGGAAAACATCCTGATCTTTCTGCTGGTGGCACTTGGGTACATTATGACGGGTCCCGCCCCACACGTGGCGTTATGGCATTTTCGTTTGTTTACGATTGCCAGAGTTCTTCACACGGTCATATATCTGAACGCTGTTCCCCAGCCGTCAAGATTTCTTTTGTTCATGATGGGCTCAATTACCACAATTTCAATGGCGGTTCAAATCATAATGTTCACCATGGCTTGAAAATGGTTTGGTCATACCGTTCACCATGCGTCTATGACAATATATAATGGTGACTGAATCATAACGTGTACGTTGAAAATGAAATTTCAGCATTGGCATTTCTTTACCCCTTTTACTGACACCAGACGTGTCTGGCAACACTACATACACATTATGATGTATTTTTCGTGCAGAAATAAACAACAGTGAAAACACTTTTTTTTCATTGCTCGATCGAATTCTCCCGCGACGAAGATTACTCGATAAGCTTTACTCTTTCTACTACAGTATTACTAGTATATGAAGCTGACAACGAGCAGAAACATTTATGATAGGAAACTTGTCGCCGAAGTCTTTGTCAAATAAATTGAAATAGATTTATGCAAGACATATAATAGTTCTGAAATATTGATTGCCTGTAGTGGATAAAGCGCTATGATCATATCTTATTATTACACATTTGCACTATTGGTTATGGACCGGTATCGATTTTCC
The DNA here is from genome assembly GCA_949152475.1 of Terebella lapidaria. NCBI lineage: Eukaryota > Metazoa > Annelida > Polychaeta > Terebellida > Terebellidae > Terebella > Terebella lapidaria. The sequence continues at coordinate 20,015,348 of OX424566.1, read as the reverse complement.
TTATTTGGTCAAAATGGAGCATCAAAGTGCTTCCGCCCAGTGAGATCTTTTATCATATTGGAAACTCACATGTAGGAAGGGAAATGGTTGCCTTACAAGCATACAAACTAAAAAAGAGCCTTCCTACACCATTACCTGTGCATTTTGAGCAGAAACTGTGATTTTTAAAAATAATATAGTACGTTGATGCTCCATTTTGACCATATAAGGAAATTCGATATCGGTCCATAACCTTATTTAATGGTAATTTCCTTCATATTCTCCCATTAAAACACCTTCCATACAGAGGTGATAATCCCCAAATATTGAGCTCCTATATGAAAAGGTAAGACTTGTAGAGAAGAAATATAACAGCAATTTTCGCACTTGACACCCGATCAAAAAGTCCAAATGACAATTTGGGGTTTGTTTCATATAAATGTGTAAGTATCAATCTATTACCACCAATACAATCAGATTTTGATGATGACAATAACAAACGTAAAAGACAACATTTTGCAATAGAAACAAAGCCCGACCAAATAGTTTATCCGAAGACACACTGGCGTTATCAGGGGCAGACAGTGTGTTAAATGTAGTTGTTTCTACTGTACACCTGATGGAATTGGTATACAACTGCCCAACAACCTATGAAAATAATAGGTTGTATTGTTCACCCATATTACCATCAGTTTGATTCCCCTTGGGCCAAGTGGGCCAGAATTTTAATAGAATATGTTGTCCTACCTTTCTCCATCACACCCAACATTGTCTGCCATACTGCTATCTACACCAATGGTGTTCAGATGTCTTAAAATGTTACCTTCACCAACAACGGATTTCAAAAATATTTTCACATACTGAATTTATTCGGAGATTGAAAATATATTACCAAATATTTTCCAGCAAAACTTTACAATGGAAGTGTATATGATTCTTAATAGTGTAAAGGTACCTATTGCATGGACCTAAAAAACTTTCGACATACTAGTATCCTTTCATTCAAAGCGAACTTCTAGTCCTCTATTCTTCATCTCAACCTCATAACGCTCATCGATTTCACGACTTTGCTCCGCTGAGAAGTGATTCTTCCAGTCTCCAACTTGTCCCTTTCTCATAAAAGGTGAAATTTCCATGTTCAGGCCGCCTACGCGTTCGTAGTTTACCATCTTGTTGCCTTTCATTTGATCAAAAGATGTATGCTTGACGATGCGCATCATTTGCGCATCATCAAGATCCTTGCCGAAGAAACGACAAAGTCGCTCCACGGTTGCCTTTGGGTCTGTCTTCATGTCCTCGTAATGGAACAGCTGAACATTCTTTGATTGCATGTAAGGCATACAAGTGTTGTACCATTCGAAGTAATCTCCATAAACAATACGCTTTGCTCTGTACAGTTCGAAGAAATCATCCCACGTTCCAGGAAAGTTTCCGAGACCAGCATGCATGCGGTAGAAATGGTAGTATGACACCAGCGTGTCTTTTGGGTTTCTTATCGTTATGATGACTTTCAGCTTCGGATTTTCGACCACTTTTTGCATCAAACTGGCAGGTAGATGGGTCTTCATGATTGCCGGACGTTTGGCCATTTGCAAGGAGTCGATTCCCGCTCGTCCACCGTGTGTGATTTCCGAGTATTCAAGAAACAAGATTCTATCTATCAGTGGGGAACTCTTGGCGGCCTCTATGTTTGCATCATCGCGCACGAGCCATGCAATCTCCTCCATCCATGTGGTCCCTAGGGGAAACAAGAAACGCTAGAAAAGGGGGAATATATTGTGCATCCACGAATCATAATATATATGCAATCAAATATAGATACCATCTCAGTCAAGCGAGATAATTATTAAGTTACTCGAGCGAGTAAGGTACCTTAACTCTATATTAAATATGTGGCATTTCCATTGGAACAAGTATAACGGTAAGCTCAAGCGACGAAGTTAGTTGGTCAATGAACGATACACTTTTTGTCTGAATTAGCCTGTATAGGACACATGGTTTGTGAATTCTTTAAAATTGGGAGTTTTCGATGAACGACAATGATCCTAATATTACACATACCCAAACTGAAAGGCAGTAAAAAGAAAAACGCTGTTTGACTCGATAAGAAGGGCAGTCGAGAGAAACCTGCTGTTTCATTTCATGGGAAAGGCAGTCAACAGAGACTTGTTGTTTCACTCGATGGGAAAGGCAGTCAACAGAAACCTGTTGCTTCACTGGATGAGAAAGGCAGTCAACAGGCAGCCAAGAAACCTGCTGTTTCCTCCGATGGGAAAGGCAGTCAACAGAAACCTGCTGTTTCACTCGATGGGGAAGGCAGTTGACAGAAACCTGCTGTTTCATTTTATGGGAAAGGTAGTCAACAGAAACCTGCTGTTTCATTTCACGGGAAAGGCAGTCAACAGAAACCCGCTGTTTCACTCGATGGGAAAGGTAGTGAACAGAAATCTGCTGTTTGACGCGATGAGAAAGGCAGTCAACAGAAATCTGCTATTTCACTCGATGATAAAGGCAGTCAACAGAAACCAGCTGTTTCATTTCATGGGAAAGGCAGTCAACAGAAACCTGCTGTTCCATTCGACTAGAAAGGCAGTCAACAGAAACCTGCTGTTTCACTCGACTAGAGAGGCAGTGAACAGAAACATCCTATTTCACTCGATGGGAAAGGCAGTCGACAGAAACCTGCTGTTTCACTCGACTAGAATGGCAGTGAACAGAAATCTGCTGTTTCACTCGATGAGAAATGGGCAATTTCATATTTGTGTTTTTGCCAGATATCTCTATCCCGAATGCAACATACTAATTAATTTTCGAAGTTCATGACTGATGCTTATGTGAAAAAAATAATTACCATCACGTATGTAAGTAAGTTTATAATATTCACCACATGGTCAAGACAAAAATGATGACTGACGAACCAATAATGCCCTAATGGACTCTGCATGATACCCTACTGATACCTGTTCAGTGACCACCTGATATGTACAAATCGGCCGATTGTCTGAGGAGCACCTTCCGGACATTCATCGGCGCCCGGCAAGATACCCTGAGGTGATCTCCTGGTGAGCTACCCAAATTGGCTGGCTGAAAAATTTGGTCGATCTCCTCAGCAGCTGGTGGTCATCTAAAGGGGCTCTGGCCGGTTGACGGCAGGTGTGCTAGCAATTCACTACCTCTGTTCTATGCGTTATTTTCTTCCTATGCCTCAACCGACTTGTCTACGTGTACGAGTTCTGATTTTTGCCCGATGGCCACCGATAATCATCCTGCTCTCGGTGGATGACCGGCCGAAATGGTCAAATTTCAGCCTTTTCAGGCATAGTATCCTCATCGGGTAGGCATCAGTGCTAATGTGACTTAGGCATAAGTTAGCATTAAGTTAACATTGACATTGCTTGTTAGCAACGCATAATAGTCATTTAGCCCGGTTGTGCCTGAGACCAAGAACCATGCAAGTGACTCTCATTACACGAGCACCTGGTCGTGTTGCTGGCTGGATTCGCCAAAGGCCCAACCAGGTGTTATAGAACCCCTGTTAGCCCGATGGACTGCCAGAGCCTGCACGTATCGCCTCTGGGTTGGGCCACGAGTCTCAAAGCACGGACGCTGAGCCAAACAGCCTTCGCCCCCCGAGGTTGCATACAGTTGTTTGACCTTAGGAGCCAAGGGCTGTCTACTCTTAAGGAGGACGGGAGCAGAGTATGGTCATGCTCTCCGTCATGTTCTCTCGAACGTAGGAAGCAAGACTCTCAGATTTCGAGGCGCTGGCAGTATTTCAGAGCGCACGAGCGCGAGGGAAAACGTCACAAACGTGAACAGTGAAGCCCCTCGATAAAGAATTAGACATCTTGTCATCTTGTCGACGCGTGCTTCGAATCTGAAGCGGTCGAAATGCTGTATAGTGTACGACAGTGGCCAGAATGTCAACAACAACAACAACAACAACAACAACAACAACAACAACAACAACAACAACAACAACATAATATCAAATAGATATTTTGAGGATATGGTAATTCCCTGAGCGCAATAAAGAATTCGTCTTATTCCATTTATATACTTATATACATATACCATGTATATACTCTGTTTTTTTTAAACACATTCACACCGTTTTTTGCCTTTAGTTCAGTCTTCGGGCGAACTATTCAACTGAATATTGCATGTCTGTGGTACAAACGCCAATTAATTTACACAAACCTGCCTTCCGGAATGCTATCTGTTTCTTTCAAAACACAAAAAGTTTTATTTAAGCGAGGATTTGCTTAATTAAAACTTAAATTCAGAGAAAGGCTGACCAACCATATTGTTTCTTGACCACTGATGACGGAATCGAATGGACAAGTTCAAATTAGTCATAATAGGGGGATCGGGTTGTCAGTTGTCTTCAAAGTGCCTGCACGTGCGAGTCATTTTGAATCGGTTTACATGCGTGGGCGGCCCCGAATCGTAACGCTCGCCCCTATGCAAATTATCCAAACAGAATCGCCTATCGCGTGCGGAGGAAAACAATATTTCTTGACATGCAATCGACAGGATTTCAAGGAAAATTTATCATTGCAGTAGATTGCTAACTTTCACAGTTTCATGAGCAGAACTCTGAAAGTTTGCAGAAAAATGCCGTTTGATGTCCAGGTGAAGTATGCCAAATTACAATACGATATCATTGAACATCGCAAAAATATCAGCAAAAACAGTGTAAACGAGTTGGAAAAATCAGAGTATACACCATTATATACTAGTATTAGTTCATATCATTTGCAATTGCATTATTGGTTACTAGTATTAGTTTATATTAATTTATATCAATACCTGTTTTTGGATAGCTAGCGATCAATATATCGCCATCGACCACCTGCAAATTCTTGACTTTCTCTATACTTTCAACTTTCATAATGGCTGCTAGAACCATATTCTCATAAATATGTTCCCCTGGAAGCTGAAAATCTGCCATTTTTCCTTCTTTTCGAGAGGTAAACGTGTCCTATGGAACTATGATTGAGTCTTCTATCATACTAGCGTGCGTTTGGCTTAAACTTCGCTCTAAGTAGATCGAATGTGTACATACTCTCTGGCACTAACAGTAAGCAACAGTGCTGCAACATAATGGTTTGGCCCACACAAAAGTACCGAAAATATAAGCAGATATGAGACGTAGATAGGGTCAGTTCAGTTCAGAAAGGGTCAGTGACATTTTGTGACATAGAACATACATGGCGAGAATATGTGAACGTAAAGGCCACATGCGTGTATTCCTGAAATGGTAAAACAAAATCTGATATCATAGGACAAGAATGTTTCGGTGACTGTGCGGTCGTACACCTTTGGTTTTGCAGTTGTCACTACACAATGATTCTGGATAAAAGTATAGGCAGAGGGTTGGGAGCAGAATAGACGATATGTTTGGGTCTGAGCTAGTGGTGATGATTTCAATATTCCCTAAGGCATGCTCTTCCGGACATGAAATACTGATGGCAGAAGGCTCTCTACTCATAGCTGCAGATACACAAATATATATGGTACCCATAATCATCTGGCCGCGTCCGCCGCAAAGGTAATGTTTTGAAAGGTACATGACGTAACCCGTTCAGCCAATCACCGATCGTTCACCTCACGTAGGCAATATAAAGAGAAACTGTTGCGAAAATAGGAAAGAAGAAGTGGGATTTTCTTCGGAAGTTTTGATGGGACGCCCGATCAAGAAGTGCAAAGGACAATGTGCGGTTTGTTTTAGGTAAATGTATCAGGCCATCGTTTTTTAATTAATTGTTTTACGAACTTTTTCGCTTTTAATATTTTAGGTCGGTCGGTAGGAAGGAATAAAAATAATAGTTACTGAAAATGTGTAGTCGGGCTAATAAAAAAAAATGCAGCAGTGAAAAATTGGTCATTTCTTACACTTTCATTTACCAGCGTGCTTGTGCGCATCAGACTCACATGTGCATTTAGGCTCCCCAGAAATACCGCTGGGCATAAACACATAGAGTCAAAACTCAGCTTCAGTATGAGTATAGAGATGGAAAAAGGTTTTTTTTTCTTCACAATTCAGTTCTGTCACAACCAAACTAAGACATTTTCAGCTTGACTTCAATGAATGTATTTGGGTGATAGTGAGTAAAATATCGAAATTCAACTCGTCTATTTGTCGAAATTAATATCGGGAAAACGATATGCAGTTTGTTATTGTAGCATTTTTAGTGACAGTAAACGCCCGTCCCCTCCCGCACACATCTCCATGACAACTCGCCCACGCATATTCGACACAGCACACTAAATATAACCACTACACGATCACTACACGGACAAAACATACAAAACCACGAATAACCACGCGGCCCCCAAACAATACATACACAGGTCAGCTCGCACACACCCCCGGCCCCGTCCAATCAGAAAATTCGACCCCAGTACACCGGCCTTGACCTTCATACACCTGCACTCATACACATGGAAATAACATGCACCGCACGAGACCAAACATGTCAGAACACACGGCTTAGACTAATTTGCACTCCGCGCGAGCGCGGTGCGCGGCGCGGCGCGCACGTATTTTATATTTTAGTCGGTGTTTAGCTTATCATATAGATCTATAGCGACCGAAAAGGACCAAAGGTACGGTAACCTAAAAACTGCACCCGCCCCTGTCTGAAGATTGTCGATATCATAGGTCACAATTATCGTAGTTCAGTCCAATTACGGGTGATCGTGCTAAAATTATCGTGTTACTCAGAGAAATGTCATCACTGTTTTAACAACATTAATTGCAGTGTTACAGCATTGTGGTAAACAATTCTAGTAGTAAACAGTTCTAGGGGTAAACAAGTTTAGCGCTTTCAAAACCTACAAAAATAGTAGGACACACTGCCCTTCTTCGACAAATAGGGAGGACGAGAAAGGCCTGATGGATAAATATGACATCACGATTAACCAATGACAAAAAACAAAGGAATAAAAATAAAAACACTAACATCTACATTCTGAATGAAGTCCATATTGAGCAAATCCATATTGAGTGTTTGTTTGGTAATTTTGGATTTAGTGCAGACTATTTGGCTTGCTTCTAAACTTCGAATATATTGTCCTATAAATTTGTCGTCGGTGTTTAATGCAATAACAGGAACTCCATCAGCGCGGGCGGATCGAAGCCATTTCTTTACAATGCACGTAGGCTAAATTAAATATTAGGCCTACTTCCCTCCCTTCTGGAACAAACTAGCGCGCCGCGCCATATTTAGCGCGGCGCGGCGCGCTGGCGCGGAGTGCAAATTAGTCCAAGCCGAACACACACCGGGAAATTCCACTTTCCCGGTGAAATCAGCACACATCAGCACATACATGACCAATCACATCACCGTATACTTGAGGCGGGAAAACTTGCAGACACATAGACAAAAGCCCGCGGAGTTGAGTAGAAGCGGCCATGGAGTTTGGACGTTCTTTCAGATATAAGATTTGGCCGTGATTATATAGAGGATAAGTTGTGAACTGTATCAAGCATTATAAACTGTGGATTATACATTGGACTATACTATATTGGAATATATTTCGACTGGGATATCACTGGACTTTAGAAGTGATTGCGGCCCCGATTGTGTGTGTTTGTCGGCATTGACATTTATCGCCATAATAAACAGTGAAAAGGACACTGCCGGCTTGTTGTATTTACACAACGTCATAGACATTCGGCCTGATACCGGCCAGTGAACGGTATTCTTCACATTGGCGCCGCCGACCAGGATCTGAGCCAGTCTCGGCTCGGATTATCGACCCCGACTCTACCGGCAGTGTTGGCGATGACTCCGCCGCTCGACCCTACGGATTACGAGGTAACGTTCAATCCGAATCCGGCCTTCCGATCTTCCGGCCCCCGCTCAGTTGCCATGGGCGACCATTCGACCCTGAGATCGTCTTCTTCACCTGCCGACCTGGTTGGGGAGTTCCTCGACGACGACCCGCTAGCGCCCTTGCATACAGTAAGTGACATTATAAGTGCACACGCAAGGGCGTACTCGGCCACGCCGGCCAGAACGACCCAGAAATTACGAAGTAACTTTATCGGCAGAGACTATACACGCTCACGTCAAAGAGTGAGTGTGTGTGATCGTATCAAACGTTCTACGATGAACATTCGGCCTGTAACCATGGATACGTCAATGGTTACACACCCGCCAAGCGACCCTCGGATACGACAATGGGTCTGTGACAATGACAGTGTTACAGAACTGGTACCGCCGAGCGCTTATTTGGCAACCCGACCCTTGGCGCCGTCAATGACGCCAGTGCAACACGACCCAGTACCAATGGTGTACTCTCGTCTACCGACCGAGCCAACCGTGGTAGAGTACATTCGACCCAGCCATGCAAAATCGACCCCAGGGAGCATCTCGGTGATGACCGCTGTCCAGACCGCGACGCCTCCACGGCCGCAACGACCCAGCGACGCGACGGCAGAATCTCTCGCCCTCTCACGACAAGCGCGACCTCGACAGCCACCGTCCACGTCAAGTCACCGACCCTGCGACTTCAACATGTCGATCTCCGACACCCGCGCTCCTGCGCTGACCACGCACCAACCGTCGCCGCCTACCGGAGAACAACCGTGCTTCGATCCGTCACAAGATCACGTTGTGTCTGCTCCGGCGGAAAGTGTTGTGCCAATGATCGGACAGCCGATCTCCCAGTCAGTTGGTTACACCACTGGATACGGTGTACCACCTGTCGGATACCCTGGCGGCATAAGCGGTGCTCAAACCGTAGTACCAGTTGCCGGATATCAGCACCCACATGTCGGCTATACGAACCCACCAACCGGATATGGTGGCGTTCCAAACGAAGTAACAGATATCGGCTATCATGGTGCACAAAATGGAGTAGTGTACCAAAGTGTGGCACCAGACGGATCGGTATACCGATATCCGCCCCCGGCTGTATTTCCACCCTCAGTTGGAGTACCATGGGTGTCGCCACAGTACAGCCAAGCGGCACCGGCCACACAAGCACCACGTGACCCCGGCTACACTCCGGCACTAACCGCCGCCTCGCTCTCCGTCTCCGTGACGACAGCACCAACTATCCCCGCTAACACGACCCCGACGGCTCCGATCATTATGGCCCCGGTTGCTCCGACTGCCACGCCGGCGACCTACTGCGACCTAGCCGACAGCGATACTACCGGCTTGCAGGGATGTGATGAACATTCTGTGCCATTCTGCTCACGCGAGTGGGTGGCCGAAGCGTTCCAGTACGTCCTTAGAGACGAAGACGGACAATATAGAGCAGATGCCGTCTACTCCGTCCTGCGAGCTACGGCCCCGATCACAGGTGATCGACCTCCACTGCCCGGACGACCAGCCGTGTGCTTTTTTTGTAAGGAGCCCGGCCATCGCTGGATGCGATGTTTTCGGCTTAGAGACGTGCTATTGCGCAATGGCATGAAGCTGCTGGCATATCAACCCAGTGGTCCGGGTACTGACCGAGAGACTGTACAAGTACTGTCAGTGCCCAACCAGACCGGCAACCCAACTCAGCCGGCCCAGCCCACACCTCAGCTCCTTGAAGGGGTGTGCACCAAGTGCCATGCTCCGACCCTGGCGCCGGCTCCTTTTCATGAAGGGGTGTCCGCCCCCCGTCCGCGGCGACCTTCACGCGGAAATCATCGTCATGAAGGGGTGTCACCTCCGACCGACCCAGAGACCAGTTCCGGAGAACTTCCGGTTCATCGGATGGCTGTTGTTCCTCATCCGGATGTGCTCAAGCCAGATGAAGGTGACAACCAAGCGGCCCACATCTACTCCGACCCGGTACGACCCACGTCGTTGTCAAGCAAGTCCGACCCAGATCAATCGCCCGACCCCATGGGACTTCTCGAGGAGCTCTGCTGCCCTTGGGAGGTAACAGTCCAAGATCGGCATACCGATTCAGCCCAAACAGCTGAGTCTGACTCGCCAACGACCCAAAATCGTCAATCGCGACCTCCGACTTCATCCAGCCCAAGTCGACATCGGCAACGGAAAAGATCACGCAGATCAAGTTCCGACACACCAAAACCGGCAAGCAAGACACGCAGGCAAAAGCCTGTGGTATCTTCCGACCCTGAGACAAGCGAGGCTACGCCCCCGCCTGCACGACCAAGTCGACCCAAACGCAACGCACGCAGACCGGCCCGATATAGATAACCCCGGCCTGGTTATCTGATTGATACCATTGATGATGAATTATGCATGTCTAATGGACTATGATATCATGTCATTCACAATAATAATATATTATATTACAATAACAATATATGCATTTAACATGCACAAGATGTCAGTGAGGCAAATTCGATATATATACACTTGATATGATTTCATAATTATGATGCTGGTGAATAATTGGTTTCGTCCCCGTATAGCATGTACCATTGTTCCGCGTGTGTTACGCACTAACTAAAATATCATGCAAAATTTCTATCCATGTGTCAGCCGAAGAGGATAATATTCATGTCACACCATGAGTAAGGCCACTTAGTTGTCGAAGAGGTGATAGTGTGATTCGTTCCGGAGTATGCGTCGACAGAGCCTCTACCCACTCCATGTAATATTCGGAGGAACGGCCCAGTGGTACGGGAACCAGTCACTACATAGCTATCATACCAAGATGCGGCCTGTCACCAAATTCATCACCCAAAATATTCAAAGCGCCGCGGTGTGACCGACCCAGATCATTGCAACTTCGACCCCAACAATATAGCGGCCCCGTCGTCCTGTGAACTGGCTGATAATGAACGGAACGATGTCCGCCCCTGTGAGTGATTGATATTAATATCTCAGCCTTTAATCACTGTGTGTCGTCTGCTAAACCGCAATTCGGCCCCGTTAGTCTACTGTGCGCTAACTTGGAAAGAAAAGGAACGATAAACTGTGCAGGTCACAAGGGTCGCACGAGCGCAGGTGGACCCTGTAGCTGTTCACAGCACCTCCATGAACTCCCCTTAATAATTTCAATAGTGAGTCGTCGGGCAAAAAGAGCCCAGTAATTCGAACAGTCGATAAGTACATTTAGGATATGTTTTGGAACGTGTAATCCAGGGGACGGCAGATGAACATTCGGAAAACTGGACAGTGTGTGGACCCCCCTGCTGTCGTAACGGACCGGCCTGGTAGGTCGGAGAAGGATTGTACCCGCGTTTCCCTGACGACGGCCCCGCCTCGCGGCACACACCCGGAACAACAACACGCTGCATGAGGATCGGATTTGAACAAGTATAAGGCCATACTTTAGAAAACATGGCAGAATTCGACCTTGAATAAACTCGAACTATTTCTACAATCGACCCAGTGAACTTGTCGGCCTCACATCACAGCGGCCCCGCCGTCTCCTGCCAGCAAATGTGGTCGGGAGTAGTAACGAACTTCGGCCTTGAACTGCCGGCCCTGTTGTGTCGGCCCCACAGGATAGTGACTAGGAAATCCTGGTCACGCTGATCTGCTCGACCCTGAACTGTCGGCCCAGCATCATGTCGGCCCTATAGTGACACGGGAGAAGTAATCCTGGTCACTGTAATCATCTTGGTCGCGTAATTTGTCCATTCTACTAGAGAATGTCGAGGAGTTTTGTTTAATCATATCATATCATCTCATACTCGTTGTTGTGCATGTATTTGTAAATGTATCATCGTAGTGACTGCTGACGGACTGACTGCTGACGTTTATTTTGACGGTTAGGAATTTTTATTGTATGAAGTGTTTTCCCATTGTCGCGGTGTGTGTGTGTGTGTGTGTTGGGGTTTGACCTTTTAGGACTTTTTAGCTTTTTATTGTTTAGTTTTTGCGACGGTAGGGTCCGGGGAGGGTAATCTCCGAGGGCGTAGATTAATGAAGGGGTGTAATGTAGCATTTTTAGTGACAGTAAACGCCCGTCCCCTCCCGCACACATCTCCATGACAACTCGCCCACGCATATTCGACACAGCACACTAAATATAACCACTACACGATCACTACACGGACAAAACATACAAAACCACGAATAACCACGCGGCCCCCAAACAATACATACACAGGTCAGCTCGCACACACCCCCGGCCCCGTCCAATCAGAAAATTCGACCCCAGTACACCGGCCTTGACCTTCATACACCTGCACTCATACGCATGGAAACAACATGCACCGCACGAGACCAAACATGTCAGAACACACACCGGGAATTTCCACTTTCCCGGTGAGATCAGCACACATCAGCACATACATGACCAATCACATCACCGTATACTTGAGGCGGGAAAACTTGCAGACACATAGACAAAAGCCCGCGGAGTTGAGTAGAAGCGGCCATGGAGTTTGGACGTTCTTTCAGATATAAGATTTGGCCGTGATTATATAGAGGATAAGTTGTGAACTGTATCAAGCATTATAAACTGTGGATTATACATTGGACTATACTATATTGGAATATATTTCGACTGGGATATCACTGGACTTTAGAAGTGATTGCGGCCCCGATTGTGTGTGTTTGTCGGCATTGACATTTATCGCCATAATAAACAGTGAAAAGGACACTGCCGGCTTGTTGTATTTACACAACGTCATAGACATTCGGCCTGATACCGGCCAGTGAACGGTATTCTTCACATTATTTTTATCAAAAACAACAAAAATCTGATCACATTTCTTTTCCTGATTCATTTTAATATTTCATGTACTTGCCACAAGTCTAGACGATTAAGAAAACTGCTGCAGTTCTGCACCTGGTGACTACTAGTATACCACATGACAATGAGACAATGTGGCCATGATGACTGACAGTTGGAAGACCAAATTTTTAGTTCAAAATGGCTGCCAAAAGTCTTTGAAAATGTGAATGTAAAAGTTACATGATACATACAGGCTCATGTTCTGAAGATCTACCTATAAAAGTACACAAAGAAATGATACTCGAATATTGCACCCTTGAATAATCTGAATATATGGATCATCAGTTATATTAAAATGGGACATATCCGTGATATCTAGAAAGAAATACTATGAGCAAGACATTGTATCAAAACCATAGTCGAAAGCACAGGCAGACAGACATACATATAATCGTTTTGAATCGCTGACAAGTGATTATTCCTTCGCATAACCATGAAGGCAAAGAATTATCATTCTGATGCTGCATATTTTTATCCGTGCATTTTTTTCCAGTCGGTGGGTAAAATAAAAATATAAAGAGGAACTGCTGAATTTATTTCCTATCGGCCGATTTTATGTGGAATCAAAAAATAATGGCCTCATTTACGTATATATTTCCATCAGTTCGATTAAATGTGTCAGAATTTTCTAAGAGATCGATTGTCCTGTCACTCTGCCTGACACCCAACACTGTCTGCCATACCGCTGTCTACATCTACATAGTTTAAATGTATTAAAATGCTACCGCCACATTGAATGCCATTTATGAATGCATATTCTGGGGTGGATCCCGGGTTCTTTCTCTTACATGTAGAGATGAGCTGAAGGGATTTACAAGCTCATTGGTATGTTTAAAAGAGCTAGGATTTTGGAGGAAGGCCCAGTTGTGCCCCAAATTTGCTAAGTGAGCTGAAGCTTGGCCGTGACGGCCGGGGTCCGGGGGCCCGCTTAAGGGCCCCAGAAACTGAAGGTATTCGCGTGCCAAATACAGCATTCCAGAGCTCTCCTGAGATCTCCTGATTATCAAGCCCATAAATGCATGATCGTTGTAGTGGAAAAATAATGACCCAATCAAAGGATTATGTGTATTTGTCCATTCAATGCTCCCAATTCAATAACAGAAGGTGAGAGCCATGAAGTGTTTTCACTGAGAGAAGTGCTTTTTCTTTCTCGACCTCGCCCCCCCCCCCTAAACCTGCCTATGCATTAGTTCACATAAGTATCTTAAGTACAAGATTACTTTAGGTATTAAATGGACTTCATTTTATTAAACACATTTATATGATTGACTGCGATTGATTACTAGTAAATAGCAATAGACACATTAATTGATACATAATATGATCTAATATTATGGAATAATAAACAAAGCTCAAAGGTGGGATAAAAACAAGCATATATAGGATGTATACACATATATATGAAATAAGAGGAGCCAAGTGCCGTACACTGCTCCTTAGTACTACTCATCCACTGAAAACATACCAATCCGTCTCGCACTTTTTAATCCTTATTGAATATAGAGGAAGGCGCAGGATATGATACTTGGGCCAATAAGAGTAAGAAATAAACAACAAAAAGGTTTCCCCACACAGGGAAAAACGACACAAACTTTGGATTCATAATGGATAGCACCAGGTGTTGAAGGGGCTGGAGGAGGGTAAAAAATTGTGAATATTTAGCCATGCGTTCAGCCAGCTACAAAGAATGACGAGATGTACACGTCGCTTGGCGACTGGACTTCTACTAACTGTCGATAAGCCGGATCTTATCATAAGAGATACGGAATGCAAGGCACTATATTATCTTCACTCTCCCAATAACTATCATTGATGCATAACCCGTTTTATTGCGCGCAACAAAGTTTACATCACACCGGTTTGGCCAGCCATATTTCTCAACATCCAAGTTCGAAGTTCACTCATACATGCATTAAAATTTCGCATAGATTAGTGAAGGTGATCCTTTCTCACGAGGGGTTGATCGAGTGCAAGGGACTGTTTTCATTCTCAAACAAAATAATTTCATCCTCGAAATCAATGCGTCTCAAATAAAACAAGATGAAAGTAATGGAAGGGGATGAGTTTTCGTAAATCGAAAACTCAAGCAGATTTGAGCCACCGAGGAAAGACAGATTGGAGGACAGGTTTTCACTGAATGAGTGGTATATTGAGCTTCACTCTCTCTCAGTTGCATCGATGAAACCTAAGCCTGACAAAACATATCAAAGTGCAAACTTGTGGTGTATTATTGCACACGCCAGTCAGGATTACATTTAGATTTCAAAGCAATATATTCAACAGTATCAACACCTGATATGTAATTCGGAGTGAGGCACAAAGAACAATGCTCTACATGCAGGGTTAGGTGTGGCGACATTAAAGAGATACAGCTACTATTAAAAGTATTCACGGAGGCGAATACGTCTCACAAAAGGAAAATGGCCGATTATAAATTCCCAGGAGAACATGTCTATGAGCATATGGTTTTAGAAAGTGACATAAGAGAAGAAGATATAAAGAAAGTCAAGGATTTGGAGGTAGTAAATGGTGATATATTGATTGCCAGCTATCCGAAAACAGGTATCGATATTTTAATGTTCATGAAATGTCAGCATTGTAATGGTATTCTACGTGAAGTAAATAGATAGCAAAAGTAATACAGTTATTTAATATATTGATTTGATCTTTTCGATAGCGAATTGCTTGGATCAGTTTGAGAGAGATAAAATTTGATAAAACGCATGAATAGCTCAGTTAAATCATCATCTCGTTTGGGTGATATGATACTTTGTTCCAGTGAGACAAACAGGTTGCTTTAGTTAGTTTGTTTCCACGTGTTGCAGCATTGTGAATGCACAATATATTCTCCCAGCTAAACTTTTCTTCCAGGCACCACGTGGATACAGGAGATCACGTGGCTCGTGTGCAATGATGCAAACATAGAGGCCGCTGCATCATCTCATATCAGAAAGAGATCGTTTTTTCTCGAAATGTCTAATCCGGAGCTCGGTCTGCCATCAGGAATCGATTCCTTGCAAATGGCCAAACGTCCGGCAATCATGAAGACTCATATTCCTGCTGGTCCGATGCAAAAAGTGGTCGAAAATCAAAAGTTGAAAGTCATTATAACGATAAGAAACCCAAAAGACATGCTGGTGTCACTCTACCATTTCTACCGCATGAATGCTGGTCTCGGCAACTTTCCTGGAACTTGGGGTGACTTTTTCGAACTGTACAGAGCAAAGCGTACTTACTACGGAGATTACTTCAGATGGTATAACAGTTGGGTGCCTCACATGCACTCGAAGAATGTCCAGTTCTTCAGGTATGAGGACATGAAAACAGACCCAAAGGCAACAATAGAGAGACTTTGTCATTTCCTTGGCCAAGATCTTGACGATGAACAAGTGATGTGCATCGTCGAGCATACATCTTTCGATCAGATGAAAGACAACAAGATGGTAAACTACAACGACTCAAGCATGCTGAACATGGAAATTTCATCTTTCATGAAAAAAGGACAAGTTGGAGACTGAAAGAATCACTTCTCAGCGGAGCAAAGTCGTGAAGTTGATGAGCGTTAGGAGGGCGAAATGAAAAAGAGAGCACTGGAAGTCCGCTTCGAATAAAATGTCTTACTGATTATTATGTATGCTCGCCCGAGACTTCGACGATTCTGGTGACCAATACCTGTGTATATATGATAATAGCACTCCATCCACCATAGGCTATCAGCGTGCTTCAACTGTGATTTCTATTATATTGATCAGTCGACCCAAAAGCGATGTTTCACCTTCCTTGAATCAATTACCATCTATGGTATTGTTGCACATTCTCATATTGAGCACAAAATAAATACTTGAAGCTTGCCAAGTATGCATTTACCACGGTTTTTGTGTTCAAACAATTAAAAAATGGTTTTCACAGACGTAATTCATAATTTTGAAATACATAATTCTTTGATTACGTTGTTGAATTCGCTTACACTATAAGTTGAAGACATATTGTCAAGCGGCCATTTTTATTTTTTGATGTGTCGGTAAATTTTTTTTTGCCCTAGATCGCATTACTATCCATTTTGGGCCATTATCAGGCAAAAAAGTTTTTTCACCTTTGAATTTTTTTTGGACTCTCCCCTTCATAATGGGAGCTGCCACCACTGTACTCATAAAACGCCTGATATCGATGGAGCATGGATATTGGCACTTTCAAATAAGAAGTCATATATGGCGATTTGTGTCGTGACCTTAATTTGACCTTCGATGACCTTGTGAGGTCAAAACAGCCCATGTTTTTAGTCATAATGCCCAAATTTGCTTCTACAGACGAAATGCTTGTAGATAGAGCTTTAGCTTGCATTGTGAGCATATGGGATGTCATATATATATTGGAACAACTAATGATAACCTAGAGCTTGGCCTCAGATGACCTTGAGTGTTGAATGTTTGACGCGGAATGTGTAGAGTGGCTGTTGAGGTTTAAACGCTTGCACCTAGATGTTACGACTGTTTTATAAGCTTATGAGAAACTTACTTCTTACTTGACTTTGAACTTGACCTTAGACGAAATTGAATGTCTCAAAGTTTATGTCTCAAAGACTCGCTTGACCTGAAAAAAATTGGCATCTACAGATAAAATACTTGTTGAAAGAGCTTATATGTTTGTATTATGAACATACATATGTAGAAAGTCATAGGCAGCACACCTAAATGGTGACATTGGAGTCCACAAAAATTACTTCGATTGATCAATCGCTATCTGTCACCTGCAACACTTAAAACTGAAATTATCCGGTAACGAATCCATCATCCAATAGCTCTTGGGCTAGTTGTTTGTGCGCACCTATTTGGATGCTAATACATTCAGCAATTGAACAAAAAAAATACCGTAAGAACGAAGTGATGTATCGTGAGAAAAATTATCGTTAGAATGAAGAAATTGTTCGTTAGAATAAAGAACATTTTGATTAGAACGATTTTTTTTCTCGTTAGAACGAAGAAATAAAATATAACACGTGAACTGCCAGGAAAATTATTTTCCTTCACACAAGTGTGACCACCAAGCAGTCACTTCCAACGTCACGTGACCTGTCACATGAGCGAGCGAATGAAGGAGCGTAAGAAGAAGAGAATGAGGAAGCGAGACATCGACAGAACCAGTGAGCGAGATAACAAGAGAGTGATGAGAGGTGAGGTCAACTTCATCTGTCAGTGGAACACGCTTTTTGGCCGTAGTTTTGTTTTTGGATAATCGAATTAACTTGAAATTTTGTGTCTTAATTGGGTATCATGCTACGGAAGCCCGTAGAGGCCAGATAATGAAAGGTGTGAAAATATATTTATCTGGTGGCCGCCACATAATTATCTGGCGGCCGCCACTTAATTGTCTGGCGGCCGCAACATAATTATCTGGTGGCCGCCACATAATTATCTGGCGGCCGCCACTTAATTATCTGGCGGCCGCCACATAATTATCTGTAGGACGTGGCTTGAAATATGAGGAGATTCTTGTAAAGCAATATACATATATAGCTATTAATTAGGCCTAGTATCCAAATAAAAGTCGTGACATACTGTATTAATGACAATACTGTTTTTAACGAGACAATGTTATATGGGGTATTGTGGGGTGGGGGACGGGGTTGTAGATATGCAAATTATTCAACAAAACTTAACTTTCACACTTAGCATTATATAGGAATCATCAATGAATTCATGTTATTTGTTGTGGCCATGGCAACTGGGCCCTCTGTAATTATGGTTGCTACCATCAATATATAGGTTAAAGGGTATGTGAACAAAAAAAAACAGTGCATATTCGATGGTGGTGACAAATATTCGTCAAATTATCTGATTAATATTGTGTGTTCCTTTTTTTCTTTGTTTTATTCCCCTATGGATTATGTATTGAAAGTTGCCCTATGGTCCATAATAACAATCATTGACATGAAAATATTCACATTTCATCCCCCAAACAAATATTCGTTAAATTTATTGAGGCATTCTTGAACCATAAATGTTACAAAATAAATCGGCATTGACCGATCAGAGTCACTTTGCACCACTCTTATGGGATGCTGATGCTGGTTTTCGAAGGGGAGGGGGGGGGGGGGTAAAGATTTTTTTTATATCCCGGGTTAGTAACTTGATAATATTGACTTAGTATATCGATAATGTATCTAAAAAAATGTAAACTTTATTTTATTTTAAAATGAATTTCTATGGATAGACCAAAATGCTGTGTTAAAGCACTAAATAAGTGGCGGCCGCCAGATAATTATGTGGCGGCCGCCACTTAAATATATTTTCACACCTGGCACTAACGGTCTTCCGTATCATGCCGTAATTCTTCACCGAATTTCAGAATTCTATCTCAAAAATTGATAAAGTTGGTAATCTACCCGATGTTAAAACTCAGCCCAAACATGGAATTTCAGGGTCTGCACACAAAAACGACTTTCCAGAGAACAATCAAATGGGCGCCATTTTCAATAAAACGACTGGTGGGGCACAGCAGTATCACCAAGTCGATGACAGTATACACTGATGGAAGATGCAACAGATATTGTTCAATGATCCTTCGATGGTGCAACGGAAGGCGGTGCTAGGTCGTTCTTCGAAATGGCACCAAAATCAACTGATGCAATAACACTATGTGAGTATACACACGAGAGCATATGATTTATACGTGTTATCGTTGAGTACATGTCAATAGGTCATTATGTTTGTTATTTGGCCGGCTGTCAACTCATGTAAGTCATTCATATGAAAGTGCTTTGCTATTGGAGAAAGCTTGAAACATGTTGATTTTAGACCCATTTACCAAATGTCGATCGATGAACTCGATGTTGCTCGATGAATTGGCCAGGTCGTTCAATCTCACTTATAGGTATATAGATGATGTTATATCACCAAATAATCCTACGCTTGCTGAATATCTACATCAGATATAATGACAAAACTAGGTGAGTGTGTTTTCCAGCACACGGGAAAGATCGAGTTTGAACTGGCGGAAGAATACAAGAGAGCACGAGACCGAAGGTCGAGTGCTTTCTGATGTTCTTCCGCCAGTTCAAACGAGATCTTTCCCGTGTGCTGGAAAACACACGAAACAGGTTTTGTTTTTATCACATGCTATGAATTTATGATTCTGAAATATTTGAGAACCCAAACCATGTACATTAGAGTGAAATTATACCAAAGATTGCAAGAACTTCCTACAATCCTTGATTGTAGGAAGTTGTGTTGAATAAAATGAATTGAATTGAAATTGAATTGTACCCAAGGACCCTTGTACTGAGCAGATCGAAGACCCGTAAACATGTGCGTTGCTAGGAAACAGTATAAACAATGCAGATCATCTGGTCGTCAAATACTTTGTATTATGACGTCACGGTGGTTGTACGTTTTCTGCATGGTTATATGTTGCTAAGGTTGAATCGCGTGATGTTTCATTGTCACGTCATAGAACACTCGTGATTTCATTGTTCTTTCAAATCAAAACGCATTCAGACAAATGCATGTGAATATGTGAAATGTGAAGCAAAATGTGAAGAAAAAAATAGTGCAAACATGATGTTTCCGGCAAAGGTTATCACACTGTCGGAAATCACTGTGTGTTCCTACTGTTTGTAGTTTAAGATAAATTCATAGCATGTGATAAATATACAGGAGTACTAGAAATCAAAGAAATAACAGATTCTCTAACATCAGCTTCAAATAACAGATTCTCTAATATTTGCCTTGAGGCAAATTGTGTATGAGATTATATGACAAACGTGACGATTTTAATTTCCCTATTATCAACTTTCCTGTCTTGAGCAGTAATATCCCAGCATCACCAGCCTATGGTGTCTACGTATCCCAGTTAATCCGTTATGCTAGAGCATGTTCATCTCACCAGGGAATCAGAGTCCGAGCACAGCTTCTAACTTCCAAACTGCTCAAACAGGGTTATGTAATACCCTTTTTTTGTCAGGTCTTTATTGCTTTCGAATAATGAACAAAAATAATAAACATATACAGACATTGGGTATACAGACACTGTATATATCGACATACATGATACTTATTTTGCATGAATTCTCCATTGTAACCAATTTGTTCTCTTTGAGGTGATGAAAGAAAAACGTATGTATGTAAACAAGTATGGTCATTCTCGCCGGGGCGATAATCATTTTCGCTGCTATACTCAAGTTCAACACAAAATCTCCTATGATTTTTGGTGATAACTTCATTTGGAATGGTCAGATCAATTTGAAATTTTATATGTTTCCATTTGGCACAAAACCATATTTTATCACCAGATTTCAGACTTCCATCTCGAAAACTGAAAAAGTTGGCTATCTACCCCAATGTTAAATGTTGGACACAAATCAGATCACAGAAATTCAAGCAAATTTTGGGATTTCATGATCTTTATTCCGCTAAGAAATGTAATATGAGGAAAGTTTTTGAGTTATAAGAATCATACAGGTGTATTCTAATAAAATATCATTCTTACTAAGTACTGTGCAATATAAATATCGAAACATGCCAAATTCTGTTCAGACTCGACAATTTCATGTTTGATATGAAATTTAACATTGGAGTAGATTGCCAACTTTTTCAATTTTCAAGATAGAAGTTTGAAATTTGGTGAAAAAATACGGTTTTATACCAAATGGAAAAAAACAAAATTTCAAATTGAACCGACCATCCTAAACGAAGTTATCGCCAAAAATCATATAAGCTTTTGTGTTGAACTTGAGTTTATAAGTCGCGACGAGAACATTTTCGTTGTAGCGAAAATGATTTTGATCACGACGATAATGTTTTTGCCGCAGCTGAAAGTATTTAATTCGCGGCGAGAATGTTTTCGCGCAGCGAAAACGTTTTGGTCGCGGATTTAATGATTTGGGTCGCGTACTTTCAGTCGTCACAATTAAATTCGCAACGAAAACGGTTCAGGAAAAACGCATCATGGCATGAATCAGCCACCGTATTTACCTGTAAAGGCAGTGAAATCTCTTTCAACCTCAGACCAGATTGGCTTCAACGCATGACAAGCTGCAAAATAATGTTCTGGATTATCTTCGGAATTACAATTTTTACAGTTTGGTGTGTCTATTTTTTTTTATCTTGTACAGTAGTGACCCTATAGGAAAAAACATTTTGCAGTATTCTCCACTGTAGAATACACAAAGCCATTTCTACCGTGGCCGCATATGCTAATTTCCATATCGGTTCTGACATGGATAGGAGGCTAAAGCGTTTTTTTGCCAGAAATTGGAATTATGCCGTTTCGAGATCAAATCTAGCTCTGGTGAAAACACTGCGAATATATTTTGATGAAATGGTATCGAGACGACGGTTATTCAGGTACAGCGAAACATCAATATTTGGATGAATATGTTCGATGTTGTTTGATCTAATCGCGTTTGATACAATTTTATATTCAAAGATTCAAAGATTGAGTTGTCACCAAGTTTGTATGCCCCAGCTTGGTATTCTAACATTTTATTATTCTGAACTACATCCGCCGGACTTTATCCATCGCTTAAGGTACACAACATTTCCTATATACATGACGTCGCGGCTAATCCAGATACATTGAGTGCTGTTTTCAACATTATGAAGCGAGTTATTTAGGTTACTGTCAGCCCTCATTTCGGGCAAATGTTTGTAGAACAAAGGGAAATAACCATCCAAACATCTGTAACGTTTAAATTCAACGTTCATTTTGAATACAGCTAAATGTTCTCCAAATCGCCCTAGGTAATGCTCGGGCAAAATACACCATGCCCCATTCCCACATTTTTTTGAGAAGATTGATCCATTTGAAACGTCAAACCTGTCACAAATATGATGGAGGATATCATCGCATCCTTGTAGTTTCGTGCATGTTTGCTCCCCAATTTGCCAGGTTGGATATCGCAGCGGGTGTCACATGCGGGCCAGGAGATGCTCACTCTTCCGGAGCACCTGATCTCACACTCAGCTGGCTGGGTGTCTGTAATGTTCACATGGCTCTGACTATGACACTGATAGTATCCCTCGGGATTTGACCACTGATACTGAACCTGTAAACTTTGTCCATGGATTCGGTCTTGGAATCGGTCTGTTTGTCGGTATCCATTTGTACTTCCAAAAAATAATCTATTTCTAGGGCGCATTAAAGCTGCTGCCTTCGAATGTATGCAATATTAATTTTTTTTTTGAAAACTTTATTTCATATTAAACATGCTAAACTAACTGAATGAAACATACTCACATCAAATGTAATAAAAACAAACAGTCCTCAGAGAAACTTTGGTCATTTGAACAGGCGGTTCTCACGTAAATACAGGAACTGTATCCATCACACACAGATGTAAACAAAGCGTAGAAGTGCGAGATAGACTGACAATTCCACGCACATCATGGTATATCACTGATTACTTTCTCACAACTGCACTATATATGCACATACAAACTGGAAAATGTACTTGAAATGGACTTTTAAGCGCGATTTGAGCATTTGTTTACATTCGGGTTTGATGGATACACTTCGTTTGTTTATTTACGAAATGGGCACTAAAACGGATGAAAAGACAACTCGGACGGACGGTAATCGTCAAAATCATTGAGCACACCTTTTGTTATATTGCATTAGATGTGTTTAACAAAAAATTGGTTTTGAAAAAAGTATTGCATACATTCGAAGGCAGCAGCTTTAAACAATCCACGCAACACACTGTTCACGTTGAGTTGATCACAAAGTGCAAGATATTAAAGAAATTCAGCTGTGGCGTTCAGGAGAGATCACGATTATGAAATAATGAAAGGTTTTCTAGTTTTTTGTTGCACAGTTCTTGTCAATAGTGTTTGACAATACACATTGAACATAACTGTGGGCGAGGTCGACACCGTAATCCTAGAATTATGTTTTTCAAAACCTTTTCCTCATTCGTAACGGAACGCCTGTGAAAACCGTTTTTTTTATTGTTTGAAACACGAAACCCCTGGTAAAAAAAATGCACACTTGGTAAGCTTTAATTATTTATTTTGTGCAACAATACCACAGATGGTAATTGATTCAAGGATGGTCAAACATCGCTATTAAACGGATTGAATAATAAGATAGAAATCTCAGTAGACAAAGTGCTAATAATCATATATAAACAGATATTGGACATCGGATGAGTCTATAGCGAGCATCCAGAATACTTTCAATAAACCTTTTATTCGAAGCGAACTTCCAGTCCTCTCTTCTTCATTTCGCCTTCATAACGCTCATCGATTTCACGACTTTGCTCCTCTGAGAAGTGATTCTTCCAGTCTCCAACTTGTCCCTTTCTCATGAAAGGTGAAATATCCGTATTCAGCCCGTTTACATTCTCCAAGTTTACCATCTTGTTGTCTCTCATTCGATCGAAAGATGTATGCTTGACAATGCGCATCACTTGTTCATCGTCAAGGTCTTTGCCAAGGAAATGACAAAGTCGCTCCACGGTTGCCTTTAGGTCTGTCTTCATGTCCTCATACCTGAAGAACTGGACATTCTTCGAGTGCATGTGAGGCACCCAACTGTTATACCATTTGAAGTAATCCCCATACATAATACGCTTTGCTCTGTACAGTTCGAAAAAGTCATCCCAAGTTCCGGGAAAATTGCCAAGACCAGCATTCATACGATAAAAATGGTAGAGTGACACCAGTGTGTCTTTCGGGTTTCTTATCGTTATAATGACTTTCAGCTTCTGATTTTCGATCAGTTTTTGCACCAGGCTAGCGGGTAGATGGGTCTTCATGACTGCCGGACGTTTGGCCATTTGCAAGTAGTCGATTCCTGATGGCATATCTTGCTCCGAATATTCAAGATACCGAGATCTCTCGATAATATGAGAACTCTTGGCGGCCTCTATGTTTGCATCATTACACACGAGCCACGTGATCTCCTGTATCCACGTGGTCCCTGGAAGAAACGTTCAGTAGGGATATATTGTGCACTCACAATGCTGCGAAACAAACTCACTCGAGCAACTGTTTATTTCCATGGAATAAAAATATGGTCCAAATATAACCTCACTGGAATGAGGTGATAATTGAGCTGAGCAATTCAGGCGTTGTATTATAATCATACATATATTTTGTTATCTCTGTCAAACTGACATAAGCAGTTCATTATCGAAAAGAGCTAGTCAATAAGGTATATATTGTATTAGGACTGCTATCTACTTACATCACAGAAATACCATTACAATGCTGACTTCTATTGAGCAATAAAATTTCCATACCTGTTTTCGGATAGCTGGCGATCAAAATATCGCCATCTACTACCTCCAAATCCTCGACTTTCTTTATATTTTCTTCTTTTGCATTCCTTTCGAATACCATACTCTCATAGACATGTCCTCCCGGAATCTGAAAATCGGCCATTTTCTTTTTTGTGCAAAGTGAAAAACGATTCCGAATAGACTTGCAATAACAGAGACCATTACGAGTTGTGCCTCACTTCGAAGTATATAAATCACTGGTCGATACCATATCGATTTGATATCTACATGTCATGTTGACTTGCGTGTTATTCATAGCGCAATGATACGCCAATTGCCCTTTGATATGTATTGTTTTCATCGAGGCAATACATATCAAAGGGCACCTTGTGTATCATTGCACAACACGCCAGTCAGGATGACATGTAGATATCAAATTGATACATTTTTGACAACTGATACATAAATCGGAGTGAGACACAAATAGCAACGTCATTCTACACATAGGGTTAGGTTTGGCAACATTATAAATATAAGTATATCTGGGGACATTTCATTGGACCAAAGAAAATGGTCGATTTTCAGCTTCCGAGAGAACATGTTTATGCGAATATGGTTTTAGAAGGTGATGTAAAAGAAGAAGATGTAAAGAAAGTCAAGGATTTGGAGGTAGTGGATGGCGATATATTAATCGCCAGCTATCCGAAAACAGGTATTTGAATTTTATTGTTCCTTAGAAGTCAGCATCGTAACGGTATTTCCATATGACGTGGAATAAGTATAAAGATAAGCTCGAAACGGGAGAAAAAAATTCATGTATATGTTTAATGAAACACATGGATTGCTCGGCCCAATCACCATTTCATTCGAAAGAGGTAATAGTTTGTTCCAATGAGATAAACAGTTGCTTGAATGAGTTTATCTACATGTTGCAGCATTGTGAATGAACAATATTCTCACAACTAATCCCCCAAGTTTCTACCTATTCTCCCAAACTTCTTCCAGGGACCACGTGGATGCAAGAAATCACGTGGCTCGTGTGTAATGATGCAAACATAGATGCCGCCGAGACATCGCATCTCAAGGAGAGATCGCTGTTCCTTGAATTTTCCAATGCTGAGCTCGGTTTGCAATCGGGAATCGACTCCTTGCCAATAGTCAAACGTCCGGCAATCATGAAGACCCATCTCCCTGCTAGCCTGATGCAAAAAGCGATCGAAAATCAGAAATTGAAAATCATTATAACGATAAGAAACCCGAAAGACACGCTGGTGTCACTCTACCATTTCTACCGCATGTATTCTGGTCTCGGCAACTTTCGTGGAACTTGGGATGACTTTTTCGAACTGTACAGAGCAAAGCGTATTGTTTATGGAGATTACTTCAGATGGTACAACAGTTGGATCCCGTACATGCAGTCGGAGAATGTCCAGTTCTTCAGGTTTGAGGACATGAAAACAGACCTAAAGGCAACCGTGCAGCGGCTTTGTCATTTCCTTGGAAAAGATCTTGACGATGAACAAGTGATGGGCATTGTCAAGCATACATCTTTCGATCGAATGAGAGACAACAAGATGGTAAACGGCGAAGGCATAAGCTTTCTAGACATGAAAATTTCACCTTTTATGAGAAAGGGTCAAGTTGGAGACTGGAAGAATTACTTCACAGCGGACCAAAGTCGTGAAATTGATGAGCGTTATGAGGGCGAAATGAAGAGGAGAGGACTGGAAGTCCGCTTCGAATAAAAGACTATTAACTTGGCACGAATCATCTTCTCTATTCAGTTTATTTGTACCACTGTGTCACTCCCAAATAATGTATGCTGGATCTGGAAATGGTATGTTGCATTCGTGTGTCGGACAGCGCGGTAACCTCAAGCTAGGTAACCTCAACCTCAAGCACGTCTTTCGGGAATACTTGCTGAGGACTGCAGGTCCTAAGTTCTATGCATGACAAAATGTGTACCTCGATGCGAATGAAATCTATTCGCCATTTGACAACTCAAATCTTGGTGAAAACTAATGGAAATTACAGCTAAACTCACCAAAATGGCAAGCATAATTATTTCAAAGTTGTTATCTGCACTAAAATCGCCGATTAATATGTTTTACAAACATCTTGAATCGTTTGAACCACAGATGCAAAATCTGGTAACTTTCTCGCTTTGAATCAATGGCGGTTTTATGCAATTTATACGAATCAAATCGAAACTGGCTTAGTGTTGTGTACATGTTGTTTAGCATCAATGGCGGTTTTGTACGATTTATACGAATCAAACCGAAACTGTCTTAGTGTTGCGTACATTTTGTTTATCCTAGATATTTGGCTAGGTTTGGCTGTAATTTTCGTTAGTTCACCATTTCAGCTCTCAAACGGTGAATATATTTCATTCGGTTTGATGTACACATTTTATCATGCATGACACTTCGTCTTTCGGGCGTTCGGTCCTCAGCAGGTATTCCCGAAAAATGTGCTTTGTCTAACCTCAAGCAATCAGCGTGTATGTTCCTGAAAAGAGTACATTGGATCCGAGTCATGTTTATGGGATTGTATATATTGGACATGCAGCGATATCAGCCAATCAAGCTGGTTATTACAAACAGCGTGCTGGTATTAATATAGCAAAGATTGGATGCTGGTCATTCAGAAAAGCTATATTGCGCCTCGTCCAATATAGCTTCTCTGAATCCTTTTTCTGAATCCCGTGTATTAGACTCCCCATCATCCAATATTAGTATAATATTGAGAGTAAAAACATCAATGAGTCCGGTGTCCAATATGCAAGTATGTGTTTATGCAAGCACTTTATCTACAATAAACAACCAGTGTTGTTCAACTGCATGTGATTTCTATGTGATTGTTCAATCCATGTAGCAGAGATGTTTTACTATCCCTGAACAGTACTTTGTTATACTGACCCAAAAAGTGCATTTTAGCCGTGGGTTCCGTGTTCGAAACAGTTACAAAAATAGGTTTTCACAGACGTTTCTCACGAATGAAGAAATCCTTTTGGAAAACATAATTCTTCGATTACGTTGTTGAATTCGCTCACAATATATGTAGAACATGTTTTGTCAAACACATTGCCAAGAACTATAAAACATAGCAGCAAGTGTGCTGTAGGACACCAACAAATCATGAGAATTGCAAAAATACTCATTTTCCAATATTTAAATTGTTACACTGATCTTTAACTTTATTGTCGAAACATGTTCGTAAATGTTGCCGAACACACATTTTTCGTATGGACTTTAATATGGATCAAGTTATATCTTGAAAGTTTTTTTTCGTTAATGACATATATTTTGGTCTATTTCGCTATAGAACAGCTTGTCCAACACTATCGTGTGTACCCCAAATTATACTACATTTTGCAATACACTAAAATGATTTGCACAATTAATGATCACTTCAAAACCATATTATGCACAGTAGATAATGTCAACATCACGATGAAAAAATGTGAGCACACAGAACGGGGTTCAATTGTTGTATTGATTTGTACACCTCATACATCACACTTACATCACATATATATGTATACCTATAACTCAGAGCTGACACAGTTGTCGGCCTACCACTTGACAGAAAAAGAACTGGTAGTCGCACCATGGCAGGGGCCTATTCTGGGATCACCCTACGACTGGTCGATTCTTTGGATAACTGTGCCGGAATCTGTTGAGCCACTGCCACGTGAGGGCCTACCGCTGCACGGATCCGGCGAGTTCACTGCGGACTGTGGGGGGAGGGGTGTGGGAGGGGGGGGGGGGTCTCCAGTCTTTGCCAGTGGAAAAACCCGAGATGACGAATGTCAACCACTCGGCGTCAGAAACCAAACTGCTCGAAGAAGTGGGAGTCCTAACGGAACAAATTTCACCGGGATGCTGCATGAGTAGCCGACCCACTGCTGCTCACGTCCAACCTTGGACTCAAGGGTTGTCCTGAGCTATAATTCCCGATTTTAAATATGTCGCACTCTTGATTAACTTGTCTTTTTGTGTTAACACGTCGTGCTCTTTCAGATAGGACTATAAAAACATTCCATTTCGCCAGGAAATGTCAAGATTTTAATTTGTCTGTGGTGATATCTATTTGTCTGTGATGTGGTGTGTGTCATGTGAATAGTTTGTAAAATGTGATATATATGTATTCAATCGTCGTAGCTGACAGCTGCTGGATTGACTAATGATACTCATTTTGACAGTTAGGATTTTAAATTGTATCATCCTTTTCACATTGCTCCGCGTGTGATTGTTTTGGGAGGTATGTTAGTAACGCTTAGCTTTTCACTATTAAAATTTTTAGACTGATTAGAGTTTGGGGAAAGATGAACTCCGAGGACATGATTTGACGAAGGGGTGTAATGTGGTATAGTTTTTTTTTCAGTAGCTATTCCCAAAACCTCCCCACACAGACTCCATACACAGCGGACTTATCCATACTTCTTCAAATCTGTCACCATACAAATGTTCCATTTACATGTCACCGAGACTACATCTGATCTGCATACAGACCTGTGCATTACACCACTTTCCACCAATCACGGCACATGTACATCACATGCAACTCGAGGAATGGAATAATCCACAAACGCAAGTAAGAAGCCTGCCATCTTGGTAGTTGGTGAAAAGAAAAAAGCAGATGGCTGCGATTGTATGGTGATAGGAATACAACCGGTTTATTGTGTTATATTTACAGGAATATCATAATTGAAATAATTTGTGACGATTTTGACTGTCCTTGGACGGGTGGAAGGACCCATTGAGCTCTCGTGAGTAGCGTTATTAAAACTTGACGTGTGACACCAGATTTGTTCGTCTATAACACGATGCTCCAAGAACCACTATACGCAAGGGTTTGACAATTGCCCTGTAAAACTTATCCTGCAATCCTTAATCAATATAGTGTATGATATAATTCCTGCAAGAGGAAACTATTTCCTCTGTGTTTTTTCTCGTAGGTAAAAAGTTTTTCCCATGAGGGATATGTTTTCCAGATGAGGTGATTTGGACGCCAGTTGAGCGTGATTTGCACGTTTTGTAATTGAGAATTGTGATTTACTGGTCGACACCAAAGATCGTAGCACAAGACCAAAATAGAACCCGTTTTGATGGTGCATCGAGTTCCTCCATTTTTGACGATCGACTTCTTCTTTAGGGGATCAATCTGTCTCCTGTATTCTGTATATGAAAAAAAACAATACATTTTGCAAGAACCATTATGTAAAACTTAATTGTTCCAACAACATAATTTTATGAAGAGGACTGTTTTATGATACAATTTTTAAATTCGATTATGAATTCGATCACATCTGATGGTGCCTTAAACATAGGCGATCCGAATGATAGTGGTAGTTTCAACCACTGTCTCGTCCCAAAGACTGGGTAGAGACTGGGTAGAGACTGGGTCAGCGCCAAAACCATGAGATGCTAGAGCGCCAGAATCATGAGATGCTAGAGGAAAACATAGCGCCAGTTCCAGACCTAAGCTGCAGTTTCTAGAAGGCTGGAAACACTACTTAAGTCCCTCAAATATCACGATAATGTGTCCTCAATTATAAAATTGTGTATGGTGCAAATTAGAGAAAAAGTAGAAAAGCCAGTTGCACACCACTTAAAAGTCTTTCATGATAATCCAGTCTTGGAATAACAATAGAGCAGACAATATATCCATGGACAATGATTGTCAAGCTTGGTGCAAATGTTTGAAAATGTGGGCGTGATATTCTCATCACCACCAACAACTGTCTCGCAGTCGAGGTCTGGAGAGTGTCGGGAGTGGAGAGCAATATATGCTCTCCTCTTCATGCAGCATCGTCGATTGTGACATCGAATCCTGGCCCGAACTTCCCTTTAATAGGCATGAATTAAGTTTTCGCATAAATTAGTGAAGGTGATCAATTTTGACGAGGTGTGATTGAAAGTAGAATTCTGGTGATTTCTCGTGCAAATATTACCGAAAAAGATTTATACGTCTGGAATATACAAAACGAAAAAATATGAGACCACCAAAGCATTATGGGCCACCAAATCGAGACGAATTGGAGGTGAAAGTGAAAATCCGTGGAATAGTTGTGTCACTATAATCATTTAGAATATATCTATTTCAGTTGCCTCGATGACAACTGAGGGTGATTATACATGTCAAAGTGCATTTGGTGTATTTTTACGTAACTCGCCGGTCAGGATGACAAGTAAATATCAGATTATATAATCAACAACGGATATATAATTCGGAGTGAGGCACAAGCCGGGACGTTCTACATGTACGGTCAGGTGTGGCGACTTTACAAAGATACACCTATTATGATAAGTGTTTATATATCCGGAAACGTTTCACTCTCGACAAAAAAGAAGAAAATGGTTGATTTTCAGATTCCAGGAGAACATGTCTATGGGAATATAGTTTTCGAAAGGGCGTCAAAAGAAGAAGATATAAAGAAAGTTAAGGATTTGGAGGTAGAGGATGGCGATATAATGATCAATATTTCAATGACTTTGAAGGATGTAATGGAATGTCGCGTGATGGAGATAGAAAGCAATAATAATCTATCTCCATGACTCGATCTTTGCGATAAAATGCCCGAATTTAGCTTATTTCAATGCTCATCTAGTTTCAGTGACGTGATTGTGTTTCCCAGTGTAACAAACAGTTTCTTCAGTGAGTTTTTGTCTACATGTTGCAGCATTGTGAGTGCACAATATATCCCTACTGAGCGTTTCTTTCAGGGACCAGGTGGATGCAAGAGATCACTTGACTCGTGTGTAATGATGCAAACATAGAGGGCGCCGAGACATCTCATCTCGAGGAGAGAATGTTGTTTCTAGAATATTCCGATGCTGAGCACGATCTGCAATCAGGAATCGATTCCTTGCAAATGGCTGAAGGTCCAGCAATCATCTACCCCCTAGCCTGATGCAAAAAGTGGTCGAAAATCAGAAGTTGATAGTCATCATAACGATTAGAAACCCGAAAGACAAGCTGGTATCATTCTACCATTTCTAACGTATGCATGCTGGTCTCGGAAACTTTCCTGGAACTTGGGATGACTTTTTGGAGCTGTACAGAGCAAAGCGTACTGTTTATGGAGATTATTTCAGATGGTAAAACAGTTGGATGCCTTACATTCCATCAAAGAATGTCCAGTTGTTCCATTGCGAGGACATGAAGACAGACCCAAGGAAATCCGTGGAGCGACTTTGTCGTTTTCTCGGCAAAGATCTTGATGATGCACAAGCGATCTGCACCGTCAACTTCGTCAAGCATACATCTTTCGATCAAATGAAAAATGTTTAACGCATTCAAGTCACAATGGTTCGTGACCTATAACATCCAAATTGCTCACACATGAATCACTTCAAAACCATTATAAGTTGGGTAGACAATGTCAACATCACGGTGGAAAAAAAATACGAGTAACTTTCACAGAACAGGGTTCAATTGCTGTACTGGTGTGTATATCTCACACATCATACATACATCACATATATATGCATACCTATGAGTCAGAGCAAGGTACAAACGAAAACTAGCCACATTGCACAGTAGTGTGTGCGGGTATTGTAGAAAAGGCACTTTGTACCCAGAGTCGTTTAACTCTAAGAAAGAAGACGAAATGGCGTATAACTGGAGTGATCACAGATGTCAAAGTGGTTATATCACCTGCTACATCTCCGAATAAAAATTGACGGTGATCCGGTCATATTTTCGGTCTGTATAGCGTTCGCACTGAAAACCCTACTGACAAAGAACTTTGAACTTTCACCGTCAGGTGACCCAGCCGTAGGCTGATTTCACCTGGTTGGTCAAAAAGGCTTCATCACAGATTATTTTACGATACTATACATAGGAAAATTTGAAAATGACTCCAAAATTCAAAAAATTTCGATGATATTTCTGTGTGATGGAAAACTCATCATAATAGTCGAGGACATTAAAACATCTATTGAATATCAAGAAATTTCGATACAAAATTGATAACATCTCTAAAACGTATGGACAATGATTCGAGTTCAGTAAAACTACATTGGCCTGTGCATCTTCTGTCAAACTAGACGTTATAATTCAGATTTTTTACAACTTGAGTTGAACTTTGAATAATGTAATAAATCTTTTCGTTTCAAGTTTAAATACAATATTCATTCTGCAGGAAAATGAGAAAACACACCTAATGGGTGGGAGGGGGGGGGGTATATGTATAAACCAACCAGTACGTTCATGTAGTAAGGTTTGTTTGTACCTATTGTACCCAGACCAACATAAGTCAAAGGTTATAGATGATTATATTATCTTCGATTGGATCAAGGTTGACCTTCGTGGTATGATGTGCATCGTACTACAAATCATCCCTTCACTATACAAACTATGGTATGCATTCATACATTAGATAATATTGTACTGTAACCGTGATTCTACGGAAATATTGCATCGCTTGCAAATAGGACGCAAATTTGCATCTATGGAGAAATGCACTATATTCTATTCGGGCTTCAGATGATCGTCGAAGGACATTGAATAATAAACGGCAACTATTGGATGCCTGATCAGTGTATATTGTCATCCACCTGTTACACTACTGTGGCATAACAATCATACAATTCATAACATATTCATTCACAATGGCACCCGTTGACATTTCTTTGGATAACCCAAACTTGGTGAATTTCGGTTACTACTCCATATTCAACCTTGGAAAAATGGTCGTTCTGACATTTTGGTCGTTATATTGGCGGAAAAAAACAAGGTTAGACATACTATCGATCGAGCATACCTCTACGTTATCTGGTTGGCGTGTCTTGGTAAAATCCCGAGATTCATATTTTCTTGTGTACAATAAAAAGAATTATGTGACCTCTGCTGCACAAGTACGATTGCAATATATAGAAAGGAATTATAGTGGTTAGCATTGTATAGCATTGTCATATGGTATATAAAGTCGACATCAACAACCGGTTGGCCTAATTCAAGCCGCAAGGTTTCTGTCAAGTACCTGGCATTTCTCACATCCATACGAGTCATTTGAATGAATGGTTCAGTAGCAATGATTTGCCTATTTTTTTTTAGGTATTCCCCAATCCTGAGGATGCGAGATTTTTCGTGGGAAACGAGACAGACCCCAGTAAACGGAAACCGAAACTGAATGATGAGGATGTGGAGAGAGTTCGGAGGTCAAAACTCAACATCGTTCTTCACATTCATGATAAATTAGACATCAGTTTCCTCCAACGAAAATAATCTAAGAACCATTGTGACTTGAATGCGTTTAATATTTTATTCATCAATCAACTTCATTTAAAAATGAAGGGATGCATCTGTAAAATGCAGTCCCCCTTTTTCCGGTTTTCAGAAATCATCTCAATGATCTGGAAAATGTTCCGATGCACATCTTCATCGGTTTCTTCTACGTGCTGACCAATCCAGACCCAACAGTCGCTTTGTGGCATTTCCGAACCTTCTGCCTCGCCCGCATTGTTCACGCGCTCTGCTACCAGTCTGGTATTCAGCCCTGGCGTGGAACTTCACATTTGATCAGTCTGTGTACAACAGTTTCCATGGCGGCTCAGTTCATCAGAGCTGTCTGCTTTTAGTAGTTAGCAAATTTCATTGATTGTAAGATCCAAGCATTGTTGGACTGATTTTCTAGAAAAATTATGACTATGTAATTTCAAGGCAGGTGATAATATTTGGTTTCGGAGGTATAATCGTGTTGTTTCTGCTTCGGGTCTGTACTTATTCTTCTTAATTGTATACCTCAGAATGTGTCAATACATTAATGACCGATGTTTAGAATGTGTAGAGATATACACTATATACAATAAATATACATTACTTTTAATATAACCATGTACGTGATTTTTTTCAGTTGAGTAGAAATCAAGTTCATGCAAGAGATATTCATTCAAGAGACATTCAATCTACTATCAGTGAAAATTTTCAATTCATACTCAAGAATAGCGATAGTGATCATAAATGTGTAATGTAAATGTATTTAGAAATAGTTCAAGCCTCGCTGTAAAAGTGATGTGCTGTAAAAAGGACCAAAAGAGAGTCATTTGTTATAAATTATCGACCAATACTAGGTCCGAAATTTTTTTTAGTGCCAGCAGATAAACGCGTTATCAACATTTAAAAATTATGTTGGTAACCTATGTGGGTCTGGATCCATCTGGATCAGAACCAAAGAGTTCGCGTAACCGTTCTCGAACTGAGTGAAGCTAAGTCCCTAAGCACCTCAGTATTTAGAAAAGTGTAATATTCGAGCCGAGCCTTACATTTTTTAATTTCTTAATAGGTACGTGACAAACTGACATCGTTCTCAATGCATTTTCGAAAATGCCGCCATTTTACATTTTCACCACGTTTTTGGGGCAACATTGCATTAACAAATAGGCGATAATGCATAGTTTGTGGCACTTACTATTCATTATTGGGATGTATTCTTCATCTGTACATATCCATTACAACTGTTGGTTCGTTATTTTGTTCTAAAAACATAATCCAATTCAAGGCAGTTTTTGCTAAATCACGTGATCAAGATGATACGTCATTGTATCATTACACATTCGATCAGCTTATCGATGCCTGATTATACTTTCAGGCGCAGTCTCTTGGTAACAGTAAAATAATCGATTTTTCCAGTTGTATTGGAGATGCTCTAAGTAAATTCCGGTAGATCGCCAATAAATAACTTTTTTCCAATGCCAGAACATTGAAGAATCTGGGACTTTTTGCATTGCTGTCGCACATTAATTAAATTATAACAATTTTGTATTTTGCGCTAGGAATGCCCCAGGAGTTCCGGTAAAGCTTGTAAGGGTTGATATGACCAATTATCGGCTGCATTTAAATCAATGTTAAATTGGGCAACTTCGGATGTGCGTTTCACCTTTCCCCAAAAAAATTAGGGCTTGACGGTTGACAGAGTGTGATAGTATAATCATAGTAGGCCTACTTCATTAAAATCTAGGTCACTATAGAGTATGATAGTACCAATTTTTCATAAAATGACGTTAAACAGGACCCCTGTCAATTTAGCTCGTTTTCGGATCGCAATTGCCGACATAGCATACTTTCAGCAAAACCTTTCTCTACTCCAAATCCCGGGAAATACCATCGGGATTTTTGCTTTTCCCCAAACCAGACTTTCCACACGCAAACCAGACTTTCCACACGCGTTGTCTCCCTAGGCAACCATACATCTGGCGAATGACGTCACTTAAAACGGAATCCTCAATGTGTCAGGCATCCCCAGAACTATTCCTGGCTTCTACCCTGTATTCGCCAGATGGCGCATTGCATGATTCAAGGAAACTTGAAAACAACAATAAAGTTTGGCGCACTGTCATCAATCGAAAGATTTTACCTAGTCCAAAAGGACTGATTTATATACACGAGTGTTATATATACATCAATGAATTATAATAATTAAACAACTGTCAACGTCTGCAGCTAGATATATCTCGTGGGCAATGTATCGGAATTAGCTCGAGCAAACATGTGCTTTGCCCTTCGATCCGATTCAGCACCAGTCGGAAGTAGGCATTTGTCAACAAAAAATGACATGCGACCACATGTGCAACAACAGCTGATCAACTTGTGAACAACACTCGCATGCAAGTCACGTGTGTGGTTAACCCTATCAGCAGCTGATCATTTGCCATGTTCGGCACATTGGAAGGGCCGATGCCACGCAATGGTAGAATTTGGTCTGTCAACTTCGCAAGCGTCAAGGACATGCACAACACTGTCACAGGTCTAACTTAGGGCAGCCAGCGCCTCACAATGTTATCACAGGTCAGTGTTTTCATACCAACAGATCAACAAACAGTGTTTTTCTTACACTAATTAGGACATGCGGGCTGTTCACACAGAAGCACACAGGTACTCAATGATGAACATGATATTATTTTAAATTTGCTGGTACCGTACAGTAAATGGGTATGTCTTAAATTGATTGCAAGAAAGTATGCGATCCTTGTTGATGCATCCAAAATTGCTATTGCTCAGTTCCTATTTCACTAGGTTATTCATTATAGACTTGGCCTTCATTTTGTCACGAAGTATCATGAATATTGATGCAAAAAAAAAAACTACGACAGCTTCATCGATTAAATGAGAAATGCTGTTGAAATTAACTGTACTTTCCATCTTTTTTATCAATATGACAGGCCTACAATTGGTACCAATATGGAAAACAACAAAAGTTATCTTGAAATTATACTTACAAGTAACATGGGTGATGGAAATGTCCTCGAGTACCTGTTCAGTTCGATTCGCACATGACACGAGTATTGGTTCCTATTTCACTCGTTCCGCCACTACATAAACTGTGTGTCAACATCCCGCTGGTGTTCCAGAGGTTGCAAGTCTAAATCCCACATGTTTAACTCTCACAGGATATCTTATACACCTAATGTTTACTTGTGAATAAGTTACAAATTACAAGGTTCTATTTTCATTTTTATTTGCAGGTCTCGAGCACTTCAGAATTAAGGGTGGGGCACCATTCAGGCCCCCTTCCCCTCACCATGGAGAATGAACTCCAACCACATCTCCAAAACCTGGATCGTGCATTATGCCATTCAAACACACGCGATCACATTGACAAAATGGATATAATGGATGTCAGGGTTGGGGTCGATGTACTCATGTACTTGTACTCGTTGTACTCGAGTACACAATTTCAAGTACTCGGTTGTATTCTGTACTCATGGTACTCAGACAGGAAGTACCTAGTACTCGTACTCAAGTACATTGGAAAAGTACTCAGATTTTAGAGTACTTTATGAGTACATTACGAGTACATATACATATCTTTAACGATAATTATATTAACATATGGCACTGAAAGATTACAACAATAGTTGCTCGTCAAAAAGATCCAAAAGATATCAAGCACCAACTGAGGTGTGGGGCATACATATATAAATGGAGAATGTTTTTATTCTTTCCATGAAGCTTCACTCTAAAGCTGTTCTCAATTGTGTCTATAAATCCAAACAATGACTGTCAAATAACATCCCTTTGATCTGATTTGCTGCTGTTGTACATTAGGTTTTCACTGTTGGAACAAATACCACACCATGGGAACACAGCTCCACGGGGTGTAAATCTACCCACACTCTTGCCTTGTGCAAACTTGGTTGTATGCTGATGCACTATTGAAAGAAGTAAACCGAACAAATGTTGATGTTTTTTCAGCAACATGATATTGCATAATTGTATCCCCCGAACAAAGTTACAGCTTGCATATCTGAACCGATTTTGATAATATTTTATAGGGACATGTCTTATGGTAAGATCCCGACACCAATAGAATTTGGTTGCCATAGCAACCAAATTGGTCGATTGGTGACATATTTTGTGCTGAAATTACCCTGTTTACCAAGCATGGCTTGTGAACGCCCTACTGGTGGGAGTTTTTGATGAATGATGATGAAATCGCACAGGCTCAATGAGAAAGACCATCACACAAAACCTCTCGTTTTTCAGAATGATCAAGTAAATATTAATTAGTTAGCGGGCTAACTTATTACGGCCATTGAAATACCCACTTTGACGTCTGTGATCACTCCAATACCCAGAACTATGAAAGCGAATGTCACTGGGTTCTTGTTCGGAATAAACAACTGATGGTTTTGGTGAAAACAAAACAATAATACCGAAAAAATTAACATTAGTTTTATTAGTTAAGTCTATTATTGACAAAAATAAAAATAGTTAAGACAAGAAACATTCATTATTGAGCTCAACAAGGTGAAGGTATTGTCCAGTAGAGATTTCATGGCAGTAACTGAATAACTTAAT
This sequence comes from Terebella lapidaria, assembly GCA_949152475.1. NCBI lineage: Eukaryota > Metazoa > Annelida > Polychaeta > Terebellida > Terebellidae > Terebella > Terebella lapidaria. Next base: position 19,976,674 of record OX424566.1, on the reverse strand, counting down.
TTTAGGTTTACTAGTTATGTTCATTATTGACCACAATAAAAAATAGTTAAGACAAAAAACATTTATCATTGAGCTTAACAAGGTGGTCAAGTCTACTATTGACCAAAATGAAAATAGTTAAGACAAGAAACATTTATTATTGAGCTCAACAAGGTGAAGGTCTTGTCCAGTAGAGATTTCATGGCTGTAACTGAATAAGTTAACATCAGTTTTACCAGTTAAGTCTATTATTGACCAGTATGAAATTAGTTAAGACAGGAAACATTTATTATTGGGTTCAACAAGGTACAGACTCTACGCAGTAGAGATTTCATGGCTATAACTGAATAAGTTAACAATAGTTTTACTAATTAAGTCTTTTATTGATCACAATAAAACAAGTTAAAACATGGAACATTTATTATTGGGCTCAACAAGGTAAAGGTTTTGTTCAGTAGATTTCATCGCTGTACCCATAATGTTGGGGGATTAACAAGGTTTCGCAATCCATTCCTGTGACCAGTTTCCGGAGAGTATTTAGTAAGAAGAAATGAGTTAATTGATATTTCAGTTGTTATGGGTGTTACTGCATGGAATAGAAATAGTTTAGGTCTGGAATACTGTTTAGGTCCGGGATACTGATATCGATGAAACACACTGCTCTGGCAGTATGATATTTGTTTGAATTAACATATTTTGGGCAACAGGGATGATAGGGCCACAGGGGGATACACCCACGCGGTCGTCGGCGACCGAATCGTCTAGTTTTCTATCAAAACAGTCTGGATCAATGAATCCCCTATTATCCGATGCTTAATTCCACGAATTCAGTGAATGGAGCTGAAAATGATTCAATAATGTTTCAATATGTAAAATGTACTCGTACTTATACTCAAGTACTTCGCAAATTGTGTACTCGTACTTGTACTTGTACTCATGAAATTCACAAGTACTCGTACTCGAGTACATTTGTATGTACTCGACCCCAACCCTAATGGATGTCTTGCTATGTGTTTACCCGTGTTGTGGATAACAGCGAATCATTGTGAAGTGATTTGGCTGTTTGATATTGGTGCCACATCAAGTGGATCTCCCAGATGGATAAACTCACCAGCCATGCTAGCTAGATAAGCGACAAAGAAAAATTGATTGTATACCTACCAAAATTGGACAAACGTGCAAGATGGTCATGCAGAACACACCACCAATCACAACATTTCCAGACACCTAACCACGCCCACACAGACATCACCTCACATTCAGCAAATCACATGAACTCCTGTTCCACGACACGGGAAAAACCAGACACCCATGAAAAAGTCCCCGCGCTTTTCGGAGTCGAGTAGAGAGATTTTGGAAGATATAGATGTACTTCTAAATATTGAAGAGATTGTGTGTTAATTGATAAAGAAATATCTGTGATATAACATTCCACGTGTCGGACTATTAATCGGACTATTTCGAGAAGTGTGAAAGAGGCCGTGATCGTGTCATCGGACTTATCATCCAAATAAACTTGGATTAATCGAATTCGGACTGGTTTGTGATATTTCAAGCACAACGCTACGAACACTATACGCTAGTAAAAGGGCTGATCGGACCCTGAAGAATCCAGATTTTGTAACATTGGCGCCAGTGACCAGGATATCGAAAGCCAGTCTCGGCTTAGAAACTGTTAACGTCAATGCCGGATACACGAGCGAAATTCTATAGCCAGCCGAATTCCCGTGAGGAGTCGCGGACGACGGACGGAGCGACCCCCAAACCGGTCCCGCTAAGCCAGCGACCGTCGCGACCCCGATTAGTAGCGATGAGTGACACGTTAACTCGAACTGTATCAGATCGAACTGACGAACTGTATCAGATATCGGAATACTGTGATCGTACTGGTTCGTCATTGTCGGAAGAAGATTACGGACCGAACCTCTTCGCTGATGAAGAGTACATGAACGAACTGTTCTTACACGAAGATCCGTCATCGCCCCGCCACACGATGAGCGAGATCTTGGATGCCCATGCCAAGTCGTACCGCACTCCACCTGCCGGACCGTCTCGCTCGCTAGCTGACGACCGAAGACGAGCGAACTCTGTACCTACAAGACAGAGACCGGATACCGACATGTTGTCACAACCGGTGAGCGTACAGCCAGTGAACATTAACACTTCCATGGTGACGCAACCGCCCAGCCGATCGCAAATTTGTCGGTGGTTGGACGATTCCGACAGTGCTAATGAGTTCGGACCAAGCCGTGACCAACCTGCGTCACGACCCTTGACGGCCACCCTGACGCGTCTTGAGCGGAACCCGTCAGTTCAGTCGAGATTGCCGACCGACCCGATCGTGACCGGAGTCCTGCCCGAGGGGTTCCAGCCGAACTGGAGACGTCCCGCTATAGAGAGTACTCCAGCGCCTGCTGCCGACCGTACCCATACATGATCGACCTTCACCGGATCGACTCCCGCGGACCAGTGGACAACCCGCCATGGCGATCACAGGGCGTCGGAGTTCCGATCTCTGACACGAGCGCTCGCACACGCGACGAGCGTCAGCCGTCGCCGATGACCATCGTCTCACCCGAGCTCCCTGTCGAGCCCACGGATGAAGCGATATCAGTTGCTCCTGATGGATATCACCATGTTGCTCCTGGCGGATATCATAATGTTGTTCCTGATGGATATCATCATGTTGCTCCTGGCGGATATCGAAATGTTGTTCCTGACGGATATCACAACGTTGTTTCCGATGGATACAAACCGCCGTACCCCAGAGTGGTACCTCGTTGCGGTGGTCCTGTGCCATACCCCAGAATAGCAGCTCAATATCCTAGGATAGCAGATCAGTACCCCGGAATAGCAGATCAATACCCCGAAATAGCAGTACGCCCGAGTGTGTGTGTTAACAGCCCCAGATCTTACGGTCTGTCGCCGCAGTACCCTCCTCACTCGGAAGGTGTACTGCAGGTGACTCAATCGTACGGGCTCGCTTCGCAGGCCGCGCCAGTGTCAAGTTGTGTCGGATACTCACCAGTGGTTCACAAAGCGACCACGGAACCGCCAATCACTGTCACGACCGTTGTCTCCCCAGCTGCTACGACTGTGCCCGATGGATCGCCAGCGAACATCGGTACTCCGATCTCAGCGACGTCCAACATCGGTGCTTCGATCACTACGACATCCAACAACGGTACTTCGAACTCTACGGCATCGAACATCGGTACCCCGATCTCGCCGCCGGTGGAATCCACGACCGGACCGCCACCATTAGCAACCGGAAAGACCGCCCAGTGGTGCGCTACATTCAAGGAAGGCAACCTGGTACAATACCTGCGCAGCCATGAGCAGTTTACGTCCGCCTTTACGTATACGGACTTAAACAAGACCACGACTTTCCGCAGTATGCTGCGAGGCCGTGCTGAGGCACTCGCCTTACACATTCCCGTGTTCGTCGATGTGACCCCAGAATCTCAGCAAAGAACTGTGATTTGGAATTCATTAATGGCCAGCCGGACTATATTGCGGATAGACTATGTGTGCTGACGTTTGGTTCATATAGTGAAGCACTCACGGCTGTTCTAAAAGCGGAAAGCCGACAGCAAAGAACGAAACGGGAGCGACAACACGGTGCTCGTCGGACTGAAACTGTTGGTTATGCCGAGGACAATGATACGGACTCAGAAATGTCGTGTGCTATCGGACAGATTGACACTGGGGAAAAGCTAACTCCCGCACAGATAGCCGCGTATTACTATCTAGCCAACAGCGACACGACCAGACTTGAAGGTTGTGCCGAACATTCAGTGCCGGCCTGTTCTCGCGAATGGGTAGCGGACGCCATACAGTGCGCTATCAGCGACAAAGCCGGACAGTACGGTGAGGATGCCTCGTACTCTGTGTTACGAGCTACGGCTCAGGCCCGAGAGGACCGTCCTACACTAGCGGGTCGAACTGAAATCTGGACATCGGTGGATACGGTGTTTCCGACTGAAGGATATTCTGGTACTGAATGGTATGAAGCCGTTCGCACCCAGACCGGGTGTCACAGGGAACACTGATCGGACTAATAAGGCTACGCCTAATGCCAAACCTACCAACGTACCGCCACCCCAAGTCGGTCAAGTACCTGAGAGCAAACCGTCAATTTAGAGGAGGAAGGAACTGTGGAGCAAGGACCTTCCGATAACACGAGCAAAGCTCCCAGCCCCAAACAGTAATCGTACTGGCGGCCATAACCATCTTGACGGTCGAATCGGCGCTACCGCCACCGGCGGCTAAGCTTCACGAAGGGGTGTGCGCTAAATGCGCTTCGTCGTCTTCCGCTCAAGATTCGCTCCACGAAGGGGTGTCGGAACCATTGCAACAGCGCTCACTGCGGAGAAAGCACCATGAAGGGGTGTGACCACGCACCGCCAACGGAACTGAAACAGACAGTATGTCCGAGATTGATTGGATATCGGACGACGGAGGTTTCTATGCCTTTCTGTGTGGACCCGAAACTAAACCAGCGATGCTGACACTCCCGCTGAAGGTTCCGTCAGACGAGTCGGACGAACCAATCGTTATCAATAACAGCCGTGCCGCCCATGAGTGTTGGAAATTGCCGGTACACATCGGTAAACGAACTTTCAAGGCAGTGATGGACTCGGGGGCACAGATCTCATTGCTTCGTCGAGATCTGCTTCATTGTGTGCCTCTCGAACAACGCACTATGCGCCCTACAACCGCAACCATCCGTGATGTCAACGGGGACTTCAGCCCTATAGACGGACTCTTGGACCTTGTGATTCAAGTCGGAACTAAAGAAATGTTGGTGACATTTTGTGTAGCTATCACATTTTGTGTATCGTTATCAATAACAGCCGTGCCGCCCATGAGTGTTGGAAATTGCCGGTACACATCGGTAAACGAACTTTCAAGGCAGTGATGGACTCGGGGGCACAGATCTCATTGCTTCGTCGAGATCTGCTTCATTGTGTGCCTCTCGAACAACGCACTATGCGCCCTACAACCGCAACCATCCGTGATGTCAACGGGGACTTCAGCCCTATAGACGGACTCTTGGACCTTGTGATTCAAGTCGGAACTAAAGAAATGTTGGTGACATTTTGTGTAGCCGCAATTCATGACGAAATGATTTTGGGCATGAATTTCTTTCAGCAAACTAACGCCAATGTCAACTATGGCGAAGGAACAGTACAGGTTAATAAAGAGATACTGTTCGCGCACAAATACTTTGAAGCGAATGTCGTACGCATGGCTGTATGTCGTGCAGTCACTGTGCCACCTCGCAGTGAAGCAGTGGTCGAACTGGTCCCGACTTCGAAGGTCAGAGTGCAGCAACATACGCGCCTTATTCAGCCGATGGTGAACTTTCCTGAGGATACGGACTTGGTAATGGGGAGGACACTAACCACACTGAACAGGAAGTGTGTAAAAGTGACAGTAGTGAACCCCGCGGATACGGGTGTAACTCTGACTAGCTCGGACCCTGTTGCTATTGCGAGTCCTGTGGATAGCATCATGGGTGCACTGCCGAAACCCGGAGAAGAACCGGACATTCCGCGGACGAACATTAATCGTTATGGTGATCTACCGTCATATCTACGTGATATGGTAGACCGAGCTGGGTTAGCTCCTGAACAGCAACGTAAGTGTGCTAACCTAGTGTACAGGTATAAGGACACCTTCATGTTCCCAGACGGACAGTTGGGACGAACCCAAGTCATACAGCATCGGATTGATACTGGAGCGAATGCACCGATTCGCCAACGACAGGGACGTGTCCCTCAGACTCAACAGCATATCATTGACGAAGAGGTCGATAAAATGTTACGTCTCGGATGTATTGAGCCATCGGACTCACCGTGGAGCTCGCAAGTGGTGCTCATGCGGAAAAAAAACGGACAGGTACGGTTCTGTGTTGATTACAGACTGCTCAATGACGTAACACGGAAAGATTCGTACCCACTTCCGAACATACAAGACATGCATGATGCGCTCGCTGGAGCGAGGTACTTTTCGGCTCTGGATCTTGCCTCTGGATACTGGCAAGTCGAGGTGGACCCAGCGGACCGAGCAAAGACCGCATTTGCCACTCGGAAAGGCTCGACCAATTCAAGGTTATGCCGTTCGGACTGAGTAACCCGCCGGCAACCTTTGAGCCTCTCATGAAGACAATTCTCCGCGGATATCTATGGACTAGATTTATGTGCTATCTGGACGATGTGATAGCATACGGACGCACTTTTGATCAGGCGCTTACCAACCTGGAAGCGGTCCTGGATCGGATACGAACTGCTGGGTTACGTCTGCAACCCAAAAAGTGTGAACTATTCCAAAGAGAAATCCTATACCTGGGATTTATTGTGAGCGGACAAGGTATCAGGGTTGACCCGAACAAGGTCAAGGCTATTAGAGAATGGCCGGTGCCATGTGAAACCACGGACGTTAGGGCCTTTCTAGGGTTCGCGAACTATCACCGGAGGTTCATTAAAGACTAAGCCGAAATTGCCGAACCTCTTGTCACACTCACCAGAGGTGAATGTCTCTCCACCTGGGGATCACCTCAACGGAGAGTCTTCAGGAGGCTACAAGACGCACTGATCAAGGCTTCCAAGCTCGCTCATCCCTCTCGAGATGAGGACGATTACTTTATCCTTGATACAGACGCTAGCGGTTACGCTATCGGAGGTGCTCTTTCACAGCTTGTGAACTGTAAAGAAATACCGATTGGTTTTGCAAGTAAGACTCTGTCACGAACGCAGCAGAATTACTGCACTAAGTACCGTGAACTGTTGGCTGTAGTCGAAATGATTCAGCACTGCAGACATTACCTGTGGGGACGAAAATTCCTACTTCGGACGGACCATAGCTCATTGCAATGGTTAAAGAACTATAATGATGCGGACGGAATGCTAGCCCGATGGTTAGCCAAATGACAGCAATATGACTTCCGCATTGAACACCGCCCCGGGAAGCTCCATGGAAATGCTGATGGACTTTCACGATGTCATAGTTGTAAACATTTGGACTGTCCCTGACGCCTCATTGTGCCTCCTACGGACCCGGAAACGAGCTCAGGGGAACTTCCGGTTAGGCGAATCACAGTTGCCCCGGCCACGCCTGAGAGAGACCTCCTGAACAGTGATACGATGACATCACCGGTCTCTTCTCAGATGCTCTCCATACGCCAAGCGGCTCGTGTGCGTACATTGGATACTAAAATCAGTGGCCAACAGTGGTTGTTGGACTATTCTACTGCTGACATTGTCGCCGCACAGCAGGCCGACCCTAGTGTTGGGCTAGTATGTCAGTGGATAGCAGCCGGAACGAAACCGACCTCGAAAGAAGTCACCCGTCACGGAGAGGAGGTCAAGACTATGTTCTCGCGATGGAGTCTACTGGCTCTACAAGATGGAGTCTTGGTACGGAATACCAAGCCGGATCCAGCCGGACGAACTATAGTGCAAACCGTGCTGCCCGCCGCTCTGCGAACGGTAGTTTTACATCAGTTGCACGACCTCAAGGTCGTAGGTCACCTTGGAATACAGCGAACTGTCGATAGAGTCCGTCGCTGATTCTATTGGCCAGGTTTATTGTTGGACGTCGCACGCTGGTGTGCTCATTGTCCGCAGTGTGCGTCGCGTAAGGGGAAGCCAACGTCAAAATGGTGGCCATTGACTCAATTGCCGACCGGAGCCCCCTTTGACAGAATTGCATTGGATATTCTGATACCCACAAGAATACCGGACGTGGAAATAGATATATCCTTGTGATTTCAGACTATTTCCCCAAGTACAAGGTCGCATTTCCGCTCCGACGCCACACGGCTAGGAATGTAGCTGACGTCTTGCTAAATAGATGGATTGTGTACCATTGAGTGCTGAAAGCCATTCACAGTGACCAAGGGACTGAAGTCGAATCCTCACTGTTTCGGAATGTCGTACGCCTGTTAGGTGCCAAGAAAATACGGACTACACCCTACCGACCACAAAGTGATTGTCAGGTTGAACGGTTTAATCGAACTTTACTGAATATGCTAAGCGCATTTGTCAGTGATCGAGGAAACGATTGGGACTTACATCTACCATATGTGTTGATGGCATATCGCACCTCAGTTCACTCATTTACCGGGTGTACTCCACACCTGATGGTGTACGGACATGAATGTAATTTACCAGTGGACTTGGTATTTCCAACACGTGACCCGGAGCCGCTATCTCCATGCGGACCAGAGTATGTCGAATACTTACGAACTGCCATCAGAACTGCACACGGGTTCGCGCAGGACCATCTGCAGAAAGCAGCGACCCGTCAAAAATTGGGATATGACGCCCATGCAAAATATCAGCCTCAATTTCAACCCGGAGAGTTGGTAAGATATTATTATCTACCTCTCACGCAAAGTAACAAATTTGCATGACCATGGACTGGACCCTGGAGAGTTCTGGAACGTGTTACTGACGTGGACTATCGGATAGCCCTCGTATCGAACTTATGTAACACACGTGTCGTCCATCTTGACGTCATCAAGTCGTATGAAGGTGATTTGCATCATCCATAATACCATAATGTGGTATCGCCACCTGACTCGCCAAGTGATGCGGACTCGAAAAACAAGTCATCTGGTGATTCACTGGAGCATATCCGAGCTCTGTATCATCCCTGGGATGTCACAGTACGAGAGAAGTCTACAGAGACAGATCGGACTACGGATACAGATGTCACGCCACCACAGTCTAAACGCCAACCCGTGTCGCCTCCCTCGTCAAACGCGAGACGACGTAAGAGGAAAAGAAAATCGCGCAAATCGTATATATATCACCGTATCATTCATGTGTGTTGTCTCGCGCACTGTGGCGCACTACCTAAAGATTTCATAATCATGTAGTTACACCCATGTGTCAGCCGAACAGCCCTGCCGAGAGTAAGATCACTTTGTCGCTGGTGAGGTGAATGGAGAGCCGTCATCGGAGCAAGGACCGGGATCGGGCCTCTACTCCCCCTACGTAACATACAGGGGAACGCGATACAGCGGATCTCGTCTCTGAACCCACCTTTTCACACCAAAGCGCGATCTGTCAAACACTTTCATTGTATAACCACTATCAACGCGCCTCGGTAGGACCGACCCAGATCACCACCCTCACCCCCTCCAAGCAATAACCACGTTCCTCGACCCTAGGGACTGATGATAATGAACGGACTGTTGAGACTCCCGTGAGCCTAGTATTCATACTTCTACATTTGATGAACTGAATCGTCTGCTAACGCAATTCAATTACCTGTTTACTGTGTGTTAAATCACGAAGATAAGGAACGGAATTAATGTGAAGAGTTCACACGGACTGCATGTAACACACAAGTAGACCCAAAAGCCGTGATCGGCACCTTCACAAAACTTTCCTGCGTAAAAATAATAGTGATTGGGAGCACATGTAAAGTGCTGTAACTCTGAATGTACGCCAGATCACCTTGTGATATGATTGGATAGTGAAATCCAGGAGCCGTAGTCGGACTTATGGAAATCAGAACGGTGTGTATGTCAATCCACCGCCTTGACTGTTGGCGCGAAAGGCCAGCCTTTGATGTACAGCGTTTCCTAGGCGACGGGTCCCCCTCCCGCAAACACAGGCAGAGACAATCGCATTAAACGAAAAGACGTATATGGATAATAGAGAGCGCCCCCCCACCTGGGGATTCTAAGAAGTGATGCTGTCAGCATGTTTGTGTGTACAGTGCGGACTTAGTGGAAAGTTTTTGGGAAGCGGGTCACTTGCCTGCTGACCACTGAGCGGATAACACCTATCTGTGGATAACAGAGCGGACTTTACTTGACTATTGCAAGGATTATTCAAAGCGGATATATAAGCAAAGTTTGTGCAACTGTGATGAAGACGGACTGTGGAATAAGTTCCTGTCGGGATAAGAAGTTTGTGGCAAACTTTTGATCGGAATACGGAGTAACAATCTGTGGTAGCGGATGGAGTATTCGGTCGTTGCTGACGGGTATTACCCGAACTAAGCTGGACTAGTGAGTGTGTCGGACTTGTGCCTGGAGGCTGCTGTGGCACACGTCAGTGTCACCATGGCCGGGCATGTCGTTCAAGGACGAGAAGTCCCGTCGACTCTGTCTGAAAGTCAGATTTCGACCTTACGCGGAATCCGCCTAGACAATGGGCGGTATGACTGCCCCTTCTGCATTGGAACAGAAGAGCCCGCCGGATCTCTGTTATGGCCGACCGTGAGTCGGCGCGGACCATTTCGTACGCCCCAGGAACTGGACGCGCATGTCCTGGCGTACCATTTCCCGTTCATCCGGTTCTACATCTGCCTGGCGAACGACGGATTCGTGACCCTCACCCAGGCCGACATGGTGCGCCACCTGTCCACACCGACGGACGAACACATTTTGCGTTTCCCGCTATTCAAGCGCGGACATCTGCCGGCAACTCCACAGATTGTGAGGAGGTTTACCGCGAGGTGCCATGTGGACATGCAGCCGAATCCGCACTACCGGCGGCCTCGCGTACCCGCTCGACTGTCATCTTCCGCCAGACCCCGACATCGGTACTAACCTTCGGAATTTAGCTAATGGCCCCGGAATTAATGGAACATTATCCACCGAACTTAGCGCCACACGTCATGCTCCAACGAATTGAAGCCCCGAACATCGACACCAGGGAGGGCGAAGTCCGCCTTGATAACATTGTTGGCGAAATCCAGACCATCAACCCACAGGTGCGATACCGCCGACTCGGAGCCTACTTGTTCCCGCGGCCGATCACCTATCAGACCTCGGCCATGAAGCCGCCTGAGGCGCGCGAACGAACGGGTCGCCAATGCGTACCCAACCTTCGGAACCAGACCGTACTGAGCCTGTGGTGGAGCAACCCACAGCTCCCAATGTGACGGACTACAGGGTCCAGGAGGGCCTAGTTCGCCACCCCCGGCGAAGCAGCATGCCTCGGACTTGGCCGCCGCTGCCTTCGGACCCGCGACTCCCGCTTCTCCTCGAAGCGTCCCTGATGACGGACAATCACCAGCGAACTCCATGTGTTCATATCATCCTAGTGACTGCTGACAGACTGACTGATGACTTTATTTTGACAGTTTGAACTTTTATTGTAATCAGTGTTTTCTCATTGTCTCGTGCGGTGTGTATTTCCCTTTAGGACTTTTAGCTTATTATGTTTAGATTTTTGGACTGTGAGGTTTCGGGAAGGGTAAATTCCCAGGGGGTAATTTGCCGAAGGGGTGTTTGTAGAATATTTATGACTGCTAGCGGCCCGAAACCCTCCCTTACACTTTATCTCACTCGACATACACGGCACAGATTCATCACATGACTTCGTACTCACGAGAACCGACGCACACCGTCCAAGACATGTAAACAACTCCACAAATGACGTCATGCAGAACACACCACCAATCACAACATTTCCAGACACTTAACCACGCCCACACAGACATTACCTCACATTCAGCAAATCACATGAACTCCTGTTCCACGACGCAGGAAAAACCAGACACCCATGAAAAAATCCCCGCGCTTTTCGGAGTCGAGTAGAGAGATTTTGGAAGATATAGATGTACTTCTAAATATTGAAGAGATTGTGTGTCAATTGATAAAGGAATATCTGTGATATAACATTCCACGTGTCGGACTATTAATCGGACTATTTCGGGAAGTGTGAAAGAGGCCGTGATCGTGCCATCGGACTTATCATCTGAATAAACTTGGATTAATCGAATTCGGACTGGTTTGTGATATTTCAAGCACAACGCTACGAACACTATACGCTAGTAAAAGGGCTGATCGGACCCTGAAGAATCCCGATTTTGTAACATTATATTCAACCCGTCTGTCCCAAACCTTGCAGCAACCTTGCAATAATAATATCATTATTATTACAAAGTTGAAAAAAACTAAGTAGGTTTGGACTATCAGGTAAGAGATATAGTTCAGGCAAAATTTTGAAAAAAAATCTATCGACGGGCGATATAGTACCAATTGTCTTTAAAGTGGAATAATGGGTTTCTGAAAATAATTATCAATCAATTGGCTAGCATATATTATATGATAAAGCACCGTTACAACTCCCAATATACGTCCGCGTGAACCTGCAGTGGAGTTTGAACTTATCATAAAAACGCACGATGTGAACGAGTTGTTTACATCTGCGCTAACATAAACAGAGTCATGAATTTCCCTATCTTGCCATTATTTGCAACACAAGTCACTATAATACAACATACAGATACGAGTTGCAAGTCATAGGGCTGTGTATTTTTTCTATATATTGTATTTTCAGCTATTTTTGTTAATTTTGTATCACTGCATGGGAACTTTTCCGTGTGGAACTATTTTTAAAATCCGATTTTCAATGTCGAATTATCGGGAACCGTATGCGCATGGGAACTTTTGCCCTGTAAAGCTGCTCTGTGAACCGCTATTGATCACTTTCAACCAGAAAACCAAAACCGATTATGCCACTTTAAAAATGAGATGATAAGACGACCTACCAATATATTTACACATTGTGACATCTAATCATTATACATGTTCATGTTAAGATATGGTATGCTTTATATTGTTATTTTTTTTTACATGGCAGGAGTCTCTTTGTGATATTTTTCACGTTAAGATGTCGTGTCATAGATGTCCACATTAGCACGAAGTAGCCTGATAAGTGTTCTCTCTACAGGACACTTTTGGCCGTCATGCCAGCGGTGTAGACTACGACAGTACTTTGAAGATAAATAGAAGTTGCCTGGATGAAAACTATGGATGGCAATACATATCAGAGGGCAATTTGTGTATCATTGCACAACACGCCAGTCAGGGTGACATGCAGATATCAAATTGATACATTTTTGACAACTGATACATAAATCGGAGTGAGACACAAATAGCAACGTCATTCTACACACAGGGGTAGGTTTGGCAACATTATAAATATAAGTATATCTGGGGACATTTCACTGGACCAAAGAAAATGGTCGATTTTCAGCTTCCCGGAGAACATGTCTATGCGAATATGGTTTTAGAAAGTGATATAAAGGAAGAAGATATAAAGAAAGTCAAGGATTTGGAGGTAGTGGATGGCGATATATTGATCGCCAGCTATCCGAAAACAGGTATTGGAATGTTCCTTAGAAGTCAGCATCGTAACGGTATTTCCATATGACGTGGGATAAATATAAAGATAAGCTCTTTAAGATATAAAGATAATATAAAGATAAATGAAAAGATAAACTTGTATATGTTTAATGAAACACCTGGATTGCTCGGTCCAATCACCATTTCATTCGAAGGAGGCAATAGTTTGTTCCAATGAAATAAACAGTTGCTTGAATGAGTTTATTTACATGTTGCAACATTGTGAATGAACAATATTCTCCCAACTAATCCCCCAAGATTCTATCTATTCTCCCAAACTTCTTCCAGGGACCACGTGGATGCAAGAAATCACGTGGCTCGTGTGTAATGATGCAAACATAGAGGCCGCCGAGACATCTCATCTCGGGGAGAGATCGCTGTTCCTTGAATTTTCCAATGCTGAGCTCGGTTTGCAATCGGGAATCAACTCCTTGCCAATAGTCAAACGTCCGGCAATCATGAAGACCCATCTCCCTGCTAGCCTGATGCAAAAAGCGATCGAAAATCAGAAATTGAAAGTCATTATAACGATAAGAAACCCGAAAGACACGCTGGTGTCACTCTACCATTTCTACCGCATGAATGCTGGTCTCGGAAACTTTCCTGGAACTTGGGATGACTTTTTCGAACTGTACAGAGCAAAGCGTATTGTTTATGGAGATTACTTCAGATGGTACAACAGTTGGATCCCGTACATGCAGTCGGAGAATGTCCAGTTCTTCAGGTTCGAGGACATGAAAACAGACCCAAAGGCAACCGTGCAGCGACTTTGCCATTTCCTTGGAAAAGATCTTGGCGATGAACAAGTGATGGGCATTGTCAAGCATACATCTTTTGATCGGATGAAAGACAACAAGATGTTAAACGGCGAAGGCATAAGCATTCTAGACATGAAAATTTCACCTTTTATGAGAAAGGGTCAAGTTGGAGACTGGAAGAATCACTTCACAGCAGACCAAAGTCGTGAAATTGATGAGCGTTATGAGGGCGAAATGAAGAGGAGAGGACTGGAAGTCCGCTTCGAATAAAAGACTATTAACTTGGCACGAATCATCTTCTCTATTTAGTTTATTTGTACCACTGTGTCACTCCCAAATAATGTATGCTGGATCTGGAAATGGTATGTTGCATTCGTGTGTCGGACAGCGCGGTAACCTCAAGCTAGACAAAGCATGTCTTTCGGGAATACTTGCTGAGGACCGCAGGTCCGAAGTTCTATGCATGACAAAATGTGTACCTCGATGCGAATGAAATCTATTTGCCATTTGACAACTCGAATCTTGGTAAACTAACGGAAATTACAGCTGAACTCACCAAAATGGCAAGCATAATTATTTCAAAGTTGTTATCTGCACTAAAATCGCCGAATAATATGTTTTACAAACACCTTGAATCGTTTGAACCAAAGATACAAAATCTGGCAACTTTCTCGCTTTCGAATCAATGGTGGGTTTATGCAATTTATACGAATCAAACCGAAACTGTCTTAGTGTTGCGTACATGTTGTTTATCCTAGATATTTGGCTAGGTTTGGCTGTAATTTTCGTTAGTTCACCATTTCAGCTCTCAAACGGTGAATATATTTCATTCGGTTCGATGTACACATTTTGTCATGCATGGCACTTCGTCTGTCGGGCGTTCGGTCCTCAGCAGGTATTCCCGAAAGATGTGCTTTGTCTAACCTCAAGCAATCAGCATGTATGTTCCTGAAAAGAGTACATTGGATCCGAGTCATGTTTTACGGGATTGTATATATTGGACATGCAGCGATATCAGCCAATCAACCCAGTTATTACAAACAGCGTGCTGGTAATAATATAGAAAAGATTGGATGCTGGTCATTCAGAAAAGCTATATTGCGCCTCGTCCAATATGGCTTCTCTGAATCCTTTTTCTGAATCCCGTGTATCATACAATATTTGTATAATATTGAGAGTAAAAACATCAATGAGTCCGGTGTCCAATATGCAAGTATGTGTTTATGCAAGCACTTTATCTACAATAAACAACCAGTGCTGTTCAACTGCATGTGATTTCTATGTGATTGTTCAATCCATGTAGCGGAGATGTTTTACTATCCCTGAACAGTACTTTGTTTTACTGACCAAAAAAGTGCATTTTAGCCGTGGGTTCTGTGTTCGAAACAGTTACAAAAATAGGTTTTCACAGACGTTACTCACGAATGAAGAAATTCTTTTGGAAAACATAATTCTTTGATTACGTTGTTGAATTCGCTCACAATATATGTAGAACATGTTTTTTCAAACACATTGCCAAGAACTATAAAACATAGCACCAAGGGTGCTGTAGGACACCAGCAAATCATGAGAATTGCAAAAATACTCATTTTCCAATATTTAAATTGTTACACTGATCTTTAACTTTATTGTCGAAACATGTTCGTAAATGTTGCCGAACACACATTTTTCGTATGGACTAAATCAAGTTATATCTTGAAAGTTTTTCTTCGTTAATGAAATATATATTTTGGTCTATTTCGCTATGGAACAGCTTGTCCAACACTATCGTGTGTACCCCAAATTATACTAAATTTTGCAATACACTAAAAAGAGATCAAGCAAAACGAAAACCCCCACCTTGGTTCATTTCTGGATGACGCTACCCTAACATCCTATTGACTACACTAGGCTTCGCTTGAATAAGTACGGAGCCTCTGAGAGGACATGGAAAATATTTTTAGCACATTGTTATTGCGTTCCCTTGCAATAATATCGCGTTCCCTTGCAATCTGGATCGCGTTCCCTCGTGATCTTATTGCGTTCCCTCGCATTCCGGATCGCATTCCCTTGCGATCTTATTGCGTTACCTCGCAATGGGGATCGCTTCCCTCGCGATATTATCGCATTCCCTTGCGATATTATTGCATTCATTCGCGATCTTATTGCGTTCCCTCACATTCCGGATCACGTTCCCCCCAGACATATATTCCTAGGGGAAATAGTCTGTCTGGAAATGAGTGCCAGGGGAATATGTCCCTGGACGTTTTTTCCTGGGAATTTGGTCCCAGGACATGTTTTCCCAGGGAATTAGGTCCGTCGGACATATGTTACTGAGAATGTTGTCCCGTTGGACAACATTTCCGAGGAATATTTGTCTGTGGGACCTATTCTACGTAGGACGTAAATTTCTTTTACACCGGTACCTCAGCCTGTTAACAAAAGGCGACCCTGCTCTCTCACTTGGTAACAATAATGCGATTATGCATGCCACTCAAACGTTCATTTTCTCCACAGAGCGTTTTGTTTCGATCAAACATTAACAGCTTCAGACGATCCCTGACCGCCTCTGAGTAAATAATCTCCCTCCAGTTCACCAACATCATACCCATTCCAAACAGTGGTTGCATTCCGATCTCTCATCGTCAGTTAAAACTTATAAGTCCTAAACCATTTACTCTTCATAGTTCTCGCATCATCCTGGCATTTGGCCAGGATTTGAGTTGGATTTGAGAAATCCAACTCAAATAAATATGTTTAATAATAATATTCAAGAAGAAAAAAACTTGTTTTTGACTGGAAATCACTCAAAACGAATAGTGACTTGATTTGGGACAAACAAATTTTATTATGCCCACGCGGACCATCGACTCAAAGACAACAAAACCCACACACATCACAAAGCTATGTGAGGAGAATCCTAAGCATGCTTTGGAGGAAATTGATGGAATAGAATTTGAGAAAATCGCCGCCAAAGACAAAGACCGGTCAAAAAATTAAAATGCCCGCCACACGCAGGCCGGTCATGTAAAGGTAAAAAAACTTATACCCGTCATAGAGGTACATGAGGGGAATGTTTTGAAACATTAATCTCAAACTGATCAGACAGTTTTTGAGAAAATGACCACCAAAGTCCAAAAATGGCCATTTTCCATGAACAATGGCCGCCAGTTCGCCAAAAACGATTTCACGTTTGTAATTAGGAACCTTTGCTTGTCCAAGGTAGATTGAACAACAACATGCCATAATATTCGTCGACATTGTTTTACCGGAATATACACAAACATGAGCCTAATGGAAAGAGATCTCTTTCCATGTGAGTATTTTCATGTATCGTAATCTGATACCAGTGTTCTTAATTTCTATTTTCTTATATTTTTACATCAGTATCATAATATTCTATACTCCAATATGCCTAACAGTTGTCATTCAATAATATATGATTGTAATAAACGTGTGTCTACGTGCCTTTATGCATGTTCTTCGCACAAGAAACATGCAATTGCAAACTATAACATTTCCAATTTGCACAATTAATGATCACTTCAAGACCATATTATGCACAGCAGATAATGTCAACATCACGATGAAAAAATGTGAGCACGCAGAACGGGGTTCAATTGTTGTATTGATTTTACACCTCATACATCATACTTACATCTCATATATATGTATACCTATAACTCAGAGCTGACACAGTTGTCGGCCTACCACTTGACAGAAAAAGAACTGGTACTCGCACCATGGCAGGGGCCTATTTTGGGATCACCCTACGACTGGTCGATTCTTTGGATAACTGTGCCGGAATCTGTTGAGCCACTGCCACATTAGGGCCTACCGCTGCACGGATTCGGCGAGTTCACTGCGAACTGTGGGGGGGGGGGGGGGGGTCTGTCGGGGGGGGGGGGGGGGTCTCCAGTCTTTGCCAGTGGAAAAACCCGAGATGACGAATGTCAACCACTCGGCGTCAGAAACCAAACTGCTCGAAGAAGTGGGAGTCCTAACGGAACAAATTTCACCGGGATGCTGCATGAGTAGCCGACCCACTGCTGCTCACGTCCAACCTTGGACTCCACTTGACTACCATTACATTGACATAGGCTGACGATCTATTTGCTCAAGAAGTGAGCAGGGAAATTTTTTCGTGCTGACCAGGAGTCATTGTGACGTGTCGACTTGGCTCAAGGGTTGTCCTGAGCTATAATTCCCGATTATAAATATGTCGCACTCTTGATTAACTTGTCTTTTTGTGTTAACACGTCGTGCTCTTCCAGATAGGACTATAAAAACATTCTATTTCACCAGGAAATATCACGATTTTAATTTGTCTGTGATGATATCTATTTGTCTGTGATGTGATGTGTGTCATGTGAATAGTTTGTAAAATGTGATATATATGTATTCAATCATCGTAGCTGACAGCTGCTGGATTGACTAATGATACTCATTTTGACAGTTAGGTTTTTTAAATTTTATCATCCTTTCCCCATTGCTTCGCGTGTGATTGTTTGGGGAGGTACGTTAGTAACGCTTAGCATTTCACTTTTAAAATTTTCAGGCTGATTAGAGTTCGGGGAAAGATAAACTCCGAGGACATGATTTGACGAAGGGGTGTAATGTGGTATATATTTTTTTTAATGTGGTGTATGGACTCCACACAGACTCCATACACAGCAGACTTATCCCTACTTCTTCAAATCTGTCACCATACAAATGTTCCATTTACATGTCACCGAGACTACATTTGATCTGCATACAGACATGTGCATTACACCACTTTCCACCAATCACGGCACATGTACATCACATGCAACACGAGGAATGGAATAATCCACAAACGCAAGTAAGAAGCCTGCCATCTTGGTAGTTGGTGAAAAGAAGAAAGCAGATGGCTGCGATTGTATGGTGATAGGAATGCAACTGGTTTATTGTGTTATATTTACAGGAATATCATGATTGGAATAATTGGTGACGATTTTGACTGTCCTTGGACGGGTGGAAGACCCATTGAGCTCTCGTGAGTAGCGTTATTAAAACTTGACGTGTGACACCAGATTTGTTCATCTATAACACGATGCTCCAAGAACCACTATACGCAAGGGTTTGACAATTGCCCTGTAAAAATTATCCTGCAATTCTTAATCAATATAGTGGATGATATAATTCCTGCAAGAGGAAACTATTTTCTCTGTGTTTTTTTCTCGTAGGTAAAAAGTTTTTCCCATGAGGAATATGTTTTCCGGATGAGGTGATTTGGACGCCAGTTGAGCGTGATTTGCACGTTCTGCAATTGAGAATTGTGATTCATTGGTCGACACCAAAGATCGTAGCACAAGACCAAAATAGAACCCGTTTTGATGGTGCATCGAGTTCCTCCATTTTTGACGATCGACTTCATCTTTAGGGGATCAATCTGTCTCATGTATTCTGTATATGAAAAAAGCAATACATTTTGCAAGAACCATTATGTAAAACTTAATTGTTCCAACAACATAATTTTATGAAGAGGACTGTTTTGTGATACAATTTTTAAATTCGATTATGAATTCGATCACATCTGATGGTGCCTTAGACATAGGCGATCCGAATGATAGTGATAGTTTCAACCACTGTCTCGTCCCAAAGACTGGGTAGAAGTCAGCGCCAAAACCATGAGATGCTAGAGCGCCAGAATCATGAGATGCTAGAGGAAAACATAGCGCCAGTTCCAGACCTGAGCTGCGGTTTCTAGAAGGCTGGAGACACTACTTAAGTCCCTCCAATATCACGATAATGTCTCCTCATTTAGAAAATTGTGAATGGTGCAAATTAGAGAAAAAGTAGAAAAGCCAGTTGCACACCACTTAAAAGTCTTTCATGATAATCCAGTCTTGGAATAACAATAGAGCAGACAATATATCCATGGACAATGATTGTCAAGCTTGGTGCGAATGTTTGAAAATGTTGACGTGATATTCTCATCACCACCAACAAGGTCTGGAGAGTGTCGGGAGTGAAGAGCAATATATGCTCTCCTCTTCAGGCAGCATCGTCGATTGTGACATCGAATCCTGGCCCGAACTTCCCTTTAATAGGCATGAATTATGTTTTCGCATAAATTAGTGAAGGTGATCAATTTTGACGAGGTGTGATTGAAAGTAGAATCCTGGTGATTTCTCGTGCAAATATTACCGAAAAAAAAGATTTATACGTCTGGAATATACAAAATGAAAAAAATATGAGACCACCAAAGCATTATGGGCCACCAAATCGAGACGAATTGGAGGTGAAAGTGAAAATCAGTGAAATAGTTGTGTCATTATGATCATTTAGAATATATCTATTTCAGTTGCCTCGATGACAACTGAGGGTGATTATACATGTCAAAGTGCAATTGGTGTATTTTTACGTAACACGCCGGTCAGGATGACAAGTAAATATCAGATTATATAATCAACAACTGATATATAATTCGGAGTGAGGCACAAGCCGGGACGTTCTACATGTACGGTGTCAGGTTTGGAGACTTTACAAAGATACACCTATTATGATAAGTGCTTATATATCCGGAGACGTTTCACTCTCGACAAAAAAAGAAGAATATGGTTGATTTTCAGATTCCAGGAGAACATGTCTATGGGAATATAGTTTTCGAAAGGGCGTCAAAAGAAGAAGATATAAAGAAAGTTAAGGATTTGGAGGTAGAGGATGGCGATATAATGATCAATATTTCAATGACTTTGAAGGATGTAATGGAATGTCGCGTGATGGAGATAGAAAGCAATAATAATCTATCTCCATGACTCGATCTTTGCGATAAAATGCCCAAATTTAGCTTATTTCAATGCTCATCTAGTTTCAGTGACGTGATTGTTTTTCCCAGTGTAACAAACAGTTTCTTCCGTGAGTTTTTGTCTACATGTTGCAGCATTGTGAGTGCACAATATATCCCTACTGAGCGTTTCTTTCAGGGACCAGGTGGATGCAAGAGATCACTTGACTCCTGTGCAATGATGCAAACATAGAGGGCGCCGAGACATCTCATCTCGAGGAGAGAATGTTGTTTCTAGAATATTCCGATGCTGAGCACGATCTGCAATCAGGAATCGATTCCTTGCAAATGGCTAAAGGTCCAGCAATCATCTACCCACTAGCCTGATGCAAAAAGTGGTCGAAAATCAGAAGTTGATAGTCATCATAACGATTAGAAACCCGAAAGACAAGCTGGTATCATTCTACCATTTCTAACGTATGCATGCTGGTCTCGGAAACTTTCCTGGAACTTGGGATGACTTTTTGGAGCTGTACAGAGCAAAGCGTACTGTTTATGGAGATTATTTCAGATGGTAAAACAGTTGGATGCCTTACATTCCATCAAAGAATGTCCAGTTGTTCCATTGCGAGGACATGAAGACAGACCCAAGGAAATCCGTGGAGCGACTTTGTCGTTTTCTCGTTTTCTCGGCAAAGATCTTGATGATGCACAAGCGATCTGCACCGTCAACTTCGTCAAGCATACATCTTTCGATCAAATGAAAAATGTTTAACGCATTCAAGTCACAATGGTTCGTGACCTATAACATCCAAATTGCTCACACATGAATCACTTCAAAACCATTATAAGTTGGGTAGACAATGTCAACATCACGGTGGAAAAAAAAATACGAGTAACTTTCACAGAACAGGGTTCAATTGCTGTACTGGTGTGTATATCTCACACATCATACATACATCACATATATATGCATACCTATGAGTCAGAGCAAGGTACAAACGAAAACTAGCCACATTGCACAGTAGTGTGTGCGGGTATTGTAGAAAAGGCACTTTGTACCCAGAGTCGTTTAACTCTAAGAAAGAAGACGAAATGGCGTATAACTGGAGTGATCACAGATGTCAAAGTGGTTATATCACCTGCTACATCTCCGAATAAAAATTGACGGTGATCCGGTCATATTTTCGGCCTGTATAGCGTTCGCACTGACAACCCTACTGACAAAGAACTTTGAACTTTCACCGTCAGGTGACCCAGCCGTAGGCTGATTTCACCTGGTTGGTCAAAAAGGCTTCATCACAGATTATTTTACGATACTATACATAGGAAAATTTGAAAATGACTCCAAAATTCAAAAAATTTCGATGATATTTCTGTGTGATGGAAAACTCATCATAATAGTCGAGGACATTAAAACATCTATTGAATATCAAGAAATTTCGATACAAAATTGATAACATCTCTAAAACGTATGGACAATGATTCGAGTTCAGTAAAACTACATTGGCCTGTGCATCTTCTGTCAAACTAGACGATATAATTCAGATTTTTTACAACTTGAGTTGAACTTTGAATAATGTAATAAATCTTTTCGTTTCAAGTTTAAATACAATATTCATTCTGCAGGAAAATGAGAAAACACACCTAATGGGTGGGAGGGGGGGGGGTATATGTATAAACCAACCAGTACGTTCATGTAGTAAGGTTTGTTTGTACCTATTGTACCCAGACCAACATAAGTCAAAGGTTATAGATGATTATATTATCTTCGATTGGATCAAGGTTGACCTTCGTGGTATGATGTGCATCGTACTACAAATCATCCCTTCACTATACAAACTATGGTATGCATTCATACATTAGATAATATTGTACTGTAACCGTGATTCTACGGAAATATTGCATCGCTTGCAAATAGGACGCAAATTTGCATCTATGGAGAAATGCACTATATTCTATCCGGGCTTCAGATGATCGTCGAAGGACATTGAATAATAAACGGCAACTATTGGATGCCTGATCAGTGTATATTGTCATCCACCTGTTACACTACTGTGGCATAACAATCATACAAGTCATAACATATTCATTCACAATGGCACCCGTTGACATTTCTTTGGATAACCCAAACTTGGTGAATTTCGGTTACTACTCCATATTCAACCTTGGAAAAATGGTCGTTCTGACATTTTGGTCGTTATATTGGCGGAAAAAAAACAAGGTTAGACATACTATCGATCGAGCATACCTCTACGTTATCTGGTTGGCGTGTCTTGGTAAAATCCCGAGATTCATATTTTCTTGTGTACAATAAAAAGAATTATGTGACCTCTGCTGCACAAGTACGATTGCAATATATAGAAAGGAATTATAGTGGTTAGCATTGTATAGCATTGTCATATGGTATATAAAGTCGACATCAACAAGCGGTTGGCCTAATTCAAGCCGCAAGGTTTCTGTCAAGTACCTGGCATTTCTCACATCCATACGAGTCATTTGAATGAATGGTTCAGTAGCAATGATTTGCCTATTTTTTTTTAGGTATTCCCCAATCCTGAGGATGCGAGATTTTTCGTGGGAAACGAGACAGACCCCAGTAAACGGAAACCGAAACTGAATGATGAGGATGTGGAGAGAGTTCGAAGGTCAAAACTCAACATCGTTCTTCACATTCATGATAGATTAGACATCAGTTTCCTCTAACGAAAATAATCTTAGAACTATTGTGACTTGAATGCGTTTAACATTTTAGTCATCAATCAACTTCATTTAAAAATGAAGGGATGCATCTGTAAAATGCAGACCCCCTTTTTCCGGTTTTCAGAAATCATCTCAATGACCTGGAAAATGTTCCGATGCACATCTTCGTCGGTTTCTTCTACGTGCTGACCAACCCAGACCCAACAGTCGCCCTGTGGTATTTCCGAACCTTCTGCCTCGCCCGCATCGTTCACGCGCTCTGCTACCAGTCTGGTCTCCAGACCTAGCGTGGAATTTCACATTTGATCAGTCTGGGTACAACAGTTTCCATGGCGGCTCATTTCATCAGAGCCGTCTGCTTTCAGTAGTTAGCAAGTTTCATGAATTGTAAAATTCAAGCATTGTTGTTGGACCGATTTTCTAGAAAAATTATGACTATGTAATTTCAAGGCGGGTGATAATATTTGGTTTCGTAGGTATAATTGTGTTGTTTCTGCTTCGGGCCTGTACTTATTCTTCTCAATTGTATACCTCAGAGGTTTAATTCGGCTATTTGAACTGATATGTCAATACATTACTGACCGATGTTTAGAATGTGTAGAGATATACACTATATACAATAAATATACATTACTTTTAATATAACCATGTACGTGATTTTTTTCAGTTGAGTAGAAATCAAGTTCATGCAAGAGACATGCAAGACATTTTGGTCGTTATATTGGCGGAGAAAAAACAAGGTTAGACATACTATCGATCGAGCATACCTCTACGTTATCTGGTTGGCGTGTCTTGGTAAAATCCCGAGATTCATATTTTCTTGTGTACAATAAAAAGAATTATGTGAGCTCTGCTGCACAAGTACGATTGCAATATATAGAAAGGAATTATAGTGGTTAGCATTGTATAGCATTGTCATATGGTATATAAAGTTGACATCAACAACCGGTTGGCCTAATTCAAGCCGCAAGGTTTCTGTCAAGTACCTGGCATTTCTCACATGCATTCGAGTCATTTGAATGAATGGTTCAGTAGCAATGATTTGCCTATTTTTTAGGTATTCCCCAATCCTGAGGATGCGGGATTTTTCGTGGGAAACGAGACAGACCCCAGTAAATGGAAACCGAAACTGAATGATGAGGATGTGGAGAGAGTTCGAAGGTCAAAACTCAACATCGTTCTTCACATTCATGATAGATTAGACATCAGTTTCCTCTAACGAAAATAATCTAAGAACTATTGTGATTTGAATGCGTTTAACATTTTAGTCATCAATCAACGTCATTTAAATATGAAGGGATGCATCTGTAAAATGCAGTCCCCCTTTTTCCGGTTTTCAAAAATCATCTCAATGACCTGGAAAATGTTCCGATGAACATCTTCGTCGGTTTCTTCTACGTGCTGACCAACCCAGACCCAACAGTTGCTCTGTGGTATTTCCGAACCTTCTGCCTCGCCCGCATCGTTCACGCGCTCTGCTACCAGTCTGGTCTCCAGACCTAGCGTGGAATTTCACATTTGATCAGTCTGGGTACAACAGTTTCCATGGCGGCTCAGTTCATCAGAGCCGTCTGCTTTCAGTAGTTAGCAAGTTTCATGAATTGACGAACCTGCTAAAAGTTGCTGTATTTGACATAAGGTGAGATGATTCACGCTAAAAACATGCCGCACGCAGAGAAAAGTGTCACTTAATGTAAATACAATGTTTTATTTGCGTGTTTTATTCACTGAAATGCCGAGATGGCATGTCAAAGCAGCGAACGATAGGTTTGAGTGACTTCATGGAGTGTGACCGAAAACAACAGGCTGAATATCAGATTGTCAGTTGGTTGCTTTTGATCCGTGGGGCTAGTCCTATATGCTGTAGTACTATATATGAGCACCACCGCGTGTAGGTATTATATAGCATGTATGGATAACGTCAGGCGCTGATAGGGACAATCCGACAATGTACAAAAAACATATTGCCCACATCTACCACCTCAAGCAATGTGAATGAACACTATTCTGCTATCAATATGCGATAGCTTGATTATTACACACGCATAATTTTTATGTCACTGAACATCTAACTGAACTTAGCAATTGAATAATAAATTTATTACCGACAAGCAGAAAAATACAGTAAAATCTCCCTAAGTCGACCAACCAAGGGAACAACCCAAAACAACTGGTTTAGGGTGGTGTTCGAATTATGGAAATTCTCAGCTCCAACAATTAAGATATTTCAATATAAGTAGTCGGAAACCTGTTGGTTTTTGTTGGCTATCGATCCACACTTTTATTCCAGGGTAGACACCGTAAACCCTTGACACGTTGTATCATTGAAAAACAACATATATCACTTTTCATTTTCATTTGTATAGGCTTCAATGAATGTCTGAAAGACTACGTAGCACCCCTAGGATTGCTCGAGCATAAATTAGAATAGAGAAAGTACACCTACATTCAATCTGGACGTCTACATTTACTTCCTCTTTCATCTTCGATATAAGCGCGATTATACTGAGGCTGCTACAAGACGATGACTGCAGATCACAAAGACATGGGAGCAGAAGCTGTAGAGAACGATTACACGGGTCTGGAGTTTCCTCCAACAGTAATTCCACAGAAAACACAAGATGTGAAAGCGCATACTACAAAGAAGCTGCTTCTTGTGGCAGCACCTGCCTACGTCATGTTAGCCATTGTGATTGTTTTGTTGGTGATGCAAACCGTCAACACAGAGAGTCATTCCTGTGAGTGTGGAGAGCAGTCAAGTCTGAATCCAAATCCCACGACTGAGGAAAGAAGCACTACACCGGGTGAGTTTTAATGTAACGAGTTTGCTAACGATGGTCTCTGCAAACGATATGATCAACGATCCTCTAGCTACGTTAGTGTATGATCGTTGAAAGCATATCATGTGTTGAATTCATTCGTAAAAACTGATATAAAATATTTGAGTATGTTGCACGTTACTAAATGCAGCTCTCCAGGATGTGAGATGATCTGTCATCAACCTAACACTAAGTCATAATTTTGTGTTAATATAGATTTCTCCAATAGTCCATAACGTGCCAGCGAAATGTACAATTTAATTGATACAATGATAGGTTACCCCATATACCTAATATGTTCGATAACCTTGACATGACGAAGCGTGCATTTTACGTTCATCACCCTTATGTCGACTGTCTATCGTTGAAGTTCACGGTCGGCCTCTCCTGGAATTTCGAGTATAATAATCCAGGAAGGAGGCATTCACATTCTTTACTTTTTTTTAAAGTGAGAGCCGTTTTGTTTGAGAAAAGCACTTAAATTTGGACTTTGGTGGTCATAATCTCAGAATTCTCACATTTCGTTGACCTCACAAAATGTATATGAGAATACTTGGTGTGAAGTAAACATGGACATCATGAATTGAAATGAGGTTTAGGAAAGAGTGAGCAATTTCTGCCTCACATGTGGCACCCATCAAGAATAAAAAAATACCATGCACACAGGTCGTGCTGCATGGCAGGTTTGGTTACATATCAATCAGATCGTGATGACGCCCATATAATTTCTTCAAAGCAGCTATAGTCTCGGTGAAACATATCCTTGTGGCTGCATTCAAGAGACTAGATGAGAACCTCGGCAAAAACATTCCTCATATCTGCCAATAGCTCTGGAATAGCTTATTGTTGTGGGACGAACACACCGTCGCCAGGATATTATCCTGGCGACATAGGAATATACTTGAATAGATGTATTAATCTTGAATCCTTCCCAATGCGTGGTGGTCACTCCGATTTTCAAACAGGAAGGACAGAAGTATGGTTTTCTATCCGAGATCATGTTGCTATATGTCCTGAGCAATTTCCAGCCAAAAGATTTCATTTCTCCCTCTCAGACCTCTGGTTTTGGAAGTTCACAATTTTTTGGTCATTTCTAGTTTATCCGGCCATTTGTTCCGATAAGCTATTGTCGTCTGTTTTTCGTCTGTCGTTTCTCAATCGTCCATTTGGTTCTGTAATAATGTTTTAACGTGATGAATTTTCCTATAAAGTTGTACATACCTGGGGCCAATATCTAAATAGGTTTGATAAACGAGACGAGAGCAAATTGCCAGTTAGCTGCAGCTTGTGTATTGTATTCGGAAACATATTTTTACAATAGGAAAATACTAGAATCAGAGTGTGAACTCCGCCTGTACTTTCTTAAGTATTATTCTTATTTTTATTGAATCGTTTTTGGCCATTTGACGGCCTTTTTATTTTAGGGAAAATGGGCAATTGGCTTTAGGGGACAGACCAAAAATGATTTGCAACAATTTCAAAAATTGAAAATAATTCAATCAAAATTGATGTGGTAACCTTTTCTCCAATTCTGAACAAGCACGCTATTTTAGGTGATTTGTAACGTGTATAAAAACAGCAGACATTGAATCTCTTGAAAATGCTTGAAATGTAGCTCTAAAAGGCCCAAAATGGGCTTGTATTATGAGCATATAGGAAGTCATATTGTGATATATTTTTATCGTCGGTAAAAATACGAACCGTTGTCGGATCGTAATGTCAATATTGTTGTATAAACCGACTCGTAGCGTTCATTTCACCAAGTTTATTAGTCCAAACTGGCGAGATCGATGAGTTCACACACATGTTCAGTCACACACACTGTCAATATGAGTCTTCCTCACGCGATATTGCGGCCATTTCTGCCTTCTTGCACATTCAGCAACTTTACACCATGTGCATCTTGTCGCTCTAGATCTTTGCAGCGGGGGAGGGAGGGGGGAGGGGGCAAACTCCCTGGGTGTCATGTGATGTAATGTCGCGTCTTGATTGGTTTTAAACTCGCTTTTAAACTCGCCAGCGCCGTGGTTCCTCCTGTGTTGGCAAGGCCGGAAATTCTTCCTCCATTTTTGGGATCAGTCCTTCTCGTACATTGTTATCAGTGTACTGGGATTCAACAGGGATCTTCAAAACAACTCAACAAGGAACAACGTCCGAGTAATGTTTACCGGCGAGGGCATTGGACGGACGTTCATAGTCAGCTGCTAAGGGATCATATGTCACCAAGGTTGATTGCTGTTACAATCGCGAGTCGATCTATGTGCCGAAATAGATCCTGTGCGGCTCTTTCAGTTGTACTGTCGGATTGATAATTGACAAGTCGCTCCCTTCAATTCGCTCCAGACGTTGGAAGACCATCTGGACAGGTCATGTACGGTTTGGGGCGTATTGCCGGAAGCTGTCGAGGTGCATAGGCCACATCACAAATGACAAAGTCGGCCCGTCAAGTCGTCGAAGGATTGGTAGTGCCATGGGAACTCGGGGCGGCATGAAATGTGGGTTCACCTGCAGTCCCACAGCTCAGCATCCCATGTATCGAATGAAGCTGTTGTCCGGGGTGTATTCAATACGAGAGAAGAACGGGAGGACTTCTCGGTGACGATCTGTCTCTTCGAGGAGATGTCTCCCCATTCCATTTTTGGACAGAGCCACACAACCGTCTCCTGTCAGACACACGTAGAACTGGATGAAAGGATAGTGATAGCGTCTAGGGCGCTGACGTCCTCAAATGCCAAACCCGATCCGGTGTGTGTGGCGCTTCGGTGCAGAATGGACAATGATATAGTCCCTGCTGATGGAGAGGCTACAGAATCATCATCTGAACTGGAGTCATTGTCGATGGGAGGCCAAAGTCATGTCACTGGCCATAGCCGAAGATGCGATTTCGATGTGCGGGTGGAATGCTGGCCCAGTCAATGGAGTTTTCTCCAGGCAGTGTGAGTGGGGGCCCCACGGTCGCCATCAATTCCGTCACCTGTCGGGAGTGAATTCCGGAATGACTAGCACCTCCCAAAGAGGCAGGAGATGAAGGCCCTTGTCCGGATCCATCAGGTGGTCGAGCAGATGATCCTGCAGACATTGGCGTTGAGGTGGCAGTGCCGGAGGAAGTCGTTTGGAGACAGGTGTTCCTGATGTCGATGTAGTTGCTGATTGATGGACGGGAGCCTGCCTTCGTCGACGGCAGCGAAACGATTCGGGTGTTCCGGCACCGCATTATCATCGACCGAACCAGAGACATGTCGCCTACCGCGGCGGGCAAGGTGCTCACTGATAACGACTTGAAAATCTTCCTCGCTTTGGTCCATTGGCTGTGGATCAGTGATTACCACAGGCCCTTCAGTGCCTTCTACATTTTCGTCAAGTACAATCGGGGTGCTGGGGTCATCTCCTTTATCCACGACTTGTATTCGAACGGTTTGGTTTTATCCCTCAATTGTGACTGATCGAGTAGGAGAAGCTGTCAAGTCTACTATCTCCGAATCGATTTCAGCCGCCATTACGTGCTTTCACTTTTGCTGAGTTTCTTTCGAATTGTAGATACAATTTCACTGACAGTTTGGTCACAATTGTGTGCTTGAAATGTCTTTTGAATATCGACAAGTTATGTCCACACATACTCTATCTCACTTCAAAATAACAATGTTTTTGAAGCAGTTGAAGGATGAAGATAAGCCGCAAAGAATTATCCATCTTATCGCTCTGGAAACTTTCTTCAGAATGACCTACATTCGCTGTGTGCAGCCTATTGTCTATAACGTATCTGTGTACAGCGGGGTGAGCGGGATTACGTTTTACTGTGTGGAGTCTGTACGTGTTGTATGACCCCCTAATAAACATGCCGTCATCCTGGTAATGCGCGGTCTTCCTTCTCTGGTTGGCTTACCAGTCCATCTCGGCGGGGGATAGCCACTCTTCGCCCAGTTTTCCTTATAAGCTGTACGATCCCTGGATATCTCACTCCCTACATATCACTATAGTCTAGCTGCCTACAAATTACTGGACTTTTCTGTCTGGCCAAGGTCTGTTGTCTGTGGTGGGGGATTTTAATGTGGGTGCCGTGGGTGGCTCATGAGTTTACACATGTCCCAGGTTTCCTTGTGAACTCTGTTTTTATTTCAACTTTCCTTTTCGACCAGTAACGTGCTGCAAACGGATGGTCAACTAGACGAATCAGATGACTAGCAGGTATTTTGACATGACATAAATTTTAGGCTCGCAGGGTCATTTCGTTCCATTCATTCAACTCTGGGAACGACACGCTACTTTTCGAAGAAGGCTTTAAAAGAATGAATGGTCGGCCATGAAGTAGCGCGATGAAATATGATTTAATGTATTTGATGACAGGCTGCATTTCGGTTTACGTAAAGTTATACTTGGTTTCGTCCCTATTCATGGCGTTACCCGGAACTTTCCTTCAGGCGAGCAGAGGTCCATTGCTGCAAACTTGCTCTGGAGTTGACCACCCTGACACACCTTCAACGACTAGGTAGCCTTGCATAATTTATGACTGTAATCTGTGCAGAATGAATGTAAAACATGGCACACACAGACCTCATGGAGATTTCGCCAAATATACATCAACACATAATCATTATGCATACATCATTTCTCCGTGTCTAAAATATATTTATCGTACTAGATACCGTTTTTGCCTCACTGACATCTTAGTGTAAATAGATATGAAAGTGATATGAGTAATAATGGGAATAATAATTAAAAATAGGTACATAAAATGGTTATATAAGAAAATCTATGACACAAAAGGGTCCAAAGACCCTCCATTTTTCGTCAGCAAAGTTATCAGTACCTTCATTTCACTATCGTTATCTGAAGCGTGCGGGTCTGCGGCGCTTCTTGGCGGAACATCTCAGAAGTGGATCAGTCTGGTCTGTCCCACTGTTAGGCGGATCTCCTCAAAGAGAGGGACGGGAAAGGGATTAGTGTCGTGGAGGGGAATGCATGGCAGGGACATTCGGAAAGTCACTGTCTTTAGCGCAGGTGTGCTTCCGTTTTGTTCTTCTCGGGTGACGCGGACCGGGAATGTTCGGTGAGGAACTGGGTGTTTTCTGGGCGACACTTTTGTAGCCGGGGTTGATGACTCATCATCAGAAGATGAACTTGTGCGTTCCGATGTGTTTTCAACTACGACAGTCCATGGAGGATACAAGCTCAATGGGATCGTCCTCACTATCTGTTTCTGGTGCAGTACTGGGACGATAAGCATACAGAGGAGGTAACTGAGCATCTCCCTCATATAACTTGAGACTATCCATGTGAACGATTTGGAATTGATGTGGATTGGATTCTCTCGCGATGCGGTAGTCTATGTCGGTGACATTATCTAGAATTCGCCACGGTCCTGTCCATGAGCGGGCAAATTTGTTTGTTTGTGTCAGTGGCAGGTAGTAATACCTCACCAAGTCACAGGGTTGAAACTGTTGCCTCGTTTTGGTATGGGTATCGTAACCCATCTTTTGTCGAACTGCTGACTTTTCCAAGTGATCCTTGGCAAAACTGTGAGCTGATCGGATTGTTCGCCATAAGTACTCCATGTACTCTGGTCCACATGGGGGGCAGAGGTTCCGGGCTACTTGTTGGAAACATCAAGTCGACATGGAGATTACACTCATGTCCGTAGATCATGAGATGAGGTGTGCATTCAGTCGATGAGTGTACAGATGTCCGATAGGCCATGAGAACGAATGGAAGATGAACATCCCAATCATTTCCACGGTCACAGACGAAGGCGCTTAACATTTTGAGAGAGTCTGGTTAAACTGTTCCACTTGTCCATCACTTTGGGGTCGATATGGAGTCGTCTTGATCTTTTTAGCGCCTAGGAGTCGTATCACATTATGGAACAGAGCCGATTCGAATTCTGCTCATTGATCGCTATGAACCACTTTCGGTACCCCTTGGTACATGATCCAGTGATCCACTAGCACATCGCAACAGTGTTGGTGGTGTGGCGTCTGAGCGGAAGGGCGACTGTGTATTTCGAGAAGTAATCTGACACGACTAGTATGTATCGGTTTCCCTGACTCGTCACCTTGTGCATATTGAGAATGTCCATTGCAATAGGATCGAATGGAGCTCTCATCGGCAACGTGAGTGGTACACGTCTCTGAGCGAGTTCACCTTTCCGTGTCATACATTGCGGGCATTGCGTGCACAAACGCGTGACATCTAGGGCCAAACCGGGCCAATAGTATCGCCGTTTCACACGTTCTACTGTGCGCGGTATTCCCAAGTGTCCTATGATTCATAAGTTGTGGAGCTGATGTAGAACCACTGATCTCAGCATCGCCGGTAACACGACTTGTGTTACGGGTCGACCGGCAGGGTCGGGTCTCACCACACGAATAAGGACCTCATTTTGTAGAGTAAGCCAACTCCATCTAGCGACAGGCGTTTTGACTTCTTCGCCTCCCGTAGCGACTTTTTCAGTTGTGGGTTTTGTTCCAGACTGAACCCACTGATAGACCTTTCCAACGCTTGGGTACGCTTTCTGAGCAGCCACAATGTCCTGTATCGTATAGTCAGAAAACCAGCGTTGCCCATCCAGAGCAACGTCCGTTTGACAAACTCGAGCCGATTGTCAGGGCGACAACATTTTCCTTGAGACCGGAAGTTTGACGTCCCATCGACCTGGAAGCTTGTTTCGACTGGGGTCGTGATTATTTGTAGTCGGCGAACTGGTAACTCTCCCGAACTGGTTCCTGACTCGGAAAGTAGTGGGTACTTGTAGTCGTTGCTTTCCGGCTCTGTGTTCTATGCGGAAATTGTATTGTTGAAGTTTGCCTAACCAACGGGCAAGCATCCCGTAGGCATCGCTGTAGTTCTTGAGCCATCGAAGTGAGATGTGATCGGTGTGGATGAGGAAGTGTCACAGGGTTGAAACTGTGGCCTCGTTTTGGTATGGGTATCGTAACCCATCTTTTGTCGAACTGCTGACTTTTCCAAGTGATCCTTGGCGAAACTGTGAGTTGATCGGATTGTTTGCCATAAGTACTCCATGTACTCTGGTCCACGGGGGGGGGGGGGGGGGGGCAGAGGTTCCGGGCTACTTGTTGGAAACATCAAGTCGACATGGAGATTACGCTCATGTCCGTAGATCATGAGATGAGGTGTGCATTCAGTCGATGAGTGTACAGATATCCGATAGGCCATGAGGATGAATGGAAGATGAACATCCCAAGCATTTCCACGGTCACAGACGAAGGCGCTTAACATTTTGAGAGAATCTGGTTAAACTGTTCCACTTGTCCATCACTTTGGGGTCGATATGGAGTCGTCCTGATCTTTTTAGCGCCTAGGAGTCGTATCACATTATGGAACAGAGCGGATTCGAATTCTGCTCATTGATCGCTATGAGCCACCTTCGGTACCTTTTGGTACACGATCCAGTGATCCACTAGCACATCGGCAACAGTCTTGGAGGTGTGGCATCTGAGCGGAAGGGCGACTGTGTATTTCAAGAAGTAATCTGACACGGCTAGTATGTATCGGTTTCCCTGACTCGTCACCTTGTGCATATTGAGAATGTCCATTGCAATAGGATCGAATGGAGCTCTCATCGGCAACGAGAGTGGTACACGTCTCTGAGCGGGTAACTCTCCCGAACTGGTTTCCGACTCGGAAAGTAGTGGGTACTTGTAGTCGTCCTTGACAGTCCTGGTTTTTGCAACTATGGCATCCGGACAAACCATCTGCATTGCTGTGTTGTTTTCCGGCTCTGTGTTCTATGCGGAAATCGTATTGTTGAAGTTCGCCTAACCAACGGGCGAGCATCCCGTAGGCATCGCTGTAGTTCTTGAGCCATCGAAGTGAGATGTGATCGGTGTGGATGAAGAAGTGTCTGCCCCACAGGTAGTGCCGATAGTGTTTGACTATTTCGACCACCGCCAAAAATCCCCGATATGTCGTGCAATAATTATTTTGCGTTCTGGACAGAGTCTTGCTCGTGAATCCGATGGGAACTTCCTTGCCAGTGACTACCTGAGACAAGGCACCTCCGATAGCAAACCCGCTTGCATCGGTGTCCAGAATGAAGTAGTCCTCTTACGATGCAGTGGGATGTGCCAGCTTGGGAGCTCGGATCAGAGCATTTTGAAGACGTTGGAATGGTCTCTTTCGTCGAGGGCCCCACATGAACTGGCATTTGTTGCATGTCAACTCGGTGAGGGTTCCGCTATCTTGGCATAGTCTTTGATGAAATGTTGGTGATAGTTAACAAATCCTAAGAACCACCTGACGTCTGTGATTCAACAAGGTGTCGGCCATTCCTGTACTGCCTTGACCTTGTGTGGATCCACACGAAATCCCTGTCTGCTTACAATGAACCCGAGATACAAAATCTCTTGTTGGAAAAGTTAACATTTCTTCGGCTGGAGGCAGAGGCCAGTGCTCTGAAGTCGAGAACAGCCTCGAGATTGGGGAGGGCCTGTTTGAATGTCTTTCCGTAAGCGATCACGTCATCGAGGTAACACATACAGCAGGTCCAGAGATATTACTCAGTCCGAAGGGCATCACTTTGAATTGATAGAGCCCTTTTTTGTCACAAAGGCAGTCTTAGGACGATCAGCTGGATCCACTTCGACTTGCCAATAACCAAACGCTAAGTTGAGTGCCGAGAAGTAGGCGACGCCTGCGAGCGCGTCGTGTGTGTCCTGTATATTCGGGAGGGGATAAGAGTCTTTGCGGATTATACTGTTTAGCTGACGACAGGCCACGCAAAAGTGAACCTGTCCATTTTTCTTTCAAACTAGCACCACTTGAGAACTCCCGGGAGAGTCCGACGGTTCGATACACCCGAGTTCGAGCATTTTGTCAATCTCTTCATCAATTATGTACTGCTGCGCTTGGGGAACTTGTCACTAGCGCTGCTTGATTGGAGCAGAAGTATCTGTGTCGATGCGGTGTTGAATCACGTTGGTGCGTTCAAGTTGTCCCCTCCGGGGCCATAAATGTGTCTCAATATTGATAGATCAAGTCAGCACACTGTCTGTGTTGATCCATAGACAGTCCGGTGCGATCTGAAAACTCTTGCAGATGAGGCGGGGGGTCGGTATACCGATCTGTCGTACTGGTCAGAAAGTCGAATTCTTCTTTGCGACGGGGTAGCGCTCCCACTATACTCTCCACGGGACTCACTATGGCAATAGGTTCGGAATGAGTCAGTCCAGGGACTTATGTCCAGGGAAGTGAGTATATGACCCATGACTAGGTCGGTCTGCTCCGGAAACGTCGTGATGGGTTGCACAATTCGAGGAAGTTGACGTATCCGAATCTTGGAAGTGGGAACTAGTTCGATAATTGCCTCAGTACGAGCAGGGACACTCACAGCACGCCGAATGGCTAAGCATACCGTATTCACCTCAAGTTCTTTCTGCGCAAACAGAACTTCGTTGTTAATTACAATAGATCCTTCCCCGAAATTCACAACAGCCTTCACTTGACGTAAAAATTTTGTCAATTCGTCGTGAATCTGGGCTACACAGATTGTAAGTGTCATGAGTTTCGTACAGATTTTCACAGTAAGTTCTAGTACTCTATCGATAGGGCTAGTGTCACTGTTCACATCTCGTATTGATGCACTGGTCGCTCGGAACTGTCGCTGGTCCTCGGGCACATGACGCAACAAATCACGTTGCAGGAGAGAGATCTGAGCCCTCATGTCCAGGATAGCTTTGCTGGAATATCCGCCGTACTGTACTGGCAGTCTCCAACATTCCACTGTTGGTTGACAAACTAGCGGTTCTATCACTAGCGGTTCGCTGGCGTACAGCTCTAGCGGATCTGGCTTTGATGGTATTGTTGGCGGCGATGCTGGCGGGTCTGATCCGCTTGGGTAGAAATCCAATCAGCCTCTGGGGTACTTTCGCCTGAAGAGTCCTTTTTCCGTAGAGGCAACACCCCTTCGTGTCGCCGAGGCTCACGGGGTGGACTTTGAGGTATGGGCAATACCGGTTGTGGTACCGACACCCCTTCATAGAGCGTACTAGGCGAAACTGGCGATTTCGGTGTGGATTGTTTACTAATCGGAGTCGAGGCAGTGACCGGAGGTGGCCCTGAGAATGGTGCTTGTGCTTGCGTCGCTGGAAGCGGGTAACTGGGCAAGTACACGACGATGGGTTAGGAGCAGGTATGGTCATGTTTCTGGGAAGATTGTTGGATTGTTCACCAGTGGCGATTTGACTGGTCGGTTTGGCTCTGATCTATCTCAATCTGTCCTTCAGTCAGAGTTACCGAAAGGAGGTTTCGACATGAAGGGTTTCATACCATTCTTTACGAGAATGTCTCTCAACCAAAAACATTTTACTCATTGATGTCCTGGCCGTTTGCAGAAGATGCACTTCATTGTAGCGCCGGATGGGGGAGGTTTATTTACACGAGGAGCAGCGGTCACTCGTAGTACCGAAAAGAGTACTTCTTCGGAATAGTGTCCTTCATCGTCGCTGATAACACGGCGTGCGTATGCTTACGTGAGTGCGGGTTGAGTTAGGTTTTGGGGGCATGAAACCTGAATTAATATACTACAATATATATTTGATCTTCTGTTGACCTAAACCTGAGCATATGATCTTCGAGTGCTAAACCTCAAGATTACCTCTGACCTGAAATGTGTAAATTGGTATATGCAGATTTTGGTCTTTTAGACAGCTTGGGAACGTATTATGTGCATATCACAAGTCATGTATGATGCATCTTTCGTGACCTTGAACTTCAACTCAAGTCTGAAGGCCACTTCAAATTGAAATGTGTAAATTGGCCTCTGCAGACAAAATGCTTGTCGATAGTGCTTAGTTGTGTATTGTGACCATATAGGAAGTCATATATGTTGACTTCATAAAAGATGTATATGTTCGAACTTTTGATGACTTTGAAATTGATCTTAGAAGACATTGGGTGGTAAATCTCAATGCCACGTTCAACCTAAAAATATAGAAATTTGCCATGTGCAAACAAAACACACGTGGCTAGGTTTTGTTGTTGGCATATATGATGTTATATATGATGGATATTTTGATGAACTTGAGCGTGATTTAGAGTGGCAAGTATCTAGATCACAGTTGACATGTAAATTGGTTTCTGTAGAGAAAATTACTTGATATAGATCTTATGACTCTTTTACTGGCATATGGGGAATCATATATGATGGATCAGACTACCTTCGGTAATGAACTCAATATCATGTTTGATCTAACACTGACGATAAGCTATAGCACCATCGGTGCTTTATTTTTCATAATAGGAGTTGAATGTATCAGGACAACATGAATACTTGGAGCTTACATATTACCACACTCAAATGGGGAGTCAGTATATAAGGATCAGCTATATATGGATTAAGGCCTACCTTGAATTTTACCTTGATAAGTCAAAACAAGAATTCCAGTGGAAACACTTCAATCTTTGTGGTTATTTGCTCCACAACAAACAAATAATGCATTGGACTCTCAGGCGTAACTTTGGGACCTGGTTAACATTCATTGGTTGTTTTGGTGTGCGGCAGTTCGGTGAAGAATAGTTTATATGCATTAAGAACGCTTCTAGTACAAACAATACATTTAGATGTTTTGAGAATTTTCAGTAACGTTCTCCCTTATTTCAGGAGTGACACTCTTAATGACACTCTCAAAATGCCCCAACTTACACCTCATTGGTTGACACATTCAACTAGAAGTCATGCATTGCACGTCATTGAATTCGAACTCGGATGACCTACAATATTCCCAATTGGCATTGTGGTGGAAAAATAATAACTTTATGGTTGAACACTGTTCATCACTCTGGTAACCTTTCCTGCCCTGGGCAAGTTACAATTGTTGTTATTTTCTAGCCATTTGTCCCGAGGATTATTGTGGAGCTAATGGATTCTGTAATATTGACGCTGGTGCCCCACGGTGTGCCTGCAAACCTGGATACCTTGGTGTTCACTGCACAAATGGTATTTGATGATTTATTCCATAGATTAAGTTAAACTATATTGTACAAACAAAAACTTTCTGTTCTCAGAAATAGTTACCATAAAACAAAATGTGAGTTGACTCTCATTCACACTAGAGATATGCCTTCAATACATTTCGAATTCTCGATGCATCATTTTCATTTTTTTCCATATATCTTCGGTGTTGGAATTGGAATTTGTCTGAGTGTCGGTATCCATTCGTGCTTTTTCTTGTTCAAATTTCACGAAGCTCCACAAGATTGCTGGGACCTGCTGGCCAGGAATGTGACAGAGAGTGATGTGTACACCATCACCATCAACGATGAAACTTCAGGAAGGAAGGACATCAACGTCTTCTGTGATATGACGTCAGATGGCGGAGGATGGACGGTGAGAACTATTATCATAACGTTATCGAGACATGGAAAAAATCTGTTTACTGTTCGATATGAACCGATATTCTGTTGTTGTGGACTAAAGGCAGAAAATTGAAGAACTATGGTCAAGAATTTCATCCTGGTACATTTTATCAGGAATTCATCCCTGTACATCATACCAATATTGACTGTGTTTCCGAATGATTACCATCATTATAGGTGCTGTTACGCAGACAAGACGGGTCTGAGAACTTCAGTCGTGGCTGGGATGATTATGCTCGAGGTTTTGGGGATCTGAGGAGAGAACACTGGATAGGTGAGGGGCAAATGTCAATTAATATTGGTCCTTCCAAAATAATGTATCCATTATGCCAAGGAAACATTGTGACAGTAACAAATTGATACTCCGTCAGTGGTACTCGCTTGATATATGTTCAAAATTGAAGGAAATCTAGCTGAATATGGGACCATGATCAGTGGTCCTAAGAGCTGAAAGGAATTGTTATGTTAGAAATATGTGTTGAGCGAAACATATATGTGTGCTTGTTCTTGAATCGATGTGGCAGCAAGAAGTTTCGAGTGAGCTACGAAGCTAGAAAATGAAAAACAAAAATGTTAAAACGTTTGCCATCACGACAAAACCGAAAAATCAGCAAACAATTTTGACCATACAACATTTAATTTAAGGAGTCTGAATGGAGATCAGACTCCCATGTACAAGTAAGCTACTCCCTCCCAAAATCAATTTGTTGCAGTTTGTTCTGGGTTAACTGCTTTGACAGGACTGGCTAATGAGCAAATGTGTATCCCCAAAGATGACTTTTTTCTTTTTCAGGCAACGACGCGATTCACAGTTTGACTGTTCTCAATGGTGTGAGTTATAATGTTTACTTCAACATGACATCAAACAGCACGGTTAGGTATGCAGAGTATGCTGAGTTTCAGGTCGCTTCACGAGCTGAAAATTACAGTCTCACCTTTGGCACGTACGAGGGAAATGCAGGTATACACCAACACCCAAATAAGTGTACCATCATTCATATTAAATTCTAATTGCCTTTAAATCCAACCAGCCATCGAAATGTAATCAATTTACTGGTATAATAAATTGCCTCATCCTATAACAGGATATGATAGGCGCAAAGAATGATTAATGTTATGTAGCTAGAGTGATGATCAAAGATTGCTTTTAAAATTAGCCATCTTTATGTAGTTGAAGTGACATTTCTATTCGTTGTTCAATGTTACTGGATCAATAAAAAAAACAGCACCAAACTAAAGCAGTTGACAGCAATGATAATTTCCAGCGCCAAAATTAGGGATTTTTTTGTTAGCTGTGGTGATTTTTGATCTGATGAATTTCATTGAAAACAATCCAATATGCCATTTTTGTTTCAGGAGACAGTTTGAGGTCACATCTAGGTATGATGTTCACCACGTTTGATCGAGATAATGACCAATATAGTACCAACTGCGGCATGTTACACACGGGTGGTTGGTGGTATAAAGCATGTTTTGAAGCGAAATTGACCGGACTTTATGGCCAAGGACTTGTTAGAGGCGCCGGAATCTGTTGGAGGACGTGGCTCGGTTTTTCGACATTCTTGGATTTCGCCGAAATGAAATTTAGACCTCATGTTTAGAGCCAGGGGATCATATTCTATTCAGGAAGGTGCTGGTGTGACATCATGGTGTTGTTGAAGAAATAAATGCCAGATCATCGTTAGACCTACATTGGTTTTGCTTCAAAGTTTTAGATATTGTGCTATGTGATACGAATGGATAACTTGCATGAATTGAATAGATTGTGGTAATAGATTGATTCTTACATTGCATGAGTTGAAGTTCTTAGAAATATTAGTTAAATTCATGCTGAATTAATTTAATGGTGGTGCTGCCAAACTATCGAAGTTATGTGGGAACCTTTGCAAGACATCAACATGGCCTATCAATCCGCTAATAATTTCTGATGAATGCAGAGCTAATCATTTTATTTATCAACATATAATAAATCCTCATAACTTGGTGCATGTATATGTAGCTTCATACCATTGATGGGTACAGTTGTGGTGGGATGGTTAATGAAGAAAGTTGATCGATGTCGATGTCATGTAAAATAACCAACATTTACTCTTAATAACAGTTAGGAGATCTATGTTTCTGATCAATGAGATCAATACTTAGAAATGCAATCACAGAGTGGTGTTGTTCGAATCTCAGCCCCCATTCATTTCAGCTTTCAGACTAGCAGGGTTTTGACTGGTCGCCCTATTGAACGATATGTATTGAAAGGCAAAACTTATCTTAGATTGGTACACTTTCCATGTATATATGTATATACTATTATATGTTCATTATTAAATACTAGAAATGTCTACTGGCGTCCTTATTCTTTTCATCATATTGAGTTTCATTAGACCAGGTGAGAGGAATACAAAACTACTGTAACCTTCTACTGTATCTCAAATACAGTGGAAGGTTACAGTAGACTACCTAAGGCCAAAAAAAAAAATTCTATGTTTCTGGTTACAATGGTCTTCCAAAAGTGATGCGGTGATGCGAATTTTTTTTTTTCTTTTTTTTTTCCTAAATCGGCACGAGTCGTGTTAACCGAAGCCATGAAAGCTACATTTGCCTCAGTAAAACACCTATCTATGTTAAATATATTATGTGCATAGAACATCCTACTGTTTTTTTGTATATTCTAAACAAAACATTTGTATTCTTTGATAAACTTCATATTACCTAAGCTTTATGTTGCTGATGCTTTGTAGCATTACGCATGTGTTGTACATAAGGTTGTCCAAGTTGCTTCCGTGTTTTATTAATTCCTTTCGTCCATATTCATACCAATTTGCATCTGCAATTCATTCATCCCATGGGTGTGATAACAGGTAAGTATTGCCGGCCGCGCACGTATAAAACAGTTTTGTTACCCGTTCGTAGACGCGATTTGCAAACTATTGACGATTACACCGCACAGTTACTCACTCGACATTATTATTGCTTTCAAATTGCCGCACCGACTAAATCTACATTGTTATTAATATCATCGTTTGTGATATTTGAGCTGACACACAACACAACACGAATACGGCTACATTTATGTATTGATGAACTTTTAGTAAGCCTATGTTCTTCAACACAAACACAACTCACAAATTTGCATAGCTTAATAACTGCTACTGATTGTAAAACATGTAGAATATGACATTGTATGTGCTCTTTTATCATTCAATAACCAAATGTCGAGGGCGGCGGTAAAAAAAAATATAAAAAACGAAGTGACGCGCGGTATTTTAAGTGATGCGCGCGATTTTTTTTTTTAAAAAGGAAATGATGCGCGGGGTTTGGAGTGACGCGCGCGATAACCAGAAACATAGAATATTTTTTTTTTGGCCTAATCGTAGATATTGTCAAAAGCTCTGTCTACAATTTTCAGATATTCGATTTACATATTTTGAGGTTAACATATTGAAGGTTCATCTTAGGTAATCGTCAACTTCGCCGAAAGTATCAGAATGCATGACCTATATGGAAATAATACAACATGAATCGTCCAAGAACATCGAAAAGAATAATATACGATCATCTTAAGCTCTAGGCCTACAATCAGGAGTTTTGCATTCAACTGACATTATCATCTGCGCATTCAGGGTAGATATAAAGTTGGGTCTCAACACCCAAGTGTTGATAATACTAAACTTAATCCTACCGACCCCCCCCCCCTTTTTCCTCAAAATCAGGTCAGGTTCAAGGTCAACAAAAGAGCGGTCTTTTAGGACGTTTTGTCAAATCTTACCTTTAAGTCTTATGTGAACATTTCGCATATTTTCATGTGATGGTATTAAGTTTGAACAAACGAACAGATTTTCACCTTCCAGCTCTAGGTCTCATCTAGGACATTTTCACGACATGTCATTAAATAGTGTGAACATTGAGGTAAATATAGCCAGTTTCTCAAATTTCAGCAATAGAAGTCATGAAAATGTCATTGGACAATGTCATTGGACTCCCAGGTGAAGTATGCCAATTTATAGAATGATACCATTTTGCATCGCAGAAATATCTTCAAACACAGGTGTAAACAAGTTAGAAAAGGTTAGAGTATAGCACGAATTTTAGCACTAGCAAGTTCAAGTATAGCACGGATTCAAGATCACCTTGATGACTTCCTATATGCGAAATTAAGCCTGATTTTCATGAGCTTAGTGTCCATGCATTTTCATGCGTGAAACAAATGATATGTCATTCAATCTTCACACAGAATGAGATGAACAAGAGTTGTCAGGTGGATTAAGGCAAAATAATGATATTAGAGTTTTAAAAAACCAACCCGCTCAACGGCTTCCAAAGAATGTACAAAACGTTTTGAAAAAGGCTCTCAGGCTCTTGTGAATTTAAAGGGACTTTTAATCAAGACATAATGAGTTGTTTGTTGAAGGCATGACAGAGGAATGAATACCGTCAGCAATAGCTTATGACCCTATAATGGCCTGTAACTATATAACAAAATATGAATACGATTAATTGGACACACCTGTTCATGTAATTGTGGCGGAATAGCGTTACTACCGGCGGCTATTACGCTGACGAGATCGTACAGTGCGATGTAGGTCGTGCGTAAAACACAAGACAGGAAGTCCGACGTAAATTCCACAATAATCCGGAGTTTATTTGGATGATTCAAATTCGATGACGATCACGGTCACTCACACATTCACTCGTGATCCCACAATATAGTCCGATAATAATAGTCCAATATAGTTCGATTTCTACTGGATATTCAATGTTCTTCAAGTGTACCTCTCAATATTTTATATCTCTCTAAATATCAAAAACTTCTTGTCGACTCGAAGTACATCTGCCCTAATGTCGGGGAAGCGCGGGGCTAAGTGCTGAATGTCGACTCGAAGTACATCTGCCCTAATGTCGGGGAAGCGCGGGGCTAAGTGCTGAATGTCTGTATTTTCCCGCGTCGTGTGGCAGGAGTTCATGTGATTTGTCGAATGTGAGGTAATGTCTGGGTGGGCGTGGTTATATGTCTGGAAATGTGCTGATTGGAGGGAATGAGGGGTGTGTCATCGTGAGCAGAGTTGTTTACATGTAGGTGCGGTGCTTGGACGGTGCATGCTGGTGACGTAAGGTAAGTATGAAGTCATGTGATGAATCTGTGTCTTGTATATCGAGTGGGAGAAATGTGTCAGGGAGGGGTTTCGGGCCGATAACTGTCATAAATATTCTACATAACACCCCTTCGTCAAATTACGCCCTGGGAATTTACCCTACTCCGAAACCTAACTGTCCAAAAATCTAAACATGATAAGCTAAAAGTCCTAAAGGGGAAACACATTCACCGCGCGAGACAATGGTAAAGCAATGATTACAATAAAAATTCTATCTGTCAAAATAAAGTCATCAGTCAGTCAGTCAACAGTCACTAAGATGATATGAACACATTGGACAAATACATTTAAAACAACGACAGGTGAAAATGAAACACTAAAATCAGCACATAAATCACAGATTGAAAATCATATCCTTTTCAATCTTTTCAAAGGGTCCGCATCCTTCGCTGCCCGGGTTATCCGGTCCATCCAATAGGCCAGGTGCGGGCCAAGTCCGGCGGGGAGGCGACGAGCGTTGTCGTCCTGATGCGGATAGACAAAGTCCGGATTGATCCCGGGAAGGACCTGCAATCCAGGTAGAGTCCGTTCAAGGAGCCGCTGTCCGTGTTGACGGAGCAGTTGATAGTCCGCACCGAATTCCCCTGATCCGTGCAGTCCGAAATTCACCTCTATGTCGCGAGGTAGCGGATCCTGGTCCTCCAGGACTTCCATCCTTAAACTCGGCCGATCCGGGTCGTTAGCTCGTGTGACGAGCGTTGTT
This sequence comes from Terebella lapidaria, assembly GCA_949152475.1. NCBI lineage: Eukaryota > Metazoa > Annelida > Polychaeta > Terebellida > Terebellidae > Terebella > Terebella lapidaria. Next base: position 19,932,310 of record OX424566.1, on the reverse strand, counting down.
GCGGGCGGCAACAGTTCCTCCTTGTAGTCCAGGTACGGAGGAGGGGGTCCGAAATTTATAAGTCCGCGAGACGGCTCCATTGGTGAGCCCAGTCCGTCATCGGGTGTCCGACGCTGTTGAGGCTCCGGTTCGTCCTCAATGGCTTGTAGTGGCGGCGGTTGGTCGCATTCCATTGGCGACTCAGTGTCCGTGGTTTGGGTCACTACCTCTGAAGGAGGTTCCTTGGCCTCTGAGTTCGTTTCCTTGGCCGTTTCCATGTGTTCGGCCTTGTCCGAAGTTTGAACCGAGTCCGTGGTTTTGACGGAGTCCGCTGTTTGGCTGAGTCCGCTGTTTTGGCTGAGTCCGCCTCAGTCGTCGGCCGACTCGGCAAGGGCGGGTATTCGTACGGGGGTGGCACGAGTCTATCCCGCACTCGATAGTCCATAACATTAGGCGCTGTGGGCCTCTCAACAGTTCGACGTTTGGGTTCCGGACAGGAGTGGAATCCCCAGTAGCCTGTGGGGCCGAAGTCCGAAGTCGTGATACAGCCGCCTTCATGGCCATAGTCCGGTACGTAATGGGGCATTCGAAGTAAATCGCTCCCGGCTTCCGATAGCATACATGACGGTTCAGGAGCTAAATGTCTCGTACTATGCGCTCCACGTGCTCTTCATCGCTTGCGTTTTCAGTTGGGCGAATTCGATACGATCTAACACCAATTGCACTTCCGGTGCAGAGTTTGGTGGGTACTGTGACATCAGGGCGGGCCATCGCCCAAATTCCGAATGTTAGTACAGAGTCCGAAGTACGACGAAAGATCTGCACGTGCACTGGTACGCATGGGGGACGATAGTTGGGGTTGGGTTGCATATCCACCCCACAGCGTGTCGCGAATCGCTTGACAATGTTGGCCGAGGCCATCAGTGATCCCTGTTGGAATATTGGGAAACGGTCCGTATGGCTGTTCGTCGGAGTAGAGATATGCTGGATCATATCCTCTAGCGTCAATGTTACATACCCGTCTCGTGCGAGGTACACGAAGAATCGCACGAAGGGCATATGGTATGCCAGTACGTGGGCATCTAGTTCTTGTGGAGTACGAAGTGGGGCCCGGTGAGGTACCGTAGGCCAAGTTCGCTCGCGTTCCGATTCCTCCTCACTGGTGCAGAAGGGGCAATCGAAGCCTCCAGTCCCAAGGCGCAGTGGCATGAGGGTCTGGAACTGGCCCTCCGTCAACGTAGATGGTACGGAGAAATCATGAACGTGTCCGTACCTGGCATGATGATTCTGTTCGTACAACGGAATGGCGTTCCAGTCGATTGGACTCGTCCCGTGAGGTGTGGGAGGACGAGGTATGAGTTCCATTAATTCATTGACCTGGCGTCGATAAGTCCGTTGGCGTAGTTTGCGGGAATCATGATTTCCCTGCGTCCGGAAAAAGTCCATATAGGCGGAGGAGTACCCCCGCGATGACGACGCGTCCGGCAGCAACGCAAGAGGTCGTCCGGGTGCGGCTGGAGTGGCTGGAGATGATGAAGTAGCCGACACGGCGGTCGGGCGAGGTGCGGACACTGGTGGCGTGGCTGTAAGCGGCTTGGGCCCGGAGTCCGTAGTACTAGCCGGGGCTTTGGCTGCGTCCCTGGCAGCCCTGGCCTGTTCTACAATCCTTCCGCCTTATTCCAGGCACTGGAGGTCCAGCACGTTAAAGTCCGACATAGAGTCCGATGACGGACTCGGCGTATGGCGGTCTCCACATTGAGCGAGTTTCGCCATTACTTTCCAGCGAAAGTCCGATTCAGGCCCTGCGGCCGTTTCCGTATCAGATACGGCGATCAAGTCCGAAATAGGGGAAGTGGTTTCCGATGCTCCGGCGGCTGGCGCCGGTTCTTCAATTACGATGGGATGTTCCGGCTCATCCCCAGCCTCCACTATCCTCACGGGTAATGGCTGTCTGTTATTGTCGGCATCAGATTCCGCTTCATTGTTCGAAGTTTGATCTCCCTCCTTATCGGAGGAAGACATAGTCCGTCTTCGCTCACGTGAGCGAGCACACACTCACTAGTCCGACTGCTTATTTCAATACAGACTTGTATTGAAATTCTTCACAAAGTCCGTAAAACAATACTCCTCAATAGTCCATTCAATTGCCGTACCAAGTGTTCGTTCAATATATTGTCACTAGGTCTTTAAACACTGTTAAATACAACACTATATCCGTGTGATGTTCTCCCTCCAGTGTCTGCAGCCAGAATGACCCACTTCTAAAACTTTCCACTTATCTGGCATTCGTACACACGCAAGGTGCTGACAGTGTCTTTTCACGGTCTTTCCACAATCGGTGGGTGCGCTCATTCTATTGTCTATATACGTTTTTACGTTCGCTTGATTCATCTCGGCTCTCAGTCGTGCGATGAGGGGGTGGTCCATCACCTAGGCAACGCGTGTACATCAAAGCTCTGGCTCATCACACCAGTCATGGGGGCAGTAGGTTAGCACACAGCTGCTCTATTTTCCATAGTCCGTATCAAACTTCTGGATCACACAATCCAATCATATCACTGTCTTTCGAGCATACAGTCAAATTTACTGCACCTTTTGCGTGCTTCCACTCACTATTGTAATTAGCTGGAAAAGTTTTTAATGGAGGTGCTGCGGGCGGCTTCAGTGTTTATTTGCGCTACTTGTTTCCCGTGTGACCTCTCTCAATTAGTCCGTTCCTTATTTTCACAGTTAGCACACAATAAACCGTTTGATCGAATTGTTTGTAACACGATCACTGTTCGTATAACTGCAGAAGTATGAATATGATGCTCTCAGAAGTTTGTTCAGTCCGTTTATTTTCATCCAGTGCCGTAGATGAAGGAACCGTGATTATTTTTGTGAGGGGGTGATGGGGTGATCTGGGCGGCCCGGCCGTGGCGCGTTGCGTAATTTTTTAATGAATGGGATGACAGGTCGCGGGTTGGTATGCAGAGGGTTGTACATAACTGACTCCTGCTTCCTGTAAGGGCATTCCCCTGAATGGTGCGTAGGGGGAGCAGAGGCTCATATCTGACGCTTGCTCGGGAGACGGCTATCCTCTCACCTCGTCCGCGACAAAGCGGGGCCTGACGACTAACACATGGGTGGAATTGGTTAATTATGAAATATTTAGGCAGTGCGCAACAGGCGCGAGACGATAATGGAGAAGTACGAAGTCATATGCAATGCACAACATCATATACCACATTATAGCATCATAACCAGCATCAATATTATAACGTCATATCAATATTATATATGAAAAACGCCTCACTGACATCAGTACATAAAAATGGTTATTGCAATGAATATGTACATAATATTATTATATTATAAAAGTATATTTGGGGTGATATGACATCATAGTCCAATAGACAAGCTTATATTCATCATGGTAGAAATCAGTCCCTTAGCACAGCCGTGGTCATCTTAACCGGGCTGGGCGGTGAATCGTGCGTTTAGGTCGACGAAAGGCTGGGGCGTAGCCTCGCTTGTAGATGAGTCCATAGCAATCGCGGGTTTGGCTCCGCGGGTTCTTGGCGCTTGCTGTGGAGTACCAGAGTTCGACTTGTGCGATCTTCGCTTCTGGCGACGGCGTCGCGGTCCGGTTGGGATATTTCTACGACTGGCGGGTGATGACGTAGTACCAGTTTCGGTAGTCCGATCTGTTTCTGACAGCTTGTCTTGTACAGTGACATCCCAGGGGTAGAGGAATTCTTTCAGGAGCCCCAGGGGATCGTTAGATGGTTCAGTCTGTGAGTCTGTACTGCTTGACGACTCAGGTGGTGATACGACTTGATTCTGAAGGTTCAACAACTGTGCGTCGCCTTCGTACGGTTTTATGACGTCAAGATGGACGACTCGAGTATTTCGTAGATTTGAGACTAATGCGATTCGATAGTCTACCTCAGTGACGCGTTCCAGGACTTTCCAGGGTCTGGTCCAGGGTCGGGCGAATTTATTGTTCTGTGTGAGAGGCAGATAGTAATATCGTACCAACTCTCCCGGTTGGAACTGAGGGCGAGATTTCGCATGTGCGTCATATCCCATTTTCTGACGGGTTGCAGCTTTTTGTAGATGGTCTTGCGCAAACCCATGGGCAGCTATAGGTCGTACAATAATTCCGTTGCGTGCGGGATAATGTCTTGCTCGCGAAGCCGATCGGGCCCCTTTTCCATTGACCCGCTGTGAAAGCGTGCCTCCGATGGCATAACCGCTAGCGTCCGTATCAAGGATGAAGTAATCGTCCTCGTCCTGTGACGGATGGGCGAGCTTGGGGGCCTTGATGAGTGCGTTCTGAATCCTCCAAAAGGCTTTCCGTTGGGGTGATCCCCATGTGAAGCGACATTCACCCCGGGTGAGTGAGACCAGAGGTTCTGCAATTTCGGCATAGTCTTTTATGAACCTCCTGTGGTAATTGGCAAACCCCAGGAAAGCTCGTACGTCTGTAATTTCACAGGGAGTCGGCCATTCCCTAATAGCCTTGACCTTGTTCAGGTCCACCCTGATACCTTGTCCACTGACGATAAATCCCAGGTACAGGATTTCACGTTGAAAGAGTTCGCACTTTTTGGGTTGCAGACGTAACCCGGCAGTTCGTATACGATCCAGGACTGCTTCCAGATTGGCAAGCGCCTGATCAAAAGTGCGTCCGTATGCTATCACATCGTCCAGATAGCACATACATCTGGTCCACAGATATCCACGTAAGATAGTCTCCATGAGACGTTCGAAGGTCGCTGGCGCGTTACTCAGTCTGAACGGCATGACCTTGAACTGATATAGGCCTTTCCTGGTGGCAAAGGCCGTCTTGAGTCGGTCCGTCGGGTCCACCTCGACCTGCCAGTATCCTGAGGCAATATCTAAGGCCGAGAAGTAGTTCGCTCCGGCAAGTGCGTCATGGGTATCCTGAATGTTCGGTAGAGGGTACGAGTCTTTCCGTGTTACGTCATTGAGCAGAAGATAGTGCACACAGAATCTGACTTGTCCATTTTTCTTTCGTAACAACACCACTTGTGAACTCCATGGCGATTCCGAGGGTTCGATACACCCGAGCCGTAGCATTTTATCAACTTCCTCATCTATGATGTGTTGCTGGGCCTGGGGCACTGATGCCCGTACCGATCCGATGTTGTACCACATGTGTCCGTCCGAGCTGTCCGTCGGGGCACAAGAAAGTGTCTTTGTACCGATATACCAAGTTGGCACAGCACCGATGCTGTTCAGGTGCTAGTCCGGCACGGTCCACCATCTCCCGTAGGTGTGGCGGGAGGTCTTCGTAATGGTTAACGTTCGTGTGGGGAACTTCCGGTTCCTCTCCTGACTTCGGCAAAGCGCCCACAATACTGTCAACTGGGCTCGCTATGGCTACCTGATCTGAGCGAGTCAGGGTTACTCCCGTATCCGCGGGATTCACCACAGTCACCTTAACACACTTCCGGTTCAATGAGGTCAATGTGCGACCCATAATTAAGTCTGTTTCTTCAGGAAAGTTTGTCATAGGCTGAATCAGCCGGGGGTGCTGGCGTACTCTGACCTTTGAGGTCGGTACAAGTTCGACTACAGCTTCACTGCGTGGCGGTACCGTAACTGCTCGGCGTACAGCCATGCGCACAACATTAGCTTCGAAGTCCTTGTGTGCGAACAAGATTTCCTTATTAACTTCGACAGTTCCTTCACCGTAGTTAACGATTGCACTTGTTTGTCGGAAGAAATTCATGCCCAAGATCATCTCGTCATGAATTGCCGCTACACAGAATGTCACTGTTATTTCTTTTGTTCCGACCTTAATCGTGAGGTCCAGGAGTCCGTCGATCGGGCTGGAATCTCCGTTGACGTCCCGGATGGTTGCCGTGGTCAGGCGTAGAGTGCGCTGTTCGGCAGGTACGTGTCGTAACAAATCTTTGCGGAGCAGGGAAATCTGCGCTCCAGAGTCCAGCACTGCCCTAAAAGTCTGTTTTCCAACACGTGCCGACAGTTTCCAGCACTTGTGGGCGGCCCGACTATTGTTGATAATGAGCGGTCCGTCCAGATCCTCCTCAGGTGGCAGGAGCGGAAGTTTCAGTGTTGCCGGCTTGGTTTCAGGTCCCGACGGAAAGGCGTAAAAGCCTCCATCATCCGATACCCATTCGATTTCAGACATGGAGTCTGTTCCGGTTCCGATTCCGTCGGCGGTGCGTGACGACAGCCCTTCGTGACGATTAGTCCGTGATGGCCTGCCGCCTGGCCTGCCGGTTCCGACACCCCTTCGGAAAGGGATTCCGTACCCGAAGTTGACGTAGCACACTTGGCGCACACCCCTTCGCGAAGCGAACGTGTCGGTGGTGGCAGCGCCGACCTTGGCGGCACCGTATCTGTAGTCCTGAGTACGACAACTGGTGTGGAGCTATGAGCGTAGCTCGGGTTAACAGAAGGTCCTTGCTTCACAGTTCCTTCCTCCTTCAGTTTGACGACTTGGCCTGTGGTGGCTGAGCCGGAGGCGGCGTCACAGCCGGTGGCTTAAAGTTCGAGTTCGGTATACCGATCTGTCCGTTATTCCCATTTGCGCCAGGTCGTGGCGGGAATGGTTTCATTCCGTTTCGTACTAGTATGTCCTTCAAACGGAAACACCGCATCCATCTGTGTCCCTGTTTCTTACAGAAGAAGCATATTTCAGTTCGGCCTTGAGGCGTGGGACCGTCTCCTCGGGCTTGAGCAGTGGCCCGTAAGACGGAATAAAGTGCGTCTTCACCATACTGTCCATATTCATCACTGAGAGCGCACTGGAACGCTTCCGCAACCCATTCGCGAGAACAGGAAGGGACTGAATGTTCTTCACACCCTTGTAGTCCGGTCGTGTCTCTATTGGCAGGGTCGTAATATGCTGCGACCTGATCGGGAGTTGGCGTATCCCAATGATTTAGTTGTCCGATTGCACAGGAAAGTTCGTTATCCACTTCTCCGTCTTCAGCGTACCCGTGGTAGGTAGCGTCCGTTCGGCGGGTACCGTGTGGTCGGTCTCTCTTGGTCCGCTGTTGTCGACTCTCCGCTTTCAGTACAGCCGTAAGTACATCGCTGTACGAATCAAATGTCAACACACACAGTCTATCCGCAATATGGTCAGGCTGACCGTTGACAAATTGTGAAATAACAGTTCGTTGGCGGGACGCAGGCATGACGTCATCGAACAACTGTTCCGCAATGGCTTGTAACCGTTCCAGGAAATGTTCGGCGTCCTCTTTCCGTTTGCGTTTCAAGAACGGAAAGTTGTCACGTTTCGACTGACGTCAGGCGGCGGGCTCCGGGATGTTTAGAGTGATAGCTTCCGCTCGTCCTCGTAGCGTACTACGGAATGTTGTAGTTTTGTTTAAGTCTGTGTACCTAAAGGCAGCCGTGAACTGTTCGAAGCTACGGAGGTACTGGTTCAGGTTACCCTCCTTGAACGTGGCTCGCCACTGTGCTGCTTTGCCGGGGATCAGCGCTGGGGATGGTCCGATGGCTCTGAAGGGTCCGATGTCGTAGCACTGGCGGTCGTCGTGGAAGCGACGGGGGAAGCGATCAGCGCTGGGGATGGTCCGATGGCTCTGAAGGGTCCGATGTCGTAGCACTGGCGGTCGTCGTGGAAGCGACGGGGGTTGGCAGCGCGACCTCCGTGGTCGGGGTGGCTGTGGTCATGGTGACCGGTACGACGAGAGACATGGCGTCGGGTGCGGGCGGTTAGCCAGCGTTGCTTGGCAATGGTGCGGTCTGGGGGACCGGTCCGTAATCTGGTGACATTACCGGAATTCCGTATGACGGAGTTGGGTGCGACATTTGTGGGAGCTGATATCCCGAACCGGGAGCGAACACACTTGGAACTGCTACTCCAGGGTTTTGCGGCGCAATTCCCAGATTGGGCACTATTCCATGATTGTATGCGGGTACACCGTATGCTGGTATTCTGTTCGTATGTGACCCCGGTGGGTAGGCTGCTACTCCATGGTTTGGTATGGCTACTCCCCCATGATTGGGTACTGCTACTCCCCCATGATTGTGCATGGGCACCGCATTTCCATGGTTCGATACTGCTACTTCCCCATGATTGTGCATGGGCACCGCATTTCCATGGTTTAACACATAGCCGAGTGGGGCGGGATGTCCCGCGGGTAGCGCTGGTTCGACGTTCGGTGGTACGATGTTGGCTACCGATGGTGGTGGATACGCGGGGTGCGTATTTTCGCTGGTGTCGGAGATCCGTACTCCGATGTTGCTTGGTCGGCGATCGATGGTGTTGCTGGTGTATCAGACCTCCGATCTCGGCGCGAGTGCATACAGTCGCGTCGGCGGACCATTCGGCTGGATTGTGTCGGGTCCGGCGGCAGGTGCGGGCGTGCTCTCCGTAGTGGGTATTCTCCGGTTCGGCAGGTGGACATCCGGCAGTTCTCCCGTCACGACTGGGTCGACGGGTACTCTGGAATACACCGGCGGGGTTCGGTCGGGTCGCGTCAGCCTGTGTATCGTTACCGACGGGCGCGACGTTACAACGTTGTGTTGCGGGTACAGTCCAACGTGCTCACCTGATTCTTGCGCCCATTGTTGACCACGCGACCGACTTGGCGGGTGCGTCAACATTGATGTGCTATAGTTCGTAGGGCGTACACTCACTGACTAGCGGGTCGGTATTGGGCTGGCGCGTATAGTCCATTTCACATCTGTCGCTTGGTCGCAACCTTGGCGGTCCGGCTGGAGTCGCGTTGTATGACCGCACGTGGGCGTCGAGGATTTCTGTCACCGTGCAGGACGGCATTAGCGGATCACCGTCCACCAGTTCTCCGATGTAAATATCGGCTCGCATCCAGTCCGGTATGTACTCTTCGGATGCTATTGATGATAGTTCGTATAGTTCGTTTGGCGGTTGCACTTGCGATAGCGTAATAGTATCGCTCATCGCCTTGGTCGTGAGGATCGCTGGTTCGGCGGGACCGGATTTATCGTCACCTCGTCTTCCGGGCTTGGTCCGATCGGGTTCTGGATTGTAGATCGGGTGTTCATTGAAAGTTCGTACGTCGGGATAGTTCGTAAGCCGAGAACTGGCTTTCGCTATCCGGGTCATGGCACCAATGTGGCGCAATAGCGTTACTACCGGTGGCTATTACGCCGACGAGATCGTACAGTACGATGTAGGTCGTGCGTAAAACACAAGACAGGAAGTCCGACGTAAATTCCACAATAATCCGGAGTTTATTTGGATGATTCAAGTTCGATGACGATCACGGTCACTAACACATTCACTCGTGATCCCACAATATAGTCCGATAATAATAGTCCAATATAGTTCGATTTCTTCTGGATATTCAATGTTCTTCAAGTGTACCTCTCAATATTTTATATCTCTCTAAATATCAAAAACTCGAAGTACATCTGCCCTAATGTCGGGGAAGCGCGGGGCTAAGTGCTGAATGTCTGTATTTTCCCGCGTCGTATGGCAGGAGTTCATGTGATTTGTCGAATGTGAGGTAATATCTGGGTGGGCGTGGTTATATGTCTGGAAATGTGCTGATTGGAGGGAATGAGGGGTGTGTCATCGTGAGCAGAGTTGTTTACATGTAGGTGCGGTGCTTGGACGGTGCGTGCTGGTGACGTAAGGTAAGTATGAAGTCATGTGATGAATCTGTGTCTTGGATGTCGAGTGGGAGAAATGTGTCAGGGAGGGGTTTCGGGCCGATAACTGTCATAAACATTCTACATATTATACAGGCAACACGTTTACTTTTTGTGTCAACAATAATGCATAATGTTTTACTAAAATCAACAAGACTGAAGTGTATATAAGTATACATGTTCATGTTATTTAAAAAAATATATAATTATATTCTTGTGTGTACTTGATAAAATACTTGTAATTGATAAATCTAAGAAGTTTACTCCTACAACGTTAACTGCATGACCTTCGAGCTTAGAAAAAATGTACTCCTTGAAAAGTCTAAGACCGAAACCGTCATCCAACACATCGATTGTCTCTCTACCAAAGAGCGTGCAGGGTTTGCATTCCCATGGAGATTGCCATTCCCACGGTAACCAAGTGTGTGAAGAAACGCCATGGCTGCAGTCCCATCGAGTATGCTAATGTATGTGCGAAGCGTGCCGCAGCGAATGCACGAAAATGCCACAGCGCCAACTGTGGATTGGGTTTCGTCAGGATGTAGAATATTCCAACGATTATGTGGGTTGGAATTTGTTCGGGTCGTTCATATGCATCCTGTTGAAGGATAATTCAAAGAATTATTCAAAGTTTTGGGGCAAGGGGAATGGGGGGGGGGGGGGGTGGATGAGGTGGTGGCGGGTGGAGGGAACTTATTTTTTAGCTGAATTTATTCATGTTTAACTACCTAAAGTTTGGATATGGTTGGTAACAATATATACATGCACCATCAAGTGAGATGGGATTTTTAAAAATTAAAATAATCACCATTGCATGAACTATTTATGAACGTCTCATAGAAAAACGTAGAAAACATTTTTTTTCCCATAAAAAAATGTTTCTTTGTAGTGCACTAGCATACAAGTGCACATATGTAATTAGTCTTTCCTTTCAGACTAAATTCATCATAGAAGTGAATTTAATTGTTGGTGGTGACAAATTTCGCTCAATTGACCTCGAATTTCAATTAGCCATATATGCACAAAATTATTGCTAGAGAATATTCCCGGTATATTATATTTTGTGAAGCAAAATCTGTTCATACCAAATACAACTTTATATTAAGTTTGAATTCACACACAATATATGAGCGTTCGAGTTTGCGTTTCATATCACAATCTTGATGATGACCTACCTCCGAAGTCGTTCTACTTTCTTGTCATCCATTAAAACTTTTCTCTTGCTGGGGTCCTTTTTGTCGGCAAATGTCTGGACATCCTAACTACATAAATTTGTACAAAAAACAGTAATATAAGCATAATCAAAACTATTCAGTGCTTTTTGTAAATATTTCAGCAATATTTCCAAGTTCATCAATATCATCATAACATACTTCTCTTGGGTATCATACGGTGATTGTGTACCAAGTGTCTCAAAAATTGATAAATTTGACAATCCGCATAAAGATTTTTGTTCCATTATGAAAGTTCTGGATCCGATCATAATTGTGTGAATGTGGATACATCTCGATGTTTCATTTTGGTTCAAATTGTACTGATACCTATACCCCCAAAAGTAATGGTCGATATCCAGAATTTTGCACTGAAATTCAACATTGGGGTAGATTGTTAACTTTTTAGGATTTATTCTTAGACGACCGTTTGGAATTTGGTAGAACAATCCAGTTTGACATCCAATGGAATTATTTCAAGGTACACGACGATACCATTACCCATCGCTGAATTACGCAGGCAAATCATTGTATACAAGCTACAAGAACCATGAAGAACTATATGATATACGTTTACGAAAAGAAATGTCTGTACATGTATCAACTGAGGTAAAGGGTTATATCATATTTTCATACTAGCATAATCCATATAACTCATAGAGATGGGTGTTTTTATGTAGATTAGTATTTATTTGACCGATTACTGTTAGGCAACCCTGTAAAGGGTATATCTACGTTATCAAGTTACCTACATGTATTGTGGGTAATAATTCATGGATGTTTATTTATGCTAGAAAAAATGGTATGGCATTTAATATATAATTGTTGTCTGCGTTCAGTTTTTGTTTGAACGTTTAGATCCATGAGAATATATTGATAGTAAAATCGGGGAACTGTTTCGTTACATCTGAAAAAAACTTAGAACATTAAAACATTGTCAAGAAGACGTGTAAAGTTTCATGGGAAATAATTATCACTCCCCTCCCCCTGACACCCTGGTGCAGGAAACAGCCAGATTGAGTGCTAGGAACTTCATCTCAGATAGAACGGCATAATAAGTGAAGTCCCTCATCAATTCACTGTTAATTAAATTCATGATGTTTGGAGTTGTTGGTGATGAATCCGAATATTCAAATGCAAATCTCGAATTTTGTTGGTGAAGTTTTTGCCTTCACTATATCTGAGTCACAATTCAGAAACGAAATCAACAACTACAAGTAGAAGAGCGTGCACCCGACAATTTGACCTGACAAGTACACGATAGTCCACGATCTGAGAGGCTCGTTTTTAGGAATTGCTAACGTGAAAGGGTTTCTGTATATATGTCATTACGGAAAAGAGCACAACAGCAGATCCCGAAATGTGTCATAACAATTATCTAACAGGAACAAAATGTAACAGTCAAAATCCGTGAGAGAAAGTACAATGCGGTCTTCACAAAATTACCTGTTGCATCTCGTGTCTGGTCGAGGGCAATTTTGCTTTCAGCTAATTCATGATATGATGGGCTAGTTTGCTCCATAAATGACAATTGGTCATGATAGTAGGAAATAGTTTATTATGACACAATAAGTGTTTGTTATTGTTCTCATTTTTAATTCACTATTTTGCATAACTTTAACTTCGCATTATCATTGATAGTCACATTGGAACAAAATTGTCAACGAGATGCGTGATTGTCCACAGGTGCGCCTCATTTTCCATAACAATATTGGCTTACAATTGATGGAGTGTACGTATATCAATCTGTAAGCACCAGTACCATAAGATTTTGATGATACCAATTATAAACCTAAAATGAAATACATTGGAGTAGAAACTAAGCCCGATATGACACACTGGCGTCGTCAGAAGCAGGGCTGGCATGAATTCTTTGGTGTTGTTTTCTGGATAGAGCGCTGATGAATACTCCTGACCTTTGAACAACGCCATGATGTGGAAGAATGTGAGTATTCTCGAAAACGTTTTTTTTTTATACCTGGGGTATGTTTTCTGTTCCAATCTCTGTACAAATTAAGTTATTTGCTACTTTTATGGAGTCAACTTGACATGAGTTTATGGCGAGGGACATCGTTATGGCATCAGACCCTGTTGGAGAACGTGGCTCGGTTAGTTGACTTTCTTGGATTTCGCCGGAATGAAAAATTAGTCTCCATATTCAGAGCCGGATCTCAATCGGAAAATTGCGGATGTGACATTATGGGTTTGTTTTAAATAACTGCACACGTTATAGACCTGAACACATTATTAAGATTTGGATAAGTTGCTGTCTGATGAGGATGGTTAACTTCTATGATTTGACTGAATCTGCGGCCTACTTTGCCCGCTCATTTCCCATTCAAATGGACGGGTTTGTATCGAGGCACACTCGGGACTAGTCACGGGTACGAACCTTATCTACCATGTGTACAAACCTTCACACAAACGCATATATCCTGGGGTCCAGGTACCTCGTGCTTCTTGCTCTTTTATTTTCATTAATAATCGGAAAATATGCGAAACGTACGTGGTATGTTTGTATGTATAGTATAAAAACGCTGAATTTGACTTCATACTACCTTCGGTAATAAAGTTCAATAGAACGTTCGATATAAGACTGCTGGTAAGCTACATCACTCCCGGTGCTATGTTTTCCATAATGGGAGTAGAATGCTTGGAGATAGAGCTTAAACATTACCACAGTCAAAGCGGTGTCAGATATAGGGACCAGCTATACGGATTAAGGCCAACCCTGAATTTAACCTCAAATGACCTTGAAAGTCAATTCCAGTCGAAAAACTACAATTTGGGATCTTTGTGGTAATTTCTCCAAAACGTTAATTAATGCATTTGACTCTCGTATGTACTTTGCTACCTGGGTAAGATTAATTGGTCTTCAATGTGGTTGTTTTGGTGACTTTGTCTTGAATTTCAGTCACTTTGTCTTTTATTTCAAGAGTGACACTCCTACGTAGAGTTCCAGAGACCTAAGTTACAGTTCATACATCGTTCATACACATTCAAGCGAGAAGTCATGTATTGCAACGTCACTGAATGATCTTAAAAGTCCCAAGTGGCATTGTGGTGAAAAATTTTGTGGCAGAACACTATGTTCATTACTCTGGTAACCTTAGTCTTGAATTTCAGTAATTTGTCAGTAATTTGTCCCTCATCAATTCACTGTTAATTAAATTCATGATGTTTGGAGTTGTTGGTGATGAATCCGAATATTCAAATGCAAATCTCGAATTTTGTTGGCGAAGTTTTTGCCTTCACTATATCTGAGTCACAATTCAGAAACGAAATCAACAACTACAAGTAGAAGAGCGTGCACCCGACAATTTGACCTGACAAGTACACGATAGTCCACGATCTGAGAGGCTCGTTTTTAGGAATTGCTAACGTGAAAGGGTTCACGTTTTTTTCGCTTGTTTCTGTATATATGTCATTACGGAAAAGAGCACAACAGCAGATCCCGAAATGTGTCATAACAATTATCTAACAGGAACAAAATGTAACAGTCAAAATCCGTGAGAGAAAGTACAATGCGGTCTCCACAAAATTACCTGTTGCATCTCGTGTCTGGTCGAGGGCAATTTTGCTTTCAGCTAATTCATGATATGATGGGCTAGTTTGCTCCATAAATGACAATTGGTCATGATAGTAGGAAATAGTTTATTATGACACAATGAGTGTTTGTTATTGTTCTCATTTTTAATTCACTATTTTGCATAACTTTAACTTCGCATTATCATTGATAGTCACATTGGAACAAAATTGTCAACGAGATGCGTGATTGTCCACAGGTGCGCCTCATTTTCCATAACAATATTGGCTTACAATTGATGGAGTGTACGTATATCAATCTGTAAGCACCAGTACCATAAGATTTTGATGATACCAATTATAAACCTAAAATGAAATACATTGGAGTAGAAACTAAGCCCGATATGACACACTGGCGTCGTCAGAAGCAGGGCTGGCATGAATTCTTTGGTGTTGTTTTCTGGATAGAGCGCTGATGAATACTCCTGACCTTTGAACAACGCCATAATGTGGAAGAATGTGAGTATTCTCGAAAACGTTTTTTTTTATACCTGGGGTATGTTTTCTGTTCCAATCTCTGTACAAATTAAGTTATTTGCTACTTTTATGGAGTCAACTTGACATGAGTTTATGGCGAGGGACATCGTTATGGCATCAGACCCTGTTGGAGAACGTGGCTCGGTTAGTTGACTTTCTTGGATTTCGCCGAAATGAAAAATTAGTCTCCATATTCAGAGCCGGATCTCAATCGGAAAATTGCGGATGTGACTTTATGGGTTTGTTTTAAATAACTGCACACGTTATAGACCTGAACACATTATTAAGATTTGGATAAGTTGCTGTCTGATGAGGATGGTTAACTTCTATGATTTGACTGAATCTGCGGCCTACTTTGCCCGCTCATTTCCCATTCAAATGGACGGGTTTGTATCGAGGCACACTCGGGACTAGTCACGGGTACGAACCTTATCTACCATGTGTACAAACCTTCACACAAACGCATATATCCTGGGGTCCAGGTACCTCGTGCTTCTTGCTCTTTTATTTTCATTAATAATCGGAAAATATGCGAAACGTACGTGGTATGTTTGTATGTATAGTATATGTACATCCACAAGCTACTTGGGCCCACCCTGGTACTGATAAAATGAGCTGACTAATGGTGACTAATGTTTACATAACTATAAACTGGCGTATGTTGTTTCTATAACCTGAAATGGTGAAGTTGCGACTGTGAATAAACTGACAGACATCCGCTGTGCCTGGGGTGAATTTATGAAGGGTGAAGTGGATACCTAAGCTACTTGCTTATAGTAGTTTATGACCCTTTTTTCATTTTAATGAAATACCATCAAATCTGATATTTTTGTCTCATTCTCAACTCACACATATAAGTAATTTCCCATTAGAAATCACAAGTGTGTTGTTGTTTTTGCTCTTTATCACCCTATACTTCTATTCTGCGATGCAGTCATAAAACAATGAATGTTCTCGTGACACCTCTGGGAAATCCCGGGCACGTAGGTTGCAGAGAGCCTGAAAACATGGAGTTCAAGTGCACTAACAATTAACGTCGATGACTGCCATCAGTCGATGACTGCAGATCACCAAGACATGGGAGAAGAAGCTGTGGAGAACGATTACACAGGTTTGGAGTTTCCTCCAACAGTAAATCCAAAGAGAACACGAGATGAGAAAGCGCTTGCTACAAAGAAGTTGCTTCTTGTGGCAGCACCTGCTTATGTCATGCTGGCCATTGTGATTGTTTTGTTGGTGATGCAAACCGTCAACACAGAGAGTCATCCCTGTGAGTGTGGGGAGCAGTCAAGTCTGAATCCAAATCTCACCACCACTGCGGAAAGTTTTAAAGCAACGACTTTGGTAACGGTGGTCTCAGTAAACGGTATGATATCGTGACATTGATTCATTCATTTTATTTGACGTCGTCCGTTTGGATATTTAATTTTTATTGAAGTGTTTCTTTAGCCATTTGACATCCACTTTAGCGAAAATGGCCAATTTGACACAATTTCAAACTTTGAAAATAATTTTATCAGAATTGATGTGATAACATTTTCTCTAATTTTAAACAAGCTTGTTATTTTAGTCCATTTGTAACGTGAATAAACTGGCAGACATTGAATCTTGAAAAGCCCGAAATGTAGGCCCAAAAGGCCCAAAATGGGCTGAATTGCACAAATTGGCCTCTGTAATAACGTTGGGCCATGTATGATGGATCTTTTCGTGATACTATACGTGAACTCAAGTCTCAAGGTCACATCTAAGGTGAAGTGTGTAAATTGGTCTATGTATATGATGTTTGAATGATTTTGAAATAGATCTTAGAAGACCTTGGGTGAAAGTGGCAAATCTCAAGACCACATTTGACATGAAGTATGTAAATTGGTCTCTACAGGCAAAATGACTACATATGGATCGTTTGACTGTATTATGGACATATAAGGTGGATCTGTTAGTGACGCTGAATTTGACTTCATACTACCTTCGGTAATAAAGTTCAATAGAACGTTCGATATAAGACTGCTGGTAAGCTACATCACTCCCGGTGCTATGTTTCCCATAATGGGAGTAGAATGCTTGGAGATAGAGCTTAAACATTACCACAGTCAAAGCGGTGTCAGATATAGAGACCAGCTATACGGATTAAGGCCAACCCTGAATTTAACCTCAAATGACCTTGAAAGTCAATTCCAGTCGAAAAACTACAATTTGGGATCTTTGTGGTAATTTCTCCAAAACGTTAATTAATGCATTTGACTCTCGTATGTACTTTGCTACCTGGGTAAGATTAATTGGTCTTCAATGTGGTTGTTTTGGTGACTGTCTTGAATTTCAGTCACTTTGTCTTTTATTTCAAGAGTGACACTCCTACGTAGAGTTCCAGAGACCTAAGTTACAGTTCATACGTCGTTCATACACACTCAAGCGAGAAGTCATGTATTGCAACGTCACTGAATGATCTTAAAAGTCCCAAGTGGCATTGTGGTGAAAAACTTTGTGGCAGAACACTATGTTCATTACTCTGGTAACCTTAGTCTTGAATTTCAGTAATTTGTCTTTGATGTCAAGAGTGGCACTCCTACGGACAGTCCCAGAGACCCTGAGTTACAGCTCATATGTTGGCACATTCAAACGAGAAGTCATTTATTGCAACGTCATTGAATTCGAACTCTGATGATCTTAAAAGTCCCAAGTGGCATTGTGGTGGAAAACTTGTGGCTGAACACTGTGTTCACTACTCTGGTAACCTTTATCGCCCTGGACAAATTACAATTGTTTTTCACTTCTAGCTGTCTGTCCCGAGGACTATTGTGGAGCTAATGGATTATGTAATATTGACGTTGGAGCCCCACGTTGTGCCTGCAAACCTGGATACCTGGGTGATCGCTGCCAAAATGGTACTTGATAATATATTTGATAAATATTTCTCAGAAAAAAATAACCATGTAACAAAATACGAGTTGCTTGTCAAAATGTTTTTCACCCGAGAGATATGCCTTCAATACATCAGGATGCATTATTTTTCATTCTTTCCATACATCCCTCCTACTCATGTTTCACTTCATTTTGCACCATTCCCAATTTCACGAAGCCCCACGAGACTGCTGGGATCTACTGGCTAGGAATGTGACGGAGAGTGACGTGTACACCATCACCGTCAACGATGAAACTTCGGGAAGAAAGGACATCAATGTCTTCTGTGATATGACATCAGAAGGCGGAGGATGGACGGTGTGTTATATCCTTGTGATCTTTTTTTTTGGCTAAAACAAGGACTGATATGTGTTAGTTTACTGGTCAATACAGGCCGATAAGCTGTTGTCATGGAATAAAGGCAGAGTAAAAAGATTTATTGTCAAGACCTAAACTTCGTCCTGTATATTATGCCAATATTTAATGTTTTTTCCGAATGATTATCATCATTATAGGTGCTGTTGCGCAGACAAGACGGGTCTGAGAACTTCAGTCGTGGCTGGGATGATTATGCGCGAGGTTTTGGGGATCTGAGGAGAGAACACTGGATAGGTGAGGGGCAAATGTCAATTGATAATGGCCCCTTCGAAATAATGTCTTCAATATGCACAGAAAACATTGTAACAGTAACAAATTGATACTATGTCAGTGGTCGTTGCTTGATATATGTTCAAAATTAAAGGATATCTGAATATGGGAACATGATCAGTGGTGGTCCTAGAATCTGAATATTTATTTTTTAGAAAATGTCATGTCAGAAATATGTGATGATGTCGTGTTCTTGAGTTAATGTGGCAGCGAAAATTTCCAGTGAGAACTACGAAACTAAAGATTAATAACAAAATGTTCAAAAGTTTGCCATCACAATATACATGATATAACCAAAAATTAGCAAACAATGAATTTTGACCACAAAACGGACTCCCATGAAAACCAGACTCCATATATTATCTTCATTTTTTTTTTTATATGTTTAGGTAAGGTACTCCCTCTCCAAAACCAATTTTTATTGCAGTTTGTTCTGTGGTTACTGAACGATTTTGACCGGACTGGCTAATGAGCAAATGTGTATTCCCAAAGATTGCTAATTCCTATTTCAGGCAACGACGTCATCCACAGTTTGACTGTTCTCAATGGTCTGAGTTACAATGTGTACTTCAACATGACATGGAACAGCACGGTTCAGTATGCAGAGTATGCTGAGTTTCAAGTCGCTTCACGAGATGAAAATTACAATCTCACCTTTGGCGCATACGAGGGAAATGCAGGTATACACAAACAACCAATTACGTTAAATGCCCGTAAATGAATACGACATTTATATGACATTCATATGATGAAATCTAATTGCACTTTGATGATATATCGTTTTTAATTTGCCAGAGTGTGACCAACCAACCATTGACATTTAAGCAGTTTACTTGTATAGTAAATTGCCCCATCATATAGTATGATATAACAGGCTCAAAGAATTATCAATGTCATTTAGCTTGAGTGATTATAAAAGATTGCTTTTAGTATTAGCCATCCTTATGATGTTAGAAATTTTAATATCAGACATTTTTATTCACTTTTAATACAGTATTAAGCGTTTATATTCGCTGTTGAATGTTACTGGATTAATAAGAAGAGAAACTACTAAACTGAAAAAAACTAAACTACTAACCTGAAGAAAAAACTACTAATTTACGGATTTCATTATGTCACCTGTGCTAATTGTGATTCGAAAGAGAATTGTTCAAATGTCAAATGCATATATTGAATAGCTGACCCGGTCGTTTTAGAACTCAGCAAATTGAGTAGAAAATTGGATGGAAACATTTTTTGAAACATTTCAATCAGAAACAAACACCTTAGAGTGTTCATGTATTACTCCAGAGTAACATATGCCCTTTTCGTTTCAGGAGACAGTCTAAGGTCACATCAAGGTATGATGTTCACCACGTTTGATCGAGATAATGACATATATGGTGGACACTGTGGCATGCAATATCTGGGTGGTTGGTGGTATAAAGCCTGTTTTGAAGCGAAATTGACCGGACTTTATGGCCAGGGACTTGCTAGAGGCATGGGAATCTGTTGGAGGACGTGGCTCGAATTTTCGACGTTCTTGGATTTTGCTGAAATGAAACTTATACCTCATCTTTAGAACCAGAGGATCAAATTCTATGTAGATGTGCTAGTGTGGCATCAAGGTTTTGTTGAAGAAATTAATCCCCGATCATCGTCAGGCCTACATTGGTTTTGCTTGAAAGTGTTAAGTATTTTGATATTTGATACAAATGGTTAACTCGTATGAATTGATGTTTCTGAGTGATTTTAGTTACAGTGATGCCAAATTATTGAATGGTGGTGTTGTCACACTGTCTAAGCTAGGCCGGAAACATATGCAGCATATAAACATGGCGAATCAGTCCTCTATATATTTCCAATTAATACATAGCTGATCATCAACATATGATATTTATCAACATATGATACATGCTCATAACTTGGTGCATGTACACATAGTTTCACCCACTTTATAAATCCGGTAGTGGTGGGATGGATAATGAAGGAAGTTGATTGATGTCGATTTCATGCTAAACATCCTCTATTTACTCATAATTGCAGTTAGAAGATTTATGTTTCTGATCGATGAAATCATTTTTATTTGTTTCTGATGAGATCAATACTCAGATGCACAATCACATTGTTATGTTGTTCAATACATGGTCCCCAATTCACTCCAGCATTCAAACTAGCAGGGTGTTGGTCGGTCAAATGAATTATGTATATGAAAAGGCAAAAATGTATTATTTTAGATTGATACGTTTTCCATATTATATAATATATAATGTGCACAATTAAACAATATAATTGTCTACTGGCGTCTTCAGTCTTCTTCAGATTGGATTTTATCAGACAAGGTGAGAGGAATAAAACACATTGAGATACAGTAGATAGGTACAGTAGACTACCTAAAACTAGATATTGTCAAGCTTATTCTAAGCACTGTCTACAATTATCAGGTGGTTGATTTACACATTTTGAGGTTGAAATATTGAACGTCATCTTAGGTAATGGTCGGTTTCGCCAAAATTAGCAAAATACATTACCTCCTATATGGAAATAATAAAACATAAATCGTCGAAGAACATCCCAAGAATAATAATATACAATCATCCTAAGCTCTAGGCCTATACTTAAGAGTTATGTATTCAATTGGCATTATCACCTGCACAGTTTGGGCTGATATTAGGTTGGGTTGGAACACTTATGTAAATTTTTGACATATATCAGGTATGTCAAGATTGCCCAGTACATGAGACCCTATATGTGTGTTCATAGTACACAACTAATTCCTTTCGCCATCCCCCTTCTCAAGGATTTTGTCTGTCAGGTCAGATTCAAGGTCACCAAAACCAGTCTTTCGGGATGTCAAGTCATACCTACCAAGTTTGTGTCTCGTCTGTCCAACTCACACATTCTCATGTTGAAATGGCGTTGAGTTTGAACATTCTAGTGCATGTTCTTAGCAAAAAAATTGTGATAAAAGCAGGAAACTTTGAAGAGTGGTAGAACATCACTCACTGGTCAATATAAGCTAGGGAGCCATTCTCAATATGGCCTGTGATGAATATGGCAGCCATTTTTCTCTTTGCAGTAAATCGACCTCAAACGGCCGGTTTGCGAAATTCGTTTTTTCTACCTATGCCTGTCAAATATTATCCAATATCCACAAAATTGGTATCAAACTGACCGGAATAACAGGGCTAACTCACTCATGACAAAAATAAGATAATAATATTGATAATTTTTTTTGCAGCCAAAAAACAGTTTTTTTTGCAGCCAAAAAACAGTTTTTTTGCTCGAATCTTGACAACTTATCTACGGATCTCGTAGTCGGGAATGTACAAGGTGTGCCTGCACCCCCTCCTCCCATGATCATCTGAAATCAACTTTTCTATTTAGATCTTATCCTATCATTGATTATTACAGATGTTTCCAGAGACCCACCACTGGCAAAATATTTGTTTCTTTTCAAAATGGCCGCCATAAAAAATTCGGCAATCATGTTTTGGGCCATAACTCGGCTTCTATTGCAGGTAGAGACATGCTTTTGGTGTCTATACCCATGTTTTGAATACTGCAAAATCCAATTTTGTCGTTGCTGAGTACCTGTGACTGTTGGTTGCTTCAGAATTAAAAATGTCTGACAAAGAAACCGCTGAAGATCACATTTTCAACCGAGGTACGACTGATATGTGTAGAAATCCTGCCAGATTGATAGCGAAGGCCGTTCCATTCACGCATATGCAGCTCAAAAAATAAGAATCAATTTATAGAAATAGTGCCCAGGCGGATTCTTTTGAATTCCTTCATACATGACTCGATGATGAATGTGATGTCATTGAAAAATATTGCATTTTTCTGTCCGTTACCTAGTAAGATGGTGAACAATGCGAATGAACTATCAATATTGAGCCATCATTATTAGTTGTGCATGGAATGCAACACTTTTCACTTCACAGAAATCAAATCCAAGATGGCTCTCACAGCCAACAGATATTTTCTACATTTGAGCAAGGACTCTGCATAAAAATTACTCGTAATGATAAAACCAAACAATCCAATAATAGACCATTACGGATTCTGTAATTTCCCTTCTATTGCATTGGAAGAAGAAATAAAGTTTAACGGCACTTTGGGCTCAAGAAGGCCATTTCAGCGCCAAACGAGGTCTATTGCATTGGAATCAATGCACCAAGAATGCCAGTAAAATTCACTTCTACCACGTGTTTGTTGGTCTTATCAGCTGCCATGGACGTGGGAAGTATCCCTGTCGCAGCACCCATGCACGAGTTTTGTTCTGCGTGGCAAATGAAGCATGTTCATTGTTGAATGGTTTCCGGTTACAAATATCCCTCATGTATGACACAATTATGATGTGTGTGTCCAGGACTGTCACCTGAAAACCATGCAGTAGCTCAAGACAATTGGGCTATGCCAGTGATAGCTTTGACCTCTAGTCTCAAAAACGATTAAACGGAAACTTTGGAATGGCATTTACATGTGTACGTTCCAAGTTAGACCATTTGCTTTCGCGAAATTGACAAGGGTTTGTGCAATGACATTTGACATCAAGATCAAAGACATCCCTGACACAAGATATTGTGGTAAACATTGGAAATTTCTTGCTGTCTTTCTCAGTCCATCAATGCCTTGTATGGTTGTGAACAGCCCATAGTTGTTAAAGGGCCCTATACCTTGCTTACGAGGTCAGTGTTGATGTCATCAATGATAAATTCAATGGAGGGCAGCCCAGAGACCATCATCACTTCTCTCAGCTCAGATGACTCTAGCATATGAAGGAGGACGCGCTGTCAGATCATGTGAATGTATGAAACAGGATCATGAATTTATCACTGATGACATCAACATTGACATTGTTGAGATGAAGGTTCTTTGTCACAACACCAGATATATGTAATGAATTTCTCAAACAAGTGATGTGCTAGAACAACACCTCAGACCTCCGATTAAGGACATGAACTACATGTAGAGCCCATCAACCACTAGGGGCTGTTCAAAACACCACAGACCATGGATGGACTAAGACAGACGACAAAGATGGTTCCCTTCTAGACCATAATGCTTCTTGCCAGGGATGTCTTCGCATTTGTGCCATATGCCACTGCACGAAATATTGTTCACCTTGCGAATCCGGAAGATCTGAGTTGGAAATGACATGTATATACCAATGCTAGGTTGCCATGAAATCGTTTTTGAGACTAGAGGTCAAGCTAACATTGGAATTTGTCTGGAGCTACTCAGTTTTCAGTTCACTGTCATACCGTGTTGCAAAAAAAAAATACACACATCATTTCTGTGTCAAACATGAGGGTAATCATTTTTTATTGAATAAAACACATCAGCACGAATCTGCTGCTGTGTCAACAAGGAAGCTTTTCAACAATAACCATGCTTTATTTGCCACGCAGAACAAAACTGGTGGGTGTTGAGGAAGGCATCTTTCCCATGTTCATGACAGCTGATAAAACAATCAAAGAATGAGAGTGAACTATTTTTTAATTTCTTACCAGGTCAAATGACAGAAAAATGCAATCTTTTCTAATAACTACAAGCGAGGTACGCATTCATCATCGAGTCATGTGTACAGGAATTTTGAAAAAATAAATTGATTCTTATCTTCTGGGCTTGTTCTGGAGGAATGGAACTGTTTTGACTATCGATCTGGCCCCCTCTCAGGGTTTCTACACATATCAGAGCCACCTTGGCTGGAAATGTGAATTTCATCGGTTTCATTGTCAGGCGTTTTTAATTCTGAAGCAACCAACAGTCACATGTACTCAACAACGACGAAATTGGATTCTCCAGTATCAAAAACATGGGTAAAGACACCAAAACCATGTCTCTACCAGCAATAGAAGCCGAGTTATGGTCCAAAACATGATTCCCGCATTTACGATGGTGGCCATTTTGAAAATGGATACCACTGGCGGGTCTCTGGAAACATCTCTAATAACCAATATTAAGATAAAATGCAACTAAAAAATGTTGATTGCAGATGATCATGGGACGGAGGGGATGCAGGCACACCATGTACATTCCCGACTACGAGATCCATAGAGGTCACTCCGCTGCAGAATATCAATATATAAGAGAGCTGGCCTTATTTCGGTCAGTTTGATACCAATTTTGTTGATATTGGATAATATTTGGCATGCACAGGTAGAAATAACCAATTCCCCAAACCGGCCGTTTTAGGTCGATTTGCTGCAAAAAGAAAAATAAGCCCAAAGGCTGAATAGGTTACCGGACAATTTTGGTTTGGCCATGGCAGCATTGGCAGATAACAGACCTTGAGATTTACCAATCAAGGTTCGCAGTGTGAACATATAACCTTGAGATTTACCAATCAAGGTCATCCGTGTGAACTTCGATGTCACCATTACATGTATGTATGCGGCATTTGATATTCTATATGTTCATAGTACAAAGATATATCTGGGTGGAATCGCTTAGGGTGCTTAGGTCAATTTACACATTCCGAGTCAGACATTTGGCACTCATGGTCATCTGACGTCAAGTTCAAGGCCATCATTAGTTGTGCCATATATGTCTTCCTATATGTTCATAATGCAAACATGAGCTCTATCTGCAAGCATTTCATCTATAAAGGCAAATCTGGGCATGTTTTTTTTACCCAAAAATGACCTTTCAAGGTCATCGAAGGTCAAATTCAATGTCACCACCCAAGTCGCCATATATAACTTCCCATTTGAAAGTGCCAATTTCTAAGCTTTATCTTCAAGCGTTCTATGAGTACAGTCCTGACAGCTCCCATTATGAAGGAAGAAAGTGCCGAAAATTTCCTAAGTCCAAATTTTTTTTCAAAGGGTGAAAAATTTTTTTTGCCTAGAAATGGCCCAAAATGGATAGTAATGCGATTTGGGGCGAAAAAATTGTTTTTCGCCAACTCGTCAAAAATTCAAAATGGCCGCCACACGGAGACCGGCGAATCTAGGGCAACCAAACTTAAACATATCACAGAGGTATATCAGGGGAATCTTTTGAAACCAAAAAGTCAAAATGATCAGACAGTTTCTGAGAAAATGGCCGTCAAAGTCCAAAATTGAGCGTTTTTCGACAAAAACGGCCCCCGTTTTGAAAAAAAATGTGAAAATCAAAAAACGAAAAAATAACTCCTTCTCAAAATATCTTTAGGCATTTTTGTGCAAAATTTCAGAAAGATTCGATCGTAAACTTTGAAAATAAAAATGTTAACGCCGGACGGATGTGTGCCTTTTCTAGTCACACAACCATACTCTCGTCCGCCCGGACGGACGGACGGCTGGACGGCTAGACGGACGGACGGACGACGGACGCAACGCCATGCCGATAGTTTTCGGACCAAAGGTCCGGTAACCTAAAAATGGCTGCCATATCCGCCACAGGCCATATTGAGAATGGCTCCCTAGCTTATATTGACCAGTGAGTGATATTCTACCCCTCTGCAAGGTTTTATGCTTTTATCGCAATGTGAACAATTCATCTAAAATTATGAGCTAAGAACCTGCACTACTCAAACATATTCCTACATGCGGTCCATTGCTATATCTCATATGACCATTCCACACATCTTCACAACATGAAGACGTGTGAACACTAGTACAGATTCAAGATCACCATCATGATTTCCTGTAGGCGAAATTAAGTCTGATTTCCATGCATTTTCGTGCGTGAAATATGACATATGACATAATGTATCTTTGCACAAATTGAGAAGGAAAAGAGTTGTCAGGTGTAGTGGGTTTAGGCAAAATGTTGATAATGAGAGTTAAAATGCCAACCCGCTCAATGGCTTTCAGCCGGTGACCAGAAAATGTACAAAACTGTTGAAAAAGGCTCTCAGGCTCTTGTAAATTTACAGGGCATTTACCCAAGACAAAATTATTTAATTTGTTGGACAGATGAAAGACGGCGAATACCGTCGATAATAGCTTATGGTCCTATAATCGGACACACATGGTGATGCAAAATACAAGCAACATATCATCATGCCCATCACGTTTGCTTTCATGTGTCAAAAATAATGCACCATGTTTGACGAAAATCAACAAGACAAAGAAGTGTGTACATATGTATACATGTTCAGGTCATTCAGAAAATTACTATGTTCTTATATGTACCTTATAAAAATATGGAATTTACTCTACTTGTATGGGATAAATATATGTAGTTTACTCCTATAACGTTTATACGAAAGCGCCATGCAAAAAAAAAAATATCTCGCCGTGGCGTTTTACTATCTTGCCGTGGCGAGTTAGCTATCTTGCCGTCGCGAGTTACTATCTCACCGTGACGATTTACTATCTTGCCAAGGGGAGTTAGCTATCTTGCCGTGGCTATTTACTATCTTGCCGTGGCGAGTTAGCTATCTTGCCGTGGCGAGTTACTATCTTGCAGTGAAGAGTTACTATCTCGCCGTGGCGATTTACTATCTCGCCATGGCTATTTACTATCTTGCCGTGGCGAGTTACTATCTTGCCATGGTGAGTTACTCTCTCGCTGTGGCGAGCTAGCTATCTCGCCGTGTCGAGTTACTATCTTGCAGTGACGAGTTACTATCTCGCCGTGGCGATTTACTATCTTGCCGTGGTGCGTTAGCTATCTCGCCGTGTCGAGTTACTATCTTGCCGTGGCGAGTTACTATCTCGCCATGGCGATTTACTATCTTGCCATGGCGAGTTAGCTATCTTGCCGTTGCGAGTTACTATCTCGCTGTCGCGATTTACAATCTTGCCGTGGCAATTTACTATCTTGCCGTGGTGAGTTACTATCTCGCTGTGGCAGGTTAGCTATCTCGAAGTGTCGAGTTACTATCTTGCCGTGGCAAGTTACTATCTCGCCGTGGTGGATTAGCTATCTTGCCATGGCGTGTTACTATCTCGCCCAGGCTATTAACTATCTCGCCGTGGCAATTTACTATCTTGCCATTGGGAGTTAGCTATCTTGCCGTGGCTATTTACCATCTTGCCGTGGCGAGTTAGCTATCTTGCCGTGTCGAGTTACTATCGTGTCGTGGCGAGTTACTATCTCGCCGTGGCGAGTCAGCTATCTCGCCATGTTGAGTTACTATCTTGCTGTGGTGATTTATTATCTTGCCGTGGCGAGTTAGGTTTCTCTCTGTGACGAATTACTATTTCGTCGTCAGTGTGTCCTAGTATTCTCCAACGTAGGTCGGCAGATACTATGGATTCACCCCCCTCCAAATATTTATTTGTGTAGAGCGTTCTATAGGTCCCATTTCTCATCCGTCTCAACAGTGTCCATTGTGGGCTCTGCCATGCCCCCAGGCTGGATAACGTCTTCATTGGTCTCAGTAGTGTCCCCTGTAGGCTCACCCACGTTCTCAATTATGGCCAATAATGGTCGGAATTCAAAATAACGTGTACAACGCAATGACGCTGTACACGTTATATTGAATTCCGACCATTACTGGTTCGAGATAGCCACTTTGTAAAAATCTCGTCTGAAGTCTAAATGCTTCACGATGAAGTCTGGATTTGTATCAATAGAATTAGGCTAAGACAGGATAGGTATTTATCATATCCTTTCCTAAATTGATCCAATTTTAGCGAAGACATGTGTGGTGAATTTTCTGATGAAAATGGACTAGACTCCAGCAGACCTCGAGTACTCGATAAAAGTTTATAGCTACAACAAATTGCGCAGATTAGCCATGGAATATCATTGAAAAGGTTTTATAAGTTCGTATAATGGGCTCATATGCTAAACATGTACGAAGTCATGAATATGTGAAGGGCTCATCTTTCGGTAACACTGAAATTGATCTCAGATGACCTTGGGGTTACGTCACGATGCCACTGAAGACCAGTAACTCGCCACGGCAAGATAGTAACTCGCCATGGCGACATAGTAATTGGCTCGACGAGATAGTAACTCGCCATGGCGAGATAGCCAAATCGCCATGGCGAGTTGCTAAATCGCCCCGTCAAGATTGCAACTTGCCATGACGAGATATTTTTTTTTGCATGGCGGTAATAGGCTTCCGTACGTTTACTATGAAGCCCCCAAGCTTAGAAAAAATGTACTCCTCGAAAAGTCTAAGACAGAACCCGTCATCCAACACATCTCTTGTCTCTTTACCAAAGAGCGTTCAGGGTTTGAACTCCCATGGAGATTGTCGTCCCCACGGTAACCAAGTGTGCAAAGAAACGCCATGGCTGCATTCCCATCGAGTATGCGAATGTATGTGCGAACCGTGCCGCAGCGAATGCGCGAAAATGCCACAGCGCCACCTCTGGATTGGGTTTCGTAAGGACGTAGAATATTCCAACGATGATGTGGGTTGGAATTTGTTCGAGGTCGTTCATGTGAATCCTGTTGAAGGACAATTCAAAGGAATTATTCAGTTTTTTCACTATTATATAAATTATAATATTCATTTCATGACTTATTGATGAACGTCTCGTAAAAATACGTAGGAAAACCTTTTTTCATGGAAAAATGTTTCTTTTTGATGCACTCGCACACATGTGCATATATATAGTTCATCGTTCCTTTCAGACGGAATTCATTCATAGAAGTGAATATAATTGAAGGTGGTGACAAATTTCGCTCAGTTGAACTCGATTATGATTGGCCATATGCACAAAATTAATGCTAGAGAATATGCCTGGTATATTATATTCTGTGACTTATTTTGGTAAAGAAAAAGTAAAATCTCTTCATAACAAATACATAGATATATTTATTTCAAACTCGCGTGCAATATATATATATATACGAATGTTCGCGTTTGCCTTTCATATCACGTTCTAGACGATGACCTACCTCCGAAGTCGTTCTACTTTCTTGTCATCCGTTATAACTTTTCTCTTGCTGGGGTCTTTTTTGTCAGCAAATGTCTCGACATCCTCATCATTAGCATAAATCTGTACAAAGAGCAGCAAATAGAGGCATGAAATACACCGGTCTTCCTGTAATTATTTCAGCATATTATCGAAAGAGGGCTGTCCCATCACACGCGAAGCTTGCATTCAAGTATCTATAATTTATGTATGTAAGAGGTGTATCGTGCATATTATCATAACATACTTCTCTTGGGTATCGAACGGTGAGCTGAGGTAACGGGTTATATTACATTTTTATACTGGCATAATCCATACAACTCATAGAGATGGTTGTTTTTATATAGGCCTACTGTGGATTAGTATTTGTTTGAACGATTACTGTTGTTCAACCCTGTCAAGGGTATATTTGCACTATCAAGTTATCTACATGTATTATGGGTAAAAATTCATGGATGTGTGTTTTAGCTTGAATAAATGGTATTGAAATGTAAGTATCAATATATTACCACCAACACAGTCAAATTTCGTTGACTCACCAGTCAGTATGTGTAAAATGAACTTAAAACAATGTCACGAAGACGTTAAAGATTTATGAGAAACACCTACCCCTCTTAACACTCTGGTGCAGGAAACAGCCAGATTGAGTGCTAGGAACTTCATCTCAGATAGAACGGCATAATAAGCGAAGTCCCTCATCAATCCATTGTTAATTAAATCCATGATGTTTGGTGTTCTTGGTGATGAATCGGAATATTTGAATGCAAGTCTCGAATTTTGTTGGTGAAGTTTCTGCGTTCACTATATCTGAGTCGCAATTCAGAAACGAAGTGAAGAACAACAACTAGACGAAGAGGTTCGTACACCGACACCTTTGCCTGACTTGTACACAATAGTCCATGAGCTGAGAGGCTCGTTTGTAGGAATCGCTAACTTGAAAGGGTTCACGATTCTTTCGCTTGTTCCTGTATTACGGAAAAGAACACAACAGACGATTCCGAAATGTGGCATCACAATTATCTAACTCAAAAAAAATATAACAGTCAAAATTATATTTCACAAAATCTTCTTCACAAAATTACTTGTTGAATCTCGTGAGCAATTTTGTCTCAGGTAATTTATCGTAGGCTAGTTAGCTCTATAAGTGACTATTGATGACGATAGAAGAAAAAAAGTTTATCATGACACACTGCTGAGTTCTTGTTGTTGTTCATATGTTGCATTCACTATTTTGCGTTACTCATGAATTCCTCATTATCATAGATAGTCACATTGAAAAAAAAATGCCCAGGAGATTCGACAGCCAAGCCTCATTTACCATGTCAAAATCGGCGGACAATTTATGGAGCGAAACAACACCAACCTGTAACCGTCAATACCACAAGATTTTGATGATACTATTGATAAACCTAAAATAAATTTATATATTGGAGTAGAAACTAAGTCCGATATGATATTTCGACACACAGGCATCGTCAGAGCCAGAAAGGAGTTCTTCGGTGTTGTTTTCTGCATAGAACGCTGATAAACACTACTGACCTTTCCGCGACACCATGATGTCAAAGAATATAGGCTAAATGAATTTCACAAAATCTCAAAAAACGTTTCTGTCATAACTGGGGTATGTATATCATGTATCTTTGTTTTATTCAGAGTCATATGAATATGAAACGGCAAACGTCTGATGTCCTTCCATGGTTGCAAATGTTCGATTGGCTCATGGACTACAACGATAAAAGACTTGTTTTGGTTGGCTGTTTTTTCAGCCTTTTTTTCGGCTGGCGCCTCAAGGGCCAAACTTCAATGCTATAACTTTGAAGCCTCTGTTGCTAGCTCTCTCTGGGTGACCTGAAATGATGTGAAGTCATCTGTCAGATATATTTAGTATACTTGTATATAACCAACAGTGCATTCACAAGGCCCCTGACAACATCTAGTCGGTAACATTATCAGGGCTTTCGTCTCAAGGCAGGCTGGCGCTGAGGCATGGAAATAATTATACCCCGGCCCGGGAGGGAGGCGTGGAGGCTGGCAGAGGTGAAGGTGAGGATGATGGGCAACAGCAGGTGCGTGGGACCTACAAATTGTGTCTTGGGAAAGACATGTCCGGACTACTTCTCATGTTGGATCTCATTAATGAAGTTTGAGCTAATTGAACTTGATGGTCATACTGCCACGAAGATTCTGCCCTGACTGTCGGTTGGATCCAAAATTTGTAAAACACCTAGTAAAGAGTTCTCACTACTCGATTCACATTAACTTGGGTCATGCTCTAAGAGTTGTCTTGTCAGACCCATCCTCGAGATTTATATTTCGCCTCAAAATGCCCCTTCTATAGCGGTTGTATGAAAATACACATGTCAAGAATGCCATTGTCAAATTCACGCTGTTATGTAAACTACGTTTTCAAGTAAACTCCACACTATATATTACAGATTGTGTTTACCATCCGTGACACAATCTGTGACAGAAGCGGCATACCTTTGAAGCAGTAAAAAAAGAACGGGTGTTGCTCTGCGCATTCATTGCTGCGTATATTCTGATATTTAATACATATCTGTTTGCATGCGGTTCAACTGGCAGAGACACGGGAGTCAAGCGACAGTTTTATGCCCCCAAAATTTAATAGTTCTACATCGAAACGCGGTTCAACTGGCAGAGACACGGGAGTCAAGCGACAGTTTTATGCCCCCAAAATTTAATAGTTCTACATCGAAACGCGGTTCAACTGGCAGTGACACGGGAGTCAAGCGACAGTTTTATTCCCCCAAAATTTAATAGTTCTACATCGAAACGTGTTTGTAAACCATTTTCGAAAAGCCAAGCACAGTAAGATGATATGACTGATTGTTATGGCATTGACATTCAGTGTACGAGTTCATTTCAGTGTATCATTTCAGATATCTCAAGTTTGATCTGCACTTTTGTTTACCTTATTACATCTCAGTTTTTCAATGTTGACATCTATTCATGTGTTAGATGTCAATAATCGTTCGAAAGATGATTTTCTTAAGAAAGATTTTTTAAAGAAATTATCAATCGTTATTGCTCCAGTATTTTGACCATAACCTTACTGCTCGTAGGTTTCGGTGTTATAGCTTCACATACAGAAAAACCAGAGCTATTCCAAATATATCAACTGCTAACTAAATATTTATTGATATATTTTTGGGTCTCCTGTATCATAAAATGAATATAGAATAGCTAATCGAACTATGATCGAGGTGTGTATGGTCACAAAGAAGCCAAACCTCCATCCCGTATGATAAATTTTTATTGTTCCAAGAATCACACTCTCATTGAAATTGAACCGATATTACAAGCTTAAAACAACAGATATCTTGATCAATTTCCGAATAACACCATAAAATTATTAACACGAGATTTACCAAACCGCAGATAAAACTCGTACACCCATGGATATCGTGGAAAGGACACACGCGAAGTGCATGATAGCGCGCCAGGGCTGAAGGCCGAACTGGTAGCAGAACATATGGATGAACCGAGCGAAACCGAAAATTCTGAAGTGCCAGAGAGCGGTCACGGGTTCAGGATTTGTCAGTAGATAGAAAAATCCCACGATGATGTGTGCTGGAATGTTCTCCAAGTCGTTCAGATGATTCCTATGCAAAAACAAATTAACAGGAAACGAAAGACACATTATGATATAAAAATATCTGTTTAGATATAGTGAATATATGTGAAATAGAGTTGTATTCTACTCAACTTTGATATATTGACAGACATTAAAAAATAGTGGAAAGAGCAATAACAACACAGTTCCATGTTCATGCGCGCCGAATGCCAAAAAAATTGAAGTGTGTCGGAGAATCACGTTCCACGCACAAGAAAGGAGAATTTTAATGTCTGGGTTTTTTTTGTCTTAATGTCATGTCTAATTTCCAACGAATAACACTGTCAAGGGAAACAATAGTACCTTCTAACTCGTTCAACGGTCGTGTCATCATTGACTGGTTTGTTCTTCTTCGGGTTATTTGGACTTCCAAAAGCCTGGATATCTTCTGGATTTATGAAAACCTGGGAATAAAAAAAGTTGTGAATGTTATTATTGTGCAATACAATATCATTTGTTATCTGAATATTGTCTATAGAATTCGAAATATATACAAATTAAAAAGGATATCAACATAGATTTGTATTTAGAAAATCGAGACAGAATTCAGTTATGCTTATTTATTGGTGGAGTCTATACGGGCCTAAAATAGTACTTCCAAAACGAATTCATGCGTTTTCAATTTCAGTACTTTCAAATATCCACGATTTTCACTGTACACAAAACAACCCAACGCGCTATGTATATCAAGGGTACTCGTCATACACTGTACATTGATTTGCTTACTTTAAAATATCACTTTAAAAAAACCAGGTAGACGGAATATTTGGGGGTTGTAAAATAGTATTCTCAAAATATGATACTTACCCCTTTCACAACGCGAACCAATGAAGTCAAACCACCCATAAATAGGAGTTTCAACAGGCATAGCACTGCATAGAATGCCCAAGCCGAAACGGCCGGGTTGTCGAAAGACATATCCACTGCCATTTTGGGGTTTTAAAGTTGAATAACTGCCCTTATATCTCGATACAGCAAGAGTTATTGGCAGCATATGACACGAAATATTAGTTATCGATTATCGTATCATGTCTGTACTTTGCACGATAGACCCTCGCCTATAATTTGGCCTCACATCGGGTTCACAGCCGGTGATACTTCATGATAAAAGAACATCGATTATAAACGTAATACATGCAGGGGCCTAATACTCGGTGAGACATAACTAAAACCATAGATATCGATTTTAGTAAAATAGGGCGTCCTTTATTGTTAGCCATAGTTGGGCACATTGAATGCAATAACAATAATTATGTCATTCGGAAGACCATGCAATAAAATTGTATAGTTTTTCTGCAAATACTACCAATTGATGTCAATTTTTATCGTGTTCGATAATGAACAGTTTTCAAAGTGATACATGCAATATAACTGCGGTATGGAAGTATCATCAAATTAATCACGGATATACAGTATACAGTGATAACACTGACCAATTTTTAAGGCAATGTATCACTATTTTTGTTATCTATGCGCATTTTGACCAGCGAAAAATTGACCAGGAAATATCTAGACCAGAAACAGAGTAATGCTTTATATTACCTTTGTTACTCTTATCACAAAATCTAGTTGTATTGGTGGTAAGAGGTCTATACATGTTACAATTATGATTACAACATGTACATACAGATATTTCCAAATAATCAATCACGTTTCTGCAACTACGTTCCTGCTCATATTTTCGGTACATCAAGCCATTTATGTTCATTTATGAGCCACACATTTGTCCAATGTCATTGTCAAATTCACGGTTTCCTGATTCACCATTTTTTCGAGTCAAATTCACGCTCTTCTTTTAACTAATTTTTCAAGTAAATTTCACAATATATCTTTCAGATTGTGTTTACCTTTCGTGGCAGAAGTCTCATGCCTTCAGAGCAATAACAAAGAATTGGTGTTGCTCTGCGCAAATTACGTATATACTTTGATTTTTTCCAATTTGTTTACAAGCGTTTTTTTTCCCGTGGTTAAAGAAAACTGGCATCGAGACCGTCATGTCAACATTGGCCTTTTGTCCCCAAATTTTCCGAGTTTCATATGAAAAATGAAAGAAACAATATTCATTGTTTTTTACCCGGATCAAATATAGAAAGATACCAATTTTGTCAAAAATATTTACTTCAAATATATTCACTGGTTACACGGATATATTTCATGATTTTCTTACAGTGAATATAAAGTCATGTTGTTGTACTATCCATGTATGTATGCTCACACGCACAAATGAATAAAATCAATAAATAAATGTAACACACACAGAAGAATTCATCCTGTATGATATAGTATTTATTGTTTCAACAATCAGGCCTTCTCGAAATTGTAACCAATACTACAAACCTCATATCAGCAGATATGTTGATCAATTTACTCAGTAGAAAAACATCATCATCAACAACATAATATTATTAACATGAAATCTAAATATCTACCACACCGCAGCTAACACTCGAACGCCCATGGATATCGTGGAAAAGACGCACGCGAAGTGCATGATAGCGCGCCAGGGCTGAAGGCCGAACTGGTAGCAGAACATATGGATGAACCGAGCGATACCGAAAATTCTGAAGTGCCAGAGAGCGGTCACGGGGTCAGGATTTGTCATCAGATAGAAAAATCCCACCATAACGTGTGTTAGACTGTTCTCCAAGTCGTTCAGATGATTCCTGTAGAGAAAAACGTAAAAAAAAAACCATATGGGAGACAAAAATAAGTGTGTAGATAATGTTACGAAAGCCCTGAAAGTGCACTTAGTTTTTTGTTTATGATTAGGTTTTTTTTCAAATCCTGAGAAATATTCTCCAATTTCCGAAATATTAGCCGAATACTAATATTAGGCGAAAAATCGGGTTTAACGCGCAAGGAAGGAAAAATATGATTAACCCAACTGGGTCCTTTTATATTGCCATGTGTAGTTTCCAACTAATGAAATAGGGGAAAAAAGGGTACCTTCTAACTCGTTCAACAGCTAGGTCATCTTTAACAGGTTTGTTTTTCTTCGGATCATTTGGACTTCCGAAAGCTTGAATATCTTCTGGGTTGATGAAAACCTAGAGTAAAAGTTGTGGTATTACTAGTATTCGTTCAATACAATTTTTTCTTCAAGATATATGTCTCAAAATAATGTTACTTACTCCTTTCACAACGCGAACTATTGCAGTCAAACCGCCCATGAATAGAAGTTTCAACATACATAGCACTGCATATAAAACCCAAACCGAAAATGTCGGGTTATTGAAAGACAAATCCATGGTCATTTTGAAACGCCTCTATATGACAAACCCTCACTATGACATAACAAGAGTTATTGTTTATTAGTACTTGGTTTCAGCTGACATAAATATACATGTAATTGTTATCGCTTGTGTTATCATGTTTGCACTTTGAACTATAGACCTCCCCGTATGTTTTTGACCTACATCGGGGTCAATTATCAACGTACTACAGCCAGGAACTTAATACTTGTAAAAACACTATTAAAACCGAACGTATTACCCTCGACTCAATTCTCGATTTTATAGCCAATTCCACACCATTCGATATATGACCGTTGGTTGTAAGACCAAAATTTTCCGATTATTCCCTGAGGTCGAAAGTTAAGTCTTATCAGCTGAAAAATATATTGACTAAATCTAGGGGGCGAGGACGGTCGTATACCATATAAGATTATCTAGTTGGTCTTAGTACATTACGGTGTAATATATTGTTAATTGGGCACATGATAAAATGCAATAACAAATAATTTTGTCAAGACTGATAATATGGTATAGTTTTCCTGCATTCGATGTCAATTTTCATTGTGTCCCAGAATTAAGTTTCCAAAGTGATACATGCAGTATAATCACGAAATTAAATTGGTGTCAAATTAATCACGGGTATACATTATTCAGTGATAACACCAATGTTTTTCTTTTATCTATACAGACTTTGCTTTTCTACGCCGACGCTCAAACTTTGTCTCGTTCTCGACTGAAACATTGACCGGCAATTATCTAGATCAGAAACACAATATAACAGACAATGATTACAACTATACAGATACATCAGATGCAGATATTTCCAAAATCGTCCAAAATCATTGATCGCAACTACTATACTGGAAATCACTGGATAACGATATTTTGAAATTAAGCTGAATAATATCCAATTTCGAAAATGGCTCCATTGAATCTAACTTTCGACAATCCTGCAGTAAGGAGTTACGCGTTCTACGCCGTGGTTTCTATTGGGAAGATGGGACTTCTCGCTTTCGTGACGTCAGCACGGCGAGGGCGAAAACAGGTGACGTCATCGAATATTAAAACTCAGTTAAATGAGATTTAAAAAACTAAGCAAACATTTCCCCCAAAAATAATAATTTTAAGTTTTATAGGGTGTACAGTCTGTGTATGTGTTTTATAAAGGCCTTTGGTCATAATTGTGTCGATTTGGACTTAACATTCAGGCCTTTGTGAACCCAGAGGATGCTAAATTCTTTGGAAAGAAAAAGGACACCAGAACGACCGAGGATGACCCTGATGTGGAAAGAATAAGAAGGTTAGCTTTTGTTATTATTCATATTTAATGACTATTGGTCCTTTCAATAATGATTCATCCAAACGATAATTTGGAATATTTAGATTGTATTATGTCATAACTCACGAACCTGTAGGCAACTTCACTATAGTTATGCTATGAAATGTACTTGATCATCCTTTGCAATTGTTGCTACATCTCACCATGCATTGACATCAAATATTCATTTATCCATCGGGCCAAACAGAAACCATCTGAATGACTTGGAGAACATCCCATCGCATATCATAGTCGGTTTCTGTTACCTCCTGACCAATCCTACGCCAAACGTGGCAGCCTGGCACTTCCGTGTGTTCTGTATATCCCGAATCATCCATACACTGGCCTATCAGGCTGGGCTTCAGCCATGGAAAGCCTTGGCTTACCTCGTCGGCACGGCTACAACCGTGTCCATGGGCGCACAAGTCATCAAGGCGCTGTTGTAGGATCAAACGGTGAATATTATTTGGTTCAGTTTTATCTTGATGATTTTCTATTGATACATCTTGTTATAGTTTGTTTGTTTTGCAAAATAGTAAAGTAATATGTTATAGATGTGTTCTTGCTTATAGTGATTGTTGTGATATTTGTAATTCGTATTACTGTAGTCATATAATAAACCATAAGGTTGATGAGAGTTGATATTTCACTGTGTTACATACTTTGTGGGGGTAATACAAATAAATAATAAAAATAAATTCTATGAATGTTATCATGGGACGCTGATGTATGTGTGTAGTGTGTTTGTGCTTCAATCTTAGGTAACGAGAATGACTTTAATAATGAATGATAATTATGCAATTTATTCTCTCCTGCACGTCTCCTAAATTTAAGTTTAATATGACCTAGTATAGCGCTCAAAACTTAAGAGTGCATTTTTTTGAGCTCTACAAGGAAACAAGGTAGATTATGATATAGTTGTCAAATGTTCTGCGATAGATGTGGGTTTTAAGATTTGACTTGAATGTAACGAAATTGGTAAGTGATCTGAGGTTGTCCGGAAGGGCATTCCAGAAACGAGGTCCAGCTACATTAAATGAACGATCAACAAATCTGGAGGTTTTGGTGAGTGGAATATGGAGATAGTTTCTGGCTGAATGTCTTGAAGCACGGCTGAGGATATGACTGATATTTGGGGGCTAGCCCATGAAGACATTTGAATACCAGAATTAACATTTTGTACTCGGCTCGAACAACAACAGGTAGAATGTATAACTCATTGTGATCTGCAGTAGACCTGTCATGCCCTGACCAATTTAGAATGATTTTAGCTGTGAGGTATTGTATCCTTTGCAGAGCAAAGGTATTTTTAGGAAGGTTAACGAAGAGATTATCGCAGTAATCCATGTGAGAAAATACTAAGGCATTCGCGAGTTTAAGGCAAGTAGGTCGATCCAGATACTGGCGAAGTTTCCTGAGATTATACATTCACAGATTGAAGATCTCGCTTGAAGATGATGACATCCAATCATAACGTCTTCATATTTGTAAGTATACATACAAATTGATGCAAATGTGATAAAACTCCGTCAGAAAATACACTGTATATTTATTTCTTATAAATCCACTACTGCCGAAAATAATAAATTCAGACTTAGCATCATTTATCTTAAAGCGATTTTGTTTCATCCATGATGTTATATTATCCAGACTTGTGATGAAAATATATATGGTGTGTTCCTCTGCTGTGACATCACCTTCTCTGAAACTGCCATAGACGTCGTGATCATCAGCGCACGTTTTACTTTTCATATTTTACTTGCTCTCGTTTGAAGATGGTGACCTCCAATCATAACGTCTTCGTATGTGCAAGTATGAATACATATTGGTTCAAATGCGATAAAAACTCCGTCAGAAAAAAATACTGTACATGTATATTTATTTTCACCACGTACATTTATACAACTACAAAATAACTCACTAGAAGTAGTATATGTTCTTACATCATAAACACGACTTCAGCTAATGTCATATTTAGATGAAATCTGACAGCGATATAGTGACAGACTGTACACATCAAATACCAAATCCTTCGAGAATAGTACTACAAAGTCTATACTAGTATAATGCAAAATACTAAATAAGGCACACAATGGTAAGCAGACAATTGCGAACGAAAAGGTCACAGAATTCATGCGCCTTCAATCCAGAAACATCTCTAAAAAACGGTCATTTATATATAAACTCAAATATCCCTCTCTACAAGGCAACCTCTAAAAGCATACAGCTTTGATGAATTGTGCTGCCATGGAAACAGTCGCAACCAAACTGATAGTGTGCGAAACTGCGCGCCAGGGCTGGAGACCAAACTGGTAGCAGAACATGTGAACGATGCGGGCGAAGCAGAAGGTTCGGAAGTGCCACAGGGCGACTGTTGGGTCTGGGTTGGTCAGCACGTAGAAGAAACCGACGAAGATGTGCATCGGAACATTTTCCAGATCATTGAGATGGTTTCTGAAACGTAGAAAAGAACGGCATTTTAACAGGCCCGGTCTTCATTGTGTTGGACACTGCAGACCGTATTATTCAATAAATCTATATTTCAATTCTAATTGGTAAACGGAATTGAGAATTGTTAATACGTCATTTCCCGACCTTCGTACTCTCTCCACATCCTCGTCATTTAGTTTCGGTTTCAGTTTGCTTCTGTCTGTCTGTTTGTCAACGAAGAATATATCGTCTTCTGGATTCGCGAATATCTGCAAACATGCCACGTTCAAATGTATACTTCATCCCAGTTTGTAAATTGTCAGGAATATATTTCAGGAATGCAATTAGATCATGATGATGTTCTCTTACAATTTCACTAGTTAAACTTCATAGTGTAAGCCAACACTCATGTTCGTCGAAAATAGTGTTTTAGTTTTTTGCCCAGAATTGAATAAACAAAACATACACGTATTCATTGACCACACAAAACCTCCATAGAAAACACAATTGGTACATTTCGGACACCGTACCGTGTTTTGTGTCGTTTGAACTTTGATCCGGGACTTCATTATCATCTGTGTCACTATTTTATCATAATCACTACCAGTAACCCATAAGAGATTATGGGTTTCTGTCACTACACATTATGCACACCATGCAGCCCATAGCCTATAACAGGCCATTACTAAATAAGACGCTATACACTATATCGGAAACCCGGGTTTCAGACTATATCTAACATCTTAGAGTAGGCCTATGCTAAAAATACAGTATTACCTTCTTTTTCTTTCGCCAATATCCCGTCCATAATGTCAGAGCGATCATCTTCCCGAGGCTTATGATGGAGTAATATCCAAAATTCACCAAGTTTGGGTTATCCAAGGAAAAATCAACGGGTGCCATCTTGACTGAATATATTGCTATGGCAACGTACAAGTTGGTTTTTAGTATGGTAGTAGTACACTATAGTACACAAATTTCTGTTCAATGTCCCTTCAAATAACAATAAACTTGTAAGAGCGTACGTTAAACTGATGTTTCCAAGATGAAAAATCGCGGCAGAACTGATGCCGTGTCGATATCTGCTACATATACTCTCTCAAAGTCTTCTTTTTATACGTGCACACGCTAAAGTGGTCCGAGCCATGCAAAACTGACCAGGCCAGCGAGACCACAAAATGTTTACATATTTACCCTTGCATATAAGTGGCTGATCATACACTAGGAGAAGCCAAGGCTGTTATAAACCAAGGTCGCAAATGTGCATTAAATGATCTTCCATCGATAGAGCAGTGTGCACATTGAAGGGAGTATGTTTTTATCTTTGCAAACTCTGCAAGATTTTTTTTCGCCTAGTCACGGTTACATTAGAAATTTACTTTTATATACATGTACACTAGTGGCGAATTACAACTTATGACCCTCGTACACGTCAATGCTTGCTCAGGAGATGGTCTCCAAACCGTTGACCCGGTCATCGGAAGTGATAGATCTGATACACAATACGCTGGTCAAACATATGGAGCGTTTTTAGGGTCAATATTCATTGTCATGCATTGTAGATTTTCTTGTTGTGAATGATTGTTTCAATCGCAAAATTCTTTATTCCACATTACTATTTCTAAACTTTCTGTGTCGAATTCACATATTCTTACTGCATAGTTCTAATTTCCATCCCCTTGCTGTTTATTTCCAAGTTCTCACTGGTACTTTCTCAAGTCTTGATTCATCATGCCATATTCTAACATCTTTGTGCATGCAAACTATCAAAAAACAAATCGCATCTGGCACAATGCATATGGAACTTAGCACATTTCATTTAGAATAAAGCACATCGCACGAAGAACAAAGCAAAACGAATGAAGCATTTCATGTGCCAAAATTACTACTGCACTATTATGACAACAGACGGCGCTGCGGGTCGAGTGGCCACATTGTGAATGAGAAACTGAACACTCCTGGATGAGGGAAAGACCTTGGTTTGATGGACCGCTGGTTCATACTGAATTTTTAGCTTACCGTCCCATGGCCCGATAAGTTATTGGCGTGGTTTTTCGTCCGTCGTCCGTCCGGGAAAACTTGCGGGGTTTAGGGGCTTGAAAAAGATGAAAATAGCCCTAAACCCTTTTTATGAGCAGACGTGTATATAGGGGAATAATTTGGGGATACGGGGCTCACACGGGTGAGGAAATTTAACATGGTGAAAGCCCTTTAACCTAAAAAGTTGGTACGTTCGTCCGTGGTCCGTCCTGCAAATAACTTTTTTTTGCCTTGATGAATTTACTAAAACATTCCTGAAATTTACTGAAACATTCCTTGGGCTAATACCCTGAGACGTTTTCTCCTTTTCCGTCTTTTTTATTGAATCGTTTTTGCCGATTTGGCGGCCATTTTTTATGAAAAGTGGCTAAATTTGGACTTTGATGGCCTTTTTCTCGAAAACTGTCTGATCAGTTTGAGATTTTTGTTTCAAGACATTTCCCTCATGTACATCAATAGCAAGTTTCATTGCCCTTGTATCGCCGGTCTGCGTGTGACAGCCATTTTGATTTTTTGACATGTCAGCGAAAAAAAATGTTATTGTCCCAAATCGAGCCACTATTTGTTCTAAGCCATTTCCAGCAAAAAAAATAAATTTTTTGGCCATTGAAAAATTTTTGGGAAAATTTCACCCAATTTTTCTTTCATAATGTTAGCTTTGCGGGGGTAAACTCCTAGAACTTTTCAAGATAGAGCCTAAGTATTGGCACATTCAAATGGGAAATCATATATTGCGGTTTGAATGATGACCTTGAATTTGACCTTGAATGACTTTGGAAGGTCGAAACCTTATTTTGTCACAAGAAATGATGATTTTTGTTTTGGCTGCCATTTTCTCAAAAACTATTGACAATTTTCCTCAAAATGCATAAGATTCTCCCTATGTACCTTTGTGATGTGTATAAGTTTTGTTGCCTTTGAATCGACGGTATGTGAATATATGTCATTAACGGAAGAAACCTTCCAAGATGTAACTTGATTTCGTATTATATTCCACACAGGAAATATGTCTTTGGCAACATTTACGAACATGTTTTGACAATAGGTTTGAAGATCAGTCTAACAATTTATATTTGGGAAAATCAATACCTTGTGTAATTCTCATGATCTGCCGGTAAGCTGCAGCACCCTTGGTGCTACATTGTCTTTTTATGTGGCAAACAGGTAGATACGATCTATAAGTTAAATCCAATACGACTACCGTAGCGTAGTGCTAGTGTATCTACTGTACTGTCACGAGTTGGACTCGGGCCAAATTAACGGCATGAAGAAATTATGATCGGAGAGATCATATAATATTTAGACTTGAAATTTTTTTTTTCATATCTCAATTATCACTGTCCGGCTCAAGTTATGACTATTTTTGTGTGTTAATTTCAGGCCTATGTCATGATAATATCTGCACCTAATTAGCAACAGTGTATTATATTATAATGAGTATTCATGACGTCACATCGAAAT
Organism: Terebella lapidaria; assembly: GCA_949152475.1. Taxonomy (NCBI): domain Eukaryota; kingdom Metazoa; phylum Annelida; class Polychaeta; order Terebellida; family Terebellidae; genus Terebella; species Terebella lapidaria. The sequence continues at coordinate 19,888,964 of OX424566.1, read as the reverse complement.
TTGATTTCAATGAGCATAGAAATCTTAATAATAGGCTCATATTAATCATCTCTCACTATTCTTTCATTTACAGGGCAGGGCGTGGGAATTCATTCGGGGCCTGTGCTCAGCTGCAAGAGTGTGGCGCCTGTTGGTCGCGCCAAAAATTCACGTGTCCAATGAAAGGAGTTCTTAGTTTCTCATACATCATGTGGCTACGCGCGGCCAGCGCCTCCTCTCGTCATAATGTTGCAGTAGTAATTTTGTCCACAACAATTACTACTGCATCATTATGACGACAGGCGGCGCTAACCGCCGAGTGCTTCTTTCGTTGTGCGTTGTTCATCATGCGATATGCTATATTCTAAATGCAATGTGCTAAGTTCCATATGCATTGTGCCAGATGCGATTTGTTTTTGATAGTTTGCATGGACAAAGGTGTTAGAATTTGACATGATGAATTAAGCATTGAGAAAGTATCAGTAAGAACTTGGAAGTAAGCAGCAAGGATATGGAAGTTAGAACTATGCAGTAAGATAATATGTAAATTCGACACAGAAAGTTTAGAAATAATATAATGTGGAATGAAGAATTTCGCGGTTGATACAATCATTCACAACAAGAAAATCTACAATGCATGTCAATGAATATTGACCCTAAAAACGCTCCATACAAACATGACCTACTTCTCTCTATGACAACCAGGCTTAAAACTTCTTGCTACGGAAACCCACAAGTGTTCTAGTTTTTCGATAATAAACTTCTAACAGTAAAATGTCGTTTTTTAGCCGCATATCAATCTTGTTGGGACTGGGATATTCTGGGATTGGTAATACGTAGATGTGTAGTTTGAAGGACTTTAAACTTTAGTCGGTGGATATCCCACACCTACTAGTGGAGAGATCGATATTTAACATTCAGAAATATCCACCATTGTTTTGTGTAGCACAGTAAATTGTGCTGAATATGACCAAATCAGGTCACATTAATCTGTTCTGATAAAATATAATTTTGAACCTAGTATTGCTCATTATATTATAACAATTGGCCTTTTCCTGGGGCAGTTCTGCCCTAAGAAAGTGGTGTCTTCAAACAGCAGAGTACAAGAGTAGTTTTTTTTAAAATGAGGTGGAAATCTCTAATCATATGAACATGGCTTGGTCATCCTGTTTGCATGCGTCATGATTGACCAGCGTGGTCAAAGAGTTTCCCGACCGGAAAAAGAAAGTGAAAACGGGTAGGGAAATACGAACAATGGAACTGAACAATATACAACGGACGTACTTTCGTCTTTCGCCTCGTCCGTCTTTAGACTATTCGAGTTTTCGTTCCGCACTTTCGAGTTTTCGCTTCGTGTTTTCGCGTTCTCACCTTACTTTTATAACGCGAAAACCCGAGATGCAAAAATGGCCGCCGTCGTACACCATATGGTCGCGTAGGAACAGCGCAGAGTCCAAGGGCGATGTGACTACACTAGCATGAATCTGTACAATATATATCGGACTACTATGCAAATTTGTCAATAGAAAACTCCGTTTCGTCCTGTTGGAGTTGATGTCCAAGTAGAAAGTATAGAGCCATCTTAGAGCCATTCGCTCATTGAGCGTGTACATATAGGTTCAGACCTGTTTTGATTACAATACTCTCGAAAAAAATGGCAGACTATCGTTTTCCAGGCGAACACCTGTACGACGGAATTGTCCTAGAAGCCAGCGCAAGGCCGGAAAGTATCGAGAAAGTTAAAGACATGAAGGCAGTAGATGGTGACGTTCTGATAGCAAGCTATCCTAAAACAGGTCAGTTGATACAATTGCAGGTACTCTGATACATCACGATAAATGGTCAATCATGATGCATCCGAAAAAGATTGACCATGTTCATGTGAGATTTCCACTTCATTTTTAGCTTGCCGACCCTTTGGGTCGATAAGCTATTGTCGTGGTTTTTCGTCCGTCGTCTGTCCGTCGTCCGTCCGGGTCTGTAACTTTTTTTTTGACAGGATGAATTTCCCCATAAATTTGTCAGAACATACCTTGGGCCAGTATCTATAGACGTTTTTTAAAAAAAAATTTGATTGAATTGTTTTTGCTGATTTGGCGGCCATTTTTGATGAAAAGTTGCCAATTTTGGACTTTGGTGGCCATTTTCTCAAAAACTGTCTGTTTTTGTTTTAAAACATTCCTCTCATGTACCTCTATGACGTGTATAGGTTTCGTTGCCCTTGAATCACCGGTCTGCGCGTGGCGGCCATTTTGATTTTTTGTCCCAAATCGAGTCACTATTCGTTTTGAGCAATTTCCAGCAAAACAAAAACAATTTTTTTTTGGACATAAAAAACTTCACCCAATTTTTCCTTGATATTAAAATGGGCGCTGTGCGGAGTGAACTCATAGAACACTTCATAGATACTTCAAGCCTAAGTATTGGCACATTCAAATGGGAAATCATATATTGCGGTTTGAGTGGTGACCTTGAATTTGACCTTCAATGACCTTGAAAGGTCAAAACGACCTTTTTTGTCAACGAAAAAACGATGAATTTTGTCTTTGATGGCCATTTTCTCAAAATCTATTCAGACAGTTTTTCCACAAAATCATGTATGAGATTCTCCTTATGCACCTTTGTGATGTGTATACGTTTTGTTGCTTTTGAAATGACGGCGTGCGTGTGGCGGCCATTTTGATTTTTTGACGGGTCGGCAAAAAAATGTTTTTTGTCCAAATCGAGTTACTATTCATTTTGAGCCATTTCCAGCAGAAAAAAAATTTTGGTCATTGAAAATTTATCTGAAAATTTCACGCGATTTTTCCTTCACAATGGGAGTTTTGCGCGGTAAACTCCTAGAACACTTCAAGATAAAGCCTAAGTATTGGTACATTCAAATGGGAAATCATATATTGCAGTTTAAATGGTGATCTGGTATATGACATTGAATGACCCTGGAAGGTTAAAACGACCAATTTTTGTCGAAGGAAACAATGATTTTTGTCTTTGGCGGCCATTTTCTCAAAATCTAATAGGACAATTTTTCTCAAAATGCATAAGATTCTCCCTATGTACCTTTGTGTTAGCAACATTTACGAACATGTTTTAACAATAGATTCTAACATCAGCGTAACAATTTTTATGTTGGAAAACCAGTATTTTATGCAATTTTCATGATTGCCGGTAAGCTACAGCACCCTTGGTGCTATGTTTTCAAAAGTAATCTTGCTTGATATGTAATGCTAGAAATTAGTTTTTTCTATTCTGTTAAAATACAGACATAATCGAATAACAAGACGTGTCTTATTGACAACAAAAGTAGGCCCTACATGTACTTTTACCATAATCAAATGTGGTAAACGAAACCGCCCGGAATTATCTTGTACTAATGTACGAGATCTAGTACATGTATTGAAGCAACATTGATGGATAATGAAACACACGTGAAACTAAACACACTTATTTGTTTACATTCACCAGGGACCACGTGGATGGAGGAGATCACGTGGCTAGTTTGCAACAACGCGGACACAGAGGGCGCCTCGAGCAAACGTCTAAGTGACCGGATGTTATTTCTCGAGTTTATGCACTCATACCACAACGGGACAGCAGGCATCGACCTTTTAGAAAGTGCCGAACGTCCAATCATCATGAAAACACATCTCATGGAGAATATATTCGAGAGAGTTGTGGCGGAAGGCACACTCAAGGTCATCGTCCCTGTCCGAAATCCCAAGGACACCCTCGTTTCCATGTATCATTTCTATCGGATGAATTCTGGTTTGGGAAATTTCACTGGATCATGGGATGACTTCTTTGAGCTGTACAAGACGAAACATATGCTGAATGGCGATTTCTTTGACTGGTATGGTGGATGGATGAAACTCTTCCACAGGGAGAACGTTTTGTCCGTCACTTATGAAGATATGAAAACCGACATCGATGCTGTGATCCGGAGAGTAGCGAAGTTTCTAGACAAAGAACTCAGTGATGACCAGATTGGTAAAATTATTAAACACACCTCATTTGACAACATGAAATGCAACAAAATGGTGAACAGCGAGGCAGACGTCGTCTTTAATATGGAAATATCTCCTTTCATTAGGAAAGGTGTCATTGGCGACTGGAAAAATTATTTTTCTCCTGATCAAAGTCGCTATGTTGATCAAGAATACGAGGAGAAACTGAGATGCAAAGGGCTTGAACTTAAATTCGAATAATTTTCAATTTTGTTAATGTCACATATGACATGTAACTACTTCATTTTATCACCTTTGTCAATGAACGAATGTATGTGTATGTATATGTGTAAATCATATTACTGATGTCGGTAAGAAACTTATACACTATTAATCATTGGTTCAGGTATTGATTCAATTATGATGATAAAGGAAACTGAACGTGGTGATCATTTCCTGTCCTCGAAATTCATTAAATGTAGCTTATTATAAGCCCAATAAAGGTTATCGATATAAACTAGGCTAACTAGGCCTGTTTCACCAATACCCATTGCAATGAGCCGATTCTGATTACAATACAAATATTCTTATTAAACGCCATTTCTTTGAGGAATATTTTCTGCTAAATTTGGTATATCAGTTCGATATACATGTATTAAATCGCATCTAACCTGACTATTTTCGAAATACATTTATCTCTTCCGGTGACAGAACTTTCTTTGGCCCAATGTCTATCAAGTTTTCTGTTACACACAATGACTTTGTAATACTATAAGAAACGATTATTATTCTTATCATGGATTGATATTTGACCTCATATGAACTCAACTCAATCATATGGTTGATTTCAATGACAGACGCTGGGATATTTTGTTTTGCCATAATTCATGAGCATGATGACGAATATCATGCCAAATTGGTACAACTAGTATCGGTGCAATCTGGGCCTGATGGTTAAAAATTGATTTACCAACAGGTTGTGTGTGATACGCGGATCTACGTATATGTAGGTTCGCCTTGTTCATTAAACATGTATCTTGATGACGTCCATATAACATTTTGATGTAGCAAGTGTGTTGAGTACACCTCTCTAATTGTTCAAACTCAGCCCTGTCGCAACAGGATCCAGACTTGACGAACAATTTGTTTTGTTTTGTGTGTGAGGAAATCACATAATAATAAAAATGGAAATCACATTGAGCTTGAGCGCAGACGAGCATGTCCAGAATGTCCAGGAAAATACCAGCCTGGTTGATCATTTATCAACGTCATTTATCGTCATTTATCGATTGATCGATTAATTATTTCAATGTAGAATTCTATCACAAAGGATTAGAGCCGAAATAAATGGAATAACCAACAAGTGCACAGGAAATAAGCTTAACTAAAAATATATAGGATAGTGTGCTAACACTAGCCTAATAAAACAATGAAAATTATTAAATGACTTGATTTATGTGAAAATCAGAGGTTTTTTTTCAAACAAATTAAACAGAATAACATAGTATTTGACGAAAACGGTGACTAAACTGCAATACATGTACCACAAAATTGACTACACAATATGATATAGATGATGTGACTGCCGGACAAACTAGAATCTGATGAAGACTTCATTTGAATGACAACAATTGTGTATGGTTCGGATTGCTACATGAAGCTTGCTCCACAAAAACGGAGTTCGAGTGTACACAATTGGCATTTGTTGCGAGAACATATACACAGTCGTCAACGTGCGCACAGGATTCCTGTAGCGGAGTTACAGGAAGCCTGCAAAAAGCAACAACATAATCTGAGGAAATTGATGGTAGGTGGGTATTTTTGGTTGGAAACACATCCCAAACGAGGTTTCCAGCAAAGGGACTTAGCAGACAGACTAACATAATGATATTCTTCTGCGTGGTAGTTTCATTTGTTGTTGACACTTTCAACTATAAACACATGAAGTGAGATTATTCCTCAATTATCGTCCGATTGCCTCTTTGTCTACATGAAATCACCATATAATGGAACTTTTGCCCACTGCTAATGTGCATGGGGGTTGATTGGTTCACAGTTGAACAAATTCAACAGTTAATGGGAGGTGACACTCATCTGTTTGTGTTTGTCAAGCAATTGTTTATCGTAGCACACACGAGATATGTGCTGCAGGATTCACGTAACAGGCGCTTCAGTGATCACGTAACAGGTGCTTCAGTATTCCAGTAACACTGGATGTAAAATTGCCCCAAAATATCTCTTTCCACTAAATTACCTTTGTACACATCAATATAAACACATATATAAAGGTCAGATTCGTGGATTGTGCATTGTACTGGAAAAGTACAATCATATAGGCTGTGATATTCCTGGCTGGATCTCATCAACTGGCAATGCCTTTTCTTCGTTGTAAAGTAAATTAGTATGCAAATAGCACTAGATGAAAAATTGCCCCCGAATATCTCTTTCTACTAAATTTACAGCAAAATGACTTATTATGTGTAACAACCGGAGTAATATAATAAACTGAATATATACAGTGCTCATCATGTCCTCAATGATATAAATACTGGTGCGTTGCATGGATCTAACCTATCTTACGTGTGTTTTTTTCTTAGCAACTTTCATACAGAGAATTATTATGGCTGGTGACTGTGAGTACTACAGTTTCTCATCAGAGCAAACGGATGACATTGTACAACACTGCATCCAGTCCCACGCTGGTGCCAATACTAATCAGTGAGGTCATGATGAACACTGTATATATTCGGTTTATGTATAATGTACATACATGTTACATCGTTCCAGTTGTTAAATATAATAAATCATTTTGCTGTAAATTTAGTGGAAAGAGAGATTCGGGGACAATTTTACATCTAGTGGTACTTGCTTTGCCAATTGATGAGATCCAGCCAGGAATATTGCAGCCTATATGCTTGTACTGGAAAAGTATAATGCACAATCCATGAATCTGACCTTTGTAAGTGTTTATATTGATGTGTACGAAGTTAATTTAGTGGAGAGATATTTTGGGGGCAATTTTACATCTAGTCATCATGCTCAGTAAAAACCAAGTATGGTTGTCGCTTCATGATCAATGACATTTAGATCATAAGGCAAGCATGCATGTGAAAATAAATAGGTGTTTGACACTCGTTACATACTGAAGACGAAGTGTTCGTTCTTTCGGTCGCCGACTCCATGTGATGACGTGTCAACCGGTCGTCACGCTCGAGTGAGTTTGCCCGGAAAGTGCAGGCGATTGTTGTATTTTTGTCAGTCACTTCACCGCAAAGAATCGTGAGATAAATGGTCAAGTCACTGCGGGTGAACGGTGTGTCTAGTGACGGTGAGCTTGTTGTTGGTGTGATTTTGTTGATGTTCCAAAACCTCTAGATTCTCGACATGTTGTCCGTACTAGTATATATTGAGAATTCTAAAGTAAAGTAAAGTTAACATTTATTAAGCGCTCCTTTATAGAACGTAGTTCTAAGCAAAGGCGCTGTACACTTTACCCCAGTCTAGAATGACTACACAGCTGCCACAATCCGGCGCTAACCTATAGCATCCTATTGAATGACCGGTACCCATTTAATTCTGGGTAGAGATAGACAATTAGTGGTGCACACCTTGCCTAAGGATGTTAGCGAAATAACCCAGTAGTCCAGCCTGAGTCTCGAACCCATGACCTTTGCGTTACGAGACCAGCGCCTTATCCACTAAGCTACCCACGCTACGTTGATAAATATGATTTCACATTCTACCTGCTAATGGGTGAAAATGTTTGAAACTTACTGATGATAAATTGCCGCAGGCATTTGATCACTGATTAGATGATTTATTCCAGCTAAATAATATTATCTACAATTGTACTATTTACTGACGATGGATATGTCGCCGATTTATGTCCCATACTGGTACAGTGCTCGACACGGGACAATGAAAATATGAAACGGGAACCCAATAGATCCATTTTTTGCCTCGATATTTACGTCATAGTCCTGATTTGTGGCATTGAATTTTCCTCTTAAATTCCCAAATAATTCAACTTCGTTCAATTTGCTTCTGTCACAAACGTACTTGTTAGTATTACCAGCCTCGTCTGTGCAAATATTAAAATGAATATTATGCATATACATAAATATGATACTTCGTCTATGATATCATCATTAATCAGTAATAACGATCATTTTCTGTAAACTGGTGCCAGTTATGTGCACATTTTATATGATAGTATGTAGGACGTGAGTATAATAAGGGTTTATAATAAAGATCAATAGATAAATATATAGTGCATTCAAAGGGCTTTAAATCTGCAGGATATGATAAACTATACCTTGGTGTATTCAGTTGGCTACCTGCCACCAATATATTTTAACACTGTATTATCTGTATTCATGATAAACGTGGTATTAAAGTATTTTTAAGGATTTTTTATCATTACTCTGGGGGTCTAAAAATGGGTCCAAGAGTTGAGGAATGTATATTCTCATGGACCCCTTTTGCAATAGGGGGTCCTGAGGTTAGATATAGCAGATGTTTCGAAACATGAATGTGCGTTGTCACGTGTATATATTTTGTTATACTCTGAACGTGTTTTCATTGCTGAAGATATATAATTATGAAATTTGATAGAAAAGTGAATTAATACATGTAGCCGTTTGAATCGAAGGTGAGTTGTGTCACATTGCTCGATGATATCTTATGTCTACGTTGAACTACAGGCAAAAACGTGTAGGCTACCTGTATGTTTACATGTTATAAAAAAAACTCAGAGTATAGTGTAAAGAGACCTATATATATGCATAACACATCGATCAATCTATGTCTAGTCGTCTGCCGTTTGCACACAGTGGATGCGACCGTATATTGACCCGGTTGGCTCTCTAAAATCAGGTTCGTGTTCGGCCAACCGTGCACTACCAACATTGCCACGACTCGGCATCACGAAACCACAATGTACCGTGTTTGACAGATAAATTGGACAAATTTGGAGACAGTTTTGATGTGTTATATCGTCGCAGGTTGTTCGGAGTTGTGTGAACTGTAGGAGTTATTGCGTGAAAAGCATGATGATTCCATATTTCGCAGAATATATGCCATTATTGTCGTAGACATGCACCACTGAACGTCATGAAAGTTGTAACAGGTGAGCGATAATACAGGTATTCAAATGTGTACATGTATACTAGACGTTAACATATTATTACTGTGAAATTTCACCATTATTTGTGAATTCATTGTTATATACTTCAAATGATGCATGTTGATGTTCGCAATGATTCACAAAATGACCGTATTTTCACTGTCTGCAGACGAATTATAGGAAACACACGCGTGGTAAAAAGTTGACGACTATCTCCAATTATCATCCGTCCGAACACACAAGATGAGGATCCGAATCGGCGGTCAAATGTTACATCTACACTCACCTTCGGTGGCATGGACCGTTAAATTAATATTCCTTGCTCTGCTATTCATGTTTCTCGTCTATTCTTTATCGCAAGTAAACGAGAAGAAAGACGGCGAAATAGACGATTTACTCAATAGGAAACCTAAAGATGTCGATCTGGGTTTCAAATCTTTGGATGATGAGCCGAAACCGCCAGAGCTGTTGCCACACATTGATAATGATCGTTTCAACGAGCGGGAAAAGCCGATTTTGACTGCAATGGAAGCTGGGAATGTGAAACGCTCCCTCCTGATGCAAGTACAGAAAGAGATCTTGAAAAACCAGGTTCGACCACCAGATGACCAGTACAATATCAACGTCACTCTAAGTGATGCCACTTCTATGGATCGGAACATCCCTGATACGCGACCACCCGTCTGCAAAATGTTCAAGTATGACGTCAACACGTTACCAAGCGCAACCATCGTGATTCCGTTTTACAATGAAGCTCTCTCGATGGTTCTACGAACGGTTCACAGTATCCTCTCACGTTCCCCAGACAAACTCCTCGCCCAGATCATCTTGGTCGACGATGCCAGCACGAGAGACTATCTGAAAGCTCCATTGGATCGCTACTTTAGCCTCCTCCCGAAAGTCACTCTCGTTCGGAACACACATCGCGAGGGGCTCATACGCGCGCGCATGCGCGGATACCACATGGCGACATCCCCCGTGGTTATTTTCCAAGATGCCCACACGGAGTGCAATGTTGGTTGGCTGGAGCCTCTCCTAGACGACCTCGTGAAGCATCCGTCCAGCGTCATCCAGCCCTTTGTAGATGGAGTGGACAGGCTGAGCCTTGCCTTCGAGGCACCGCCGACTTACTATAGAGGAGCTTTTAGCTGGGATCTCAGGTTAGTTCTTGTTGAACTTTTTTTTTATATAAAATTGTATATTAATTGTCTGTTCAATATTTTAATTGTCCTCTCAACTGAACCGTTCTCAAAATACAATGTAAAAATAGGCCTATTCTTCGTACATGTATTGCTACTTATGGAAACCATTTTTGAAAGTGCACCCATCTTTTGTCGAACAGCATATCACTAGTAAGTTCAGTTATTGATGTCACGTGCGCGGCTCTTGTTTCGTCTGGCGACAGTTTCATTCATTTTCACACAAACACGTAAAAGAACGCAACCATTATTGAACGAGGTATTATGTTTTCTTAAGGTCTCAGGTGTCACCCTTAAGATCTTTTTTAAACGACGCACGTAGTTCAATGTTTCGTTTTTGTTGGTGCTTTTGTTCAATTTGAGATGTAAGCAATTTGTGTCGCTGCGTATGGAACAAAACTATCTCAAACGGCATTTATGTATTCAAATGACCCTAGCACTTAGTCAAGTTACCACATTATGTTATGTTTTAGTGCCTGTGAGTTACAAATTGTAAAAACAAAGTATAATTGACCACGAAATCGGAGTAATTTGTATTCACTCAGTGTAGTTGGGTTGAATATGATTAAAGCAAACTATACACATCCTCTTTCGTCTCAATTTCAAAGTTATTGTCCATCAATTCATACATAAAGTTCATAGAAATTATGCTACACAGAATATATGTTAAACAGAAAAAAGTATCAACAACATCCACACAATTATAGGTGGAGCCTTCTACCAAATATTTCTCTACTATCTGACCATTCCAGGTACACCTGGTTGAAGTTGCCCGACCATGAATATATCCGATCCACGGAGACGGGACAGCCATTCTTCACTCCGACCCTGGTGGGCTGCGCGATGGCGGTGCGCAAGGACTACTTCGACCAGATCGGCTGGTTTGACGAAGGCTTAAACGTCTGGGGCGGCGAAAATATCGAGTTGGGTTTCCGAACTTGGATGTGCGGTGGACGCGTCGTGTCAATCACGTGTTCCCGCGTGGGGCACGTGTTCAAGGAGTTCCCGTACACGTTCGACGGCAACAAAGAGGAGATCGTACAGAAGAACCTGATCCGAGTAGCCGAGACTTGGATGGACGGCTGGAAGAAGTATTTCTACGCCACGACTAGAATTTACCCTTTCAAACGCCACGAGTTGAACGAAGAGGAAGAAAAGTCGCTTGCGGCGAGAATCCAACAACGCAAGGATATGAAATGCAAGAGTTTCGAGTGGTTCATGTACAATATCATGCCAGAGATGGATATACCACCGATGGACGCCATTTTCTTCGGGGAGATCACCAACTCGAAGTCGCAAGCCTGCTGGGAAGTCGCCGATGACTTCCAAATCATCATGACTTACTTCTGTTTCTTCCACAAGATCATCCCAATGAACAACTTTGCCCTGACGAAAGATGGCCTGCTGCGCTACCGCGAGAAATGTGTGATAATCACGCCTCCAGATCCGTTACTACGCGTGGCTGAATGCCCCAAGACTACAGACGAAATCGAAGCAAGTGGAATTTGGGAGTTGCAGAAGCAGGGCCAAGTTTGGGGGCAGATGAAAGTCAAGCGCAAGAGGGAGGATGGATTGTGGGAGAGATATTGTGTTACCCAGGTAACGAACGTGATGTCAACACACAACAAAGAGCAGATGCCACAGATAGGCGGGGAGTGCGGCAACGATAACGAATTTAGAACTTGGTCCTGGACGTACGGACTTGACTTCTCGCTTGTTCCTGAGAAGGCTCTGAAGGAATATAGAGTTTGAAGTTCTGACCTGTATCTAGTGTGTTATATTATTCATCCGAAATCATGGTTATGTAAGATGCTGGAAGAATTGCTCGTATGCTTTGACAAGATTGTAGATTTGAATTTTTGTACATTTGCTTGGTGTAGTGCTTGAGTAAAATTTGCACAAAAAATCATAGACGATCAGAGGCAGTACATGTGCATTTTGACAACGTTTACACTAATACCACACTAACTCATGTTTTGTGACGCTGGTGACATTGAGTCTCATGTGTGCTCATGTATAGTTGATGTATTATGAGTGGCTTCTTTATTATGGAACATTCTTTCATGGTTGTTTTTCGAATATGAATGTATGTACGATGATTCGTGAAATAAGTTCGGAAAATTGCACCAGTGTTTGTATAGAATCAATTTTGTCATTGTAAGACTGGAAACACGAAACGTTATGATTGTGTATATTTTGCTTCGAAGTGTATTTAACCACCTATGAATGTCACCAAAGCGTACTTATGAATATGAAGTAAATGTAAATATTTACTCATGCATGTTTGATAACAAACACCAAAAATAAAATTTAGTAACGAAAGTCGTCTCAAAATTTCAGTGGATCTACAAAAAAATCACGAACATTTGAAATGAAATTGATATAATGTTTAATAATGATTCATGTTACGTTGACACCAGCATATTAACATTCGTACTTTCTAACACACACATACACACAAAAACTGAAATATACTTTTGAGTTGGTCATGAGTTTAAAATGTACATTTTGATACTTTGATGGCCAAATAGCCTGATTTTTAACGTGAGTTAACATATGTGATATGATGTGTGTCCGCTATAGTTTACATTGCAAATTTGCACGTGCTTCATCGTGACGCGGGCATACTTCTTTTATAAATTCAAGGCGCTGATTCGTAACGCTGCTTTTCTAGGTGCAGTAACATTCAAGTACAGATGTTTTGATCATTTTGTTTTGATTTCAAAAGTAAACAGTCGACTGGATACTATTGGCTAGACTAGCTAATAGCTAGATTATAAATAAAGATAAAAGGTTAAACAACCAATATAATTTGGGAACTACTGTAATTATGTTTGAAAAATGAAATTTACAGCGTTAAGGTTTGTTCGTGTTGAAACTGAAATATAATGGAAATGTTCATTTTTTCGGTTCTTATATGTCTTTTATAAGTTTTCAATAAAGGTCACTATCACTATTTGGACAAGCATTTTGATAAAGTAATTGGTCGGGCTTTGTTTCTATTGCAAAATGTTGTATTTTATGTTTGTTGTTGGAATCATCAAAATTCGGCTGTATTGGTGGTAACAGATTGATACTTACATTGTAAGTCGTGGAATTCATATATATGAATTTTTAATAAAAGTCACCATCACTATTTGGAAAAGATGTGTAAGTCGTGGAATTGTATTACTGTGAATTGATTCTATTCTCTCAGCAAAATGTTGAATGAAACAACAAAAGCATATCGGTTGAACAAAATGACCTTTTATTCCCATTTACACAACGTTCCAGTTTGTGGGATATACGATCTATGTATAATCATTCGAGATATATACTCCTCAACTTACTTTTCATCAATTTCACGTGCGAATATACATGGTTGATGGTATCTTAATTGGTGTATCGTCGATTGAACGATCAGTCTACGATTTGAATATCACGACATCATTAGGTAATTATACAATTGAAATATTAAATATTGATATTGAAAATGCTCACCATACAGAAGGCACAGTGAATTAACTATTATTTCTCAAAGCTTTTTTTTTACATTATTATACTAGTATTGACCCACATATTTGGTATAAACAAACCTTCTTATTTCATACAAACTTTCACATAACGAGGAAATGAATTAATCAAGTTTTCCATGTATAAAAAAGCTATAAACATACTGCCAAATGTCACAAAGAGCTGGAATACATAAAAACAGTTTGTAAGCAATTCATACTATTTTAAACTTAGCCTAGTATTCATTTGTTAAAAGAATAAAGTTATATTCCATTTCTGGTTTTATAGATTTAATGCTTCGAACAAAAACTAGTGAAGTATTGCTCAAGGTATAAATGACATACCAAACAATTTCTGCAAATATATAAGTTACTTTAATAATATGTACAACTTTTATATGTAGTGTAAAGTTATAGGAGTCAAAACAAATAACTATTTGAAGCGTGCATATATTTTCGGTATGCTGTGCATGGCAGTGAATTCCGTTTTTGTTTACATATGAACATATACAAACATATAAGAAATCAACGACTTATCCACAAAACAAAATAAATCTAGCATCATTTTGTACAACAGCCATAATTCCTTTCTCACGTTTCGTTGAAAAATAAAACACGTGTTGGACATACGAAAATTAACGAAAACAAAAAAAATGAGATGCTTGTGTTGGCGCATGCGCACCAAAAATGGCATATGACGTCACGACTCAGCAATGACGCGGATCTTGTCAGGATTTTACGCTGTGAAATAAAAAAATTAAAGTAAAACGTGATCATATGTATTGCATATCCCTATGCAAAGTACATGTAAGACAATAAATTCTATGAATTAATTCGAACATACCCGGATGGTTTCTGCGCTGTTCCCGCAGTTGCCTCAACCACTCGATAGCTTCCTTCAGCGACATTTCTGTAATAATATTAATAATTGCCAATTTTATTAATAATAATAATAATAATAATAATAATAATAATAATAATAAAATGAGCTATATGTCAACAATAACATCAACAACAGGCAGCAATAATTTAGTGAATGCACTAATAATTCAAAGAACTACTTGTATATTTTATTGTATACTACATGCACATATAAATAAGGATTAGTTACACTCACCATCGACAGGGTCTTCGTCAACATCTGCAAGAAAATGCAAAACAAACGCTTCTATATAAGCTGTTGAAATGGTCGAATTTACATGCATTTAATATAATAGACTTCTTCACAAACCTATTTTTCACAAGTCATTGAAAATTGAATATTCGCTTATATTTTATTGTTAGTATTTTAGATGTATAATACAATTCACTTTATCATTATCGTATATCGATATAGCAGCAGTATACAAAATGGGAAGTCTTATACATGATGAACAATGCAATATTATTATTAACGCCACATTTATGCATATCTTATACCAAGCTACACACATCAATCAAAAGAGGATTAAATAAAGAATGGTTTTGCATGCAATACACTGGGCAAAATGAGGATACATTGAATTGAAATTAAGTACGATAATTGTGCAAACATGTACTAGCATCGTTACTCGACTTCATCTGATACTAAGCAAATATTGTTTGTGTACAAGAATTCACAGAAATTTGATGTTTCAAATGGTATAGCCAAGTATCTATTCGTCATTTTTTTTTAGAATAATTCGTCAACCCGCATAATTAGGATATGCGGGTTCTCGATATCAGCTACCGCTTTGCCTTCAGATTGGAACGACATAATATTTATATTCAAAAAAAGGGGACACGGATATGATTATACGAAGAGTGAAGAGTGAAAAACAAAATGTAAGGGTATAATAGGCAAGCAAGTATTTATAATTCAAAGTTGCCATGATCACAAAATGTACAAGTAATTTGAAAATCTGAAAATTTACATATCATTTAGATCAACGGAAAGCATCGCGCTGAAATAAAGAGCATGAATAGAAAATAAATCAATTAAATAATAACACGAAAACAGACATACGCCACTTCAAGTAGTTATTACTCATTGTAAGATCGTGTCAATTTGTTTCTTCGATTCCATCTGCAATGCAATATTTACAGAGATAGCACACCGAAAGTCCACAGAAATAAATCACGTGATTCAGCAATGACTTGTGATTGGTCAATAATGGGTATGGTATGTACAACTTATCCTATACAAACGCAAAACTTGTTGACAAATCAGGAATTCTAACGACCTGTCATGCATTCGGATTAATGCATTGAAAAGAAAGTTTTATTAATTTGAAATGTGCACGTTGATGCTGGAAAATGCACCGGTGTGCATGTATCGGTATACTAATGTGTGTGAAAGACTTGGAAGATGGGTCGCTAAGCTGCGATAAACTTCATTTCTATGTGCATTCCTGAAGTTTTAACGCATTGTCAAAAAGCAAAAGATAGAACAATGCACTTTTCGATTGTTTGATAACGCCTGAAGTTTCGTCCGTAAACGCATGACGTGTCTGAATTCCTAATTTGTTGTTTTCTGCGAATATTGCCGCCACAACACTAGCGTATAAACCGACCCTTTCCAACTCTGTTCTTTCCATTGGCATGAAACTCTGGCAAACCGTCATCGTAAATACCTCGCCCTGTGGAAGGCATCCAGGGGTGATTGGTATATTGGTTTTCAATGAACAAATTCGAAAGTTATCCCATTGTTAATAGTTTGTCAAGGACATGTCCGAAGTTTGTTTTACCTTTCTGCTGACAAGAATGTGGATTTTTGTTAGAAAGTACCGTTATTGCTACTTGGAAAACGATCATATGTAGTAAATTTGAAATATTTCAAGTAGAACACCAAAAATTGAATTCTAAAATGATATGCTAGACAATATGTAGGATTCAAAAACGAAATATAAAACGGAAGAGAACAAAGTTCTCCAGACAACATTTCCAAATTTAGAGAAACACGTTAAAAGGCCGATTATACACAAACCCCGTTCGTATTTCGGGCTGTCGTCAGCGTGAAATTCTGGCAGACCTTCATCATAAATTCCTCGTGCTGTTTGGAAAACAAATTTTGGATTTGTTATCGATATTGCCTTTGAGATCCAATACTATTGACGAAGACACCAATACCGCTACTATATTGCAAACTCTGAAACTAATTTTAGATAATCCATTCCATAAAGGAAACTGTTACAAAACGATATCATCCTAAAATTGGACGATAAGTGACAGTGGGGAAAACAAACCATGTTCGTCCCGTCCCTTTCTGTCTGCATTGAATTCCGGCATTCCTTGGTCATAAACGCCTCGTTCTGGAATGGCAAAAAATTAATTGACCAATCTCGTTCATTTGCATTATTGGCCACGCCCACCACAGGAGGCTTTGGTTGTGGTTACTGTTTTCGTATAGTCAATCTATCTGTCTGCCGGGAAAGCAATCAAATTCTTGGTCTGGGATCATATTGCGTCTGCGAGGTGAGGGGAAAAACGGGCATAATTAAGATTGAAGACACCGGAAATAATGTACAACACCACAATTTGTATTAGTTCTGGATGCTGCGATGCTGAGAAAATTGACGTTTCTTTCTCAAAGCAAAACAATGGAGCACCGAATTATAGTTTTCTACGAACACTGAAAGGAAACATATTTCATACCGAGGAGTAGTTTATGATAGGCATGGATAATGCTAACAAATAGACCTGGCGGGGTTGGAAATCGGCAAAGGGCGTTGTTAAACAAACTGTATAAACGAGTCCAGCTTTTATGTGGTGCACGTGGCTCTGATCTTTCGATGCGTGATAAAATCCGAAAACAGGTGTGATTCGGATGATGGAAAGGTAGATGCTTTACACGTAACTCGGAAAAGTGAAAATCTGAACTTTCAGGTGCGTTATATCAGAAGCAGTATTTCCAGTTGAAGCTACATAAAATATTATTGTGCAATGCCTTAGCGTGAATACGTGTACACGAGATCGGACTAGTTTTTTGTCAAGCTATATTTAGTATGTATACTACGATAGTACAGTCATTGTATGATAGCAAACGGTCGGTTACGAATAAAACAAAACGAAAAACACAAGGCTTTAGGTGAAAATGACTACTCACTTGTTGTTATAGAACACAGTGTTCAATCTTTTTGTATGTATGGGAAATATCACACGGTGATATACAGTACTAGTGGAAAATACATGGTTATGAGCAAACTGTGTTATGAAAAATAACACCAAAGAATACATTAGATAAGCGAGAGTAGGAACCAATAACGCCGACCATCTTCAGAACTCACCGCTTGCAGATGACGATGATGAGGCTACATTGTATGGATAAATATGCCGATAAAATTGCCGTTATGTTATTGAAGGAAGGCGAGTTTCATCACAGTTTATAGGTCATTGAGTAAAATGCCTTCGCATTGCCTCTGGTTGGACTCACCTAATCGCTTCTTGGATATGTATGGAACAGGGCCATCTAGAAGTGGGTAAATGATTATGGAATCTGTCATTCATCAATCAAAGTATATTGATTGCACGTGATCAGCAATATTACCAATATGTATCAGCAGGAAATGCCTAATTACTAATATTTCATTACGGAAAAAAAAACCGAGCAGTTGACAATGAACCAGTCCAATTAAGGGATTCAATCAATCAATATGACGCAATACGTGCCTAACATTATTGTTATAGATAGTGTTGTTTTTCCTGCTGTTGTTATAAAATACGTGTATTCATTTGGTGTTAGATGTTCAAACTAAATTAGCTAGGATTTATAACGTATGTACGTATATGTGATAGTTTGAAACAATACATACATTATAAAAGCTGTTACTGTTCGTCAAAGCACGCTGAAACCATACCAAAGTCAGTCGACTTCAGTACCGGTACTCCCCCATGACTAAACTCAAGTTCATCCATCAGTGAAACATGCTTTTTGACCGTAGTTTTGTTTTGGATAATCGGATCAACTTGAAGATTTGTTTTTTCTCATTTGGGTACCATGCCGTAATTTTTCACCGAATTTCAGGATTCTATCTCAAAAATTGAAAAAGTTGGCAATCTAACCCAATGTTAAATTTCAGTCGGAAATGGGATCAAGTAAATTTCAACAAAATCAGGGCTTTTATCGTGTGTATGCCCATACAGAATGAACCTATTGCATTGATTTGGAGTTGGAAGGCATAGTCGGTGTATATTAAGTAAATATGTTGTAACTCGTTGTTGTAACATCCAATAAAAATTGTTGTTTTTTTGTGCAGAATCTGAAATTCCATGTTGGGGCTGAAATTTAACATTGGGTTAGATTGCCAACTTTCTCAATTTGTGAGATAGAACTATGAAATTTTGTGAAAAACTACGGCATGATGCCCAATTAATACACACGAAATTTGAAGTTGATCTCATTATTTAAAACAAAACTACGACCAAAAAGTGTGTTTCACTGATGGATGAAATTGAGTTTATAATATGTTTGTTCTATCATCCTCCAAATAGTGGATTAAACCGTTTGTATTAAATTGTTATGAGTATGAGTTCAGGCTAGATGGGATATTATATTGCACATACCTTCATTCTTGGCAATTCTTTGATACACTGTGCAAATTAATATGGATTTCATCACAACGATTTAGAAAACTAATGGAGTATAATCTCTGAATTTTGAATGCCAATTTGAATGGGTCATTGAATTTTCATTTAAATCTCCTCAGAGTTCAAAGAGAAGTATTTCCGGCGATTTCTTACGATAACTCACCATATCCGTTGCTATAAAGGTATGGTACAGGCCCATCTACATCAAGAAAATGTATGTTCAGTTGGTGACTTCAGGAACAATTTCAGTTTAATGCATTGATAAATTCCAATACACCCACTAGTGTTATACGCCGAATATGCAACGATTATGAAATCACAGAAAAACACTCAAATTTATGGCAATTTCTTTTTCACTCTGCAACAACCAACTGACCACGACCTTTTTGTCAGGGCCATGTTTGTTTCAAATATATAAGTTATTCAATGCAGACTACAAGCAGTTTGAGTTCTTCAAATTGTTTTAAAAATAATCTTTTTCTCTCAAACCAGATGAAATGCCAGTGAACGGAAAGAAAGGAGCTACGAATTTCCTCGCAACAAAGCTTGGTTTAATATAGCAAAAAAAGTTCGGACACATCAGAACAGTTCTATTCGAGCAGTTCCTACGGAAAATATATACATGTACCAATATGCAGAATACATTGAACCACAGACGATTATTTAACGTAGATGCCCAAAATAAGCAGTGGTGAAATATTCGAAAACTTGTGAATGTTAAGTTACAGGTCTTAGAAAGTTATAACATACAAGTGTTACCTTCATTCTTAGCTGAAATCGGCAATGAAATTGCAGAATTACATAATAATATATAACATATTTGAATGTTTTGAAAATTCAATTTCATGCTCTACTATCGCATACGGAAGTATATTGCTTCCATGTACGCATTAAAATATGAGTGATGGATGCTGTGTATTGATACCTGCTCTATTCACGTAGGGGACGGGGCCATCTGCACGGAAAAAGTGGCAAGTAAAATATATAAATACACGCATTTGAGTGAAAGAAATTGAGTAAAATCCTGAAACAAGAATGAAAGCAGAAAATAGAAACTGAGTTAGTACTGTTACATATATTAGATTTCTGGCCAGATTTGAAATTCCAATATATACAACCACACGATGAACACTGTACAGCAGATATTAGTACGACCTATGACATATTTGGTATGTATTAGTTATAAGGGTATTTCAATGCTGTGTTCCCCCGAGTCATTTACTGATACCACGAGTAGAAAACTAATAAATATACGTAGTTCTCCCCTCTGACACTACTAAATGACATGCACGCTGCGAAAGTCCTATAATTTCGCTATATAACCATATACCTTACCCACATTGAAGAAGAAAAAAGTATTTGCTGAACAACATATCTCCATGTTTTGTTCAGCCCATGTTATATAGATTGCTGTGGAAAACATTAAATTGGACATGCATGTATTATGTAGAATAGAAGGCAGTAGATCATAACATGCCATGTTGATCGATCTAGTTGATATAATAGCCCCATAATTGATCAATCTCTCTTCGTGTTTAAAAAAAACACCTGGCAAGCACGTGTTAACATTGCTGAGTCGTGTGACTGTCAATACCACTTCATGTCCAAAGCCTGGTGCAAGATAATAATATTTTCCGAAAGCGATGTATCGTTCATTTGTGCTATCTGACGAACTTATTTGTATACAGAAGCCAACGCGCATGCGTATATGTTGCTAGCAGTTTGCCATCATCGATTTATCATCATCGCAGATCACAGTTCGCAAGGCCATATTTTGAAGCTTTTTTTCTTGAAGATCAAACTCACTGGACACATGACCATCCTCACTGGCTTCACGCTCTGGTCTCACTGGGTACTGTCCTGAGAACAAGGTTCAGTTCTTTCCATTACATTTTCATTGTATTAAAATATGAAAACATACCTTATTTATAAGTGGAAAAATAAAAACACATGTGGAACGATTTGATAGTACTTGTAATGCTTGGCACTCGATTATTTGAGAGAATGATACCCATAGTTCGACGGATGTAGTAATACACTTCTTAATCATAGTTCATAACCTATTCATGTTTCTTTTATGCAGCGTGCAACTTACGAGATATTTGTTCGAGATCTTCCTCCGTTGCTCTAACCAACTGACCTAATCAGTGTGACCAACATGGAAGAAAACAATGAACGTGTTTTCAAAAGAATAATTTGCAATTCAATTAAGAATTACTATATATCACATTTTAGGACATTGATGGACCTACTAGAATGCTGAAATTGTAGCCGTCCCGGATATTTTCACTCGGATATTTTCGAAAATATATTCACTCATTTTCTTACTTCTAACACCAGTACATGACATGCAAAGTCATTATAACTGCATACCTGGCCCACATTGAAGAAAATAATAATTGTGCAGAAGACCGTACTTCCATGATGTGTTTAGCCATATTATATAGACTGCTTTGGAATCGAATAAATTGAGGCATGCATATGGGATTGGAACCATAGATCATAACATGCCATCTTGATCGATTTTGTTGATGCAATAGCCGCATAATGTATCGATTTCTATTTTGTCGTATGACCGCCAATGACAGTTGGTGTGTGCAAAGCCTTGTGCAAGATAATTATTTGACGAAAGCGTTGTATCATTCATCTTCTGAAACTCACTAGGGCCATTTGACGAACTTTGTGCTTAGAAGTTCGAAGCCATCGCGCATGCTCATAATTATGTTGCTAGCATTATACCATCATCAATATGTTATCACCGCAAATCACAGATCGCAATACGAAATTTTGAAGCATTTTTTTTAAAGATGAAACTCACTGGACATATCCTCGCTGGCCTCACGCTCAGGTCTCACTGGGTACTGTCCTAAGAGCAAGTTTCATTCATTTCCATTACATATTCATTGCGTGAAAATATGAGAAAGGACCTTATAATTGGATAAATAGCAAAACACAAATTGACAGTACTTGTAATGCATGCCACTTGATTGAGAAAAAAAAACACTCGTAATTCCACAGATGTGCACTTCTTAGTTATATTCATAACCTCTTCATATTTCGTTTTTGCAGCACGCAACTTACGAGATATTTGTTCGAGATCTTCCTTCGATGCTCTAACCCATTGTCCTAATCAGTGTGACCAGCATGGAAAAAAACAATGAACGTGTTTTCAATTAAAATTTGCAGATACGCTTAAGTTTATCACATAAATGTCCCGAAAAAGTCCCACTTCCTGTTCGTTCTGTCTACGGAGAGACTCATGCAACATGCGTCTAATATCTATGGATGCCCTCACCATCTGCGAAATCCTCCCCGTCGGCTGGGCCGCGTTCGGGCCGGACGTGTACATTGGGTGGAGTGTCTATCGGAAATGAATGTGCTATTTTGTGTATCCAGATCATGCCACATTCGGATTAGTTTGATAGTTTGGCGATGATTTTGTTATAGCTTATCATTGTGCACAATGATTGAATTTTTTCCCACACCACTAGAAACATTTGATTTAGCTTTGATCGTGTTTGGTCATCCATTTATTTAGTTTCAAGTGGGGCAAATGTTACGTTTTCAGAGAAGAATGCCATAATTTCTCTATTCAAAAGAAAAAAAATATCCGTGACGTAATCATGCGCATGCGCAGTGCACTTACCACGCCACACCCAAGCCTGGCGTCTCGGGATCCAATACCATTCTTTTTTCTCTTCATTCAATTCTCTTTCCAAAGTTGTGGGGGAGTCTACACACATAAAACCAACATACGGTGATGACAATAACGAACAAATATCCAACACGAGACAGCCAAAGATGGCATATCGAAAAGAAATGGGACATATAGTGTTGCGTAGATCAGCATATGGAAGTACTGATCATCAGGAGAATAGCAATAGTGAAACGTAAATACAACAATGAAATAAGTTCCAAATCAAATTATAGAGAAATACCTAGGAAATAAACTTATGTCGCACTATTCAAGAACAAGTGCATCAGAAAGAATGTCGGAAATTAAATGACAGGGTAACACCATGCACCCAATTACACGTGAAGGGCGTTGGTAAAAGCTCCATAAAACTCATATACCATGCTGGTTGAAGTGAGGAGAAGTATCCAAACAATTGGGTATCCGAAATGGTGTACTTACTTTCATGATACGACTCGGAAGCCAACTGACCCCTTTATCTCCTGAACGGCCTCCCATGGTACACTGTATAGCTTGGGTGTTCCCTACCTTGTATCACCAGGATTGCACCATACATCACAAATTATATGGTTTACGAAAGAAGCGAAATTGAAAAGTATACTTTCTTGGAAAAGAACACCCTGTATAAGAAACTCGATGATTCAAATGTCGATATAGAAATAACGTGTACTAGAGAAAACAAGAGAACCCATATGGTGGTTGGGCGACATATTATAACTTCCGCGTAAATGCGAAGCAGACAAAACAGCAACGCAAGTTATGGCAAACATATCCAATGGATAAGGATGCATTGCTTTTGGAAGTAATTTTCGGAAGTGTACTAAATGACCTCTCAAACGCGAACTCTTCGTACGACCAACAAAATCCCGGAGTTTACCACGAAAGCTGCAACTCATAAAGCCTGCCATTACCTCTCATTAGCTTACTTTCACAATACACTAAGCCGATGATGCAAATATACCCATAGATGCAAATAAAACCCTTCAGCTTCTGTCAGTTGTGGGAAAGTGGTTGTCCAAATTCTATGGCGCGCAGATAAAACATCGAATCCAGGATGGAGGCTAAAACAATTGTTGCATTCATTCGCGAATCACATTAGCATCAAGAGTTGCTTTCATGGTGCCCATAGGGCAAGGCAAACACGATCAATTTTGTATATTCCTCAGCAGTTGGCGGAAACGAATGCTTATGTAAGTGCCCTTCTCTGATAGTACACGTTCATAGTATGCGGGAGAGAACTTATCCCTTCTGTTTTGCCAGGTGTCTGCGTTCATGTTTGTATTGTTTTATGTCTATTGACAAAACCTTACCTCGGATATATGCGGTTCAGCATTTACTGTACGGTAGATTCCACTGTAATTAGGGTTAATAAACACAAACGAGCGGTTGGTAATTATTATAAATGCTCAAACTTCTGGTGAATATGTTGGTGAAATGAACAAGCTGTTAATTTCCTTCAATCCGGGACTACACACGTTATTACAGAAAACATTCCTCAAACGGCAAGGGAAAACATTAGCTTGTTTTTACAATAACACAACTTGTGCGGGTAGGAAAGCCAACTCGGATAACACGATATCGAAACCGAAACCTGCCTGGTTCAGGAATTTCCTCTTTTTTAGCACTGTAAACTTCGGGAATAGGTCCTTCTAAGAAGCGATATCACATTCATAACACGGTTTTGTTAACGAATGTCGAAGCAAGAGATAACATAGGGCAAACATTTGAAACCCTTATTACCTTATTGTATACATGTAATTTTGATTGCAACGGATGGTTACAAAGCTGTTAAGATAAGTATAAACCACTGCCGGTGAACGTTCAGAATAAATTTTATAACAACTAAAAGCGAACCGTCACCATATGATTGCTACTATATACAATATATACAAGAATTATTCAGTTAGTTTTCGAACCAAAACCAGATAAAACGAGATAAAAGATGTCCACATAAGAAAAAAAACATATTATTCATCATTATTAGTGGTATAATTGTCTTTTGTTATTTTCACGGAAATTTGCATCAACTACTCGAAATATTTTACTTTTCCCTTCAAAATACAACCATTAAAGCTCAAATACACTTCCATTACTCAATAAATGCGCTACATAAACACCGAGAGGACAATCTGATGATTTTTCGTTGAATAAACCTTTCTCAATCAAATTGATTGCTAAATTCACGTACGATGGTCACTACATACCTTCATTGCGGGTCTGCACGTGTGATGACGATTGTCGATGTTTGTCTTCATAAAGAGGAAAAAATCAGAGAGTTGCAAGCACAGACTTGAGCACAGACAATCAGAGCATATTAAATTTTGCAGTTTGATCCTTAATCAACATATTATATGCGTAAGACTTATCTTAACATGCAATCTATGGTAACAGGAACACCATGGAAACAATTAATTTGAAACAGATCATATGTACATTTGCATGGATGATATACAAAAATTAGTACGTATAAAATTCAGACTGTTCAAACGAATAGTTGTACTTGTAACTTGAATTTCAAACGAATAGTTGTACTTGTAACTTGAATTTCAATTGTAACTTTCCTCTAGTTTATTGTTTCACAAACTTTTGCTAAAGAGTTTTTAGTAGTCTTACAATAACCATGCTCTCGGTCAGTTTGCACGTGTTATTCTCCGGTTTTCGGTATCAAATCGTTTTTTTTACCATGAAATTAAAGCTAGGACATGTGAATTCTAATGACATAGATATGTCAACACGAAAATTTGACTAGCCTCAATTTCTAGGTAACAAATTTTCGCACGAAATTCCACATACCATATCTTTTATCGAAAAATTCAGGAACTGGACCGTCTATTGGTTGAATATAGCAAACATTATAGCTATCAGAACTTGTATTATAGCGATGAATATAGTTACAAAGAGGTAGACATTTGAGTAAAATGCACCGTCTTCGAAGTGAAGATTAGAACAAGAATGACCGTAACGAATTTCATAAGCGATACCACTTGCGAAGCCAACTATATACTTATCCTTAGTTACAGAGATATCTCAAGTTTGCCTTTAACAAAACTCGTGTAGTAGTAGAAATTAATATTTATACAACACAAGTACAAATAAAATCAATCAACTAATGCCCCTCTCCCCCCCCCCCCCCCAAAAAAAAAACAAAACCAAAAAATAGTCTTTGAAATGCAGCACTAATTCGAACCACTGAAACTTGTTTTCTACTGGATATAATTCTTACCTGGGTTATATCTTTCGTCCAGTTGCAATTCAAAGTCTGATTTGGGATCATTTGATGAATCGATGAATAAAATGGAAAGAAGAGGAAAGCCATGCAGGAAATTATGGCGAAATCAATAAGTAACAATCATTAAATTTTACAGTAATTTCATACAACGATTTGGTGAAAACAATTGACGACAGCATCCGGATAAACACAGCGAAATAAGAGCGTATAAGAACAATACTATTCACAAATTATCAAATAATAAGAAGTATAAAGATGCAAATTGTGTACATTCTGGGTTGACCTTCGTGCACCTTGAAGCACGTCACTTTAAATACGAATGATTTGACTAACAAATACATCGCAAATATGCGAACGCATGGGCATAGATCCCAAATCAAACGAATCGTTATCTTCATTCACACATTAAGTATCTCCCACCAATATTGCATCTTCCATTTCTTCCCATAACATAAACCTGTACCGAATCTCACCTACATTCCACCTACTCTCAATTAATAATGCATCCTGTTCGTGGTTTTTGCTCAGTATTTGGCAGACAGAATCGAGACATATCTCACGCCAAACAATATAGCGAGTTTGTCCAGCATTATGCAATGGTTACAGGGTAAATATTATCTTGCCAAACATAGGCGCGACTGGGCAATGATTTGATATATTGCGTGCAAAAAATAGGCAACTCCCACACCAAAAAAGTCAGACGATAGTGTGGTACATCTTCACAAAATGATACATGGAGATTACCTACAATTGTTTTTACTAGGAAATATCACATCTATTATTCCATATCAAAAGATTCCATATCGATATTAACTGAAAGTAGTTGAAAATGCACTTCGCAAATACTATGTACACAA
Organism: Terebella lapidaria; assembly: GCA_949152475.1. Taxonomy (NCBI): domain Eukaryota; kingdom Metazoa; phylum Annelida; class Polychaeta; order Terebellida; family Terebellidae; genus Terebella; species Terebella lapidaria. Next base: position 19,861,902 of record OX424566.1, on the reverse strand, counting down.
ATGGACGTAGACATGTATAATAACACAGTAACTTATCATGTATCGATATAGTCATATGATTTTCAGTAACTGCTATTTATACACCTAGGAACACCCATAGATAGAAGTGATATAAATGTATGCCATACCTTGGTCATTTCTGGACTGACCTGGAAGGAAAGGGAAAAAAATTAATTACAATAGAGTACAATAGAGTAATTACAATAGAGTACAGAAGTAAATTGTATAACAAAAGTTTATTGACTATCGTTCTTATTCCATTCCAGTGAATGGAATATCGTAATGATGTGGTAATAGATAGTTTCAAGGGTAGGATTCGCATGTCAGATATATCATAGACATTCAAAACTGATCACTTACTGCCTTCTGTCCGCGCAAGAAGTCTGTCCAGCAATATGTTAGCTTTCCTCAGGACCTCCGCTAGCGTTACTTCATCTGGAAAAAACAGATCGCGTCAATCAGATTATAGTCAAGTGCTAACATTAAAATGCAATGTAAGACAACACGGAATAATCGAATTCATTCATTCATTCATTCATTCATTCATTCATTCATCCAAATGAAACACAATGTGGTGAATTCTTTCATTCATTCATTTATCATTCATTCAAATGGAACGTCATGTAGTGAATCAATTAATTCATTCTATCATTCATTCATTATTTATTCATCATTTACTACGATTCATGCATCTAATGTGACCAGATAGAGTGTAGGAAATGGTGTTCTTACCATAAACATATATTAACAAGATTCGTCACGAACACAAAAAAACACTATCGCAGAACACAGTGTCAACATCCACTAAACCTCACAATTTATCGTATATGTGAAATATACTCGTTACATGTGCATTACTAAGTGAATCATACTAATAACTAATAAATCAAAGGGCCACAGTCTTTATTTCAAGGATATATGTCGTATCTGCGTAATTGCGAATGAACGAGTGATAAATAATATGCGTCGAATGACATAGTTCGTGGGTCACACCACGAATTGTCATAATGTCAAGCACTTTTTATGTACCCTCTTGTGCAAACCATTAAAAGTGAGTATATATATCATGGCTAATATTTAGTGCGGAACTCCTTGATATTTCAACTTCCGGTCTTGAGTTGCACCGCTCTAGAGCAGTGAGAGTTTGTTATCTACAAGTATTGTTTGCCAACTTGTGGCCGGTTTTAAAGGAGAGTTTTGCCTTCGGAATAATGGTAAACACAAGATTTCGACTTATATAACCCTTACTCACTTACTCTAAGATCGCTTACTATATATAAATGATGGTTGTGAAGAAATACATCTCACAACTCGTTCATAATTGATGGTATTGTGTATTAACAGAACTCATGTAATTGGTGATATACATAGGCCTACGTATATCAACGGTATACATTTATGTGTGAATTCCAATCCACACAGCTACCTCATTTTCCTATTATAAACCTATTTGATGACTGGACATCAAAAACTATTGGTTGAACTATGCATTCAGTGACAGTTGATTTAGACCTTTTTAATTCTGAAGGCCACAACAATTTGCCACTCATTTGCCTTTCGGTCTACGATTATCCATTCAAATGTTATCCATATATTTATACATTTATGAGCCTTGATTGACATCATTTCACGCTAGTAGCTTTTGTTGCGTATAACATTCATGTAGAACCGGAGTACAACTATGGCGGTTATTATGAACTATTAGTTCAGGAGCCGGTCTTGTTCCCCGTTCCTAATTCGAGAGCAATTTTGAAAATAATTCGATAAAGTTCCAGTATGCACAGTTGCAGACCTCCATGGTATACCTCACACTAGCATGCGATATCAATATGTTATTGCACAGACTATAGGCTCTGTTTTCGTTGTATTCCAGATGAAAAAACAGCAAACTCAAGGGAGAACTTGAAAATCCAAATGAACAATTTTTCGGGAAAAAAAACGCATCCTGTTCAGGAACATTCGCTTTTATTCATTCATGAGTGGGTCTTGGAGGGAAAAACGAACCCTTCATGTCGGATATTGTAGCCGTGTGAAGGCGATTAAAAGCTTACTATACATCCGTTTATGCTCGCCTTTATCACATTTTTTCTACAATTCCCAGGAAAAACGTCATTTGAAGAACAAAGAATGCGCTTACTGTGTTTTGTAATACCCCACCCCCCCCCCCCCCCATTAATGTCGCGTCATGTGAAATTCTAGCATGTGCTAGCATAAGATCCTTGTGCAAGATATATATTTCACATGGCTGTGAAATTGTTGTTAAAATTATGGTTTCATATTACAAGTGTATAATAACGAATATGTTTCACAGAAACTAACGTTTTACTTTTATTAAACCCGTATATACAGCAATTTCTGGAAAAGAAATTTTAAATGTTACTCATGGTGCCGTAATAATTACGGTATAACTTGCAACTGAACATATTTACACGACAGTGGGTCAAACTATATTTCTGCTATACCTGAGCCATATATCTCTGAAAACATAAAGCCTTCAACCATTTTCCATGCGAAATGGGCTTGAAAGATATGCACTGATAATTTCTGTTTGAAATATGCACACAGGTTTATGAGTGGGCTGTAAAGCGATTGTACTTTTTGTGATAATATCCGACCTTTTATCATGTAGTGAAGCACTTACTTGCTATAGTTTTTGTTTTAATCTCCGAGCCAATATATCTCTTCGAAATAGCTCTCGTACAGGCAATTTTCACGCAAGTACCATGAAGTTTAATGTATAGCATGTGTTTCGGTCTAATCTACTGTGTACATGTATACGTCGCTACAAAATCATACTAACTCCATGAAAAACATGCATAAACAACCAAATCATACCCGCGAATCAAATGAATGAATCAAGGAAATGAATCGAGCAGTCAATCAATCAATCAATCAATCAATCAATTAATCAATCAGTAACCTTACCTGCTGATGAGATCGCCGCGGCGCTGGACGCTGCCAGGATAGAAGCCAAAACGGCTAGGAGAATAGTTGGCTTCATGTTCATGATGTTCGCGTGGCTTCTTGGAATGTTTTGTCGAAGATGATCACCTCTAGAGGAAACAGAAAGAAAAGCAGACGTGAAACTCCAACGATAGGGGAAAAAAACTTTTCTTGTCCTTTCTGAAAGACGAGTTATGATTAGTTCATCGTTCACCGCATTTATAAATCCCTTCCAGATAATTTTTTTTATTTCGGAGAATTCTCCAGAACTACGTGCGTCAAAGTGGGCGTATTATCTATCTCTGCCTTCTCGTGCCGAGATATATCCTTGCACACTTCAACAATCTCGCTTCCAAGGTATCTTCAATGATGAGCAATGCACCTTCCTTCTCCGTCTGTCTGTCTATCTTTAACGTGTTATGATATCATTTGCTCTTTCCCGCAGTGAATGTTTGCTCAAGTTACGTAGGGACTGCGTTGGACAAGTCAACGTTTGACGTAAAAGGATGGAAAAATCCGGTCATTTCGCTTCATCAGCTTATTGACCCTTTGCTAAATGGGTGACAAACACCTCATTGTTTCACTACACCTTGATGTGGGTGCGCCGCAAACTTGCCTCGTATAAGGGTGACTCGATCCTTGCCTCTGGCTTTTCGAAGGTCTGAATCACGAGAAGCGCACCGGGACGTGGTATATATTTTATCTTGTACGAGGGTAGCGCACGAGAAAGAGAGAGAGCACAGGGCGGTCTGCCCTCCCAGCGCAAAAATTACGAGAGGCAATGCACGTGCGGCCCCTCGATTGGGGACCTTTCAGTTGGTATAAATTCGTGCAGAACTATGTATCCCCCTCCCACATCAATTTATGCGCTTAAATAATTACATGTATACCTTATTTGGTCGTGCATGTTGCTTGTTATGCACAAAAATACGTTTTACAGACCGCCTCCTCCCCCGCAATCAGCTTGTATATTTCCATACGAATGCACCCAACATCCTCGTTGCATGTTAAGCAATCATTTTCGTGCACCCCCTTCAAATATACATAATTTCCCAGCCAAAGGTTCGCCCCGAATTTTGAATAATTCCCTGCTTGATAATCATCTAGCCCAGTGAAGTACTCTAGTCAAACATGCATCGAGCTGGAAGAAAAATACAATAATGCACGTGCTTGGCAGGTCACGTGACCCGGAGGTTGAATAATCAGCCTCCAACGAGAGAGTTTCACTGGCACCCAAAACTTAACTTCCTGTTTGACTTTTAATATGCTTTTCTGCATTTCACTCATTGTCAAGTTTCCACAATTATTATTGCAGATATGATCGAAGAATTAAACCCGCAATATGTATCATGAAAATAAGCGTCACACATAGATACTTGATTCAGTAATAATATTACTTTTAATAAACACCCCTTTTCCCTACCACCAGCCATAAATACACATTTTTAACCGCCAATATGTCACTGACATGTGACTGTTAGTCAGTATAGAATGTCTCTTGCTTCTCACCGGATGTCAATGTGTTGATAGCTTGGTCTCATGTCCTCAAAGCTAAAGGCCTAATTGATAAAAGTATCGGGGATTGGGGCGGGGGGGGGGGGGGGGGGGGTTGTTCTGATGACAACGACAATTTCGAGGGTTGTCCGAGCGAGATTGTCGAAAAGATGTTGACAGATATATTTTAATTTGTTATCTTCATGAATTTTATGACGAATTGAAGTGAGTTGCCCTTTTTTAATGAACGTCTTGGAACTTTCATATATCGAAGTCTCGTGGTCAGCTGAATTTTGTAGTCGCGTTTAAAAACGATATCTACTTTGCTATACCCCATATTCGACCTATAATCACGGAGCTATGTTCTTTGAACAATATGAAATGAAATATGCACGTGTCCCAAGTAGTATCGTCAACATACGCGCTTTATTTGTTTGCACAGTCAAGATACATTCACCTCTGTATCCCAATTTAGCGACAAGAGATGGCAACGGGTTTAGTAAGCTTGTGATATCCCACCGTACATGTGCATTTTGAGGTTATTTCACAGTCAATAACTATGTCGTTCTTTCTTGCGTCAATTTGCAATGTTTTCAAATAGCATATGATATCGAGCCATGTTTTATTTTGTTTGCATGTCAATGAGCAGTTTCAGCCCACTGTTTTCACATTAAAAATATTATGTATTTGTGGACGATATAATATAGTGTAGATGTAACAGGTTAAACATAGACAGCTGCCGATAATTTACAAAATATTGTAATTATCGCAAAAACTAAAACACACCACTTGTACATAAGAAATTACGACAAAAATATCCAATTGACAATATACGAAAAAATCATTACATATTACTACGCCCTATTCACTGGTATATATAGGCAATTCATCTGTCATTCATCTGTCATGTTTCGCCCTTAGTATATACATTTATCTGGCTTGATATTTACAGGGTGAAACGTATGTACTGCACAACGTGTAGCCTACGAATTTACACAACAAATGATTATTACAGTATGTTTTAATTTATGTGAATATTTCCCTTTATGATGTGCAAAGTTACATCCATATTAAGTCAGTATATGACTGTGGCCGCTTTATAATTATTATGTGTGAGCATCGACGGAAATTACACGAAAACAGGAATATTGTACTTGACACGCTTTTTACTCAAGGGTACATAATGCATTCATGGTTTGTACTCATTAGTTGAACATACACCAAGCGACTGACAAAGGGCGGGAGGGGCGCATGGGGGTTGAATGTAGTTATGTAGTTTGGGACACATTTGTTCAATTGGTGACCTGGGAATTTAACTGTGTAACGGTTCATGGTTCAATTAATTGATATTGTGGTTCGCAAAGTTATTTTGTGTCGATCCGCTGCGCATACCTAAATGTGATAAAAAATCACAAGAAGTAACATAACAGTGTGTTTGAATATACCTCTTTGAAAGTCAGAGATTTGAGTTCTCACACAAGTTTCGATTGTTGCAGAAAGGAACATAATATCTATAAATGTATTATAATGTCGCTATGTCAGTTCATAATACATCTATATAATGTTCGACTTCAATATCTCGAATTTGCCTTCCATCTTTTTAGGTATGAACACATATTACAGAAGTGGTTAAAAATATGCCACATGGGAAATTCCCAAAACGCTCACAGTGCCTGATCAACTTACCTATTTTCACTATGTTTCCGCCCTCGAAATTGATAGTTTCTGATAGTCCTCATTAATAAATATGTAGTAAGCATGTAAGCAATCATGTAATGAATCCGTGCTATCCGTTATATCACACGAAATCCCGGCGATCAATACGAAACGCATCTGTGTACGAAATGGGATATGTGCAGAAACTAGCCATTTATAGCATTGGACAATTCCGCATCACCTTTTCTCCGAAGTTGGTTACTATAATCGTCGGTTCCAAGTAGAAAATACTTCCGTATGATTAACAGTGTTGGTTATTCCATTTGTGAAACCATCTGCTGTATGTCGTGGGTTTATAATCACGACTTTCCTGGAGAAACCAAATTAACCCCAATTATATATTTTTTCGGCTTTGGTTCCACACTGGCGCTTAGTTTTTTTATATACCAGTCATAATTGGATATGTAATCTCAAAATCCTGTGCTATGTCAGGAAATGTGCACGTTTGAAACGGAATGAAACTCGTTTATCCAATAGGATTAGACACATTGGCTTACATACTCGCACTTTATCAATAATTAATGTCGGAAACTGTTCCCTTTGCATAATATCCTTGACTGACGAAACTGATATGTTTTCGTCAAGTGATAAGGCAAAGCTTATTATTTATATGATGTATAATCGTGACATGAATTCGACCATAGCACATTTACTTAATTTACTAAATATCCAAAACGATTACCCCGATAACAATGATGTTTCAAGCTGATGGTGTCAAAATAAACTACAACAGAATTTATGGCAATAAGGGTGGAGGAAGAGATGCATTTTCCCTCCATATATATTATTTTAATGGCGGTTATACGGTTGTAATTGGGTTACAAGTTATATGGTTGTATTTTGTTTTAATCTTGCGAAATGCGCATACTTTTCTAGGCGTAAGCCTGATCTTGCTCTCGCACTTCAACATACAGGGTGTTTCATAAGAGAAAACGCCCGCAGCTATACATTGTATGGTTAAAATGAAACCATCAGTATGGCGTCCAAACATAGAGCAATTCTCAAAATTAATTCCACAGAATTCATCAAGTTTTTACGTATATTTTGCACACCAATGTTGCATTAGGCCTAACTTATGACTTTCTAATGCTTTTATTAATAGTTTTTATGTTGCGTTTAAACACTGGGTCTATGTCACGTTAGCACTGGTCAGCGTGAATATTAATTATACAAGATTAACAGCACAGTTCCCTGGCAAAGCAAGAAATCAAGCAATCACTCCTCTAACTAATTAACCGGACAATCAAGTAATATGAGCAATTTGGAAAGAGAACCGATTGCCGGCGTGAATGAATATTCATAAAACCGTCAAAAAATTATCACCCCCTCGAAGTTTTTGATAGCGAACACCAAGGAGTATCAATTGGTCACGGGAAAGAAACTTGAGTTACATCCATAACAATAACGATATTGTACTTCCAAAAGGTAGGGTCACGTGATTTTTTGAGAGTAACACTTTACCGTATCCGGGTTTTCAGTCGCGCGTGATTCCCTCGACAACTTGGGCGAAATCTAGTCCGAGGCAATAGTGCTTACCATATAGGGAGGGGGGGGGGGCGGGTAGAAGGGCAGAAAATTTGCGATGCAAAAATTGAAATTGCTACTAATACACACCATGTAATTTGAAATACAGGAAGGATTTAATAAAATAAATACTATATTTCCGCTTTGGCACAGCGGAAATCGAGGAAATATCACGCTTTTTACAATCCCTATCAAAATTCAGAATCAAATTAAATTCTATCTTCGCGCTGCAGCCCAATTTACATATGTTTACTTTCCCCTTTGTATATTTCAGGAAACGAAAGCGAAATCCAAGTGGATATTTTGCACTCGATCCGTTTCCTTTTTGATGAAACTTCATGATCTGGTGTCCAGACAAAATCACGCGATTTTATTCTGAATGAAAAAAGCGACTCAATTTCGTGATTCAAAACGATAAAACAAAATATTCTATGGAGATATCTTCACGACTACTACATTGTGTAAATTATTTTTTCTCTCATTCTTTTCAACATAAAACATTCGTAGTTGTTGGTCTTTTGTGTCAATTCTAAGGTTTGTAGGCAACAAAAAAATATTTATTCATATAATTAACACAGTAGTTATCACGGAAGCTCGCCCTTCAGAACACAATATAATCTTTTGCAAGAAGTAGGCCCAGTGTAACAAAAATAGTATGCGTGTAGTTTTCACAACATTTTTGGTATTACACATTTCCCGATAGTTTTATAGATATTTCACGCTATATTTTCTCAAGCGCTCCACTTGAGTTGTGCAAAATTGAATCATAGAAATCACGTTGACAATGCATAAAAATCAACCCACGTCAAATATGGATAATAACTAGTTTTTTTTTGTTTGCATGAAATATCGTGCGTCATATGAAATATAGCTTCGTGCACGAAACTGCTAAACTGCACCAGAGAAAATTCTGTCTGCACACGTGATCGCAAATGGCGGACACAATAGGCGCGTGATTCAACTGTTTTTGTAGGGATGAAAGCCTTCAATCGCAGTCACGAGGTTTTTGACAATTGTATATATAGATCACCCACGACCATGCGCGGAATTAACGCGGGAAAACATCGATTATTCTCTTTTTTGCACTTGTATATTTCTCCTGTGAAATATTATATTTGTCATGCTGTATAGAGAGCGTACTTCCATTTGTTTAAATCCACTCAAATAGAACACATCCACAGTGTTTTAATTTCCCCCTAATCTCGAAGTGCTGCACTTTACAGAGACAAAGTAATTATCACGTGTTCAGCTTCTGCTTTGAAAATAGCTAAAACAAACAAAATAAAACTCAAAACTAGAATAATAACTCACGCAATAATTAGCAGGTTCGTCGTCAAAAGCAGTAAAAGTGTAATAAAATCGTTTTGTACCAAGCAGCACATGCCACAAAACCTACTATAGCCCGGGCATTAAAAAGTACTACTGCCCCGTTCAATTAGTTTTTTTGTGCGAAGAATACTATATATAAAAGGCCGATCCTGTGTGTATTTTTGGTGAAAATGTTACAAAAATTATCGAGAGGAAGAACGTTCCGTCGAAGAAAAAATAAGAAGAAGAAGAAGAAGGGGAATAAAAGAATCACGTGTCTTGTTGAGCTATTATCACACATCACATACAGGCTAAATACCGTCAACACAACAATATTTATACATTGGTGGAAGTTCATTGAGGTGACATGGTCTATCTATATGTAGTCTCGGGTCAAAGCCAAGGTCGAATGTAAACGAAAAAAAATGTAAATATATGGCCCATGTGAACTAGTGCAAGAAGGCAACAATACTACAGGCCGGACCAAGCCTTCGATTTAGTCATATATACGGTATACACGCACGTGGGCTAAGAACGAAAAAAAAAATGCTTGTTCAAACAAACAGTGTGAATATATGTGAAAATGTTTACCACTCAACGCCCACGAGTTTAGATGAATGAATGAGAAACATAATGTGAATGCCCTCGTTTGGAATTATATCCTTATTATAGTATTGAGTATGCGTGTATTGCATATTCTTGAATGAATGGATATGGGGCTTCATAATTCCCCGTCTCGGCTCATTAGCTGAAAACGTATTTATTTTACTGGGGCAATACACAAATGGAGCGGCATTATTCAAAGTATCGTAGAAATACATTGTAGGCCTATATCATAATCTATTTTCTCCGGGCAGTGATGTTTACATGGTTTTATACCCCCAGTGCATGTTATATTGATCTCCGGTACTGGCGGACACTCCTCTGCCAAGCGAGGGTCCATACTTGACAAACGTTCGTTTGGCATACCATATGTACATGTGCTTGTAGTCCACGTGGTTAAAGAAAAAAAAACGCACAAAACTAGCGTGAACAGCATTATCTCCGATATAATTAAATGTCAATTTCATGAATTTATACTTCCTAATTACATTATCACACTTTGTTTCACTGAATATGCTGTCAACTTCCATGACGACTGACACTCCATGAAACGAACTAGATAAAAAGAAGTAATAGAAACCACTTTGACATTCTGGCACTTTTCTTCTGATAAAAACTACAACAAACTCACTCACCTCGTAAAACTGGACGTAAAACTCAGCGATTTTGATATCTTCGGTTCCTCGATCAGAGATTGGAAGCGTTCTTTTCGTTTATTTCTACTCGCCCTCACAAGCAGTACGTATTCAGGCAAATAATCTATCTATTCCCGGTTCTCTGTTCGCGGATTGTCGCTAGATCTATGCTGGTCCTCGTCGCGTCGTTCTACTACAAAGTTCAGCTATCGATCGCATGTAGAAAAGCGAGCTGTCCAATGCAAGACCGCTTCCAGACGATACAAGCCTCACAGACCTTCGCGTGGATTCAAAGGCGTGGGTAAGATCTGAATCGGTCAAAGCCGGTGGCCGTGCATTTATAAGACGGGGACCCCAAGGTACCCCCCTCCCCCTCGTAGTTTCGCGGAACTTTCGGCCACGGAGCCTTATAATAGGGCCAAAAAAATCATTGACGAAAAACGAACACAAATATGTCTAGCCGAGTGTGACCGAAACCTTCTATATAGTAGAAGTTATGTTATCATGCTTTTCTATTAAATAGTAAGAAAAAAATTGACACACGTGACATAAAGTTTGTGAAAAAAAATATAAGTGTGTTTGATGGGAATGTCATAGTAATTTGTCTTGTAGCAAAGTCCCCGTAGTAAGATTCTTGGACTGTTTTTTTTTTGCCTCAGGTCGTCATGGTATTTCATTGAGTCTTGACAATTATGTTTATTGTATGTCGAGTTGAAAAGCAATGAAATCTGAGTGGTCACGCATGAATTATTTAAAGAAGACTTTTCTAACCTAGCTTGTTATGAATCACCCATGAGAGTGTATTATGAGTGAAAAAATGAAGAAAGAAAGAAAAGGCAAAAGAAAGAATGTGATAATATTATCAGAAAAAAAAGCAATTTACCTGGATACAACAGGTTTATTTTCCAAAACACGGACCGAGTTCCATGAAACTTTAGAGGGATGTTGATTGTATCCAGGAGTGACTGCTCACACCAATAAAAATGAGAAAGAGAGGAATGATCTAAATATAAATTCAATACTTTTTCTCCTCATTTCACAAATTAACAATCACTTGTATGTCAAGATGCCTGCACATGCATGGCAACATGTGATAAGTTTGCTGTCATCATCAATAAATAATTCAAAGAAATATTGGAAGTTATAATAATCGAGCAACTAAACGTTCGTTGATTTCGGAAAAGAAATTACTTTGGGCCTAGCGCGCTCTCAGTGTTCAACTGCAATGCGAACAACGTGAGAAAAAACAGTAATTCCAATCACGGATGTGTTAATTTCATTCGTATGGACTCCATTGAAGCAATCTTAATATTATTGTGCGAATTCGTTAACTTGGGGAAAAAAACTCCCTTTACGTGCTCTGATGAAAAATGTTAAAAATCTGCAACCTTGCCCCACTAAAAAAAAACTGATTCGGATTGAAATAAAAAGGATCGAGTAAATGGGTCATTGTATGGTGCATTCCGTTTTCAATCGAGGTATTTGGTTCAGTTCATTCTGTTGGTTGCTGTACATTATGTGATCTATGCTGACATATTGTATGAATTTCTTTTGCCGGTGACGATTGGAAAAACCCAGAATGTATTCTACCGACGATAGTTAGGCCTACGTATTCTAACCTAATTCAGGATTCTTCAACTCATATATTGTTCGCATTTATTGTGAAACATCCTGTATAACTGGGTTCGTAACCACCAGCAAAATGATCATTACTTTCAAACGTAACCTATAATTAGCCCTTTAAATTTTATTTGTCACACCTACAGCAAAAATGACAACATAAAAATGTTGTTCTTTTTTCGAATAGTAAACTACTTCAAGACACTATTTGATGTTAAAGAGCGTTACCGGCATGCTTTTTATTGAACTGGTTTAGTAGTTGAATGAATTCGCTTCATATGCATTATCGCCCACATTTCTTAGAAACACCCGACGCACCTTGTATTCCACAGGGTATTTCCACATTCGGAGAGATTGAGTCAATGAGATAATTCAGTGAAAGCGTTGCTTTCTCCCTTTTTATATAGAATAAGAAAACACACATGAACTTATTTAGCCATTGGGCTCCCACGCGATTCTATTCAGTGCTGTGCAATATTTGGCTATCTTAACATTTTTTCTTAAAAGAAAATTATAAAAAGTTAATATTCTACCAACGAGCTATAATATGAGATGCAGGTATTTCAAAATGAATTGTAGATTTTTCGTTATAGAACTACCGGTAATGAATAATTTCGAACCACGTATGGACATTAAACGTATGTAAATTAATGCCTCCAATTCATGCATGCCGTGAAATTCGAAGGTGTCCCTCCTAACAGCGCTAGGAGGCATATCAAATAACTAGATGAATAATTTGGCCGAATTTTTCGCTCATTGTAAAGTCGCCCACATGAAAAATGAAACAAATAAATAAACAATTTGGTGTTTAGCGTTGGGAAGCCGTTTAAATAATGAGTCATGGGTGCCAATTGATAGACAGAAAACGAAAGCCTATTGAACTTGACTCTATCCCATTTCACTTCGTCTTCCTTCGATACGCGTCAAGATGACTTATTAGTTTGGAAATAACTATGTACTCCTCAGCGATGACATGGCAACCATGGACAAAAATATCCATGCAAATAATGACTATCAATTTGAGATCATTTGGACCTAAATACATGTACAACTATGAGCGAGTAATCGCTGATCATATACATTGTTACACAAGGAAAGCACAGTCAGAACGCTCGTGGCCTTCATGACTCATATCGCCTAGAAATATTCGCCATACCGGGCTCTCGGCCAGCTGTAATATCAATGGCAATCGCTTTGCTGTACGGTAGCGTGGCCGAGCGGTCTAAGGCGCTGGTTTTAGGCACCAGTCCCTTCGGGGGCGTGGGTTCGAATCCCACCGCTGCCAGTAAATATTTTTAGTATAATTTCATATCAGTCGATGATTTGCATATAAACTAACTCTAAACGTGTGCTGCTTGGCCCTTTGTTTTCAACAAGACAATCATGCATGGATTGATTTAGTCACTGCACAACACACATATTAACGCATCATCATCAAAATGTGTTTGCAGACTTTTTCTGTTTTTTTACTGACCAAAAAATTTAAAAATAGGCATCATCCCAAGTTTCAAGTGATTTTCCGCATTTTTAACAAAGTTGTGACATATTGCATTTTTGAAATTTTACCCTTAGGGCGTCATTGTGACGTTACTGTGCGTCGTATAGCGAGGTATATCCGAAATCTGGGGCTCAAGACCTTCTTATGGTGTATATAATCGAAAGGTTTCATAATATTCGAAAATATGACCTTGACATCGTGACAACTTAACCTCAATCATTCCACAAACCACAAGATCGAATGAAAAATTGAAATATCCTACAATTCCCTTCCTGCATGTTATGGTCCAGCCGCATCTCTCTACCTCGCTTTGACACGGCGATTTTAACAGAAAACGTGTTTTTGCGGGTTCTCAGTGACCTTGAATCGATTACATGCAGTTTTGACAACATTGTGGCATCTTGGAATATCAGAAATTTGATGTCTATGACGTCATTGTGACATCACTATACACATCGTAGCGCCAGAAATAAGGTATACCTGGAATTGTCAAGACGTTTCCAACGATAAAAGTTATATATCGTTGACCTACAGTTCACAAAGGTTCGTAAATGACCTTGATCTTCACCCTTGGCAAACGCTTCAAGGTCAGGTCAAATGTCGAGGTCAAGCTCATATCTTATGCACTTGCCATTGACATACGATATAGGAGCCAAGTTTGAAGTGTCTACAATGATTTGTTAGGAAGTTAAGGTCAAAATTACATTTTCCGTTGCCTTGCCAATCATTTTCAACCGATTTCCTCGGAAATCGAGCCACGGGGATGCCAATTCATTCCTTCAATATTCAGGCAGATTGGACCATTCCCTAATTACATGCTCGGACAGACAAACAGACAGACAGACAGACCGGAACACAGATCCAAATGCAATACCCTCGCCCCCAATCGGGGCGATGGTAATAAGGACAGGCAAGCGTAAAATATTTCTGATGGCCCCTATCCCCCCCCCCCGACCCCCACCAATTTCTAGGTTGGAGAGAGCCACTGCTGGGGCTAGTTCCGCTTTATTCAATTAAGGTCCCAAGTAATTTGTGCTGATTGTTCATATATTGAATAAGGTATAATAAAAAGGTGTGAGATGAATTACATTTCAGTGAACGAGTAGTAGGTACTTGGGCCAACACGGCGTTCGTAATGGCCACATTGGATCCGATCACTCAGACACTCTCGGGCAGCACATGTTTATGTAAATTCCTAAATGCAGATCAAAAGTGGATTCAGATGTAGCTGGGACTCGGATCAGGACCCCAATCCCTTTCAAAAATAGTTTATAGAGTGCCGAAGTGTGACGTCATTTTTGGTTCTAAACAAGTGTACAGCTTTTGTAATTTGAGTGCTGTAATTTGAGTTATTTAGAACCAGTAGACGGATTAAATCTTTTGTTATTCAAATACTCTACCTCGTGACTTCGGCTGTCTATACTTCAAAGCATCTGGGGCCATTGAGTGGGACCCAAGACGGCCGTATGATCTTGAAACCTCCCCCCCCCCCCCCATCTTGAAAATTCCTGGATCCGCCCCTGTACATATACCGGAAGATCCAGGTTATGTTATGGCATGAACCAGTAATTACCAGCTCACTCTGAGAAGCTTGTGGAAAGAGAGAAGGATAAGTGTTGGGGAAATATGTCTACATTCCAGCGAGATAAGCACTGATAAACATAACTTTTTGGCGAATACGTGTTGTTGTGTCTGGTATGTGTCTGTGTCACTGTATTCTCGAAAAATGAAAATAATTAACATTTGAACATATATAACATTTGAACATACGCTCTGTCTCTGCATATATCTGGACATGCAATGTTGATTGTGTCTCTATTGGTGAAAATCCGATATTCTAGTGCAAGAAATTGAAATCAATATTCAAAGTTCGTGAAAATATCTTACCAAGATGGTGCCAGCAGCAAATTATGTCCTATTTGGTGATGGCCGAACAGAGATATCCAACGGAGAGAGTGAACTATATCACAGTACTCTAAATTTGTATATCCAAAATTTCTACATCCAAACTTTATGTACCGTCGCCAAAAACTTATCCATTCCAATCGAATTTCTTATCCTTCACTGATACTTAACATTACAGATTCCAGCTTAATATAATCCATTGCATCACTTTATTGCACATATATTCATCTGACCAGCCCTGTTACTATCTAATACAACGTAAAACCATAAGATATGTTCTCTTAGAAATCCATGTGAATACCGTCAAGTCGAGTAGGGGGAGATAAATCTCGGCCTGTTTCCAGCGGAGAACTCACGCGTTCCTGGGGAATCGTGAATCCTTCCCGACACGTGGTTGGTCTGTGTTTTGCGGCTACACAGCTTCTTCTTATAAAAACAAGGGTTTCAATACTAAATAAACAGCTTTCCCTTGGCCTCCAAAGCGTTTCATGATTTCCCTTGCATGTTTTTTTCTTCTTCTTCTTCCATTTATTCAAGTAGGGTGCGTGTGTTATAACGCAAAAAAAATATATATGAACGTAATTTAACTTTTCTGGATTCAGTCTGATGTATAATGTGTGAGTGATTTATTACCAAAGTGGTTTGTGTTTTTTATCTATTGTTACATCAGATATACAAAATAACAATTACCACTGAAGAAAACAATTATTTACATTACTTGACATTTTGCATGTAACAATAAATCAAAGTACGTAAGCATTCGAACCATAGTATTATAAGTACTGTAGCTGTTTCTCGAATTGTTCCTGGAATGTCCGAGTTGACGTACGCCTGTGAATTAATTGAATTAATTAAATTAATTAATGTACATAATTTGAATGTTTGATAACGCTAAGCGATTGATGTATTGATGCATACGAATACATACAGGTATTCGGATTCGTTGTGGTAAACCCTTTGATGCAAGTTTAAACTTGAATTCTCAGCAGAGATACATTTTGCATATAAAAGCATGTGCATAAAACAGAACGAAAAACCATAAATTCATGTACTAAGAATTTCCATTTCATAGCGAACCCCCTGAATACGCCGTTACGATAACTAATCTGTACATGTGCACACTAGCGCGAGAGCGATTCCGTGATAACGCCCGGTGTTTGTTACTTTACAGGTAATTCTGGTGCGCTGACGTCACGATATATCAAGAAATGAACGGTGTTAGACGGCTGTATCAATTCCATGATGACATCGGTATACTGCTCGTACAAATTGCCGCTAATCGATTGACAAACATGAATCTAAAAAGGCAACACAAAACCTGCTCCTTGGCGAAAGTATCCAGGATTTCAGAAATTGAAAATTGAGCAATCAGTGAGCTATTTTGTGGAATATACTACATCACGAATAGATCTACATGTAATGCATATCATATGTCGTGAAAGATCATTGCATGTGCACACACTAACATAAATAAGCAAAAAAATAAATAACATAAATAAGAAATGTCACTCCCCTGTATTAT
Organism: Terebella lapidaria; assembly: GCA_949152475.1. NCBI lineage: Eukaryota > Metazoa > Annelida > Polychaeta > Terebellida > Terebellidae > Terebella > Terebella lapidaria. The sequence continues at coordinate 19,845,134 of OX424566.1, read as the reverse complement.
GAGAAAAAAACGCAGTGCTTTTGATTTGGATCGACAAATCCAAAAATAATTATTCCTCTGTTGATGTTGGTGGCGAAAATGACTATACAATGGGGTGGCACTACTTAATTCTATTGTGTGTATATTGTCCCAAATATGATTGTTCATTTTGTAAATATCTTTAGTAGTTCAGTGTATGTTAGGAAAAGCTGTAAAGAAACGCGAATTATAAATCTAACTCAACGACAATACCTTTATCGTTCATTTGCTACTTCAGTCGGAACTATATATTGTATTGAATAAGACATACATGTATAGTGCGGCTACAGTCCAACAGTCATAATGGACACAACATATGGGTGAGCCTGATTACATAAACACAACGCTAGAATACAAAAATATAACATATTCACTGAATATCATTCTTTCGTCTTTATCGATTGCATTATTTTAAAATGATGAAAACGGTGAAAACAAGTAAACAGAGTCATGCATATAAAAAGGCAAAGTGAAAGGCGGCCTTAACAGCTGTAAATCAGATGATAGTGTGTTAGTATGGCTTTGTTCTGGCTTGTCCATCTGATAATTCCATAAATGTATAATATAAACGAGTCTAATTGTATTTGCTATTTACAAGGACATTGAAGCCAGACACGATAAAGCACACGTTCAGGACTATGGTCATACAGAAATACGTGTATTCTGTATGCTCTAGGTTTTGTTCAATTGATGACAGGGTAGAAAATAGTGCCTCGGCCATGAACATAATTAATGTATGATGAGTGCTTCGAGTCGTTGTCATCAAAACGTGTCATTTAATATCCCCCGTACATGGTTTAAAACATGAGTGCAGTGATGATAATCGCGAGTGACGCAGGCTTAAGTAAAAATATTCGGAATATGGATATAAAAGATACATGTAGCCGATATAGAGGCGGAGATTTTGGAAGAGGATAGGACATATGTTACATTAGTTCGCCAATAAAATGTCCATGAATGTTACAATACAATTTTTTAGTACAAAATGACGAGAATGTTATGTTCAGCGAGAAATCCTCACCGGATTAAGATTCCTAAGTTGAGACATAAACGTGCGGATCGCTGTTCGCTTTATGAAATGTCACGTCGTTTTAAACAGCCGTTGTGATGAAAAATAGATACAACGGATTCCCCGGTACAGGCCCCTGGATCGTAATGCTCACTAAATCAGCCTATAAAATCAGGAACTTGTAGCTAAAACGATCAAAGCATTGCAAATCACAAATCAAAATGCACAAATATACGATTTACGGTTCGCTTGTGGCGGTTTTTATGATCTGTCCTTTCGCGCATGCGCTTACGAAAGGACCAGAACTTCTCACAGACTACAATCCGGATCTTGAGATCGACGTGAACGAACCAGGCTTCGCATGGAAGAAGGGTACAAAATGGAACTGCAAAACGGTAAACGAAGCAAACACCGGGCTAAAAAGTTTGAAGGTTTTCAACAGGTGAGATTTTAAGATAAATCAGTTCACTTTTCATCCATTTTCAGGTTACCGGACCTATGGTCCGATAACCTATTGGCATGGCGTTGCGTCCGTCATCGTCTGCATCGTCGTCGTCGGCGGCGTCGTCGGCGTCGTCCGTCCACATTTTTATCTTTAAAGTTTACGGGTGAATCTTTCTGAAATTTTGCACAAAAATGCCTAAAAATAATTCGAAAAGGAAGTATTTTTTTATTTTTATTTTCGCGTTTTTTTTTTCAAAATGGCGGCCATTTTTGACGAAAAACGACCAATTTCTGATTTTTGCGGCCATTTCTCAAAAACTGTTCAGACAGATTTGAGATTTTTATTTCAAAAGAGTCCCCTCATATACCTCTGTGATGTATATAAGTTTCGTTGCCCCTGAATCTCCGGTCTGCGTATGGCGGCCATTTTCATTTTCTCGACGGGTCCCACATGGGACTTTGCCATGTTAAATTCTCCTATGCTTTATAATGGGACACATTATACCTAATATTTCACATAATATTGAGATTATAGACTAGGAATTGTGGACATATAGGAAATGATATATGCTGAATATTCTCGTGACCTTGAATTTGACCTCTGACCTCAGTTTCAAAGTCAGAGCACACAATGGCTTATATCTCGCTCATTATCGACTTTACAGCTTAGGAATCAATTGTGGACATAAAGGAAATGATATTTGCTGAATATTCTGATGACCATGAATTGACCTTTGACCTCATTTTCAAGGTCACAGGACAAAATGGCCAGTATCTCGCTTGTTATCGACTTTACAGCTTAGGAATCAATTATGAACATATAGGAAATGATATATGCAGATTATTGTCATGACCATGAATTTGAACTTTGATCTCATTTTCAACGTCAAAGGACAAAATGGCTAATATATCACTTATCGATTTTACAGCTTAGGAATCAATTGTGGACATATAGGAAATGATATATGCTGAATAATCTTGTGACGTTGAATTTGACATCTGACCTCATTTTCAAGGTCAAGATCACAAAATATCTCGCTTATATCTCGCTTATTATCGACTTTACAGCTCAGGAATCATTGTGAACCTATAGGAAATGTTATATTCTGAATATTGTCAATACCTTGAGTTTGACCTTTGATCTGATTGTCAAGGTCAGACCACAAAATGGCTAATATCTCGCTTATTATCGACTTTACAGCTTATGAATCGATTGTGCACATATAAAGAATGATATAGTCCGAATATTTTGATGACCTTGAATTTGACCTTTGACCTAATTTTCAAGGTCAAAGCAATCTCTCACTTAATATCGACTTCACAGCTTAGGAATAAGTTGTGGACATATAGGAAATGATATACGCTGAATATTCTGATGACCTTGAATTTGACCTTCGACTTCATTTTCAAGGTCACGGGAAAAATGGCTTACAAATCAAGTGGGCCATATAGGAAGTGATATATGCTGAATGTTGTCATGACCTTGAACTTGACCTTTGACATCGTTCTCAAAATCAGAGCATTAAATTTAATATCTCGCTTATTATCGACTTTGCATCTTAGGAATCAATTGTGGACCTATAGGAAATGATATATAATGAATTTTGTAATGACCTTGAACTTGACCTTCGACCTCATTTTCAAGGTCAAAGTACAAAATAGCTAATATCTCGCTTATTATCGACCTTACAGCTTTGCAATCAATTGAGCACATATAGGAAATGATATATGCTGAATATTCCCATGACCTTGAATTTGATCTCATCTCCAGGGTCAGAGGACAAAAGGGTTAATATCTTGCTCATTGTCGATTTTGCAGCTTAGGAATCAATTGTGGACATGAAGTGATATATGCTGAATATTCTTATGACCTTGAATTTGACCTTCGACCTTGTTGTCAAGGTCCCAGGACAAAATGGCTGATATCTAAGATGTAAAACATTGTCCGGTAACCTTTCTCAGCTCTTGGGCTATTTTTTTTAGATTTGCCTTCTTTCTTAACTACATTGTAAAGTGCATGGAGTCGAGGAATTTAAATAAATATCAGTAGACAGCTTACCGGGGAAATTTGAAAGATTGTCGTTTCATCATCCATGTACATTAGCCACTAGTTTAAGCTTAATTACCATACTGATGTCCTCATTAATAATATGAGCCGATCGACCGCTAATGTCTTTCATTCTCCATTCGCGCGACATAATTTTCGTTGAACTTGATGAATTTCCCGTCAGATCTACCAATAATACCCTGAGCATTTGTGCGTCGGAACATTTCCATCGGAATGTATCTGATATTATAATTTCTGATTTTGTGTAAGCATGGCATGTCATTTCGTAAAAATATATGACACATACTCTGGCGACCTTTGATTCGACACCAGGTGACTGTTGAGCGCTCTAATTCCAGAGCATGCCTGTTTCATAATGCTCACAGTGTAATTGGCCTTTGGAGGCAAACGCACATAAGCTTAGGTTTGTGTTATGACCTTGCCTCCCAATCCCCTCCCCGACCTTACCAAACTAATACATTTCGATGGAAATGTTCCGACGCACAAATGGTAGATTTGAATCTGAATCCAACCCAAGTATCATATCCTGCACTTTCTTCTATATTCAATAATGAATAAAAAGGTGACAGATGGATCAAATGGCATTCATTTATGCCTGGGTCACATTTGCACAGGTCGCCGGCCGACCTGGGGATATCGGTGGTATTTACCGATGTTCCGGCCGCCGGTGATAATTTGTCAGGTATGTTTCCCATATCGTTCGAGTGGTCATGAAACAACCAGGAATTGTGTGTCTTCACTTTGTCGTTCAAACTTCAAGAATTTCAAGAAAGACTGACCAACCAACGATGCCTTACCGGAGCCTGCATGACACCCTACTGATACCTGCTCGGTGACCGTCTGATATGTACAAATCGGACGATTATCTGAAGGGCATCTTCCATACATTCATCGGCGCCAGGCAGGATATCATTCGGTGATCGCCTGGTGAGCTATCCACATTGGTCGGCGGAAAAATTTGGTCGATTCCATAAGAACCTGGTGGGCATGTGAAGGGGCAGTGGCCGGTTGCCGGCAGGCGTGCTGGTGATTCGCTACCGATGTCAATTTTTCCACCGGTCGCCGCAAGAAAACTCGTTAACTGCGTTAATTTCTTCCGATGCGTCCACCGACGTGTTTCTATTTCCGATTGTTGCGCGATGGTCACGGAAATGGTCAAATTTCAGCCTTTTCGGGCATCGTATCATCATCGGCGTAGGTATTAGTGCAAATGTGACTTAGGCCAGGGGCGTAGACACCATATAATTATTGGTCCGGCCCTATAGTGACACAGCACATAGCGGTCTGGGGGCTCGGGGGGCGCCGTAAGCCCCCCGATGAAAAAAATTCAATCTACTATCTGTGAGGTGCTCTCTGGTGTATGTCTGCGAGAGTAAATCCGGATTTCTAGACACTTTCACAGCTGGTATCCTTTTTTTGCTTTTTCGAGAAATGATTTCATGATTTCCCTTGCATGTTTTTTTCTTCTTCTTCTTCCATTTATTCAAGTAGGGTGCGTGTGTTATAACGCAAAAAAATATATATGAACGTAATTTAACTTCTCTGGATTCAGTCTGATGTATAATGTGTGTGTGTGATTTATTACCAAAGTGGTTTGTGTTTTTTATCTATTGTTACATCAGATATACAAAATAACAATTACCACTGAAGAAATTTACATTACTTGACATTTTGTATGTAACAATAAATCAAAGTACGTAAGCATTCGAACCATAGTAATATAAGTACTGTAACTGTTTCTCGAATCGTTCCTGGAATGTCCCGAGTTGACGTACGCCTGTGAATTAATTGAATTAATTAATGTACATAACTTGAATGTTTGATAACGCTAAGCGATTGATGTATGTACGTATGCATACAAATACACTGTATTCGGATTCGTTGTGGTAAACCCTTTGATGCAAGTTTAAACTTGAATTCTCAAGCAGAAATACATTCTGCATATAATAGCATGTGCATAAAACAAAATGAAAAACCATACATTCATGTACTAAGTATTCCCATGTCATAGCGAACCCCCTGAATACGCCGTTACGATAAATAGCCCATACATGTGCATACTTGCGTGAGAGCTATTCATGATAACGCCCGGTGTTTGTTACTTTACAGGTAATTCTGGTGCGCTGACGTCACGATATATCAAGAAATGAACGGTGTTAGACGGCTGTATCAATTCCATGATGACGTCGGTATACTGTTCGTACAAATTGCCGCTAATCGATTGACAAACATGAATCTAAAAAGGCGAAACGAAAACCGTTCCTTGGCGAAAGTATCCAGGATTTCAGAAATTGAAAATTGAGCAACCAGTGAGCTATTTTGTGGAATATACTACATCACGAATAGATCTACATGTAATGCATATCACATATCGTGAGAGATCATTGCATGTGCAGTTGTGCACACACTAACATAAATGAGAAAAAAAATAAATAACATAAATAAGAAATGTCACTCCCCTGTAATATGAGAAAAAAACGCAGTACTTTTGATTTGGATCGACAAACCCAAAAATAACTATTCCTCTGTTGATGTTGGTGGCGAAAATGACTATACAATGGGGTGGCACTTCTTAATTCTATTGTGTGTATATTGTCCCAAATATGATTGTTTATTTTGTAAATATCTTTAGTAGTTCAGTGTATGTTAGGAAAAGCTGTAAATTATAAATCTAACTCAACGACAATACCTTTATCGTTCATTTGCTACTTCAGTCGGAACTATATATTGTATTGAATAAGACATACATGTATAGTGCGGCTACAGTCCAACAGTCATAATGGACACAGCACATGGGTGAGCCTGACTATATAATGTACATGAACACAACGCTAGAATACAAAAAGATAAAATATTCACTGAATATCATTTCTTCGTCTAGAATCGATTGCATTATTTTAAAATGATGAAAACGGTGAAAACAAGTAAACAGAGTCATGCATATAAAAAGGCATGGTAAAAGGCGGCCTTAACAGCTGTAAATCAGATGATAGTTTGTTAGTATGGCTTTGTTCTGGCTTGTCCATCTGATAATTCCATAAATGTAGAATATAAACGAGTCTAATTGTATTTGCTATTTACAAGGACATTGAAGCCAGACACGATAAAGCACACGTTCAGGACTATGGTCATACAGAAATACGTGTATTCTATATGCTCTAGGTTTTGTTCAATTGATGACAGGGTAGAAAATAGTGCCTCGGCCATGAACATAATTAATGTATGATGAGTGATTCGAGTCGTTGTCATCAAAACGTGTCATTTAATATCCCCCGTACATGGTTTAAAACATGAGTGCAGTGATGATAATCGCGAGTGACGCAGGCTTAAGTAAAAATATTCGGAATATGGATATAAAAGATACATGTAGCCGATATAGAGGCGGAGATTTTGGAAGAGGATAGGACATATGTTACATTAGTTCGCCAATAAAATGTCCATGAATGTTACAATACAATTTTTTAGTACAAAATGACGAGAATGTTATGTTCAGCGAGAAATCCTCACCGGATTAAGATTCCTAAGTTGAGACATAAACGTGCGGATCGCTGTTCGCTTTATGAAATGTCACGTCGTTTTAAACAGCCGTTGTGATGAAAAATAGATACAACGGATTCCCCGGTACAGGCCCCTGGATCGTAATGCTCACTAAATCAGCCTATAAAATCAAGAACTTGTAGCTAAAACGATCAAAGCACTGCAAATCACAAATCAAAATGCACACATATACGATCTACGGTTCGCTTATGGCGGTTTTCATGATCTGTCCTTTCACGCATGCGCTTACGAAAGGACCAGAACTTCTCACAGACTACAATCCGGATCTTGAGATCGACGTAAACGAACCAGGTTTCGCATGGAAGAAGAGTACAAAATGGAACTGCGAAACGGTAAACGAAGCAAACACCGGGCTGAAAAGTTTGAAGGTTTTCAACAGGTGAGATTTTAAGATAAATCAGTTCACTTTTCATCCATTTTCAGGTTACCGGACCTATGGGCCGATAACCTATTGGCATGGCGTTGCGTCCGTCGTCGTCTGCGTCGTCGGCGTCGTCCGTCCACATTTTTATCTTTAAAGTTTACGGGTGAATCTTTCTGAAATTTTGCACAAAAATGCCTAAAAATAATTCGAAAAGGGGGTATTTTTTTATTTTTTTATTTTCGCGTTCTGACTTTGGCGGCCATTTCTCAAAAACTGTTCAAACAGATTTGAGATTTTTATTTCAAAAGATTCCCCTCATATACCTCTGTGATGTATATAAGTTTCGTTGCCCCTGAATCGCCGGTCTGCGTATGGCGGCCATTTTCATTTTCTCGACGGGACCCACGTGGGACTTTCCCATGTTAAATTCTCCTATGCTTTATAATGGGACACATTATGCCTAATATCTCACATAATATGAGATCATAGACTAGGAATTGTGGACATATAGGAAATGATATATGCTGAATATTCTCGTGACCTTGAATTTGACCTCTGACCTCAATTTCAAAGTCAGAGCACAAAATGGCTTATATCTCGCTTATTATCGACTTTACAGCTTAGGTATCAATTGTGGACATAAAGGTAATGATATTTGCTGAATATTCTGATGACCTTGAATTTGACCTTTGACCTCATTTTCAAGGTCATAGGACAAAATGGCTAGTATCTCACTTGTCATCGACTTTACAGCTTAGGAATCAATTATGAACATATAGGAAATGATATATGCAGATTATTGTCATGACCTTGAATTTGAACTTTGACCTCATTTTCGAGGTCAAAGGACAAAATGGCTAATATCTCATTTATCGATTTTACATCTTAGAAATCAATTGTGGACATATATGAAATGATATATGCTGAATATTCTCGTGACCTTGAATTTGACCTTTGACCTCGATTTTCGAGGTCAAGAGCACAAAATGGCTAATATCTCGCTTATTATCGACTTTACAGCTCAGGAATCATTGTGAACCTATAGGAAATGTTATATTCTGAATATTGTCAATACCTTGAGTTTGACCTTTGATCTGACTGTCAAGGTCAGAGCACAAAATGGCTCTGAAAATGGCTCTGAGCACAAAATGGCTCAAGGTCAGAGCGACAAAATGTCGCTTATCATCGACTTTACAGCTTATGAATCAATTGTGCATATATAGGGAATGATATAGTCCGGATATTTTGATGACCTTGACTTTGACCTTTGACCTCATTCTCAAAGTCCAAGCTCAAAATGTCTGATATCTCGCTTATCATCGATTTTACAGCTTAGGAATTAATTGTGCACATATAGGAAATGATATAGTCCGAATATTTTGGTGACCTTGCATTTGACCTTTCACCTAATTTTCAAGGTCAAAGCACAAAGATGGCTAAAATGATATACGCTGAATATTCTGATGACCTTGAATTTGACCTTCGACTTCATTTTCAAGATCACGGGAAAAATGGCTTACAAATCAATTGGGCCATATAGGAAGTGATATATGCTGAATGTTGTCATGACCTTGAACTTGACCTTTGACATCATTTTCAAAATCAGAGCATTAAATGGCTAATATCTCGCTTATTATCGACTTTGCATCTTAGGAATCAATTGTGGACATATAGGAAATGATATATAATGAATCTTGTAATGACCTTGAACTTGACCTTCGACCTCATTTTCAAGGTCAAAGTACAAAATGGCTAATATCTCGCTTATTATCGACCTTACAGCTTTGCAATCAATTGAGCACATATAGGAAATGATATATGCTGAATATTCCCATGACCTTGAATTTGATCTCATCTCCAGGGTCAGAGCACAAAAGGGTTAATATCTTGCTCATTGTCGATTTTGCAGCTTAGGAATTAGGGGGTTATCAAACATCATTCAACAGAGGGCAGCATTGTACTATCAGTCCTTTTTGGCGCCAAAATCATAAACTGATATCGTCTGTAATCATTAATGACGTACATTTTGGCGGGAAAATTACGTTTATATTGATAACGTCAGCAAAAACTGTAAAATGACGTCATAAGACTGATAAAGCAGTGCTGCCAGCTGGTGATTGCAGCTATTTCTGATAACCCCTCCGATTTATGCTGAATATTCTTATGACCTTGAATTTGACCTTTGCCGGGACAAAATGGCTGATATCTAAGATGTAAAACATTGTCCGGTAGCCTTTCTCAGCTCTTGGGCTATTTTTTTTAGATTTGCCTTCTTTCTTAACTACATTGTAAAGTGCATGGAGTCGAGGGATTTAAATAAATATCAGTAGACAGCTTACCGGGGAAATTTGAAAGATTGTCGTTTCACCATCCATGTACATTAGCCACTAGTTTAAGCTTAATTACCATACTGATGTCCTCATTAATAATATGAGCCGATCGACCGCTAATGTCTTTCAGTCTCCATTCGCGCGACATAATTTTCGTTGAACTTGATGAATTTCCCGTCAGATCTACCAATAATACCCTGAGCATTTGTGCGTCGGAACATTTCCATCGGAATGTATCTGATATTATAATTTCTGATTTTGTGTAAGCATGGCATGTCATTTCGTAAAAATATATGGCACATACTCTGGCGACCTTTGATTCGACACCAGGTGACTGTTGAGCGCTCTAATTCCAGAGCATGCCTGTTTCATAATGCTCACAGTGTAATTGGCCTTTGGAGGCAAACGCACATAAGCTTAGGTTTGTGTTATGACCTTGCCTCCCAATCCCCTCCCCGACCTTACCAAACTAATACATTTCGATGGAAATGTTCCGACGCACAAATGCTCATGGTAGATTTGAATCTGAATCCAGCCCAAGTATCATATCCTGCACTTTCTTCTATATTCAATAATGAATAAAAAGGTGACAGATGGATCAAATGGCATTCATTTATGCCTGGGTCACATTTGCACAGGTCGCCGGCCGACCTGGGGATATCGGTGGTATTTACCGATCTTCCGGCCGCCGGTAATAATTTGTCAGGTATGTTTCCCATATCGTTCGAGTGGTCATGAAACAACCAGGAATTGTGTGTCTTCACTTTGTCGTTCAAACTTCAAGAATTTCAAGAAAGACTGACCAACCAGAGATGCCTTACCGGAGCCTGCATGACACCCTACTGATACCTGCTCGGTGACCGTCTGATATGTACAAATCGGACGATTATCTGAAGGGCATTTTCCATACATTCATCGGCGCCAGGCAGGATATCATGCGGTGATCGCCTGGTGAGCTACCCACATTGGTCGGCGGAAAAATTTGGTCGATTCCATAAGAACCTGGTGGGCATGTGAAGGGGCAGTGGCCGGTTGCCGGCAGGCGTGCTGGTGATTCGCTACCGATGTCAATTTTTTCCATTGGTCGCCGCAAGAAAACTCGTTAACTGCGTTAATTTCTTCCGATGCGTCCACCGACGTGTTTCCGATGTCCGATTGTTGCGCGATGGTCACGGAAATGGTCAAATTTCAGCCTTTTCGGGCATCGTATCCTCATCGGTGTAGGTATTAGTGCAAATGTGACTTAGGCATTAGCAGTAATTAAGGCGTAGCGTATGATACTTTGGGTCTGAATCCTTCAGATTGGTAGATCTGAAGAACATTCATCAAGTTCAACAAAAACTATGTCGTGCGGATGGAAACTGAACGACATTAGCAGTGAATTGGCTCATATATGATAATGAGGAAATCAGTATGGTAATTAAGCTAAAGGAAAACTTTGATATTCCAGAGTAAAGGACACCGCCTCGCCATCGTTACAGCTGGGTAGCGATGTCCTCCTGCCCGGACACTCCTACTTCTACTCGTGTTATGTCAAGTTCCTGAACAACCCCACCGCCTTCTCTCACTTCAATGTCTCCGTCATGGTGAAGATCAAGAACATCGGTAACACGGGTAGGTGTAGGTTTTTCTCCTCTCAAAATAAGGTGGATACCCATGCATTGTGAACTTGTTGTAAGCACGTATGTGATGTCCGGATGCGAAATGGTTATCAAGCGTGGTTAGAGGATTCAAATGAGGGATTTAAATAGTGAAAAAAGAGCCTAAAAAATTTGGAGATAAATGTGAATGTGCATTTGAGCTCGATACAGATGTCCGCATATATGCGCCAACAAAACATGACCGATAATTTTCAAATTAATGGGGAATGCTTGAATAGGCTGTAATAGAGAATAGGTTCCAAACTGTTTTTTTGTAGGAGCACACATGCATTTAATAACAATTGTTTTATTATATTCGACGATTTTTAACACGATTAGAGGTTGTTGTTTACTCTGTAATGTATACAAGGCAACAGTAACCTTCTCTATGCAGATGAGAAGTTTACGAACGTGAGAATCGGCGACCTGAAGTATCAGCGTTCGGGAACCGGATGGAAGCTGGCCGGAGGCGACTTCCGGATGCCAACACAGAGTGTGTATGCACTTGGTTACTGAATGATATTCAACCGTTTTTTTTTCCTTCCGATATATTGTTGTAGTTTTCATAGCATAGTGACAGCAATAGGCGATGCCCTGAAACGATAGCAAAAATAGGTAAATGATGTAGCGATATATGATACTTGTGTATCATACCCGTGTATCAAATGAGCCTTTGATGATTATTCCACGTGAGTGATGCAATTGTAGGCCTAGCTATTAGTTATGTGAGCTTATAGGCCAGTACAATGGCTGAGAGATGCAATGGAATATGACAGCATGGGCATAGGGAGATAGTGCTCAACATATACATGTATCTAGATAAATTGGAAGTTAGTTGCATTTGAATAGTTTTCACCTCAACCGTGTGTTCCCATGGCGACACATCTCCAGTATCACCCGCCTGATTCGATATCACATGTTATATCACAGCTCAAGAACGTGCATGGTAACAGTTCATAACGTTCACACCAACTATATGGTTCTTCAAGTGAATGATTTTCTATGGGTGTCGGTATGATCGTTCTCGGATGTGCACTGTGGCATAGCGTACCACTATATGTCACAACCTAGAGAACTGTCTAGCTCAACTAAATGGAAGTTCTACTATATCAGGATATGAACGTTTATGACATTTAGAATTTGAAACCACTTTTCTTACACCTAAAAAAACTGCATGTATTGCAAGTTGATTGTTTTGGAGTTTAGTAGGTTTTCGGGCAGTGATATATGTTGTATATTACCATCAAGAGTACAGTGGAAACAAATACTCTTCACACACTCAATCTCTGCCCCTGATGACGCCAGGGCAGCTCAGACTGTAGTATTTGGTGGGAATATTTAGCTCTTGTTCCCAAAAGGTTGTATTTTAGATTTGCTATAGGAATCATGTAAATCTGGTTGTATTGATGGCACTATATTGTCAGATACGTGTGTGTACATTAAATCCGAATATTCAACGAATGTTACAAGTCCGAAATACGGTTAGACTAATTGAACCACTGCATGAGTAGCCTACTGAAAGAATGATAGTTATTAGCTTCACCTCAACCGATTTCCAGGTTGCGATGCTCCTCGATTTTTTTCCAAGAAGAGATACATACCCAAATAGAAAGACCTGTTCCTAATTTCAGTCTGAACTTTCAGATTATTACTGGGCGCGGCTGTACCTACAGGTTCCATCTGAGGTGGACTTTCTCTTCGATACCAACACCCTGTATGAGTTAGTTCAGCCGGATCCGGACCAATGGATGACATACATCAACGCCAAGATACAGAGGGAGAGAACCAACATGATAACTATCACGTGAGTGTACTATCTTACGATATTTAGTCGATGATGCTCCAGATTTCCAACTTTTTAAAAGATGATTGTGTACCTCGGTTCGACCCTGTAGACTAATATTCCTATTATGATTAAGTCATATTTTATTTCCCTTTCTCGTACGCTGCAATTCCCTACTTATTGACTCATTGGTTCTTTGTATACCATCAGATCCAACATCCCAGAAGAATATGAACCGTCCAACATAGAAATCAAGGCAGGTTTGACTTTCCAAATATACCAACAAACCGACCAACCATAATGAACTTCTGAGTCATCAAACTCTTCCTCCTCTGGATGCGCCCATAATTCTCTCTCCATTTGTTAGGTGGTGCAAGAGTCGCGGCCATTTAAGTTCGGGGCGGGGATCAGAGTGAACGACTTTATCGGGGAATCGGCCTTCAGCGTCGCGTACAGGGATTTCTTCTACAAGAACTTCGACCTGGCAGTGCTGGTCAACGCTATGAAGTGGAAGGCGATGGTTTTCAAGAAAGTGAATATTCGACGTCCTTGTTTTCAGTTTTTTTGTTTCTGGTTCAAACTCAGAAGACCAACTGAGACTCATCTGTGTAGTTGGTTCTAAATTGAGGATTCATTGTCTGTGGGTACCCGTATTACTTTGTGTTTCTTTAGGCACTGGAGTAATAAATTGTGTTTTATTCGTAGGATGTCTACAAGAGGGAACGCATTGACACATTCCTTGCTGAGATGGATTCCAGAAAGTGAGTCATAATGAATCTTGATGTTCCCTTCCTATATGTATATAATCTGTTAAAAGTTGCGACCGTATTGTGTCATACGTTTCTTTAAAAAGCTTACCTGCTAACTTTCAGTATACCAGTACGATCTCATTGCATTATCTGGGGCAAGTACTCTACCCAGCCTCACTGGTTGCTCGGATACATAGGGTACCCGAATGTTGACAAGCAGGTACTCCGGGATCTGATAAATGCCTGGATCGAATGGGTTTGTGGTAACTACGTAAACAGGTGCGTATGAATAAACTAACCTTTAAAACCTCTGACGATCAAAGGATTAAGTGATGGTGCTATCATGTGGTGTATAAGTAACGCAACCGATTCGTTATAAATGAAAACATGATATTACTTTCGGTATAAAGAATTGTAGTAATGGGGTGTTTTGCAGCGGTATACCAATATTGTCAGGTGTATAGTAGAAATAATGATATTTTCATATAATGTTTGCTCATAGAGATAGTAATGTCATTATGGACGTCAAAAATATTTTTCCAATCGTTTCCATTTCAATGTCCTTAGGTTTTGCTGCAGTAAAATAATATTGACATAAATTAGCATCGACTCATACATCTAAAAATTTGTGTGATGTTGCCATGCGTTGGAGAGATATTAACACATAACTTAACACTTTAATATTAATTTCTTTAATTAATCAATAGTGACCACTACAAATCGATACCAATCAATACTCAAGGTTCATACAGTGGGACGTGTACAACGAGTACCTGCACTCCCAGCTGTACGAGTACTTACTTGAGGACGAGGATTTCCTCCTGTACGTCTTTGACAAAGTAGCCGATTGGTGTAGCGGGGATCTCTACAGTAACGACTATGAGATACTGCGAGGTGGATCCGCCACGGTGGTCAGTCGTTATTCTCTTTTTAATGTGAACTTTTGACTACCGCCATGGTCAGTCAATTAGGGTATTTGGTTTGGATTTGCATTGTATTTTTTTTTTAATTTTGTATTGTATTAGATCAATTAAGTTTTTGAACATTTCCTTTGGTCTAATTTCATAACCAAATGCCCTTCATTGTTGAACACGTTGACTGGTGTCAAAAGTCGTGCTACTGTAGGCATAGAGAGAATTGAAGAGGGTTGATCACAATGGTTTACTCCGATGACATAGCAATATATATTAATTTTCCAATATCTTAGGCCCAGGTGAACATGGCTCGATGGCTGATGGACAATGGTAAACAACTGGGTGGTATCGGGGCCCAGACACACATCCTCGACTACCAGTTTGAGAGGGCATACATCGAGCTTATGGAGGTTGGAAGAACTAACTATTATTTGACGACTTCGTTGTTTGGAATGAAATGCAAAGGAATAACGTCTTATCTAGTCACGTGTTTAACTGGTATCGCGCTGACATTTTGATGTTCATTTATTATATAATCATAGCTCTTTCGTGTTATGCGTTCTATATTCCTCCCCAATATTAATTGAGTGTGACCTCCAATTCCCCAGCACCGCCTGGAGCTGCTCTGTAGCTTGGGCCTGCCCGTGATGGTGACTGAACTGAGTGTGCACCACGAGGACGTATCGGTCCGGGCGGCGAAGCTGGACCAGGTCCTGCGCCTGGTGTACTCGGAGCCCTGCGTCAAGTCCGTCATCCACTGGGGCTACTCAGACATCAACAACTCAGACCCTAATATGGAGCTGGCAGTCGGCGAGGATCTACAGGTATTTCAACTTCTTCCAAGGTGGATACATGATCTATGTGTGTAGCATTATGACGTAGTGGGGCTACATGAGTAGTAGGTTAATACCACGGTTATGGTGCACATATGCTGGTGAATTTATAACACATTCGGTGATACTCCAGTAAAGGGGTATACCTCTTTACTTTACATATGATACACGGCTGTCAAATAATTAACGTTATACATCGTTCGTGCACCCCACTGCGGACTAATTGAAAATAAACAAAAAAAGGTCGGGTTTTTTTCGGATTTTTTGTAACCCAAATCACCAGATGTTTCCCCCATGAATAAGTGAGAAATAAATGGGTGTATCATACAACACATTCATGTTTATGTATCATGGTAAATGACTCCCAAAGCTTACATTGAAATGTTTTTCTTTCTCTCCAGCGAAACAAGGCGGGGGATGTGTGGCACTCACTGACTCAAGAGGAATGGAAAACTCGGCAGACGATCTCACCGTCAACCAATCGGGTCAGCGAGACGTTCCGCGGTCACCATGGCGACTACAGCGTCAAAGTCAGCTACAACGGTGCCGTCATTATGACGTCATCATTCACGCTTTCCAAAGGCCACGATGTAACACATGACCTTGTGTTTGCATATTGACGGCACGTTATGTACACTTCTGGTCAATAAATATATAAAAATGCATAATATTTCGTATTCTATCAGGAAACTGTGGTGCGTAATCTGTAGGTTTATATTGTACTATCGTATCATAACGCAACCGAATTACGAGCACTAGGCCAGGAAATACACAAGTTTATTCCATTCCACATTTAAAACTACTTTCGATTGAAATGCTCAGACATGGCCTACTTGAAAATCAGTCACAAAGCTCACGCTATAAATACCTTATTAGGTAAGCTTATAAATCTACTCTCTATTACTCATATAAGAATCATAAGTCATGCTGTAAATTACATTCTTTTGTGGTAATAAAAAGATGACTCTTGGCTGATAACGAACTATTTAAGTATGATGCTTGTGCACGATTGCACGGTAATGACTTTTTATCTAGTCACGATGAGACAAGGCCCACATTATTACTCACCCTTGAGTTATATACCAGCACACCTGTTAACCAATTTCCTATACATTTGTCTCACAAACTGATCGTGTACATCTCAAAATAATGATTATTCTCGATGCTTGGCATAATTTTATATCGTTTTTTTGTCACAGAAATCACCAGATGTTTCCCCCATGAATAAGTGAGAAATAAATGTGTGTATCATACAAAACATTCACGTGTTCATATTCATATGTATCATAGTAAATGACTCCCAAAGCTTACATTGAAATGCTTTTCTTTCTCTTCAGCGAAACAAGGCAGGGGATGTGTGGCACTCACTGACTCAAGAGGAATGGAAAACTCGGCAGACGATCTCGCCGTCAACCAATCGGGTCAGCGAGACATTCCGCGGTCACCATGGCGACTACAGCGTCAAAGTCAGCTACAACGGTGCCATCATTATGACGTCATCATTCACGCTTTCCAAAGGCCACGATGTAACAAACGACCTTGTGTTTGCATATTGACGGCAAGTTATGTACACTTCTGGTCAATAAATATATAAAAATACATAATATTTCGTATTCTATCAGGAAACTGTGGTGCGTACTCTGTAGGTTTATATTGTACTATCGTATCATAACACAACCGAATTACGAGCACTCGGCCAGGAAATACACAAGTTTATTCCATTCCACGGCCCAAGTATCATACACTGCGCCTTCTTCTATATTCAATAAGGATTAAAAAGGTGACAGAAGGATTAAATGGCATTCATTTAGTGGACGAGTAGTATTAAGGCGCAGTGTATGATACTTGGGCCCATTCCACATTTAAAATTACTTTCGATTGAAACGCTCAGACATGGCCTACTTGAAAATGGCCCAAGTATCATATCCTGCGCCTTTCTCTATATTCAATAAAGATTAAAAAGGTGACAAACGGATTAAATGGCATTCATTTAGTGGACGAGTAGTATTAAGGCGCAGCGTATGATACTTGGGCCTTGAAAATCAGTCACGAAGCTCACGCTATAAATACCTTATTAGGTAAGCTTATAAATCTACTCTCTATTACTCATATAAGAATCATAAGTCATGCTGTAAATTACATTCTTTTGTGGTAATAAAAAGATGACTCTTGGCTGATAACGAACTATTTAAGTATGATGCTTGTGCACGATTGCACGTGAAGACTTTTTATCTAGTCACAATGAGACAAGGCCCACATTATTGCTCACCCTTGAGTTATATACCAGCACACCTGTTAACCAATTTCCTATACATTTTTCTCACAAACTGATCGTGTACATCTCGAAATAACGATTATTCTCGATGCTTGTCATAATTTTATATCGTTTTTTTTTTGTCACAAAAATCACCAGATGTTTCCCCCATGAATAAGTGAGAAATAAATGTGTGTATCATACAACACATTCACGTGTTCATATTCATATGTATCATAGTGAATGACTCCCAAAGCTTACATTGAAATGCTTTTCTTTCTCTCCAGCGAAACAAGGCAGGGGATGTGTGGCACTCACTGACTCAAGAGGAATGGAAAACTCGGCAGACGATCTCGCCGTCAACCAATCGGGGTGGTAAGTCTCGTTTGGTGTCACTTCCGGTGAACCGCTTCCGGTGACAAACAACGATTGCGCAATAACGTACTCGTTGACATTGACGCTTGTCATCACAGGGGTCATCTGTCAAGTAGCAATCATGGCCTTCTCGATTCGCTATTGGGCCAACTATACGGCTGATAAACCCAAACTTCAGCGTAGATCGGAAAATTCTGTGGCTAGCAATCATGTATTAAAGTTTTTGTTTGACACTGACAGCAACATGGTGAATGCTGTTGTACAAGCTTCCATGAAAGATCGTTCGTACAAGGTCACTGTAAGTACATGTAATGCAATATTTGCATCGACGTAAATCGGTGTGCATCCCCAGGAATCTACGAGCGTAACAGTAGCAAACGACTATCGCATTCTCCCCCAACCATCCCCCATCTCACCACTGTCTCACACCCCGATCAATCTGTAGAGATCTAGGCGCCCAGCAGTGGGCCATGTTATCACCCATGTTATAGCATTGCATATTGTGACCCCTCCCCGCCCTCAGGCATGCCACAGCTCCTACCCACCCTGATTTTACACTAACCTAGTGTAAAAAGACATAAAACATAAAACATACCTTTTCAGGTGGCACTTGGTGAAGGATATGGAGTGGATTATTCCACCTGTGAATGTGCACAACAGAATTATCAGTGCCATCATGTAGCTGCCGCTTTGCTGTTTGGGTAATTATGTACACAAGTTGTCATGAGCGTAATTCAGTTTTCAGTATTATTAATGTTCAGGATCCTGACTCTAATCATTCAATTACAGATACAAGTGTGTGAGCAAGACCGATCTGAAGTGTGGTTGGTTGAAGAAACCGAAGTCTTCCATCAAGAAGGAGACGCAGACCATGGATGAGCTGTTTCCTCCATCTCGCCCACAATATCGGTACTGTAGCATCAAGATAAATTGCCATATTAAAACGTGTGGAAAAGATGTACATGTATTAATGTTTGGAATAACTATATCAAAACCTTATAATACAACTTGATCCCTGTATCATGTGTATGGCAGTGCCTTGAAGAGACCAGTGTCTGACAGTGACAGGGACTTTTTGCACAAAGAGTTGACAAATTTAGGGAGATTTATTGGTATACACAGTATATAAGAAATTATGTTGGATTATTAAAAGTAAGTTATGTTTCTTTTATTGTTCAGTGTTGTTCCTACATTGTATAAAAGGTGACCAATCAGTTATGGGGGAGGGTAGTGTAAGGTCTGTGTTGTCAGTTATATTTTTCTGTATGTCAGCAACAATATTGTTTTCTGTTTGGTTCAAATAATATTCTATACATGTAATTCATGTAACAGTTCACATTTCGCTAGCACTGATTTCCTAATTCATAGCTCGCGAGTTATCTCAATTCTCTAGTCACTATTCTTTAAAAGGTCCATCTTTCTTTCATAAACTCAGCACTGGCATGGATCCTAGACCCAGAACCCGAGCAACCTGTGTCACCTGCACCGATTGTGGAGGATATTTTGAGCAGCCCTCAGTACCTACAGGCAGACAACCAGAATGTGTGGCTGCGAAAGAACATGCTTGTCTCTGAGGCTGTCATCAAGGTTACTGGGCAATTTTTTTATAAGAAACACAAAGTCAGAAAAGAATTCACAACAAATCCTTTATATACCAGAATGTGCATGAATACATTCATATTTGTACAACACCGAGATATCCCCCTCCCCTCTCAATAAAGACTTCCCCCTCTGTAAAGACTTTTTCTTTTGGCGTTAGGATGACTAACATGTAAATGAACCCTTCTAATAAGACATCCCCTTAGATAAGACCTTAATTTTGAGGCAGAAAGGTAGGTCTTATCTGAGGGGGTCCACTGTACATTCTCCATTGATCTGTTGTTTATTACCGGTACTGTTTATTAGTGTTGGGATTCATATCTTTACTTAATTCTGCTCGTGAGCTTTTGGGGTAAAAAAATGTTGAAATGATCAGTATTTTTTCATTTCTTCTTCCACACTGTCTTGCTTATATATGGAGATTGATTTTGTATACTATCAAGGAGACTACCAAGGCCACCCTGGGTCAGAGGTCAAACTCTATGTGGGCCGTCCTGAGAAAATACAGGTTGACTGCATCAAACTTCGGCGCTTGCTTGGCTGCTGCCAAACGAGGAAAGTAAGCAAATTTTTACTTTTCTAGTACGTCAGCAATAGATAGTATACTGTCATTACAATAGTTCATGTTCAATCTAACCATGTAAAAATTATTTTCCATTCTGACAGGTTAACCAAGTCGCTTAAATGCAGACTGGTCTCCTCGTACAATTTGGAGACAGTCAAGGCCATTTCCTGGGGGATAACACATGAGCAGGATGCCCTAGTCCAGTATCAGAGCGACTTGGGAGCAGCTGTATGTGAATCAGGTTTGTACAATTATTATTTTCTGATTTTTAGGGTGGAGTATTTTACTTTCAGACCAGTGTACTACAACAAATCGATGGATGCAGCACATACAAAACTGCATCATGTAACACACGTATAAACAAGATTCTTTTATGAGTGCACAAGGTTTATTTGTGATCAGAATTTCCTTACCCTTCTTACACATTACAACACAAGAGTCATGTTATACATGTATATTCCAAACACCAGTACATAGGTATCAGATTATTCTCATTTTCAGGCCTCCTATTACATGAATCTGGTGCCCTTGGAGCTTCACCAGATGGAATAGTTTTCTGTCCCCCAGTTCTGGGTAATGTCTACTACCAAACACCACAAGCCAAACAGATGCTTCCCCAGCTGCTAGAAATCAAGTGCCCCTACTCAGCAGCCAACATGACAGTGGCAGAAGCCGTGGAGTCCCTTAAAAACTTCTTCCTGGGTGAGAATAATTACATTTCTATGTTCCACTATATGTACAAATACACTCTTATTAGCATGGACATTTGATCAGGAACTTGCAAAATTATGACATTTATCTGCACATTACAGAAAGCAAGGATGATTCACTGCGGCTCAAAGTAAGCCATGACCAATACCACCAGATCCAGGGACAACTGCATCTCAGTGGGAATCTCTGCTGTGACCTGTTCGTGTGGACAACAGTGGATCACGCCATTGTTCGAGTAGTCAAAGATATTGACTGGACACCAAACATTTCCAAGCTGATTGATTTCTATTACAATGTTTTCATTCCAGCTCTGCTTGAGTAGATAATGCACAATGAATAGTGCTCAATGAACAAATGTCAAGGAGAACGCAGATGTTATGATTGTTAAACTCTGATTTCTGAAACTCGTTTACACCTTTTCTCGTCGATATCCTTACGATGCACGATGTTCGGTATTGTAATAAAACTTGGCATATTTCACATGGAGGTCAAACGGCAATTTCGTGCCACATTTCAGACTTCTGTCGCAAAAGTTTAGGTTGGAGAAGTTGGCAATCTATCCCAATGTTAAAGTTCGGGCCAAAGTGACATTTTAGAAATCCTGACATATTCAAGTAATTGGTCATGTTTACATCCACCGGGGTTGGAAGTATTGTTGTAGTTTTGTTCTAGAAGATACTAGCGTATATTCTACACAAACATGCTGATTTCCAAAAATTGCACGGTTTTGCACCATTACAAAAAAAAAAATTACAAAATCGTGTGGGGACCGATACATTTATAGATAAGAATAGAAATAATATTGAGGTAAATTGCCAACTGTTTAACTTTTATTTATGCAATAGAAGTATGAAATTTGGTAAGAAATTGCTGTTTGATTCCCATTTATAATACGATACCATTTAGTAACTGTTAAGTATAAACATGTACGTTACATGTGTGTTCTTTGCTAAATACTATCTAGTTTTCTCTTGTGTGATTTACTTCCTGTTCCGGTTGGCGCCATAACTTGATAGTAACCTGAAATGAATCCTGATGGAATAAATGTGTCAACAAAGCTGTTATCTTGTTTCATCAGATGAAGAATTGGACTAACAGGTGGGATAAATCCGTCGTCAAACATGGCTGCAAACGTAACAGGTTATGGGCCCAGGCATCGTTTAGCGTTTGACGGCGACGAGTCGAAATATGAACTCTGGGAAGTGAAGTTTTTGGGGTATATGCGCCTGCAGAAGTTGTATGATGTCGTGACAGGAGATGGAGTGCCTGACGCGGACAAGAACAAAGATGCGTTCGCAGAACTGGTCCAATATCTGGATGACCGAAGTTTATCACTCGTCATGAGGGACGCGAATGACGATGGGAGAAAAGCCGTCAAAATACTTCGTGAGCATTATCTTGGACGCGGGAAGCCAAGGATTATCAGCCTCTACACTGAACTTACAACTCTAAGCATGAGAACTGATGAAAGTGTAACGGATTATGTACTCAGGGCAGAGACTGCAAGTACGTCTTTGAAAACTGCCGGTGAGACGATTAGTGACAGCCTATTAATTGCAATGGTTCTAAAGGGTTTACCATCTGACTACAAGACATTTGCTACCATCGTTGGTCAGAAAGATGGTAATATGACCTATGCCGAGTTCAAGCCGGCCCTTCGAAATTTTGAAGAGACACAGAAGTCGTGTCACTGTCAACCTGGCGAAGACCGTGAAGACCGTGTCCTGAAGCAGACCGACCACAGTCACATCAAACATGTTGTTACTTGTTTCAACTGTGGAAAAGCCGGCCACAAATCCTATGAGTGCCAGGAGGCGAAGAAACCGAGGCGATGGTGCAGCCATTGTAGGTCGCGGACGCACAACACGAACCAATGTAGACGTAGGAAGGACGCCGCGAAGTCTGTGAACACGTGGGACGACGACGATCCTCGCGAGTCTCGAGATGACGTCGCAGCGCCGGACGCCGAGGACGATGGAGGTGGTCGAGACTCTTTTGCCTTCAGAGTTACTGTTGAACATGATGATGTAGATTTTTGTAATAGGGTCAGTGATGCTTTGTTAGTTGATTGTGGTGCAACCACTCATATTGTGAGTGATCGATCCAAATTTGTAAAATTTGATGAGAATTTTGATTGTAAAAATCACTATATTGAGCTTGCTGATGGCAGCCGAACAAATGGTGTAGTATCTGGCAGGGGTGATGCGAGTGTGATGCTTTGTGATGCTCAGGGTAATTCCCGTAAAGTACTTTTGAAGAATGCATTATATGTACCATCCTATAAACAGGATATATTTTCTGTACAAGCTGCAACAGTTAATGGAGCATCTGTAAAGTTTTCACCAAATTCCGCAGAGCTGAACGCCCCCAATGGGACAAAGTTTAACATAGAAAAACATGGGAAATTGTATTTCCTTAACAGTGTGATCAGTGAGGATCAAAGCCGTAGTATGAAACAGTGGCATGCTGTGCTCGGCCACTGCAACATGAGAGATGTGCTAAAGCTGGAAAATGTTGTAAATGGTATGAAAATTACAGAAAAGTCTAAAGATGATTTTCACTGTGAAGTGTGTGTGGAAGGTAAAATGTTCCAGTACAGGAACAGAACACCTGATGAACGTGCAACTTGTCCACTTGAGTTGGTGCACAGTGACCTTGCAGGTCCAATTACCCCAGTAGCTAGGGGAGGTTTTCGTTATGCTATGTCGTTTATTGATGATTACTCGGGTGTGATCATGGTGTATTTCCTGAAAAACAAAAGTGATGCTGTGAGAGCAACAGAAAAGTTTCTGGCTGATTGTGCTCCCTACGGTGATGTGAAGTGTATCAGGAGTGACAATGGTACAGAGTATACCGGTGAACAATTCAGGTTGTTGATGCTTAGACATTGTATCAAGCATGAGATGTCTGCTCCGTATTCCCCCCACCAAAACGGTACGGCCGAGAGGGCTTGGAGGTCTCTTTTCGACATGGCTCGATGTTTGTTGTTAGAGTCTAAGTTACCTAAATATCTATGGACATATGCAGTAATGGCTTCGGCATATATCAGGAATCGTTGTTATAATGTAAGGACAGGGAAAACAGCATTTGAATGCTTGACTGGTAAAAAGCCTAGTTTGTCCAAGATGCATGTCTTTGGAACGGTATGTTATGGATATGTACAGAATAAAACGAAACTGTATGCACGAAGTGTCAAGGGCATATTTGTGGGTTACGATAGGTGCAGCCCAGCTTATCTTGTATACTTTCCGGACAGAAACTCTATTGATAGAATTCGATGTGTCAGATTCACTGACAGGTTAGAGGAAACAAAAGTGTCAAATGATGTGTACGATGATATGCCAGATAATCCAAAACATGTGGAGACTGTTGTAAATAATGATGATGTTGTAAATAATGATGTAAATAATGATGTTGTGAATGATGGTGTTAATGAGGATAAAGATGTGAAACGGTATCCTGAAAGACAAAGGTCAACGCCTGTGTATCTACGTGATTATGTTGTTAAAGACAGTGCAAAGTGTACTGTTGACTATTGCTACAGGGTAGCAGATATCCCAAAGTGCTATGAGGATGCTATAAATTCGCATGAAGCTATACTCTGATTTTTCTAACTCGTTTACACAGTTTTTCGCTGATATTTTTGCTATGCTAAATGCTATCGTTCTATAATTTGACATACTTCACCTGGGAGTCAAACGGCAACCGTTTACCGAATTTCAGATTTCTATCACGGAAATTGAAAAAGTTGGCAATCTACCCCAATGTTAAATTCAGCCTGGTCATTTGATTTCTGGGTCCGCACACAATTTCGTGCATTTGCTCGGTTTAGTAGTAGTGCAATCTTTCAAAATCAACATGTTTGTGTAGGATACACCCCAATGTGTCATCTGGTCCAAAATTACAATACTTCGAATCCTGGTGGATGTAAACAGGATCAAATCCTCAAATAAGCTCAGGTTCTCGAGATCCCGTTTTTGGGTGAAATTTAACATTGGGGGTAGATTGCCAACTCCTTCAATTATTGTGATAGAAGTCTGAAATTTGGTAGAAAATTGCCGTTTGTCTCCGAGGTGAAGTATGCCAAGTTATAAAACGATACCATTTAACATCGCAAAGATATCGTCAAAAAACGGTGTAAACAAGTTAGAAAAATTAGAGTATAGTAAGTGGCAGAAGGCCATGAATGATGAATTCAATGCTCTAAATGAGAATGACACGTTTGAACTTACTACTGTACCCAGAGATCGTGCTGTAGTTGGTGGTAGATGGGTCTATGCTGTCAAACTTGGCCCGAATGGTGAGGAAAATCACAAAGCGCGGTTTGTCGCGAAAGGTTACTCACAAATTCCTGAGGTAGATTACCAGGAGACATTTTCTCCGACAGCACGTGTTACGTCAATCAGAATGTTAATGCAAGTAGCAGTTCAAGAAGGTCTTGTTATTGATCAGATGGATGTTAAAACAGCGTATCTCAATGCTCCGATAGACTGCGAAATTTACATGGAACAACCAGAAGGTTACCAAAAATGTACTAAAAGTGGTGAGAAACTTGTGTATAAGTTAAAGAAATCCTTGTATGGCCTAAAACAAAGCGGTCGTAACTGGAATAACATGTTGCATGAACATTTCATGGGTGAAGGTTTTACCCAATCTTTAGCTGACACCTGCATGTACATTAGAAATGAATATCAATCAAAAGTGATTGTGATTGTGTGGGTCGATGATATTATTATCGCGGCCAGTAGCAAGAGTGAACTTGCCAAAGTCAAACAAGCCTTATGTTCTAAGTTTAATATGAAAGACTTGGGAAAATTGTCATGGTTCCTAGGTATTGAGTTTCAGTGTGACAGTGATTGTATTGTTATGAATCAGAGCAAGTATGTGCTCAAATTACTCGATAGATTCCAAATGATGGATTGTAAACCTAAGGCCACACCAAGTGAACTAGGTGTGAACAAAGTAGGTGATGATGAATCTGAGCTGTTGTCAGATCCACACATGTATAGAGAGATTGTTGGTGGATTAATATATCTGATGGTGAACACGAGACCAGATCTTTGTTACATTGTTGGAATTTTGTCTCAGCACATGGCCAAACCCAGTAAATGTCATTTGATTATGGCTAAGCATGTATTGCGGTATTTGAGAGGAACTGTTGATTATTGTCTGAAGTATGTGAAGCCACAGGCTCCATTATGTCTGATTGGTTATTGTGATTCTGACTGGGGCATGTCTGAAGATAGACGCAGTATAACTGGATATTGTTTCTACTTGTGCAAAGAGAGTTCTATGATTTCATGGAAAAGTCGTAAACAACAATGTGTATCTTTATCGACTTGTGAAGCAGAGTATGTGGCACTATGTATGGCTAGTCAGGAAGCCAAGTTTGTTAGACAGTTCTTGACTGATATGTCAGGTTGTGATCTCAAGTGTGTGACTATGTTTGTAGATAATCAAGGTGCCATAGCTTTGGCGAAGAACCCCGTACATCATCAGAGATCAAAACATGTTGATATCAAATATCATTTTGTACGATTTGAAGTGCTTGCTGGAACTATCTGTTTGGAGTATGTAACATCTGAATGTAACATTGCTGATATATTTACTAAACCAGTGTCTAAAGTAAGGCTGAACAGGTTGTTGAATTTGAGACACATGTGAAGTAATGTTTAAGGGGGAGTGTTAAGTATAAACATGTACGTTACATGTGTGTTCTTTGCTAAATACTATCTAGTTTTCTCTTGTGTGATTTACTTCCTGTTCCGGTTGGCGCCATAACTTGATAGTAACCTGAAATGAATCCTGATGGAATAAATGTGTCAACAAAGCTGTTATCTTGTTTCATCAGATGAAGAATTGGACTAACAGGTGGGATAAATCCGTCGTCAAACATGGCTGCAAACGTAACAGTAACATCACAAAATGATTACCAAAAAACAGCGTAATCAAGTTGAAAAAAAATCAGAGTAGATAAATACATGTACTGTATGCATGCACTCTTGCTGTCAAGATTTCATGTACAGAGCTTTGGGAGAATGAATAATACATGCTGCAGTACATACTGTTTGAACAACACTGTCGATTTTAATTGTTTTTATACGACAGATTTGCCGGACATACACTGATCAACAAAACTGTTGGTTCAACATGTAAGCGACCTCAGGAACAAGAAGTGATCAGCTCAAAATTCCAGATCTGACCCCCATCTAAGTTCTATCTCACACTTTGATCGGCGGCTGTGCTGAGGCCTCCAGTTGTTGCTAAGTTGTCTCCAGACCCTGGCAGAACTTGTCCTAAGTTCTGTCAGGGTCTGGGGACAACTTAGCAACAGCTGACCAAGGTGTGGGACATAATTTAGATGGGGTTCAGATCTGGACTTGTGGACACTTCGAGTGCTGATATCGCTCACATGCTGAACCTAAAATTTTGGTGCTTAGAGTATACTGGTATGAATATTGAATGGTGATTTATCAAACTCGTACTCCTGACATTGTGAAAAAATTAACATCAGTTTCTCAGGACAGATGAAAAATCACAGAAAGAACATGAACTATGATGAACAATATAACAATATATGTGTATTATCATAGCAAATTACACATACCAGTACCGATGAAAACACATGAAATGTTCAGTGATGAGAACACCTCATTTGTCAACAATTACATTTCACATACACCACAATGCACCAGGCTATCGATGGCACTTGGGGTGCCATTCAAAATATTTCATTTCCATCTATATCCATCTTTGGATATACTCAAAAGTATATTTATAATCTAGACATCTTGGCCAAAAAATGCCTTGGAGGCATATCGGTGTAAGACATAGTTTACAACAACCTGACTGAACCAAATTAGATCCAGTGAAAAGATATCCATGAGACTAAGAAGCTAAGACGGTCCAATATTCAATCCTAAAAACCTATTATCTGATTTTTTAAACTCGTTGACACCATTTTTCACAGATATTTTTTCGGTAATGCTAAATCAGACATGTTGAATTTTATAACGAATTTCAGACTTCTCGCCCAACAATTGAAAAAGTTGACAATCTACCCCTGTGTTAAATTTCAGCTCAAAACGGCATGTCAGGAATTTTAACATATTACAGAATGGAATTGTTGGTGTAACGTTGAACCTGGAGTCACATTGTGGTGTTTTTTGCTAACACATTTCAATATTGAAAGATTGCATAGCTACAAAAATCGGGGAAATGCAATCAACCAAAGCACAAAAACAATGGGGTTTTTCTTCCTTATAATATTTCTGACCAGTAGTGAAAAATTGGCAAAAATACAAACAAAATTTATCGTCTGGAACCAATAAGGGGAAAAAATTCTGCTAAAACCATAAGACATTTCTATGGAAATGCCTTAATTACAATATTCTGTTTAATATGCAACCTCCTTCAAGAGCGGTGCCTGGAGGTCCACTAGCACACAGCACACCTGGAAGATTTTGGTAGACAATGCTCGGTAGTTGGCTGGGACATGCGTAAGAATTTCATAGTTCTTGATTCGCTCATTTGCTCGTTCGACATGAATACGGGCACGCGCGATCTTATAACAAAGCTTTGCCTCTTGAGCTGTGAAGGCTCCTTTGGCAGACAAGAAAGGGGGGATGTTCAGGTGAACCCCAGTTGGCAGCTGGTCATGTATCGTGAATCCCTTGTCTGCCAAGATGAGATCCCCGGGCTGGAATTTCTTCAACACTTGGCTATGGCGAACAATAGCAACATCCGAGGTGGAGCCTGGATACAACTTCGAGGAGTAGCTGATTGCTCCGTTCCGGGCTACACAGGTGACGGCCTTGACTGTGTGGCGACTCTTGTAGGAGCTGTACGCGAGGGCTTGTGTGTCTAATCGCTGAGGGATGTCCTGCGTGATCTCGATGGCATCCATGGAGGCACGAGCTGATGAGAACTCCTCAAAAGCTTTGGGCATGGAACCCTTGCATTTGAGTTGGCTCGGAAAGT
Source organism: Terebella lapidaria (assembly GCA_949152475.1). Lineage (NCBI taxonomy): Eukaryota > Metazoa > Annelida > Polychaeta > Terebellida > Terebellidae > Terebella > Terebella lapidaria. The sequence continues at coordinate 19,815,940 of OX424566.1, read as the reverse complement.
TATGTTCAAGGACCCCCTCAAAGAGAAGTTCATGCAAGGCATGGATCAGTGTGTGAAGTATGTTGGACACTGTGGGTCGACTCACACAGAAGCGATGAGCGAGATCCCCATCTCTCAAGTTGAGTTTTAACTTCATCAACACCATTAGAAGTTGGTCCTGGAGAGGAAGGCTAGGGTTCCATCCACTGTAGTAATCAATCTCGAACCTTGACAGCAGCTTCACAAGCACTGAGAAGATATCGTATCTGCGAAAAATTTTAGTAAAACAAAAATGTAAAAACTTGCCAACAAACTTTAAATTTTATACATGTGCATGATGTATATGTGCATACAATGTACTTCATATTGGGCAAACAATGTTAACTCACAATGTACTAATTGATCAGATATGATCAGTTCGTAATTTGTACCTAATCCCCAGCAACAAAATTATGCATTGCTATATGAATATTGTATAACCATGTGTGTCTTGACTCCCCATCTCCCTGATGGCCAACTGATCACAAAGACATTTCTATAGCGGAGATTAAACAATTGTGAATGCAAGCAAAGTTTTCGAATAAGGATTCAGGTGATAAGTCATACATGTATTATGTATGCATCATGTTGAAATAGAACTCAAATACATGTGCATACAACTCACTTTTTCTTCACTGTTTTCGATGTCTGCAATACTCATCGGTTTTCTTTGTGCCATGTCCACAGTCAGCTTGCCAATCCTCTCTTCCAACTCGACCACTCTGTCCTGTACCCTCTTCAGATCGGACCCACACTTAGGCGTGCACCCACTGGCATAGGCATGTTCATCAAAAACCTATGGAACCCAAAATATAAAAATCCAGTTGACCCCATGCTAGACAATCATGTATTCACTGATGAAATACAAAAAGCCCAAACAAATCACAAACGTGTTCTATGAAATTTGCACAGCTATAAAAGTTTTTTTTGAAAATATTGTAAAGGATCTTATGTCAGTGTATTACTCTTTCTATTCTTTTTCTGGCTCTCTGGTGATTTTGGCTACATCGCGGTTACCATCTCAGTCGGTTAATATCCTGAGTTCCTCAGCTATCGCAGACACTCTCAGCCTTGTTTCATCCGATTCTTTCTCTTATTCTTCTTATAGATTACTCTGGAGTTCATTCTCGCTATTTTGATCAGTTTTCCAGAACACCAAAATTTCTAGAACCAACGAAATTGTTATAAACGATTCTAAACGACACATAACGAAAGATAACTGTGCAGAATTGACAACGATATATTGTTAAAGTTTTAAAACACAAGCCAACAAACAGTACGGCTAACTTCAAAAGGTGAATCCGTTATACAACATAAAAATATCTATGAACATCATTGTTAGTTAACAGTTAGACAATAAAAAAAACTGCAATAATACCATCATGGATGACATCCCAGACGCCTCCAGTCCTGCCGGGAAATTATCGCTACCAGCATCCTTGACAGACTGCTCAACATTTTTTGCTTGCTTCCTGGATATCGAGGAAAATTAAGATGCTAGTCACATATTGAGTCTCTATTGACCATTACAAATTCACATATATGTACCAGGTATTTATTTGAACAAATTATGACATTTGCCTGCACACAAGTTGATACATCAGTTTAATAATGCTAGTGGATTTTCATTCATGGAAAAGACATTGAAGTACACTGGAATATATCACCATTGCTGCCTCATAAAATGATATACCTGCTTCTGGGCTCAAGATCTGGGAAATCCAACCATTTTCCTTCATTGTGGCGAAAATAAACAGGGTCATTTTCTTTACAACCATCCTTGAAATGACAGCTGCACAATCTGTCATTTTGTGTTGTCGGCTCTCTGTCAGACCTCCTGCAACATATTTGTTTGATCATACTGTTTATCGATTTGTTCATTTCTAACTTGTTACAGATATTGACAAGTAGAAGCTGGATTTCGTGAAATGATTTGGGGAAAAAATCATTGCAAAGCAAATTTAAAGTTGAATGCATTGGTCTCGTCTCTTGAACATACAGGCCTAAACCATAACACTGTAAAATTACCAAGTCTCACCTGCAAAGTTTGCTCCATAGGGCCCTTTTCTCAGCTGGGAACCGGTAAAACCGGCAAGGGTCCACACCACTGCGGTGATTACACCCAAAGGCAAAACAGATCACCATCTGGAATAGTCAACAGAAAACATGCTAATTAACGGAAAAACAATTCAGTATAAGACTAAGACTGAGTTATCAGCTATGATATTTGCGTGTAAGAACTGAAAACCACAGTCAATGTTTCATTATGCAAATTAAATAGTATAAGTGCCAGATTAGTGCTAGTATAGTGGCATTTGTTGACATGGGCGATAATATGAGTACTTGTGCGTTCATACGGTCTTGGTGCTGTGATATGCTAGAAAAAATTAAAACTAGTCACATATTTACAGTTACAAAAACATTATGTGCATGACTAATGTTGGTATCAACCTTATGTGACAACTTGCATGGAACAAATACGTTGAGATGCACTTTGGTTTTCCAAACGACTTAAAAATTTGGCATCTGACGTCTTTGTCACCGGAAGTGTGAAATCTCGCGAAGTCTCGAACTGCGTGCTTACGGCCCCTATCAGGTCAGCGAGACGTTCCGCGGTCACCATGGCGACTACAGCGTCAAAATCAGCTACAACGGTGCCGTCATTATGACGTCATCATTCACGCTTTCCAAAGGCCACGATGTAACACACGACCTTGTGTTTGCATATTGACGGCACGTTATGTACACTTCTGGTCAATAAATATATAAAAATACATAATATTTCGTATTCTATCAGGAAACTGTGGTGCGTAATCTGTAGGTTTACATTGTACTATCGTATCATAACGCAACCGAATTACGAGCACTAGGCCAGGAAATACACAAGTTTATTCCATTCCACATTTAAAATAAAACTACTTTCGATTGAAATGCTCAGACATGGCCTACTTGAAAATCAGTCACAAAGCTCACGCTATAAATACCTTATTAGGTAAGCTTATAAATCTACTCTCTATTACTCATATAAGAATCATAAGTCATGCTGTAAATTACATTCTTTTGTGGTAATAAAAAGATGACTCTTGGCTGATAACGAACTATTTAAGTATGATGCTTGTGCACGATTGCACGGTAATGACTTTTTATCTAGTCACGATGAGACAAGGCCCACATTATTACTCACCCTTGAGTTATATACCAGCACACCTGTTAACCAATTTCCTATACATTTGTCTCACAAACTGATCGTGTACATCTCAAAATAATGATTATTCTCGATGCTTGGCATAATTTTATATCGTTTTTTTGTCACAGAAATCACCAGATGTTTCCCCCATGAATAAGTGAGAAATAAATGTGTGTATCATACAAAACATTCACGTGTTCATATTCATATGTATCATAGTAAATGACTCCCAAAGCTTACATTGAAATGTTTTTCTTTCTCTTCAGCGAAACAAGGCAGGGGATGTGTGGCACTCACTGACTCAAGAGGAATGGAAAACTCGGCAGACGATCTCGCCGTCAACCAATCGGGTCAGCGAGACGTTCCGCGGTCACCATGGCGACTACAGCGTCAAAGTCAGCTACAACGGTGCCGTCATTATGACGTCATCATTCACGCTTTCCAAAGGCCACGATGTAACACACGACCTTGTGTTTGCATATTGACGGCACGTTATGTACACTCTGGTCAATAAATATATATAAATATATATATATATATAATGTTTCGCATTCTATCAGGGAGCTACAGTGCGCAGGTTCCTATTGTATCTTAATGGATGCTTGTATTGTTTTACAGAGGTTATTATTTTTGTTGAATAACCTCAACGGAGGTCATTATTTGCAATAATAACCTAATAGCAGGCATCCATTAAGTCAGATAATGGGCTCGACACAGGTCATTATTAGAAACGAAGGCTTTCTCGGCTTCGCCTCGAAAGTCCTTCGTTTCTAATAATGACCTGCGTCTCGCCCATTATCTAATACATAACGCAACCGAAGTACGAGCACTCGACCAGGAAATACACTTTTGAATTGCTATCGATTGGAGCACGTAGACATGGCCTGCTTAACAGTCAGTCACGAAGCTCATGCTATGAATAACTTATTAGGTAAGCTTATAAATTTATTTTGTATTTGTTATCAGCGATGGAGTGTTATTGCATGTCATTGGTGTTAGTGGGGACACATATATAACAACCACAAGTCATGCTGTAAATTGCAGTAATAAAAAGATAACTCTATATTAATTCTTCACGTGAAGCTTTGTTGTCTCCCGTGTGATGTCAATATCATCTGATAACGAACTATTTAAGTATGATCTTTGTGCACGATCGCACGTGAAGGACTTTCTATCTGGTTATGATGAGACAAGGCCCACATTGTTGCCTACCCTTAAAGCTATAATCACTTTTAGAATTGACAAAATTTATTCATTCTGCGATAGCTTTATTTTGTCCATAGAATGAGAAATTGTACAAATTTGGTTCTGAAAATGTGAAATACGTGCCTAAATTGAGTTTTCAATTCAAGATTTGCAACATTTTTTTCCTAAAAGCGGCCCGCCTTGTGGGCGAATTCTATACACAGTCTGATGACGTCATTGGTATTTGTCTAGATACTGTGGCAACCGGCAATGTAGGCAGACCGATCATTCTCTATCCACTGTTTTCATGCACGATCAACGGCAATATTCTGAGTATCTGTTGTCGAACTGTGCATATTTTCTATATATTCCCGACTATCTCTAGATGTACTTTCAAGTTTGCATGACAAAAAAGAATGCTAAGTTTGGCTGATTTTAAAAGTGATTCCAAATTTGAGTCACTAGCACATGTGTCACTTTTCGGCCCAAGCAGCGCACCTTACTCTGTTAATACTACTCACCCACTCAATGTATACCATATTAAATCCGTCCGGCAGATTTTTAATCTTCATTGAATTTAGAAGAAATAGTAAGCTGCGCTACATGGGCCCACTTTTCTAAAAAAAAAAACTGATTGTGTACATCTCAAAATATTGTCGCTGCTTGGCGTAAGTTTATAGCTGACCCTAATGTTTTTGAACCCTCTTGCACCTTATATTTCTCATATGTACATCTATGTTATATGTATATGCGTGTAGGAGAGGTGGTGTGAAAGGACAGAACAAGAATGAATGGAATTTCTGGCTTTCAATGTGAATCCTGGTCGTGGTTGAGCAGTCGCTTAATTCAGAAACAACTACACTATATAATTGAATTAGCCTACGATCATGTGACCATTAATTACATGTACATATTAGATTAGGCTACAACTCGAGCTACTTTGTAGATGTACATAGGCTATAATGTGCCATACACATGCATGTTTCCAGCAAGTTGAGTCTAAACGATGTAGGCCCTGTGTATAGAATGTATTATGGAGTATGTATAAACAGGCTAAGTGTATGTAGACCTATATTTTGCAATGCCATGTAAGCCTACATAATCCACTGGTTAATCATACTTCAAGAACTATCGGCCCAAGTATCATACACTGCGCCTTCTTCTATATTCAATAAGGATTAAATAGGTGACAGACAGAATAAATGGCATTCATTCAGTGGGCGAGTAGTATTAAGGCGCAGTGTATGATACTTTGGCCAAATTATCTATTTCCTTATTGGAGTGAGACAAAAGCAATTAGGTCGGAACAAATCGTTTATTGCTAGACCGACAGTCTTTGAGCTTTCCGTGGATGCATTCTCAAGGAAACTCGATGTTATGCGTCACATCTTGGCCCTTGGAGAGCGTGAATGATGACGTCACAATGACGCTCCCACTATGGCTGACTGTGACTTCATAGTCGCCATGGTGACCGGAGAACGTCTCGCTGATCTGATTGGTTGACGGTGAGATCGTCTGCTGAGTTTTCCACTCCTCTCGAGCAAGAGTGTGCCACACGTCTCCCGCCGCGTTCGACTGCAGAAAATAATACCCTGCTATGTCAAAAATGTTCACGATCCTCTCCCATTATTTCCTCGGCATGTTGGGATTTTAGAAGACATTTTGTTATTTGAAAAGTCTCTCAACGACTTGACTATAACTGGCATTCACCTAAGATATTCTTGGAAACGCGTTCGATTCTCTGGGCTACGTCCAAAGTTACCATACTAGTCCAAACATAATTCTAGTCAGTATAACAAATAAAACAGAAGAACCTTACCTGCACGTCCTCGCCGTCAGCCAGGCCTTGATTGGGCTCGGTGTTTGTCCACTCCGCGAAAGTCCAATAGACCACGGACTTGACGCAGGGCTTCGAGTAGAACAGCCGCAGGAGCCTGTCCAGGATGTCCGCTCGGACGGACACGTTCTCGTGTTGGACCGTCATCTCCGTGATCATCACGGGCAGCCCCAGGCTACACAGCAGCTCAAGCCGGTGCTAGCAATGTGGTGTATGTCAGTGATAGATATATTGTGTTTATATTGTACATAAACGTTTTCTGCGTTCGATGTGGCGAATTTTAACGACATGTTACAATTTGTGCATGAGGATGCTGAGTTGAACCATGAAATGATTAATTGACAATCGCCATAAATATCGAGGTGTTTGAATCATCAAATTAAGCATCCCCATCAGTAAATGAGGTGATTTAGTATAGTCATTTTTTCACCTCGACCATCTCGATTTGAACGCCGTCAATTTGGTGATCCCTGATGTGTGTCTGAGCTCCGATACCATCAATCTGTTTGTTGTTGTCTAGAAGCCATTGGACCGCATTCACCATTGCCTAGAATAGCGAAGAGGGGGATTATTGAATTTACCCACTGCACTCTATAGAGTCCATGGTGATCATTCATAAGAAAAGTATTGCAACAAAACGAGAATTGCCAACTGTCTCTGCCCAACTAATGCAACTTTCCAGCATTCATTCGAGGCGCAAAAGTGTGCCGGTCTGTGAACGATCACGGCTGCGTACTGTGTATACATCGTGATCATACAATCGATTCCACTTCTGTACGTAAAGACTCACCACCGTGCCCAGTGAGCTCCTCACGACGTTATAGTCGTTGAGGTAGAAGTCCCCGGTGCAGTTCTGTGCCACATAATCGAATACGTCCAACAGGAAGTCCTCATCCTCTGTATACGTTTCGTAGAAGTGAGAGTGGAGGTACTCATTTTGGACGTCCCATTGTACAAACCTGTGCAAATGAAGATGAACAAACATTATGAATGGAACACGTTGATTTCATGATAATAGCGATATTATCGATAATTTAGCGTGAAATGTTCATGCTTGGAAAAAAAATAGTCCTCGGAGCCCTGGATATTTCAAATGTTCAAGAGTTAATCAGGCACGACTGGCGCTGACCAGTAGGATGACCAACACTGACTTTGCTATGCATAAATGATTTAGATTATATAGTTATTCGCAAATTTCCCATACAGCACCTGTTTCGGTAAAGATCACAGATGTTCTCGATCCAGTTTTCCACTTCCGCTCTGAGAACCGCCTTGTCGACGATAGGGGTCGCTGTGTAGTCAGCCAGCCAGTGAGGTTGTGTTTTGTGTTTGCCGAAGAGGATAGTGTGCGCACGAGTGGGAATACTATGCAAGTGAAAATCGATATTATATCAGACGAACTTCTATTACATTATTCATATTACATGTTTGGCGTTACAGGTACTTGCATATATTTTCCACGATATGATCGGGTTTTGCGTTTTCATTGTATGCTATACTGATGTTGATGTTGACATTGATTTATTAATATATCGCCGCCCTATGTGTATGATAAGAAACGAAAACGAAACATTGAAAAAAAACAATGTTCCACATATGCAAATCAAATTATTTCGTGAGATCCAAGATTTCGGTTCCGGTAACTTCACATTTACAAAGGTGTGTGTGTCTTACCCAGCGTCATCCATTGAGTCCAGAAATGTGTCAACACGATCGGTCTTGTATACACCCTGTATAATCGTGGATAAAATGGAACAAATATATCTCAAACAATTACTCGAGGGGTTACAGTTGACTTCACAATTACCTATCATCAATAAAGTGGAAATAATGTATATGATTGTAAAGTTATTGACTACCGTCCGCTCTTCGGGATCCTCGAGGATAGTCCTCTCTCATCCGAGTCCTTGCGGACGCGCATCCGCTATTCCGGATCCTCGCGGCAGGGCCGCTCACCGGAGGTCACGGCGGACACGGTAACTACTTCATCATTAACGGTAACCAGGTAACAGCCCACCCGACACTCCCAGGCCTACGGACACCGTTCAGAAACTAGTTCATCCCTACGGTGTTAACTGGCGGGGCCTGGCGAGCCGCGGTCTGCCTCGGGGACGGAACCCCGTACAGTCCGACATGCTGGCCAGAGCCTCTGTCACATGTCCCGGGAAGGGAGAGAGCTGGCGATCCACAGGGCCGAAGGCCCCCGAGTCAGCAACTCGTCTCTCCCAGCCCGGGCCTCCCCACGGAAATCGTCCCCAGGGCTCTAGGAGCCCACTACTCGCAAACAGGGAACACAAAGCTCATGGCCGAGCCTCGTGTGCGTCCTGTCTCTCGATCTTGGACAATCTCCTCGAACGAGTCGCTTCCAGTGTATATATAATACACCAGAAACTGTAGGGCGCACGCGAGGTTAAATCGATCCATTGTTATAGTTTACTGGAACGTAAATTACAATACGTCGCCGTGGCAACGCACGCTCGAACGGAGCATGTCAAAACAAGGCCAAGTACGAAAAGGCCACATAAATGGCATTTATGTTTACAATCACCTGCCGCGTGCTTAGGGCAAAATCGCCACATTACCCCCTTCTTACAATGTTGGTCCCCAACATGTTCCGCCTGCGCCCAAAACTGCAAAACACGACGAAGGCATCGCATGGCGGACCGAAGGAAGCAAGGTGAACGGTACCCAGAAGTCACGGTGCAACATACTAGGACTTTAAGAGTCCCTTTTGGAAGAATGGGGAACTACCCCCGGGCTTACGGAGTAAACTATAACGCGCTTTGCAATTTTGAATAAACCCTCATAAACAAGCTAAAATTTTGACCGAGGTGGTCCAAAACCGTGTGATGACCTTGGAAGGTCATCCGTTATAAAAGGACGGTGTGTCGAGTCTTTGGAATATCTTTAAGGTTAGACTTTAAATTTAGAAATTTTGTAAAACGACACACCGAGTGATCAAAAGTGATAGTACCTCTAAAACGTTGCCGACCGCCCTGCCGGCCGGCTCCTCAGATCCGCAGAACGGGTCTGAGGCAGGGCGGAGCCGCGGGAGCGACTCCGGCACGCCGCCGCACACGTGCAGCGACGAGGCTAGTGCCCTAGCCTTCCTCCGTGGTCATCGGCTCCTCATCCGTGCCGCCTGTCTTGGGGTCTGGCGGCGGTGACGGGTCCCTACGCCGCGGAAGCAGCGGAGCCGGCATAGTGAAAGCCGGCTGCACGGGCGGATGAGGCAGGCCCGGTGGAGCTTGCATGGGCTTCTGTGGTGAGCCCTGCAATCCGGGTCCTGATGGAGCCATCACGACGGAGGCCGGTAGAGAGGTCGCGCCAAGATCGGCAATGGCGCGGAACATCTCCACCGTATCGCGGGTGCGCTGTGGACCAGCCGTCCGTTCTCCCCACACCTGGACTAGGTATGGGTAGATGGCCAGCTCCAAAGCGGCATCCGCGCGCCGGAGAGCCGCCTGGTTCAGGGCGGACGACGCGGGGTCATCGACGCCCTGGAGTAGGCGAGTCCGAGCGGCCTCGGCTTCGTCAAGACGACGCCGTAGCTGCTCATTCTCAGCCTCCAGGTGCTCCATCCGTGCGGCCACCTCTGGGGCGGGGGCGGACGCCCCGGACTGCTCGGCAAGAGCGGCGGTCCGACCCTGGTCGAACGCGCGCCGCTCAATGACGGCCGACAAAGTCCGGTAGCTCTCTAGGCTCCGCCGGGTGCCTTCCATGAGGCCCTGGTCGTATGCGCGATCGCATGCGACACGAGAGGCCTCGGCGCGGCACCGGCTGAACCGATCCAGAGAGCTGTCCATCTCCGCCACAAGGTACTCCGCCGCTCAGGTGAGTCGACCACGCTGGGGGTGATCCCAGGGGTGCTCCTCCCGAGCGCGGACCAACGCGGCTACACCTGCGGACCCCAAGTCACGAATGGCTCGGGGCACCGGCAGGTTCACCAACGCCGGGTCACCGGGGATCCGGTCCATACCATCGCGACGATGGCCGACCGCCTGGCCTACAGACTCGCGGAAAGTCTCGTAGACGCTGGCGGTCGTGGGACCGAGCCTCCGGCGTACGTCCGCCGTGGCGTCGAGGGGGTCCAAGTCCAGGGAGGCGGTGCTTTGCCACCCTGCGGACGTCCCCTCAACTACCAACGAGGACGCGGACGCCGACCTCGAGAGAGGTGCCGCACGTCCGCTACTGCTCGCAACCGAGGGAGTTACGCGTGGAGTCCTTGGCAGGACCACCGACGCGGTACTCGAGGAGGCGGAGGTGTCTGCCACCACCCGTCCCTCAGACAGACCCGCGGGTACCGTCACCTCGAGCAAGCCCGGGTAGTCCTCCTGAGTCAGCGCACCCGGAGACTGCAGGGGCGTCGTCCCGGCCGGAGCCTTTCCGGCGGACGAGCTCTTCCCCTGAGTCTTCGGCTGGGGGCGCGGCTTAGGAGTAGCCACTCGTGTCTTGGCCGCGATCTGCGGCATCTCCGACACGATCATGGTCACCCGGTGCCGTTCTTCACCGGCCTGGATCACCGGCGGTTCACGGACAGCCTCTGCTGCTGTCCGGGCGGCTTCCGCCGCCTGGAACTCCGCCGGGGTCTGGCCCATTGTCGCCGTCAGGCGAGCGGTGTAGCTCGAGCCCGCGGACACAACGCCAGACTCCTTCCAGGCATCGTCCATGATGCGCTGTGCAAAGCGCCATGGACCCCAGTGAAAGAATCGGTGATTCGCCGTCCCTGACGTAGTCATGAACGACGCCACCCTCGGTGGTATGTATCCATAATTGAATACAGGCCCCACTTCATTTCCAACGATATGAAGTCCCTCACCGCGGTGTGCACCCGAGCGGTGATCATTCAGGGCCTCTAAACTGGCGAAATATCGTTGCTGAGGGGTGCCGGAGTAGCACCTCTTGCAAACGAACATTTGCATCCAGGGGTAGTGGTACCCCGCAATATGTCGACTCAAGTGGTCGTAGGTAGGATACCTACGATCCCGATTGAGCGCACGGTGCGGGTCCTCATACCCGTCCAGGGATTCCGGACAGAGTTGGCATATTACACCCTCCCCTGTCTCGGGCGGCAACCCGACACGCTCCTCGTCCGTGAGTGGACGAGGCCGTGTGAAAGGCGTGTCGGCCGCCGCGCCGGCCGCCGCTGTGCGGCGTCCCTGCGGATCCCTGCCAAAGCGCGGGAGGAACATGTGTCCCTGACGGACTCCAGGGAGTTCGGGGCCCATTTCGGCCCGCAGCCTCTGGATAGAGGGCTGCTCCGAGGACGACCGTTTCTTCTTTTTGGCCGCCCCCGAACGATTCTCCGACCTGGTTTGTCGGGGCACACTCTTCCCGCGCGGGGGCGCGGCCCTCTGTTGCTGCGCAACAAAGGACCGCCGTCCCGCTTCCAGTGCGGCGTCAGACAGGTGGACCCCGTCTTGCTCCGCGCGCTTCCGGAGGAGTTCTAAACGAAGATCTCCCTCCTTCGGCACGGGACGCCCTCTGTCCACTGGACTTGACCCCACCTCCGCAGCTCCGGTAGTTTTCTTAGTACCGGAGGAAGAGGAAGAGGAGGTTCCTTTCGGTGCCTGGATAGGCACCCGCTTACAGGAACCTCCCGCGCCTGGGCCGGATCCCGCGGAGGCGCCGCCCGCACCAGATCCCGAGGGATTAGGCGTCTTGGCGACTCCGGGTTTGGCGGAGGACCCTTTCTGGCCGCCCGGCTTAGGCGCCAGTGGCTTAGGTCCTCCGGACTTCGATCCGGCTTGAGGCGAGGGGCCGCCGGACTTCTTTTTCCGGTGCGGCCGCTTCTTCTTCTTCTTCTTCGGAGGCGAGGAGGCCGGGTCCGGGTCGGATCCGGCCTCAGATTGCCCGCGCTCAGCGGCTTCCAGCTCTTGCTGGGCTCTCCACTGCTTTTGGGCAATCTCCGAACCGCGGACATCAGTCCTCATCTGCGGACACTATCCCCGCGTCCAGAGCCAGTTCCCCAAATCCGTGGGAAGACGCTTCTCCCGTAGCGGACGTAAATCCCAACCTCAGTCTGGCCATATAAGAGGTTGTCCCGGGACCAGGGGCGTCCGGCCGAATCAGTAAATTCGTCCGGCCAGCGTAACCGTTGTGCGGATTACGCCGGACAGCCGTCCACAAGGTGCGGACAGGCCATCCGCACGTCCCTGGTGCTAGAAACTACAGGAGGGCGGATGCGGAGCGGCGGCGTTACGACATGAAAGTCTCCGTGGACCTCAACTCCGAAGATGGCCACAAAGTAGCCACCCGCGGAGGTAAGTCGTGCGGACTCTCACGGAACGACCTAAAACCCATCCATAGTATGACATACGGGTACCGCAGACGCATCCGCATGGGCGGAAGGTTATTCCCACCCATACCGGGCTGGCGCACGTGGTTTCCGGCGTGGCCGCCCGTCATCCGCAGGTACTGGAGGGAGTGGGGGTACCTGCGGATCGCCGTCATCTGGCTGATAGCCACCCAGTCCATCATCTGACGGGTCAGAGAGGTCCGGGAGGCCCACCATACGGCGCACACGCTCGTCCGGAGTCCGCGGATGCTGACCGGACGGATCCCATACGGGAGCATCATCCGGTTCCGCATCTTGAATTAGCGGATCCATGACAAGCGGGCCCTCGTACTTCTTCAGATTATCGATATGGACAACCAGAACCCTGTCCGGATCGGAATCCCTCCGGATCCGGTAGTCCACATCTGTCACCTGTTTCAGTACGGTAAACGGGCCTATCCACGGCTTAGCAAATTTATTGCCTTGCTTAAGCGACGGATAATAGTAGCGCACCTTGTCGCCTTCCGCAAAAGCTGGCCTACCCTTAGCATGGGCGTCATAGCCTCGCTTCTGCCGGAGGGCAGACTTGTCCAGGCGCGCGCGTGCGAAATCATGGGCGTTCGCCAGGGCGCGGCGAATCCACTCCACATATTCCGGACCGCACTGGGGTACCGCGCCGGTCTCTGCCGCAGTTGGATACATAATATCCACGGGCAAATTTAGCTCCCGGCCGTACAACATCGCGTGCGGAGTAACTCCGGTCGAAGAGTGGACCGACGACCTGTACGCCATTAAGACATACGGGAGGTGGTCATCCCAATCATTCGCACGATCATTCACAAAGGCCGCCAGCATGTTGAGGACCGATCGATTAAAGCGTTCGACCTGGCCATCAGACTGGGGCCTGTAGGGGGTGGTCCGCACCTTGGTACTCCCTAGCATCTGTGCTAGGTTTCGGAACAGGTTGCTCTCAAATTGCGTGCCCTGATCCGAATGTACCTGTTTAGGTACCCCATGGTACACCACCCATCTATTCACCAATAACCGAGCTACCTCGTCCGCAGTCTGGCGGCGCAGTGGGTAGGCGTCGGTATACTTGGTAAAATAGTCGGAAATCACTAGGATGTACCGGAAACCACGCGGGGTAACCCGGTGGGTATCCAGTATATCCAAAGCTATCCGATCAAACGGCGCGCCCGCCTTAACCGTGGTTAAGGGGTGGCGGCCAGGAGTCGGAACTCCTTTGCGAGCTTGACACCGAGGGCAGGCTGCGCACCACCGTTGCATGTCCAGGCTGCTACCAGGCCAATGAAAGCGCTGTTGTAGCCTATGGACGGTCCTCCGGATTCCCAAGTGACCGGTCACCCGGAGGTCATGCAACTGGTGGAGTACTTCTTTCCGCAGCTCCGCCGGAAGCACCAACTGCCATATTGGAGGCAGTGGGGTCGGTGGCTCATAGCGCCGGTACAGGAGGCCATCCCTCAAGGAGAGTCGTTCCCACTGAGATACTAGAGACAAGGTCTCCTCCCTGTAGGTCTTTCGCTCCGCCTTCGAGGGCTTCTGGCTGGCCTCAAGGGCTGTAATTACCGGTGCCAGAGCTCTGTCAGCTCTCTGCGCCGCAGCTATCTGCGCCGGAGAGTAGCCACCCAAGTAATTAGGCTCCTCATCCGTTGCGTCCGACTGCGCCGCAGCGGCCATCACCACAGGGGGCAAGGACCGCTCATACTCAGACTCTCCAGAGGACGAGGGTACCCACGAGGAGTACACCGCCGGACTCGAGGAGGACTCACTGGAGCTGAGCCGCACCTCCGCTTCGTATGCGGGACGCCCTCGCCGATAACGGCGGGTCCGCGCGCGGAGATTAGCCCTAGACGCTCCGGCCGCCGTGTTGTTAGAGGGGGCGGCGGCCTGCGGTCTCCCCGGAACGTCCAATTCCGAGTCTGAGGAAGAATCCGCGGCTTGCTGGAATGGCGCCATTCCTGCACAACCCGGATTCTTGCACTTATGACAACGGGACAGGCCGTCCGCGTTGCCGTGCAACTTACCAGCGCGATGCTCTATCTGCATGTCATACTCTTGGAGTTTGACGAGCCACCGCGCCACCAAGCCATCGGCCTCACTATAGTTGAGGAGCCATCTCAGCGAACTATGATCAGTCCGCAAGCGGAAATGGCGTCCCAACAAATAGTGCCGGAAGCGCTTGGTCATCGTAACCACCGCGAGCAACTCGCGATGAGTGGTACAGTAGTTCATTTGAGAGCGGCTCAAGGCCACACTCGCATAAGCTACTACCCGCTCTTGCCCATCCACGATCTGCGAGAGGACACCGCCGAGCGCGAAGTTACTCGCGTCGGTGTCCAGGATGAACTCGCAGTCCGGACGAGGGTGCCGCAGCACCGGGGCCGCTACCAAGGCCTGCCGGAGTCCCGAGAAGGCGTTAGCCTGCTCGGCGGACCAAACAAAATCGGCGCCCTTTTCCGTGAGGATAGTAAGGGGACGCGCGATCTCCGCAAAGCCGCGAATAAACCTGCGGTGGTAGCTCGCGAAGCCCAAGAAGGACCTCACGTCCGCCACGTTACATGGCGGAGGCCATTTCTGCACGGCCGCCACCTTTGCGGGGTCTGGTCTCACTCCGGTGCCCGTTACCATGAAGCCCAAGTACAGGATTTCCTGCGCGAATAGCTCGCACTTACTTGGCTTCAATTTAAGCCCTGCTCCGCGGATGCGATGGAGCACCATCTGGAGGTTGGTGAGGGTTTCCTCGAACGACCGGCCATACACGACGACATCGTCGATGTAGACCATACATCGCTTCCAGAGGAACCCTTTAAGTACCATCTCCATGAGGCGCTCGAACGTCACTGGTGCGTTACAGAGCCCGAACGGCATTACCTTGAATTGGTAGAGCCCGTTCTTGGTAACGAAGGCAGTCTTCGCCCGATCACTCTCCTCCATCTCCACCTGCCAATACCCGGAGGCCAGATCCAGAGCACAGAAATAGTGCGACCCGGCCAGGGCATCGAAGGTATCCTCAATGTGCGGGAGAGGATATGAGTCCTTCCGCGTGGCATCGTTGAGTTTCCGATAGTCCACGCAGAACCTCCACGAGCCGTCTTTCTTCTTCACCATAACCACCGGACTGGCCCAAGGGCTGTCACTGGGTTCGATGATGTCCAAGTCGAGCATCTTTTGCACCTCCTGGTCTATGACCTCTTGGTGCACTATTGCTGCCCGACGAAGACGCTGCTTGAGAGGACGCTCGTCCACGAGGTCGATGCGGTGCTTGGCGACGTCAGTCTTGCCAACCGCACCATCAGGACCCATGAACACATCCGCATACTGCCGCAGCAGTCTGCGGAGCGCTTGGCGCTGCTCTTCATCCAACCGGTCCTTCGGAACCCGAGATTCCAAATGGTCCGGCAGGGTGAACGGGTCATCTCCGGCGGCCGCCGCCGCGCACGCAGCGCGGCAGACAGGATCGTCGGGGAGGACACGACTCGAAGCCGCGGGAATAGCAGTAGCTGCTATGCATCCGCGCTTCAGTACAATCGGAGCATCCGTAGGATTCACCACGAGGATGGGCATCGCGCGGGGGTTGGACATGACCAGGGCCCCACCCAGCACGAGCCCAGTTCCTGCGGCGAAACTGCTCACGGGTTGCACTATACACGGTCGACCATCGAGGGGCATGCGGGGACGACGCGGCCTCGTCTCGATGATCATCTCACTCATCGGCGGCACTACTACAGTGCGCGATGTCCGCATCTGGAATGAATGCATCGGGCCCGAGCGGAAGAGGAAGTGTGTGTCCTCTCCCATCCGGAACTCGCCAGCGCTAAAGTTGGCAATCACCCGGTGGACCCGTAGGAAATTCATCCCAATTATCCCGGCCGCTCCGATATCCGCCACGATCGCCTCTGTCAGATACACCTTGTCCCCAAGGGTAATAGGCAGATCGATGATGCCATGGATATGGATGCGGTTGTCTCCCGCTCCGTAGAGCTTGTACGGTCCGGGATCTCGCAACTCGAGGTTGCGGAGCGCGGGCTCCTTCCTAAACGTTCCGGCGGCCACGAGGGTCACCTCCGAGCCTGAGTCTATGAGGAACCGGACCGGCTCCCGTCCGAAGGACAGGGGCAGGTACCAGCAGGGGTCCCTCACCAGCGCGCAGGTCGGGCGATACCTTTCGCACGCGCTGGGCTCATCTACGGAGTCCTCGCCATCCGCCTCAGCCGCGGAGGAGCCAGACTGGTCTCCAAGGACTACTTCCGGAGAAGTCATATCTACTTGGGGTCCGTCCTGCTCATCAGCGGGTGGGGCGGCATCGTTTGCCACCGAACAACTATCCCCGGACGCAGTGTTGGTCGCCACCACGTCCGGATCTAGTTTCCCTGTCGCGGGTTCCGATTCTGCTGTCCCGGAGGACCAGACCGGAAGGAATTCCTCCGTTGCGGGCCAGGGAGAGCTCCCTGGTATCCGCGCGACCGCAGGCGTTCCAACAACTCCGGACACTTCAGCCAAAAGTGTCCCTGCTTTCCGCAGAAGTAGCAGGGACGGTTCTGAGCTGGTCCGGAAGTGAACGCGCAACATTCTGCGGGTCCCGGAGCTTCGAGCCCGGCGCAGTGCGCAATCATCTGCGCGGCGCCGAGGTCGTATTCCTCCATGTCGCACTCGTCCGAAGGCGAGCGCGGCGCGGCGACCGGTGCCGCATGTGCGGGCGCCCCTGTAGAGGGTGCCGGCGCACTAACCCACTGCTGGGTAGGTTCCCTGGCGGGTTCCCGGACGACCGGGTCCTGCCACGGGGTTACCTGCTATGCCTTGACCGGAGGAGGAATCGCCGCCTGCGCGGGTACAGCCGAGGCCGGAGCCGGGGCTGGAGGCAACTGTCTAGGACGGACAGCCATCTCAAGCGCAAGCGCGGAGTCTATTGCCTCCTCCATCGATCGCTTTTCATGGGTGGCCAGCCCGTACGCTAGGTGGTAAGGCTGGCCATCGATGAACTGATCGATCAGCGTCGTCTCAAACCATCTGGAGTCCATGTCCGGAAAAGCTCTCCGGCCGAGTATGCGTAAGCTGTACGCATAGTCTGTCACAGACTCAGTCGGCTGGCGGATACGCGCCTTGAACTCTCGTTCAGACTGCCGCCGATTGGTCGTCGGCGGGAACAGCAGGCGAAGTTGACGAGCAACCTCGCCGAACGTCACTGTTCCCACCGGCAGACACGGCATCACGCGGAGAGCTTTCCCTTCCAGGCTCCGCGCGAGGACGTGTCCAGCTTCAGGCTGGGACCATCCTTCGTACACGGCGGTACGCCATACCTGGAGCAAGTAGTCCTCCAAGTCGGCGTTATCCCCGTTGAACCGTTTCCGCCACGAAGAGTGGTCGGGCCCGTCATCGCGTTTGCTACGCGCCCGACGTGCGGTCCCGGCTCCGGGGTCGTCCGTGTACTGCGGCAAGTTCCGTGCGCTTCCTGCGCCTGCGGCGGAGTCTGCCGGAGCAAACATCGACGCCGCGGACGGAGGAGCAGGTAAGCTCACGTTTGCCGCCGGGGTCATCCCCGCTAAAAACCCACTCTGGCTAGGTGCGGGCGGGGCTCCCATCGAACCTACTGGGTAGGCTCCAGAAGGGGCGGCAAAGCTTGGGGCTGAAGCCACCTGTTGCCACTGCCCGTCCGGCACACTATACGTGCCAGGGTAAGTCGACCACGCGGCTTGCGCTCCAACCGTCGGAACGGTCGACGCGGTCGCCAACGTGGTGCCTCCGAGCCGCGGGGCAGGCGCGGGTCCCATTGCGGGGGCCACTGGCGCCTGCGGACTCGGCAGGACTTGGGGAGGGGCTACTGGCCCAGACATCCCCGGACTTAGGGTGGCCGACGGGTCAACGCTCGAATGCAGCTGATTCCGCTTGAACAGTACAAGCGCCTCGGATATCAGCCACCTCTCCCTCTCCGTCAAAGGCCCCGAGTTGCCTTGTGACAGCGGAGAAGGGGAGCGGTTCCGCCGGTCTGATCGTCCCTGATGGGGCGACCGGGCGCGGTCATAGCGCCCGAGGGGGGCCAGCTCGCCAAGTGCGTCGGTGAGCTGATCCACCACACTGCCCGGTGCGGACCGACCAGAACCCATGCCGGAGGCTCGCGAGGGAGTCCACCCGGCCGGGTGTGGCATCTGGTACGACTGGTCCGCTCGTCCAGAAGGACCCGCATGCATTGGCGCTCGATTCCGGACGCTCGAAGGCGTCTTATGGAAGGGTGCCATTTGCCACGGATCTGTTCTGGGCACGGGCGGGCGCGGCGTAGAGCCGTTGCCAGCTCCACCCACCGCGCCTAACACGTCAAGGTCCGGCCTTGACGGCAACTCCTGCTGCGGCCCCGCGGGGCTCGACTCTACGTCCGAAGACGGAGCCAGGGACGCCGGAGTCGTCTCCGCGGACGGGGTCTTGTCCACGGAGGTTTCCGCGCGTTCCTTCCGGCCGCCGGAGTCACCCGAAGATGTCTCACGGCGGCTGTCGCGCGACCGGGTGTGGTCCGCGACATTACCTCCCGTTTCCCCCCCCTTGGGTTCATTAGCCTTATCTTTGGCTTTGTCTCTTTCTTTTGTCATCCTTTGAGATGTCCTTGAGGAGCGGGCGATCCCCAGGGACTAAGGAGGCTACAACACTGTGACGGTAGGCTGCGATGGAACACTGTCGGACTGATCCTGGTCACGGCACCAATGTAAAGTTATTGACTACCGTCCGCTCTTCGGGATCCTCGAGGATAGTCCTCTCTCATCCGAGTCCTTGCGGACGCGCATCCGCTATTCCGGATCCTCGCGGCAGGGCCGCTCACCGGAGGTCGCGGCGGACACGGTAACTACTTCATCATTAACGGTAACCAGGTAACAGCCCACCCGACACTCCCAGGCCTACGGACACCGTTCAGAAACTAGTTCATCCCTACGGTGTTAACTGGCGGGGCCTGGCGAGCCGCGGTCTGCCTCGGGGACGGAACCCCGTACAGTCCGACATGCTGGCCAGAGCCTCTGTCACATGTCCCGGGAAGGGAGAGAGCTGGCGATCCACAGGGCCGAAGGCCCCCGAGTCAGCAACTCGTCTCTCCCAGCCCGGGCCTCCCCACGGAAATCGTCCCCAGGGCTCTAGGAGCCCACTACTCGCAAACAGGGAACACAAAGCTCATGGCCGAGCCTCGTGTGCGTCCTGTCTCTCGATCTTGGACAATCTCCTCGAACGAGTCGCTTCCAGTGTATATATAATACACCAGAAACTGTAGGGCGCACGCGAGGTTAAATCGATCCATTGTTATAGTTTACTGGAACGTAAATTACAATACGTCGCCGTGGCAACGCACGCTCGAACGGAGCATGTCAAAACAAGGCCAAGTACGAAAAGGCCTGATAAATGGCATTTATGTTTACAATCACCTGCCGCGTGCTTAGGGCAAAATCGCCACATGATATATTGAGAAGGCTTTCTCGATAAGATGTATGGGTATCTTAAGATATTTGAGCAAATTCGTTCACATATGTGCATGTTATTGCTTGGGGTATCCATAAATATACTTACCTTCACCCATTCCATGGATTTCCACTTCATTGCGTTCGCCATCGTCGCCATGTCGTAATTATCATAGAAGAAATCCCTGTATGATTGAGAGAAGTTTGACGTCATGTCATTGAAGTCGTCTGCTTTGACACAGCCTCCAAACCGGAAAGGGCGTGACACTTGCTCCACCTGGCGAATGAAAACGAAAACTACTGAAACTACTTAACGTCAAATGACACAAAAAGCGGAGTTGATCGACACACTTGTACGTGTATTTGTATCATCTGCGTGAGGTTTACAAGAAAATTGTATTTAACTCGTGAGGAATTTGCCCATTTTGAAAACTCGCCTCGATCTCCAAATCTGTTGGGTCGTAAGTTGCTGGTATATCTCCCCTGCCATATGGAAAACGAGGGAAATTCGTTCAACGGCTATGTATATAACAGACATATATCGTGGACATATCAAACTATAAAGTTGCATCCTAATAAAACATACGTGATAGTGATGGAGTTTGTTCTCTCCTGTTGTATGTCAGCGTTGACATCTGTCAGCCATTGGGCAGGATCGGGCTGAATTAACTCGTACACCGTATTGGTGTCAAATAGGAAATCCACCTCAGCGGGCAAATGCACAAAGAACTGTGCCCAGTCATACTCTAAGGGATTAATATTATGCAGACTTATTTACGCCTTGTAAGTGTCGTTATATCCAACAAGTAATTTCCTTGGATATATTGTTTCTTCAGAATAACTTTCGTAGAACTATTTTTCTTCGTAGAACTATTTTTTTGACGGTCGAAAACGACTGTCAGAGTCTAAATCTTTGATCGGTTAGAAAATGGAATGGAAAACGAATTTCCATACATTCTTTGATTGGTTAGAAAATGGAATGGAAAACGAATTTCCTACATTCTAGATGCCAAAAAGGCCTTGACCAATAACCCAAGGGCTGAGATAGGTTACCGGACAATTTGGTTTTAAGCATTGCATGTGTCATATGACCTAAAGATCAAGGTCAACTTTGTATAAACCTCGATGTTACTATTAGGTATATTGCATTTGACTTTATATATGTTAATAATACAAACATTTAAGCTCTATTAACAAGTATTTCATCTGCAGTGGCAAACTTGGGCATTTTTTCACCGAAAAATGGTGTCTTGACCTTTCCAGATCACCTAAGTTCAAATTCAAGGTCACAACAGAAATCGCTATATATCACTTCCTGTTTAAAAGTGCCAATTGCTGAACTCTATCTTCAGGTGTTCTATGAGTAGAGCGGTGGCAGCTCCATTTATGAAGGAAAACATGTGCCCAAGGGAACGTTGTTTTCTATGTGTTCACAATTGATTCCTAAGCTGTAAAGTCGATAATAAGCCAGATAATGGCCATTTTGTTCTCTGACCTTGAAGATGAGATCAAGGTCAAATTTAAGGTCATCAGAATATTTGACGTATGTCATTTCCTATATTCTCATGATTGATTCCCAAGCTCGATAGAAGCAAGATATTAGCCATTTTGTCCTGTGGCCTTGAAAATTAGGGAAGATCAAATTAAAGGTCATAAGAATATTCAGCATATATCATTCCCTATATGTCCACAATTGACCCCTAATCTCCAATCTCAATATTGAGTGAGATGCTTGGAATAATATGTCTCATTATGAAGCATAGGAGAATTTCATATGGGAAAGTCCAATTTGGGCCGAGTTTGGGCCAAAATGGCCCACTCCGAGCAATTCAAAGGCAACGAAACTCATGCACCTCGCAGGAGTACATATAATGAGTGTTATGCATCAATAAGGAGAAAAAGTTATCAAACAAATTTTGAGAAAACGACCGTCAAAGTCCAAAATTGGCTGTTTTCCGTCAAAAATGGCCGTCATTTTGAAAAAGTTGCGAAAATCAATATTGGAATAAAATCAATATTGAAAATCAATATTGAAAATTGGAATATTTTAAGGCATATTTGTGCAAAATTTCAGAAACATTGGATTGTAAACTTTAAAGATAGAAATGTAGACGGACGACGGCGATGGACGACGAACTTACACACGTTACAAGGGTCCATATAATGAGTGTTATGCATCAATATGAAAAAAATAGTGACTGAACAAATTTTGAGAAAACGACCGTCAAAGTGCAAAATTGGCCGTTTTTTTGTCAAAAATGACCGTCATTTTGAAAAATTGCGAAAAACAAAAAAAAATATCTCCATCTTGAAATACTTTTAAGCATTTTTGTGCAAAATTTCAGAAAAACTGGATTGTAAATTTTAAAGATACAAATGTAAACGGACGACGGACGCAACGCCACGACAATAGATTATCGGACCAAAGATCCAGTAACCTAAAACCAGGTGTCAATCGAATACGCCCGAGTTTTCGTACCCAGTTCGGCTACTGTCGGCATTCGGAAATCAGCCCCGATCCTTTGCCATCCCAACTCGGGTCTCTGGAATTTTAGCTGAGCTATAATCGAATTGTGGTAGTTTCCATTTATTCCTTCTGCAAACAGAACAAAAATGAAATGACAATGTGATTTTTTAAATCCTGAAAAGTCAGATAATCGCTAGACCCTGATTTTTTATGTTGCGTTATAGTCGTATGTTGTTATGTTCCACGGTCGTCTCTTGGAACTTTGAATGTGCCTTCACTTCAATAAGTGGGGCGTTTAATGATAGTTTCATTAAATGGAATAAACGTAAAACATTCTTATGGGTTGTGATGTAGACTTGGATGTGTATCTATATACAATATCATCTATTCAATATTAGACTAAGACTTGCGGATTCATATGTAATCCTAACCACTTTAGCATAAGAGGGATATGTTTTTTTTTTTCAGAAAATGCAAAAATGCAACTTTATAATTCGCAAAATATCCGTCGAATTGTTATTCAATAGAATGCATGTGATCTCGAGTCACATAACTTGATAATAAATACAAACACGGAACGATAATCTACTGTAAAGTCTTGGTTTAAGATTTATATGCATTCCTTTCCAAACCCTACTCAAAAGTTATCGCCGGTAGCACTCATTCAAATTTATTTTGTGATAAACCTACATTTCTCTAATTCTTGAAGCTATTATGCACATATGACGTGTCTCACTAAAATTTAACTTCATCTCTACTCTTTGTTTTCTTTACCATCGATCATGCAATAATTTCGAATTTTAACATTTTCGTTTCAATATAAAACAACACCTTGCACAATTGCTTCAAGATTTAGTGAGATTTTGCGATCGGCTGCGCCGTCGTAATATCGATTTCATAGTAAAATTCGTGCCGATGCCATGACGCATACGACAGGGCTTATATAGGTAATTTCTTAAGAATATTGATTGAATCATAGGTTTCTTTGAAAATATTTCTTCTACTTTGAGAACACGTGGAATTGCATCAGAAAACAGGTTAATACATTCAATACTTATTTGTTCGTAGCAATACACAATTCATTACTCAACAACTCATTCTGACCCCATTTCATTTTCTCTGTGATATGCATTTTGGGAAGAAATAATAATGCATTTCAAATATAAAATCACTACTCGAAACTTAACATTCTGCCACCTACGATGTATGAGTTGGAGCAATATGACTACTTACTGATTTTCTGTTTGAGCGTCACGTTGAAATGAGTAGAACCGGTAATGCTGTTCAAGAACTTGAGATAGACGCCGTAGAAGTAGGTTTTACCCGGGAGGAGAACGGTATTCGTCAGCTTCAGCCTTGGAGTCCCGTGATCCTTCAACCTGTGCAAAACAGATTCCCAGGGGTGATGAAAATGAGGATGTTATTTTCATCGCCAATTTCCTCTACTGCGGGTATTTGACTAATTTCTAAAAAAAACTTGTTTCCAAATATTGAATGTCCAATCGTAGACGCGATTGGGTTCGGGTGCTTGTTTTTCTCTGTCTCCGATCTTGTGTTTCACTTTCAAGAACAAGGTGCTCGGTTGCAATCTGACTCTGGCTTGTCCCTCGGATTTACAGTAGGAAACATCAAGCCTTTGAAATTTGTACACACGGTGGGATTTAAATCTGTACTGGAGCGTGCCAACTATTTCACTCCAAGAAGTGTCGCCGTTTGGCACACAAGCGAATTATATCATACGACAGTAACAAAATGCTTGAAGACAGAGCATATGTTTTTTTTAAGCATATGAAAATCGTGTTTATGTCCTATCAAATAGATATATGCAGGTTTTTAAAGTCGTTTGTGACTTTGCACCTTGATTCCCGAGTTCGACATCAGTGCATTCTGGATGAACACTGGAGACACGTGAAGAAATCTACTCTGATTTTTCTAACTCGTTCACACTGTTTCTCGCTGATATGTTTGCGATGCTAAATGGTATCGTTCAATAACTAGGCCTACTTCACCTGGAAGTCAAACGGCAATTTCTTACAGAGTTTGACACTTCTATCGCAAAAACTCGGCTATCTATCCCAATGTTAAATTTAGCCCTGTCATTTAATGTTTGGGTCCGCACACAATTTTGTGTATTTGCTCGGTTTTGTGGCGGAACAATCTTTCAAAATCAATATGTTTGTGTGGAATACACCCCCACTGTGTCATTCGGTCCAAATCTACAACAATATTTTGAATCCTGATCGATGTGAACAGGACCGATTCCTCGAACATGCCCAGATCTTCGAAAACCCGTTTTGGGCTGAAATTTAACATGGAGGTAGATTGCCAACGTATAGGGCTTCTTTCTCTAACTGCAGGTCAGGTTACGAATAAACACGGTATTAGACCGGTAGTGCCCCGTGTGTCTGATAAACATATTTATATCACACCGTACAGTAACTGTCGGCGTTACAACTGTCGCCGCAAGAAAATACATGTAGCTCTGCGTTATTTTCTTGCGATGCCCCCACGAACGCTTCTACGCTGTCCGATTACCGTGATGACCCTCCGGTGCTCGGTGAGTGAGAGGCCGGAATGGCCATATTTCAGCCTTTCCGAGCATCGTATCCTCACTGGCGAAGGCATCGGTGCAAACTAACTACAGTCCCACTAGGCCAACAGAAAGCATTATGGTTCTGGTTATTAGGGTCTCCGAAAACGTTATGCGGCGATGCGATTTATTTTTCTTTTTTATTCCCTAAAATTACCTGCAGCTGATGACAAACCCGATCGAATTGGGCCAATTTGGTCAGCCATACACCAAATTCCGCTATGTCAAAGACAATTGGATCCATTTGACTCAATCATTATCTCACCAAAATCGGCTTACGGGCGTCAATATACAAAACACAAGAAAATCGGTTCTCAGAAAGTGATGCACAGGATTTTCTTTTCGTTTAAAATAGTGATGCGCGGGGTTTTAAGTGACGCGCGCGTCTAACCAGAACCATAATACTTTTGTTTTCGGCCTTATTGGGCTGATGCAGCACGTTGCATGGCGGAGGAACATCGGGTTGAGCGGCCTGTGTACCGTGTCGAAGCCGTGTTGGCGTCGGGATGGAATACGAGGAAATGGGCAAATGGAGCAACAGTTAACACATTTACGGTAATATGCGCCACACAATCTTCCAATGATATTTCTTCCTATAATTCTCCAAGTGTATTTGCTCTACGATATTTGACCCGGTTAGTTTTTTGCCACAATAGATCCTCACTTCGAAAAGGTATATAAGTTAAAATGACGAAATACCGAGAAATTGTCCAAATATATATGTCAACTTTTATTCTTGCATAACCTCTTGTCCAAATTGTTCGGAGAAAAAAAAAATCACCTCATGCACATAACAGACATTGTTGCATTGGATTAACAAGATGCGCCTAGCAGTAATTGTGATTGAATAAACAGTTGTAACCTAATTACAATGTCCACATATGGTACTCATGATGTTAACACAGTAAAGTGAGGTCGTCAGATATACACAACATAAATAATTATGTCACCAAACTTTGATCTTCTGTTCTATGAGTTTGATCCATTCCGTACTGTCGAATACTTTGTCTAGACGAGCATGGACGATCATGCGCTTATGGTTCAGCAGATGAAATGTAACGTTTTGTAATTCACGTTTTGTGGCGATTGTGTATTACAACTCACGTTAAACGTCAGACCGAACAAGCCCGTCCATGGTCATTATAATAATTATTGTCCCTCGCTCTGCACACAACTGAACAAAATAGTGATATAAAAAAATTAATGAGTCAATGATGACAAAATATGGTTTGTGCGCAAAAAAAATCAGGTAATTTTATGCTCGTGTATTCTTGTAGCATATCAAAATTATTTATTATCGAAAATACAGACATGCACATATATATACCGATATTTATCACTGACTGAACACAAATCCGAGACTGTGATTGGTTAATCACAACCGTGATATAAACGCGTATCCTGAATATCTAAATTGGCACGCGCCACCTTCGATACGAGTTCCCGTATCCCTTGCGAGTCTCGTTTTCAGTCAGTATTATATTTAATTATATCTACGTCTATATCTACGGATTCATATCTACGTCTAGCTGTCCGTATCCCATTCGACCTTCGGCCTCTTGGGATACGGACAGCTAGACGTAGATATAATTCCGTATTCCGTGAACAACTAATAATACGACTGAAGGGAAGGGTGACCCTCCCCCACATCCCCCCCCCCAACCCCCCAACCAACCCCGCACATACGCCCACCCAATTGTAACGATCGTGATGTCACAGGTGGCGCGAAGTCATATCTCGTATCAACGAAATGAAATGTAATATGATAAAAATTCACGTCTTCTGTGAAATAGACGGGGCAAAAGCCACTTTAAGCTTCTTGAATGGATTTCTCGGTCGATCACTTCGCCCGTGGTTTGGATAAACAGTCGATATTTATACAACGTTGACGCTTCTACGAAATTCTTGGGGTTTTATTCATTTAAATATTTATAATGTGCAAGTTTGATCAATATATATTCTATAAATCTGATCAATAGCTATTCATCACGACTTGTTCATACCTGGAACAAATGTATGTTCTATTTTCGCACAATGTCGCATATTTTATTCAGGCATTTGCAATTACTGTCAGGAAAAATTCGCACCAATCTTATAATCGATAACCATTTCTCATGAGCGCCAAGACGTCTATATTTTATATATGTAATATTTTATTTAGGTCGTTGACAAAACTATCTTAATAACTAACTTAATTTCATCATGTGTTTCGCCAGTTGTTGGCTTGGATCATGGCGAAAGGCTGGTCATGGGAGACGGAAATGGAAAACCAATTGTAAAGATCGAACCTGCGCCCAGACCGATCGTCTTGAAATATTAGGTAAACCCGAGCAATGCCAGATCAAAAGTTCCTAGCAATTCAAATCTGGACAATGTATAGCGAAATAGACTTAAAAAAACCCCGCATACTATGTAGGTGCGTAACACTGTATCTTATAGCACAGAATTGTGGCAAAAACAAAACACATCCTGACCTGTTGAACAACTTCAAACTCTTCTGTCCAGTATGCGCATCAGTGACTGTCTCATAGCTTGCTCTGTTGTTGATCGACCATTTGAAGCCTGGGTCCGTAGCGTCGATTTCCAAACCTGCGTCGTAATCGGTCAGAAGTTCTGGTCCCTTTTGCAGCGCATGGGCGCTACGGCAAATAGCGAAAGTCGCCAAGGCAAAGAAGGAAAGTTGAAGTCGCCCCATCGCGATATTTTTCCAAGTGAAGAATGCAAGTAGCCCTTCGCTTTATATACACACAAGTACGAGTCGGTCTTATTGTCTCGTTATGTTAAGAAAATGTATCCGAATACATAAATTTGGCGATTATTGACAGTTGGGGCTGGGTAGAGGAGGGTGCAAAATTCATAGCCAACAGATGTCGGCGAATGACGCTTACGTTATAATAAGAACTAGGTGAACTCAATTAAATAGTTCAAAGTAACAATATTGAATTATTAAAACGTATTTAATTTCCACTCGCACTCAAATCTACAGATTTGCTTCAGGTTCATTTTATATGTCATTCTTTTTATAAATAGAACATTTCAATCTGAAATGGGGACATCGATTTTGCACAATGATTATGAGGAAGACGTTGAGAAAACGAACTAATTTAGACTGAAGGCATCACATCTGAACGTGAATGAAAATGAATATGAAATCTCAACAGAGACAGCTAGGTTTTGGGACAAAGTGATTCGAACGTGCTGAGGTTGTCATTGAAATGTCTCAATCGATTTTCATAAAGAGCTCATTATTTTTCTTCCGGTGTGACGAAAATTGAAAGAAGATGATTTATGGGTCAATTTGAGCACCCTTCAGAATAATTACCTTTGATATTGGCGAGCGATTTTTTGACCTAGTTATCGGCAACATTTGTTGCATTTATCTCGACATTTTATGTGTACACGGTGAAGTCAGGGCTACGGCCATTCAATATCACGATTTATCGTGCGAAATTATTTGCGTCTGATTGTTAATTTCCACCTTCTCAAGACTCGTCCGTGCCATTTTGCGTTATAGTTTTTCAATGTATAGGGCTGGAAAGCGGAAGTATGATCGGTCATAAATTCCAATGAAATATTCGTTAATAACTCGTTGCCGGGGATAAACCTATTATCGCCCAATTTCTAACAACGTCAATAGCTGCTGAAATAACATGTCTTGTGTCAAATAACTTTAGCGAAAGTACAAAGCAAGTATACATGTGCCAAAATTTGTTAGAATAACAAGCCGTCTGCCAGCAATTTTGTTGGAGCAAGGTTTTATTCGAAGTGCCTTTTTTCAGTACCTCCTCAGTACCTCTTACTTAAAATCACCATATTAAATGTACCCCCATGTTAAACGATAGGGAGGCGTCAGGTGCTCATCCCCGTCCGAATAAATTCATTGGAATTTGTCAGCGATCAGTACTTCCGCTTGCCAGCCTATTTCCGACAAAGAGCAAGGTAGCCTGATTATAGGACACATTATGTAGCTTATGGTGTGCCTACAAGATGCACTCTACGTCATCTTGTGAAACATTTGTAACATCAAACGCCAAAATAGCCCATCGAAGCTTGATGGGGTCAAATTAAAGGACTGAAATCTGAGAAATCGCGTTCAAAATTTGTATCGATCTCACATTTGACAGCTCGCTCACGAGACAATACCAATTTAGCTAGACGTACGCACGTACGCAGTTGCGTACACATTAATTGCTGACATAAAAAAACGAAAAAAAATAACGAATCCAAGAAAATCACACAACTTGTTATATTATTGTTTATATGTTCCCTGTACATGTATGCCAATAAATAGCCATAAATGACATCGAATGCTAAACCGAATGCTGACTAAGGCATTCAAGGTTGAATAAGGACCTTGGTGTCAGTGAGAGTGGAGAGTGAAGTGTGATCAAGAAACGACAAAACAATATGTCGGAAATTTTTACCGAATGGTTATAAATCACCAACTTTGCAAGTGATTCAAAGGTTACACAAAACACAAGTTACGCCACTTACTACCTATCCCCCACTCTCTTCGACAGTGTCGGTCTGACCATGGTCGTTGGTTAGGCCTACAGTACTACAGACTCTAACAAAGAGTAGATCTAGTACTTAGTGACTTACACGCAATATTACTACATGTATAACAATTTAAGCAGACTAGATATAGACTCAGATATTTTCTAACTTATTTACACCGACTGAGCCCATTGGTGATTTTTTTTGGTGAGGTCTCCTATGTAAGTACTCTCTGGGGTAAAAACCTGTGCCACCCTATTTGTCGTCCACACTTGTTTCTAACGGTGTTGAACCACTTGGCCAAACCTGAAAATACATGAGCCTTGACTGGTTCCAATAGACAGACTCAAACGACCTCTTTCACTTGATAATTTACCAGTAATAAATCCGAAATCGAATTGTGTAAAATTATAAGAATACCTCGTGCTGTGCTGCATAAATATGTTTGTCCACTTGCAGGAAATAACGTAATATTCCACCGGCATTCATATGACCAGAAAAAATTGGTCTTATGTATTTCTGATATGACATGATAAGTCGAATTTATGCATTATTGAAAGTGTAGCAATTCTTCAAAATATTTTTATTTGAAAGGACTGTTTGAACTCTTTTACATATGTAAAATATCAGGAAAACGCTAAATTGCGAAAATACTATATAATTTTCACTGTCTAAAATATATTAAATAATTTCAAATATTGAATGAAAATTGTTGAATGCGCTGCCTAATATATTTTCGGAAGGCTTCCAGAAAGTGTTAAAAAATTAAATGTTTCAAATATTTAAATAATTCTCAACATTTGTAGCCTAAATATTGAAAAAAAACTATTGAATACGGTCCCTAATATAGCTTCGAATAGCTTCCAGAAAGTATCGTAATTAAAAATTTTCTTGGGGGGCTTACGGCGCCCCCCCCCCCCAGCCCCCCAATCCGGGTTGTTGAGCATTTTGAATACACTTCGATAATCTCTGGCTACGCCCCTGTGAATACATGTATAGTTCATATGGTACATCGCTGAAATTCAAACTTAAATCTAATTTTGGAATTTAATTTTACCGGTAACAGTACAGTTGGAACAGGGTGGAAAATTGGGACATTTATATAAGTATTTAGAACTCATTCAACTCTTATTGCCGGTTAATTTGTGTGCCGAATTAATTCCTTGTCCTGGGATTTCGACTTCAGACGCCCACTGATGTTAATGTCCATCGTTTGGTTACGTACAAATGAAACATTGAATATGAAAGATTCCCATCATTTCCAGAGTTCAGATGTGGTAGGATTTTTTTGTAATCCATTACACAGTAGTATTTGCAATACAAAGCCAATAATACAAATACAGTACATATACCATGGCATTGTGTGTATGTGTGTGTTGGTTGTCCAGCATGGTAATCCATTACACAGTAGTATTTGCAATACAAAGCCAATAATACAAATACAGTACATATACCATGGCATTGTGTGTATGTGTGTGTTGGTTGTCCAGCATGGTTACAACCGGAATTCAGGTTACACTTCTTCGATTCCAGCTGCCAATGCAATCAATGATAAAACGCCGCTACTCAAATGCTAACAGCTTCTTCCCAGTAAAAAACCTCGACACTATGCCTAGTTGATTGCATGAAATGGGGGCTAAGTGATACGTTGGTAAGGGGATTAGAACGTCGTGAAATGTATTTTCTGCTACGGCTCAATATTCCCTTAACCTCAAAATAACGATTTCGTTAAAAGCCAGTGTTTTGGAATATGTCATGCCAGAACTGTCACACGGCGTACTCACCCATCTTAAGGCGGTGACTGACCTAGTTCTTTTGTCTAGGGGTCAGGTCATGTTATTGTCACCGACTTGTGCTCAGATCTTTTGGAAGGAAGATCAACACAAGGTAAGAAAAATGCAAGTTCTGCAACATAACGCATATAATAACTGAGGTGGATGATACGATGTCCGAGATACTACTACAAATTTATGTACTTCACAAATATTTGTAGGGGCTGAAATTCCCCGGAAATAAGGTTTCTTCCATCAATGTTTACCCCAATTTGACACGGTGATCACGTTCATGGTCATTTTCAATAAATTCTGCACTTTGTATTCCGGTAATCTGTAACGGGAGTTAAGATAATCATCTCATGTTTGAGTCAAGCGTCACCGACTTAGGTTTATATTTTGGGTATAACATACCCACTGTTTGAATGAGTGGACCTGTACAATGAGTTTTCGTGTAACAAATTGTCATAAAAACGGTCGTAACGTCAGCAAGCGTTGCAAAAGTGTTTATTGCACTGCATTTCGTGCATGCAGGTGGTTCATCGCTCTCCGAAACACTCTCTCCATCAGTCACTGTAATTTCCAAATCATCCCCCGATTCTGTAGCCGAGTCTGTAGCCGAGTCGGACCCCGTCGGTGCGTCATTGTCGCATTGCTATCTTCGCAGTTTGTACGTGCACACCTGATTGGACAGGATTAAAGCTTTCTTTTCCTGCCATGATTCCTGAATGAACAAACGATGGGACTATGCAATTAATTTAGGCATGTCCACGTATTATGAGTGTGTATAGTGTACATGTTAATTTTGCTCATTTTCCAAATATGAAGACAAGAATATGGAAAGAAAATAATATAAACATTTGCATTATGATGTTGCCATGCATACCGTTAATTGAACATCGGCGGTGGCTAATACTTTCTGCGTTTTTCGTGGAGAGATACCAGTCCTTTTCTGGGCAACTTACATCTTAAGTCGGTGACGCTTGACTCAAATCGGTGACACAGCAAGCGTGTGTAGTAATTTAGGAATATGTGAAAAAATACAATATATTGGTGCGTATGCGCAGGATATATGAAACATGAGATGATTATTCTAACTCCCGTTACAGATCATCGAAATACAATGTGTATAATTTTTTGAAAATGACCATGAACGTGATCACCGTGTCAAAATTGGGGTAAATATTGATGGAAGAAACCTTATTTCTGGGGAATTTAAGCCCCAACAAATATTTGTGAATTACATAAATTTGTAGTAGTATCTCGGACATCGTATCACCCCTCTCAGTTATTAAATATATGCGTTATGTTGCAGAAATTGCATTTTTATTAGCGTGTGTTGATCTTCCTTCCAAAAGATCTGAGCACAAGTCGGTGACAATAACATGACCTGACCCCTAGACAAAAGAACTAGGTCAATCAACGCCTTAAGATATGTTGCAGGGTGTAATAGTCGACCATTATGTGATAAACTTTGACAAGCTGTGGTGGGGGGGGGGGGGGGGTTGGGGGGTGTGAGGTATTATCGCCTGGTTGTCATAGGGAACGCTTACAGTGTTCAAAGTAATATCGGTTTAACAAGTGGAGTGAATGTAACAACCTTTGGTGTATAATGGTCTTGATAGCACGTGTTTGCACATATAGGTGCGATAATACGGTATAGATTGTTGCTGATGTCACGTGGTTCGAGATAATCAATGCTTGTTTTGAGACAACCAAAAAAAATCCCCACCAAAAATTTCCAGCAATGGTGTGGTTGTGAAAATCAGCCGTGGGAAGTAATGCCACAATGTTCAATATTTGTCTTGTCATTTATGAAGGTAAAATTAGCATAGACATATCTAGAAACCCGTTCCGGTTGTGTACACAATCACATTATCTTAACAAATATGTACGTACAAACGCAAATTGATGTCGGAAAGCCGTTGCATGAAAGTGGTCCTGTCAGGTCCTTTTTACAAGATCAAACTACTTCAAACTTTCTACTTCAAACTCCTAAAGGTGACTTTGATGTAGTTTGATGGTGGGTGTTTACACGATCAAACTCATCACGTCAACTACATCAAACTCTTTCAAACTTCGGTTTACACGGTCAAACTTCTCACTTCAAACTCCTTCAAACTAGTACTTCGAACTCCATCAAACTACAAAGTTTGACTAAGTTTGATCAAACTTTGTGGTGAAGTTTGACGTAGTTTGAAGTCTCACTGTACACGATCAAACTTGGCATCAAATTCCAAAGTTTGAAGTAGTTTGAAGTAAAAGTTTGGAGTAGTTTGATCGTGTAAACCGGACCTCAGACCAAGACAAGTAGTGTCGAATCGCAAGTTCCAAAACCTAAAGCCGAAGTCATACAATGGCAAATCACACAGGCCGAACAATACGAAAACCGGTCCGTATTCGTTCGGCAGTCGATTCGCCACCATCGTGTTCATCCTCATTGATTCGTTTCAGATCGTTTGGAAATTGTCATGATTGTTCGCCAGGGTCCGCCACCTGATGCGGGTATTTTTATGAGTGCGTAACATTCGTACTGACAATACGTATGCATGCCTTGCGTTGTAATCCGTCTGGAGTCGTTTCCCGCCCCCTCGTTCACCCACGAACACGAACGAAACCAACACACATCAAATGACCATTGACCTTACGACTGTCATTGTTGAACGCCTTTTCTGTGAAGCGCACACCTCGGACAAATATTGTCAAACAATAGTAATCCCATCGGACGAACAACTAGGGCTATGGTATCTCTGTAGACAAGAAAAATTCAGTCTGTGATGCTAATCATGCTTGTTAGGCTCCTAACGACCGTTAATAACTCTGGTGACTCCGACGTAGTTCTTATTTCACTCCGTCGTTCGTTCTACCATGCACAAACTGGACTTCGTCGTAATTTGTACCATGAATTTGAAGAGGTGTACAATAATGTTCGAAACATAGGCCTACAGTTGATACACTGTTATACGAGTGCAAACCATTATTAGCTCGTCTCTATGAAAAATTGATGAATGGAAAGGCTTTCAAACACAAACCTGCTGTCACCTGATAATTGTGAAGAATATCGTTCGATGGCCGATATTAGGCCGAATGTCTGTGATCGTTGTGGAAATCACAAGGCCGGCAGCTACAGTTCAATAATTTATTCGGGCGATAATGTCCAATGACTCAGACAGTCACATCTAAGGCCGCAAACACACCTACGTCCGGTGATTTCCCTGTCGACAAGATATCCGAAAACTATAGTCCTTCTCTGTTACAATTCACATATATTTAGTCCACAATTTACTGATATAGTCCAATACGAGCACGGCCAAACTTCTAACAATATTCCTACACGTCTATGCTCGCTGCGGCCATTTACTCAACTCCTAGAAAAACTGCGGGGCCGGCAACATGTGGTGTAGGTTTTCCCGCCAAATGTCTGCGGTGTTGTGATTGGATAGATGTGTGGTGGTATGAGCTGATGTCACCGGGAAAGTGGGTTTCCCCGGCGCGTGCCAAGACTTGTTATGCTTGTATCTGTGCACGTGATGTGAGCGGTGGGTGTGTCATGTTCTATGTTTAGAAGTAGGTGCTTGTAAAGGTCAAGGCCGAAACTAACTGGGTCGCATGTACTGTATACTGGGCCGAAAGTGCGCGTGAACTGACCTGTGTTTGTCGATATGGTTCTGGGGTT
Source organism: Terebella lapidaria (assembly GCA_949152475.1). NCBI lineage: Eukaryota > Metazoa > Annelida > Polychaeta > Terebellida > Terebellidae > Terebella > Terebella lapidaria. The sequence continues at coordinate 19,780,983 of OX424566.1, read as the reverse complement.
ATTTATGCTTGTGATCGTATAGTCTGTACCTGTCCTGTATGTAAGTCATGTAGAATGTATATGCTGTGATAGGAATGTGTAGTGCGCGGGAGGGCGGGCGTCACTGTCGCTAAAATTACTACATTACACCCCTTCATTAATTCTACGCCCTCGGAATTACCCTCCCCGACCCTACCGTCGCGAAAACTAAACAATAAAAAGCTACGAAGTCCTAAAAGGTCGAACCCCAACATTCACACACTCACACCGCGCGAAAATGTGAAAACACTGCATACAATAAAAATTCCTAACCGTCAAAATAACCGTCATCAGTCAGTCCGTCAATAGTCACTACGATGATACATTTACACATACATGCACTACAACGAATGATGAGATATGAATGGAATGTATTGAACAAACTCCTCGACGTTTCATAGTGAAACGGAAACTAATTTAAAGTCTATAAAACTGAAAAAGAAATGTTTGAATTTATCTTAACTAAATTACATGAAAAACAACGTGACCAGGATGATATTATATTTTACAACTATTTACAGATTTTTCTTGGCCGACATAGTGATGGGCCGACAAGTTCCAGGTCCAACCGGACAACCGTGACCAGGATTTTTGAGAGTCACTTTCTCCCAAGCGGGCCGACACAAACAGGGCCGACAGTTCTCCACCTATTCCATATCAGGCCGGAATCACTCACTCCTTCTGACCACGTTTACCAGCAGGAGGGGGTGGCGGTGCCGGCGACGCCTGCCGCATAAGCTGTTGTTGTTCGTCCGGAGGCAGGCGGGGCAAGATCGAAACTATGGTGGCGAGCAGGTCGCCCGGGATGGTGGGACCCGAGTCGCTCTGCGTCGCGGCCGAAACGGTTGGGGTCGAAGTTGGGGCCGACTGCTCCAACTGTACTACCCGAGCACGTAGTCGCTCAGTTTCCTGCCGCAATTCTCCGTTTTCGGTTTCCAGCCGCTGTAAATGACGACGCAGGTGGTCGGTTTCTTCCTCAAGCCGATCAGGGAAGGTCGGTAGATGCCGCTCGTGGAGGACACCCATTCCAAAACCGACTGAGAGGCCGTTAAACTCTGCCTGCCGAATATGTTGATCCATGGCCTCCAGATAATACCGGCGGATCTCACGGAAATGCTGGCTCGCCATGTCGTCGGCACGGGCCAGGAACAGAGTGGGAAGATGGTCGCTCTTCCGGGCCGGAAGGATCAGTGGATCCGCGTTGTGGGCTGCCTGGCCGATATGGGACGTCCAATACTCCTCATGAAGACGGGGGTTGTGGGGAAGCTGGTTTGCCTCCCGACTCCTAAGAGGGTTAACCAAGTCCGGGTTCTGCCCCGGGAGGGCTTGTAGGCCGGGTAACATCCGGGTTAGAAGCCGAGTCCCATGCTGCCGAACAAATTGTAAATCTGCCGAAAACTCTCCTGATCCGTGTAGCGGAAATCGCTCATCCACGTCTCTGTGGAGGGGTTCTAGCGACTCAGGCTGGTCGTACTGAAGTCGCGGCCGATCCGCGGCCGAATCTTTGGTGATAACGGTCCGTGTTACCTCCATACTGCCGTCAAGATACGGAGGTTCGTCCGTCTGTAGGACCATCTGTCCTGATGGTGGAGGCGAATCCTCGCGGTCACTGACCAAAGCCGAAACTAAGTCCTGTGGGACTTCCTCCTCGGCTAGCTGTAAAGGTGGAGGTAAGTCCTGCGCCTGGGCCGCTATTTCCTTCCTATCAGTTTCCTGATCCTCGGAATGTTGGGCCGACAAAGGAGGAAATTCCTCCGGTGGAGGAACCAAGCCCTCCCTTACCCGATAATCAGTCACGTTAGTTGCAGTAGGCCGTTCTACTACAATCTTCCGGGGAATAATGTCCGAAGGCCGTGTCTGTGCCTGGGTCGTCACAGGAGTGGACGGAGCCGACAATTTCGGAACTACCGGGCCGGTAAACTTGATCGCGTCCGTCTGGTATGCGATGGGCCGGGTGAAAAAGATGGTGCTGGGCCGACGTACATTCACCCAGCGCTTCATAGCCAGGATGTCGTTGGTCATCCTGGCCAGCCGATCCTCCTCTGCTCGAGTCGTGGGCCGAATGTACTCGATGCGCCGGAGTACTTGCCAAATCTCAGGAGCCAAATTTGGCGGGTATTGTTCGAATAGCTCGGGAGCCATGTGCCATATTCCATAAGTCAATACCCGGTCGACATCTCTCTGGAATATGGGAATGTTTGCCGGAACACGGGGTGGCCGATAATTCGGGTTGGGCTGAATGTCTACGCGACACCGTAGCGCAAACGGCTGCAGCATAGGGTCGGAAGCATGCAGTCGTCCTTTGTCGAAAAGTGGAAGAGTGCCGATATGAGTTCGAGTCGCCTCACTCAGATGTCGAACCATATCCTCAGATGTGAGGGTGAAGAAATGGTCCTTGGCCGGACAAACGAAATACCGCAACAGCGGAAAGTGATAGGCCAGGACGTGGCCGTCCAGGTCCGAGGCCGAACGAAAAGGACCACGGTGTGGTACCGTGGGCCATGCCCTACTCTCCTCATCGTCCTCCTCGCCGATACAAAAAGGGCACAAGTACCGGCCGTCCTCCCCCTGTAGTGGCGACAGGGTCATCAAGTTCCCTTCCGTTAACCGAGAAGGTGCGCCGAAGTTGTGTTCGTGCGCGTAGCCGTCATGTCGATTTCTATGCCGAAACGGGATATCACGCTAGCAGATCGGCTGAGCGCCGTATGGAGTAATTGGGGCCGGAACGAGGGACATCAGTTCCTCTATCTGTCGCCGATAAGCTGATGCGCGTGTCACGGGGCCGGAACTGATGCGTCGCGAACTCCTCGCTGACGGGTGTGAGCCTTTGCCAGATGACGAGCTCACGGACGAAGACGAAGCCGAAGACTGGGCCGGTGACGTGACGGCACGGGGCCGAACTACCGGCGTTGATGGGGCCGAAGATGCTGGGGCAGGTTCAATTGGTGCCATCACCTGCTGAGCGGGAGCCGACTTTGCCGAACTGGCGGCTTCCGCCGCGCGTTGAGCCTCCAAGGCTCGACGGACGATTTCTCCGCCTTCCTCCAACTGCCGAAACCGTTCCGGGTCGTCCTCTGAGGTCGGACTCGGGGTGTGCCGGACGCCGCGTTGCGCTAATTTCGCCATGATTTCATAGCGTGGCTGTTTATTACTGCCGGAAGCCGATCTTGTCTGTTCCAAACTGGGTTCGGGGCCGATAGCGGACATTTCATCGTCCGTCAACACGATGGGGTTGTCTTGCTCGTCACCTCGTTCGACAACCTCGACCGTCAATTTAGTGCCGTCAAATTTGATGGAACGAGGCCGATTATCAGCAGAGCCGTCACTGTCTTTTCCATCACTTGGCTTATCCGCCATGGCGGAAGCCGCAACACAAATGTCACTTCAAAACAGCTAGGCCGACTGTGATTTTTATTAAACTCCAATATCCGACAACTATTCACAAACTTCACCAGTTCAATGTCATTAAATGCCACGTAAATATCCGATGTGTTCCGAATCAATACAAAGTTTTTCTCCGTATTAATCGAGCTCCTGCTGCTTCAGAAGTTCAGGCGCAAATGACCTACTTGCCGTTAATTTCCACTGCCGTACACTGAGATGCTTATCTGTATCCCAATTCCACGAATCGGGCCGGGGGGCGCTCTCTGCCGATATACAAAAACGTCTTTACGCTGTATCCCATTGTTCCAAGTGTATCTGCAACAAGGCGGGCCGTCGTCAGGAAAACGCTGGTACGATCTCTCTCTGACCGATCTGGGTCAGTCCATTACGACATTAGGGGGGTCCTCACACTGTCCATTTTTCCGAATGTCCGTCTGCCGTCCCCTGGATTACACGTTCCGATACATTGTCTATCTGTGCTAACGACTGTTCAAATTACTGGGCTCTTTTTGCCCGACGACTCACTATTGTCTTTATCAGGGGAGATTTCATGAGGGTGCTGTAAACAGCTTAAATGTTTATCTGCGCTCGTGCGAACCTTGTGAACTGATTCTTTGATCGTTCCTTTTCTTTTAGAGTTAGCGCACAATAAACGAACGGCCGAATTGCTGTTTCACAGACGACACACAGTTATTAAAGGCTGAGATATTAATATCAATCACTCACAGGGGCGGACATCGTTCCATTCATTTTCAGCCAGTTCACAAGACAACGGGGCCGCTAATATTGTCGGGGTCGAAATTGCAATGAGCTGGGTCGGTCACACCGTGGCGCTTTGGGTATTTACATGATGGATTTGATGACAGGCCGCATCTTGGTATGATAGCTATGTAGTGACTGGTTCCCGTACCACTGGGCCGTTCCTCCGAATGTTACATGGAGTGAGTAGAGGCTCTTTCGACGCATACTCCGGAATGAATCACACTACCACCTCTTCGACAACTAAATGGCCTTACTCACGGCGTGACATGAATTATTATCCTCTTCGGCTGGCACATGGATTGAATCTGACATGATAACTTTAGTTAGTGCGTAACACACGCGGAACAATGGCATATACTATACGGGGTCGAAACACATATCATAATGTAACAATTTTTCACCGATATCGTAATTATGAAATCATATCAAGTGTATATATATCGAATTCGCCTCACTGACATCTTGTACATATTAAATGCATATATTGTTATTGTAATATATTATATTATTATGGGAAAGACATGATATCATAGTCCATTAAACATGCATTATTTCATCATCAATGGCATCAATCAGATAACAAGGCCGGGGTTATCTGTAGCGGGCCGGTCTGCGTGCGTTGCGTTTGGTTCGACTTGGTCGTGCAGGCGGGGGCGTAGCCTCGCTTGTCTCGGGGTCGGATGATATCACAGGCTTTTGCCTGCGTGTCTTGCGTGCCAGTTTTGGTGTGTTGGAACTTGATCTGCGTGATCTTTTCCGTTGCCGATGACGACTTGAGCCGGATGAAGTTGGAGATCGCGATTTACGATCTTGGGCCCCTGTAGAGTCAGACTCAGCTGTTTGGTCTGAATCAGTATGCCGATCTTGTACTGTGACCTCCCAGGGGTAATAAAACTCCTTGAGAAGTCCCATGGGGTCGGGCGACTGTTCTGAGCCGGACTTGCTTGACGACGTCGAAGGTCGTACAGGGTCGAAATAGATGTGGGCCGCTTGGTTGTCACCTTCGTATGGCTTGAGCACATCCAGATGAACAACACGAGTGTTCCGAGGGTTGGAGACCAGGGCTATGCGATAGTCCACCTCGGTCACACGGTCGATGATCTTCCAGGGACCAGTCCAAGGCCGAGCGAACTTATTATTCTGCGTGAGGGGCAGATAATAATATCGGACCAGTTCTCCTGGTTGGAACTGGGGTCGAGGCTTGGCGTGGGCGTCATAACCCATCTTCTGCCGAATTGCCGCTTTCTCAAGATGGTCTTGAGCGAAACCGTGGGCCGTCCTGATCGCTTGCCGCAAATACTCCACATACTCTGGGCCGCATGGGGGTAGAGGCTCAGGGTCGTAGGTCGGAAACATGAGGTCGACTGGCAAGTTACACTCGTGCCCGTACACCATCAGGTGCGGGGTGCATCCCGTGGACGAGTGTACAGAGGTTCGATAGGCCATTAACACATATGGCAGGTGCACGTCCCAGTCGTTTGCACGATTGCTGACGAATGCACTCAGCATGTTGAGCAATGTCCTGTTGAATCGCTCAACTTGGCCATCGCTCTGGGGTCGATATGGGGTCGTGCGGATCTTCTTAGCGCCCAGAAGATGCACGACATGCCGAAATAGAGCCGACTCGAACTCGGTGCCCTGGTCGCTATGGATTGCCTTGGGGACGCCATGATAAACTATCCATCTGTTTACCAGGATGTCGGCAACATTTTTGGCGGTATGTCGCCGCAGCGGGAAGGCGTCCGTATATTTCGTGAAAAAGTCCGACACAACAAGGATATACCGATGGCCTCTTCCCGTGACTTTGTGGGTGTCGAGAATGTCCATCGCGATCCGGTCGAAAGGCGCTCCTGTCGGCAACTGTGTCAGAGGCGATCGTTTTGGGACCGGTTTTCCTTTGCGGGTGACACATTGCGAACAGCAGGCACACCAGCGGGCGACATCCAGTGCCAGGCCGGGCCAGTAGAATCGGCGCCTGACTCTCTCGATGGTTCGCTGAATGCCGAGATGTCCGACAATCTTCAGGTCGTGAAGTTGGTGCAAAACCTGCGTTCTGAGTGCTACGGGGAGCATGGTTTGCACCACAGGCCGTCCAGCGGGGTCGGGTTTTACGTGCCGAACTAGTACCCCATCTTGTAGCGCCAGGAGGCTCCATCTGGAAACAAGTGTTTTTACCTCCTCCCCATGGCGCGCTACCTCCTTAGAGTCTGGTTTAGTGCCGATCAACATCCACTGTCGCACTTTTCCGATGCTCGGGTCGGCTTGCTGTGCCGCGACAATGTCCTGAGTCGAATAGTCCGAAAGCCACTTTTGCCCATCAAGTGTGGCGTCCAAAGCACGGACTCGAACAACTTGGCGTGCCGAAACTAGTTGGGGCAAGACCGGTGATGTAATGGAATCACTGTCCAGGAGGTCTGCCCTTGTCTTAGCCGGAACAACAGTGACCCGACGAACTGGAAGTTCTCCGGAACTTGTTTCTGGGTCGGTCGGAGGTGTAACAAGTCGTCCGGGACAGTCTTGGTGCTTGCAGCTGTGACACCTTGACAGTCCGTCTGCGTTGCCGTGTAATTTACCGGGCCGATGCTCTATCCGGAAGTCGTACTGTTGTAGCTTGGCGAGCCACCTGGCGAGCATGCCGTCGGCGTCGCTGTAATTCTTTAGCCACCTCAGTGAGCTGTGGTCGGTCCGGAGGAGGAATTTCCTACCCCAAAGATAATGCCGATAATGTTGTACCATTTCTACCACTGCCAGCAGTTCTCTGTATGTGGTACAATAGTTCCGTTGGGTTCGGGATAGGGTTTTGCTGGCGAACCCGATGGGGATTTCTTTCCCGTTGACCCTTTGTGAGAGCGCGCCTCCCACAGCATAGCCGCTTGCGTCGGTGTCGAGGATGAAGTAATCATCCGGACTCTGGGTCGGATGCGCGAGCTTAGGCGCCTGGATGAGAGCGTCGCGGAGCCGCCGAAAAGCGCGTCGCTGAGCCGGTCCCCAAGTGAAATGACATTCACCTCGGGTGAGTGCTACGAGAGGTTCGGCGATCTCAGCATAGTCCTTGATGAATCGCCTGTGGTAATTGGCGAAACCCAGGAAAGATCTGACATCGGAGATCTCGCACGGGGTCGGCCATTCTCTGATGGCTTTAACCTTGTTGGGGTCGACACGAATTCCTTGGCCGCTCACTATAAACCCCAAGTACAGAATTTCCCTCTGGAACAGTTCGCACTTCTTGGGTTGAAGCTTCAGGCCTGCCGATCTAATCCGATCCAGGACCGCCTCCAGGTTTGCGAGTGCCTGGTCGAATGTTCTGCCGTAAGCGATGACGTCATCCAGGTAACACATACACCGTGTCCATAAGTACCCACGGAGTATGGTTTCCATTAGCCGTTCAAATGTTGCCGGTGCATTGCTGAGGCCGAATGGCATAACCTTAAACTGATACAGTCCTTTCCTTGTCGCAAAGGCAGTTTTCGGTCTGTCTGTAGGGTCGACTTCGACTTGCCAGTAGCCGGAAGCCAAGTCCAGGGCCGAAAAGTATGTAGCGCCCGCCAGGGCGTCATGAGTGTCCTGAATATTAGGCAAAGGATATGAATCCTTGCGAGTGACGTCATTCAGGAGCCGATAATCGACGCAAAATCTTACTTGGCCGTTTTTCTTCCGCACGAGCACTACCTGTGCGCTCCAGGGCGAATCTGACGGCTCAATGCACCCCAAGCGAAGCATCTTGTCGACCTCCTCATCTATGATGCTCTGTTGCGCCTGAGGGACGCGTCGTTGACGTTGCCGAATCGGGGCCGAATTGCCGGTGTCGATCTTGTGTTGGACGACTTGGGTCCGTCCCAACTGTCCATCCGGGTGCATGAAGGTGTCCCGATATTGATGGATCAGGTTAGCGCAACGCCGGTGTTGTTCTGGCGCTAGTCCGGCGCGATCCACCATCTCTTGTAGATGTGGCGGCAGGTCGCGGTAGTGACTGGCGTCGGCCGTGGACAGGTCGGGCTCCTCTCCGGGTCTTCGTAGAGCTCCGACGACACTCTCGATCGGACTGGCTATGGCGACAGGGTCGGATCGAGTGAGTGTAATACCGGTATCTGCCGTATTGACTACAGACACCTTTACACATTGCCGGTCCAAGGTCGTTAATGTTCTTCCCATGAGGAGGTCGGTGTCCTCGGGAAAGGCCGTCAGTGGTTGGATCATCCGTGGATGCTGCCAACTCGAACTCTGGAGGTCGGAATTAGCTCTACGATTGCCTCGCTACGTGCGGGGACGGTGACGGCTCGGCGCACGGCCATTCTAACAACATTGGCTTCAATGTCCTTGTGCGCGAACAGGATTTCTTTGTGTACCTGTATTGTTCCTTCGCCGTAATTCACCACAGCGTGAGCTTGCCGGAAAAAGTTCATGCCGAGTATCATGCTGTCGTGGATGTCAGCTACGCAAAATGTCACAATCATATGGTTGGTTCCGACCTGGATTGGGAGGTCGATCAATCCATCGATTGGGCTTGACTGTCCGTTGACGTCACGAATCGTGGCCGAAGTGTGTCGTAACTGTCGTTGGTCGGCAGGGACATGTCGTAGCTGATCCCGTCTGAGCAGGGAGATCTGTGCCCCGGAATCGAGTACGGCTTTCATTGTTTTGTCTCCGACACGTACCGACAATTTCCAACATCCGTGTGCCGCTCGCGAGTTGTCTATGACGGCCGGAACTGCGGGGTCGTCTGGCGGTGGCTTGAAGAGTGTGTGCAGCGGCGGCAATTTGGATTCCGGTCCGAATGGGAACGCGTAGAACCCTCCGTCATCGGAGATCCACTCCACCTCGGACATACTATCTGTTCCGGTGCCGTTGGCGGTCGGGGGCGACACCCCTTCAGGATGACGACTTTCCCGTGGAGGCCGTTGTGGAAGTGGCACGGACACCCCTTCATGAGGGAGAGCCGGCTTTGGGGTCGGAGCTCGACACTTGGTACACACCCCTTCAAGGAGCTGAGGTGTGGGCTGGGCCGGCTGTGGGGTCGTAACTGTTGGTTCTGTTGGTTTGGTAGTTACGACAACCGCAGGTGTGGAGCATGTAACATTGTTCTGTTGCCCGGAAGGTCCTTGCTCCGCAGCACCTTCCTCTACTGGTTTAACGACTGAGCCGTTGGTACTGTCGGGGTCGATTTGGTTTGGTTGCCGGCTTGGTTTGGTACTGACAACACTTGATCTGTCCTTCGGTCAGTACCAACACCTTTAGGTCGAAAAGTTAGTGGCTTCATGTCATTGCGCACTAAGACGTCTTTAAGCCGGAAACACCGCATCCAGCGATGGCCGGGCTTCTTGCAGAAGAAGCATACGGCTGATCGTCCGGGCTGTGGAGGCCGATCACCTTTAGTCGGACCGTAGTTCGTAGGACGGAATAGATAGCTGTCTCCTCACAGAGTCCATTCTCGTCGCTGAGGACGCTCTGGAAAGCTTCCGCCACCCATTCGCGTGAACAGGCTGGCACAATCATCATCCGTGTATCCGTTCACGGAGATGTCGGCACGTCGCGTGCCCTTTTGACGGTCTCTGTTTGTCCGTTGCTGACGGCTCTCAGCTTTGAGGACGGCCGTAAGTGCCTCACTGTAACTATTGAAAGTGAGCACGCATAGTCTGTCGGCAATATGGTCGGGTTGGCCGTTGACGAACTGAGAGATCACTGTCCGTTGCCGGGACTCTGGCGTCACATCATCAAACACTTGCTCAGCCAGAGCTTGAAGCCGTTCCAAGTAATGTTCCGCATTCTCTTTCCGCTCTCTTTTTAGAAACGGAAAGTCGTCCCTTTTGGACTGCCGACGAAGTGCAGGTTCCCAGCCCTCCAAGAGCTGACAACGGAACTCCTCCCAAGGAGTTTCGACCGGAATATTCAGAGCTAACGCCTCGGCCCGGCCGCGCAGCGTACTCCGGAAGGTCGTTGTTTTATTCAGGTCGGAATATGTGAAGGCCGCAGTAAATTGTTCGAAACTCCGGATGTATTGGGTGAGATTGCCCTCCTTGAAGGTCGCACGCCATTGAGCCGTTTTAGCCATAGCCAACGTTTGGGGCTCAGACGTGAGTCTCTGAGGCGTGGGCGTATCAACACTCACCACAGTCGGCGTGGTCGTAGCCGGATCCGCTGAAGTCGCGATGGCCGGAACAGTTGGAGTCGTAGTGGTCGGAACTGGCGGAGTCGCACTCGCTGGGACAACCGGCGCGGTCGTCGCGGAGACGGCGAGCGAAGCGACGGGTGGTGCCGGAGCGTAGCCAGAGTCACACGGTGCTTGCGTGGCTGGGTCCGGTTGACCATACGGTGGCGTCACCCACGGCACTCCGGTGGAGGGTGGAAAGATGGCCGGTGGTGGACATCGGTATACCGATCCGTTCGGGGCCACACCATGGTACGCTACTCCACTTTGCGCACCATGATAGCCGATATCTGTCGGAATACCACCATATCCAGTTGGTGGATTCACGTAGCCGACATGGGGGTGATAATATCCGACTGGCGGTACACCGTACCCGACTGGCGGTACACCGTATCCAGTGGTGTAACCGATTGGCTGAGAGATCGGAGGTCCGATCATGGGCACAACACTTTCTGCCGGAGCAGACACAACTGGGTCTTGCGGCGGGGCGAAGCGCGGGTGTTCTCCGTCGGTCGGCGATGGTTGGGAAGCGGTCGGCTTTGCCGCGTCGCTGGGTTGTCGCAGTTGCGGAGATGTCGCGGTCGGGGCAGCAGCTGACGCCGGAACGCTCCTCGGGGTCGATCTCGCCTGGCTGGGTCGAACGTACTCTATGACCGTTGGCTCGGTCGGTATGCGCGAGTACATCTCTGGCGCGGGGTCGTACCGTCTTGCCGATATCGATTGTACTGGAGGTCGGGATGCCGAATATGCGCTCGGCGGTACCAGTTCTGTAACATTGTCAGTGTCACAAACCCACTGCCGTATCCGAGAGTCACTTGGCGGGTGCGTAACCATGGACGTTTCTATGGTTACAGGCCGAACATTCACCGTAGGGGATTCTGGGTCGACACCATCATACACATTCGCTCTTTGACGTGAGCGTGTATAGTCTCTGCCGATAAAGTCACTTTTCCAGGCTGCTCTAGCCGGCGTGGCCGAATACGCCCTTGCATGCGCACTTATAATGTCACTAACCGAACTGTAGGTCGACAGGCGGCGAAGCCGATCTCAGGGTCGAATGGTCGCCAACGGAGTCGAAAAGGCCGGTCGGTTGTTGCTCCTGTGACAACGGTACTGTGTCGCTCATGGCAACTGAGCGAGGGCCGGAAGGTCGGAAGGTCGGGTTCGGGTTGAACGTGACCTCTTCATCCGTCTGGTCGGGCGGCTTACCTGGAGCCGATGCCATCACTGCCGGTAATTCTGGGTTAGTAATCCGAGACTAGCTCAGATCCTGGTCGAACGGCGCCAATGTGAAAAATATCGTTCGATGGCCGATATTAGGCCGAATGTCTGTGATCGTTGTGGAAATCACAAGGCCGGCAGCTACAGTTCAATAATTTATTCGGGCGATAATGTCCAATGACTCAGACAGTCACATCTAAGGCCGCAAACACACCTACGTCCGGTGATTTCCCTGTCGACAAGATATCCGAAAACTATAGTCCTTCTCTGTTACAATTCACATATATATAGTCCACAATTTACTGATATAGTCCAATACGAGCACGGCCAAACTTCTAACAATATTCCAACACGTCTATGCTCGCTGCGGCCATTTACTCAACTCCTAGAAAAACTGCGGGGCCGGCAACATGTGGTGTAGGTTTTCCCGCCAAATGTCTGCGGTGTTGTGATTGGATAGATGTGTGGTGGTATGAGCTGATGTCACCGGGAAAGTGGGTTTCCCCGGCGCGTGCCAAGACTTGTTATGCTTGTATCTGTGCACGTGATGTGAGCGGTGGGTGTGTCATGTTCTATGTTTAGAAGTAGGTGCTTGTAAAGGTCAAGGCCGAAACTAACTGGGTCGCATGTACTGTATACTGGGCCGAAAGTGCGCGTGAACTGACCTGTGTTTGTCGATATGGTTCTGGGGTTATTTATGCTTGTGATCGTATAGTCTGTACCTGTCCTGTATGTAAGTCATGTAGAATGTATATGCTGTGATAGGAATGTGTAGTGCGCGGGAGGGCGGGCGTCACTGTCGCTAAAATTACTACATAATAAAGCTCTTGAAAAGAAACTATAATATTATTTGTTCAGTTTTACTCATCAATTTATTGAGAAAAAGAGCATCATGGCTCCGCCAACGCGTGCTTCGATCATATTTTTACTCCACGTTATCCTATCACTCCGTTTTGAGTCAATCCTGATATTGGTACGTGGAGTGTGTGAGATGCCAGGCCCGCTCATACAGTCACCGGTATTCAGGTGTGAACTTCAAATCGAATTAATTAAATAATCTCTTGTGAGTTACCGTTCTTTAACGGCCACCTCTTCTCCTTGACTACATGTATGTGGGAATTATTTCCCTCATTGAATTGACACCTTCACTCCCCCGTCTCACTCTCTCTCTCCCACTCTCTCACCCACTCTCTCTCTCACTCTCTCACCCACTCTCTCTCTCACCCACTCTCTCTCCCACTCTCTCTCACTCTCTCTCCCACTCTCTCTCTCACTCTCACCCTCTCTCTCTCTCTCTCTCTCTCTCTCACCAACTCTCTCTCCCACTCTCTCTCTCTCTCTCTCTCTCTCTCTCTCTCTCTCTCTCTCTCTCTCTCTCTCTCTCTCTCTCTCTCTCACCAACTCTCTCTCCCACTCTCTCACTCTCACACACTCTCTCTCCCACTCTCTCTCTCTCTCACCCACTCTCTCTATCTCTCTCTCTCACCAACTCTCTCTCCCACTCTCTCTCTCACCCACTCTCTCCCACTCTCTCTCTCTCACTCTCACCCTCTCTCTCTCTCTCTCTCACCCCCTCTCTCTGTCTCTCTCTCTCACGAACTCTCTCTCCCACACTCTCTCTCTCTCACCCACTCTCTCTCCCACTCTCTCTCCCACTCTCTCTCTCACTCTCACCCACTCTCTCTCCCATTCTCTCACCCACTCTCTCTCTCTCTCTCTCTCTCTCTCACCAACTCTCTCTCCCACTCTCTCTCTCTCCCACTCTCTCTCTCACTCTCTCCCACACTCTCTCTCACTCTCACCCACTCTCTCTCTCTCTCTCACCCACTCTCTCTCCCACTCTCTCTCTCACTCTCACCCACTCTCTCTCTCACCCACTCTCTCCCACTCTCTCCCACTCTCACTCTCTCTCCTCTCTCTCCCACTCTCTCTCTCACCCACTCTCTCTCCCACTCTCTCTCTCACTCTCCTCTCCCACTCTCTCTCACTCTCACCCACTCTCTCTCCCACTCTCACTCCCACTCTCCTCACCCACTCTCTCTCTCTCACTCACTCACTCTCACCCACTCTCTCTCCCACTCTCTCTCATCACCTCTCACCCACTCTCTCTCTTCCCACTTTCTCTCTCTCTCTCACTCTCACCCACTCTCTCTCTCACCCACTCTCTCTCCCACTCTCTCTCTCACTCTCACCCACTCTCTATCTCTCACTCTCTCACCCACTCTCTCTCCCACTCTCTCCCACTCTCTCTCTCACTCTCTCCCACTCTCTCTCCCATTCTCTCACCCACTCTCTCTCTCTCTCTCTCTCTCACCAACTCTCTCTCCCACTCTCTCTCTCTCCCACTCTCTCTCTCACTCTCTCCCACTCTCTCTCTCACTCTCACCCACTCTCTCTCTCTCTCTCACCCACTCTCTCTCCCACTCTCTCTCTCACTCTCACCCACTCTCTCTCTCACCCACTCTCTCCCACTCTCTCCCACTCTCACTCTCTCTCTCACCCACTCTCTCTCCCACTCTCTCTCTCACCCACTCTCTCTCCCACTCTCTCTCTCACTCTCTCTCCCACTCTCTCTCACTCTCACCCACTCTCTCTCCCACTCTCACTCCCACTCTCTCACCCACTCTCTCTCTCTCACTCACTCACTCTCACCCACTCTCTCTCCCACTCTCTCTCTCACTCTCACCCACTCTCTCTCTCCCACTTTCTCTCTCTCTCTCACTCTCACCCACTCTCTCTCTCTCACCCACTCTCTCTCCCACTCTCTCTCTCACTCTCACCCACTCTCTATCTCTCACTCTCTCACCCACTCTCTCTCCCACTCTCTCCCACTCTCTCTCTCACTCTCTCCCACTCTCTCTCCCACTCTCTCTCTCACTCTCACCCACTCCCTATCTCTCACTCTCTCACCCACTTTCTCTCCCACTCTCTCCCTCTCTCTCTCTCTCTCTCTCACTCTCACCCACTCTCTCTCACTCTCTCACCAACTCTCTCTCTCACTTTCTCACCCACTCTCTCTCTCACTTTCACACACTCTCTCTCACTCTCTCACCCACTCTCTCTCCCACTCTCTCTCTCTCTCTCTCTCTCTCTCTCACCCACTCTCTCACCCACTCTCACTCTCACCCACCCTCTCTCCCACTCTCTCACTCTCTCACCCAATCTCTCTCTCACTCTGACCCACTCTCTCTCTCTCAATCTCTCACCCACTCTCTCTCTCTCTCTCACCCACTCACTCTCTCACCCACTCTCTCTCCCACTCTCTCACTCTCTCTCTCACCCACTCTCTCTCCCACTCTCATTCTCTCACCCACTCTCTCTCCCACTCTCTCACTCTCTATCACTCTCTCACCCACTTTCTCTCCCACTCTCTCTCTCTCTCACCCACTCTCTCTCCCACTCTCTCACTCTCTCACCCACTCTCTCTCTCTCTCACTCTCTCACCCACTCTCTCTCTCTCACTCTCTCACCCACTCTCTCTCTCTCACCCACTCTCTCTCTCACTCTCACCCACTCTCTCTCTCTCTCACTCTCACCCACTCTCTCTCTCACTCTCACCCACTCTCTCTCCCACTCCCTCGCCCACTCTCTCTCTCACTCTCACTCTCTCTCCCACTCTCTCTCTCACTCTCACCCACTCTCTCTCTCCCTCTCTCTCTCACTCTCTCTCTCCCACTCTCTCTCCCACTCTCTCCCTCTCTCTCACCCACTCTCTCTCTCTCTCACCCACTCTCTCCCACTCTCTCTCTCACTCTCACCCACTCTCTCTCTCCCTCTCTCTCACTCTCTCTCCCACTCTCTCCCTCTCCCTCACCCACTCTCTCTCTCTCACCCACTCTCTCTCTCTCTCTCTCTCTCTCTCTCTCTCTCTCTCTCTCTCGCTGGATCCGCCCTTTATCTTTTGTGTTCGATAGTTATTGGCGATTCTTTTTTCCACGAACAAATCATTAATCTCACACCCAAACCTGTCGTCCAGTCCTTTTCCGTAATCTTTTCATCCTTTCGTCTTCATTTATGTAGAATGTATAGCTGATGTACAGCTGACCAAATATTTGACCATGCACCGACGAAAAAGAGGGAAAAAAAACTGTCAATTTAAAAGTCAATGAGTCTATTTCCATTATTCGTTCACGTGAGAGTGTAGTCGACTCCAGTCTCAAACAAATTCTCATTTTACGAAGTTTATGTACTTTACGAAGTTCACACTCTACGGTTGAACCAAAGAGTGGTTGAACTGTTACGACCATGTCAAATATATCCTAAGATTTCAATAAGAACTGTGTCATTTGTACACAACCCCGGTATATGTGATGCATATATAGAATGTCATACATGATGGATCGCTAGGTGACCTTGAACTAGTCCTAGGATGATTTGAAATTTTCAATCTGTGGCTATGTCTGTTACAAGATAAGCATACAGACAATCGATTACGTGGGACAATAATGACGGCACTGCTCTCAGTCGATATTGGACACGATTTCATGGCTGGGATATCATATTTCTCCGCTTCAATTTCGTCAGAATTATGGCTAGCTGACAATCTAGTGAAGCATGTCGAATTAGTTGCGAATTGTAATTCAAAACCTTACTAAAATAGAACTTCGATGGGATGTTTCTTGACACCCAATATAATAGGGGCTTCTTAATGATCATATTGATAACAAATAAGCATTGTGTCTATGTTAACTTTGCTTAGTTACTGGTTACTATACATACTTCGATAGAGAAAAAACGACAACAAAGCTCGACGTGGTTAAAAGTCCGCATCGTGATATAAAAAGTTGTCTTCTATCACGTCGTAATATACATTTTTTTTTAACAATATCACAATTCAAACCATTTCATGTCCAGTCTAGGTCGATGTCCGTCAATATAACCGTTATCGTCAATATCCCTAGACCTAATTATGAATAATAAAATGCTAATTATGTATATACATATACACTATTATATTGCTGTTTCAAGACCATTCATAAAAAGTGGCTTCGAAACTGGATGTAATCCTTTGTGACCGGCGCGGTTTCCAATGGAATAATCCATTTTTGTTTTTCGTTTGAAAGTGATCAGTAGCTGTCCTTAGAGCAGCTGTACAGTGCAAAAGTTCCAATGGGCACATGAATTCGTCTAAATTTGACATTTTAAAAATGATTACCTACGGAACGGTTCCCATGCAGTGATGCAATATTAACAAAACTAGCTGAAAATATAGAAAAATACACAGCCCTATCACTTGCAACTCGTATATGTATGATGTATTATAGTGATGGAACCCCAAATATTCAGTTTGATTCTTTTGTATTGCAAATAACGACAATATAGGGAAGTTCGTGTCTTTGTTTGTGTTAGCGCAGATGTAAACAATTGGTTCACATCGTGCGTTTTTACGGTATGTTCAAACTCCACTGCAGGGTCATCCGGACGTATTTTGGGGTTGAAACGACGCTATGTCATCCAATATATTTTCCAGCTAACCGATTATTCCACTTTAACACGATTTTCACTATATAATAAATAACTCGACAGACCATAAGGAAAGCAATGAGGAAGTTGAAGAATGGTGTTATCATTATGAATTACACTAAGAACTATTATATAACCTTATTATTTCTTTCATTCCCTTATATGGAAATCCTTAGGAGCACGTAGTTGCGACATGTTGCGACATGTTATTGATAAACTTCATCGAATTATATCATTCACTCATTCAGCATCGATAAATTTCGTGAAGTTCTCGAAATGAGGTTTTCTCAGGCTCATTGTGAATTATTTCTTGCCAGAATATTTGACAATGTAAAGGGCACCGTCATTTATTTATAGAGGATGACCCACAGCTGAGCCACAAGGGGATTATTAATATTCATATTTTGTCAATGAAACATTTATGTCCTTTCTGAACACGGACCTTTTCTCCAGCGAATGCGGAAGGCAATATTGTGAAATGTTTATATTGTGACATATATATATGTGTACAAATAATATTTTGGCTGTGGGTTTTATGAGGGTTCGGTGGTTATTATTACATCGTGTGATAATTTTCACCGAAACTGAACACGACCACCGGTATATTAATAAAAAAAGGAAACTCGCTCTCTAATGAAGTATCAGGTTATTTCCTGATTTGGTGATTTAATACCGGACACTGTTATATAATTTCTGTAAATACAACTTTTTGAACGAGAAACCAGGGTAAAAACAGCGGGTGGTTTAACTAACACGATTCAATCATTTTACTTCCGCGTGGTTTTTGCCAATTGAAACTTGAATATCAATCACATCTGGATTATTTTGAACATTGGGCCTTTTCGTTGTCAGTTCAAAACTTCCATTAAGGAAATGTCTGATAATACTCCTGTTAATACGGAGTTATTTCCCCCTACCATATGCACCATCGCAGTGAAAAACCATACACTTGCGAGAATCACACACGGCTTAACTTTGATTCTGGAAGTAAATTCGTGTAAACATTAAACTATCAGTTAATATAACAATTATTGTAAATATAATAAGGAAGTTTACACGCCCGTTGTTCGCTTTTATATACAATATGAGATATTCATGACGATGAAATACAACGATGATATATGCACCATTATTACTTCTCTTGATATCGAGTGTAATATTTTGTTCATTTGATCACTGGACTTCGAGCAGCCAAACTGTCTCAATTTGTATGCAATAGACAATGCAATTTGAAACGAGACTATGCAAGATTATAGTTCTGTCATGTGACCAGTCATGTGCAGTATGCGTACGCACAATATATGTAAATATATCCATATGTTTTTAAGCACTTGAATGACACATGACGGGACTGGAGTGGTTTTCTGTTTATTAAAAACAATAGATTTGGTACTTGTGACCACATGCTTTTTGAGTTCGTTCTTTTTTTTTCTCAAATTGCAGCATTATAGTTGGCCTAATTTACGCCAATACAGCATCTGAATGTTGGTAACCTTTCCACATTTGGTCATATGTATGTCATCGTACATATTTTTCACAACTAGATTGCATTGAAAAAAAAAAAAAAAATGTTATGAAGTCTCTCTTTTGTTGTATAAGTTTCCAACGAAACCGGGTGAACGAACATTGGTCACTGATCGTACCGGACACTCTTGCGGCGAGAGGCGGATCCGGGAATTTGGTGGAGTTGAGCGTTCGAAGAACCCGTAGCGAGCCCAGTGCTGGCGGGGGCCCGCTGACGAGCCCCAGAAGCCAGAGCTTTCTTATGTTAAGTGGTAGCTTCCTGGCATCTCCTGGGTATAATTTACTTACAAAATCATTCTAATATATTACCCTGTTTTGCGAACATATGAACACTTTTTCAGGGAGGGGAAGGCCCGTGGGTCCGTCTATGGTTCCAGGGTTGCAATGTAACTCATCGCCGTTCATCTGTATTCACAACTGACTCTCAATCACTTTGAAACAGACATTGGTGAAACCTAGAAACACAAGTGAAAGTCAACTTCTAGAAGTTTTCATGTGTTTCACCACCATCCTATGACTTTCGAGTCCATTGGCTGGCGTCTGTGTCTCTTTTGATGTATTCGGAATATGCCGGGTAATCAGGAACGACAGGTATAATTATGTAATGATACATATTTTATTCTCCGGACATCGGCATTTTCACAGACGAAAAGACGATATTGGATGATATGCGATGGACACCAGAAAACACATGGCTTTCTGGAAACGATAATTTGGAAATTCAGTTCAATCTTTGGACTCCTGATGGTCAAGAAACAGAACAGAAGGTTGCAATTAATTCTCTTTCTTTCATATAAATATTAGCGTATAAATATTCCTAAATATTCAATATACTAAATATTCATTATTTAATAGTTAGAAGATCACAAACGTTGTTGTGAAAATCCCACGGTCAAAGTTAACACGTCATAAATGGCACCTGATACATGTCATATGCCATCGACGTCTGAGGTGATGTCACGATCATTTACATATATTAAATCACATTTAGCATGAGTTTATTCGAATTGTACCGCAATTGACACCACTTTTCAGGCCAAGTGTATATTAGAATTTCATATGACATAAACTCACGATTTTTTGAAATTAAGTTCTACATTACCGGTATTATTATGCATCGACGCTCATTTTGCGAATTAACCAATTAGTTTTATCTAAATCAGCATCGCGGTTTGTGGTCAGGAGAGTTAATTCTATAAATCACCTAATTTATACGCTAATACCTAAAAATAGTATCTTTTGCCAAAATAGATTATCTCGTATTTTTTGCGGCGTTATGGCAGGTTTTATTTGTCTTTTTATGTTTTCAGTGACAGTCTGTACTGTAATATACGGAAGCCAATAGGTGACATGCGCGTAAAAAAATTCTATGTCTTTTCCAGCAAAAAGCTAGCACATTCGAACGTGGAAGCATTTAACACTATCACGTTCGCACGTGGAAACAGTTAAGGCTATTGCGTTCACACGTGGAAAGTCCGAGGTTTCCACATTCACACGTGGAAGCATTCAACGCTTCCACGTTCGCACGTGGAAACTTCAGGAGCTACCACGTTCGCACGTGCAAAGATTTGGGTGTAGTAGCATCAAATGCTTTCACGTGTGAACGTGGTAGCTTTGAATCTTTCTTCGTGTGAACGTAGAAACCTAATTCTTTCTACGTGCGAACGTGGAAAGGTATAAATGCTTCCACGTGTGAAGGTGGTAGCTTTGGAACTTTCTACGTGTGAACGTTGAAACCTACATCTTTCTACGTTCGAACGTGGTAGGTTTTAAAGTTTCAACGTGCGAACGTGAAAGCATATAATGTTTCCACGTGTGAACGTGATAGCTTTGAAACTTCCTACGTGTGAACGTGAAAACCTAAATCTTTCTACGTTCGAACGTGATAAGTTTTAAAGTTTCTACGTGCGAACGTGAAAGCATATAATGTTTCCACGTGTGAACGTGGTAGCTTTTGACTTTCTACGTGTGGACGTGGAAGCCTAAAACGTTTCTACGTGCGAACGTGATAAGTTTTAGTTACCACGTGCGAACGTGATAGCGCTAAATGCTTCCACGTGCGAACGTGGTAGTTTTGAACTTTCTACGTTCGAACTTGCAAGGTTTTTAATAGAAAATAACACAATTTTTTTCCCGCACATGTCACCTATGGGCTTCCATAGTAATATGACCCCATGTGCCACACAAGAACACAAAGAGCTATTGTATTCCAGAACAAACACCATTGTTTTACAACATCTACCTTCCGTGTCAGTGAGTGGACCTAACAATGTCATATGATCATTGGATCACCGGATCGAATAGAATATAAACATGACAACATATGTAAACATTGCAATGTTTACAGTAATCCATGAACTAGGCATGGAAAAATCAGATATTTGTTCCTTGTTTGTTTATTTCTCTGCGACTAATAACATAATATGCTTACCAAACATGCGAGTGACATGTAGTTTTATTGGTGTGGGCTGCTGAACATGCCTGGAAAAATATATATTAGAGTGCGCATTTTCTGGCCAATATAATTTTCTTCAAAATGTTATATAAATACATATCAGATATATAGAAATAGAGAGTAAACTTTCTCGTGGAAAGCAATAATACAATGCAGAAAATTTTTTAAATGTTTAAATTTTTTATGTATAAACAACAGCCTCTGTGTTACATGACTGGGTAAAACCAGTAGGTCGTCTGAGATCCGGTTACTTGAAATTTATTAACTGATCAACAATATGTACGATATTTGAACGAATCAGGAAGTCGGCATACATAAGATTGTGTCCTCATTTCTTTTATAATAGAACTATTATCTTACATCCTACCCCCCCCCCCCCCACCCTCCCCACCCTCTCCCTACTGACTAACATACGGCCGTTTTGTGTGAAAATAGACATTATAAATATCTGGCGATGCATCTAGCAATGAAAAGAATACTTTGAAAAAATAAATTATTAATCATTGTATGCACACTTATTCGAACTTAGTGAATGTGCATGCAATGAATAAATATTCAATAAATAAATAAAGGAGCTCCAGCGAATCCGTTCACATCATGACGTTACCGACGTAAAAGCAGGCGTAGAAGCCCCACAAAGGTCAATTCCAGGAGACTCGACTGAGAAGAGGAGGTACTGTCTCAGTCGCTGTGGCACGACCTCAGAAAGTCTCTCGTACGCGGCATCCGTCGTGAGTTTCGTCTTCGATAGATTCACGACGATTTCCAACACGTCACTTGACACCATGCAGCCCGCGATCCACGGGAATCTGTGTATTTATGGAAAGAATGGATACATTGTAGTAAGATTATTTTCCCATGCAATTATTGGTAGCCCTTACTGGTTGTCCACCCCGGTTATCGATGGTGGGTGGTTTAATATCCAGTGTGGGAAACCCCCGTTCGGGATGTTTATGGTTGTATGGTATTGAAATATTTATGCGGGTGAACATATAACATACACTAATATCCTTATTCTTTTCCGGCTAGTCGTGTACATCAACAGCACGTATATTGAGAGCAACTAATGAGCCCGCATATCATATATGAGGAAAACTATCTGTGAGGGTTTATGGCTATTGAATGCCACATAGCAAGTGTTTCCGGCGATGACTAAACGAATTATATACAATAATGAAAGTGAAAATGGCCATCTAAATATAGCTGTCACTTACAACCATCAAGTGCTCGAAGAATTCACATTGTGGCCATACTTTCGACGAACTATGACTTAATACACAGATAGGAACTTATGGATCCTGCTGTGCTTTGATTATCTGTATGATCAAGAGCCCCCCCCCCCCCTCTCTCTCTCTGGTTGTTAGAGATAATTGTATGTGCATAGGCCTATATTTCATTTGCAAACTTTCGTTTTGAAACCAATGTGCTTTCTAAATGAAGATAGGCAATATAATATGCGTTGCCCTTCAGAACAAACGAAATCGTATAATGATTACCTCACCTGTGCATGTGGCTGTTTATAATATCGTATAGCTGCATTATACAGCTCCAGACTTCTTCCGTGTTAGTGACGTCATATGACGTCATGTCATCGTGAAAATGATGTGCCACTTCCGGTTGGAAATTTGTTGTTCCCGACATTAGATTTATGCTTAATGAGCATTCATCACCTGAAACTATGAAATATCACAGGTATAGATTTCCATCTATTATTGTTACGACCGTAGTTGAACTAACCGAACGAATTGAATATGTTCAAACAAAGATGTTATCCAAGAAAGAATCCTACTTGGAATGTTGTCGTGACCGATGCCCGAATCGCTGTCATACGCTTCAGCTTCCAATTGCAACAACGGCTGCGTGAGTCGATCATCTGCCCGCATAGATCCAAGCGATCGGCTGCTTCTCCACTGGGAGCTCTCCTCTTCGACATCCCCTCTTCCAAGGGCGAGCTTCGGTTGTGTTGTTGACATGGAAACTGGTTCTTCTCGCGTGGTACCTCGGTCACTTGTGTATGATGAATAAAGACTGTGTACTTTAGGTTGCTCCTCCTGGTGTTCGTGGATTGTCATCTTCAATGAAATGTGGTTGACGTGAGTGAGAACGTCATTGACGTACGTTTTATTCTCTTCCGCTTTGTCAGCAAGTTCCAACTCGCCGTAATCTTTCTCCTTGTCCTCTCCTTGGTCTGAACTAAGGCCGTACATTAGATTGAATGATGCATCGTACTCCGGCTTGCTTCTGGCATCAGCATCTCTTTCGATTGAGGGAATATTTGCATCTTTCTTTGACTCCAGTAACTCGAGTTTTTGACTTTCAAAGGCGAACTTGTCGCAGGCGGGTCTCGTTTTTCGATTTAGGGAAGGTCCCATGGTTGTATCTGAATAACCACTCAAGATATTCGTGGATGGTTGGATGGCTCCCACGGTTTCCTCCAGTGAAGCAGGATAGCCATTTTGGTCCCCCATTTCTTGGATCGACGGGTGTATTATCAAGCTGTCGGACTCTTCCATGCCCATCATACGTGGTTCATCGTCCAAGCCATGTGATTTTTCATCCTCTGGATGGAACGAGTTTATTCGTACCAAACTGGATCTTGATTTTCTCCTGGGAGAACCACTTCTCGGTGTCCTCACCCCGTGTATGTCGACGTGTAGGTCTTTAGTATTACGACAATGCGTCGCTCGTTTCGACTCGGTCTTTGATTGCACTTCTGGTTCAACGTTTTCGGGTGTTTGACTCTTCATGTCTGATTTGGGAACGTTCTCTTTTCCGTTGATTGCTGTTGATTCAATATTTATCCCTTTGTCATGTTCTCGTAAAGCAGTTCCTAATGTGTCGCTGGTCCACAGCTTTCGTTTCTTCGACTCCTGGTCTTCATTTTTCCAATTACACTTACAACCGAGACAGACTGTACACATGCATATACGTGTATCCAGTAATCCATGTAGAGAACCGTCTTCTCGCTTGGGATTTTTTTCATGAGCTTCTTCGTTTGGACGATGATCATTCACTTCTTTTCCACCGTGAGCTCTTGCAACTGAAATTCATCAACGTTTCTCAATGAGGGGAAAAATATATTGCATTTTATATACTATTCAAATGGAAATACTGGTATTGTAGAATTGCTGAAAAAGTCTTCTGGCTTACCTTGGTCCTTCCTGAGGCGCTTGAGAGCAATATATATCATCGAGATACAACAGAGAAGAATGAGACACATGAGTACCACACCAAGAAGGGATACTATATCGGGTGAGGAGTCGCTACGTCCATTGGGTTCAGGTGTGTTTCCGTGGTTAGGATAACGTTTTGGTCCCTTTGTGGTAGTGGACCTGTCATTGGTGTAACCTGCAATGGGGAAGAAATGATCATCAACAAAATGAGCACCTTAGGAATGTCAAGGTATACATAAAGTGTGCCAAGTGCAATGCTTGGTGATAATTATGAGGGCGGTAAATGCATACCAGGACAGTGGCGGCTGCACTCGGCAGCTACATGGCATATGACGGAACAACGGAAACATGTACTCGTATGTGGCTCCAAAAACTCGTCTTTCGGACATCGTGTGACGGCATCCATTCCTAATCTTTTGAACGGTGTAGTGAAAGAGGAACCGGGAAGTTGACGTTTTAAATGTTACACTGACTATAACCACATCATACAATGCATATATACACGGTATCTAAATATAGATCATAAAACCCCATATTGTGGTTATACGACTCGATCATGACTTTGTATGTACATGTGTTACGTTTCCTCATAAGCAAGTGACAGTTCATCAATATTGAGTTTCTTACTGATCGAGAAATAAAGCCTGTGGATCAATGATCTGGATCTTATTGGCGTCGTGTAAGTCCGTTACCAAGATACTATTACATGTACACATATTAGGGGCTTGGTTGAGTGCGACATCTATTTCATTGGCACTGCAGAAAATAATTTTCATATATTTTTAATAAGTGTTATAAAATGTGCTAGCGTACGAAATATCTCCCCATATTTGTTTTATTATATACTAGACTGCTGGAGAGGAAGACGCAGATTCATGGGAGACCATGTGCCAACGTGTAATCCAATCAGCGTGCAGTGAGGACAACAGCCGTATATGACAGTAAATTAATACACTAGGAATTTACAAGCTTCATAAAATAAAGTTATTCAACAAAGTGGCTGGGCTATAAAGTGTCTACAAATATATAAGTAGGTTTGGTCGCCTGTGCAGTATAACATCGTGTGGGGTTTGCGCCACTTAGCCTTTTAGTAAAGACGGGTGTAGGTCCTGTGATGGAACCTTTGAAGTGTGAGTAGGAGTTGATAAGTACTAACTCGATGAGAGAGACGAATACCTGCATTATCTGATTATCGCATACCATTCGGAAGTAACGTACTTAACCGGATAGTTTGTATATTTTTGGTACTAAACGTAGTTCGATCGTAGGTGAACATAATTTATTGGCCTATGACAACATATTGCCAAAATATAGCAACAGATAAAATGCATAGGTCATATAATACGCTAGATCTAATATATTTTATGGAATTGAATTTCATATGTATGAGTATTCCAATAAATCGCAAACATTTAGTTGCGATTTACTGACCACCCAGTAAAAGTAAACCACCCAAACATATATGGTAATGTTGCTTACGAACAAACAACAAGCAATCTTGAAAACCGATCTCAAAGAAAGACGGCAAGTGCAGTGACGCCCAAAATCCTCTCAAAATTCCATTATTATAGGCTTTAACGTAACGCCCATGAATATCAAGTGCGAGGAATGTCTACCTTACGTGTCATGTATAATCATCTGTTCTTTACCTACCAAACAGGGCAAAAAGGATTATTATTTCAGTATCTCTCAATGTCTCTAGTGGTTGAAAACTAATACAGCCATTGAAACTGACATTTTTGCTCGCTTTAGCTTTAGAATGCACTGACTGAACGATTCCGGACATTTTGTTCAGAAGCGTATAATTTTCTCTATGCGTATGGATATGGAAAATTCATTCGAATGGGGGCGGGCGGGGGTACGGGGGTGGGGCTCAGGCATTTTCAAGACAATGACAGTAATCAATTTCCGGTACCGAGGATCGTTCACCATTGAGCTATGGATGGGATCCACAACAAGTTAGAGGTCAAAGACATGGACTTTAATCCTGGAGAACATGATGGTTTTTGCCGAACAGTTGAAACAAGTGATATGGATATCATACAATTCAAGTCAACTTATTGAAAACTATTAGGTCTACGTCACGCATTTACATTTGCATGGTAATGAGCTGAGATTCCCCTAACTGGCCTCTTAGTATGTATTTTTATTTCTTTATAGTCACATCGTGTCGACCATATATAACACATGAAAAACAGAAACATATATATGTGCGTGACACCCAGCCCATGCGGACTTATGAGTGACTCTAAAACCATATGAAAAAGATACGGTCGGTGACATTATGATAATGAATGAATACTAACGATAGATGGATACATTATGACACATATAACAAATTTTTCCTTTCAAACCACGCCTGTACAATAAAATGAATGAGCTCAGTACATTTATATTCCATCAAATACTTTAGTTTGGTAACAGGGTCCGAAATATTAGTATAAGTAGGTTCATTTCTTTCAAATATACTATCTCTAAACTTGGAATATACTTCACAATCAAATATAAAATGTAATTCATCCTCTACTGATTTTTTACTACATAACTTACAAATTCTTTCATCTATGTGTAACGTTCTTAATTTGCCAGTATCGGTATCTCTGACATTACAGTATCGTCCAGTTTCTATATGTAAGCCCAATATACCACATCTAAGTTGAACATACAGAGATCTTTTATATTTTGGAATACACCTGGAATACACCTTAGTAATTATAACTTCGAAGCACTTTCGAAGGTTACATACTGTAAAATCCATTTCAATAACCTCACAGAGGTCTTCAATCCAAGCTGACGTCCCATCTATATACGTTTCCGTAGTAGACTTCAAAAAGCACCTAACTCGAGTAACACTTTTTCCTTCCCTGAATAAATATCCAAATCACGTTGTTGTGTGTGCAGATTTTTCACATTCGGGCTTCGACTTGCATTTATTACATTCACCTTTCACAAATATCATTAAAGTATCTCTGTGAAGGTAAAAGTTGAATCGGAATACCATTCAGGATGATTTAAATTGGCACTGAAGTTTCTTGTTGATTTGAATTTGAACTTTGTGTGACAATTGTTTTGAAACGCGTTGATATCCGCATTAAACTTTCAGAAACATAAGATAGATTTAACTTGGAATCGCTTGACAAATAAGTGCATACATTATGTTGAATGGACGCAGGGGAGGGGGGGTGGGTTGCGAACTTTATTATGGGCAAATGGGCACCCGAACTCTTAAGTGAGTCAGTACGGTGACGGTGAATCAAGCTTTATTCTGAACCATTCGTGTTTGAAGTAGGTATACGAACACATATAGGATTGCCATTTAACTCCATTATAACGTTTTATGAGAGAAATCACTTTCAAAATGTTTCAATTTTCATAAAATTTCAGTATGTTGAAGCAATATATATAACTTACAAAATATTAAAAAATCAGCACATGTTGTTGGAATAGATCAAACGCTACAAGCATTTGACTGTTAGCTGCTGACACCTGGCGAATTCCTCAGAAAGCAAACTCCCAGAAGGGCTGGTTTGTTTATATGTATTCATGCGCACAGTAACAGCTCCAATCAACATGAAAATTCACATGTACATAGAGGAATACCCATAATACCACTATACAAACCAAAACAGAGACATTTTAAAGTGATACATGTGCATTTGGAGGAGAAACTGGGAGTTTTTAAATAATATAGTACTTTGATGCCTCATTTTGACCAAATAAGGAAATCAATACAGGTCCATAACCAGTAGGCATATCTCGTCGCAACGTCATGATCATCCACTCGCCATTACTCATCACTTGAAACGACATCAATTTAAAAGTCACGAAATCACATTCAATTCAGACCAAGTTAGACTGGGGAATAAAGCAGTCATGATGCGTGAATAATGAATAACTAAATTTAGATTATATTGTATAGACGTTTATATTGAATAAAAAAAGTATGACTATTTTTATGAGAGAAACACGATTGCGCGACATATTTAGCTGCGGCTGATAATCATAACGTTTATGCAACTCAATCATAAACAATTCAAAACGAGATCATTACACTAATATTATTAAGAACAATTCTGATGATCCAAAAAAACTATGGAAAGAAATGAACAATATTTTGCACAGGAAACATCAGACTGCTTTGCCCGGAGGCAAAGATGACACGCTCCTTGCCAATATGTTTGGTTCTTTCTTCACAGACAAAATCACACGTATACGAAACAATTTCACAAAGCAGCCTAAACAGACCACTTCACCAGCGATATCACCTGTTGAGTTCAATCACTTCGAGCCTGCTTATTCGAAAGTCATTCTCGATTCTCCTACTAAATCATGTATTCTCGACCCTTGGCCCACTTTCCTGGTTACAGATTTTGTTGACATTTTGGTACCATCTATCAGTAAATTGGTTAACTGCTCCATGATGGAAGGTTTAGTGCCTAGTAGATTGAAACAGGCTGTAATTACTCCATTGCTTAAAAATCCCTCGTTATCCAAGGAAGAGATGAAAAACTACCGCCCAGTATCGGGTCTATGTTTCATCTCCAAACTGGTTGAACGAGTGGTTGCATCCCAGATTAAACAACACTTGGATAAAAACAATTTGGGTAATCCATTCCAGTCTGCCTACAAGAGCGGCCACTCAACAGAAACTGCGTTGTTGAATATAAAGAATGACATACACATTTCGTTGTCAAAAAGCATGCCGACTGCTCTGGTATTACTTGATCTTTCGGCTGCTTTCGACACGATCGACCATACAGTTCTCTTGGAATGTCTATCATCTTGGTTTGGCTTTGGTGGGACTGCACGCAAGTGGTTCTCGTCCTATTTGTCTGGTAGGGTCCAATCAGTTAAGGTTGGCGACAGCCTTTCAGAGCCCGCAGATATAAAATTTGGTGTTCCACAGGGATCAGTTCTTGGTCCCATTTTGTTTTCCATGTACACAACACCTCTACATAAAATAATCTCTGCACATAATACGGTTAACTATCATTTCTATGCTGATGATACTCAGCTTTATATGCCACTCTCACAAACAAATTGTGCTACGGATCTAGTCACGCTCCAGGAATGTCTCAAAGATGTCCAAAACTGGATGAATGCAAACATTTACTAAATCCAGATAAAACTGAGTTTATCCTGTTTGGTACCAAGTCTCAAAGGACTAAGATGGCAGATTGTTTTCCAGTGGATGTTCTTGGAAATGAAATCAGTCCTACGGAAAAAGCACGCAATTTAGGTGTTGTTTTTGATTCTGATTTTTCATTCTCCAATCAGGTTGTTTCTGTTTGTAAATCATGTTTTGTGGGTCTTCGCGACCTAAGAAGGATCAGGCGTAATCTCTCGAAAAGCAATACAATTACATTGGCTAATGCGCTAGTTAGTAGTAGACTTGATTATTGTAATTCATTGTATAGGTCTTTATCCAGTCGGAATTTGAATAAGTTACAATGTGTTCAGAATACTTTGGCCCGCATTGTCACTCGGACATCTAAGTTCTCTCATATTACCCCTGTTCTCAGGTCACTACATTGGTTGCCCATTAGGCACAGAATAGAGTTTAAAACCGCAACAATTATTTATAAATCATTGCATACGGGACTACCTGCATATTTCAACGATCACCTAACTCGCTACACATGTAAAGTGAACACGAGGCGTGGCAATCCTGATAAACTGTTCCTCCATGTCCCACTTTATAAACCTTCCATTAATAAATCAAAGGTTCAATTTCAAAACAGTTTGAGTTATGACGGCCCCTCACTTTGGAATTCCCTACCAAATGATATTCGTTCTGCTCCAACCCTGTCTAGTTTCAGGCATCAGCTTAAGACGCATCTATTTCTGGATGCCTACCCCCATTAACCTTCTCAACACAGCCGGTTGTCATCTCGATCACGAACTATTTCTGACCACGTTTTATGATATTGGTTATTAATCGGGACTGTTGCGCCTTAGAATTCGTTATACGAAATTAAGCGCTATAAAAGTTTGATATATTATAACGTTTCCGGTTTTCTATTTCTGCCCCTGTTCGAACTAGCGACTATGTGGAGAAAAAACATCAAACTTTTCAACACGATTACTATTGATGAATCATGATGCCATGATAATATGTCATGAAATGGTAATATTAGAATCTATAATGATGTCAACCACGATTTGTCTGCCATCGCATTTAAATCGTTTTGGCAAGTCCGACAAATCGAACGTAAGCATTGGAGAGTGAAATTTTACCCATTATATTGCATTTATATCATATGCCTACTGATCGAGGAGTTTGGCAATACATACTTGCTTGCTGTTACCAATATGAGCAATGAATAGAAGCGGTTAATGTGTCAATGCCGTTCGATCTATTCGTTAAACAACGAAATTATTACACGTCTATTACGTTGTATATAATATATATATATATAGTGCTGGAAGTTTGAGATAATATTTATTCATCATTATTAATCCAATGGGAAAATACAGTTGATGCATAATGCTTTCGTATGAATATTCATACTTGAACTCGACAGACATAAATATTCCTAATGACCAAAAATTTTACACCAGGACATGTAAAACTTTGCGAATAACAGTAGATAAGAGCTTAGTACATAGGATGCTTAACAGATCTACATAAACATGTTGTGACTTTTATCGCAGCTATAGTGATAGTGATGTTACATGTACATAGACAAAATATGGCGTTTCGAAGTGCAACTGGACTATGTATGTCTCGACCATCTGATGTGGTCTATTTGCACACATATGCAAGTCAAATAGTGAAATTAAATATGAAGGCATTGTAGTTAATGAAGTCTGCAATGGGCGCCAACCATTGTTGGAATTTATATCAATATAACGTATGCGAGCAAAACCAGGAAGTTTCATGTTGTAGTTAATTACACGGAATATTGAATAGCCTAGTTAAAACACGTGATGGAGACAATATAGTTCTTCGCATATTTCGAGTGCACGTGTAGATCTAACACGTCGTGTTGTGCACAAATGGAAGCATATAATAGTCATGTATCGAGGGCTCAAACCGGACACAAAATGGGAACAACAACAGCTAGATACTATGGAATAATGTTGTCAGAATGCGTGTACACGATGAGTTTAATGGGAACTTTATGAGATACATGATTAAAGAGACAGTGATTTCTCCTGAGTTGCACGATGGCAGGCGGAGACCCAGACCCGCTGTCTTTGATTGGAGATCAGACTTACGTGGATTTTATATCAGTTTCTCAAAGTCTCGCGCACGCCCCTGGGAATCCAGGACCCAATGCGACCCAGGCATCCCAGGCACAGGCTCAGCAGCAACAACAACAACAACAACAACAACAACAACAACAACAACAACAACAGGATCCAGGGACGGAGGCTTCTGGAGCAGGCGCGAGACCTAGAACACGCGCCTCTAGTGTTCATCCTATGAGCACTCGGAGTTTTTCAACGCCTAGTAACGACAGCCAAGCGACGGGAGATTTAGGCCCCTTGACGGCAAGGACCCCGACCAGCTCCACGTTGCCCCGGTCTAGGGCACCGCGCAGACGGACGTGGACCCCGGGTGAGGATCGCTTCAAGAGAAAG
This sequence comes from Terebella lapidaria, assembly GCA_949152475.1. Classification (NCBI taxonomy): domain Eukaryota; kingdom Metazoa; phylum Annelida; class Polychaeta; order Terebellida; family Terebellidae; genus Terebella; species Terebella lapidaria. The sequence continues at coordinate 19,749,251 of OX424566.1, read as the reverse complement.
GCCGTTGCTAAGCACAACTTCAAACCCGTGAGTGAAGAGGAACTGGAAATCGAGAAAGGCGACACCCTGGAGATTTTAGACGATGGTCGGCGCTGGTGGCTCGCCAGGAACTCACGCACGGGCGATGAGGGGTACGTGCCTAGCAACCACGTGCACGCCGAAGGTCCTACCGTTCGTGAGCGGATCCGATCCGTGAAAATCCGCCGAAAAGTTGCACTTAACAAGTTTGCCAACAAGGTCCATCGCGGACAGAGTTTAGTGGAGGGGAGGAGTGACTTCTACGGACAGAGCAGCCAGGAGTTGTCGTTCCGAGAAGGGGATATTTTCGTGGTGCTTAATGACAAGAAAAACTGGTGGTACGTCAGACATCTCGAGACGGGAAAGGAAGGCTTCGTGCCTGAGGTCTACGTTCAGCGCATCGAGTGGCCGGACAGCGATGACGAAGACTTAGAAAACATAGCTGTGGAAACTTTTCAAGTGAAACAAGGCAATGACCAGAACACTAGATTGTAGGATTTTATTTTATTGAGAGAGAGAGTATCCACTGCATTGTTGGTTTGTGTTTCTATGTGGTTCTTGGATGAAGTTGTTAAAGAGAGGGGATTTTTGTTAGCAGGTAAATATAATGGCAAAACTAATTTCCCCCAATAACATTAATAAATGCATATTCAGTGAGCGGTATAAAAAAAACCAAGGGTGTCATGGTGTATTGTGTGTGTTCGTGTGAGGAACCTGAACATTCGAATATGCAACATAATGATAGCCGGTGCAAGATACAGCACATGTATACAGTCCTTCTATTCAGTGCTATAGTTGGAACCATTGATTTATACATGATACATTAATCCCGTGGCAAATAAATACATTGACACCTGTATTGGATGATGTGTTCATCATTCAATCATAAGTATATACATGTGCAAATGAATAGCTATTTATATAATGCCTAAAACACATTTGCCTGTGATCGATCTAGGTGTAGATTGCTCCAAAGGTGCTTTGTCCTCACTCACACTTGGAACCGTGAAATGGCGACTTATCCGAGATAGCACCCTCCGACACAAAATAACCACAATTTATCGATTGATGATCTGGGTCTTATGGCATGTGTCATTGGGTTATTTTTATACGTCATGATTGATATATGTTGGAATGATTAGCGAACTGAAAATTGATTATCTACGATGTAGCGGTGTCGAACTATGAAGCAACCAACCGTATGAAAACAAGACTTGAAAGGGACATGACGTGTTCATTTGGTGTTCCTGTCCTTGTTGCGTCTTTGGTGACCACATGACTTTGAGCATATCTAATGGAAATGATAGATACATTGTACTGTATCTAGCAGTATGACATAACAAATCGATTTAAATATGATGTTTTCACTTCTTGATAGCTGAAGTTAAGTAGTATTACTAGTCATGGCCAGACTTCAAGTTTGAGACTTGCAAAAAGACACCTTTTTTACGAGACACCGGAAATGTTACGTCTGCCTCTACTCATATGTTCCATATCTCGGGTTCTTTACAAACAATAGTATCCTAAACTATATGTTCCCACCAATATCGTCCTTGTACGTGCGTACAATCCCAAGTACAATGATACTGCATTGATTTGATAATGAGGAAATTACAGACGAACACTTAAGTGCATGACACGAAATTTTGCACCTTTTGTGTCCTATGGTAGGGCCATTCAGTATCCTAAGGCGCACATTCTATGTCCTTGCGTGAGCCATACTTTACAAATTACGATAACCTATATCAATGGGATACAAATCAAGGAGATATAAAGGGAAATCAGTATATTGATTTATGACAGTGTCCCTGTCATTTTTGTTTTCTCTCACTTCGTATGCCTGATATGACTTTCTATCCTCGGACTATGAGATTGGATAACGGACCCTGTTTTGTTCGCTGGGAATACCTGATACTGGATATTGATTCTACGTTTATGCGCTGTTACTGTATAGGCCCCTACGTAAGACTCTACTCGGATTTTTTCCAAGTCGTTCATATCGTTTTGGCGTGATATTTTTGCGATGCTAAACGATATTTCTCACTTCACCTGGGTATCAAACGGCTATTCTATACCTAATTTCATATTTCTTTCGCCGAAAAATTGAAAAGGTTGGCAATCCACCCCAATGTTTATTCACCTGAAAGCAGAATCTTGGAAATCTGAGCACTGATAACATATCCCCTTCAAAACTTAAAAAGTTGTCACATTTATACTATATAATTACGAAATGAACCAAGCTATCGATGACATCAATTTAGGCATCAACACAAAAAATACATATCGCATCGAGATTTTCTCTTTGGTCAAACTTCGAGTTCAAACTTTACTGTGGGGTCATCATATAAAAAAAACTCGTTTACACCAGGTTTTTTTGCTGTTGTTTTCATGATGCTAAATGGTATCGTATTATAACTTGGTATACTTTACTTCATCTGGGTGTCAAACGGCATCTTTCTACTAGAATTCATTTTTTGTAGCGAAATTTGAGAAAGTTGGCAACCCACTCCAATGTTATATTTCAGAAATGGGATCTCCGGAATCTGAGCATATATGCTGGAATTCGGTCGTGAACTGCTTGCCCACAAAAGCGACAAAATGCCCAGAAATGTGTGTGAACCCGGAAGTTCAATGATTTGGCTGAAATTAACATTGGGGTAAAATGCCATCTTTTTTTTCAAATTTTGTGACAGAAGTCTGGAATTCGATCAAGATAATTGCCGTTTGACTCCTTGATGTACAGTGGGGTCCTTCAAGCTTAGACCACCCTGAAAATATCACCTTTTCTAAAACCTATCATTAAAGTATAATTTATTTCATCCAAGTTATCTGTTATTTGTTATTTCAGTCACTTCCATTTATGTGAGCACAAATAACATCAGATATTCAGAAAGTCTGATTGTGCAACAAAAGAATATTGGATTAATTTTTTGGGGAAAAATCACTAAATAGCAGGATCAGGAGTGCCATGTGGTTGGTGATTGTGTGTTGAATAAAGCAGCTGCCTTCAAAACGAGTCATAATTTTTTTGAAAACTATATTTCATACTAAACATGCTAAACTAACTGAATGAAACATACTCACATAAAATGTAATGAAAATAACCAGTTCTCAGGGAAATTTTGCTCATTTGAACAGGCGGTTATCGCGTAAATACAGGAACTATATCACTGATTATTTTCTCACAACTACACTATATATGCACATACGAACTGGAAAATGTACTCGATGTCGACTTTTAAGTGCGATTTGAGCATTTGTTTACATTCGGGTTTGATCCTCTTCATTTGTTTATTTACAAAACCGGTACAAAATGGGCACTTGTTTTTGTAAACATTTCAAAGAAATTTCTTGCACTCATGACGACAAATATGAATTCATGCCACGCTGACAAATCCGATTCTGAGTAGGCTTTTGATATGTAAGATACTATTTCATAATTAATTTATGACGTACAGTATGCTCAACGAAGTACTCATGCCCACTAGTATCGTCGATTTAACCAATGAATAAAAGATAAGTATGTTCCGCCAAGGAGCATAAAGGAGCACTCCCACTAGACTTAACCCACATTACTCACATTGGTCGGTGATTGTAATGTACAAACCAAACTTATCACCAAATATTCAATACTCCTGGGAAGTATATTTTGATGTCACTTGCCATAAATGAACAAAGTGGTTTACGGGTATACAGACTCACCCTCTTTACCTTTGTCTGAAGATATACTGGATGGAATCCAGCATGCATTATTTGATATGCACTATTGGCCATACACCTCTGTGGAGATGCAGGAATTATAACCGATAAGGTTGAGGACGGATGATCTGAGACAGGTCAGTGATAACTACTGTATATTCACAGAGGTGTATGACCATGATCAATAGTGTAATTTCAAAAATGTAAGCTGGCCCCGGAAAAAAATTCAAATTACAATTTATATTCATTTCCATGTAATCTCTTTCAAATGGTCTCACTTGGTCCTTCCGCGAAGCACTCGTAAACTCGTGCTCCGTGAAAGGGCCCGTGCGAAACAAATCCTAGTACAATGCAGTGTTTTGGTTACCGTATTACCCCGCATAAAGGCGCATGATGCGCCTATAAGTGAAGGTGCGCCAAACTTCATTTATAGGCGCATGCGCCTGTAAATGAAGTTGGTTACATTTTGCACGAGTGGATGCGCCTGTAAGTGAAACTTGATTCAAACTGTTGATCAGCGTGTGTGCCACCGAAAATGTATGCAAAGCACAGACGATTGTTCGAATTTGATTGCGTTTTCCGTGGCTAAGTTGTAGCTATAGCATTTGAGATCGAGAGTTCAGGTGTATCACAGTAGGCTAACTACATACCCTGCTGACGTCAGTCGCTGGCTTTATCGGGATGAATATAAGGCAAACTATAGTTTATCTTGATATTACACGTGGGCTTTTAGAACGGATTGTGTGTCAAAGTTAATGTTTAATTTGTGTGTAATGTTATTTCAACTCCGCCTTAAAATTAGGAGATGTGTAGACACTCAGCTATATAGTCTATGTCTATACAAAATGTATATAATGAAGCATGTTTCACTTTTAAGCGCATGCGCCTAGTTTCAGTTATGGGCGCATGCGCCTATAAATGAAATCAGTTAATATTCTCACAATTTCTCAAAAGGCGTTGTTTCACTTATAGGCGCATGCGCCTATTTGCGGGGTAATACGGTATTATATAATTCGAAGCATGTTACTCGCTTGTGATTGTGACGTCACAATCGGTCAATATATGCGACTCGTGCATTACGGCTAACCTGTCTCTGAATCGTTATTTACGGCGATGTAATTAAGGACGCGTTTTTTTTTTGCACAATAAAAGTTTGTTAGACCTATAGCTATTATATAATAAAAGTAAGATATCGACCGCTGGGGAACAATAGCACCAGTAACCAGGTAACTAAGAGCCAATATGTGTCTGCGTACACGAACGACTCAACACCGAAATGAATATCTGGCTTTGGATACACTTTTCAAATTACAAATCGTCGATTATTATGGTCCATTCGAGGCTCAGTGTCGGTGGTAATTTTCGAAATTTTGTGTTTTGAAAGAAACATGTGGTGTTTCGGAAGTCAGGTTTGTGAAAATCCATTGCCGTTTGCATCATAGACATATAATATTCAGTTAAATATTTCGCTTGAAGTAATTTGATTGAAACAAAGGCAAAAAACGGTGTAAACGAGTTAGAAAAATCAGAGTAAAGATAACACATCGCCCATCCATATTGTATGCAAAATCCTGGATGAACATTCAGCAAAGAATGCTTTACTCAACTACACAGTGATGCAGTGTTTTTCGCATGAATGGTTGTCCTGAAGCAGAAACGATCAATAAGGGTTTATGCACTGATTCAGTTCCATTCCGTTGACTAATACATGGTGTTATTGTCAATAACATGCGTGTGACTTCAAGTTTATTGTGTGTTGTATGTATATATACCTGTTGCTGGGCGTATGTTATTATCTTTTACATGTACATTCAGATGGCATCAGGCAGCGGATAGAGGTTCAGCACAGTGTACAAGAAAATATCAATGTAATATACAGTAATGTACATTATAAAAGCCTATAAGAATGTACTTTTTGTAAGTCTATTTGCAATGTTTCATGAGAACCAGGCATGTACGTTCGGGTCTTTCTACCACAAAAGGATGGAGAAAACAAATGCAGAGGTTCACTACTTATCGAGCCTTGTAAGATGTAAAAAGTTGTGTTTGGAAAAACAGGGAAGCTGTGCAACGGGAAACTACCTTTGGCTGGAGAAAAAGCCCAGATGTGAATTGACGGAGGAAATTGCAACTGTAGAAGAAATTCATCGGCAACCAAGAAACTTGGACAGTGTTTATTTTGTGAAAGGTGTGTGAAAACTATATACATATATTACTTCATCTTCTCATATATTACTTCATCGTCATAAGTTCTTCGCAATTCTCTCCACGAGTTTACTGTGTACATAACTGTATTGAATATACGTCGCTGTGCCGAGTCAATGGCTGGCGCCTGGCGCCTGGCCGGGAAAAGTGAAAATCTTGATCAAAGTATTTGGCGCATATTCATCGTGCAGTGCATTGCAACAAGAAAATGCAGCAAACTGCGGAAGACGACATTAGAGCTTGAGCACATCATCAGCACCACGACAGCTGAATGCATCTTACACAACGTTACCCTCCCCCCCCCCCCCCCCCCAAAAAAAAGAGAAGAAGCCATAATTTTATCCCCTACGTGATTCCAATTCACTTCCGTATACTAGGATGAAAAACATGGCCTACTTCATTCATACTTATTCATACATTTACTTATTCATACTAATAAGTAAACATTTATTTTAAAATCGACCAATGGAACAGATACGCCTGCTAAAATGATATGGAACCTCATTAAAATATCCTCAAAACATTGGAAACTATGAGGAATATCTGATATCATCATATATAGCCTAACACATGCCTTTACTGGGCAAATTAAAATACCAGTTAAGAATAAAAAGACTTCGCAATCCAGCAGAGAACACCAGCGCAATTGTCATGTTATAAAATACGTCAAATTACGGTAAATGTAGCCCCGGCATCGCAGACGAATCGCTGTGTTTACTTCATAACGCCAAAAATGTCCACACGCAGATGCCCACATGCATGTATGCATACACGAATTGCTGAACAGAAATTGTGTTCCAAAATACGCGTGATTGTGATAAAATTTGCTTTGCATTCTGGGAACGTCAATTTCCATCGACTCCGCCATTTTGGGACGTTTTTAGATAATTTGAACATTTTACGTAATTTTCTCAAACCTAGCACATCGATTCATGCCTGATATATCTGTGGAATAGTCAAAGTTTCCCATCAATTCGAGAGATTTTATGTCAAGGACGAAGAAAATCCTCATTTGAAGTAAGTATCTAAATGTTTACATGCCAAAACGTGCGTCGATAGGTTGGCATGAAACCTCCATAAAAAAGTCAGCACATAGACATGTAGAGGGTTGGGGGCTTCACCCCCAACGCTCTAATGTCAAAAACTGCGTAGTCTATTGTAGCTATCATTGACTCCACATAGCGGTGTATATGCAATACAGTGTTGTGCATAGTAACCCGCGAGTATGTTGTCTGTTGAATAACGTTTTAACTTTCTATTGGGTTGTTATATACTTGTTATACGCTCAGTCGACGAGGTTTATCGGAGATCAATTGTTATCGGAGATCACAATTAATTTTATCTGTTGCTGGGCAGTTGTACAATAATTCTACGAGCAGTAAAATAGAAACAATGCATCCATGCAATACACAATGGCCAAATATATTTCACACTGACCTACGGTCTGCTCCTATTGATCCCAAAGAAACAGGGTGATCTATGGATTGTGATGTAACTTTCCCCACTTGTTTTTAATCCAAGGAAAGTTATTCATTATTCAAACGCTATGTTATAATTAATTGTTTTCCTATTTCACTGTTCCTCATATGATCTAATGTGATAGATGAAATATTGTGTATCTCGGTCTATCCATCGTGCCGATCGAAATGCCCTCAAGGTTTGTCAGAATTCTTTTTTTTTTCTTCCTTTTTTCACTTTTCATTTCCGAACAAAAAATCTGAACGTATATCTGAGAAATTTTAACCAGTTATCAATCATGTTACATAGATAAACTCTATTGTTTTGGAGCCGTCTCCGAGATCCGTTGAGTGCGTGAGGATGAATTCTCATGAACTTGTAAAGTACTTGTGATACACTTCTGGAACTTGACACATAGATTGATATTGTGTCAGAGAGGAACCCTACTGATTATAGGGTCAATCATTCAAATGAACTTTCATCCAGAGCTCAAAAGATAGTCTGTAAGTCATCCTTGAGGTCTAATGCATACCTCGGAAACGATGTGTTGTAAAGCACAACGAATGTTAGTTTCAGACCAACATTTGACACTAGACAAAAATGTTTTAATATTAGGGGGTTGTTGGGTAAACTTGGCCCTGAGCCAATTTTTTTTTCTACTGAGTCGGCATGATGTGTCATAGAGAGAAACTGACGTTTTTTTTTCAGACCCATCGCACTAGATAAATATGTCTTACGAGTATGTTTTGTGAACCTGGCCCTGGGCTAATTTTTCTTTCCTGAGTTGGCATTTTTCATTTTTTCGGCCATTTATCGGAAACGATGTGTTGCAGAGCGAAACGGACGTTGTTTTCGGACTCCTGACACTAGACAAACATGTATGGGGTATGTCGGGTGGATTTGGACCTGTGCAATTTATTTTTTCTTTTTTTTTTTGCTGAGTTGGCATTTTCCTTTTTTCGCCATATATCGGAAACAATGTGTCGTGGAGCGAATTTGATGTTATTTCCAGACTCATGGCACTCGACAAACTTGTGTTAAGGGGTATGTAAAGTGAACTTGGAACTGGTTGAGTCAGCATTTTCCATTTTCAGCCATATCTCGGTATCGATGCATCGTAGTGAAATGGAGGTTATTTTCAGACTCCTTGACCTACACAAAAATTTGCATAGTCGTAAACAAATATGTCTCATCTTACTAATGATGGATATACATATGAATTTCAGTCGAAATGTCCTAAGGTATCTTTAGGCCCTCATGTCTAGTTTAGTTATCGATTTTATTTATCCAATATGGTATGAAATAATTACTCAATCAGCTAGCTCGGTACCTACAGGCATACCTAATTCCCCTCCTCATAACAACGATAACAAATAATTTGATATTTCGATCCTACAGTTGCATATTATGACACGTGTACATTTTGCAATAGCAATAGAAATGGGAAAATAATGTAGGTTTATCACACAGTAGTCATTCATGTGATTAATGTGGTTTCAGTTTGTGTCTTATCGCCATTTGAAATCACAATTTTTGCACGATGCCACTTAACACTTTATGAAGAGTACTTGAAATCTTCCAACAGGTCATTAAAATGTAAATGAGATATTGATCAGTATGACATTACGGGACAATTTTCAATTAGGTTCAAGCATTGGATAGCTTGGACATATCCTTTCTTACAGCTGCAGGTGGTGAAAGTTTATAATACATCTTCAATAGTTAGTATTTACATAGTTGCTGTGGCTACCAGTCAATTCCTGGATCCCTGGCAACCACTGGTTACTATAACATACTATGATATCTAACTAGCAAATCATGATCTCTACAGAAAATACGGCTGCAAATTACAGAATACAATGTTATTACCTCCACACATATTCAGGATGTATCACTGGTATTGTGGTTATGATGCAAGTTCTGGCCATAGCAACCGTCGTTGCCATGGGCCAAGTCAGACCATTCGTATTCTTGGCAACAAAATAATAATTGCAATCATTGAATATTCATATCATCCATACAGTAATTTTGATGGCCATATAACATTCGATCGGCTGATATATCGCATTAAAAATATCCAGCCTAATTAAAAACCTTCCGCCCCATGATGTCATGAATATATCATTTGCATACTAATGAGCAAAATGATTTTGAAAGAAAGGATTCTATCCACTGTGATCTTCAAGCAACTGTACATTTTTAACAAATCCCAATATTGGCATGCTGTAAAAACAAATGTGTTCAGTTCACTGAGTGCTATTTTCACTTTACTAGTACTCTAATTTCCAATAACAGCAGGAGCGAAAGTTGTGTATTCCTTCCATATACATTCTGTCCAGATATTCCAGAATTCACATTTTAAATAGTATTTTGTCCAAATGGCAACTTTTGTTTTTTTACCAAACGTTTTTACTCCCCTGTTTCAGACTGCAAACACACACAACTTGGTGCTGAATATCGAGGTCACGTGAACACAACGAAGTCGGGGATTGGCTGCCAGCGATGGGACGAGTTATCACCCCATAATCACGCGAAGCAGAATATCACCATTTTTCCCCAAGGTGTACACAACAAGGAAAACTACTGCAGAAACCCGGATTTTGAAGTTGATGGCCCTTGGTGTTATACACTGGATCCAGGCATTCGCTGGGAGTATTGTGACATACCGTTCTGTTGACAACAGAGAGACATGTTTAGTATCCCCAGGATTCATGTGTCTGTTTCACTGTGAAACTCTCTGGCAAATTGTCATGTCGATACCAGAATCAGAATCATATGTATTAAGAAACCACCACTAATATGATGGTTTTTGGAGTAGAGGGAAATAAAACAGTTGAAGGTATTGTAATAAAATGTCAATGAAATTACCATATTTATTCACCAAACCTAATACCAGACAGCTTCCTCATAAATATCACATCGATCCCCAGCCATTTTTGAGAGATGACTTTTGATCCATGTTGAAAGAACAGTTTGTGCAAAGTGCATGATAAGCCATGGAGTTTCAGTGGAGTTGAAATCCTTAATAAATCAAATATTTTATTCAATGATCAGTTCGTTGAATGCAAATAAAATTGACACACATGGTGAAATAGTATCGGATTTTCTTCATTGTGAACAATAAAAACTTGCCCAAGGGCTAAGAAAGGTTATCGGACAATATATATTTTAGATATTAGCCTTTTGTCTCAAGACCTTGAAAATAAGGTCATCGAGCATTTCAAGGTCATGAGAATATTCAGCATATATCATTTCTAGTATGCCTTCAATTGATTCTTATGCTGTAAAGTCGATGATAAGTGAGATATTGGTCATTTTGTGATGTGACCTTGAAAATGAGGTCAAAGGTCAAGTTCAAGAGAATATTCAGCATCTCTCATTAATCTATGTTCGCAATTGATTCCTAAGCTGTAAAGTCGATAATGAACGAGATATTAGCCATTTTGTTCTCTGACCTTGAAATCTAGGTCAAAGGTCAAAATCATTGGTCGACAAAATATTCGGTATACATCATTTCCGATGTATATTCAGTGTATATCATTTCCTATATGTCCATAGTTGGTTCCCAAGTTATAAAGTCAATAAAAAGCAAGATATCAGCCATTTTGTCCTTTGACCTTGAAAACGAGGTCGAAGGTCAAATTCAGAGTCATCACAATATTCGGCATATATCATTCCCTATATGTTCACTATGAATTCCTAGACTGTAAAGTTGGTAATAGCGAGATATAAGCCATTTTGTCATGTGACTTGTGAGGTCAAATCCACGGTCATGAATATATTCAGTATATATCATTTGCTGTATGTTCACAATTGATTCCTGAGCTGTAAAGTGGATAATAAGCAAGATATTAGCATTTTGTGCTATGACCTTGAAAATTAGGTCGAAGGTCAAATTCAAGGTCACGACAATAATCTGCATATATCATTTCCTATATGTTCATAATTGATTCCTAAGCTGTAAAGTCGATAAGCGAGATATTAGCCATTTTTTCCTTTGACCTTGAAAATGAGACCAAAGGTCAAATTCAAGGTCATCAGAATATTAGGCGTATATCATTTCCTATATGTCCACAACTGATTCCTAAGCTGTAGAGTCGCTTTGTGCTCTTCACCTTGAAAATGAGGTCAGAGGTCAAATTCAAGGTCACGAGAATATTCAGCATCTATCATTTCCTATATGTCCACAATTGATTCCTAGTCTCTAGCATGATGTGTCCCATTATAAAGCATAGGAAAATTTGCCCAAGTATCGTACACTGCTCCTTAATACTACTCGTCCACTGAAAACATACCCTTTAATCCGTCTCGCACCTTTTTAATCCTTATTGAAAATAGAGGAAGGCGCAGGATATGATACTTGGGCCGGAAAATTTAACATGGAAAAGTCCCATTTGGGTCGAGTTTGGGCCAAAATGGCCCACTTCGAGCAATTCAAGGGCAACGAAACTTATACAGATCACAGGAGTACATATGAGGAGTGTTATGTATCAAAAAGAAAAAAAGTTACTGAACAGATTTTGAGAAATTGGCCGCCAAAGTATAAAAACAGGCATTTTTCGTCGAAAACGGCTGCCATTTTGAAAAAAAATGCGAAAATCAGAAAACTAAAAAAAACTTTTCCTGGAAATATTTTCAGGTATTTTTGTGCAAAGTCTGGTGCATCGACTATCCTGGAACGTGAACTCAAGATCATAGCCGGGCATTGCCACATGTACAGAGAAACTGAGGACAGAAACCTAGGGGCAATTGGCAGTACCACCTCGTGAAAATGTTTCCAAATTTTCAGCTGGGTACCGCTCGGCCGGTGACATCATCGGGGTTTGCTGTAACATCAGATGTGGTGGAGAGAATCAGAAGAATCGACGAAAGAGAATGTGGTCTCATCAGTATCTCATGTGGTCTCACAAGTCTCCAGGACTCAATGCGACCCAGGCTTCCCGGGCACAGGCTCAGCAGCGGCGACTGCAACAGCAACAGCAGCAGCAACAACAACAACAACAACAACAACAACAAGATCCAAGGAAGGAGGTCTCTGGAGCAAGCGCGAGAACTAGAACACGCGCCTCTGGTGTTCATCCTATGAACAATCGGAGTTTTTCAATGCCTGGTAATGACAGCCAAGCGACGGGAGATATAGGCCCCTTAACGACGAGGACCCCGACCAGCTCAACGTTGCCCCGATTTAGGGCACCGCGCGGACAGACGTGGACCCTGGGTGAGGATCGCTTTGAGAGAAAGGCCATTGCTAAGCACAACTTCAAACCCGTGAGTGAAGAGGAACTGGAAATCGAGAAAGGCGACACCCTGGAGATTTTAGACGACGATTGGCGCTGGTGCCTCACCAAAAACTCACGCACTGGGCGAGGAGGGGTACGTGCCTAGCAACCACGTGGACGCCGAAGGTCCTACTGTTCGTGAGCGGATACGGTCCGTGAAAATCTGCCCAAAAAATGCACTCGATAAGTTCACGAACAAGGTACATCACCGGCGGAGTTTAGTGGAGGGAGGAGTGACTTTTACGGACAGAGCAGCCAGGAGTTTTCTTTCCGAGAAGAGGATATTTCCTTGGTGCTTGATTACGAGAAAAACTGGTGGTACATCAGACATCTCGAGACGGGAAAGGAAGGCTTCGTGCCTGAGGTCTCTGTGCAGCGCATCGAGTGGCCAGGCAGTGATGACGAAGATTTAAAAAACATAGTGGGAACATTAGGTGAAACAAGGAAAAGACCAAAACACTAGATTGTAGGATTTTATTTCATTGAGAGAGAGAGAGAGAGTGTGTAACCACTTATGCATTGTTGGTTTGTGTTTTCTTCGTGGTTCTTAGACGATGTTGTCGAAATGAGGGTATTTTATTACCAGGTAAATATAGAGGCAACACTAATTTCCTCAAATAAAATGAATGAATTGCACCATCAGTGAGCCTTATAATAAGTCCGAGGGTATCATGGTGGATTGTGTGTTTTATGTTTAGAAAGAACATTGATGTAGATACACTAGAAGGAAACATTGATGTAGATACACACGTGTAATACATAGTTTCGGTGGCAATGGGGTACCTGCTGATGCCATGTGCTTTTGGGGCTCTAGAACAGTCCATTATGCCCAAGAAGTACAAAAAACGTCATGTCCATTGTCTGCATTATGCAAAAACAAACATGACAAAATGTAATTTACCATTATGACGTTTCTGTACGTCTTTGGCACAGTAGACTGTTTCTATGATTTATCTATACCCGAATTACATGGTGGCGATCCTGGTGGCAAACAGGAACCCCATTAAATACATAGACACATGTACTGGATGAGGTGTTCGTCATTCAATGGTCAGTACATGTAGATTATAATAAGCCTAAATCACATTTGTCTATGATTACTCTATATGTAGATTGCTCCAAAGGTGCTTAGTTTGCCCCTCAATGCATATGGTACCGTAGAATGGCGATTTATCGGATAGCACCTGCCGACACAAACTAACCACAATTTATCGATTGATGATCTCGGTCTTATGGTATGTAATTGAGTTATTTGTATACGTTAAGATTGATAATTGTGTCCTATGTTAGGGGTCGTTCAGCATTCCAAGGCGCACATTTTTGCCCTTGCGTTGAGCCATACCTTACAAATTAGTAAAGCCTAGATCAAGGGGATACAAATCAAGGGGATCAATATATTGATTAAGGCACTGACTAGGCCCCTACGTGACACTCTATTCGGATTTTTCTAACTTGTTTGACATCGTTTTTGCAATTTTATTCTAAATTTCATACTTCTTTTGCAAACATTTTTAAAAGTTGGCAATCCACCGGGTTCCACCCCAATGTTGATTCACCTCCAAACAGAATTTTGGAAATCTGAGCATTTTTCTGTGTTTTGCTGTGTTAACATCTGCCAGGAATCTAAGTATTGCTAGGAGACATTTAAGTGTTTCTAGGGAAACATGCAACCGATCTAAAAAGATTGCACTGCTACAGCAGCAAGCAAATGTACTATAATCCTGTCGGACCCAGAATTGTATGATGGAGTTGAAATCAACATTGAGGTTGATTGCCAACTTTTTAGGTTTTGGAGCTAAAAAAATGTATGAAACTTTGTGGGAAATTGCCATTCGAGTCCCAAGTGAAGTATGTCAAGTTATAATACCATACCATTCAACATCACATAAATATTAACAAAAACACGGTGTAAAGGAGTTTTCTATATCAGAGTATATATACTGACTGAACTTGTGATATTTGTATGTAGTTAAAATATGTGACTCTGTCTTTATTCGAGAACACATTAGTTATGTTTATAGTGGATTTATCCTGCAAAGTGAGGTGCACAATGTGTGGCAATACCAAACATGTACTTTGATATTCCAACTTTGTGGAAGTTTCCCGATGAATTTGTTTCCATGCGATGGCAAGGATAACATATACCCATCAAAACTTGAAAAGTTTTCACATTTATTCTATATAAATAGATAATTCAATATAACTTGAATATGAAATACGAATTGAACCAAGCTATCGATGACATCAATTCAGGCATCAACACAAAAAATAAGCATTGCATCGAGATTTTCTCTTCCGTGTGTTCAAACTCTACTGTGGGATCATCATATACTCCAATTTTTCTAACTCGTTTACACCAGGTTTTTTTTTTTGCTGTTGTTTTCGTGATGCTAAATGGTATCGTATTAACTTGGTATACTTTACTTCATTTGGGTGTCAAACGGCAATTTCCTACCAGAATTCAGATTTTATAGCGAAATTCGAGAAAGTTGGCAATCCACCCCAATGTTAAATTTCAGAAATGAGATCTTTGGAATCTGTTTTGGTCGTGTTATCCATCGGGATTCTAAGTATAGTTATTATTTGGGATCAAAACACACATAGGAATGTATTCCACCGAAACTTGTTGATTTGGAAAGATTGCTTGCCCACAAAAGCGACAAAATGCACAGAAATGTGTGCGTACCCGGAAGTTCAATGATTTGTCTGAAATTACCATTGGGGTAAATTGCCATCTTTTTTTCAATTTTCGTGATAGAAGTCTGGATTTCGATAAAGAAAGTTGCCGTTTGACTCCTTGATGTACAGTTGGGTCCTTCAGACTTAGACTACCCTGAAAATTTCACCTTTTCTAAAACCTATCAATAAAGTATAATTTATTTCATCTAAGGTATCTGTTGTTTGTTCTTTCAGTCACTTCCATGTATGTGAGGACAAATAAAATAAGATATTCAGAAAGTCAGATTGTGCAACACCAGAATATTTGATTAATTTTTGGGGAAAAACACTAAATTCGAATGTTTTTAAATTTGCTTGGGAAAAATGAAAGAATGCGAATGATAGCAGGATCAGGGTGCAGCGTGGTTGGTGATTGTGTGTTGATAAACATCAGTTTCATTGTAACCAGCTTTCTTAATGTGTTTCACAAATTTAGGAAGAATTGGTGATATGTTACATTTCTATATTTAAAAAATTGTTGCCTTCTGGTGTCATTTTGAGATACATGTCTATAAAGTACAGGCAGAGGATTCAGCTTCAGAGCGCATGTAATAAACACAGTCTTCTATTTTACGCCAATTATGATGACACTCTCAAGGTGGTCTAAGACTTTCGGACCCCACTGTGGTATGCCAAGTTCTAAAACTATACCACTCAGCGTCGCAAAAATATCTGCAAAAAACTGTGTAAACTGTGTAAAATCAGAGTATAAGTTAATTAGGAGGATCTACGTGTATTGGGCTGTATATACGAATAATTATCATGCTAGCCAATCATTAATACTTAACAAATTTCATCAACATTATGCTACATATAATGAATGATTCCATGATAATTGTTCGCTCAATGAACATATGAAAGAGACATGAAAAACATTGCACTGCATTCATCATTTACAATGCCTTCATCATTTCATCATTTGGGGCTTGGTATCACACTTGTCTTTACGAATTTGCTATTGGATGTAGTAAGTGAGCTTGTTAGTGCCATTCAATTGGGGTTTTCCCTCATTTAATTTATTTAATTCTTGGATACGTGAACATTCTTGTATGCTCACCTATTCAAGCCACAGATTATATAATCGAACCCGTGGATGAATTAATAAAACAAGTCATACACTACTGAAACAGAAAATAAATTGTTCAATGTAGGGAAAATAGATATAGGAGCCGGAAATAGATTAATACAATGGGCATTAAAAATATTAAAACCGACAATGAACTATGCTTTTTACTCTTGTGGTCCCTGTCAATTCAAGTGTATGACACGTACGACTATTATTCAATAATATTTTGGTAACCATTTCAAAGTCATTTCTTGTACTCAAATATGAATGCATGCCGCGATGACAAATCCGATTCTGAACAGACTTGTGATCTGTAAGATAACATTTCATAATTAATTTATGACGTACAGTATGCTCAACAAAGTACTCAGGCCCACTAGTATCGTCGATCTAACCAATGAATAAAAGATATTTATGTTCCACCAAGGAGCATAATTTTTTCTTGTTTCACACAAGGACTTTCTTGGTCTGAACACTTCCACTAGACTTAACCCATATTACTTTCATTGGTCGGTGATTGTAATGTACAAACCAAATTTATCACCAAATATTCAATACTCCTGGGAAGTATATTTTAATGTCATTAGTCATAAATGAACAAAGTGGTTTACGCGTATACAGACTCACCCTCTTTACCTTTGTCTGAAGATATATATTGGATGGAATCCAGCATGCATTATTATAACCGATATATATTATTATAACCGATATCTAAGATACTACAATAATTGACGATTGCATCGATAGTTACGGCCTTTTGAATTGAGATGGGAGTGCAGAGTATTTGCACACACACAATAGTATGGACATCTGCCATTGTCATATATTCCGAATATACTGATAGTTCATTCAATGTACATTTCTGTAATATTATCGAGTAATGGACTGTTCACAGTTCAAAGTTTCACGTATTACGTTTTAAATTCCCCCGCCGATATGACTATATAAAACACACATGGACAGTGTACACTTCAAGTTGTTATATCTCAAGATTATATGAGTTTATTGGGAATAATTGCCCGCAACGACATTGCACTTTTCAACCGACAAATATCACGCGCAAAACTTATAACCACGTCCGTGAGTCTTACATTTTGCATGCTGATTACCACATGTGTTTACATTACACTTTTTTTACGGTTTTCCCGTATTACTGTGGTGAGAATCCATGGCGAACCCACTCGCGGTTCGTTTGAATTTTCTTCATTTTCCCGATAATTACGATTGTGATCGATACACACATGCATCTGCTGATTCTTATGCGCAGGGAACAACCGTTCGTTGCAAATACATGGCGATTTATGTTGGTTTGAGCATGCATCCAGTATCACCACAGGGCGTATGAGGTTACACTTGGTTGCATCAGGCAACGCGCACACCCGTGATTGGTCCGTTTGAAACTAGCGATTCCCGAAGATTATGTAGGGTTCGGCGACCCCACGATAAAGAGGTATACACCATTACTGGAGTGTCGCCGAATGTCTTATAAACCTGTCCGCACGTTCACGCTAAAACCGTGGTGTCAATACTAGGTAGCCACCACGTCATAACGCTACAGTGCTTTCCCCTTTCGGAGAGACCTCGTCCCCGAGGTCGGCTATATCCCACTGCCCAGTCACATCACAGCACTGAAGATCAAGGGCGCAGCAGCTACCCGATTATGTACACATACTTGGCAGCGATTTGAATCTCAGTGAGGGGCTGACCCCAGGAACGACACCGAGAGAACAGTGGTTTGAAAGGTACGGCACCAATGTAGGGTTCGGCGACCCCACGATAAAGAGGTATACCCCACCACTGGAGTGTCGCCGAATGTCTTATAAACCTGTCCGCACGTTCACGCTATAACCGTGGTGTCACTACTGGGTAGCCACCACGTCATAACGCTACAATCAGCTAATGGCGGGAAAATTCTATGAACTAGTCCATTACATACCTTTAGAAGAAATCTCTTAATCGCTCAATAATTACCATCAAGTTGGATGATATGTGAATTGTTACTTCCTAATACGTGCCATCCCAACGCAGGAAAGTGTTTAGGGACGACAAACTGGCTTTTATTAATTATAGGTGGAGTATAGTGAGTAATCCAGCTATTTTTTTTTCAGGTTTATGTTACAGTAAAACACAAAAGCGGGTTTTTTTCTGAACATGATTAAATCAACGACCTTTTGATTTGGCAGGCAGAATAGATAACCAAATAGATATCAAAAAAATGAGAAATCGTCTTAGGATGAAAATTTCGAAATGATAAGTTTTAAGTGTCCTTCGAGTGATGAGAACAATTTCACATCCTGGTCACATATGCAACCAACTACACACATAAGTCTCGTCGCATCTCGTCATTCAAAGGGAAATGTATTTGGGACAATAACTGTTTTATTATATAGTTTGGAGCATGTTACTCGCTCGTGATTGTGACGTCACAATCGGTCAATATATGTGACTCGTCATTACGGCTAAGCTGTCTTTGAATCGCTATTCACGGCGATGTGAGGACGAGTTTTTTTGCACAATGAAAGCTGGTTAGGCCTATATATATATATATTATATAATAAAAATTAGATATCCACCACTGGAGAACAATACCGGGGGTCCCCGTATTTGAGCCCCTCTTTGGATAAGCCCGTGGGCTAATACAAGGGGAGTACTACTCTTGTATAGGTCCATAAACTTATAAACGGAATAGAATTTTGTCTTGCATCAGGACTGGGCCTCTATTTTGGGAAAACGTAGTTTACGTTTTGTTTTTCGCACATTAAAGGGCCACTGTATGGGATTCGGCTTTTAGGGGATTTCCAAGATTTTTCTCCCGACGCTTCTATTTATAGAACAAAAGGTCAGATTACGTTTTTGATCCATGATCTGTACCGAGCCAATGCTCAGATCAGCCCAGGTCGGCTCGGCAGAGATCCTAGGCCAAAAACGTCATCTGACGTTATGTTCTATAAATAGAAGCGTCGGGAGAAAAATATTGGAAATCCCCTAAAAGCCGAATCCCATACAGTGGCCCTTTAATAAGGTTCCTTTTTGCCACCAGGATCGCCACCATGTAATGTAGGTATAAATAAACCATAGAAACAGTCTACTGTGCCAAACACATACGAAAACGTAATAATTTTACATTAAATTTCTGTTAGTTTGTTTTTGCATAATGCAGACGATGGACATGACGTTTTTGTACTTCTTGGGCGTAGTAGCTCTGGTAGTAGACTGTTGTAGAGCCCCAAAAGCACATGGCATCAGCAGGTACTCCATTGTAATAGACGTTGTGGTACCTAGAATAAGCTACTGAAATATTAAAGATCGTCGTATGTGTGCCACGCCTAGGGCTACCAGTACGTATACACATGACCAGCTGTATTTCATCTGGTACATGCATGCATAGGCATGTATACGTGTACCTTTTTATTCGTCATGCGTGCGTTTAATCTGTTAATATGACAATGAATATTTGTGATTATACACTGGAATAAATGTTTGTATAGGCCTAAATATAGTTATTACACATACATGTATAAGAAATATTTTCCCGCCTAATCCATTGTAAATTAAAGCGTGAAAAAACAAAGTCGTAAAATAATTGTTCCCCGCATATAAGCCCATGGGCATATGGAGTTAAATTTCATTCGACACAACACCCTTTTCCCAATTATAAGCCCAGGGCTTAAATACGGGGATCCCCGGTAGCACCAGTAACCAGGTAACTAAAAGCCAATGCGTACACGTACGACTCGACACCGAAATGATTATCTGGCTTTGGATACAATTTCTGTGTTAAAAATCGTTGATAATTATGTTCCATTGGAAACTCAGTGCCGGTGGTGACACACAACTCCTAACTGATTCTTCTCAGTAATTCACATCCCGCTTCCTTTCGTATCAATTATCTTCGCATGAAGTGTTGTCCTGTAGCAAAAACGATCAATAACGGCTCATGCACTGTTTCAGTTCCATTCCGTAGACTGATAGCTGTTGTTATTGACAACAACATGCATGCGACTTTAGTTTATTGTGTGTTGTATACGTGTGTTATTCGCCAAGGGCTAGACCAACTTCTACATGTACATTCACAGATAGAGGTTCAGCTGAGTGCGAATATGTTATGCAGTGATGTACATTATAAATGCCTATAATAATGTACTTTTTGTAAGTCTATGTAAAGTTATTGACTACCGTCCGCTCTTCGGGATCCTCGAGGATAGTCCTCTCTCATCCGAGTCCTTGCGGACGCGCATCCGCTATTCCGGATCCTTGCGGCAGGGCCGCTCACCGGAGGTCGCGGCGGACACGGTAACTACTTCAGCATTAACGGTAACCAGGTAACAGCCCACCCGACACTCCCAGGCCTACGGACACCGTTCAGAAACTGGTTCATCCCTATGGTGTTAACTGGCGGGGCCTGGCGAGCCGCGGTCTGCCTCGGGGACGGAACCCCGTACAGTCCGACATGCTGGCCAGAGCCTCTGTCACACGTCCCGGGAAGGGAGAGAGCTGGCGATCCACAGGGCCGAAGGCCCCCGAGTCAGCAACTTGTCTCTCCCAGCCCGGGCCTCCCCATGGAAATCGTCCCCAGGGCTCTAGGAGCCCACTACTCACAAACAGGGAACACAAAGCTCATGGTGAGCCTCGTGTGCGTCCTGTCTCTCGATCTTGGACAATCTCCTCGAACGAGTCGCTTCCAGTGTATATATAATACACCAGAAACTGTCGGGCGCACGCGAGGTTTAATCGATCCATTGTTATAGTTTACTGGAGCGTAAATTACAATACGTCGCCATGGCAACGCACGCTCGAACAGAGCATGTCAAAACAAGGCCAAGTACGAAAAGGCCACATAAATGGCATTTATGTTTACAATCACCTGCCGCGTGCTTAGGGCAAAATCGCCACATTACCCCCTTCTTACAATGTTGGTCCCCAACATGTTCCGCCCGCGCCCAAAACAGCCAAAACCCGACGAAGGCTTCGCATGGCGGGGTCCGGAAGAAGGCAAGATGGCAACACCCGGAAGTCACGGCGCAAGACTAGGACTTTAAGAGTCCCTTTTGGAAGAATGGGGAACTACCCCCGGACTCACGGAGTAAACTATAACGCGCTTTGCAATTTTGAATAAATCCTCATAAACAAGCTAAAATTTTGACCGAGGTGGTCCAAAACCGTGTGATGACCTTGGAAGGTCATCCGTTATAAAAGGACGGTGTGTCGAGTCTTTGGAATATCTTTAAGGTTAGACTTTAAATTTAGAAATTTTGTAAAACGACACACCGAGTGATCAAAAGTGATAGTACCTCTAAAATGTTGCCGGCCGGCTCCTCAGATCCGCAGAACGAGTCTGAGGCAGGGCGGAGCCGCGGGAGCGACTCCGGCACGCCGCCGCACACGTGCAGCGACGAGGCTAGTACCCTAGCCTTCCTCCGTGGTCATTGGCTCCTCATCCGTGCCGCCTGTCTTGGGGTCTGGCGGCGGTGACGGGTCCCTACGCCGCGGAAGCATCGGAGCCGGCATAGTGAAAGCCGGCTGCACGGGCGGATGAGGCAGGCCCGGTGGAGCTTGCATGGGCTTCTGTGGTGAGCCCTGCAATCCGGGTCCTGACGGAGCCATCACGACGGAGGCCGGTAGAGAGGTCGCGCCGAGATCGGCAATGGCGCGGAACATCTCCACCGTATCGCGGGTGCGCTGTGGACCAGCCGTCCGTTCTCCCCACACCTGGACTAGGTATGGGTAGATGGCCAGCTCCAAAGCGGCATCCGCGCGCCGGAGAGCCGCCTGGTTCAGGGCGGACGACTCGGGGTCATCAACGCCCTGGAGTAGGCGAGTCCGAGCGGCCTCGGCTTCGTCAAGACGACGCCGTAGCTGCTCATTCTCAGCCTCCAGGTGCTCCATCCGTGCGGCTACCTCTGGGGCGGGGGCGGACGCCCCGGACTGCTCGGCAAGAGCGGCGGTCCGACCCTGGTCGAACGCGCGCCGCTCAATGACGGCCGACAAAGTCCGGTAGCTCTCTAGGCTCCGCCGGGTGCCTTCCATGAGGCCCTGGTCGTATGCGAGATCGCATGCGACACGGGAGGCCTCGACGCGGCACCGGCTGAACCGATCCAGAGAGCTGTCCATCTCCGCCACAAGGTACTCCGCCGCTCGGGTGAGTCGACCACGCTGGGGGTGATCCCAGGGGTGCTCCTCCCGAGCGCGGACCAACGCGGCTACACCTGCGGACCCCAAGTCACGAATGGCTCGGGGCACCGGCAGGTTCACCAACGCCGGGTCACCGGGGATCCGGTCCATACCATCGCGACGATGGCCGACCGCCTGGCCTACAGACTCGCGGAAAGTCTCGTAGACGCTGGCGGTCGTGGGACCGAGCCTCCGGCGAACGTCAGCCGTGGCGTCGAGGGGGTCCAAGTCCAGGGAGGCGGTGCTTTGCCACCCTGCGGACGTCCCCTCAACTACCAACGAGGACGCGGACGCCGACCTCAGGAGAGGTACCGCACGTCCGGTACTGCTCGCCACCGAGGGAGTCACGCGTGGGGTCCTTGGCGGGACCACCGACGCGGTACTCGAGGAGGCGGAGGTGTCTGCCACCACCCGTCCCTCAGACGGACCCGCGGGTACCATCACCTCGAGCAAGCCCGGGTAGTCCTCCTGAGTCAGCGCACCCGGAGACTGCAGGGGCGACTCCGGGTTTGGCGGAGGACCCGGCCGGAGCCTTTCCGGCGGACGAGCTCTTCCCCTGAGTCTTTGGCTGGGGGCGCGGCTTAGGAGTAGCCACTCGTGTCTTGGCCGCGATCTGCGGCATCTCCGACACGATCATGGTCACCCGGTGCCGTTCTTCACCGGCCTGGATCACCGGCGGTTCACGGACAGCCTCTGCTGCTGTCCGGGCGGCTTCCGCCGCCTGGAACTCCGCCGGGGTCTGGCCCATTGTCGCCGTCAGGCGAGCGGTGTAGCTCGAGCCCGCGGACACAACGCCAGACTCCTTCCAGGCATCGTCCATGATGCGCTGTGCAAAGCGCCATGGACCCCAGTGAAAGAATCGGTGATTCGCCGTTCCTGACGTAGTCATGAACGACGCCACCCTCGGTGGTATGTATCCAAAATTGAATACAGGCCCCACTTCATTACCAACGGTATGAAGTCACTCAGCGCGGTGTGCACCCGAGCGGTGATCATTCAGGGCCTCCAAACTGGCGAAATATCGTTGCTGAGGTCTGCTGGAGTAGCACCTCTTGCAAACGAACATTTGCATCCAGGGGTAGTGGTACCCCGCAATATGTCGACTCAAGTGGTCGTAGGTAGGATACCTACGATCCCGGTTGAGCGCACGGTGCGGGTCCTCATACCCGTCCAGGGATTTCGGACAGAGTTGGCATATTACGCCCTCCTCTGTCTCGGGCGGCAACCCGACACGCTCCTCGTCCGTGAGTGGACGAGGCCGTGTGAAAGGCGTGTCGGCCGCCGCGCCCTTGCGGATCCCTGCCATAGCGCGGGAGGAACATGTGTCCCTGACGGACTCCAGGGAGTTCGGGGCCCATTTCGGCCCGCAGCCTCTGGATAGAGGGCTGCTCCGAGGACGACCGTTTCTTCTTTTTGGCCGCCCCAGAACGATTCTCCGACCTGGTTTGTCGGGGCACACTCTTCCCGCGCGGGGGCGCGGCCCTCTGTTGCTGCGCAACAAAGGACCGCCGTCCCGCTTCCAGTGCGGCGTCAGACAGGTGGACCCCGTCTTGCTCCGCGCGCTTCCGGAGGAGTTCTAAACGAAGATCTCCCTCCTTCGGCACGGGACGCCCTCTGTCCACTGGACTCGACCCCACCTCCGCAGCTCCGGTAGGTTTCTTGGTACCGGAGGAAGAAGAAGAGGAGGTTCCTTTCGGTGCCTGGATAGGCACCCGCTTACAGGAACCTCCCGCGCCTGGGCCGGATCCCGCGGAGGCGCCGCCCGCACCAGATCCCGAGGGATTAGGCGTCTTGGCGACTCCGGGTTTGGCGGAGGACCCTTTCTGGCCGCCCGGCTTAGGCGCCAGTGGCTTAGGTCCTCCGGACTTCGATCCGGCTTGAGGCGAGGGGCCGCCGGACTTCTTTTTCCGGTGCGGCCGCTTCTTCTTCTTCTTCTTCGGAGGCGAGGAGGCCGTCCGGGTCGGATCCGGCCTCAGATTGCCCGCGGTCAGCGGCTTCCAGCTCTTGCTGGGCTCTCCACTGCTTCTGGGCAATCACCCGGGCTCGACGGCGAGTACGCCTAGAGACGGGCGATGTAAACCCGTCATCTCGGTTCTCGGTCTCCTTCGAGCCAGACTCCTGTCCCTGAGGCGGCGCTTGGGATGCGGCTTCTTCAGCCGCGTCAACCTGCTCCGCCCAAGTCCCAGGGGCCTTCTGGTCGTGCGGACCAGACTCCGCAGGTGCGGACACCGAGGAGTTCTCGGCAGAACCGGTGTCCGGACGGCTACGGCCATCCGGACGGGTTTCCGCACGAGTACTCTCATCCGCACCCAAAGACGCAAGCATCTCCGGGTGCGGATGCAACTCAATGTCTACATCAACGAGTCCCGCACCACCGCAGTCCATCACCTCTTCCATACGAGGAAAAGGCGACGGATTTAAGAGCTGCTCAGCGCCTGGCGTGGCCGAGTCACTCTCTGCGGGGCGGTCCTCCGCGACCTCGCTCTCGGACTCGGTTCCTGTGTAAGAACCGGAGCCGGAGCTGGATTCCTCAGAACCCACATAGGCTCCCCGAGGGATGTCCTCGCGGTCATCCTCCTCGGGCCTAGACTGGGGTCTCGAGTACGAATTACCGCGCTCAAGAGACCCCTCTTCCCTCCCTACATCACCTTCCCAACCATCACTACTCTCAGACATATCAAGCGCTCTAAACGCCGTAAACACTGGGAGTCAGATCCGCAGATCCGTCTCCACCAGTGCCGAGCGCTTGAATGACCAGAAGGTGTCGAGTTACATCGATTATAGGCATCAAGTGTTGGCAGTTATACTGCACACGCATCGTATGACGCGTTCCCGTGGAAACGTCTATTCACTGCATCTACCCGATCGACAGACAAAAGGACGTTTTACACTCCCGCATTCCCATACACGCATCTCCCCCCGGTGACTCCTATCGTGCCATGTATATGGGTGGCTTGTGTACACAAGCCATCCCGGGGGAACCCGCTAAAATACTACAGTAATTAACAGCAGTCATTAGCAATAGCTTTCGCACTGGCGATCAATGACGTGAAGTTAATCACCCTCGCAGGTTAAAGATTGTATACAATGTATCAAAAAGCCAAACTACTTGTGGGTGTTACGATTATGTCACCCTATCAGCAGCGATAAATAAAAATTTAACACCGCTCAAACAGCAATGAAAATAAATCCACCACCGCTTGCATGCTTTTCATAGATCACGGCATACAGCCTTCGATACAATGTACACAATCTCCTACACCCCTCTTGCGAAAGCAGAAATCTCCCGATTTCTTACTCTCTATTGCACCAGGGGAAAGATATATCACTAAACTTTCTCATATATGGGAAAAAATGAGTAAGAATAGCATTTCCACGGGAAACACGCACACACTTGTGGCTTATAATCCTCCCATAAATAATAAATGAGATGGAAAATAAACAAAATCACTCCCCATAGCCGCTGGCACGCTTACAGGGCGATCGGACATACCCATGACGTCCGGACAGACAATCGGGCGCCCTATGGGCGTTTGCAAAGCGCCCACTAGCATCCCCGACGTACTGCCCGGCCGCGGAGCGGTGCCCGGTCCAGCCCAGAGCCCCCTCAAACGACTACCGGAGCGCGGAGCCAATAGATTAGACGCGGAGCCGGCATGGTCCATAACCTCAATGGTTAGGGGGCGAACCCTTCATACCGGCGCCCAATCTAGAGGCGCCCAAAGATGGTGAAAGCAATAGCCGGCGGACGTCCGGAGCTGCCCGCGGACGGAGTCCAGGCCGGACGTCTACCATTGTACGGCGTATTGCCCTTATCCAATGAAGATGAAATTGGAATTAGAAGCCACCACAAGTGTTGCGCATGTAATATACGACCCCCTTCTTAGAAGGAGGCCGGGGTTCCGGTCATTCCGGCCGGACCGCGTATTGTAAGGTACGATCCGGACGAGAATGAGCGTCACCCGCTGCCGCGGCTGGTCCGCACACGCGGACTTAACAACCGCTCCATTATCATAATGGATAGTCGGTTTCCTGCCGTAAGAAACCTTAATTTACTATAACCGTAATTATAGTAATGGCTCACGGGGAATAACTACACCGAAGTGCGTCATCTTAAAGCGCCGCGGACGCCGGACGAGTCACGCGGACGAACCGCGGACATCAGTCCTCATCTGCGGACACTATCCCTGCGTCCAGAGCCAGTTCCCCTAAATCCGTGGGAAGGCGCTTCTCCCGTAGCGGACGTAAATCCCAACCTCAGTCTGGCCATATAAGAGGTTGTCCCGGGACCAGGGGCGTCCGGCCGGATCAGTAAATTCGTCCGGCCAGCGTAACCGTTGTGCGGATTACGCCGGACAGCCGTCCACAATGTGCGGACAGGCCATCCGCACGTCCCTGGCGCTAGAAACTACAGGAGGGCGGATGCGGAGCGGCGGCGTTACGACATGAAAGTCTCCGCAGACCTCAACTCCGAAGATAGCCACAAAGTAGCCACCCGCGGAGGTAAGTCGTGCGGACTCTCACGGAACGACCTAAAACCCATCCGTAGTATGATAGACGGGTACCGCAGACGCATCCGCATGGGCGGAAGGTTATTCCCACCCATACCGGGCTGGCGCACGTGGTTTCCGGCGTGGCCGCCCGTCATCCGCAGGTACTGGAGGTAGTGGGGGTACCTGCGGATCGCCGTCATCTGGCTGATAGCCACCCAGTCCATCATCTGACGGGTCAGAGAGGTCCGGGAGGCCCACCATACGGCGCACACGCTCGGCCGGAGTCCGCTGATGCTGACCAGACGGGTCCCATACGGGAGCATCATCCGGTTCCACATCTTGAACGAGCGGATCCATGACAAGCGGGCCCTCGTACTTCTTCAGATTATCGATATGGACAACCAGAACCCTGTCCGGATCGGAATCCCTCCGGATCCGGTAGTCCACATCTGTCACCTGTTTCAGTACCGTAAACGGGCCTATCCACGGCTTAGCAAATTTATTGCCTTGCTTAAGCGGCGGATAATAGTAGCGCACCTTGTCGCCCTCCGCAAAAGCTGGCCTACCCTTAGCATGGGCGTCATAGCCTCGCTTCTGCCGGATGGCAGACTTGTCCAGGCGCGCGCGCGCGAAATCATGGGCGTTCGCCAGGGCGCGGCGAATCCACTCCACGTATTCCGGACCGCACTGGGGTACTGCGCCGGTCTCTGCCGCAGTTGGATACATAATATCCACGGGCAAATTTAGCTCCCGGCCGTACAACATCGCGTGCGGAGTAACCCTGGTCGAAGAGTGGACCGACGACCTGTACGCCATTAAGACATACGGGAGGTGGTCATCCCAATCATTCGCACGATCGTTCACGAAGGCCGCCAGCATATTGAGGACCGATCGATTAAAGCGTTTGACCTGGCCATCAGACTGGGGCCTGTAGGGGGTGGTCCGCACCTTGGTACTGCCTAGCATCTGTGCTAGGTTTCGGAACAGGTTGCTCTCAAATTGCGTGCCCTGATCCGAATGTACCTGTTTAGGTACCTCATGGTACACCACCCATCTATTCACCAATAACCGAGCTACCTCGTCCGCAGTCTGGCGGCGCAGTGGGTAGGCGTCGGTATACTTGGTAAAATAGTCGGATATCACCAGGATGTACCGGAAACCGCGCGGGGTGACCCGGTGGGTATCCAGTATATCCAAAGCTATCCGATCAAACGGCGCGCCCGCCTTAACCGTGGTTAAGGGGTGGCGGCCAGGAGTCGGAACTCCTTTACGAGCTTGACACCGAGGGCAGGCTGCGCACCACCGTTGCACGTCCAAGCTGCTACCAGGCCAATGAAAGCGCTGTTGTAGCCTATGGACGGTCCTCCAGATTCCCAAGTGACCGGTCACCCGGAGGTCATGCAACTGGTGGAGTACTTCTTTCCGCAGCTCCGCCGGAAGCACCAACTGCCATATTGGAGGCAGTGGAGCCGGTGGCTCATAGCGCCGGTATAAGAGGCCATCCCTCAAGGAGAGTCGTTCCCACTGAGATACCAGAGACAAGGTCTCCTCCCGGTAGGTCTTTCGCTCATCCTTCGAGGGCTTCTGGCCGGCCTCAAGGGCTGTAATTACCGGTGCCAGAGCTCTGTCAGCTCTTTGCGTCGCAGCTATCTGCGCCGGAGAGTAGCCACCCAAGTAATTAGGCTCCTCATCCGTCGCGTCCGGCTGCGCCGCAGCGGCCATCACCACAGGGGGCAAGGACCGCTCATACTCAGACTCTCCAGAGGACGAGGGTACCCACGAGGAGTACACTGCCGGACTCGAGGAGGACTCGCTGGAGCTGAGCCGCACCTCCGCTTCGTATGCGGGACGCCCTCGCCGATAACGGCGGGTCCGCGCGCGGAGATTAGCCCTAAACGCTCCGGCCGCCGTGTTGTTAGAGGGGGCGGCGGCCTGCGGTCTCCCCGGAACGTCCAATTCCGAGGACGAATCCGCGGCTTGCTGGAATGGCGCCATCCCTGCACAACCCGGATTCTTGCACTTATGACAACGGGACAGGCCGTCCGCGTTGCCGTGCAACTTACCAGCGCGATGCTCTATCTGCATGTCATACTCCTGGAGTTTGACGAGCCACCGCGCCACCAAGCCATCGGCCTCACTATAGTTGAGGAGCCATCTCAGCGAACTGTGATCAGTCCGCAAGCGGAAATGGCGTCCCAACAAATAGTGCCGGAAGCGCTTGGTCATTGTAACCACCGCGAGCAACTCGCGATGAGTGGTACAGTAGTTCATTTGAGAGCGGCTCAAGGCCACACTCGCATAAGCTACTACCCGCTCTTGCCCGTCCACGATCTGCGAAAGGACACCGCCGAGTGCAAAGTTACTCGCGTCAGTGTCCAGGATAAACTCGCAGTCCGGACGAGGGTGCCGCAGCACCGGGGCCACTACCAAGGCCTGTACGAAAAGGCCACATAAATGGCATTTATGTTTACAATCACCTGCCGCGTGCTTAGGGCAAAATCGCCACATCTATTTGCAATGGTTCATGAGAACCAGGCATGCACGTTTGAGTCTTTCTACCACAAAAGGATGGGGGAAACAAATGAAGAGGTTCACTACTTATCGAGCCTTGTAAGATGCAAAAAGTTGTGTTTGGAAAAACAGGGAAACTGTGCAGCGGGAAACTACCTTTGGCTGGAGGAAAAGCCCAGATGTGAATTGATGGATGATATTGCAACTGTGAAAGAAATCCATCAACAACCGAGAAACGTTGACAGTGTTTATTTTGTGAAAGGTGTGTAAAAACTATATACATATTTTATTTCTACTGTCATGAGTTATTTATAATTCTCTCCACGAGTTTATTGTGTTCATCCCTGTATCGAATATACATCGCTTTGCCGAGTCAATGCCTGGCGCCTGGGCGGGAAAAGTGAAAATCTTGATCAAAATATTTGGCGCATATATTTATCGTGCAGTGCATTCCAAAAACTGCTTGGTCTATTGTAGCTAGTAGCTACTGTGCGCTGGCCATTGACTCCACACAGTGGTGTATATTCAACACATCATCAGATATCTATAAAACTCCCAATAATACCAAATCCACAAAAACCATGAACAATCTACGCGTATCATTTGAAGAAGCACTGAATACATGTCAAAAAGATACATATGACGTCATAATGATGAATTATAGACCTCGACTTTTGACACCTGTCCTTGAAAGTTTGTGATCCAGTAGTACCTGACCTCGATTATGACACGGTCTACTGACATACTTTTACACTTATTATTCACGGTGATACTAGTCATACTAATACTAGTATGCAATGTTTCTTATAATGGGACCGATTTTGTTGCCATATAAACGTCGATTACGTCGAAACGGGCAATCCAATCGAGTTAAAAATTGACAAGGAGCATCCTTGGGCAGATCTTCATCATTGGCCAGTTCGCACATCTGACACCCAAAAAGCCTAATTTTTGTTGTTTTTGTTTGTAAAGCATACTATATACAGTGCCTGTTTGACGAACTGGGTATTGCCAGCAATACTAATTCCAATAGTACATACCAAGCCATTACCGTGCCCAAACAGTATATCTTATCAAATCATTTGTCTATATTGCATTCGTTTGGTATTACTACCTCATGTAAAGAATCTAATCTACCAAACTTATATTGGATCCCAAAGTTGCACAAAAATCCACACAAACAAAGATATATTTCAGGTTCAGCATCATGTTCTACCAAAGCCCTTTCTAAAATATTAACTGTCATATTGTCTAAAATTAAACAGGGTACTCTGAAACCATCTATTCTAGAAGTGGTATAAACCAAATGCGGATATTAAAAAAAATCCAAATCTTTATTGGAATATCTACATGCTCACACACCTTCAAAAGTAACGTATATCAAAACATTTGATTTCTCCACTTTGCACACAACTATACCTCATTCTGGACTGAAGTCTCAGCTTTAAAAAACTAATCAATAATTCATTTTTCTCTAAAAAGGGACAACGTCGGTACCACTATATGTAGTTAAATATAATACCGCTTATTTTGTTAAAGGCGACTCTGATGCCCCATACAAATATACTGAAATAGATGTGGTAAATATGGTTAATTTTCTGATTGATAATATTTTTGTGGAATTTGATGGTCGAATATTTCAACAAACTATTGGTATTCCCATGGGTACAAACTGTGCACCATTATTGGCAGACCTGTTTTTATACTCATATGAATCAGATTTGATCCAACATTTACCACGAGGAGGTTCTAAGAAACTAACATGTAATTTTAATTTCACTTTCCGATACATTGATGATGTATTGTCGCTAAAGTTTGGTGATTATTTGGATGTCATATATCCTAAGGAACTTGAAATTAAGGATACTACAGACTCCGCTAATTTTTCCAACTATCTAGACCTGAGGTTGGAGATTGATAATGATTCTAACTGTCAACTAGATTATATGACAAACGTGATGATTTCAATTTTTCCATAGTCAATTGTCCCTTTTCTAAGCAGCAACATTCCTATGTCACCGGCATATGGTGTGTTTGTTTCTCAACTTATACGCTATTCCAGAGCTAGTTGCAAATATGAGGACTTTTTCTATCGAAGTGCCTACCTAGTCTCTAAACTGCTGCGACAAGGATATGTTTTACCAAGACTTATAGCTGCGTTAAAAAAATTCTATGGACGTCATCATGATCTGGTTGATAAATACAGCACATCCATGTCTGCCATGCAACTAGATCTATTTTCATGTTAGTTTTGGGGAATTCATGACGGGTGCCACTAGTGGGGCAGGAAATGCTCACTCTTTCCGGAACACCTGATTTCACCTCCTAATGGCCATTTTTGGGGGTTCATGAGTTTCCTTGTCATTTTTGTTTTCTCTCACTTCGTATGCCTGATATGACTTTCTGTTCCCGGACTAGGAAATTGGATAATGGACCCTGTTTTGTTTGCTCGGAATACTTAATACTGGGTATTGATTCCACGTCTATTTCAGTAAAAAAACGTTTGATGTCATAATAATGTCAACTGACGTCCAATTTTGAAAATAACGACGGATTTGAGAAGTACTCACAAAGATCTTTCACACAAAGTACTACTCGATATATTCGCAAAAGATCAAGGTTAAGTCATTTTAGGCCAACTTCGACCTTGGGCACCTCATTTTCAAGGTCAGAGCACAAAATGGCTAATGTCTCGCTTGTTATCGGCTTTACAGCTTAGGGATCATTGTGGACATATAGGAAATGATATACGCTGAATATTCTCAAGACCTTGAATTGACCTTGTTTTTAATATCACCAGACAAAAGGCTAAGATCTAAATTATATATTGTCCGGTAACCTTTCTTAGCCCTTAGGCTAATTCTTAACAAATCATAATATTGGTATGCTGTGAAAACAAATTTGTGCATTTCACTGAGTGCTATTTTAACTTTACTAGTACTTTAATTTCCAATAACTGCAGGAGCAAATATTGTGTACTCCTTTCATCTACACCCTGTCCAGATATTCCAGAAATTATTAGTGTTTTGTCCATCCCACACGGCAACCATTCTCTTGTTTTTTTTACCAAACGTTTTTACTCCCCTGTTTCAGAATGCAAACACACACAACTTGGTGCTGAATATCGAGGTCACGTGAACATAACGAAGTCGGGGATTGGCTGCCAGCGATGGGACGAGTTATCACCCCATAATCACACGAAGCAGAATATCACCATTTCTCCCCAAGGTGTACACAACAAAGAAAACTACTGCAGAAACCCGGATTTTGAAGTTGATGGCCCTTGGTGTTATACACTGGATCCGGGCCGTCGCTGGGAGTATTGTGACATACCATTCTGTTGATAAAATAGAGACATGTTTAATATCCCCATACTTTTTGAGTTCCTGTCACCGTGATTGTTTGTTCAACCCAGGAATTTTTTGTGTTAAGCAGATGTTAATGAATAGTTGCAAACGTTATTTCATTTCAAAAAAATATTTTGAAGTAGTATATATAGCATCAACCTTGAATAAAGTAAGAAATGTTTTGTGTTATATACAAGTCTGGCGGCAAATCTCTGAGCAAACAAATGAATTGTTTGAACGCAACACACACTCTCCCGCCGACACGGTAAGATTATTCTATACGTCACCAATCTAAACTACTACATGCTCCTTTTCGAACCTGAGGATCGATCTGGACAGAAAATTCGCGTGATTCGTTACCTTGGCAAAATCATAATAATTGCAATCATTTAATATTCATACAATAATTTTGATGATCAAAAAACATATTTCGCAAATAAAAGCATCTAATTAAAAACCCTCCCTTCATGACGTCATGATCATCTTATCTGCATACTAATGAGCAAACTGATTTCTAATATGTATTTAGCAAAATTATCGGATGGTTTCCTTCTGATGTTACATCGATCCTCAACCATTTTCAGAAGGAACCTTTTGACCCATGTTGAAAGTACACTTTGTGCAAAGGCGTAGAACGAGCTATTGAGTTTCTGTGTCGTATTACTGCTAGTATATCAATAAATTTATATTTGGTTAAATTATTGCCACACTACTTGACACACCAAATGTTGTATAATCAGATTATGTTGCCTCCTACAAATACTGATAGATTGGATACTGATATATCAGGCCCTATTGGAGGCCTGAATAAGTTGAATGTTTTAACCAATGACCAGTTCATTGAACACAAATAAAATTGACACATATGGTGAGAAAGAATTGGATTTTCTTTATTTTAAACAATAACAATATAATAAAAACAGGCACAATTTAAAGAAGGGACATTTCCTCCCTGCACAGTTTTCCCGACACCAGTCGTCAATGCCTGGTACATGTCCATGAAGTTCGGTGCTTTGACAGTCTTAAAACCTGAGCTCAAGGCGTGGTCGCTGCATTGCCGCATGTACAGAGTCACCGTGGGCAGAAACCTAGGCGACAGTTGACAGTACACCACCTCGTGAGAATGTCTCCACCTTCCCAGCTGGGCACGGCTCGGCAGGTGACGTCATTGGGGTTTGCTGTATCGGCAGTTGTGGTGGAGGGAATCAGAATAGTCGACAAGAGAGAACATGGTCTCGTTGTTGCGTCATCGAGCACAGTGTTAGTCGTTCCATGATTGGCTGGTGTTGAGCTGGGGTTTGACCAATCACCGCTGGTTTTGATGCTGACGTCAGCACATCCGTAGAATTGCTCCTGTGGTCCACAGCCAACACAAGACTCGCCTGTTTCCTGGCTTGTGCCCCAGCTATTACCTGTGGAAATGGAAGTAAGAATCAGTTCGCACAGTCATATTTTTCGAACAGATCTTTTTAAAACGTCA
Source organism: Terebella lapidaria (assembly GCA_949152475.1). Taxonomy (NCBI): domain Eukaryota; kingdom Metazoa; phylum Annelida; class Polychaeta; order Terebellida; family Terebellidae; genus Terebella; species Terebella lapidaria. The sequence goes on along the minus strand of OX424566.1, from coordinate 19,714,806 downwards.
TTACCCACAGCCTCGATTCGGATTTGCAAGGCATTTATGGGTCAGGATATTTATCTGGAGTTGAGCCAAAAAGCCAAAAAGTTCTAGTGGATCAAATTTGATTCTGACTGATAGCAATAGTCTTAATACCTGTAATGTATTTCCACTGTATGACACACTGCTCACAAACTAGACCGTCTGGTAGCTGCACTCTGAGATTATAATTCCTCTTCTCGTTATTGTTGATATCCAGACGAGTTGTTGACCCCTCTGACGTCACAACGTGTAACACGTTCTCATCTAGACATGACTGCGTTACTGGTCGAGTGACGTCATTGTTCACGCAGATGCGAAACTCGAACCAGCCCTTGTGGTATGCTGTGAGTTGCACGTGTAGATCTATGACGTCACCGGTTGTGTAGGTGCGCGTTATGACGCCACGTGCATACATTCCTCCTGCCTCGTTGTCACGCGGTCCATCCCAGGGGTCTCCACACACACCGCATTTCCCGCCATTTACGTTCCATTGGTGCTGTTAAATATCAAGGACAACAAGTTTATGAAATAATCAACTCAGTATCCTTTTGGCTTGTGATTAGGTACATATGTACTTGTCATATATCTATTCCATTGGGGTTTGTTTCGGATTTCTAAATTATTTTCATAAGTTGTAGGGTAGTTGTATACTAATTCCATCAGGTGCACAGTAGAAACAACTACATTTACCACACTGTCTGCCCCTGATGACGCCAGAGTGTCTTTTGATAAAGTATTTGGTCGGGCTTTGTTTCTATTGCAAAATGTTGTATTTTACGTTTGTTATTGAAATCATCAAAATTTGGCTGTATCGGTGGTAATAGATGGATACTTAGATAATATGACTGTAAATATTTTTATACTTTATTTGATTCGAGTTCTGATGGATTTCAGAGTTGTGATGTTTTTGTTCTATCTTCAATTATAATTCATGAAAGTTCCTTTAAAATCAAGAAAGAGACAGTACTGCTGATATTTTTTTTCTAGGAATGTTCTGCTCATATTTGCAAGTATTCAAAACTATGTGGTCAATTATCGCAAGTAGATATAATATGTGTATAAATAAGATAATATAAATAAAAGATAAGGAATAAAAATAAGATGATAATGATAACCTTCTTTTTATAGCAGTATATAATAGATAACATAATTTTCTCATAATCACAAAACAGTTGTTGGGAACAGCATGTAACATAACTTCCTTCCCGTGCTCACCCTGAGTCAACCCTGGGTGTGAATTCCATCCATTAAAATACACAATGGTTCTGGAATAGGGAGTAGTTCTATATGTCATTATATAAATTACAATACTTACATCAAAGCCTCCACAGAATAGCTGATTATCATTGTAGTTGATGGCAACTCCGGGAATGTTCTTCCTCCAAGCACTAGCTCTGGATGGTGGCTCCATCAAGCGGCCGTGACCGGATACCATGGCAAGGTAACCAACCAAAATGGATGCCACGATCAACACCGTCATAAAACTCATGTTTTATCCCCGAAAGTGGAAGTCCAGAAGTAAAACAATGTTGTGAGGGCTTGTGAACTCAATGTGCCCTACATGACATATTTTGTGCCGTTTTATTCATTCTGATTGGTAAAATGGTGACGGTTTATTGTGTTTTTGTTGGTGAATTCAAACGGAATCCATAATTATGTTTGTATTATATACACTAATTCACGCTGTATAAACACAATGTCTATACAAGATCCCAAACATCTGTCGATTGGACTTAAATTAATTGGGATTATATGTTTATTTAGATCATCCATCAATAGGTAATTGAATTAGAACAACTACAACTACGAGCCAGTGATGAGAAGGTGTCAAAACTGTTATGATTCATAACTACCCAAGAAGATAAGAGGATTGTTAAGAAGATGCAAGGAAAGTGTGGTTAGGAAAATTATAATCATTATTTATTCTATAACATGGTATCTGCAGGCATGAATAACAATAACACTAGAATTAGAAGAAGTCTCAGCTTTAAAAAACTAATCAATAATTCATTTTTCTCTAAAAAGGGACAACGTCGGTACCACTATATGTAGTTAAATATAATACCGCTTATTTTGTTAAAGGCGACTCTGATGCCCCATACAAATATACTGAAATAGATGTGGTAAATATGGTGAATTTTCTGATTGATAATATTTTTGTGGAATTTGATGGTCGAATATTTCAACAAGCTATTGGTATTCCCATGGGTACAAACTGTGCACCATTATTGGCAGACCTGTTTTTATACTCACATGAATCAGATTTGATCCAACATTTACAAAGAGGAGGTTCTAAGAAACTAACATGTAATTTTAATTTCACTTTTCGATACATTGATAATGTATTGTCGCTAAAGTTTGGTGATTATTTGGATGTCATATATCCTAAGGAACTTGAAATTAAGGATACTACAGACTCCGCTAATTTTTCCAACTATCTAGACCTGAGGTTGGAGATTGATAATGATTCTAACTGTCAACTAGATTATATGACAAACGTGATGATTCAATTTTTCCATAGTCAATTTTCCCTTTTCTAAGCAGCAACATTCCTATGTCACCGGCATATGGTGTGTTTGTTTCTCAACTTATACGCTATTCCAGAGCTAGTTGCAAATATGAGGACTTTGTCTATCGAAGTGCCTACCTAGTCTCTAAACTGCTGCGACAAGGATATGTTTACCAAGACTTATAGCTGCGTTAAAAAATTCTATGGACGTCATATGATCTGGTTGATAAATACAGCACATCCATGTCTGCCATGCAACTAGATCTATTTTCATGTTAGTTTTGGGGAATTCATGACGGGTGCCACTAGTGGGGCAGGAAATGCTCACTCTTTCCGGAACACCTGATTTCACCTCCTAATTGCCATTTTTGGGGATTCATGAGTTTCCTTGTCATTTTTGTTTTCTCTCACTTCGTATGCCTGATATGACTTTCTGTCCCTGGACTATGAAATTGGATAACGGACCCTGTTTTGTTTGCTCGGAATACTTAATACTGGGTATTGATTCCACGTCTATTTCAGTAAAAAAACGTTTGATGTCATAATAATGTCAACTGACGTCCAATTTTGAAAATAACGACGGATTTGAGAAGTACTCACAAAGATCTTTCACACAAAGTACTACTCGATATATTCACAAAAGATCAAGGTTAAGTCATTTTAGGCCAACTTCGACCTTGGGCACCTCATTTTCAAGGTCAGAGCACAAAATGGCTAATGTCTCGCTTGTTATCGGCTTCACAGCTTAGGGATCATTGTGGACATATAGGAAATGATATACGCTGAATATTCTCAAGACCTTGAATTGACCAATGACCTTGTTTTTAATATCACCAGACAAAAGGCTAAGATCTAAATTATATATTGTCCGGTAACCTTTCTTAGCCCTTGGGCTAATTCTTAACAAATCATAATATTGGTATGCTGTGAAAACAAATTTGTGCATTTCACTGAGTGCTATTTTAACTTTACTAGTACTTTAATTTCCAATAACTGCAGGAGCAAATATTGTGTACTCCTTTCATCTACACCCTGTCCAGATATTCCAGAATTTATACTTTAAATAGTGTTTTGTCCATCCCACACGGCAACCACTCTGTGTGGGATGGACGAGTTGTCACCCCATGATCACACAATGCAGAATATCATCATTTTTCCCCAAGGTGTACACAACAAAGAAAACTACTGCAGAAACCCGGATTTTGAATTTGATGGCCCTTGGTGTTATACACTGGATCCAGGCCGTCGCTGGGAGTATTGTGACATACCATTCTGTTGATAAATTAGAGACATGTTTATCCCCATACTTTTTGAGTTCCTGTCACCATGATTGTTTGTTCACCCCATGAATTTTTTGTGTTAAGCAGATGTTAATGAATAGTTGCAAACGTTATTTCATTTCAAAAAATATATTGAAGTAGTATATATAGCATCAACCTTGAATAAAGTAAGAAATGTTTTGTGTTATATACAAGTCTGGCGGCAAATCTCTGAGCAAACAAATGAATTGTTTGAACGCAACACACACTCTCCCGCCGACACGGTAAGATTATTCTATACGTCACCAATCTAAACTACTACATGCTCCTTTTCGAACCTGAGGATCGATCTGGACAGAAAATTCGCGTGATTCGCGTGACCTAGGCAAAATCATATTAATTGCAATCATTTAGTATTCATACAATAATTTTGATGTCCAAAAAACACATTTCGCAAATAAAAGCATCTAATTAAAAACCCTCCCTTCATGGCGTCATGATCATCTCATCTGCATACTAATGAGCAAACAGATTTCTAATATGTCTTTATAGCAAAATTATCGGATGGTTTCCTTCTGAATGTTACATCGATCCTCAACCATTTTCAGAAGGAACCTTTTGACCCATGTTGAAAGTACAGTTTGTGCGAAGTAGTAGAACGAGCTATTGAGTTTCTGTGTCGTATTACTGCTAGTATATCAATAATTTTATATTTGGTTAAATTATTGCCACAACTACTTGACACACCAAATGTTGTATAATAAGAATATGTCGCCTCCGACAAATACTGATAGATTGGATACTGATATATCAGGCCCTATTGGAGGCCTGAATAAGTTGAATGTTTTAACCAATGACCAGTTCATTGAACACAAATAAAATTGACACATATGGTGAGAAAGAATTGGATTTTCTTTATTTTAAACAATAACAATATAATAAAAACAGGCACAATTTAAAGAAGGGACATTTCCTCCCTGCACAGTTTTCCTGACACCAGTCGTCAATGCCTGGTACATGTGCATGAAGTTCGGTGCTTTGACAGTCTTAAAACCTGAGCTCAAGGCGTGATCGCTGCATTGCCGCATGTACAGAGAAACCGTGGGCAGAAACCTAGGCGACAGTTGGCAGTACACCACCTCGTGAGAATGTCTCCACCTTCCCAGCTGGGCACGGCTCGGCAGGTGACGTCATTGGGGTTTGCTGTATCGGCAGTTGTGGTGGAGGGAATCAGAATAGTCGACAAGAGAGAACGTGGTCTCGTTGTTGCGTCATCGAGCACAGTGTTAGTCGTTCCATGATTGGCTGGTGTTGAGCTGGAGTTTGACCAATCACCGCTTGTTTTGATGCTGACGTCAGCACATCCGTAGAATTGCTCCTGTGGTCCACAGCCAACACAAGACTCGCCTGTTTCCAGGCTTGTGCCCCAGCTATTACCTGTGGAAATGGAAGTAAGAATCAGTTCGCACAGTCATATTTTTCGAACAGATCTTTTTAAAACGTCATTACCCACAGCCTCGATTCGGGTTTGCAAGGCATTTATGAGTCAGGATATTTATCTGGAGTTGAGCCAAAAAGCCAAAAAGTTCTAGTGGATCAAATTTGATTCTGACTGATAGCAATAGTCTTAATACCTGTATTGTATTTCCACTGTATGACACACTGGTCACAAACTAGACCGTCTGGTAGCTGCACTCTGAGACTATAATTCCTCTTCTCGTTATTGTTGATATCCAGACGAGTTGTTGAACCCTCTGACGTCACAACGTGTAACACGTTCTCATCTAGACATGACTGCGTTACTGGCATACATTCCTCCTGCCTCGTTGTCACGTGGTCCATCCCAGGGGTCTCCACACACACCGCATTTCCCGCCATTTACGTTCCATTGGTGCTGTTAAAGCCTAACTAGAGTGAAAAAATAACTTTTTTTAGTCTAGTGTCAATATCAAAGACGGAAGTCTGGGGATCATTTCTGTTTTTACAAAAATGAATTATCTTGAATAGTCACTATTTTACGGAGGTTTGTTTATGACATGTCCTATTGACCTTTCGATGTCATTTGCGAATATGCAAATGAGCAATGATGACGTCATATGAGTCACTGAAAGATAATGAGCTCATTGAAACCAGTACTGCACAATATTGAAGAGCATAAAAATAATTTTTGTTCCACAAAATGGCTTCATACAGAAAATATTCAAATTTTGAGAAAATTTCGTTGTTGTCATGGCAACCAGGGCCGGAATATGGCCCATAGCAACCACGTTGCTATGGAGATTTTGTTGCTATCCATTGATGATTCCACATTATTAGGACCACAACTTTTGTTACATTATGATCCTTTGTGAAAATGTTAAAAGAAAGTAGCACTTTCACATGTCCTAACAGTTCAATTGTCCATAGCAACCCACCCAACAACTGGTTGATAAGGGGCGCTAGCTCTGATTGTGTAGCCTTGACAACATGCTGGCATAACAAAAGACTGATTATGCATTACCACAAAACATATCAGTCTCTATAGGAACCTTTATCTACATTATAACCCTTGCATAAATGAGTTTTAGATAGCTAATTATAGTACTTGACTCATATGACGTCATGAATATCTAATTATAATAATTAATGAGGCTCTGCAAATTGCTGATATATTGGAAAAAAGTAGTTCACGAAAATAGAAATATCTCGGGTTGTGATTGAGATTTTCAAGTTCTGTAAAAACCCAAATGATCAGGGAAACCATCTCCACGGTATAAGAGCATAAAAATGATACACTCTAGTTAGACTTTAAATATCAAGGACAACAAGTTTATGAAATAATCAACTCAGTAGCCTTTTGGCTTGTGATTAGGTATATATGTACTTGTCATATATCTATTCCATTGGGGTTTGTTTCGGATTTCTAAATTATTTTCATAAGTTGTTGGGCAGTTGTATACTAATTCCATCAGGTGTACAGTAGAAACAACTACATTTACCACACTGTCTGCCCCTGATGACGCCAGAGTGTCTTTTGATAAAGTATTTGGTCGGGCTTTGTTTCTATTGCAAAATGTTGTATTTTACGTTTGTTATTGGAATCATCAAAATTTGGCGGTATCGGTGGTAATAGGTGGATACTTAGATAATATGACTGTAAATATTTTTATACTTTATTTGATTCGAGTTCTGATGGATTTCAGAGTTGTGATGTTTTTGTTCTATCTTCAATTATAATTCATAAAAGTTCCTTTAAAATCAACAAAGAGACAGTACTGCTGATATTGTTTTCTAGGAATGTTCTGCTCATATTTGCAAGTATTCAAAACTATGTGGTCAATTATCGCAAGTAGATATAATATGTGTATAAATAAGATAATATAAATAAAAGATAAGGAATAAAAATAAGATGATAATGATAACCTTCTTTTTATAGCAGTATATAATAGATTACATAATTTTCTCATAATCACAAAACAGTTGTTGGGAACAGCATGTAACATAACTTCCTTCCCGTGCTCACCCTGAGTCAACCCTGGGTGTGAATTTCATCCATTAAAATACACAATGGTTCTGGAATAGGGAGTAGTTCTATATGTCATTATATAAACTACAATACTTACATCAAAGCCTCCACAGAATAGCTGATTATCATTGTAGTTGATGGCAACTCCGGGAATGTTCTTCCTCCAAGCACTAGCTCTGGATGGTGGCTCCATTAAGCGTCCGTGACCAGATACCATGGCAAGGTAACCAACCAAAATGGATGCCACGATCAACACCGTCATAAAACTCATGTTTTATCCCCGAAAGTGGAAGTCCAGAAGTAGAACAATGTTGTGAGAGCTTGTGAACTCAATGTGCCCTACATGACATATTTTGTGGGTTTTTATTCACTCTTAAAATGGTCACGGTTTATTGCGTTTTTGTTGGTGAATTTAAACGGAATCCATAATTATGTTTGTATTATATACACTAATTCCCGCTGTATAAACACAATGTCTAAATGAGATCCCAAACATCTGTCGATTGGACTTAAATTAATTGGGATTATATGTTTATTTAGATCATCCATCAACAGGTAATTGAACTAGAACAAACACAACTACGAGCCAGTGATGGGAAAGTGTCAAAACTGTTATGATTCATAACTACACAAGAAGATAAGAAGATTGAAGCAATGACGAACGTGAATACAGTCGTGCTATCGAAATGAATGGGTGAGAATTTTTGCTGATTATGCGTTCCTGATGCGCCAATTAATAATTCGGCTTTTCAAGCGATACGCCAATACTATATCCTTACTATGATGACCATTGTGTACAAACATATCATAGTATTATTCTCCTTTTACACACATATTTCCTCAATGCTGGCAGTGGTTTACAAGACGAATTGTTTCGACACGACAAGAAAATATCGCTGCGAGGAAAAAAAAACTGAACGAAAACGCGGGTGTGCTGGTGTATCGGTCGATACATTTGCCAGTCCAATCGGGCTATATTTTGCAAAAGTTTTTGCTGGTTTTAAGCTATGTGTCAATGTGAATAAAATCACGATGAAAGGTGTAACCTGGAGCAAAATCAATGACACTGTGGTCATTGAAGTTATGTGTCTGTGGTATTAACAGGGCTATCATTAGGCCTATAGGTTTATCACTCGTCGAATTTGACCGGTCATGATACTGATTTTGTAAGTATCATTCATGAATCACTCCTAAAATATGGATTTGTCTATATCGATATCCATTCGTCAGTAGGCCTATACATATTTAACGTGAGACCAAAAAATTCAGTGATCCCCAAAAATCGACTGGAAATCGCTCTTGCGGGATTAGTTTGCTTTAAGCTGCACGCATCACTGAATAAACCCCTGGGTGCCGAGAAGAGGGGATAGTTGCGGTACTTCACCCCGAAACACCCTCGAAATACTCCCGACACGAAAAAAGTCTATTATCTTCATTTCGATCAAATTTTTTTACTGTATTATCATATACTAGCATTATCGTTATCGATGACGTAACCCCAACCGGCAGAACCCTATCTGCCTGTTAACTGAAAAAACGGATAGTATTCCATCCTTGAGTTTGCAAGGTATACAGGACAATACCCGATCCCTGGTTAATGTCATCAGTCAGTCTTTCTGTAATTGTAATGCTTTATTCTCATGCCGCCCCTGGTTAGGGGCATTGGAGAAGTACACACTTTACAGGTGATGAGAAACAACAACAACAAAATACAACATAAACGGCAGACATTTCAGGATAAAACAAACAGTCAATACACCATGGATCACAGAAGTGGTTACCTTATAGCAGTACATGTATCAGTGAGATAATCGCAAAGCAAGTTACGAATGATAAGGCCAAAAAAAAAAAATTCTATGTTTCTGGTTACAATGGTCTTCCAAAAGTGATGCTGTGATGCGAATTTTTTTTTTTCTTTTTTTTTCCTAAATCGGCGCGAATCGTGCTCGCCGAAGCCACGAAAGTTACATTTGCCTCAGTAAAACACGTATATGTTGAATATATTATGTGCATATAACATCCTACTGTTTGTTATATTCTAAACAAAACATTTGTATTCCTTGATAAACATTTTATTAACTGAGCCTCATGTGGCCCGGATGCTTTGTAGCATTACGCATGTTTTTTTTTTACATATGGTTGTCCAAGTTGCTTCCGTGTTTTATTAATTCCTTTCGTCCATATTCATACCAATTTGCATCTGCATTTCATTCATCCCATGGGTGTGATAACAGGTTAAAGTATTACCGGCCGCGCACATATAAAGCAGTTTGTTACCCGTTCGTACCCGCGATTTGCCACTCATTGATTTCAGATCGTCACACTGACCAAATCCACATTGTTATTAATATCAGCGTTTGTCATATTTGAGCTGACACACAATACAACACGAACACGCACGGCTACATTTATGTATTGATGAAGTTTTAGTAGGCCTATATTCTTCAACACAAACATAACTCACAAATTTGCATCACTTAATAACTGGTACTGAATGTAAAACCTGTAGAATATGACACTGTATGTGTTCTTTCATCATCCAATAACCAAACTTCGAGGGCGGCGGTAAAAAAAATATAAAAACGAAGTGACGCGCGGTATTTTAAGTGATGCGCGCGATTTTTTTTTTTTAAAAACGAAATGATGCGCGGGGTTTGGAGTGACGCGCGCGATAACCAGAAACATAGAATTATTTTTTTTTGGCCTAACTAAACAATTACATCAAAGAACTATACATACAAAAGATCATTAATCTTAGAGATAAACCTAGCCAATTTTCTTAATACTACACGATTCCTGCTCGATAATAATTCATTCATTTTAACAGTGTTAGGGTTACGTCGGTAATAAACAGACAAATACAATTTTCTTGAATCTCGAAAGGCAGGGCATTTGAAGAGGTAATGAAATTCATCACCTGTTTCTTCTAAGTTACATAAAGGGCAGATATTAGAGAATTGGGTATCATATGTTTTCTTTACAACTGGTAAATTGGAGTTCCGACAACGAAATCTGGTCAATAAAAAGGCATCTGTATGTATTATGCTGATGTTTGGCTAAATTGTTGGATGTTTTGTAGAGTTGTTTGCAATTACATGTAAGTGTATTTCTACTAATTGGTTTACAATTACTAATTGTCATTGATGCGTATGATCATTAATTACTTGGGCAACGTTATCTGGCACATCTCAGAGAGTAACATTTCTCATTGAACTTGATTGCAATTAGAAATTTGAATGAGTAGTTCCTGAATATTAGTTGAAATGTTACATGTATGTCAAAGACAAAGAGAATGTCAGTAGATCTCCGCCGAGTAAATCTTCATACGGATTTTGAATATTGAAGTTTTAATGTCACTGCTACAAAGTTTGTTCCTGATTTTGAGACTGCAATCAATCAAGCGTTCTGGAAAATATTCGGCGAACACAATATCACACAAGGATGCTTCTATCACCGAACACAAAGCACATCATGAAAGGTCCACGATTTAGGACTTGTTGCTTCAGGACATTATCTCGGGACGGAATGTCTAAAGGATATGGTGACTGAAGGCCTTGATGAAAATTACTGTTTTGCTTGCTTGACGAAACTTACCTTTCAGGAGTATTTCACCACATCCAAGCTCCATCTACCATCCAGATGGTCCCCTGCCACCACTTCGTATCCGGTGCCATGCTTCCGTATTCCCACCGCAGTTATGAAACGTCATATCAATCAGGTTACACTGGATGACGGCTCTCACACAAATAGCATATGAGAAGAATGGAACAACGGCTTCCGTGAACTCATCTGCCACCAACACTCAAGCCTCTGGATCTTTATCGAAGGGTTCCGACAGAATAACGCACCTGTCATTACTACCCTGCAATAGAGGTTATCAGAGACACACTTAAGACACATTTGATACTTGTCTCCGAATTTTTATGCTGAGTAGATAGAATGACACAATGACTGTAGAAGGATTCATAAGAGTGGTTGTTTGTATTCGCCTTAGATAAATCACAAATTATTAACGTGATTCAGGACAAAAAAAAATTTACTGACCCGTAAAAAATTCAAAATGAGGGTAACCTTTTGAAGTGAAAATCTCAAAACAGTTTTTTTTTTTTGGTCAAAAATGGCAACATTTGGGAAATAATGTGAACATGAAAATTAAAAAATACCGACGTCTTGAATTATTATAGGCAATTTCGTGCGAAAGGTCAAAAATATCTGCCCGTGAACTTTAAAGATAAAAATGTGGATAGACCAAATACACAACACCAAGGCAAAAGGTTATCGGACCATTGGTCCGTTAACCTAAAAACTTGGCCAAAACGTCCCACCCTGAAATAACTACCGAAACCCCATTTGTCTATGGATTCGGTCTTGGAATATGAATTTGTCTGTTCGTCGGTATCCATTTTTACGTTTCCAGCCAACTCACGGAGGCCAAAACGTCCATGGCCAACGTCCAGGTCAAGATATACCCTGGCCAGAACGTTCCTGCACCCACTGAGAAATCACCGTTTGATCTAACAGGTTTTCTCTATTTTCATAGCTTTCAGTTCCCCAGAAAATATGGCCCGAACAAAGCAAACCTAATGAGGAAGAGGAAAAAGAAGGAACAACTTTTACAAAACTCCAACATAAACTATTTCTCTCGTGCGTTATACCTCAAGAGACTGAATGTAAGACCCCTCACAACCCTTTGCCCAAGCACTGAACCTAGACCAAAACCCAATCTAACACACACAATCACACACATAAAGAGTAACAATGTATAAATAATATCCTGAAGCGAACAGATTCTGTTCTGATGATGATATAAAATGAATATCTATACCTTGAATAGGAAATAGAAGAAAACTTCCACGAAGAATACAATTCTATTGCTAATGTACATGTGCCTATCTCTCTTCTCTTGAATTCACGTGCCACTTTCCTCCATATCAATAAAAAACGATGCACCTAATTATGCCTGTAGGCCGCGGGTCCTGACATGCAGCATTATTCCAGCTAATACATTTACCCATTCATATTTTATGTAGTACCTGGGATGATCATGCAGCCTAGAATACATCGATCCACTAATGCACTGGTTTGTCCTACAGCAGAAGAGGTTAATGAGAGTTCATTCACGTCTTCAGTTCGTTTGTTGGTTGTTTTTCCCACAATAACAACCGAATAATTCATGGTCTACATGCGTGTGACTTTGGGTTGAGTATATTTTGTTTGCCAATGGCTAGATCAACTCTTACATTCAGCTACCATCAGGCAGTGATAACAGGTCCAATTGAGAGTAACAAAAATGCGAAGGTATAATACGCAACATATTCACATTTTAAATGCCTCCAAATATATATTCTTTTCAAGTCTACTTGCAATAATTCAGGAGAACCAGGCATGCACGTTTGAATCTTTCTACCACAAAAGAATGGAACAAAAGAACTCTGAAGAAGTTCACTACTTATCGAGCTTTATAAGATGTAAAAAGTTGTGTTTGGAAAAACAAGGAAACTGTGCAGCGGGAAACTACCTTTGGTTGGAGAACACGCCCAGATGTGAATTGACGGATAAAATTGCAACTGTGGAAGATATTCATCAGCTACCGAGAATTTTGAACAGTATTCATTTCGTGAAAGGTATGTGGAAATTATATACATATCTTACGTCTACGGTCATGAGTTATTTATAATTATCTCCCAGAATATGTTGTCTGTTGAATGATGTTATGTCATTTACTGGTCATACGTCCAACCGACCGGGTAATTGCAGTTCACGGTTGATTCTTTCTCTTGTTGAGCAGTAAAATCCAGCAACACATCCATGCAGTGTACAAAGGACAGATATATTTCACCTGGCCTACGGTCTGCTCTTGAAGATCCCATGGCAGTTTCAATGAAACTGGGTGATTGACTGGGCATTATTGCCCAAGGGCTGCGATGTAACTAACACATGTGTGACATCGTATAGCAATGTTTGGCCTGGTATTATTCCTATTCCAAGAGAAGATATCCATTTTTCAAAAAAGCTATTCATGTCAGGTTTCCCTGGTACAGTCTTCCTCACATGATCATAATGCTAATTAATGCACTCTCTATCTTGGAATTCCCATTGTTCTGGTAAAGAGAAAATGAATGCCTCTTAACAATTATGTATGAAAATGATTTTCAAATCAGATAGTTTGGTCCTCGGAGGAATGCATAATTTCCCCCAACCACCCCACCACACCCCCTTATAACAACCATAACAACTATTTTCAAATTTCAATCCTTCAGTTGCATTATATTATAAAACTTGTACATGTGCAATAGTAATACGTCGTTTTGAATACAAATGAAATGAGAGCCCTAGAAATCACTGGATTCTGTGACCTATAACTGGCAAATCCTGATCCATACAGAAAATGTGGGTGTGAGTTACAGAATAAAATGTTATTACCATCACACATCCTTATGGTATCCCGGCAGTGTGGGTATAATTTGAGTTTTGGGGTTCTGGCCATAACAACCATTATTGCTATCACTCGCCAAATCGCACACCATTCATACCTTGGCAAAACATAATAATTGCAATAATTGAATATTCACACAATATTTTTGTTGGCCGAAAAACATATTTCGCAACTAAACGCACCTAATTAAAAACTCTTCCTTTATGACGTCATGATCCTCTCATCTGCATACTAATTAGCAAACTTATGTTGAGAAAGAGGATTATAGCCATTTTGACCTCCAAGCAGCTGTGCCTTTTAAACAAATCATGATATTGACATGCAGTAAAGCCAAATATGATCAGCTCCATGTGTGCTTCAATATGAGCATATGTCATATTTTCACTTTACTAGTACCCTTATTTCTAATAACTGCATAAGAAAAACGTGTGTATTCCTTCTATAGACACTCTGCACAGATATTCCAGAGCTGATATTCTAAATACTATTTTGTCCAACCTACAAGGCAACCACTCTTCTTGATTTTTTTTTTCTGAAAATTTTACTTACTTTTTTCAGAATGCAAACACACACAACTTGGTGCTGAATATCGAGGTCACGTGAACACAACGAAGTCGGGGATTGGCTGCCAGCGATGGGACGAGTTATCACCCCATAATCACGGAATGCAGAATATCAACAGTTTCCCTCAAGGCGTACACAACAAGGAAAACTACTGCAGGAACCCGGATTTCACAGTTGATGGCCCTTGGTGTTATACATTGGATCCAGGCATTCGCTGGGAGTATTGTGACATACCATCCTGTTGATATGATACACAAATACGAGTACCGTTTAAGTCTCTCCGTTGAACCCTTCAGCAGTTTGTCATGTCGTAATCAGAATGAGAATCATATCTATTAACGGACCATCACTATTTGATGGATCTTGGGTTGCAGCGAAATAAAACAGCTTGAATAAATAAAATGTCATTGAAATTACTATATTCCACGGTGGCTGATTCATGCCATAATGCGTTTCTCCCGAATAGTTTTGGTCGCGAATTTAATTGTGACGACTGAAATAATTTAAGTCGCGACCAGAATCATTAAATCCGCGACCAAAACGTTTTCGCTGCGGCGAAAACATTCTCGCCGCGAATTAAATACTTTTAGCTGTGACAAAAACATTATCGCTGCGGCGATAATCATTTTCGCTGCAGCGAAATAGTTCTCGCCGCGATTTAAATATTTATAGTCGCGACCAAAAAATTCTTGCCGCGGCGAGAATGGCCATACGTGTTAGAACGTTTTTCTTTCATCACCTCAAAAGAACAAATGATTTTTTATTGCAATTATCGCCGCGGCGAATATTCAAAGTTAAGTGCAATTATCGCCGCGGTGGTAATTATTCTCGCTGCAGCAGAAATGTATTGGTCGTGGCAACAATAGTTTTCGCTGCGGCGAGAATATTTCGGTCGCGGCAACAATGGTTTTCGCTGCGACCAAAATGTTTCAGTTGCGACAACAACTATTTTCGCTGCGACGAGAATGTTTTGGTCGCGGCGAGAATATTTCCGCTGCAGCGAAAACATTTCGGTCGCGATTTTAATCATTTCCGTCGTCAGAATTAAAGTCGCGACAAAAACTCTTCAGGACAAACACATTATGGCATGAATCAGCCACTGTAACATTCATTTACCAAACGTAGTACCGAGTAGTTTCTTCATGAATGTTACATCGATCCCCAGCCACGTTAAGAAGCCTTTTGATCTTTCTTTCATACAAGTGCAGTTTGTGCAAAGTGTACAACGACCCGATGAGCTCAAGTGTCATTCAGTTTCAGTTTTAATGATCATTTCATTGAATACCAAAAAATTGACACAGATGGTGAAAAAATATTGGATTTAATTTCTTTAAACAACAACAACAATATATTAGAAACATGCAAAATGTACAGTATAGGGAGGGACATTTACTCCCCACGTAATATTCTCCACACCATTTGTCGATACTTGGTGCATTGCCAGACCTGTAACCTGGGCTCAAGGTGAGGTCGGGGCAGTGCTGCATGTACAGAGAAACCTAGGGCAGGAACCTAGGCGACAATTGGCAGTACAATATCTCGTGAGAATATTTCCACCTTTCCAGCTGGATATGGCTTGGCAGGTGACGTTATTGGGGTTTGCTGTAACGTCAGTTGTGGTGGAGAGGCAACCAGCAGGGTTGATGATAGAAAACGTGGTCTCGCTGTTGCGTCATCTAGCAGAGTGGTCGTCGCTTCATGATTGGCTGGTGTTGAACTGGGGCTTGACCAATCACCATTTGCTCTGATGCTGACGTCAATTTCCAGGCTTGTGCCCCAGCTGTTACCTTAGGAAATGGGAGTAAGAATTAGTTCGTACAATCAAATAGAAATTTAAACGTTATTCAACCCCAGTGTAATTATTTTTAATGCTTTATCTACTGTCACACGAGTTGCAAGGCTTCTGTTGATTAGCACATGGCTTATCCATGTTGGTAGCGAAATAGATGTGGTGAATGAAATTGCCTTCGACTTATAGCGTAAAAAATATTCACAATCTTAGTACCTGTATTGTATTTCCACTGTATGATCACAGACTAGACCGTCTGGTAGCTGCACTCTGAGATTGTAATCCCTCCTCTCGTTATTGTTGATGTCCAGACGATTTGCGGACCCCTCTGACGTCACAACGTGTAATACGTTCTCATCTAAACATGACTGTGTTACCGGTCGTGTGACGTCATTGTTCATGCATATGCGAAATTCGAACCAGCCCTTGTGGTATGCTGTGAGTTGCACTTGTACATCTATGACGTCACCATAAGTATGCATGATGACGCCACGTGCGTACATTCCCCCAGCCTCATTGTCACATGGTCCGTCCCAGGAGTCTCCACACACACCGCATTTCCCACCGTGTACGTTCCATTGGTGCTGTTTAATATCAAGGACAACAAGCTCATGAAATAATAAGACTTTACATATTTTTATACTTTATTTGATTAGAGTTGTGAAGGATTTCAAAGTTATTTCCATACACCATATTTGTTCTATCTTCAATTGTAATTCATAAAAGTTTCTTTATAATTAACAAAAATGATAGTACTTTCCAGGAATGTTCTGCTCAAATTTGCAAGTATTCAAAACCACGTGGTCAACTATCGGAAGTGGATATAATATATATATGAAGTAAAAATAATAAGATGATAATGATAACCTTCATTTCAATAGCAGTATAATAGATTATATAATTTTTTCATAAACACAAAACAGTGAACAGCCTGTAACATAACTTCCGTCTTGTGCTAACCCTAAAACATCCCTGGGTGTGAATTTCATCCATCAAAATATCATAGTTCTGAATTAGGGAGTAGTTGTATGTTTCATTATATAATTTACAAGACTTACATCAAAGCCTCCACAGAATAGCTGATTGTCATCATAGTTGATGGCAACTCCGGGAATGTTCTTCCTCCAAGCGCTAGCTCTCGATGGTGGCTCCATCAAGCGGCCATGGCAGGATACCATGGCAAGGTAGCCCGCCAAAATGGATGCTACGATCAACGCTGACTTAAAACCCATGTTTTCTCTCCGAAAATGAATGTCCAGCAGTAAAACAATGTTGTGAGACTCTTGAACTCAATGTGCCCTACATGACATTTTTGTGGGTTTTTATTCACTCTGATCAGTGAAATGGTCATGGTAAGATGCATTTTATTGGTGATTTCAAATAAATTTGTTGAGCGTATTTATGCAAGATGAGACTTTTAACCTTATTCAATTATTAATCAATCTTACATTAAAATTCATTGTATCAAGATCACTGATCACTGATATATCACACATTTTCGATCGAAAACCATTGAAATAAGAATTTCAAATCATATTTTCCACAAATCTGTAAGCTAGACTTCAAACTACATAGAAACTGATCGACATTTTGATTAATACATTCTATATAAACAACAATTGTTCACAATGTACCAGAATGTTCAACCGCTCATAGGTCTGAAAGGTTTATTTCGTAACATGGTGTATGAACTTTGTGCAAGCTGAACATATGTCTTTTATACCACAGATATTGATGGACATCATTTGTGAAAGAAAATTTTGGGATGGGGTGATACTATAATTTTATAATAGTGCCCTGGTGTTTATTAATTGAAGATTAATCTTGCTTATGATTTGTATGAAACCAATGAAATGCACATATTCTTGCTAAAATTCAAGCTTGTTATTCACCAAAAAAACATCTTATCATTACAATTTCACAGGAGTTTACCGCCATCTCCGCGAGGCAAGGAAGTCCTATCGTATAAGCGCACTTTATGTTGCTATATTGGGTTAAATCTGTGTTGAACCTCTCTGTCACGGTTAAGCAAATCACCCTGTTAGATCATACGGTGTCTCGGAACCTCGTGTTCATGATCTTGATTGATCTGACATGGTGATCTGCCTTTCTAATTCATATTTCTTCTAATTCCAGTGTTATTGTAGTTCGCGCTTGCGAGTCGCCATACTGGAGAATATAACCATAACGGTTTCTACTTGACCATATACTTATATCCTTGTGTGTTTATAAATCATTCAAATTTCGACACTTTTCCATCAGTGGCTCATCGATCTAATCATTCTAATTCAATTAAGAGTTGATATATGATTTAAATAAACATCCCAATCAATTTAAGAAGTCCAATCGACAGATGTTTGGGACAAACATCGTCTTTAGATATTGTGTTTAGACAACAGGAATAAGTTTATGCAATACAAACAGTACTATAGTTGTGTTTGAAATCACCAACAAAAACGCAACAAACTGTGACCACATTGAGTTCACAAGTAATGACACATAGAGTACATCTTTGTTCAGACTATGGTAGCTCAATGGGTTCACACAGGGTCAGCACGGGAAGAAAGTTCCTTTACATGCTGTTCTCGAGAGCTGCTTTTTGATTACAAGAAAATTATATAATCTCTTATACTGCTGTTGAAAGATATATCTTATTGTTATTTTTTTACCTTATACACATGTTATATGTACTTACGAATGTGGACCACGTTGACTTGAATACTTGCAAATATGAGGACATTTCTATAAACTATATAAGAAGTACTACCTTCTTGGCCAATTGTAAAGAAATCTGTATGAATTGCAATTAAAAATAGATCAAATATGGTGATATCACTCTGAAATCTTTTAGAACTCGAATCAAATAACGTACAAAAACGTGTAAAGTCATGCTATTTCATAGGCTTCTTTATTTATATATAAAACAGCGCCAATGGAATGTGGATGGCGGGAAATGCGGTGTGTGTGGAGACCCCTAGGACGGACCACGTGACAACGAGGCAAGAGGAATGTATGCACGTGGCATCAAAACGCGCACCTACACATCCGGTGACGTCATAGATGTACACGTGCAACTCACAGCATACCACAAGGGCTGGTTCGAATTTCCTATCTGCTCAAACAATGACGTCACTCGACCGGTAACGCAGTCATGTTTAGATGAGAATGTGTTATGTGTTGTGACGTCAGACGGGTCCACAACTCGCCTGGATATCAACAATAACGAGAGGAGGGATTATAATCTCAGAGTCCAGCTACCAGACGGTCTAGTCTGCGACCAGTGTGTCATACAGTGGAAATACAATACAGGTACCAAGACTATTGTTACAAGTTAAATCAGATTTGATTCATCACAACTGTTTGGCTACCAATATAGATAAGAAAAATGTGTGCCATGCAAATCTGATTAGACTATGCTGGTTACTGACGCTATAGCTCTTTTTGAAAATATGAATGTGCTAACTGATTCTTACTTCCATTTCTACAGGTAACAGCTGGGGCACAAGCCTGGAGACAGGCGAGTCTTGTGTCGGCTGCGGTCCCCAAGAGCAATTCTACGGATGTGCTGACGTCAGCATCAAAACATGCGGTGATAGGCCAAGCCCCCATTCAACACCAGTCAATCATGAAACAACTACCAGTGTGTTCAATGACGCAACAACGAGACCACGTTCTCTTTCGTCGACTCTTCTGATTCCCTCCACCACCACTGACGTTACAGCAAACCCCAATGACGTCACCTGCCGAGCTGTACCCAGCTGGGAAGGTGGAGACATTCTCACGAGATGGTGTACTGCCAATTGTCGCCTAGGCTTCTGTCCTCTGTTTCTATGTACATGTGACGATGCCCCAACCACACCTTGAGCCCAGGCTTTAGGGTTGCCAATGCACCGGACGTTATGCACATGTACCAGACATCGAAGATTGGTGTTGGGAAAATTGTGCAAAGAAGAAATGTCCCGCCTATATACTGTGTCTGTTTTTAATATATTGTTATTGTTTACAATAAAGAAATACTTTCTCACGATGTATGTCAATTTTCTTTGCATTCAATGAACTGGTCATCTGTTGTGATCGTGACTGATGTTCAGACTGATAGTAATGTCGATAAGACATATGATAAATGGGACCAGAGGCTAGAAAATGAATTTAGAAGAGGTTTTGATGATCAAATGTTATTGGAATTGGAGCGATGATGAGGAGTTTAGCCATGGCATCCATCATCGCTGTGGGCCAAATTAGACAACCCATTATTTTGGTAGCAACAAAATAATCGCAATAAGATTATCGTTGATTACTTATCAGGCCTTGGGTGATTACATGGTCAATGTAATCAATTACGATTACCACTACTTACATATTTCACGAGTAAAGTACGATTATAGGCAAATATAGATGTAATCGATTACAATTGCGATTACTTGACAACTGTAATCATAATTACAATCATGATTACTTTTTAAAATGAGATATACATAGATAAGTGAGTAACACGGTTAAGTGTCACGAGATGTAGTAAAAACGTAATCAGCTGATGTATGAAATGAACAATTAATCACTTTATTGTGATTAGTGTGATAACTTGGAATAAGACATATCCAGAACTGGCTATAATTAGCAATGGTGTACACCATTAGGCAATGTATTGTGGGGGGTTTTCCACGTAAGTAGATCAAAATTAACTCATGGATTTATTTTCATATTTTGGTTGAACAAATCACCAAAATGAATGAGAAATATCCTTTTATTGGATGAAAGCTGCAGTAGGAAGGCACTCATTCAGAATGAGGTATAGTTGTGTAAAAAGTGGAAAAATCAAATGTTTTGATATATGTTACTTTTGAAAGTGTGTGAGCATGTAGATATTCCGATAAAGATTTTATTAATATCCACATATGGTTTATACCACTTCTAGAATAGATGGTTTCAGAGTACTTTTGGAGACCCTGTTTAATTTTAGACAATATAACAGTTAATATCTTAGAAAGGGCTTTGGTAGAACATGATGCTGAACCTGAAAAATATCTTTGTTCGTGTGGATTTTTGTGTAATGTTGGGATCCAATATAAGTTTGGTAGATTAGAATCTTTACATGAGGTAGTAATACCAAACGAATGCAATACAAACACATGATTTGATAAGATATCCTGTTTGGGCACGGTAATGGCTTGGTATGTACTATTGAAATTAGTATTGTTGGCAATACCCAGTTCGTCAAACAGGCACTGTATATAGTATGCTTTACCAACAAAAACAACATTATTAGAAGCTTTATCAGCAGGGACAATAACGAACCTTTCTACACCAGACTTTCGTCGATGTGCAAATATATGCCTACTAGAACAATGTTCACCTGAATGAACTTGCTTGTATATTGTACATATATTTCATAATATTTGCAGTGAATTTCAAAAAGCTAATTCTCAGTTTGTGATCACGAACATATGAACTTATTGTAGTGCAAGTATCATCGTCATGAGAAAATTCTACCTTGTTACCGGGTTTTTCCTGGCACTGTTCTCATCATGGGACAATGCATTCAGAGTGCCAGAAGGGTTTTTCCTGGCACTGTTCTCATCATGGGACAATGCATTCAGAGTGTCAGAAACAGAAAATGTGGGTGTGAGTTACAGAATAAAATGTTATTACCATCACACATCCTTATGGTATCCCGGCAGTGTGGGTATAATTTGAGTTTTGGGGTTCTGGCCATAACAACCATTGTTGCTATCACTCACCAAATCGCACACCATTCATACCTTGGCAAAACATAATAATTGCAATCATTGAATATTCACACAATATTTTTGTTGGCCGAAAAACATATTTCGCAACTAAACGCACCTAATTAAAAACTCTCCCTTTATGACGTCATGATCGTCTCATCTGCATACTAATTAGCAAACTTATGTTGAGAAAGAGGATTATAGCCATTTTGACATCCAAGCAGCAAGCATCATGATATGACATGCAGTAAAGCCAAATATGATCAGCTCCATGTGTGCTTCAATATGAGCATATGCCATATTTTCACTTTACTAGTACCCTTATTTCTAATAACTGCATAATCGTCATGAGAAAATTCTACCTTGTTACCGGGTTTTTCCTGGCACTGTTCTCATCATGGGACAATGCATTCAGAGTGCCAGAAGGGTTTTTCCTGGCACTGTTCTCATCATGGGACAATGCATTCAGAGTGCCAGAAACAGAAAATGTGGGTGTGAGTTACAGAATAAAATGTTATTACCATCACACATCCTTATGGTATCCCGGCAGTGTGGGTATAATTTGAGTTTTGGGGTTCTGGCCATAACAACCATTGTTGCTATCACTCGCCAAATCGCACACCATTCATACCTTGGCAAAACATAATAATTGCAATCATTGAATATTCACACAATATTTTTGTTGGCCGAAAAACATATTTTGCAACTAAACGCACCTAATTAAAAACTCTCCCTTTATGACGTCATGATCGTCTCATCTGCATACTAATTAGCAAACTTATGTTGAGAAAGAGGATTATAGCCATTTTGACATCCAAGAGAAAATTCTACCTTGTTACCGGGTTTTTCCTGGCACTGTTCTCATCATGGGACAATGCATTCAGAGTGCCAGAAGGGTTTTTCCTGGCACTGTTCTCATCATGGGACAATGCATTCAGAGTGCCAGAAACGGAAAATGTGGGTGTGAGTTACAGAATAAAATGTTATTACCATCACACATCCTTATGGTATCCCGGCAGTGTGGGTATAATTTGAGTTTTGGGGTTCTGGCCATAACAACCATTGTTGCTATCACTCGCCAAATCGCACACCATTCATACCTTGGCAAAACATAATAATTGCAATCATTGAATATTCACACAATATTTTTGTTGGCCGAAAAACATATTTCGCAACTAAACGCACCTAATTAAAAACTCTCCCTTTATGACGTCATGATCGTCTCATCTGCATACTAATTAGCAAACTTATGTTGAGAAAGAGGATTATAGCCATTTTGACATCCAAGCAGCAAGCATCATGATATGACATGCAGTAAAGCCAAATATGATCAGCTCCATGTGTGCTTCAATATGAGCATATGCCATATTTTCACTTTACTAGTACCCTTATTTCTAATAACTGCATAAGAAAAACGTGTGTATTCCTTCTATAGACATTCTGCACAGATATTCCAGAGCTGATATTTTAAATACTATTTTGTCCAACCTACAAGGCAACCACTCTTCTTGATTTTTTTTCTGAAAATTTTACTTACTTTTTTCAGGATGCAAACACACACAACTTGGTGCTGAATATCGAGGTCACGTGAACACAACGAAGTCGGGGATTGGCTGCCAGCGATGGGACGAGTTATCACCCCATAATCACGGAATGCAGAATATCAACAGTTTCCCTCAAAGCGTACACAACAAGGAAAACTACTGCAGGAACCCATATTTCACAGTTAATGGCCCTTGGTGTTATACATTGGATCCAGGCATTCGCTGGGAGTATTGTGACATACCATCCTGTTGATATGATACACAAATACGAGTACCGTTTAAGTCTTTCCGTTGAACCCTTCAGCAGTTTGTCATGTCGTAATCAGAATAAGAATCATATCTATTAACGGACCATCACTATTTGATGGATCTTGGGTTGCAGCGAAATAAAACAACTTGAATAAATAAAATGTCATTGAAATTACTATATTCATTTACCAAACGTAGTACCGAGTAGTTTCTTCATGAATGTTACATCGATCCCCAGACACGTTAAGAAGCCTTTTGATCTTTCTTTCATACAAGTGCAGTTTGTGCAAAGTGTACAACAACCCGATGAGCTCAAGTGTCATTCAGTTTCAGTTTTAATGATCAGTTCATTGAATACCAAAAAAATTGACACAGATGGTGAAAAAATATTGGATTTAATTTCTTTAAACAACAACAATAATATATTAGAAACATGCAAAATGTACAGTATAGGGATGGACATTTACTCCCCACGTAATATTCTCGACACCATTGGTCGATACTTGGTGCATTGCCAGACCTGTAATCTGGGCTCAAGGTGTGGTCGGGGCAGTGCTGCATGTACAGAGAAACCTAGGGCAGAAACCTAGGCGACAATTGGCAGTACACCACCTCGTGAGAATATTTCCACCTTTCCAGCTGGATATGGCTCGGCAGGTGACGTTATTGGGGTTTGCTGTAACGTCAGTTGTGGTGGAGTGGCAAACAGCAGGGTTGATGATAGAGAACGTGGTCTCGCTGTTGCGTCATCTAGCAGAGTGGTCGTCGTTTCATGATTGGCTGGTGTTGAACTGGGGCTTGACCAATCACCATCTGCTTTGATGCTGACGTCAGCACATCCATAGAATTGCTCCTGTGGCCCACATCCAACACAAGACTCGCCTGTTTCCAGGCTTGTGCCCCAGCTGTTACCTGTGGAAATGGGAGTGAGAATTAGTTCGTACAATCAAATAGAAATTTAAACGTTATTCAACCCCAGTGTAATTATTTTTAATGCTTTATCTACTGTCACACGAGTTGCAAGGCTTTTGTTGATTAGCACATGGCTTATCCATGTTGGTAGCGAAATAGATGTGGTGAATGAAATTGCCTTCGACTTATAGCGTAAAAAATATTCACAATCTTAGTACCTGTATTGTATTTCCACTGTATGATCACAGACTAGACCGTCTGGTAGCTGCACTCTGAGATTGTAATCCCTCCTCTCGTTATTGTTGATGTCCAGACGATTTGCGGACCCCTCTGACGTCACAACGTGTAATACGTTCTCATCTAAACATGACTGTGTTACCGGTCGTGTGACGTCATTGTTCATGCATATGCGAAATTCGAACCAGCCCTTGTGGTATGCTGTGAGTTGCACTTGTACATCTATGACGTCACCAGACATATAAGTACGCATGATGACGCCACGTGCATACATTCCCCCAGCCTCATTGTCACGTGGTCCGTCCCAGGAGTCTCCACACACACCGCATTTCCCACCGTGTACGTTCCATTGGTGCTGTTTAATATCAAGGACAACAAGCTCATGAAATAATAAGACTCTACATATTTTTATACTTTATTTGATTAGAGTTGTGAAGGATTTCAAAGTTATTTCCATACACCATATTTGTTCTATCTTCAATTGTGCAAGCTGAACATATGTCTTTTATACCACAGATATTGATGGACATCATTTGTGAAAGAAAATTTTGGGATGGGGTGATACTATAATTTTATAATAGTGCCCTGGTGTTTATTAATTGAAGATTAATCTTGCTTATGATTTGTATGAAACCAATGAAATGCACATATTCTTGCTAAAATTCAAGCTTGTTATTCACCAAAAAAAACATCTTATCATTACAATTTCACAGGAGTTTACCGCCATCTCCGCGAGGCAAGGAAGTCCTATCGTATAAGCGCACTTTATGTTGCTATATTGGGTTAAATCTGTGTTGAACCTCTCTGTCACGGTTAAGCAAATCACCCTGTTAGATCATACGGTGTCTCGGAACCTCGTGTTCATGATCTTGATTGATCTGACATGGTGATCTGCCTTTCTAATTCATATTTCTTCTAATTCCAGTGTTATTGTAGTTCGCGCTTGCGAGTCGCCATACTGGAGAATATAACCATAACGGTTTCTACTTGACCATATACTTATATCCTTGTGTGTTTATAAATCATTCAAATTTCGACACTTTTCCATCAGTGGCTCATCGATCTAATCATTCTAATTCAATTAAGAGTTGATATATGATTTAAATAAACATCCCAATCAATTTAAGAAGTCCAATCGACAGATGTTTGGGACAAACATCGTCTTTAGATATTGTGTTTAGACAACAGGAATAAGTTTATGCAATACAAACAGTACTATAGTTGTGTTTGAAATCACCAACAAAAACGCAACAAACTGTGACCACATTGAGTTCACAAGTAATGACACATAGAGTACATCTTTGTTCAGACTATGGTAGCTCAATGGGTTCACACAGGGTCAGCACGGGAAGAAAGTTCCTTTACATGCTGTTCTCGAGAGCTGCTTTTTGATTACAAGAAAATTATATAATCTCTTATACTGCTGTTGAAAGATATATCTTATTGTTATTTTTTTACCTTATACACATGTTATATGTACTTACGAATGTGGACCACGTTGACTTGAATACTTGCAAATATGAGGACATTTCTATAAACTATATAAGAAGTACTACCTTCTTGGCCAATTGTAAAGAAATCTGTATGAATTGCAATTAAAAATAGATCAAATATGGTGATATCACTCTGAAATCTTTTAGAACTCGAATCAAATAACGTACAAAAACGTGTAAAGTCATGCTATTTCATAGGCTTCTTTATTTATATATAAAACAGCGCCAATGGAATGTGGATGGCGGGAAATGCGGTGTGTGTGGAGACCCCTAGGACGGACCACGTGACAACGAGGCAAGAGGAATGTATGCACGTGGCATCAAAACGCGCACCTACACATCCGGTGACGTCATAGATGTACACGTGCAACTCACAGCATACCACAAGGGCTGGTTCGAATTTCCTATCTGCTCAAACAATGACGTCACTCGACCGGTAACGCAGTCATGTTTAGATGAGAATGTGTTATGTGTTGTGACGTCAGACGGGTCCACAACTCGCCTGGATATCAACAATAACGAGAGGAGGGATTATAATCTCAGAGTCCAGCTACCAGACGGTCTAGTCTGCGACCAGTGTGTCATACAGTGGAAATACAATACAGGTACCAAGACTATTGTTACAAGTTAAATCAGATTTGATTCATCACAACTGTTTGGCTACCAATATAGATAAGAAAAATGTGTGCCATGCAAATCTGATTAGACTATGCTGGTTACTGACGCTATAGCTCTTTTTGAAAATATGAATGTGCTAACTGATTCTTACTTCCATTTCTACAGGTAACAGCTGGGGCACAAGCCTGGAGACAGGCGAGTCTTGTGTCGGCTGCGGTCCCCAAGAGCAATTCTACGGATGTGCTGACGTCAGCATCAAAACATGCGGTGATAGGCCAAGCCCCCATTCAACACCAGTCAATCATGAAACAACTACCAGTGTGTTCAATGACGCAACAACGAGACCACGTTCTCTTTCGTCGACTCTTCTGATTCCCTCCACCACCACTGACGTTACAGCAAACCCCAATGACGTCACCTGCCGAGCTGTACCCAGCTGGGAAGGTGGAGACATTCTCACGAGATGGTGTACTGCCAATTGTCGCCTAGGCTTCTGTCCTCTGTTTCTATGTACATGTGACGATGCCCCAACCACACCTTGAGCCCAGGCTTTAGGGTTGCCAATGCACCGGACGTTATGCACATGTACCAGACATCGAAGATTGGTGTTGGGAAAATTGTGCAAAGAAGAAATGTCCCGCCTATATACTGTGTCTGTTTTTAATATATTGTTATTGTTTACAATAAAGAAATACTTTCTCACGATGTATGTCAATTTTCTTTGCATTCAATGAACTGGTCATCTGTTGTGATCGTGACTGATGTTCAGACTGATAGTAATGTCGATAAGACATATGATAAATGGGACCAGAGGCTAGAAAATGAATTTAGAAGAGGTTTTGATGATCAAATGTTATTGGAATTGGAGCGATGATGAGGAGTTTAGCCATGGCATCCATCATCGCTGTGGGCCAAATTAGACAACCCATTATTTTGGTAGCAACAAAATAATCGCAATAAGATTATCGTTGATTACTTATCAGGCCTTGGGTGATTACATGGTCAATGTAATCAATTACGATTACCACTACTTACATATTTCACGAGTAAAGTACGATTATAGGCAAATATAGATGTAATCGATTACAATTGCGATTACTTGACAACTGTAATCATAATTACAATCATGATTACTTTTTAAAATGAGATATACATAGATAAGTGAGTAACACGGTTAAGTGTCACGAGATGTAGTAAAAACGTAATCAGCTGATGTATGAAATGAACAATTAATCACTTTATTGTGATTAGTGTGATAACTTGGAATAAGACATATCCAGAACTGGCTATAATTAGCAATGGTGTACACCATTAGGCAATGTATTGTGGGGGGTTTTCCACGTAAGTAGATCAAAATTAACTCATGGATTTATTTTCATATTTTGGGTGAACAAATCACCAAAATGAATGAGAAATATCCTTTTATTGGATGAAAGCTGCAGTAGGAAGGCACTCATTCAGAATGAGGTATAGTTGTGTAAAAAGTGGAAAAATCAAATGTTTTGATATATGTTACTTTTGAAAGTGTGTGAGCATGTAGATATTCCGATAAAGATTTTATTAATATCCACATATGGTTTATACCACTTCTAGAATAGATGGTTTCAGAGTACTTTTGGAGACCCTGTTTAATTTTAGACAATATAACAATTAATATCTTAGAAAGGGCTTTGGTAGAACATGATGCTGAACCTGAAAAATATCTTTGTTCGTGTGGATTTTTGTGTAATGTTGGGATCCAATATAAGTTTGGTAGATTAGAATCTTTACATGAGGTAGTAATACCAAACGAATGCAATACAAACACATGATTTGATAAGATATCCTGTTTGGGCACGGTAATGGCTTGGTATGTACTATTGAAATTAGTATTGTTGGCAATACCCAGTTCGTCAAACAGGCACTGTATATAGTATGCTTTACCAACAAAAACAACATTATTAGAAGCTTTATCAGCAGGGACAATAACGAACCTTTCTACACCAGACTTTCGTCGATGTGCAAATATATGCCTACTAGAACAATGTTCACCTGAATGAACTTGCTTGTATATTGTACATATATTTCATAATATTTGCAGTGAATTTCAAAAAGCTAATTCTCAGTTTGTGATCACGAACATATGAACTTATTGTAGTGCAAGTATCATCGTCATGAGAAAATTCTACCTTGTTACCGGGTTTTTCCTGGCACTGTTCTCATCATGGGACAATGCATTCAGAGTGCCAGAAGGGTTTTTCCTGGCACTGTTCTCATCATGGGACAATGCATTCAGAGTGTCAGAAACAGAAAATGTGGGTGTGAGTTACAGAATAAAATGTTATTACCATCACACATCCTTATGGTATCCCGGCAGTGTGGGTATAATTTGAGTTTTGGGGTTCTGGCCATAACAACCATTGTTGCTATCACTCACCAAATCGCACACCATTCATACCTTGGCAAAACATAATAATTGCAATCATTGAATATTCACACAATATTTTTGTTGGCCGAAAAACATATTTCGCAACTAAACGCACCTAATTAAAAACTCTCCCTTTATGACGTCATGATCGTCTCATCTGCATACTAATTAGCAAACTTATGTTGAGAAAGAGGATTATAGCCATTTTGACATCCAAGCAGCAAGCATCATGATATGACATGCAGTAAAGCCAAATATGATCAGCTCCATGTGTGCTTCAATATGAGCATATGTCATATTTTCACTTTACTAGTACCCTTATTTCTAATAACTGCATAATCGTCATGAGAAAATTCTACCTTGTTACCGGGTTTTTCCTGGCACTGTTCTCATCATGGGACAATGCATTCAGAGTGCCAGAAGGGTTTTTCCTGGCACTGTTCTCATCATGGGACAATGCATTCAGAGTGCCAGAAACGGAAAATGTGGGTGTGAGTTACAGAATAAAATGTTATTACCATCACACATCCTTATGGTATCCCGGCAGTGTGGGTATAATTTGAGTTTTGGGGTTCTGGCCATAACAACCATTGTTGCTATCACTCGCCAAATCGCACACCATTCATACCTTGGCAAAACATAATAATTGCAATCATTGAATATTCACACAATATTTTTGTTGGCCGAAAAACATATTTCGCAACTAAACGCACCTAATTAAAAACTCTCCCTTTATGACGTCATGATCGTCTCATCTGCATACTAATTAGCAAACTTATGTTGAGAAAGAGGATTATAGCCATTTTGACATCCAAGCAGCAAGCATCATGATATGACATGCAGTAAAGCCAAATATGATCAGCTCCATGTGTGCTTCAATATGAGCATATGCCATATTTTCACTTTACTAGTACCCTTATTTCTAATAACTGCATAAGAAAAACGTGTGTATTCCTTCTATAGACATTCTGCACAGATATTCCAGAGCTGATATTTTAAATACTATTTTGTCCAACCTACAAGGCAACCACTCTTCTTGATTTTTTTTCTGAAAATTTTACTTACTTTTTTCAGAATGCAAACACACACAACTTGGTGCTGAATATCGAGGTCACGTGAACACAACGAAGTCGGGGATTGGCTGCCAGCGATGGGACGAGTTATCACCCCATAATCACGGAATGCAGAATATCAACAGTTTCCCTCAAAGCGTACACAACAAGGAAAACTACTGCAGGAACCCATATTTCACAGTTAATGGCCCTTGGTGTTATACATTGGATCCAGGCATTCGCTGGGAGTATTGTGACATACCATCCTGTTGATATGATACACAAATACGAGTACCGTTTAAGTCTTTCCGTTGAACCCTTCAGCAGTTTGTCATGTCGTAATCAGAATAAGAATCATATCTATTAACGGACCATCACTATTTGATGGATCTTGGGTTGCAGCGAAATAAAACAACTTGAATAAATAAAATGTCATTGAAATTACTATATTCATTTACCAAACGTAGTACCGAGTAGTTTCTTCATGAATGTTACATCGATCCCCAGACACGTTAAGAAGCCTTTTGATCTTTCTTTCATACAAGTGCAGTTTGTGCAAAGTGTACAACAACCCGATGAGCTCAAGTGTCATTCAGTTTCAGTTTTAATGATCAGTTCATTGAATACCAAAAAAATTGACACAGATGGTGAAAAAATATTGGATTTAATTTCTTTAAACAACAACAATAATATATTAGAAACATGCAAAATGTACAGTATAGGGATGGACATTTACTCCCCACGTAATATTCTCGACACCATTGGTCGATACTTGGTGCATTGCCAGACCTGTAATCTGGGCTCAAGGTGTGGTCGGGGCAGTGCTGCATGTACAGAGAAACCTAGGGCAGAAACCTAGGCGACAATTGGCAGTACACCACCTCGTGAGAATATTTCCACCTTTCCAGCTGGATATGGCTCGGCAGGTGACGTTATTGGGGTTTGCTGTAACGTCAGTTGTGGTGGAGTGGCAAACAGCAGGGTTGATGATAGAGAACGTGGTCTCGCTGTTGCGTCATCTAGCAGAGTGGTCGTCGTTTCATGATTGGCTGGTGTTGAACTGGGGCTTGACCAATCACCATCTGCTTTGATGCTGACGTCAGCACATCCATAGAATTGCTCCTGTGGCCCACATCCAACACAAGACTCGCCTGTTTCCAGGCTTGTGCCCCAGCTGTTACCTGTGGAAATGGGAGTGAGAATTAGTTCGTAAAATCAAATAGAAATTTAAACGTTATTCAACCCCAGTGTAATTATTTTTAATGCTTTATCTACTGTCACACGAGTTGCAAGGCTTTTGTTGATTAGCACATGGCTTATCCATGTTGGTAGCGAAATAGATGTGGTGAATGAAATTGCCTTCGACTTATAGCGTAAAAAATATTCACAATCTTAGTACCTGTATTGTATTTCCACTGTATGATCACAGACTAGACCGTCTGGTAGCTGCACTCTGAGATTGTAATCCCTCCTCTCGTTATTGTTGATGTCCAGACGATTTGCGGACCCCTCTGACGTCACAACGTGTAATACGTTCTCATCTAAACATGACTGTGTTACCGGTCGTGTGACGTCATTGTTCATGCATATGCGAAATTCGAACCAGCCCTTGTGGTATGCTGTGAGTTGCACTTGTACATCTATGACGTCACCAGACATATAAGTACGCATGATGACGCCACGTGCATACATTCCCCCAGCCTCATTGTCACGTGGTCCGTCCCAGGAGTCTCCACACACACCGCATTTCCCACCGTGTACGTTCCATTGGTGCTGTTTAATATCAAGGACAACAAGCTCATGAAATAATAAGACTCTACATATTTTTATACTTTATTTGATTAGAGTTGTGAAGGATTTCAAAGTTATTTCCATACACCATATTTGTTCTATCTTCAATTGTAATTCATAAAAGTTTCTTTATAGTTAACAAAAATGATAGTACTTTCCAGGAATGTTCTGCTCAAATTTGCAAGTATTCAAAACCACGTGGTCAACTATCTGAAGTGGATATGATATATATATATGAAGTAAAAATAATAAGATGATAATGATAACCTTCATTTCAATAGCAGTATAATAGATTATATAATTTTTTCATAATCACAAAACAGTGAACAGCCTGTAATATAACTTCCGTCTTGTGCTAACCCTAAAACATCCTTGGGTGTGAATTTCATCCATCAAAATATCATAGTTCTGAATTAGGGAGTGGTGCATGTTTCATTATATAATTTACAAGACTTACATCAAAGCCTCCACAGAATAGCTGATTGTCATCGTAGTTGATGGCAACTCCGGGAATGTTCTTCCTCCAAGCACTAGCTCTGGATGGTGGCTCCATCAAGTGGCCATGGCAGGATACCATGGCAAGGTAGCCCGCCAAAATGGATGCTACGATCAACGCTGACTTAAAACCCATGTTTTCTCTCCGAAAGTGAATGTCCAGAAGTGAAACAATGTTGTGAGACTCTTGAACTCAATGTGCCCTACATGACATTTTTGTGGGTTTTTATTCACTCTGATCAGTGAAATGGTCATGGTAAGATGCATTTTATTGGTGATTTCAAATAAATTTGTTGAGCGTATTTATGCAAGATGAGACTTTTAACCTTATTCAATTATTAATCAATCTCACATTAAAATTCATTGTATCAAGATCACTGATCACTGATATATCACACATTTTCGATCGAAAACCATTGAAATAAGAATTTCAAATCATATTTTCCACAAATCTGTAAGCTAGACTTCAAACTACATAGAAACTGATCGACATTTTGATTAATACATTCTATATAAACAACAATTGTTCACAATGTACCAGAATGTTCAACCGCTCATAGGTCTGAAAGGTTTATTTCGTAACATGGTGTATGAACTTTGTGCAAGCTGAACATATGTCTTTTATACCACAGATATTGATGGACATCATCTGTGAAAGAAAATTTTGGGATGGGGTGATACTATGATTTTATAATAGTGCCCTGGTGTTTATTAATTGAAGATTAATCTTGCTCATGATTTGTATGAAACCAATGAAATGCACATATTCTTGCTAAAATTCAAGCATGTTATTCACAAAAAAAAACATCTTATCATTACAATTTCACAGGAGTTTACCGCCATCTCCGCGAGGCAAGGAAGTCCTATCGTATAAGCGCACTTTATGTTGCTATATTGGGTTAAATCTGTGTTGAACTTCTCTGTCACGGTTAAGCAAATCACCCTGTTAGATCATACGGTGTCTCGGAACCTCGTGTTCATGATCTTGATTGATCTGACATGGTGATCTGCCTTTCTAATTCATATTTCTTCTAATTCCAGTGTTATTGTAGTTCGCGCTTGCGAGTCGCCAAACTGGAGAATATAACCATAACGGTTTCTACTTGACCATATACTTATATCCTTGTGTGTTTATAAATCATTCAAATTTCGACACTTTTCCATCAGTGGCTCATCGATCTAATCATTCTAATTCAATTAACAGTTGATATATGTTTTAAATAAACATCCCAATCAATTTAAGAAGTCCAATCGACAGATGTTTGGGACAAACATCGTGTTTAGATATTGTGTTTAGACAACAGGAATAAGTTTATGCAATACAAACAGTACTATAGTTGTGTTTGAAATCACCAACAAAAACGCAACAAACTGTGACCATTTTACTGATCAGAGTGAACAAAAACCCACGAAAAAGTCGTGTAGGCCACATTGAGTTCGCAAGTAATGACATATAGAGTACATCTTTGTTCAGACTATGGTAGCTCAATGGTTGAATTCACACCCTGGGTTCGCACAGGGTCAGCACGGGAAGAAAGTTCCTTTACATGCTGTTCTCGAGAGCTGCTTTTGGGTTACAAGAAAATTATATAATCTCTTATACTGCTGTTGAAAGATATATTATCTTATTGTTATTTTTTACTTCATACACATGTTATATGTACTTACGAATGTGGACCACGTTGACTTGAATACTTGCAAATATGAGGACATTTCTATAAACTATATAAGAAGTACTACCTTCTTGGCCAATTGTAAAGAAACCTGTATGAATTGCAATTAAAAATAGATCAAATATGGTGTAAAGATATCACTCTGAAATCTTTTAGAACTCGAATCAAATAACGTACAAAAATGTGTAAAGTCATGCTATTTCATAGGCTTCTTTATTCATATATAAAACAGCGCCAATGGAATGTGAATGGCGGGAAATGCGGTGTGTGTGGAGACCCCTAGGACGGACCACGTGACAACGAGCCAGGAGGAATTTAGGTATACGAACACATATAGGATTGCCATTTAACTCCATTATAACGTTTTATGAGAGAAATCACTTTCAAAATGTTTCAATTTTCATAAAATTTCAGTATGTTGAAGCAATATATATAACTTACAAAATATTAAAAAATCAGCACATGTTGTTGGAATAGATCAAACGCTACAAGCATTTGACTGTTAGCTGCTGACACCTGGCGAATTCCTCAGAAAGCAAACTCCCAGAAAGGGCCGGTTTGTTTATATGTATTCATGCGCACAGTAACAGCTCCAATCAACATGAAAATTCACATGTACATAGAGGAATACCCATAATACCACTATACAAACCAAAACAGAGACATTTTAAAGTGATACATGTGCATTTGGAGGAGAAACTGGGAGTTTTTAAATAATATAGTACTTTGATGCCTCATTTTGACCATATAAGGAAATCAATACAGGTCCATAACCTAAATAATGGCAATTTTCTTCACATTTTACAATTATAACACCCCACATACAGAGGTGATAATCCCCAATTATTGAGCTCTTATGTGAAAAGGGAAGACTTGTAGAGAAGAAATAAAACAGTGATTTTTGCACTTAAGAAAGGAAATATTTTGAACAAAAAAGTGAGATTTTCTTTGGAAATTTTGATTTGACGCCCGATCAAACATGCTCAAGGACAATTTGGGGTTTGTTTCAGATGAATGTATTATTCACCCATATATTACCATCAGTTTGATTCCCCTTGGACTAAATATGTCAAAATTTTAAAAGAGTTGGTAGTCCTACCCCGCTGCTTAGCACCAAACACTTTCTACCATACTGCTGTCTACACCAATAGTATTCAAATGTCGCAAAATGCTACCACCACACTCTCAATATAGTATATTTCTAAATTAAGCAAAAATTCCAAGGTTTTAATCTTGACAAAACACAAAAACGTAGACAATTTGTTGAAAATATGGTTTCTGTAAGCCAGAGATCACCGACATTAGGTCACATAGGTGCCTTGTACAGGGGACTAATTTATGTGCTGTATGAAATTTATTTATAAAACACATTTATATGATGGACTGCAATCGATCAAACGGCAAGAGACACATATGGGGTCAAAAATGTGGTTCTACGGCAATATCGAAAAAAAAATATGGTAAAAAAATCGGAAAAATGCGTACTTGAACAGATATGGTGCCAAAATTGCAAATAATATACCAAATGCATTCTGCAATGCCTAACCTAGCTTATTTATGATCGACTATATAGGTTGTGGTGATGAATTTCAGAGACACCTAGTATTATCCACCGTTCAATTTTCGGTGGCCATTTCGACACCTTTTTCGGTTAGGCTGTGTCTGAGTCCAGTAGTCCTCAGTGAAAGTGTATAATATTTTACAGTGATTTGAAATATTGGTTACTATATGAAAATAAAGAAAATAAAAAGGCACTAACTCCATGTCTTTAGCATTCAAGGGGGGGGGGATAAACACCACCGCTATTAGCATGTAGATATAATCCTACATATGTAATAAAAATCCACGTGAACGAAAACTATGGTTGCAATGGTGAAAAATTCATGAATACCGCACACTTTCCACACACAAATCAAAGAAATGCCACAAAACCTGCTAAAAATCTATAATACACAAAATTCCATGTCCTCGGTTTAGGTATACGAACACATATAGGATTGCCATTTAACTCCATTATAACGTTTTATGAGAGAAATCACTTTCAAAATGTTTCAATTTTCATAAAATTTCAGTATGTTGAAGCAATATATAACTTACAAAATATTAAAAAATCAGCACATGTTGTTGGAATAGATCAAACGCTACAAGCATTTGACTGTTAGCTGCTGACACCTGGCGAATTCCTCAGAAAGCAAACTCCCAGAAAGGGCCGGTTTGTTTATATGTATTCATGCGCACAGTAACAGCTCCAATCAACATGAAAATTCACATGTACATAGAGGAATACCCATAATACCACTATACAAACCAAAACAGAGACATTTTAAAGTGATACATGTGCATTTGGAGGAGAAACTGGGAGTTTTTAAATAATATAGTACTTTGATGCCTCATTTTGACCATATAAGGCAATCAATACAGGTCCATAACCTGTATGCACGTGGCGTCATAACGCGCACCTACACATCCGGTGTCGTCATAGATGTACATGCATGCACAACTCACAGCATACCATAAGGGCTGGTTCGAATTTCGTATCTGCGCAAACAATGACGTCACTCGACCAGTAACGCAGTCATGTCTAGATGAGAACGTTTTACACGTTGTGACGTCAGAGGGGTCAACAACTCGTCTTGATATCAACAATAACGAGAGGAGGAATTAAAATCTCAGAGTGCAGCTACCGGACGATCTAGTCTGTGACCAGTGTGTCATACAGTGGAAATACAATAAGATACTACGACTATTGTTACGAGTTAAACCAGATTTGATTCATCAAAAAGTTTGGCTACCAATATAGATAAGAAAAATGTGTGCCATGCAAATCTGAATAGACTATGTTGGTTAGTGACGCTTTAGCTCTCTTTGAAAATATGACTGTGCGAACTGATTCTTACTTCCATTTCCACAGGTAATAGCTGGGGCACAAGTCTGGTCATAGGCGAGTCTTGTGTTGGCTGTGGACCACAGGAGCAATTCTACGGATGTGCTGACGTTAGCATCAGAACAAGCAGTGATTGGTTAAGCCACAGTTCAACACCAGTCAATCATGAAACGACCACCACTGTGCTTGATGATGCAACAACGAGACCACGTTCTCTCTCGTCAACTCTTCTGATTCCCTCCACCACAACTGCCGATACAGCAAACCCCAATGACGTCACCTGCCGAGCCGTACCCGGCTGGAAAGGTGTAGACATTCTCACGAGATGGTGTACTGCCAATTGTCGCCTAGGCTTCTGTCCTCGTTTTCTATGTACATGTGACGATGCCCCAACCACACCTTGAGCCCAGGCTTTAGGGTTGCCAATGCACCGGACGTTATGCAAATGTACTAGGCATCGAAGACTGGTGTCGGGAAAATTGTGCAAAGAAGAAATGTCCCTCCTATATGTTGTGTCTGTTTTTAGTATATTGTTATTGTTTACAATAAAGAAAATACTTTCTCCTGATGTATGTCAATTTTCTTTGTATTCAATAGACTGGTCATCTGTTCTGATTGTGATACCAAGAGTATTTATCAACATGTCCAGACTGATGGTAATGGCAATAAGACATATGTTAAATGGGACCAGAGGCTAGAAAATGAATTTGGAAAAGGTTTTGATGATCAAATGTTATTGGAATTGGAATGTTGATGAGGAGTTTAGCCATGGCATCCATCATCGCTGTGGGCCAAACTAGACAACCCATTACTTTGATAACAACATAATAATTGCAATGAAATTATCGTTGATTACTTATCAGGCCTTGGGTGATTGCATGGTCAATGTAATCAATTACGATTACCACTACTTACATATTTCACGATTAAAGTACGATTATAGGCAAATACAGATGTAATCGATTACAATTGTGATCACTTGACAATTGTAATCATAATTACAATCATGATTACTTTTTAAAATGAGATATATATAGATAAGTGAGTAACACGGTTAAGCGTCAGGAGATGTAGTATAAACGTAATCAGGTGATGTATGAGATGAACAACGAACCACTTTATTGTGATCAGTGTGAAAACTTGGAATAAGACATATCCAGAACTGGCTATAATTATACGGAGCCGCTGAAAGGACATGGAAGAAATATTTTTTGACCTACGGTTATTGCGTTCCCTCGCAATAATATTGCGTTCCCTCGCAATAATATTGCGTTCCCTCGCAATATTATCGCGTTCCCTCGCAATCCGGATCGCGTTCCCTCGCGATCTTATTGCATTCCCTCACTATCTGGATCGCGTTCCCTCGCGATCTTATTGCGTTCCCTCGCAATCCGGATCGCGTTCCCTCGCGATCTTATTGCGTTCCCTCGCAATCCAGATTGCGTTCCCTCGCGATATTATCGCGTTCCCTCGCGATAATATCGCGTTCCCTCGCGATAATATCGCGTTCCCTCGCATTCCGGATCGCGTTCCCTCGCGATCTTGTAGAATAACCTTCTCAGAAGTCATTGGCGTCAGCACAATGCGAGGGAACGCGATCCAGATTGCGAGGGAACGCAATAAGATCGCGAGGGAACGCGATAAGATCGCGAGGGAACGCGATAATATCGCGAGGGAACGCGATCTGGATCGCGAGGGAACGCGATCTGGATTGCAAGGGAACGCGATCCGGAATGCGAGAGAACGTGATAATATTGCGAGGGAACGCAATATTATTGCGAGGGAACGCGATAATATTGCAAGGGAACGCAATAACAATGTGCTAAAAATATTTCTTCCATGTCCTCTCAGAGGCTCCGTATAATTAGCAATGGTGTACGCTGTATACCATTGGAAAAAAATGCAAGCCTTGTTGACATGTAACAACCGACGTATACTCAGAAATCTTGTACGTTTCATATCAGTGATCTGTGAGAAACTAGACTCGTGAATGTATTTAATGTGAATCATCCATCTTCATGTTCTCATCCATTGATACTGTATGTTGTTGTTGGTAATATCTGTTGTTGTTTTACTGTTGTTTTTCTTGATTTCTGTCTCCAATGCCCCAGACCAGGGGTTACATGAGAAAAATAAATATCAAATATCAAAAAAATACCATTAAGCAATGTATTGTGGGGGGTTTTCCCACGTAAGTAGATCAAAATTAACTCATGGATTTTTTTTCATATTTTGGGTAAACAAATCACCAAAACGAATGAGAAATGTCCTTTTATTGGATGAAAGCTGCAGTAGGAAGGCGCTGATTCAGAATGAGGTATAGTTGTGTACAAAGTGGAAAAATCAATACACGTTTTGATAGACGTTACTTTTGAAAGTGTGTGAGCATGTAGATATTCCAATAAAGATTTGGAATTTTTTAATATCCAAATTTGGTTTATACCACTTCTAGAATAGATGGTTTCAGAGTACTTTTGGAGACCCTGTTTAATTTTAGACAATATAACAGTTAATATTTTAGAAAGGGCTCTGGTTGAATATGATGCTGAACCTGGAATATATCGTTGCTTGTGTGGATTTTTTGTGTAATTTTGGGATCCAATATAAGTTTGATAGATTAGAATCGTTACATGAGGTAGTAATACCGAACGAATGCAATACAGACACATGATTTGATAAGATATCCTGGTTGGGAACGGCAATGGCTTGGAATGTACTATTGGAATTAGTATTGTTGGCAATACCCAGTTCGTCAAACAGGCACTGTATATGGTATGCTTTACAAACAAAAACAAAATTATTAGAAGCTTCATCAGCAGGGACAATGACGAACACTTCAACACCAGACTTTCGTCGACGTGCATAGGCCTACTAGAACAATGTTCACCTGGATGAACTTGCTTGTATATTGTACATATATTTCACAGTATTTGCAGTGAATTTCAGAAAGCTAATTCTCGGTTCGTGATCACGAACATATGAACTTATTGTAGTGCAAGTATCATCGTCGTGAGAAAATTCTACCTTGTGATCTGTTGCGTATATTCAGTTATCTATATTCATAGACTACAATAATAAATTCTCCTTTGAGCAGACTATAATCTATTAAGCAGACACATAGCAAGTACAGACCAAATTTGAAAAGGATTTGATCAGAATTCGCAGAGATGTGGACAAAAACGTACACCGGTATGGTTTGCATGACAATGACAATTCCTAGGCGATTCTCCACCATAAGCAAATCGCCCTGGACCAGACGGTGGTCTCTCGGTGCTTCGATTTCAAGATCTCGTTCGATCTGACATGATGATCTGCTTTTCTAATTCATAATTCCTATCATTCTAGTGTTAGTGTTATTGCTTAAACTTGCCATTCGCCAGATTAGTGAATACCTAATCCTAACACTTTCTTTGTTTACACTTTCTTTAATCTCATTAACAATCTCCTTGTGTAGTTATGAATCATAAAAGTTTTGACACCTTCCCATCAATGACTCGTGGATCTAGTTGTTCTAGTGCAATTAGCTGTTGATGGACGATGTAAATAAACATTCAACCCCAATCAATTTAAGTCCAATCGACAGATGTTTATAATGGACATCGTGTTAAGACAGCAGTAATTAGTGTATATAATACAAACACATGGCTTTCGTTTGAATTAATCAACAAAAACGCAACAAACTGTGACCATTTCACTGATCAGAGTGAATAAAAACCCACAAAAAAGTCATGTAGGTCACATTGAGTTCACGAACAATCACAACATTCTTCTACTTCTGGACTTCCACTTTCGGAGATAAAGCATGAGCTTTAAGTTAGCATTGATCGTAGCATCATTTTTGGCGGGATACCTTGTAATGGTATCTGGTCACGGACGCTTGATGGAGCCACCATCGAGAGCTAGCGCTTGGAGGAAGAACATTCCCGGAGTTGCCATCAACTATGATGACAATCAGCTATTCTGTGGAGGCTTTAATGTAAGTCTTGAAATGCATATGATGTCACATACAGCTACATCCTATTACAGACTATGGTACTTTCATGGATTAATGCATACCCTGGGCTGACATAGTGTCAGCACGGGAAGGAAGTTTTGTTACACACTGTTCCCGAGAGCTGTTTTTTTATTACAAACTCCACTGTTGAAAGGAAGATTTTCATCAGTATTTCATATTCTTTGTACGTCATACAAACATTTCAACTTGTATGATTGACAACATTACCAGAAACTACACTTTGTGACACTACTTTCTTGGTAATATTTACTGAAATGTTCATGAATTTAAATTGAAAATAGAACAAATATGGTGTAAAGACATAACCCGCAAATCTTTTAGAACTCGAATCAAATGATGTATAAAAATGTGTAAAGTCATGTTATTCCATAGGCTTGTTTTCTTTGATATTAAACAGCACCAATGGAACGTAAATGGCGGAAAATGTGGCGTGTGTGGAGACCCCTGGGACGGACCACGTGACAACGAAGCAGGAGGAATGTATGCACGTGGCGTCATAACGCGCACCTACATAACCGGTGACATCATAGATCTACACGTGCAACTCACAGCCTACCACAAAGGGTGGTTCGAATTTCGTATCTGTGCAAACAATGACGTCACACGACCAGTAACGCAGTCATGTTTAGATGAGAACGTATTACACGTTTTGACGTCAGAGGGATCCACAACTCGTCTGGATATCAACAATAACGAGAGGAGGAATTATAATCTCAGAGTGCAGCTACCGCACGATCTAGTCTGTGACCAGTGTGTCATACAGTGGAAATACAATACAGGTACTAAGACTTTTGTTACGAGTTAAATCAGATTTGATTCATCAAAACTGTTTGGCTACCAATATAGATAAGAAAAATGTGTGCCATGCAAATCTGAATAGAGTATGTTGGTTAGTGACGATATAGCTCTCTTTGAAAATATGACTGTGCGAACTGATTCTTACTTCCATTTCCACAGGTAATAGCTGGGGCACAAGTCTGGAAACAGGCGAGTCTTGTGTTGGCTGTGGACCACAGGAGCAATTCTACGGATGTGCTGACGTTAGCATCAGAACAAGCAGTGATTGGTTAAGCCCAAGTTCAACACCAGTCAATCATGAAACGACCAGCACTGTGCTTGATGATGCAACAACGAGACCACGTTCTCTCTCGTTCACTCTTCTGATTCCCTCCACCACAACTGCCGATACAGCAAACCCCAATGACGTCACCTGCCGAGCCGTACCCGGCTGGAAAGGTGGAGACATTCTCACGAGATGGTGTACTGCCAATTGTCGCCTAGGCTTCTGTCCTCGTTTTCTATGTACATGTGACGATGCCCCAACCACACCTTGAGCCCA
Organism: Terebella lapidaria; assembly: GCA_949152475.1. NCBI lineage: Eukaryota > Metazoa > Annelida > Polychaeta > Terebellida > Terebellidae > Terebella > Terebella lapidaria. The sequence continues at coordinate 19,672,294 of OX424566.1, read as the reverse complement.
GGCTTTAGGGTTGCCAATGCACCGGACGTTATGCACATGTACCAGGCATCGAAGACTGGTGTCGGTAAAATTGTTCAAAGAAGAAATGTCCCTCCTATATGTTGTGTTTGTTTTTAGTATATTGTTATTGTTTACAATAAAGAAAATACTTTCTCCTGATGTATGTCAATTTTCTTTGTATTCAATAGACTGGTCATCTGTTCTGATTGTGATACCAAGAGTATTAATCAACATGTTCAGACTGATGGTAATGTCAATAAGACATATGTTAAATGGGACCAGAGGCTAGAAAATGAATTTAGAAGAGGTTTTGATGATCAAATGTTATTGGAATTGGAGTGTTGATGAGGAGTTTAGCCATGGCATCCATCACCACTGTGGGCCAATCTAGACAACCCATTAATTTGATGACAACATAATAATTGCAATGAAATTATCGTTGATTACTTATCAGGCCTTGGGTGATTACATGGTAAAATAAATATCAAAAAAAAAAATATCAAATGGTCAGTGTAATCAATTACGATTACCACTACTTACATATTTCACGATTAAAGTACGATTATAGGCAAATACAGATGTAATCGATTACAATTGTGATTACTTGACAATTGTAATCATAATTACAATCATGATTACTTTTTAAAATGAGATATATATAGATAAGTGAGTAACACAGTTAAGCGTCAGGAGATGTAGTATAAACGTAATCAGGTGATGTATGAGATGAACAACGAATCACTTTATTGTGATCAGTGTGATAACTTGGAGTAAGACATATCCAGAACTGGCTATAATTAGCAATGGTGTATTCCATTAAGCAATGTATTGTGGGGGTTTTCCCACGTAAGTAGATCAAACTTAACTCATGGATTTTTTTTCATATTTTGGGTAAACAAATCATCAAAACGAATGAGAAATATCCTTTTATTGGATGAACGCTGCAGTAGGAAGGCGCTCATTCAGAATGAAATGAGCCCCAGGTATAACAAGGAACGATGTACAGTGTTCAACATTATGTAGGTTTAACATGGAGAACGAATTTCATTTGCATGGATATTATGGCATCAATGCAAAAATGTGTTTTCCAGATTGTATAGGTTTTCAACGTAAATATGATTTAGTTTTGACGGTACAGTAGTTTGGTGATGCATGAGATGAATAATAAATCATCTGATAATGATGAGACATATCTCAAGCTGGCTATGGTTAGCAATCACACATTCCATTAGGCAGTGTATTGCGGGTTTTTCCCTCTAAAAGAGATCAGAATTACGTCATGGACTTTGTCTTTAACATTTTGATGCAGAATATCACCAAAACAATTGAGAAATTTACTTTTATTGGATGAAAGCTGCAGTAGGAAAGCGCTGATTATTGGGTAGTGTATTGCAATTAACGACCCTTGATCCTCTCAGTGTCAAATCGTCAGTGACTTTTTTTGTTTCTGATTGGTCCATACATATCAAATTAACCTGAATTGCATTTTTTTATCAATTTCAAATAAATAATAAGACTGTTCTCCTTATTCAATTTTTGATCAATCTTACATTAAAATTCATCGTATTAGGATCACTGATCACTGATATAGCACACATTTCTGATCGAAAACCATTGAAAATTGAATTTCAAATCATATTTTCCACAAATCTGTAACTTATACCTTCTGACTACATGTATGTCTATCCTACATAAAATTTGACTGTCGATTACAGGATAAAACGTCATCCCCGTCACCATATACTAGTAGTATTGTTGACAGTGTGGTTTTGATGTGGGTTCTGGGCATCCCAACCATCTTCACTATGCTCCAAAAAGCAGACCATTCTTTGCTTTGGCAACAAAATAATTGCAACCATCGAACAATCATATTATCCATGAAATAACTTTGATGACCAAAAAACAATTGTTCTCATATATTGCAATTAAAAATATCTAACTAAAAACGCTTCCCCTATGACGTTACATCTTATTATTGTCCTCTCAGAGGCTCCGTATAATTAGCAATGGTGTACGCTGTATACCATTGGAAAAAAATGCAAGCCTTGTTGACATGTAACAACCGACGTATACTCAGAAATCTTGTACGTTTCATATCAGTGATCTGTGAGAAACTAGACTCGTGAATGTATTTAATGTGAATCATCCATCTTCATGTTCTCATCCATTGATACTGTATGTTGTTGTTGGTAATATCTGTTGTTGTTTTACTGTTGTTTTTCTTGATTTCTGTCTCCAATGCCCCAGACCAGGGGTTACATGAGAAAAATAAATATCAAATATCAAAAAAATACCATTAAGCAATGTATTGTGGGGGGTTTTCCCACGTAAGTAGATCAAAATTAACTCATGGATTTTTTTTCATATTTTGGATGAAAGTTGCAGTAGGAAGGCGCTGATTCAGAATGAGGTATAGTTGTGTACAAAGTGGAAAAATCAATACACGTTTTGATAGACGTTACTTTTGAAAGTGTGTGAGCATGTAGATATTCCAATAAAGATTTGGAATTTTTTAATATCCAAATTTGGTTTATACCACTTCTAGAATAGATGGTTTCAGAGTACTTTTGGAGACCCTGTTTAATTTTAGACAATATAACAGTTAATATTTTAGAAAGGGCTCTGGTTGAATATGATGCTGAACCTGGAATATATCGTTGCTTGTGTGGATTTTTTGTGTAATTTTGGGATCCAATATAAGTTTGATAGATTAGAATCGTTACATGAGGTAGTAATACCGAACGAATGCAATACAGACACATGATTTGATAAGATATCCTGGTTGGGAACGGCAATGGCTTGGAATGTACTATTGGAATTAGTATTGTTGGCAATACCCAGTTCGTCAAACAGGCACTGTATATGGTATGCTTTACAAACAAAAACAAAATTATTAGAAGCTTCATCAGCAGGGACAATGACGAACACTTCAACACCAGACTTTCGTCGACGTGCATAGGCCTACTAGAACAATGTTCACCTGGATGAACTTGCTTGTATATTGTACATATATTTCACAGTATTTGCAGTGAATTTCAGAAAGCTAATTCTCGGTTCGTGATCACGAACATATGAACTTATTGTAGTGCAAGTATCATCGTCGTGAGAAAATTCTACCTTGTGATCTGTTGCGTATATTCAGTTATCTATATTCATAGACTACAATAATAAATTCTCCTTTGAGCAGACTATAATCTATTAAGCAGACACATAGCAAGTACAGACCAAATTTGAAAAGGATTTGATCAGAATTCGCAGAGATGTGGACAAAAACGTACACCGGTATGGTTTGCATGACAATGACAATTCCTAGGCGATTCTCCACCATAAGCAAATCGCCCTGGACCAGACGGTGGTCTCTCGGTGCTTCGATTTCAAGATCTCGTTCGATCTGACATGATGATCTGCTTTTCTAATTCATAATTCCTATCATTCTAGTGTTAGTGTTATTGCTTAAACTTGCCATTCGCCAGATTAGTGAATACCTAATCCTAACACTTTCTTTGTTTACACTTTCTTTAATCTCATTAACAATCTCCTTGTGTAGTTATGAATCATAAAAGTTTTGACACCTTCCCATCAATGACTCGTGGATCTAGTTGTTCTAGTGCAATTAGCTGTTGATGGACGATGTAAATAAACATTCAACCCCAATCAATTTAAGTCCAATCGACAGATGTTTATAATGGACATCGTGTTAAGACAGCAGTAATTAGTGTATATAATACAAACACATGGCTTTCGTTTGAATTAATCAACAAAAACGCAACAAACTGTGACCATTTCACTGATCAGAGTGAATAAAAACCCACAAAAAAGTCATGTAGGTCACATTGAGTTCACGAACAATCACAACATTCTTCTACTTCTGGACTTCCACTTTCGGAGATAAAGCATGAGCTTTAAGTTAGCATTGATCGTAGCATCATTTTTGGCGGGATACCTTGTAATGGTATCTGGTCACGGACGCTTGATGGAGCCACCATCGAGAGCTAGCGCTTGGAGGAAGAACATTCCCGGAGTTGCCATCAACTATGATGACAATCAGCTATTCTGTGGAGGCTTTAATGTAAGTCTTGAAATGCATATGATGTCACATACAGCTACATCCTATTACAGACTATGGTACTTTCATGGATTAATGCATACCCTGGGCTGACATAGTGTCAGCACGGGAAGGAAGTTTTGTTACACACTGTTCCCGAGAGCTGTTTTTTTATTACAAACTCCACTGTTGAAAGGAAGATTTTCATCAGTATTTCATATTCTTTGTACGTCATACAAACATTTCAACTTGTATGATTGACAACATTACCAGAAACTACACTTTGTGACACTACTTTCTTGGTAATATTTACTGAAATGTTCATGAATTTAAATTGAAAATAGAACAAATATGGTGTAAAGGCATAACCCGCAAATCTTTTAGAACTCGAATCAAATGATGTATAAAAATGTGTAAAGTCATGTTATTCCATAGGCTTGTTTTCTTTGATATTAAACAGCACCAATGGAACGTAAATGGCGGAAAATGTGGCGTGTGTGGAGACCCCTGGGACGGACCACGTGACAACGAAGCAGGAGGAATGTATGCACGTGGCGTCATAACGCGCACCTACATAACCGGTGACATCATAGATCTACACGTGCAACTCACAGCCTACCACAAAGGGTGGTTCGAATTTCGTATCTGTGCAAACAATGACGTCACACGACCAGTAACGCAGTCATGTTTAGATGAGAACGTATTACACGTTTTGACGTCAGAGGGATCCACAACTCGTCTGGATATCAACAATAACGAGAGGAGGAATTATAATCTCAGAGTGCAGCTACCGCACGATCTAGTCTGTGACCAGTGTGTCATACAGTGGAAATACAATACAGGTACTAAGACTTTTGTTACGAGTTAAATCAGATTTGATTCATCAAAACTGTTTGGCTACCAATATAGATAAGAAAAATGTGTGCCATGCAAATCTGAATAGAGTATGTTGGTTAGTGACGATATAGCTCTCTTTGAAAATATGACTGTGCGAACTGATTCTTACTTCCATTTCCACAGGTAATAGCTGGGGCACAAGTCTGGAAACAGGCGAGTCTTGTGTTGGCTGTGGACCACAGGAGCAATTCTACGGATGTGCTGACGTTAGCATCAGAACAAGCAGTGATTGGTTAAGCCCAAGTTCAACACCAGTCAATCATGAAACGACCAGCACTGTGCTTGATGATGCAACAACGAGACCACGTTCTCTCTCGTTCACTCTTCTGATTCCCTCCACCACAACTGCCGATACAGCAAACCCCAATGACGTCACCTGCCGAGCCGTACCCGGCTGGAAAGGTGGAGACATTCTCACGAGATGGTGTACTGCCAATTGTCGCCTAGGCTTCTGTCCTCGTTTTCTATGTACATGTGACGATGCCCCAACCACACCTTGAGCCCAGGCTTTAGGGTTGCCAATGCACCGGACGTTATGCACATGTACCAGGCATCGAAGACTGGTGTCGGTAAAATTGTTCAAAGAAGAAATGTCCCTCCTATATGTTGTGTTTGTTTTTAGTATATTGTTATTGTTTACAATAAAGAAAATACTTTCTCCTGATGTATGTCAATTTTCTTTGTATTCAATAGACTGGTCATCTGTTCTGATTGTGATACCAAGAGTATTAATCAACATGTTCAGACTGATGGTAATGTCAATAAGACATATGTTAAATGGGACCAGAGGCTAGAAAATGAATTTAGAAGAGGTTTTGATGATCAAATGTTATTGGAATTGGAGTGTTGATGAGGAGTTTAGCCATGGCATCCATCACCACTGTGGGCCAATCTAGACAACCCATTAATTTGATGACAACATAATAATTGCAATGAAATTATCGTTGATTACTTATCAGGCCTTGGGTGATTACATGGTAAAATAAATATCAAAAAAAAAAATATCAAATGGTCAGTGTAATCAATTACGATTACCACTACTTACATATTTCACGATTAAAGTACGATTATAGGCAAATACAGATGTAATCGATTACAATTGTGATTACTTGACAATTGTAATCATAATTACAATCATGATTACTTTTTAAAATGAGATATATATAGATAAGTGAGTAACACAGTTAAGCGTCAGGAGATGTAGTATAAACGTAATCAGGTGATGTATGAGATGAACAACGAATCACTTTATTGTGATCAGTGTGATAACTTGGAGTAAGACATATCCAGAACTGGCTATAATTAGCAATGGTGTATTCCATTAAGCAATGTATTGTGGGGGTTTTCCCACGTAAGTAGATCAAACTTAACTCATGGATTTTTTTTCATATTTTGGGTAAACAAATCATCAAAACGAATGAGAAATATCCTTTTATTGGATGAACGCTGCAGTAGTAAGGCGCTCATTCAGAATGAAATGAGCCCCAGGTATAACAAGGAACGATGTACAGTGTTCAACATTATGTAGGTTTAACATGGAGAACGAATTTCATTTGCATGGATATTATGGCATCAATGCAAAAATGTGTTTTCCAGATTGTATAGGTTTTCAACGTAAATATGATTTAGTTTTGACGGTACAGTAGTTTGGTGATGCATGAGATGAATAATAAATCATCTGATAATGATGAGACATATCTCAAGCTGGCTATGGTTAGCAATCACACATTCCATTAGGCAGTGTATTGCGGGTTTTTCCCTCTAAAAGAGATCAGAATTACGTCATGGACTTTGTCTTTAACATTTTGATGCAGAATATCACCAAAACAATTGAGAAATTTACTTTTATTGGATGAAAGCTGCAGTAGGAAAGCGCTGATTATTGGGTAGTGTATTGCAATTAACGACCCTTGATCCTCTCAGTGTCAAATCGTCAGTGACTTTTTTTGTTTCTGATTGGTCCATACATATCAAATTAACCTGAATTGCATTTTTTTATCAATTTCAAATAAATAATAAGACTGTTCTCCTTATTCAATTTTTGATCAATCTTACATTAAAATTCATCGTATTAGGATCACTGATCACTGATATAGCACACATTTCTGATCGAAAACCATTGAAAATTGAATTTCAAATCATATTTTCCACAAATCTGTAACTTATACCTTCTGACTACATGTATGTCTATCCTACATAAAATTTGACTGTCGATTACAGGATAAAACGTCATCCCCGTCACCATATACTAGTAGTATTGTTGACAGTGTGGTTTTGATGTGGGTTCTGGGCATCCCAACCATCTTCACTATGCTCCAAAAAGCAGACCATTCTTTGCTTTGGCAACAAAATAATTGCAACCATCGAACAATCATATTATCCATGAAATAACTTTGATGACCAAAAAACAATTGTTCTCATATATTGCAATTAAAAATATCTAACTAAAAACGCTTCCCCTATGACGTTACATCTTATTATTTAATTGCATACTAATGAGCAAAGTTATTTGGAGAGAAAGGATTCTTATCACTTACTTTATTGTAAGTGTTAACATTATTGCCATAACTAACTGTCACAAGCATTATCCACAATGTGTAACGTTACCTCAAACAGACACCGGTATTCGAGTCATGAGTCCTGAATAAGACGAATGTCTTCCTCAATGATGAATTTATTAAATACATCAAAAGGTGACGTGCATTGTGAGAAACGATTGGATGCCAACAAACTCCAGTGTTTTATTTATTTGAAACAACAATTTACAATACACTGAAAACAGCAGAGTGTATAGGGAGAGACAGTCCCTCCCTGCACAGTTTTTCTGACACCCTTCTTCAATGCCTGGTGCATGTGCATACAGTTCGTTGCATTATCAATCCTGAAGCTGGTTGGGGATTTGTCGCAAATACACAGAAACCGAGAGCAGAAAACCTAGGTGACTGTCGCAGGACACTCTCTCGTGAAAATGTATATCCACCTTTCCGGCCGCGTACGACTCGGCAAGGGAAGTCTTTGGGGTTTGCTGTGACGTCAGTTGACAAGACAGAATTCGATCTCGTTGTCACATTATCAAATACAGTGGTAGTCATTTCATGATTGCCTGGTGCTGAACTGGGGCTTAACCAATCACTGCTTGCTTTGAGGCTGATGCTGATGAGCCTTCGGGTCCTTAAAGAGTTGAATATAATTTTCCAGTATGCTGGTTATGCATAAAAGATAAGTATGGTGTGCTGTTGGGTTTCTGAAGCTCAACTTTCAGTAAGTCAGCTGAAGTGACAAACTGGTCACAACATACATTATCTATTGCCAAGAGAACATCATAAAACACATTACCGGGCAGCCATAATTTTATAATATGATGATTAATTTTTTTTAGATTTTCGGCCAATGTCACCCTACAGGGCCAAGGTCACCCTGTCTCATGGTATATGATCTCTAGAGAAATGATTGAAAATAGATGATTTTAAATTAGGCTATTTTTTTCAATTAATTTTTTAGTGTTCTACTATTTATTTGAATTTTTCTGGTTTTCATAAAACCCAAACTCAGAAAGTTTTTCGGCGATCAAACATCTCAGCATTATAGATTCACTGGAGTTTTCTGGATATCTTGGCGAGGCAAGGAAGTCATATTGTATATGGTAGATACACTATGTTGCTATATGTGATAAATCTGTGTTGAACTACTCTGACACGGTCAAGCAAATCGCCCTGTTTGACCAGACAGAGGTCTCTCGGCGCCTCGTTTCTAAGATCTCACTTGATATGACATGGAGATCTGCTTTTCTAATTCTAGTGTTATTGTTATTGTTTAAACTTGCCAGTCGCCATGTTATATCTAACCTTAACACTTTATTTATTCACACTTTCATTAATCTCCTTAACAATTTTGTTTAACTTCTTGTGTACCTGTGAATCATAAAAGTTTTGACACTTTCCCATCAGTGACTCGTAGATTTAGTTGTTATAGTTCAATTAACAGCTGATGGTTGGTCTAAATAAACATTCAACGCCAATCAATTCAAGTCCAATCGACAGATGTTTGGGATAAACATTGTGTTTAGACATTGTGTTTACACAGCAGGAATGAGTGTATACAATACATACATAGTTATGGCTTCCGTTTGAATTAATCAACAAAAACGCAACAAACCGTGACCATTTTACTGATCAGAGTGAATAAAAACCCACGACAAAGTCATGTAGGCCACATTAGTTTCACAAGTCCTCACAATATCGTTCTACTTCTGGACTTCCACTTTCGGAGACAAACATGAGTTTTACGACGGTGTTGATCTTTGCATCCATTTTGGCGAGCTACCTTGCCATGGTATCCAGTCACGGACGCTTGATGGAGCCACCATCGAGAGCTAGCGCTTGGAGGAAGAACATTCCCGGAGTTGCCATCAACTATGATGACAATCAGCTATTCTGTGGAGGTTTTAATGTAAGTCTTGAAATGTATATGATGTCACATACAGCTACATCCTAACACAGACTATGGTACTTTATTAGATGAATTCACACCCTGGGTTGACCTATGGCCAGCACGGGAAAAAAGTTCTCTTACTTCTGAAGTTCTGAAAAAAACTGCTCCCGAGAACTGTTTTTTTTAATACAAAAAATTATAGAATTTTTAACTCCGCTGTTGAAAGGAAGACTCCCATCAGTATTTCATAATTATTTTCACTTCATACAAACATTTCAACTTGTACGATTGACAACATTACCAGAAACTATATAAGTGATACTACTTTTAAACGTTATGAATTCCAATTGAAGATAGAACAAATATGGAGTAAAGACATAACTCTCAAATCTTTTAGAACTGGAATCAAATAATGTATAAAATGTTTACAGTCGTGTTATTTCATAGCCTTGTTTTCTTTGATATTAAACAGCACCAATGGAACGTAAATGGCGGGAAATGTGGCGTGTGTGGTGACCCCTGGGACGGACCACGAGACAACGAGGCAGGAGGAATGTATGCACGTGGCGTCATAACGCGCACCTACACGTCCGGTGACGTCATAGATGTACAAGTGCAAATCACAGCATACCACAAAGGGTGGTTCGAATTTCGTATCTGTGCAAACAATGACGTCACACGACCAGTAACACAGTCATGTTTAGATGATAATCTGTTACACGTTGTAACGTCAGAGGGGTCCACAACTCGTCTGGATATCAACAATAACGAGAGGAGGAATTATAATCTCAGAGTGCAGCTACCAGACGATCTAGTCTGTGACCAGTGTGTCATACAGTGGAAATACAATACAGGTACTAAGACTATTGTTACGAGTTAATCAGATTTGATTCATCAAAACTGTTTGGCTACCAATATAGATAAGAAAAATGTGTGCCATGCAAATCTGAACAGAGTATGTTGGTTAGTGACGCTATAGCTCTCTTTGAAAATATGACTGTGCGAACTGATTCTTACTTCCATTTCCACAGGTAATAGCTGGGGCACAAGTCTGGAAACAGGCGAGTCTTGTGTTGGCTGTGGACCACAGGAGCAATTCTACGGATGTGCTGACGTTAGCATCAGAACAAGCAGTGCCTGGTTAAGCCCAAGTTCAACACCAGTCAATCATGAAACGACCACCACTGTGCTTGATGATGCAACAACGAGACCACGTTCTCTCTCGTTCACTCTTCTGATTCCCTCCACCACAACTGCCGATACAGCAAACCCCAATGACGTCACCTGCCGAGCCGTACCCGGCTGGAAAGGTGGAGACATTCTCACGAGATGGTGTACTGCCAATTGTCGCCTAGGCTTCTGTCCTCGTTTTCTATGTACATGTGACGATGCCCCAACCACACCTTGAGCCCAGGCTTTAGGGTTGCCAATGCACCGGACGTTATGCACATGTACCAGGCATCGAAGACTGGTGTCGGGAAAATTGTGCAAAGAAGAAATGTCCCTCCTATATGTTGTGTCTGTTTTTAGTATATTGTTATTGTTTACAATAAAGAAAATTCTTTCCCACGATGTATGTCAATTTTCTTTGTATTCAATGGACTGGTCATCTGTTTTGATTGTGATACCAAGAGTATTAATCAACATGTTCAAACTGATGGTAATGTCAATAAGACATATGTTAAATGGGACCAGAGGCTAGAAAATGAATTTCGAAGAGGTTTTGATGAACAAATGTTATTGGAATTCGAGTGTTGATGAGGAGTTTAGCCAGGGCATCCATCATCGCTATGGGCCAAACTAGACAACCCATTACTTTGATAACATAATAATTGCAATAAAATTATCGTTGATTACTTATCAGGCCTTGGCTGATTACATGGTCAATATAATCAGTTACGATTACCACTACTTACATATTTCACGATTAAAATACGATTATAGGCAAATACAGATGTAATCGATTACAATTGTGATTACTTGACAATTGTAATCATAATTACAATCATGATTACTTTTTAAAATGAGATATACATAGATAAGTGAGTAACACGGTTAAGGGTCAGGAGATGTAGTAAAAACGTAATCAGGTGATGTATGAAATGAACAATTAATCACTTTATTGTGATCAGTGTGATAACTTGGAATAAGACATATCCAGAACTGGCTATAATTAGCAATGGTGTATACCATTAGGGAATGTATTGTGGGGGGTTTTCCACGTAAGTAGATCAAAATTAACTCATGGATTTTTTTTTCATATTTTGGGTAAACAAATCACCAAAACGAATGAGAAATGTCCTTTCATTGGATGAAAGCTGCAGTAGGAAGGCGCTCATTCACGATGAGGTATAGTTGTGTACAAAGTGGAAAAATCAATACACGTTTCGATAGACGTTACTTTTGAAAGTGTGTGAGCATGTAGATATTCCAATAAGGATTTGGAATTTTTTAATATCCACATTTCATTTATACCACTTCTAGAATAGATGGTTTCAGAGTACTTTTGGAGACCCTGTTTAATTTTAGACAATATAACAGTTAATATTTTAGAAAGGGCTTTGGTTGAATATGATGCTGAACCTGGAATATATCGTTGCTTGTGTGGATTTTTGTGTAATTTTGGGATCCAATATAAGTTTGATAGATTAGAATCGTTACATGAGGTAGTAATACCGAACGAATGCAATACAGGGCCCATGTAGTGTATCTTACTCCACACATTTTAAAATTGTAATATATATATATATATATATATTATTATTATTATTATTATTATTATTATTAATACTGAAGGGTCCATTTACATGTATTTCCTTCCGCGACCATCCGACTGCAGACAATGATATAATAATGATGGGGGTATGTTTTCTGACCATCCGACAGTCCGACTGCAGACATCTCAATACTAAACTTAAGGGTGCAATGATTTCGTTCAGACCATCCGACTGCAGACAATGACATAGAACATTATGGGGATATGTTTTCTGACCGCCCGACTGTCGACTGCAGACATCTCATAACTAAAAGGTACATTGATTTCGTTGAGACCATCCGACTGCAGACAATGATATAGTACATGATGGGGGTATGTTTTCTGAGCGCCCGACAGTCCGACTACAGACATCTCATAACTAGAAGGTACATTGATTTCGTTCAGACCATCCGACTGCAGACAATGATATAGTAAATGATGGGGGCATATTTTCTGACCGTCCGACAGTCCGACTGCAGACATCTCAATACTAAACTTAAGGGTACATGGATTTCGTTCAGACCATCCGACTGCAGACAATGATATAGTACCTGATGGGAGCATGTTTTCTGTCCGTCCGACCATCCGACAGCAGACATCTCATAAAGTACATTAATTTCATTCAGACCATCCGACTGCAGACAATGATATAGCACATGATGGGAGTATGTTTTCTGACCGTCCGACAGTCCGACTGCAGACATCTCAATACTGAAGGATGTATTGATTTCCTTCCGCGACCATCCGACTGCAGACAATGATATAGTACATTATGAGGGCATGTTTTCTGACCGTCCGACAGTAGACAGCTCAATACTGAGGGGTGCATTGATTTCGTTCAGACCATCCGACTGCAGACAATGATATAGAACATGATGGGGGTATGTTTTCTGACCGCCCGACAGTCCGACTGCAGACAACTCATAACTAAAAAGTACTTTAATCTTGTTCAGACCGTCCGACTGCAGACAATGATATAGTACATGATGGGGGTTTGTTTTCTGACCGTCCGACTGCAGACATCTCAATACTAAAGGGTGCATTGATTTCCTTCCGCAACCATCCGACTGCAGACAATGATATAGTACATTATGAGGGCATGTTATAAACAATTTTGTTTTCGAGGTAATATTTACACGTGAATAGTTTTCAATATAAAATTTAGATATTATTTGCCAATGTCTAAGACGTAAAGCTTCGTGTCCTTCGTGTTACGTCTGACAATTGCATCAAAACAGACGATTTAAATGGAAATATAAATAAGTTCAAATCCACTGAAAAGAAATATAGGGGATATTGATCACTTATACACAAAATATGGCCAGACAGATCTTCACACAGTCACATAAGTTCATATTATGTGATGGTTCACCACAAACACTACTTAACTTTTTATTATTATCATCAATGTATTTTACAACTGTTCCGACTGCCAGCAATGGGTTTGAATACATGCGACCCACTTGCCTTCTTTCCTCTGCGAACTACGAGCACATCGACCCGGTGAGGGTGCCCTCCAAAAGGACCGAAATAGTATAGTTACATCTGACCAAAATCGCTTGAAATAACGGTGGCTTGTGCAGTCGTTTGCGTCCATGTTACATCTAGCCATATTTATCATTATATCCCAGCATCCGATTGTGTGTTATGCGCATTCAGAATCACATCATGCTATATGAATTAAATGGATCCCATTGCCAGTAACTAGTCATCGGGCATAGGGAGTGTTCACGCCACTCTGTGAAATCAGCCACAAGACGTAACAGAGACAAGATGTTGGTGTCCTTGTTACATCTCGACTTTCTGAATGTGTATAATATGAGACGTATTCTCTGTTCTGCCTGCATGTTTTTTTTATGCAAAGACGTAACATGTAATATTTCATTTTCGACGTAACATGGACACAACGAGTCATGGTTACATCTGGACAATTTATTTATTTTATTGTATTTTCAACATTCTACGCTCTATCCACTTCTTCTTTACACCTTCTGACTTTTTGTATTGTGAATCCTACATATCACACTGTTATATTCATGATAAATGATCAAAGAATCATAAACTGGTGTGATATTTGCAGATGTAACGAAGACACCAAAATGTGTTATCTTCGTTATGTCGTCCCCACCATTAGACGTAACGTGGACGCGAATTTCTTTATGGGCCTTTTCCCTGAAATTCATTTGAAATATAATAGCCATATGTGTTTGAAAATAATATTACGCTTGATTTCGTCAAGAAAAACCATCATAGCCTTTTGGCTTGTGATTAGGTACTTATGTACTTGTCATATATCTATTCCATGGGGTTTGTTTCGGATTTCCAAATTATATTCATAGGTTGTTGGGCAGTTGTATACTAATTCCATCAGGTGTACAGTAGAAACAACTACATTTACCACACTGTCTGCCCCTGATGACTCCAGTGTGTCTTTTGATAAAGTATTTGGTCGGGCTTTGTTTCTATTGCAAAATGTTGTGTTTTGCGTTTATTATTGAAATCATCAAAATTTGGCTGTATTTTGGAGGTAATAGATTGAAACTTACATTTCATGGTTAAAAAGATTTTGTATGCACATATATTTACTTTAAAAAGTATTTTAGCGTCCTGTTACATCTGTCACTTATTTTGATGTACTTCACCTGTGTACATAACGAAAAATGTGTTTCATTATGCATATTTTCACAGAATATGTAGCGGAGATATAGAAGGAGTTATAACTGAATTTAAAATAGGTACATAATTCTTCAAATAAGAGCTGCAAACTTTGTTCCGGTGTCATGTTACGTCTGACCAAATTACTTGTATAAGATATTGTTCTATAGCTCATTGGTGCGTGATTATCTTCTTTCATGCAGAACAAGATGAGCGTTGAAGTGTTTAATAGTTCCATTCGATAGTTCAGTTAACACAAACAAGATGAAAATCAAGAAAATCATGTTTTTGCTATTAGTCAGATGTAACGAAATAATGCCCGACAGGAAATCCAGCGTCATATGATTGCCTGCTGTGGGATAGTCAGATTTTCAGGAGGTACTAAATGTACACTTCAGTAGGGTACCTGTGTAAAGTGTCATACACTTTGACATATGGCCTTTTGTCATCGATATTGTGTGATGAAATGTAAAATACATTTATAAATGGTGTATGCTCATATGGATATAATATGTGCAATGACACAAGGTGAGCTCCCGTACAACATGGGCCTACTGCAGATTTAGTTTTAATGACATTAATTAGTCGGATGGTCGGAAGGTCAGAAAACATGCCCATCATGTACTATATCATTGTCTGCAGTCGGATGGTCGCGGAAAGAAATCAGTGCACCCTTTAGTATTGAGATGTCTGCAGTCGGACTGCCACACGGTCAGAAAGCATGCCCCCATCATGTACTATATCATTGTCTGTAGTTGGATGGTCGCGGAAGGAAATCAATTCACCCTTTAGTATTGAGCTGTCTGCTGTCGGACTGTCAGACGGTCTTAAAACATGCCCTCATAATGTACTATATCATTGTCTGCAGTCGGATGGTCGCGGAAGGAAATCAATGCACCCTTTAGTACTGAGCTGTCTGCAGTCGGACTGTCGGACGGTCAGAAAACATGCCCCCGTCATGCACTATATCATTGTCTGCAGTCGGATGGTCTGAACGAA
The DNA here is from genome assembly GCA_949152475.1 of Terebella lapidaria. Lineage (NCBI taxonomy): Eukaryota > Metazoa > Annelida > Polychaeta > Terebellida > Terebellidae > Terebella > Terebella lapidaria. The sequence goes on along the minus strand of OX424566.1, from coordinate 19,656,512 downwards.
ATCCCTGTACCCTTTAGTATTGAGATGTCTGCAGTCGGATGGTCGGACGGAGTGAAAACATTCCCCCATTATGTACTATATCATTGTCTGCAGTCGGACTGTCGGTTGGTCGTGGAAGGAAATCAATGCACCGTTTAGTATTGAGCTGTCTGCAGTCGGACTGTCGGACGGTCAGAAAACATGCCCCCGTCATGCACTAAATCATTGTCTGCAGTCGGATGGTCTGAACGAAATCCCTGTACCCTTTAGTATTGAGATGTCTGCAGTCGGATGGTCGGACGGTGTGAAAACATGCCCCCATCATGCACTATATCATTGTCTGCAGTCGGATGGTCTGAACGAAATCCCTGTACCCTTTAGTATTGAGATGTCTGCAGTCGGATGGTCGGACGGTGTGAAAACATGCCCCCATTATGTACTATATCATTGTCTGCAGTCGGACTGTCGGTTGGTCGTGGAAGGAAATCAATGCACCGTTTAGTATTGAGCTGTCTGCAGTCGGACTGTCGGACGGTCTGAAAACATGTCCCCATCATGTACTACGTTGTACATCATTGTCTGCAGTCGGAAGGTTGGAAGGAAATGTATGTACCCTTTAGTATTGAGAATTGAGATGTCTGCAGTCGGATGGTCGGACGGTCAGAAACCATGCCCCCATCATGTACTATATCATTGTCTGTAGTCGGATGGTCGCGGAAAGAAATCAGTGCACCCTTCAGTATTGACATGTCTGCTGTCGGACGGTCAGAAAACATGCCCCCATCATGTACTATATCATTGTCTGTAGTCGGATGGTCGCGGAAAGAAATCAGTGCACACTTTAGTATTGAGATGTCTGCAGTCGGACGGTCAGAAAACATGCCCCCCTCATGTACTATATCGTTGTCTGCAGTCGGATGGTCTGAACTAAATCAATGTACCCTTTAGTGTTGAGATGTCTGCAGTCGGACTGTCGGACGGTCAGAAAACATACCCCCATCATGTACTATGTCATTGTGTGCAGTCGGGTGGTCTGAACGAAATCAATTTACCCTTTAGTATTGAGATGTCTGCAGTCGGACTGTCGGACGGTCAGAAAACATGCCCCCATCATGTACCATATAACTGAACCAGTATTGAAGTACTACTGAAAATTTGTGGAGTAAGATACGCTACATGGGCCCAATACGGCCACATGATTTGATAAGATATCCTGGTTGGGAACGGCAATGGCTTGGAATGTACTATTGGAATTAGTATTGTTGGCAATACCCAGTTCGTCAAACAGGCACTGTATATGGTATGCTTTACAAACAAAAACAAAATTATTAGAAGCTTTATCAGCAGGGACAATGACGAACTTTCAACACCAGACTTTCGTCGACGTGCATAGGCCTACTAGAACAATGTTCACCTGGATGAACTTGCTTGTATATTGTACATATATTTCATAGTATTTGCAGTGAATTTCAGAAAGCTAATTCTCGGTTCATGATCACGAACATATGAACTTATTGTAGTGCAAGTATCATCGTCGTGAGAAAATTCTACCTTGTGATCTGTTGCGTATATTCAGTTATCTATATTCATAGACTACAATAATAAATTCTCCTTTGAGCAGACTATAATCTATTAAGCAGACACATAGCAAGTACAGACCAAATTTGAAAAGGATTTGATCAGAATTCGCAGAGATGTGGACAAAAACGTACACCGGTATGGTTTGCATGACAATGACAATTCCTAGGCGATTCTCCACCATAAGCAAATCGCCCTGGACCAGACGGTGGTCTCTCGGTGCTTCGATTTCAAGATCTCGTTCGATCTGACATGGTGATCTGCTTTTCTAATTCATAATTCCTATCATTCTAGTGTTAGTGTTATTGCTTAAACTTGCCATTCGCCAGATTAGTGAATACCTAATCCTAACACTTTCTTTGTTTACACTTTCTTTAATCTCATTAACAATCTCCTTGTGTAGTTATGAATCATAAAAGTTTTGACACCTTCCCATCAATGACTCGTGGATCTAGTTGTTCTAGTGCAATTACCGGTTGATGGACGATGTAAATAAACATTCAACCCCAATCAATTTAAGTCCAATCGACAGATGTTTATAATGGACATCGTGTTAAGACAGCAGTAATTAGTGTATATAATACAAACACATGGCTTTCGTTTGAATTAATCAACAAAAACGCAACAAACTGTGACCATTTCACTGATCAGAGTGAATAAAAACCCACAAAAAAGTCATGTAGGCAACATTGAGTTCACGAACAATCACAACATTCTTCTACTTCTGGGCTTCCACTTTCGGAGATAAAGCATGAGCTTTAAGTTAGCATTGATCGTAGCATCATTTTTGGCGGGATACCTTGTAATGGTATCTGGTCACGGACGCTTAATGGAGCCACCATCGAGAGCTAGCGCTTGGAGGAAGAACATTCCCGGAGTTGCCATCAACTATGATGACAATCAGCTATTCTGTGGAGGCTTTAATGTAAGTCTTGAAATGCATATGATGTCACATACAGCTACATCCTATTACAGACTATGGTACTTTCATGGATTAATGCATACCCTGGGCTGACATAGTGTCAGCACGGGAAGGAAGTTTTGTTACACACTGTTCCCGAGAGCTGTTGTTTTTATTACAAACTCCGCTGTTGAAAGGAAGATTTTCATCAGTATTTCATATTATTTGTACTTCATACAAACATTTCAACTTGTATGATTGACAACATTACCAGAAACTATATTTAGAAATACTACTTTCTTGTTAATATTTACTGAAACGTTCATGAATTCCAATTGAAAATAGAACAAATATGGTGTGAAGACATAACCCGCAAATCTTTTAGAACTCGAATCAAATGATGTACAAAAATGTGTAAAGTCATGTTATTCCATAGGCTTGTTTTCTTTGATATTAAACAGCACCAATGGAACGTAAATGGCGGAAAATGTGGCGTGTGTGGAGACCCCTGGGACGGACCACGAGACAACGAAGCAGGAGGAATGTATGCACGTGGCGTCATAACGCGCACCTACATAACCGGTGACATCATAGATCTACACGTGCAGCTCACAGCCTACCACAAAGGGTGGTTCGAATTTCGCATCTGCATGAACAATGACGTCACACGACCAGTAACACAGTCATGTTTAGATGAGAATCTCTTACACGTTGTGACGTCAGAGGGGTCCACAACTCGTCTGGATATCAACAATAACGAGAGGAGGGATTATAATCTCAGAGTGCAGCTACCGGACGGTCTAGTCTGTGACCAGTGCGTCATACAGTGGAAATACAATACAGGTACTAAGACTATTGTTACAAGTTAAATCAGATTTGATTCATCCAAACTTTTCGGATACCAATATAGAAGAAAAATGTGTGCCATGCAAATCTGATTAGACTATGCTGGTTACTGACGCTATAGCTCTCTTTGAAAATATGAATGTGCTAACAGATTCTTACTTCCATTTCTACAGGTAACAGCTGGGGCACAAGCCTGGAAACAGGTGAGTCTTGTGTCGGCTGCGGTCCCCAGGAGCAATTCTACGGATGTGCTGACGTCAGCATCAAAACATGCGGTGATAGGCCAAGCCCCTGTTCAACACCAGTCAATCATGAAACAACTACCAGTGTGTTCAATGACGCAACAACGAGACCACGTTCTCTTTCGTCGACTCTTCTGATTCCTTCCACCACAACTGACGTTACAGCAAACCCCAATGACGTCACCTGCCGAGCTGTACCCAGCTGGGAAGGTGGAGACATTCTCACGAGATGGTGTACTGCCGATTGTCGCCTAGGCTTCTGCCCTCAGTTTCTATGTACATGTGACGATGCCCCAACCACACCTTGAGCCCAGGCTTTAGGGTTGCAAATGCACCGGACGTTATGCACATGTACCAGGCATCGAAGATTGGTGTTGGGAAAATTGTGAAAAGAAGAAATGTCCCTCCTATATACTGTGTCTGTTTTTAATATATTGTTATTGTTTACAATAAAGAAATACTTTCTCACGATGTATGTCAATTTTCTTTGCATTCAATGAACTGGTCATCTGTTGTGATCGTGATACCAAGATTATTAATCAACATGTCCAGACTGATAGTAATGTCAATAAGACAATAAAAGACATATGTTAAATGGGACCAGAGGCTAGAAAATGAATTTAGAAGAGGTTTTGATGATCAAATGTTATTGGAATTGGAGCGATGATGAGGAGTCAAGCCATGGCATCCATCATCGCTGTGGGCCAAATTAGACAACCCATTACTTTGGTAGCAACATAATAATCCCAATAAGATTATCGGTGATTACTTATCAGGCCCTGGGTGATTACATGGTCAATGTAATCGATTACGATTACCACTACTTACATATTTCACGAGTAAATACGATTATAGGCAAATATAGATGTAATCGATTACAATTGCGATTACTTGACAACTGTAATCATAATTACAATCATGATTACTCTTGAAAATGAGATATACATAGATAAGTGAGTAACACGGTTAAGCGTCACGAGATGTAGTAAAAACGTAATCAGGTGATGTATGAAATGAACAATTAATCACTTTATTGTGATCAGTGTGATAATTTGGAATAAGACATATCCAGAACTGGCTATAATTAGCAATGATGTATACCATTAGGCAATGTATTGTGGGGGGTTTTCCACATAAGTAGATCAAAATTAACTCATGGATTTATTTTCATATTTTGGGTAAACAAATCACCAAAATGAATGAGAAATATCCTTTTATTGGATGGAAGCTGCAGTAGGAAGGCGCTCATTCAGAATGAGGTATAGTTGTGTAGAAAGTGGAAAAATCATCAAATGTTTTGATAGATGTTACTTTTGAAAGTGTGTGAGCATGTAGATATTCCAATAAAGATTTGGATTTTATTAATATCCACATATGGTTTATACCACTTCTAGAATGGATGGTTTCAGAGTACTTTTGGAGACCTTGTTTATTTTTAGACAATATAACAGTTGATATCTTAAAAAGGGCTTTGGTAGAACATGATGCTAAACCTGAAATATATCTAAGTTTGTGTGGATTTTTGTGTAGTTTTGGGATCCAATATAAGTTTGGTAGATTAGAATCTTTACATAAGGTAGTAATACCAAACGAATGCAATACAAACATATGATTTGATAAGATATCCTGTTTGGGCACGGTAATGGCTTGGCATGTACTATTGGAATTAGTATTGTTGGCAATACCCAGTCCGTCAAACAGGCACTGTATATAGTATGCTTTACCAACAAAAACAACATTATTAGAAGGCTTGGCTTGGTATGTACTATTGGAATTAGTATTGTTGGCAATACCCAGTTCGTCAAACAGGCACTGTATATAGTATGCTTTAGGATCCAATATAAGTTTGGTAGATTAGAATCTTTACATGAGGTAGTAATACCAAACGAATGCAATACAAACATATGATTTGATAAGATATCCTGTTTGGGCACGGTAATGGCTTGGTATGTACTATTGGAATTAATAATGTTGGCAATACCGGGTTCGTCAAACATGCACTGTACCATGTCCTTCATTGATTCCCACACTAGGAATTCAAAAAGTGAGATATTAGCCATATTGTCCTGTCACCGTGAAAATCAAGTGAATGGAAACTGGAAAATAAGGTCATTGGTCAAGTCGAGGTCACGAGAATATCCAGCATATATCATTTGAAGTTTGACTGCAATTGATTCTTAAGCTGTAAAGTTGATAATAAGTGAGATATTAGCCATTTGTGATCTGACCTTAAAAATGAAGTCAAAAATCAAGTGCAAGGTCATGAGAATGTTCAGCATATATCATTTCTTGTTCGCAGTTGATTCCTAAGCTGTAAAGTCGATAACAAGCGAGATAATATCCATTTTGTTTCCTGACCTGAAATGTGAGGTTAAAGGTCAAATTCAAAGTCACCAAAATATTCAACATATATCATTCCCTATATGTTCACTATCGAATCCTAAGCTGTAAAGTCGATAATAAGCGAGATATTAGCCATTTTGTGCTCTGACCTTGAAAATAAGTTCAAGGTCAAATTCAAGGTCATCAAAATATTCAGTGTATATCATTTTCTGTATGTCCACAACTGTTTCCAAAGCCATAAATCAATAGAGGAGCAAGATATTAGCCATTTGGTCCTTTGACCTCGAAAATGAGATCTAAGGTCGAATTCAAGGTCATGGTAATATTCAGCATATATCATTTTCTATATGGTTACAATTGATTCCTAAGCTGTAAAATCGATAATAAGGGAAATATCAGTCATTTTGTCCTGTGACCTTGAAAATTGGGTCAAAGGTCAAATGCAAGGTCATGACAATATTCAGAATATAACATTTCCTATATGTTCACAATTGATTCCTGAGCTGTAAAGTCGATAACAAAATAGATATTAGCCATTTTGCGCTCTTGACCTTGAAAATGAAGTCAGAGGTCAAATTCAAGGTCACGAGAATATTCAGCATATATCATTTCTTTTATGTCCACAATTGACTCATAAGCTGTAAAATCGATAATAAGTGAGATTTTAGCCATTTTGTTCTGTGACCTTGAAAATGAGGTCAATGTCAAGGTCATCAGAATATTCAGCATACATCATTTCCTATATATCCACAATTGAATCCTAAGCTGTAAAGTCGATAATAAGCGAGATATAAGCCATTTTGTGCTCTGACCTTGAGGTCAGGGGTCAAATTCAAGGTCACCAGATAATTCAGCATGTATCATTTCCTATATGTCCACAATTGATTCCTAGTCTCTAATCTCAATATTAAGTGAGATATTAGGCATAATGTGTCCCATTATAAAGCATAGGAGAATTTAACATGGAAAAGTCCCATTTGGGCCGAGTTTGGGCCAAAATGGGCCACTTCGAGCGATTCAAGCGCAACGAAATTTATAAACATCATAGGAGTACATATGAGGAGTGTTATGTATCAAAAAGAAAAAAAGTTACTGAGCAGATTTTGAGAAAATGGCCGTCAATGTCCGAAATCAGGCATTATTCGTCGAAAATCATCATTTTTCGCCCAATCTGGAAAACCCTAAATAGTCAATATGATGGAATCAATCACCGGCAGTCGCCTGAAACTGCCCATGAACAGAGTCCAACTCCAGGGAACCACACTACACTGGTATATGACCATAGAAAATGTAACGATAGGATTATAAACCACAAATTATGCTGTCGCAAGTACAACTCGACCCCCTTCATAGAAGAAAGGAAGGGATTCAGGTTATCTTGTCTGTATCGTTTGTAGGCGTGAACAATCCTGATGAGTCAAGCATCACCCAACTGCCACGATCGAGCCAAACGTGCGAACTAAAACATGGTAAAAATTTTGTTTCCTGCCATTGGAAACACTACATTTGCTATCATTTAATTACAGTTGAGTGTGCTCATGGTTAGTGTTACACTGAAGCATGTTACCCAAAAGCGCCCGGAGGCCGGATGAGTCACGCAGACGAACTGCAGACATCGAACCGCACATCCTGATACTATCCCTGCGTCCACATGCAAATCCCAGATAACGTGAGGTCACACATCTCCCGCAGTGAACGAAAATCCCATCCTCTTCCTGCCCATACGAGGGGCTGTCCGGGGACAATCAGGCATCCGACCTATCTACGAAACTGATTAACTGCATTGGGTTAACTGCGCTGGAAACTATGGGACCTTAGCACTAGAATCTATAAGAAGACAGACATGGCGCCAGGATGCGAGGGGTCCATCTACTCACACCAGCGGACCACTACAAAGTAGTGATCTTGGTGTTAACTGGTCTGGACTCCAGCAGAGCTGCCTAAAATCCATCCCTGGGTTGCTTGATGGATACTGAACCCACGTCCAAACGAGCGGAACATTAGTCCCACCAGCACCGCAACGGCGCATTCAATTGACGATGTGGCCGCACTTGTTCAACTAGATCTGGAGGTTCCGAAGGGTACCGACGGATTAGTGAATATGGCCGGCTGCAGAGGGTAGGCATTGGTGTACTTGGTGAAGTAGTCAGAGATCATCAGGATATACTGGTACCCACAAGGAGTAACCCAGCGAGTGTCCAGAATATCCAAGGCAATCCATTCAAAAGGAGCCAGCCTTAACCTCAGTCAAGGGGTGGCCACCAGGTGCTGGAACTCCCTTTTGAGCCTGGCACCGAGGGCAAGCTGCGAACCATCTCTGCACATCCAGACTGCTACCACGCCAGTGAAAGCATTGCTGCAGTTGATAAATGGTCTTCTGGACGCCCAGATGACCAGTGACTATAAGGTCGTGCAGTTGATGGATCACTTCCCTCCACAGTGCCACGGGGAGCACCAACTGCCAGAAGGCAGGCTTTGGGTTCGGGAGCTCATGGCACCGGTAGTGTAGGCCATCTCCTCTGTGCATATTTTCCACTCTTTATGCCAGGGCGCCTCTCCGGCCTCCAGGGCTTAATAATTGGTGCTTTCCACCCGTTGCTTCGCGACCAGCTGTCCAGGAGATTAGCCACCAAGAAGGTTGACTCCTCGTCCTGCACATCCGACTACAAATTAGCGAGCATTACCACTAAGAGTAACTGTTGCTTGTACTCTATGACGCAGGTGGGGTAGACTCCCAGGAGGAGTAGATCCCTTTCGGCAGGAAGCTGCTTTCACTTTCGGGCACTACCTCATCAAATGCGGGATGATTACACCCTCAATGTCGTGTCCAAGCCAGGAGTACAAACCTGATGACGGGGCCGCCGCGGTGACTGTAGCTGCGGCATCCTGTCATTCCTGTGGCTTCCACAGAAGGTCCAGGTCAGAGTCAGATGAAGGACCCTCCTCGAGCCGGGATGGGGTCATCCCTGCACAACTCGTATTCTTGCACTTATGGCTGATTTCCAGCGATGCTCAATCTTCATGTCATATGTCTGCAGTTTGACAAGCCACCGCGCCACCAAGCCATCTTTCTTCACTCTAGTTCAGCAACCACCGGAGCGAGCTGTGGTCAGTCCATAACCGGAAGTGCTACCCCAACAAGTGAAGCCGAATGCGCTTGATGGCATGACAACACCAATGATATTGCGTCATATCCAATGATATTGCGTCATATCCGTTACAGTCAGAGAATTCCCTATTTTGAAAACGGGGGATGCCCTTGATCCCCCGCAGAATGGTGGGGGATATTTTGCTATGGCTGGTTGTTGACCCGAGCTGGTTGGCATTGCACACGAAGAGTTTCAAGACCACAGCACGCACAGAACGGCTCAGATGGCGAACGATATATATGGGTTGTCAGGCATGAAAATCAGTCGTTTTAAGGGGGTACCCTCAGAATTCGAGCTCTAGCGAAAAATCCAATTTATCAACATATATTTTCCTTACTATAGTGAGATGAGGAAATGAATTGACTAGCTTTGTATATAAGCTGCTAAGGTTGATCTTGTTCTGGGACGGAGCTATGGAGACTTGAATTTGGGCTTTTTATCATTGTTTTGTATGGCCGAAGGAATTAGTGAAATCTGTCCTGATCCTAATCACACCGCAAGGATCTCATGGTGGATCATGCAGTAGTTCATTTGAGAGTGGCTCAAGGCCACAGTCGCATAAGCCACTACATATTCTTGTCCATCTACGATCTGTAAGAGGACAACACCGAGCTCAAAGTTTGCATCAGGGTCCATTATGAACTCACAGTCGGGGAGTGGGTGCCGCAGCACAAGTGCAGACGTCTGTGACGTCAGAGCTTCCTGATGTCCACAAAGATACCTCCTGGCTGTTATTGGTAATGGCCATTGGGAGGTGTCTTCAATATACCACTGTAACTTTCGGCGCCTGTTACTAGGGCGCAAGCGCCCCACCCGGCGGCACAGTCACTGCAGGTGCCATATGATGTGACTGATGCACAACTCAAAAATACATCATTATGGTTCTGTATCCCAGTGTTTCGAGCCCGAGAGCCCAAGAGTGCCTTAGTGGCACCCTGGAATACGAGCACGATGGCGTCTTGTTGGCCGACCTCGTCGACGGTCCACCACGGGGATAGAACCCGACGGTCTGCCAGAGCCAACACGGTCTGCCAGAGCCAATCCAGGTTGATGGTCCACAACATATCTTCAACCACAAACAACATCATTCAACTAACCCTCAATACACTAACAAATTATTGATTATCGTTGCACCACAATTCAATAAAAAATTTACTGGCAGCGGTGGGATTCGAACCCACGCCCCCGAAGGGACTGGTGCCTAAAACCAGCGCCTTAGACCGCTCGGCCACGCTACCGCACAATAAAGATCATAACGTTCGGAGACGATGCACAGACAGCGCCGTGAGAACAGCAGTCGATACGTTGTAAATGTTTTTAGGTGCAAAAATGAATCACCAGGATTTTTTTTCATGAAACACATTGTACACCCACAGGAGATTACTCATTTATAAAGTAAAGTAAAGTTAACATTTACTTTATGAGTATAAAGTTTTCTTCACGGTTTCATTACATCATTGTTGTTTCCTCGATCGAACATTTAACAAAGTATAATATATATATTTGATTTAATGTATTTATTACAAATTCACTCACCAGAAATATATAACGAGATATATCTCATTATGTACTTCTCATTACACTAGATTCCAAATTTGTGAACAACAATACATGATTACTACCTGTCTCAATATATGTAATTTATAATTCTCAAATTTGGATCAGGACCCCTCGTTTCCGAAAATAAAAAAATACACAAACCTCAGAGCTTCTAAAACCTCTTAGGCCGTGTAATATGATACTGGGGCATGCATGTCTCTCTCAAAATTCCTGAACCCATTGTTCTTTGGCTCCGAGTGAAGTATGCTGAATTTCTGAGAACTGCTTTGAAACCAATATCATCACATTGAATGGGTACATACCGCGGAAATACCGTGGGACCTTTTGTCGTTGGTTGACCAATGGGCCGAGCGATTGTCTACAAAATTGAATAGTCTAACTATAAAAGCAATGGCTGACATAACTGTACACTGTTTGAATACATCAAATCACGAATAAATTTGGAAAACTTCAGTTTATGACCCGGACTTCCATTAACACTTACACTGGAATATTTGCAAATGTCTTCAGAAATTTGAAAAGTCTATAACCCTGTGGATTTTGAACCCATTACAAACTAACTGAACGAATCGTATTGTTGATTTGTTGGAAACAGAACAGATATAGGATATAAATGTGTCCCTTATAACTGTATATAGGCCCTAAACCATAGTGAATACGTCGTTTCTTCAGCATGCCCTAGTCACGAATTCTTATTTGGTCGCAAATAGGATGTCACTCAGTATTTGTGTGCTCAAAATCAATGACTTCACACAATTTATTGTATTCTATGCACACGGTTCATGGTCGATGAAATTTCACTCACAATTGATGTCAGTTGAAGATTGAAGGCGGTTAAGTTGTGGTGTAAACTTTAAAACTCCCGTGGTGACTATTGACTTTTGCTATGTGTAAAATCTGAATGTGATGTCATTTGGTAGAATTTCCAAGATATATATGATCCGTGACTCATTTCGAAAGCGCAAGAATAATATAAAAGTCATACTGGAGGACAAATGGCCGCAAATCTGCATAGAAATGCACTAATCCAACATAATTTTACAATAAGTTAACTGAGCTTGATGTAAAAAGAAGATATTATCAACTCACATGGGAAATTTTGGCACACGTTTGCATTGCTCGTATTGAACAAGTTATTATTTGTACCGTGATATTATTTAGCGACGGAGAGCTATGTACATTCATGGAGTACAAAGAAGTATTCGCTCAACTACATGCAGGAAATAAGATTTTACCTCGGGGGACCAATAAATTTAGTTATATAACTTCGAATCAAGCCATACTCATCTACAACAAAAATCACCCTCACATCGTTTTCGTTGTCCCGCTCTTCTCTTACAAACCTTAATTCTTCTGGTGACAACGTAATTTGTCAACATAACTGAACATCCTCTGCTACTCCCACTACGCCTGCACGTTTCCTCATACATATGTACCCCCCCCCCCACCCCCTCCCACCCCCATCCGTCTCACCCCCGTCCAACCCACCCCCGACCCGGCCCCGTCTCCCATCCACCCACGCCCCACTCATTCTTATGCCCGGTGATGAGTCAAGCTCCCGGTTGTTCACCATCTGTGCCCTGTTCTGTGTCATCCATGTTAATGAGAAGTGGGTTTCTGTCTCCTTTAGTGGAAGGAGATTGTTGGGGGCCTTCGATTCAGTTGACACTTGTGTGGTCGTGAGGATGACCATTCGATCGCGATTTGTCTTCAGCTTCACACTTCAGCACAATTTTGGTGATCACAATTAGGATACTCTATAAATTAACCTCTGAGTGATAATTTTCTACATCATTTTGGATACCTCGAATAGTTGGAGATCCTTTGCTGTGGATCTTGTGCACGACATTCAATGTAAGTGAATATATGAATAGATTGAAGTATTTGAAACATTCGAAAAAAAAAGTCAAATTAGTAAGCAAACAACAGTATAGGTTGTTCATTCAACATATATTTCAAAAAAATGAATAATCACTGCATAATTGAATCAGCATGGTTTTAATTACTCCTATTCGACATATTGTAATATTAGGATTCCACAATTTTATTTTGAAAAGTAGATCCTCATTGTTCGTATATACAATTTCAGATGTTCTCCTGTGGTTTGAGGAAAGAAAAACCCGTGAGGTTTGGACGAGTGTCTTCCTGTTTCCATGGCAACAAGAGCGGTACCCCCACAAGCCCGAGAACTCAATCTTTCAAGTATCACCTAGTAGGAGACAGCAAATTGGATGAAAATAAAGAAAATGCGGAAGATTCAGCAGACAACGTTTATGAAGAAAAACCAGAAAATAACACTATATCGGAAAATGCATATTGTGACGTACAAGACCTAAGGGGGACACAATCGCCAGAAAGGTTGTCACAGGATCATAGCTGTTATGAGCAAATTTCAGATTGGGAGAGCGCAGATTCCAACTATCAAAGTATCTATACAGACAGTTTTACAGACGATACAGACAAGTCGTCTGCTGACGGTGACTTTCGATGTGTGACGCCACCGACGATAAACATTGGTGAGTTGTGTAAAGGTAATTACGGTCTGTTTTTACGGTCTCGATTTTAATTTTACACGTATGTTTGAAGTAGTCCGCTCCAAACGGTGAGGTTACGAAGGGTCGAAATTTAGTAATTATTTCATATTTCTTGCATATGAACTCTTCAAAATGACCTATTTTATAGAGTAACAGATCAGCATCCTAATACTGTAAAGCAAAAAAAAGGGTGGTCACCGTACTGGTTTCTTCGACATATTCGATAAAAATCACAAACATAATTATACCTAAAATGACATACTTTTTTACATTTTTGCACATTTTTTTTGTCCATATGGTATTCACATCTTGCATCGTGTTTTCCATGCGAACGGATACGGTGACCCCCTATTTTCTTTTCAGTTTAGGATGCTGATCAGCTACTCTATGAAATATGTCATTTTAAGGCTCTAGAATATGTTGATACAGTTATTTATTTTAAAAACTCCTTGACCCCTCCTTACCTCACTGTTTGAAGCGGACTACATTAAATGTAAAAGGCCTACATTTATAATAATATCGCTATGTGTTAGTAAGTATACTGAATGCAATCACAAACTACCGATTGTACACGATATTAAAAAGGATCCAACAAATTTACCATGACCATTATTCCTAATTAACCTTAATTGATGAACCCCAAATTCACCAATCTCCTATATATATCTTACAGGAGAAGCAAGAGTGTGCATCGAAGTCACAAATGAACAGATATTCGTCATGGGTGAGATTCAAATGATCTGAATACAATTCTTCGGAAAAAAAAACTATTTTGTACTTTTGTATCGCTCCTCGCATTGCAGAATAACAGTTTAACTGGACGACATATGTTCAATTGCAGTATATATTTTTCTTATGTTTGTATAGATTTCATATGATATATCCTTCATTATAATATCTTGAGGGATTATTATTAAGTATACAAGACTTACTTACTAAACTCATTCTCGCAGCACTTATCAATACATGATCTCTCATGTATATTTGACCTTTAAGACTACAATTCGCATTATTGCTTCCGATGAGACTCGAATATTGGAAATGACAGAACTAGCGAAGTAATACTGCTGTACTGTAAATGCTGTAAATGCTGTACTGTTGTTGTATTTTCCAATTTCCCTAATTCCGACAGACAGAATGTTTTAATCTTCTAAACTTACAAACCTAGATTCACCTGCTTTTAATTCCGCTAAATTAAATGCATCAGTTGTTCATGTTTGTATTCATGTACATACCGATGACTGCGCAATGTTCTGCCGCTCTCATTCCAATGATAGATATTTTGAGACAATCACCTGCTAACTTCATCGCCTTATATAAACGGACCTTTAATTGCTTTGCCACGCGCCCTCGCAAACAATTTATCGCTTGAAATTCACCCCCTTTCAAAAGAAAGGGTGTCACAAAATTGTTTTATCGTCTTGGCGCCGCCAAGTGGTTCGCGACGGGCAGATACTCCGTCTGCGTTTATGCAAATTTTCACGGATCACCGAACACGCTATTAAGTTAAAGCATAGCAGAGATTGGCATCTTATCCAAACAGAAAGCAAATACACCCATCATCATTACCTCATTAGGAGCAAACAAGGCACTCAAAGACGATGGAATCACGGCCCATGACACATGTTGTCTGCCGTGACTTTTCTGAAATGGCTTCCCCCTTTGATTGATGTAAATGTGTAGGGTATAAAAGAAATGCACCGCATAATTATGCCATTCATTTGCACAATTCTACCACGAGGAACACACTGCAACAGCTTTGAAAACATTTATTGACAGTATCAGAAGTTCGATCGCTGAGGAATACAGAACCCAGTGGAATTTTGGTCGAGGTAATGATTGCATATTGCAGAAAAAATAACTTCAGCCTTTTAATTTGGGGAGTTTCCAAAATTTGGGATACATCACCTATCCGTATGATTACTTGATAAATAAACTTACAACTGCATGGTATACCGCATTTCTGTATTTATATACATATATTTTTACAGTCAGGATTTGTCCCACGGAGACCAGACGAGATGTCCACATGCGGATGTGCTGGCCTTGGTCACAGAGTTGTCCAGTAAGTATTCACAAGAACTGACCTGCAAGATACAACATAAATGTATGGATGTTTTAACAATAGCTGGAGTTAATTTGTCAACTGAGATAATCTTATGAAATGTGATTGATTTATGGAGTGACATTTTGAAATAGTAGCATATTCTTTTTCAGTGATGTTCAAAGTGGTGATGTCAGTCGACGCTTAAAAGTTTCGCTGTGCGAAAAAAACCGAAATGGTCTCTCGAAAAGGTGAAATTACAAACCAGTAAATCCAATAACTAGGAATTTATATATAGTATTATGTATTGTACACCTGGAATTGATTCCTTAATATTGTCAATACTTACCAGAAGTGTTTTAATTTGTTTGCAGGCGTACAATGGGATGCATGACTTTCGGAGTCAAGAACTTGTTGACAAAAGCAAAGAAACAGAAGGGGACGGAACCCGTACGTGTCCAAGATGGCTGGGTTGAACTTCAACAGGAGAGTGTCAAACTGGACAGACAAAACCGAAAGAAAGACGACAAAATTACATCCAACGGCCCGAAGAAGGAAATCGGAACATTCCCATCGAAGTTCAAGAATTGCAAGCGATTACAGGTAAAGTCCGACGAGGATTTTGACATGATGCGTCGAGTAATTTCCTAAGAATAATTAAAACATTCGGTGTATAGCACAGATTTATATATAAGTTACCAACTTCATTAATTTCTACGTGTCTCCACAGATGACGATCAAACGAGACGCCGCTGGTTTCGGTTTCACTATCAAAGGCACGAGACCTGTACGCGTGGGCCGCGTGAAGACAGGTGGCGCCGCTGACGGAAAGGGTCTGAGACGTGGTGACGTCATCCTCGCAATCAACGGCGCCGACACGGCAGAGGCCTCGCTGGCGTCAGTGGCTGAGACCGTGAGGCGAGCCACCAAGAAAGTGGATCTCTACATTGCTAGACCCCCACGTGTACACCGAGCTGACGGCGGCAAGGAGCGGCGGCAAGCTGGAAACCAAGGTAGCGAAGTGCAAACCGTCTTTGAAGCTGAATCTTACGAGAAATTGAGAGATGTGGCTGTGAAGTTCAGCGCCAGAGACGCAAGAAGTGGCACCGCCCCTACAAAGGAGAGAAGACATCAACTGCCGAACAAACACAAGCATGTCCTCCAAGAGGTCAATTCTGGAGAACCTAGAGCAAAGAAGCCGAAAGCCGACGGGGGTTCCCACGAACTTGGTGTCGCAGAACGCATCAGCAACTGGGGTCTAGATTTGTCCAAAAACGTACTCACTGACCTCGACGCCGAATCGCTATGGCAACCACAGCTCAGCATCATCCCAGAGGAGAGGACGATGGAAATAATCTACTCTAAGGACTCAACTAGAAACTCATCAAGAAATTCTCTCACGCTTTGGAGGCCTGATATGTCAGTGATCGTTGGCAATGGCAACATGCGGTCATTAGTTGATTCCCGCGTGAGTTTGAGAATTTCATGTACAGAAATCAACAACAACAAAACGGCCACAGCTCGTATTGATAATATCACGAATTCCCAAAGTGATCTGCACAAAGCGCATCGACTACAGTCCGACCCAACTCGAGAAGAGCTGTCATGGCAACAGCAAACGCGAATCTCAAGGGATCATGGCTGTCCAAACAGTCGCCAGATGGCAGTCCAGCAGCTTGTAGCCTGTGAGGAGGATTTCTGTCGTTTGATGAAGCGAGGCATTCAGAGATTCTCCCGCCCTCTACGTCATCACATCTTGTCACAATCACAACATCGTCTGCTCTTCCAGAACCTTGAAAAGGTAATTATTACATTTCAGATGCGAGTGGAATTTGCATAAACTCTTGCGTTTAGCGTAGGCAGTTTTGCATTCCTTGAATCAATTGTGATTGATCACCAAAATATAATATTTCACTTTTTATAAATACGTTCATTGATCGTTTCAGCTGGTAGCGTTATCTGAACATCACGTCGGGTTGCTGACGAAAACAAACTTCTCTGCTGAAGAATCTTATCTCCAGATTTCTACGGATAGTTCTACGGCTGAAGATGCTGGAAGTGTTTACTTGCCGAAGGTAAATTGTTCGAAGAGTTTTATGCAATACTAATGGCCTAGCACTTTGTTTTAATAATCAAAGCCGACGACTTTCACTTTCGGATAAGTGAATTTCGGATTGACAATAATCACCAAGATAAAGTTAAATGTGAACACACCGGTTACACAAGTTGTTTAACTTCCCGGTCTCTCTCCAGGTTGAGATGATATGTGAAGCCTATCGATTGTACAGACACGGACTCAGCAAGTCTCTTGTGCTGCTTCAGGCGCTCAAACAAGACCCCAAGTTCTACAAATATCTACAGGTAATTCATAATAGAACATACATCTCGTATCTACTCACAGTTACTAGAGAAACAGCAAAAAATTATCGTTCATCAATTATCATTCACTAATAATTCATGATGCTTTATTTTTTTCCCGAATATAACTTTGTAACATTTTTGTTTTGTTTTGATTATCCAGAAACTAGAGACGGCGGATCTGAGACTGGACCAGTTCTTGCAGCAGCCTACATCGCATGTACAAAAGCTAATGGCCGCATTGAACAAAGTCCTTGTGACCACCTCACGGGACCACCCCGACCACCCCCGGCTCTCCCAACTCACCGCCACGCTCCGTAGTTGCAGTACACACACCTCTAGGCCTTAGAGGACGCTTTGAGGTTACACGCTAAAATTCCTGGAGTGCTTTCGTTAATTGCTGTTATTCTGTTGCGAATCTTTTTTGTATTTATCTATTTATGTTTGAATAAAACATACTGAAGAAAAGGTGTTTTTCTTGACTGACCACTTCAATACTGGAAATAGTAACGCGCACGGCCATGAAACGACTATTCCAAATACCTGTACCATAATGGAAATGTAGAGTAATCATTTTGAAAATGAAAATGCAATGAAACGGTCAGCTTACCAGTATTAATGATGTCCAAGCTGAATTTTTTTTCTTCTAAAAACAAGTCTGCAAATACTTGGGATATACACATACATTCCAGACGAAACGAAATGTGTCCATCTAATGTCCATTTCAATTGTTGACCTTTGAATAACTCCAACCTTGGAAAAGTAACAGGTGTCTGAGAGTTCAAATATTGTGATAGATCGACCGAGAAATTGTAGAATACCTTTTGGGCGGGTCAGGTCACTGCATGGTACCTTAGTGATAATGAGCATCCATACTTTATCACAGTTTGATATATATTCGCGTCTTCTCCAATTACCTCGCTCAATAGAACATTTAATTGTCTATTCTAATGGGGTATTTTGCGTGGAGGGAATCTAAGCAGGCCCACTCATTCCGATAGGCTTCAGTTTGTGGCAGATGTGTAAATGTAAATGTATTTTGAGGTCAACTAATCAGTTACTGTACTAAAAATGTCTCAGATGGGCCTACGGTTTCAAGTCTCTCTATCTTGCGTGTTGATGCAATAAACCCATTTGAATGTGCCAGTATTACAAGGATAAATGGAGAATATTTTGTACTCAGAGGAACTAATGTTATCTTTTTCTCATTTCTTTATTTAATAAATGCATGAATAGATATAGAATGCATGGTTAATAGAATACCACATAGAAAGCAGAACAGATGTGCAACATAGTACCCCGGAAATTGTCAGCCATTGTCAAAGTTACACATTGTTAAACACAGAGAGCATCCTATTGTGTGGAAAACGATTTATCAACAACAACACGTCTGAACTTGCGAACGACATCCGTGTCATTTGCCTTGTTTATCAGGTCATTTTGATCAGAAGGGAGGATCAAATTTAAAACGGTAAAACAAATAATACGCTGCGTTTATTTTCTCCCGACCTCGTGTCAATCTACTGATAATTAATGATTATAACACGGAAGTGATGTCTTCCTCGATATCAATAGATTCCTGCTGTCCCAAAGGACCAGACTTTGAAGATATGACCTTAAAATTATTCACGATTGAGCGCTTTGACATTACAATTCCATATCAGCATGAAATCTCGATTTATTTAACACCCATCTCGCTGTCCTTACACACAATCACTCTGTTTAATAATAACTTAGAATGAAGTTCTCTGTAACTCTATTCGCAAAATGAAAACATTTAGTACGAAAAAACATTTACCCATAATTTCCGTAATAGACAAGTAGGCCTATGGTTCATGTAACCTGTTTTTACCCAAATTTTTTTACCCAAAGATCCGGTACCACTAGGGACTTGAATCGATGCATGAAGTTTTACTCAGATAGTACTTCAAACCGACAATGTTACTCCGCCTGACCTTGTTTATGAAAATAGACCACTCTGCTGTACAATTCGTCTGATACATGAAGATTGTTTGAATATATTTTGATTTGTGTCATACATTTAATGATGCATATTTTGTGTGATCATGTCTGTAAATCAGCGACCTTTGTGAGCAAATTGCAAGTAAACAACTGAATTCAGTGTCATATGCATCACATTTAGTGTCAGATGCAACCACTCAAAAATTTGAAAGTTTGAAGTTATAGTATACAAGTATATATCATCAAAGAGATGACAGCGTGTAAGCATATAATGCTTATATGCATAAGCACATATAAGCATATGTGTTATTCATGAGAAAGTTATCTCTCTCAACTCGCACTTACTGTAAATCAACTAATTTTGGCAGACAATTTATTTGGCAGATTTGGCGGTAGGGGAAAAACCGCCAAATTAAATCGTCCGCCAAATTAACTAGATATATGATAAGAAATATGTGGTTTTGAAACCGCCATATTAAATATCCGCCAAATAATGTGGGGCTCACAACCGCCAAATTTAATAGCCGCCAAAATTAGTCGTTTTACAGTATTAAGGAAAATTCTGTGGGCGTTTCATGACAACGTTATGACAATGCATAACGTGAGTGAAAGCATACAATGTAGTGGAAGGTTTTTCACGGAGAACCTTTTTATTTAATATCAGTGCATCGAAGTCAAAGTGGTACAACACAAAATGTGCAGCTCAATTGACAAGTAATGCTCTCCACAGATCATAATATATATCCTTTTTAAAGAAGAAATTTCCATTGTCTTAAAAGTCTTCTCACCTAACCGACTGATGCATGAGTGTAATAAAGTGTGTGTATATATCACTAAGCAAGTTTATGTGCACCCAAGATGAAACATATTATACAACATTCATAATTTACTTGATCCCCAAATTTAACATATCATTATAGCACCAAAATATCGGTTGGCTAGGAACTACCTAAATCTTACTGATTTGTAAATACACACAGTTATATCTCAGTAGCCAAATGAAGTAAGTCTTCAAACAAGCATGAGCTGATACATAGCACGATGGTAAACACACACACAACAGTGTGGCAAAAACAAACAATCCTGAATTCTGCACAAAAATCCAATAAGAAAACTCCATTCATTCAAACAACTAACAATTCATTGTGCAATTTATATTGAAAACTTTACAATTATTAATCCCTACAGAAAGGTTCTAAGAGGTAGCTTTCCTGAGTGCGGTTTGACATTGGGTGACTAGAGCTGTGACTTGTAGACTGAGCGGGTGGTCGGGTCCGTGAGTCGGGGATATATGCATGATGTGCTGGGCCTGGAAAATTGAATTGTGAAATGATAAATTTTAAGATATCTAAAATTTCTTGTGGAGAAAATAAGATCTTGATTTGAAACACAAAACAAATCAGTCATTACAGAAAGTATCAAATATATCAAATATATGTTATAAAATTTAAAATTTTGAATGCAAATGTACTGAGTTTGTATTGAACAAACATTGGAGAAGAATACATAGGTTATTTGCAAATAATACAGTTTCATGTTCAGTACAATTGTATTTAGCTTCAGAATTTGATATCAGCGATATCCTACAGTTACCTTGTATAAATGCTTGAGAGCATCCTTATATTCCTCCTTGAGCTGGTAAAATCGGCCCAGGTTAAAGTGATGTACCCCAAGGGCAATATTGTTGTCTGGCAAATATTTCCTGGAGAAAACAGAAACTGAATTGAAATTCAGTAAACTGCAAAAGTTTAATGCTTTTCTACTTGCAGAAAGTCTTTATAGCCACAAAAAAACTTTGATAAAATTCTCAGACATGAAGATAAATTGTAACTCCAACAAAACATACTTATACGACAGACATACATCCGGAATAAATTTATACACAATTTTTCAAACTGAGCCTACTCATTTCCATGGGTTGCCAGTTCCCCGTATTTAGTGGCTTGTTCCAGTTTGCCCAGTTCCCCGCTGACTGTGAACGCCAGGCCGTACAGCTGCATCATGTAGAAATTTGTGACTGTCAGAACGCTCTCTGCCTCAGAAATAATCGACTCACATTCTTCTAAAAGGTCAACGGTTTCTGCAAAAAAAATATATGGATTCTTAACTTCATATAAATGTATCCAAATCAATCTTTGAATTTAATATTGTAGCCTAATAATGCAGATGTATTGAAGGAATCCAAATTTGACATTTGGAATACTTTGCGTGTAAACGAGAAGGAACTGCATACTGGTATACGATTACAAGTTTTAACAAATTAATGATCCCTCACAATTGCTCAACCAGATACTCACAAAACATAATTGTATATTTTTCATAGATAACTTCACAGAAACAGTGACAGATCACCTTCAGAGTTTTTCCTCTCTTGTAAAGATGAAACTGAAGCGGGAAGTGTGCACAAATAATCTTTCCTTTTCTCAACATATCCCTCGCTGAAGACACTTTGCTTGCATAATCTGCACACCAAGTTTCCTAAGAGGGAAAAACAGAACTTACCTTCATTCATTTCAAACAAACATTTTTGACGGTTTTTTTCCGAAAAATGTAATTCTCTTTTCCTCTAACATAGGCAGATATTTGGCCATAACTGGATTTCATATATACATAATATATACTACTACCTTGTTTCCTATAACATACCCTCATCTATAGTCACAACAGAACCATTGCAACCATTTTCAGGACATTTGCTGGCAAACATGTTCTGATCCTGTGCGTAAATGAATAAGTTCAATAAGTATGATGTCTACTCTCAAGAATATTCCCAAAGGCATCATAACTATTAAATTTTGCAAACCAGTATAATGCACTCTCTTAGCTGTACATGTATATTGAATCTTATTGATATGTGTTTTTGTGTATTATACATCATATTTCATTCACACAAATACTTTTTTGTGAGGTAAAAGATCCAATAATTTAACAAAATAGCCAAAAAAATTATCATGATGATACACAATGTATGGAAAGCCGGTGCGACATGCGAGAAGTGACATGTGAGAAGCGACATGTGACATGCGAGAATATTGCCCACATGAACATGTGACCTGTGAGTTAGCATATAAAACTGCGACATGCGACCTGCGAGCTATAAACTGTGACATGCGAGTTAACTTTACAAACTGCGACTTGTTTGAAACAAAATGCAACTTGAATATCGTACACAATTTTTCGTATTAAACCATGGTTTAATACGGAATAAGTTATAGTTTATAGTGTGCAGGTTGCATGTCGCTTCTCACTGGTCACTTCTTGCATGTCGCTTGTCACTTCACGCATGTCGCTTCTCGCATGTCGTACCGGCGTTCCATAACAATGCCATGATACATGCAACATCAAAAAAATTTTACCTTTTCATCATCAGAACAAATCTCACATGTACAGTGGAAGTAATATCTATCCAGAAGCATTTTCCTTCGGTTAGCCCTTGTATCTAACTGGTCAATGTACGTCATTGTTATCTGGAACAGCAAAAAGAACAGAAAGTCACAGCGATACTAGACGTTCTGTCGCTACCAGTGACAAGGTTATATCTCCGCATCATTTGTGAGAATGTTTACTGATCTGTGAGTTGTTCTCTGATCCAGTGTAGGGGTGTATGGAATCAGGTGAAAAGTTACTCTCTCTCTACTGTACAGGCTATCTAATTCAAGGTCAAATTCAATGTCACTGGTTGACAATTATATACATTTTTTGTTTACTATTATATGCCAAGTTTAATTTGAAAATCCTTAGAAGAATTCACAGGCGAACAAGAAATTTTGCAGATAACAATGCCTATCGCAATATTTGTTTTCTTGTGGTTTTCTGATGTAGCTTACTGGTGGTAGTTCCCCACTTTCAGTTTCTGTTATTGGCCGTAAACAGCGTACACTGGCTTTGATTCCGTCAAAAACAACCACAGTGTTTGGGTCACAGCTGTGATCCAATATTGACACTCTGGAAGAAAACGCAAGCATTCACGATGAATCCCTTTTCCACGGTTCACTTTAAAAATTTACAAACAGGCAAATTATGTTCTCAAAAATTCACAGCAAAAATTGTTGATATTTTAAGTAGATCAACAACTCTGATTCTATAATATTTCATTTCAGGACAGAAAACTCAGAAGTACAAACCCTAAATAAAGACCACATCCGATTGGCTGAAGCATGCTCTGTCGGTCGCATATTGAACAGCTGTTTATCACCATCTGAAATTATTCATAGTAATTTGAATTATTCAAAAGATACACACCTAAATTATCTTCTCTTGGTGAAATGTCTGCGGTTTTTTTCAGGATCAGAGGCAGAGTAATTTGTTTGACTACCTTGCCATAATATTCCAGTCGCCTTTCCAAACTGATCGGCTCCAGCACGTCTTCGCCCAGAATCATCGCTGCTGTTGTCAAAAGCTCCATCTCTTGAAAGCTTGCCTCGTCTTTCTGAATATCCTCAGCATCTGTCATATATCAATGCAGTTGGCTGATCAACTCAACTACAAGATGCAGATCATGACGAAACACATATGTTTGATAAATGTAATTTTCAATCAACATTAAATTTATGTTCCACTGAAATTTTGAAACTTAAATTCTGAACATTTTACTTTGAGCAAACCCAACTTATATTTTATTATAACGCAAAATGTTTTTACAATAAATATGTCATTTAAGTATAAACTCTATAATTTCTTCAAAATAACTTGGCAATGTGATACAAGGTACAAATGTATGAAACAGTTTTTGGCAGTGAAAGGTTTAATCAAAAACACTGTTCAACAATAATTATTTTTACTATACTGTTCGACATTTGGTTCCCCATCTGTATACACTGGCAACTATAGATACTGCAAACCCATGTACATTCGCGTGTGAATAACTTTCGCGCTTTTCATGGTCAAATAAAACTTAAGAACCTTTCTAGCACTTGGTTTAGATTAATGCGCTTGTATATTATTGTCAGCTCATAGTAACATGACGAGCATCTTCCCTTTGAATGACCACACTGGATATCCCAAGTGCCATCCAAGCCAACCACAACCCACAAACAGCCATTCATAGGTGCATGTCCCAAGCCCGGTCCCAAGGCCAACTTTGAAGCAGCTGCCTTCGAAACCAGTCAATATTTTTTGAAAACTATAATTCATACTTAACATGCAAAACTAACCGAATGAAACATACATCAAATGTAATGAAAACTAGACGTCAAGGCCTAAAGATGCCTTGGAGGCATATCGGTGTTAGGACTAATTTGTAATATTTCAAAAATGTTTGCCACGGGCTCTATGACACACCGTTTGCTACATATTGACGAAAATGAAAAATGTCGACTCAGCGACAATTTCGGGTCAAGGTCAAAGTTCATCCATAATACCTTTAAGACATGTTTGTCTAGAGCGAGGAGTCCGAAAATAACGTCTGTTTCGCTCTACATTTGCATATCGATGTTAGGACTAATTTGTAATATTTCAAAAATGTTTGCCACGGGCTCTATGACACACCGTTTGCTACATATTGACGAAAATGAAAAATGTCGACTCAGCGACAATTTCGGGTCAAGGTCAAAGTTCATCCATAATACCTTTAAGACATGTTTGTCTAGAGCGAGGAGTCCGAAAATAACGTCTGTTTCGCTCTACGACGCACCGTTTCCGAGATATCGACAAAAACGCACCGTTCCCGAGATATCGACAAAAACGAAAAATGCCGACTCGGCAAAAAAATTTCGGATCAAGGTCAAAGTTCATCCATAAAACCTTTAAGACATGTTTGTCTAGGGCGACGAGTCCGACAATAACGTCCGTTTCGCTCTACGACGCACCGTTTCCGAGATATCGACGAAAACGAAAAATGCTGACTCCGATAAAAAATTTCGGGTCAAGGTCAAAGTTCATCCATAATACCCCTCAGACATTTTTGTCTAGGGCGACGAGTCCGAAAATAATGTCCGTTTCGCTCTACGACGCACCGTTTCCGAGATATCGACGAAAACGAAAAATGCCGACTCAGCAAAAAAATTTCGGGTCAAGGTCAAAGTTCATCCATAATACCCCTTAGACATGTTTGTCTAGGGTGACGAGTCCGAAAATAACGTCCGTTTCGCTCTACGACGTACCGTTTCCGAGATATGCAGGAAGCCTCAAGCATGAGTCAGCAAAAAGTTATTTCGACCTCTAGGTCAAAGGTCGTTTGACGGATCAATCCCAAAATCGATAGGGTTCTTCCCTGGTGGTATATAAACCTCCATGCAAAGTTCTGCAACTATTGCCTGAATATTTTTCGAGTTATCGTCCGGAAACCAAGTCTCATAATCGGCCTTGATTTCATCCTCATGGACCTCACGGACCTCGGAGTCGAATAAAAAAAAAAAATACCCCATAGACATGTTTGTCTAGGGCGACGAGTCCGAAAATAACGTCCGTTTCGCTCTACGACGCACTGTTTCTGAGATATGCAGGAAGCCTCAAGGATGAATCAGCAAAAAATTAGACGTCAAGGCCTAAAGATGCCTTGGAGGCATTTCGGTGTTTTATAAGACTAATTTGTAATATTTATAACATGTTTACCATGGGCTCTACAATGCTCTACGACACACTATTTCCACGATATCGTCGAAAACGAAAAATGCCGACTTGGCGACAAAAATTCAGGTCAAGGTCAAAGTTCGTCCATAATACCCCTTAGACATGTTTGTCTAGTGCCACGAGTCCGAAAATAACATCCGTTTCGCTGTACGACGCACCGTTTCCGAGATATCGATGAAAACATAAATTGCCGACTCGGCAGAAAAATTCAAGATAAGGTCAAAGGTTATCCTCAATACCCTTTAGACATGTTTGTCTAGGGCAACGAGTCCGAAAATAACGTCCGTTTCGCTCTACTATACACCGTTTCCGAGATATCGACGAAAACGAAAAATGCCGACTCGGCAGAAAAATTCAAAGTCAAGGTCGATGGACATCCTTAATACCCCTTAGACATGTTTGTCTAGGGAGAAGCGTCAGAAAATAACGTCCGTTTCGCTCAACGACGCACCGTTTCCGCGAAATCGATGAAAACGAAAAATGCCGACTCGGCGAAAAAAATTTTAGGTCAAGGTCGAAGTTCATCCATAATACCCTATGGACATGTTTATCTAGTGCCACGAGCCCGAAAATAACGTTCGTTTCGCTCTACGACGCACCGTTTCCGAGATATCGACGAAAACGAAAAATGCCGACTCGGCAGAAAAATTCAAGGTCAAGGTCAAAGTTCATCCATAATACCCCTTTAGACATGGTTGTCTAGTGCCACGAGTCCGAAAATAACGTCCGTTTCGCTCTACGACGCACCGTTTCCGAGATATCGACGAAAACGAAAAATGCAGACTCGGCAGAAAAATTCAAGGTCAAGGTCGATGGTCATCCTTAATACCCCTTAGACATGTTTGTCTAGGGCGACGAGTCCGAAAATAACGTCCGTTTCGCTCTACGACACACCGTTTCCGAGATATCGACAAAAACGAAAAATGCCGACTCAGCGAAAAAAATTTTAGGTCAAGGTCAAAGTTCATCCATAATACCCCTTAGACAAGTTTGTCTAGTGCCACGACTAGGGCGACGAGTCCGAAAATAAAGTCCGTTTCGCTCTACGACGCACTGTTTCCAAGATATGCAGGAAACCTCAAGGATGACTGGGCGAAAACTCTTCCGGCCTCTAGGTCAAAGGTCGTTTGACGGATTGATCCCAAAATCAATAGGGTTCTTCCCTATTGATATATGAACCTCCGTGCAAAGTTCTGCAGCCATTGCCTACATACTTTTCGAGTTATCGAGCGGAAACAAAGTCCAAAAAAAAACATTGATTTCATCTTCACAGACCTCACGGACCTCGGATCCGGCTGAAAAACAATAGGGTTCTTCCACATAATATGTCTGACCGATGCTGAAAATTTGGCGAAGATACATCAAGGCAAACTAAAGTTATCGGTCGGAAACCAAAACGGCGGAAAATAAAAAAAAATATAAAAAAAAAAAAATTCTGCTAAAACTTCTTCTTCCGAAATGCCTTAATAACCAGTCCTCAGGGAAATTTTGCTCATTTGAACAGGCGGTTGTCGCGTAAATACAGGAACTGTATAGAAGTGCATAGATAGACTGACAATACAGGTTCGCGTTTTCAAGTTGGGATATTTCAGTGATAAAGTCATTGATTGTTTGTCAAATATGTATCATCTATGTCCTCTCGGTATATAGATGGGGCCTAGAAGGTACAGTTGTGGAAAATTCTGATTTATTAGTTGAAAAGATGTCCAAACGATTTCCGGCCCGAGGGTGAATGACAGCCATCTCAGACGCTCCGCGTCGCTCAGGCTGACGGTAGGCATGACAGTGGCTGTATGAGTGTAATATGATGACCTGTCAAAACATTGGTCGCAGCGTTTCGCCCTTTCTGTATCAAACAAACAATGCACAAAAGGTTCAGACGTTAGAACCAGGTCCCCCGCCTTGAATTTTGTCATGTTTTTTAGTTGACATTCCTCATATGCTAAACTAAACTAACTCAAAACTAAAGACTGAAAGTTTTGGAAAATTTTCTTCCCAAATTTTGGTTACACTTATGTTCGACAGGTGGCGCTCGTAGATCAAATCCACCGCGGAAAGTCGTGTTGAATTGATGGAAGTTCATCTTTTTTCAGTTCACTAGCCCTATTTACACTGTCCGGAATCCGTTTCGGCAGAGGATATTGGGAAACGATATTTTTCGGTTGGGAAACGATATGTTCGATTGGGAAACGTCAAGCTGCAAGGGGGTATGTGTTGTTTTTCTCAATAAAGTATGAAAAAATAGATGTAATCGTTAATCTAAAGAAAGACAAACATGCGCTAATGTTGTATAAGGTCTTCAATGTCGACCAAACCTGCTATACTTCGCGAATTTTCTGAACCATTGATTTTTTGGTGGGTAAACGATACTGTTCCGATTGGACAACAGTTCTGATATGGGTGTCTCGATTAGTAAACGATATTTTATTGGAAATTTATGGCCTGCTAAGGTTCGTTTTTGGCTATTATTCATTCATACTTATTATTTTTTCCAACAGATGGCGTCTCGCGGCGTCAACGCCAGGTATTATCACTGCCATTCCAAGTTTGAAGACTCTAACCACATAATGAAGCACTTATTTGACAAACACGAAGAAAAAGCCTTTTCAATACTGAGACCCTTGTGGATGAGGAAACAGGGGGAAATCAATGTCAGCCCAAGGGGAACATTGATTTCTATATATTTACAATTGATTCCTAAGTTGGAAAGTCGATAATGAGCGAGATAATAGCCATTTCGTGCTCTGACCTTGAAATAAGGTCAAATGTCAATTTCGAGCTTATGGGAATATTCGGCATATATTATTATGTCCACAATTGATTCCTCAGCTGTAGAGTCGATGATATGCGAGATGTTGGTCATTCTGGGCTCTAACTTTGAAAATGAGATCAAGGTCAAATTCAAGGTCATCAGGAAGTTCGACGTATATCATTTCCTAAATGTTCTGATGTTTAGATTCCCAAGCTATAAAGTCAATAAGGAGCGAGATAGCCATTTTGTCCTGTGACCTTGAAAATTAGGTCGAATGTGAAATTCAAGGTCATGAGAATATTCAGCATATATATATTCCTTTATGTCCACAATTGATTCCTAATCTCTAATCTCAATATGAAGTGAGATATTAGCAGTAATGTGTCCCATTATATAGCATAAGAGAATTTAACATGGGAAAGTCCCATTTGGGCCAAGTTTGCAAGTTTGCAAATTTGGGCCCATTTTGAGCGATTCAAGAGCAAAGAAACTTATACATGTCGTAAAGGTACAGAAGGGGGAACCTTTCAAAAGATAATCTGAAAACCGTCTGAACAGTTTTGAGAAAATGGCCGCCATAGTCCGAAATTGACCGTTTTTCTGACAAAGAAGGGCGTTTTGCCCTTTCAAGGTCATTGAAGGTCAAATTTAAGGTCACCACCGAAACCACAATATATGAGTTCCTATTTGAATCGATTCAAGGCATTTCATCTTTATACACACTGTCAAGGACCCAAATTAGCATGTTTTGAAACAAAAATCTCTTATGTCGAGCCCGGGCACATGATTCACCTTATTTCACACCTAAAATGTTGTGCATACATTCATATAATTAATAATTCACTCGAGGTAACATTTCACTAAAAACCACACAGTATTGTTGGTGTATAACAGTTGATCTCCTATTTCATATGTACAAAATCTTCCGTTTCCCAATCGAGACAGCATGGATTACCAACCGGCGCCTTCTCTATACGTATCGTTTACCCACCGAAACATCAATGGTTCAGAAAATCAGCAAATATTTATTAATGAGACGATGTAAAATGTTTCTTTTCGGTGGGGATCATGTAATACACCTTTCTCTTGACTCGTGTTACTTTTTGTGTGCATCAGACACATATTTAATCATCAGTGTTCATTTGTTCAAAACGGTGTTATTTTCATCGCATTTCACGTCACAGAAACGATATTACATCAAGTATAGCAGGTTTGTTCGATACTGAAGACTTTATACAACATTAGTGCATGTTTGTCTTTCTTTAGATTAACGATTACACCTATTTTTTTCATACTTTTTTGAGGAAAACAACACATACCCCTTGTAGCTTGACGTTTCCCAATCGAACATATCGTTTCCCAACCGAAAAATATCGTTTCCCAATATCCTCTGCCGAAACGGATTACGGACAGTGATTTAGGGCTCTTCAGGCCGATCATAGGTATACCAGTTCGCCTCGATTTTCCGACCCCATCACTTGCAAGTTCAAAGAAAATCTTCAATATTGCATTCGTATTGAAAGAGAATAAATCAAGTGTTTGTGGTCACCTAAAATCACCACAAATCATAATGAGATTCTCAACTTAATTTGCTTCAGCTTACAAGACCCATAGGGTCACAAATTGGCACGGCACCACAGGGCACGACAAAATATCAGATTTGAAGCAGACAAGTTCAATGCAAAACCTCGAATGATTTTTGCTCATATCTTCGTTCTGGGTTGTCGAATCATTATGAAATTCCACATCTTCCATTTGCAAAATATATTTTCCACAAACTTAAGACTTCTACCCGAAGCATCTCACGACCTCGCGTATCTCTCCTGGGACATTTTCCTATGAAGTTGACGACCTACCCCAATGCTAATTTCAGCCCCTGATGGGGTCACGGGAATTCGAGCAAGTTTTGGGATTTCATGATTTTGATGACATATCGATTGAGAATATGTAGGCCTAATTGTAGGGGGTTTAGCCAGAAGCCACATACAAGTGTATTTTAAACAAATACTTTCTTCGCGAAACACTGCAATTCATATCGAATAGCTTGCCAAATTGTTTTTTCAGAGTGTCAGACTCGCACGTTCCAAGCTTGTACAGAAAACCAACATTGGAGTAGATTGGCATTTTTTCTGTTTTGAAGGTAGAAGTCTTAGTTTAGAAGTAGAAGTCTCAATTTAGAGGAGGACAAGATTTATGTCAAATGGGAAGATAATTAATTTCTATGTGATCCGATGATCCAAAACTAAGCTATGCAATTTAGGGGCCTGTGAACCTAATTGTACATGTAGGCCTACGTCTTCACTCAAAATCATTGCTGCTGTCAAAACCTCGGTCCTCTGAAAACTTACTTCATCAGATCCACACCTATCTATCGCGCTTGTGCCATATACTGAATACAAACTTGGTAGATTTCTTTATTTAACATTTATTTAACGAGGAAGGTGCACACCATTTTTTTGGCAGAGGGTGCGCCTAGACTCCTCAAAGCTCTGAGTAGATCCATAACATATCCAAATCAGTCACGATATCATGCAGTGCAAGCGGCCCCACTTCGAAATTTCCCAGGAACGTAGACGAAACGTTCCCAGAAAGTTCGTGTTTGATAGATTATCTAGCTATTGCTCACTCCGGCAGTTACAAGAAATGACCAGCTATAAGCCTGGGGATGTAATTTTCACATCTGAACCTTTCGTTCACGTGTTGTCACGGGAGGAAAGAGCATACCGATGTGATGCCTGCTTCAAGATGTAAGTCGTTGAAGCGGTTTCGGTTTCACTTTCGAGTTTCTATGTTGCACGGCTGACGGATATGCA
The DNA here is from genome assembly GCA_949152475.1 of Terebella lapidaria. Classification (NCBI taxonomy): domain Eukaryota; kingdom Metazoa; phylum Annelida; class Polychaeta; order Terebellida; family Terebellidae; genus Terebella; species Terebella lapidaria. The sequence goes on along the minus strand of OX424566.1, from coordinate 19,624,881 downwards.
GGGGCGGATCTAGGAATTGGGGGAGGGTGGGGGGGGGGCTGTCGTCGGGTAGAACAACCCGAATTGACCCCCATTTGATTTGCAAACGGGGCATTGACCCTGAGCCAGAAGCCAGTATTTCTGTCACTGTTTGTTATCCTGGTTTATGTAGGCCTACACAGTTACCAGCTGGTGTATTGCTGATTGCAATTGCTTATCAGTTTATGTTGTACCCGGTATTGAAATACGATATCTATATTCATATATTCGCACACTCTAGATGACCATCTCACATGATGAGTACATACAGCTCTGACGTTATCAATCAAAGGCATTACGTAAACTCAAACAGAAAGAATCATCATTAAAAAGCTACATAACTAGGTCATGTAAACACTGGTAAAATGACTCGTATTTTGGCATGGAATGTGTTGATTTTCTCAACATTCTCTGTGTTTTGATTTGAACAAGTTCACCACTTGTAAGTACTCAAATTGGGAAAATCCATACAGAATTGTTTGTCGTGCAATACCATCTCAGCACTCTTGTCGCCATCTAAGCCTCAACAAAAGGCTGAGCGGCTCAGATTTGGTGACTCATTCGGTGCTGCAATAAATCAGTATTGCACTCCAAGCAATGCTGTACACGCTGTATGCATATAATTAAGGCACTCAAATTCCAATCTCCTTGCATCATGTGCATGGTTTGGATTCAAGTTTGGATTCAAGTTTGGGTTCAAAAGATTTTCAGTAAGTATAATATGTATTATATGTCCATGCATGCGTCAAAATTGAATTTTTAATTTTGGTCATTCTTCTGCCCCCCAAATCTTTACAGCCAGGATGGTTGCCGGAGATGCTCGGCCTGCAAAGTTGTCCGGTATTGCAGTACAGCCTGCCAGGTATTTGAAGTGCTCAGCCTCATGACTTGAATTACCTAATTCATTACTATATGGGAATATAATTTGTTAAATTTTTAGTTTATGCACATTTATATATTGAGAACATAATGCAGCTAATATAGGTTTTTCAAACTAATTAAAGTCTATCACCGGTACTATATTTTCAGATAGTAACAAATTATATAATTATATTATCAAAGTAGACTATTCCAATCATGCTGTTTGCATCTTCCTGAAGAGGGCCTCTTGGAACATTCACAAGTGGGAATGCAAATGCTTAACGAGAGTTTCGCCGAATATTCCAACAGAAAGTGTTAGACTCTTCCTCAGACTCCTCGTAAAAATCCAGGTGAGTTTTAGTGATGAAAAAATGTACTGATCGTGATCGGCAGAATTAGTTTATCGGAAACAATGATTGATAATCTGTTAATATTCTCCACCACAGGAATGATTTTTTCCACAATACTAAGTATGAACTGTACTTAGTCAGCGAAATACAAATGTACCTACTGTGTGTACAGTATTGTTAATGCTCCTTAGCTCAGGTGCAATGCAGTCAGGAATTACATGTCAAAATTTTAAAACTAATGCTGAGTATGAATATCATATCAAATCCGGTTATATGGTATAATATACATGTATCTCCATTTCAGAAATGCGATGGCTTGAGAGCAACTGAGACTGTGTTAGGAAGAACAAGAAATTTTGATGCACTAAAGTCGCGTATGTAAATTCACAATGAAAATAAATCTGCAAATTAAGATAACAGAACGAGTTAGTTATAACTCAAACATACTGATTTATGCCCAACTTGAATGAAAGATATTATATCAATTAATGAAACTACAGCACTTGCATGCAAATGAAATTTATTTGAATTTGCCTAAAATTTATGTTTCTAGATGAACAAGAAATTCAGGCTGATGTCAAACGGATGGAAAGTTTCATGGAATTGACGCTGACTTTAAAGCAGTATGCAGGGGACCTTTTAGACAATGCCACACCGAAAATGTTGCTAAAGTATTTTGGCAAGGTGTGTGAATGAACAAAGTTATCAACAAAATTCATAGCTTGTTAATAATAACAATGATGTGACTTGTCAATGTTCTGACAAATATCTGCTGAGGTTGTGCGTTTTAAATTGTCACTGCTTTCTATCCCTTGTTTCCTGTACATATACAAAAGTTTCCTGTTCTATCCAGATTCTCATCAACAGTTTTTCCGTACTTGACGACAGCTTGCGGCCAATAGGAGTAGGACTTTACCTTGGGTAAGATTTGAGAGATGAATCATAAAGTCAAAACAAAACGGTGAATAATTGATAATATATATCGTAAATGATTTCCTGGATGAACTGGAGAATTAATTACTGTGGTGGATACTGATAAAAACAATATTGATCCTGATTTTACTAGAAACATTCACAAGATTTCCATGTCTTGTAATAAATATTTCAGGGCTTCCATCTTGAATCACAGCTGCAGACCTGATGCTGTCATAACGTTCACAGGTCGTAACATCGAGGTTCGCTGTATCGAGCCGATAAGTGAAACCAGTACTGATTACGTTCCAGTGGTAAGCTTTAACTGGTGTTTGTCTGTGATTGCAAGCATATTTTAGGAAGACGAGTACTTGCCGTAAATTGTATTTGAAGCAAATACATACTCTTTGAATCAATTTATTCCACTATTTGAAAATATAGCATATGCATAAATTAGTGCAAATAAAAAAATAGTGAAAATGAAAATTGCAGTTTCTACTATTTGTATACAGATCAGTTATATCAGTCAGTTGGAAGGAACAGATCGTCGGCAGAGCAGCTTGTCCGAGGAATATTATTTCTTGTGTCAGTGTCCACGTTGTAATGACGAAAAAGAGGTGTGTATCTTGCAGAGGCATCAATACTTCAAAATTATAATGGTCGTTTTCTCGTTATTACCAAGATCATACCAAATGTATTCCGCTATGTGCAGTATCTTGCTTGAAAATCTGGTCTGTTGTGTGCCCACTTGACAGGGGTTAACTGTATTTACACGAAGTGCAAAATAATTTTGAATATTCATGTTGTCATATTCTCGAATGAAGTTTGACTTTTGTTTCCAGAACCTGGAAAGGCTGTCATCGAAATGTCCACGAGATCAGTGTGGTGGTTCCGTGGTGGATGAAAACGGTAACCATAGTAACAAAAAAAATGTTCCCCAAGATTCCACTACATAAATAATGTCTTTGCTGTAAGAATTTCTACCTTCACAACATCATAATTTCTGTATTAAAAAAAATGGTGGAATCGCAAAGCAAATTTGACAAGTGATGTGTACCACAAATCATTTCATTAGCATTAAAATTGGCTTGTAAAAATAAATAATAATAAACCCTGGACAGATTGATTGTTTCACCTCAATATTACATGATTTCAACCCTTTCATTCATTCAGGGTCCATGATTTGCAGTCAATGCGGGGGTGAGGAGTTCACTGACGCATACAAACAGACGAGAAAGTCTTGTATTGAGGGACTGGAGAATGCTGTGGAAAGTTTGGAGGAACAAAAAAAGAAGCTAGGTACATTGGTCCCTGTAAGATAAGACCTCACCTTTTGCAGAGAAAATGAGGTCTTATCTTACAGGAAGTCTTATTCCACAGGTTCATTTACATGTTAAATTGATCTTTGGGGAATACAAAAAAGTCTTTACAGACAGGGAAGTCTTATTTCGGAGGTGTCTTATCTTACAGGGACCACTGTATTACGCCAAATTGATGCATTTGAAACTCTTTTTTGGAATTATTTGTTCTTCGCTGATTCTGAATTTTATTGGTGAAATTTGAACACTAAAATTTTCAGAAGCAATGTGTATGATGAAAATGTGTCCATCAATAAAAATGGATGTTTTTTTTTTCAGCTGGACAGGAGGACTCCCAGAAATTTTTGACGGAATGTGAAACAAAAATCAGCAAAGGAGAGAAAATCTTGTCCAACGTAAATCTCTATCTGTTGAAGCTTTACAACTTCGCATTTGATGAATGTATACAACTTGAGTTATGGGAGAAGGCAGTCAACTATGGGAATGCAATGCTTCCTGGACTTAGGTATGTAAATTCAATACACAAATATAAAACATAATATTATATAACAGATTTTAGTCAGATATCATTCTTAAACATATAAGTCCTCAGTTTAAATTGTCTATAGTAAAAAAAAATAGTTACCGTATTGGTCCTAATAGTAGCACGGCGAGCCAAAGCAAGACCTCCTGCAGCAGCGCGTGCAAAAATGAGGTCAAACTTCAGGTCAAAATGAAGAAAGTCACTGAATAATTTACCTATTGCCTTAAGTCCCCTTTATTAAGATTCAAATGACATAAATATATGGATTAGAACACTTCAAGACCTTATTAGAAAGATATGAAGTGAGTTGCAAGGTTACAAAAATCGAACATTTTTGGGGAAAGGAGGGGGGGCGCTCTACTATTAGGGCGCATGCCACTATTAGGACCAATACGGTAATAGGGAAAAATAATTAATAGTTTAATATTCTGTTTTACACCATTATGATGCATAATATGTTAAATTCTAGCAGTGTTGATTTCTATCTTCACAGGAAATGTTACACGAGGAATCATCCAATCGTCGGATCTCATTTTATGAAAATGGGCAAGATTCTCCTTTATCAAAGGAAACTGAATGAAGCACTGAAGTTTTTTTACCAGGTTTGCAAATAAATGTATATTACTGTAATTAATTCAACCAGCGAAAAGTTGTAACCTTCCTGACTTTGGGTTATGGGTATCAGTGCAAGACATACCAATCTATATATTTGTAACAGTTCATCTGCCAAATGATTAAGGTCTAGAAATAATTTATGATCACCTCAAAACATGAAATTTGAAATGAATATTTCCTTTTCTTCAGGCTGAAGACATTATCCGCATCACACACGGCAAAGATCACTCACTCTCAGCCACACTTCAAGGCCTGATGACCGAATGCATTGAGGAATTACGGGGACATCTAACTCAAGTCTGAGCTATTGAACATTCCGATAGAACTCAAATTCTGCTATGATACTGTTTTGAAATGTTGAAAAATGTCACCGTAGTGCCATGATTATCCAATAAATTTGCATACATTTATAGTCTCATTTTACTTCTTCGACACGGGGTTTTAAAAAATGTCAGCTTTACAATATCGACTCGAAAAATGTACATTTCAACATGCAAACAATCTGAATTTTTTGTACACATTATGACATATGCATTATGATGAGACGTTATGATTCAATTTGACAAGTTCGGTCCTGACACCTACCGAATGGAAAAGTAACTATAGGCCTGATTTCGTTAGCACGGTTTACAGTGTGCTCATTTACATCTCTTTCACCATTTTCGGTACAAAAACAATTTTTGACAGACGCAAATATTCTTTATGGTGAGACGTGGGTTTTTTTCATTGAATCTACTGGACTATGAATTCATATGAATGTTGCTGAGAATGAATGATTCACTCGCAGGAGAGGAGGGAATTCAATCATGGAGTCAACCCCCCCCCCCCCCCCCCCGCCACCGTTTAAGGTGCGGTATGAGCCCATTAGTGAGCTATATCATATTTGAGTTGGTGCTAGGGGCCTATCTAGCCAATGAGGGGGGTTAGATCACCATGGTGAAAGTCAAATACCGCACCTTACTCCCGCCACCCCTCTGAGCCTCTCGGCCCCTTCCCCCCTAGTTTCCCCCCTTGGATAACTACCCCCTCCCTCTCCCCCCCCCCCCCCCCCAATGCCAGTAATCTGATAATGGAGCTATACTCTGATTTTTCTGACTCGTTTACACCGTTTTTTGCCGATATTTTTGCGATATTTGATGGTATCGTATTGTAACTTGGCATACTTCACCTAGATATCAAACGGCATTTTTCTGCAAACTTTCAGACTTCAGCTCATAGAATTGTGAGAGTTAGCAATCTACTGCAATGATAAATTTTCCCTGAAATCCTGTCGTTTGCATGTCAACAAATATTGTTTTCCTTTGGCACGTGATGGGCGATTCTGTTCCTATAATTTGCATAGGGGCGAGGGTTAGGATTTGGGACCGCCCACGCAGGTAAACTGATTCGAAATTACTCGCACGTGCAGGCACCTTGACGACAACTGACAACCTGATCCCCCTATTATGACTAATTTGAACTTGTCCATTTGGATTCCGTCATCAGTTGTCGAGAACCAAGCAATATGTCGGCGCCCATGTTTCGAGCAAATCCTCGCTTAAATAAAACTTTTGTGTTTTGAAAGAAACAGATAGCGTTCCGGAAGGCAGGTTTGTGTAAATTAATTGCCGTTTGTATCACAGATATGCAATATTCAGTTGAATAGTTCGCTCGAAGTAACTTGACTGAACTAAAGGCAAAAAACGGTGTAAACGAGTTAAAAAAATCAGAGTATAGAGGAGTCTAGTTCGACAACAAACAGGTGTTGTCGAATAACCCCCCCCCCCCCCCCCCCCCTCTCATGTGCGTATCAGTGAATGGTCAATTTTTGTTGTTTGTTAGGTTTACCGACTGTAAATTACCTGAAATAATACCACTTTTACTGTCCCATATTGGGTAATTTGAGATTTGGCTATAAATATGGCAATAAAATATTGTTCGACATGGCTCCGGCCTAGTTCAAAGTAACTAGATATTTAGTCTCACAATGTATTCTTCATTCCTTTATGAATGTAAACATCTGGAATATTGTGTGTTATTTTGTGAAAACGAATGTGTAAACAGAAGTTGTATCACTATATCAAACAAAAGCACATAATTTTGTGGGACTTTTTCTGCAGCTGCCAAGGGGGCGTGGCCAGTTGCGATGTTGTCAGAATTATGAATTAATAGTAAATAATCCGATAATTTGGCAGTTGGTTTAATATTGTGTGCTTTCCAAATATTCAAACCCATCACGCAAAATCGAGTTTATGGCCTAGGTACCGCACTGCAATGACCTACCAGTAAGTTTCATAGCATCATACTGGTATATTTTCAGAGCAAGGTTTGCTGTTGACAGTTTTGGAATGCGTGGAGAGAAATTCATCATCCATTGATTCAACAGACTTGCTCAGGAAGACTATCGCTTTCACAATAATCAAGATGAATTCAGAATTGACCTGTCAACTGCTAACTGCTGTTAAAAATGAAGATGTTGAAGAATTGCGAGCCATCGTTCAACTCTACCGAAACCAGCTGCACTGCGCTCGAGCAGATCTTGGACATGCTCTCTGTGTGGCTGCCAATTGTGCCTCGGTGCCCATCGTCAAAGAACTGATCAGGTTTAAGGCAGACGTTCTCTACGCTGATGAAGCTGGGCGTCGTCCAATACACTTCGCTTGTCTTGGTGGATCCGTTGATGTTCTTCGACAGGTTGTCCGTGGAGGATCGCCAGCATCTGTACAAGACAACACAGGTGCGAGCGCTCTCCATTATGCCGTTGAAAGTCAAAGTCTTGAGTTGGTATCATTTCTCGTGAAGGAGGGTGCAACTGTGACAAAAACTAAAACTTACAACAATGATGAAACCCCACTACACGTGGCCGCGAAACTCGGAAACGACGAAATTGTGCGTGCCATTCTACGACGATGCATTGATGCCAATATGGTGACTCTAGACAAGCATACACCATTGATGTATGCCGTCAAGAACCGACATGTGGGAGCAGCACGTGCCCTATGTGAAGCCCGCGTCGATCTGGAGAAAGCCAACATGGCGGGTGAAACAGCACTGCACATGGCAATGGAAACTTTCACGCCGATGGTTCGCGTACTCCTCGATCACGGGGCTCACCCGTCCTGTAGTAATGCAACTGGACAGACCCCGCTACACATGGCCGCATTTCGTCAGACACTAGTCGACTCCAGTCTACTCATGGCTTCAATGCTCATCGACAACAATGCCAACGTTAATTCTGCTGATAGAAATGGGTACACCCCTCTGCATTCGGCTGCAATGTCGGGGAACGTCAAAGTCGCTGCCAAGCTTTTAGACCACGGAGCACAAATTGATGTTCCTGAGCAACTTTCTGGGGACAGCGCACTTATCACAGCCGTGACGAACTGTCGCAATGAAATGATCGAGATGCTAGTCGAAAGAGGGGCCGATGTGAATTTCTGCAACGATGGGGACATGTCACCCCTCCACACCTTACAGGGAACTCGCAGTAAGAAATCAAACCTCCCTGAAATTTGTTCAGATTTCAAAAGTAAATGCAAAATGGTGAAAAAAATAGGTAATTGTCCTAGAAAAACAAACTTGTGATCTGTCCTACGTCTCAGTGTTTCTCGGTGTTGAATTATGGAAACCCGCTGTACTAGATCACTATATGAGCATAGCTACATAAAAATAACTTCATTATGATGTGCACTGCTGTAAACACTAACGGTACACCATAGCCGTACTCCAGTGTTTCCGATCTCGGTGGACAGCGTCAACATCTTGACCCCATTTCTTCCCTCCCAGATGTTGAGAAGTACAAATATACAAATTACCTTCTCCGGCATGGAGCAAAAGTCAACAAGACGAGCCAGCGCGGGTACACGCCGCTTGACCGCTGTGTGTTCCACTCTATGATCGGGACATTCTGTGTGGACGCGATCTTCAGACTCGTGCAAGCGGGTGCTTATCTCAAACCCGTACCTGGGCCCAAAAGGTTGGTAAATGTACAATAACTGTGAAATTGATAGCATCATGTCAGTTTTTTATTACTTTTGTGTACATGTACATGTACATGGTCGTATTAACTAGTTTGTGAACTTCCTGATTTTTTGCGTCTCTTGGAATCGCACTTTTCAAACTTAGAATCACTGGATGTAAACTTTTTCTCTCATCACTGCATCCTGACTAATTTTGCAACAGAAAAACACACAATAAACATCCATTATATGGCTATATTAGTGTGTGGATATTAGTGGACATGAGGTCAAAAGGATTGACAGTGTTGTGTGAGGTTTAACATGTTCAAGGCTGTTTTAACTAGATGCCTATATCACATATGTCAGGATTATCTGCTGATGTGCAGAAAAATTGGTAATGTCATATTGTAATGTTGACAATATTCACCTATGACAATCCTAGTAAGTGAAACTAATTCATCACTATTATGGTAGTAACCCAAAATGCTAAATATCATCTTTATCCGTCCATTCAACAGCAACATTCAACACAACTCCCCGCTCTGTTGGCTCACGTGGCACGGAAACCTACCCGTGGCTCGATTTCTCGTGGACGCCGGCTGGGAACTCGGACGAGAAAACTGGATTCGTCTCCCCGGGAAAAACCAGGAAACCGCGGACTTCCTGGCGTACATCTGGCAAAAAACGAGGGAGCCTCGGTCTCTGCGGATTTTGTGTAGAACGACAATTAGAGAATACTTGAATGTTGTGTCGAGAGATACGGATATCGTAGAGTTGGTGGAAGGACTACCGATGCCACCATTTCTCAAAAGATTCCTGAACTTACAGATGGATATTGAAGCTTGCGAAGAACTTTTCGAAGATAGTTCATAGTTAGTTGAAAGATGTAGTTTATGGTTATTGGGAATATGTTATATTGGTGTTGATACTTGATAGAAGCGAACTGCTTCAAAACAAGACTTTCTACAAAAACTTTCATTTAATATGACCATCAATTTTGAGGGACAGCTTGGATGTTCTGTGTGGTTCTTTCCAGATCAAGCAAGATTTAGTTCAGATTCTAATGTGCATTTAAATAGAACAAATGGAATTTGGCTCATATTTATACAGCTCATACTTACTGATATTTATTTGATTTTGATCAATGGTCATAGAATTTTTCTTTTCATTTCATTCAGATCATTGTTGCTAATGGTCAAATGTGTACACAGGGAGGGATGGATATATATAGGAGTGTTTTCACTATAATTTATACCCATCAACTTGTCTGTTTTTCTGCAGTGCAATTCCAAATGATGCTCAGACTGGACTTATTCAATTTACCAAATTGTTTACTTTAAATTTCCTGGACTAAACGTTTACATGTATTATCATGCACATTCATGTATAAAATTTCCATTGCAAAAATGCAATCACTAGTCTTCGTAAAAGTTGTCAAAGGGGTCAAAATGACTTGTAGAGCCGAATACCAGATAAATATCTAGAGAATAATTGGATTTTTCACGCATTTGTGTGTAAACATTGTCATGCCGTTCACAACAAAGAACTAGTCAGAAAATATTTTTTATATTTGCGATTTGTCCCTTTTGAAAAGTAAATAATGTCGGCACAAATTTTTGGCGAAGTGTATAAATGCGAGTTGTTGGATGTTACCAACAAATTATTTGATTTCGTCAAATTCCACTCTTTTTTTTTCTGTAAAGTGAGTGACCTTATCTTCTCTGATAATGTAGTATACCAGTGGGTATGTGTACTTTCATTTCAATATTATCACACAACATTTTTGTCCACTATTGACATTGTCTATGGCTGTTGTCTTTCTCATGCAAATAAATTACTGCAAAACCAGTAAATTCGTCTGTGGGCTTTGTCGAACATAAAATTTCCTTTTGCACCAGTGAGACATTAGTAAATTTCAGTGTCGAAACTTCTGTGTTTTGGACATGAGAGATGTCAACAGCACGTTGAGTTATATTGTATTTTATTACCAACATTAACCGACACTGTGCACTTTGGCAAACAGTACCGTATTTCTTCATTCTTGCTTGACAGAGCGAAAAGAATGCTTCGAAAAAATAAAAATAAATTAAAACAGCTTCTCAATCTTGAAGGAAGTAGGAACCTGGCAAAATATTACCTTCACATTTTGCCAGGTTTTTTCACTATTATATCTGAAGTGTTGATCATATACAATTCTTAGCATTCGGTGACGTTATGATACGGTATTCATCACGTTTATATACACACTTACATATTTACACATTTGTACACTCAATAAATTCGAAGCACTCTACAATTATTCCCGTACATGTACTTGTCAAAGTATTTACAGAAATGAACCGGACCCTAACTAGGTAGTACATTCCCTTAACATGAAATTACCAGGACATGCAAAAACGATCCACTTGTTATAAATTAATGCCGAATATATGTGATATCGGAGAAAATATTCCAAACACACAAAATTTCCTACCATTCAACATTCACACAAATGTAATTCAACCCTGTCTCTAAATTAACCGAACTTACACACATCAATACAAATATAGCAATATGCCATGATATTACTGGTAATAGATTTACAGACATAAACCCAGCGAATTACCTACATGAACTTCATAAATAATATTCCACAATTGGAGCAAACCCATGGAACGCAATAACTAAAATGCCATACATATCCTTTCTAGTGGCACATGGGTTTTGTTGGTATTTTGTTGTGATACTTTTGATTTTCATATTAAAACTGTGGTGATCAAGCGTCACAGTTAAATGTACATTTATTGTTTTGGCTCACAGTCTTCGATGATCAGAGTTGGCAGTTGGAAATTATCATTTCTCATCTTGCCATGTATAAATACAAACAAATAAGTGTAAGCAAGAAAAGAAATACCTGCGAATGAAAGTAAAATGACCTTCAAAGAACTGTAACGAAATGACGTTTGACGAAACTACAAAGTGAACAATTACAGAAGCAATGATAATATATTACTGGCATATGTGTGAGATATTATTGTGTAAACAAAAACATAATTTGTACACCGGTATGTACAATGTTCAGTAAGCAAATGTAACTACTAAGGGTGAATTCAAATACAATGTATTGCACAACTCCTATTTCGTGAAACTGTTTTCTACTGCGATTAATCCGACCTTGACCAATATGGCCAGCAGATATTCAGAGACATCGAGGCATAAAATCTCATTCCTTGTCCTATGTCTATAGTATTTTATACTGTATTTATTGCTGCAAACTCTTCAAAACCAAATCTCTATATCTGATATGAACAATGGCAACACACATTTACAACACTGATACTAAACAGACGAATGATGAAACACAACACCATTATGGCACATAGCAAGTGTTATATTGCTATATTCACTGGTATTCCATGCATCATTCTTCAACCATTACAAAAATTTCGAATGCTTTATTTTTGGTGCCTTAAAATTAAATGTAGAGATTCTTATGCAAACATATTTGGCTTTTGAGGAAAGTTTATTACCACCGAACTGTGAACACTGTTTTGAGGCAACACTACATTTTCGTTTGAATTTGTATACCTTAACTCACAGGAACCCATTTTCTACCATCATGTGCACAATACAGATGGTGATGAATTGGTCCCTTTGGGACTTTACAGAATTCAAATACTTCTGGAAATATTGGAATGTTCCAAGCAAGGCATGAAAGTGCATGAATTTGCCAGGCCATACCTTCAAAGCAAGAATGAACTTAGTAATACGAATAAATAAAATCCCACTGAACAACAACACATGGTTCTTCATAGTTCAGCTATTGGCAAAAAGCTGACATGCTTTCTCTTCCCAGAAAGTATTCTAAAATTGCAAGCACCAAAAACCTTTCAGGTTTACATTCATGTAGAAGAAAACATGCATCCAATCGCGATATGAGTCGTCATATTTACATGGATAGTTTGCCTCGTATCACATTTTGTGTTGTTTCGTGATTTGGCCCCACGAAAACAGCAAATTTGACAGTCAAAAGCCAAATTTTATGAACATTGCGAAGCAACAGCTATCCAAAGTTGTCGCCCGTCCTTCAAAACACTCCCACTTTATCAACGAAACATATACATAGTATTTACATATGTATACATACTACGATATATAAACATATCACATTATGCGCGAATGGGAGAAAATATTGAGGAAAACACGTTTTTTTTTTGGGGGGGGGGGGGAAATTCCGATGAATGAAAAAAGCAAAAATATAACACTTAATTTCCGACCATCATACACTGATGACCTTTCCTGAACAGTGACTACAGTGAAGGAAGCTTGAACTCTGAACATCGGCCGAATCCATGTACACGGACGATCCTATTTCCGTCAACAAGTTCATGATTTTCTGCGCGGTTGGATCCATCTGTGCCGACGCTGTCGTGGAATCGTCCCAGCTGGGCTGCGGGAAGCCATGCGACGGATGGTGTTTGGACTTCGCGCTCCGGTCGTGAAGCGGCGTGGAATGTGCGAGGCTGGGAGTCGAGTCCTCCGTGCTGTTGTCGCCCCCGACGATCGGTTCGACTTCACTTGCGTCCGAGTCGCTGGATGTGTAGTCAGGCCAGTCTGTGGAAAAGGGAAATGTATGATTATGGAAATGTGAAATTTTTGATGGGATTTTTGTTGAGGTAAGCGATGAAGTGTCAATGTAGTATAAATGCATGTATTAGTGGCAGGCAAGCCATGTCTTTTTCTCTATATTCCTACATGCTTAAACTTTGAAACAATAACATGTACTGCATTGATCTACTACTGGTATCTATTATGAACGCACCATTATGAAAGTCATTTAGCTCTGTAAACACTCTTGACAAAAGCATAACTTCCTCGCAATCACTAATGAACTAAATGAGTTCTTACCTTCCAAATGCGAACTGTCCAACTTTCCGGCAATCTGGTTACCATCTGATCGCCGTGGTAACCCAGAGTGAGACACATGATTGGCTGTCACGGAGGACTGCTCCAGCGCATGTGGCGGAATATTCCTTTCGTTCATGAGTTGTACGACTAGCGACTGTAGCTGGTTGAGTTTATCAGCTTGGTCCTCCCGCTCTCTTGCGAGTCTCGATATGTAGTCGTCTTTCTCCTCTTGTCGTTGCCGTAGCAACATGCGCTGTGTCTGGTACAGGGTGATGTACTCAGCTGTTGTCAAACAGAAATGGGAAAATTATCATCATTATTTCATCATGCAAGTCTTCACGAAGAATTTACAGTACTGAAACCATTCCACTTTGGTATTTAATCCCAAAAATAATCGTTTGGCAAAAGTTTGGCATTGAATATTGCATTAATCACATCCTGCTTGTAATCAAACGCAACAATAAGGTAGACATTAAGGGGCAAGGAACACTTAGTTCTACATTTATGGGTAGTTTACCCACCGATGGTGTCGGTTTCGCCTTGTAGCTGCATGATGATGTGTTCTAGCTGTTCCGTCTTGTCGGCAAGGTCTGCTTTGTCTCGCATCGCCTTTGTATACTTGCCCTATACCACAAAATTATGTATCATTTCTACCATGCATAACTGGTTCATTTCTTTATGTTTAAACATAAATATCTGTAAATTGCTTTTGTTTTTTCTGGGAAGCAATTTGAGTCTTCACTCTACCTCGAGTTGTTGCATGGCGTGTTGCAGTGCCTCAAACTGCGCTTTGTTGATGACATCTCCATTCAGTGTGGCAGGTGCTGTGATAAAACATTATAGTTAATTGGTAATTTGTGTACAAATATAGACTGCCAAAGAGTACAACTCTCATTGCATCTTAATGTACAAAATGATTCCGATCAGTACCAAATATGCACAAACTTCTGGAAATCTTTTCTCATGTACTTTTTTCAAGTCGTTCCATAATAACTTTAAAGTACTAGGAACATGAAAATATGATGTGAGCTCAGAATAAAGCACCATGTGAGCTGATGACAACGGTTTTCACATCATTTGAATATCTCAATTCCTTCAAAAGTTACAGTTCTTCAAAGTTCAAATTGCCCAAAGGTCAATTTGAAAAATCATATAGCTCATTAATATGCAAATTTGTATGCATGACGTCACAGGGGGAACATTTTTTAATTAGATGGTTTTATTGGCATATTAAAGTCATAAGAAATTGCAATTATTCAACGAGGCTTACTCCACATGCGCTCAATAATTGATAGTCAATGAATTTCACGTCCGAATAGTTGCCAAGGTCACCAGTATTGATATGAGGCCCCTAGCAACCAGGGTTGCTATGGCCCAAATCCACCGTCATATCGATAAGCAAACAAAACCAAAGGTGAAAATGGATTGACTCCACATGCATCATTAATATACAATAATCAAATTCTGTCAAACCCTCTCTTTCTGGCAGGTAGGACCCATAGCAACCAATGGTTGCTAGGGACTCCAGCAGGTGAATAGTAACCATGGCAACAGTAACACTTTGAACAACACTGATTATTGACCATGCCTATCAATGTTTGAAGAATAGGTTTGCAATAATTCTGACCAGATCAATTATATTAAGACTCAAGCTTGCCTAATATACAAATATTGACTTTTGCTGAGGTTGATACGTGATTATCTTCACTTGTTGGAAAGTTGTATTCACCGAGCTTGCGAGGTTAGTACAACTTTCCAACAAGTGAAGATAATCACGTATCAACCGAAAGCTAAATGTCAATATTTGTTCTATTATTAACTGTGTGGACAATTCAGTCCACATAGACTGAACTACTGCTGTAAGAACACATCAACCAAGACCACACATGGAAGTAGCTACTCTCTAAGCGAGTGATCGCGCCATCTGGCGAGGTCAGAAAAGGATCAACTAAAACTTATATTTACCTCTGACTCGGAAATATCACTTTCTCCAGAACACCTCGACCAGGATATTGTGATATCTTTTAAGTCACGAGGCCAAATTTCAACCAATCACAAACAGGAATCTCATACAGTTAAAATAATTAAAAATATTTCCCCTTCTACGTCACGAATACCTCATTTGCATACTAATTAGCTTCTCATAAAACCCAGAAGTGTTCAATCCAGCATTTGTCATAACCTGACAAAATGTGACATTCAAATGGCCATAACTTTCTAACCAACATTTTACTCAGCAAAACCAGATCTCTCTTTTGGGTTCACATTATATTTTCATGTTCTTAGTACTTTAACTAGTTTCCTAATTAAACCTGCAATAAATTCCATGAGAGAACAGAGAGTATCCGCTATCTCCAAGCCCTGTACTCACTTGTATGAGCGAGCTCCCCCTGGATCGTCTCTAAGTTTTTCTCGGCTGTTTGTCGCTGTTGTTTTTCCTCCTGCAGGATAGTGACAATTTGGTTCCGTTCCATCTCGAGCTGTCGTATGGATGCCGTCATCGTCTCCATCTGGCAATAAAACATATAATATATTATGCTAATGCACTGAAAATATCAGTACAGCGTGCGCAATGACAACAGAATATTGATATTTTATGCCAGAGTTTTCCCCGCAATCTTGATCTCTTCAACATCAACTCCTTTCTACTTGTAATTTCGAAAAATCCATTGTCAAATGACTTCCACACTATCTGAGCATAATCCGCTGTGCACCAAACTTCTCAGTCTATCAGTACTTCACCTGTTCAGTGCTGGTGTTCATGTTGATGTCACGAGTGCTCCCCTGCAAAATCTGCGACCTCAGCTCTCCATTCTGATTGGTCAAGGCATTAATCGTGTCCTGTACGGATAGAGGAGTGAATCACAATGGGTCATAGCTTTAAACATAAAGGTTCTGAATCCTTCGCCTCTTCTCAGTTGACTAACCAGTTCTATTGTACGTAATACTTATGAACCCTATGACTTCGAAGCATGAAACCACACCATTTTTGCGCTACTTTCCGTGGTCAAAAATCCAAACTCTATCCAAATACATCCACACAAAACTCATGAGAAACATCATAGAACAAACCTGAGCTGAGGCGAGTTCTTTCTGCAGGGTCTCTATGAGAGGGGTGGACTGTTTGAAGTCTGCGAGTTGTTGCTCCATGTCGCCTGGGTGGTGCTTGTCGCCATGTTCTTGGAGTCTCTCCGCGTATTTCTGCATCTCTTGCAGGAGCTGCTCCTTCTGTTCACACTGTAAGGATGGGGGTCAGAGGTTACTTGGAGGTCAAAGGTCAAGTTATGATGTGAAAGATTGGAGGATTGACGTCAAATCTCCGTCCAATTGAAGAAATTATTGTTGGAAGTCAAAGAACTAGGAAGTCTGTTTAGGGACACAGGTATAGCTGATTGCTAATGCGTTGAAGCGCTGAGGCATAACTTGTATTTAGACAAATGTGAAGACATCACAACTGGAATAATTGTCTAACTCCAGACATCAAAGAATTACATGCGTCACCAAAGAGAGAATTTCTCACAATGATACTAAAGTGACTTATTTCACTGAGGGATTTGTGAGCACCAATACCAAATTGCCCACATTTGGTACTTCACAAGTTAGACTCAAATATACAAAAGTCAAAGGTTTGAAGTACCACCTAGCCCACGTTACACCACAGACCTGTTCCCGTAGTTCGTTGAGCTCGATCTCCTGCTGTTCCAGCCTCGTCGCTAGCTCTCGGGACACGTGCTGCTCTGTCGAGTACTTGGTCAACATCTCCATGTTATCATTGCTCTGGAAGACAAGTCACAGTTGGAACATTAGATTGATAATTCCGAACACACTACTGAATAAAAGTTCGGAACTCCTTGTATTGACAGAATTAATTCCAAAAGCCTTTTGCTACATTTCGAACAAACAAATGGCTATGAATATTTTGCACAAAACTGAGTTTTATTAAACATACTCTTCATCATTAATGAATATCGATTATTACATAAAATGTTGTAAATACTTTTTTCTACACATACCATTTTGACGAAGCCATTTTGCAGCTCGGCTAGCTGGTGTTTCAACTCTTTATTCTGTGCCATGGCGCGACTGAGCGCCGTTTTATCGTTCTGTATGCTCTCCAAGAGCTTATCCTTGTCCACTTGGTCATCTGAGAGCTGACCCACGCGCAGTTCAAGGCTTGCTATATGTTCCTCCTTCTCCATGACCAGTCTGGGAGGTAAAGGGTTAATGTCAATGATACGTTTAAAAAGACAAAGGGTTAAATGATAAGAAAACCCTTTAGTACCTTTCGTTAGATAACACTTTTGTGGAAGGAATGATGTCTTTTATTTTGTGGAAGGAATGATGTCTTTTAGGAGAACCAAATTGCAGTCACGTTGATGCTTTTGTTCGCTGTGATATGGTGTTATGATAAGTTTAAAGGTACACAATTGATGAACATTATACATTCGAAGTGAAACTTGTACGCAGAATAGCACAGTATAATTCTACAACACATCGCCAATGCCATAGACATCTGGTTAATCAATACGTGTACTCAACGAAGCTTAATGCCAGGCAAACAAAGCCCTCACACCGTCTCGTCTCTCACCTGCTGAGCTGCGAGTTGTCGGCGACCTGGGTCTCGTACTTGTGTTTGAGCTCACCGACTTCCATCACCATCTTAGCGACTTTGTCAGCTAACTCCTGTCGAGCTTTGGCGGCCTCCGACGCATTCGCTGACACTGACTCTGTCGATGTATCATTTATGCATGAGGTATTAGATGGCAGGCAGAATTTAAGATAACAAGAAAGCATATTTTTTCTGTAAGTATGCATTTCACATACCAACATAACCTGGACTTACAGATTATTAGCCTATCTATTTTTCCAAGCTTGTATTTTCCCAAGCAGAAATGTGTGAAATATAATTCAAAATATTTCTACCCGTATGTGGCGCCACATACCATGGTTATCTTTCATGTCTTTGATGATGACCTCAAGTTCACGCTGTTTGTCCTGCAGTTGTTGTCTCTCGTCCAACAGGCTGTTGATCTGTGTGACAGAGAAATGGGATAAATTGAATTAAACAACAATGTTTGTAAAATGTTTATGGCTATCGGTGAAGAAAAGCTAACAAATCTCCTAAATTTATAAAAATAGTGATCATTCAAAGATGATCTGTAGAATAACACACAAGTTTGTTTTCAAGTTCGAATTACTTCTATGAGTTTGAAAAGAACATAGTAGCACTTTGATTTAGATTCAGAGGGGGTGCATACACTAGCTGTACTGGCTGTTACCTGTAGCTGTAGAGCCTGGGACTGCTGTGTAATCTGCTGGATATACTCCTGGTATTGCTGGGATATGTGGTCACGTTCCTGGCTCACTCGCTCAAATTGCTGCTCATACTGCCAAAAAAAGATATGTGATATTGCAAAATTAGAAACATTTATCTTGATTATCAATGTAAGTGTGTGGCGAAGTTTACAAACAATATGGATATTATTTTAGCGTTTTACAACGACAAAACAGTATTTTGTTACATACATGTACTAGATTCAGTACTCAATTTTAAGATCAAAAGTTTCAATACCAAATAGATTCAATTTTTTGTTTCACCATTGTTCAAACCAATAACTCATAGCATTCTCCAATATTACTTCCCCAAAGAACACAACCCCCACCTCCTGTATCTTGGTGAGCAGTTGAGCTTTCTCCGCAAGTAACGCCTCGATCTGCTGCGTTGTCTGCGGGTCATGTACGGGGGCGCCACTGCCATTCTGCAGCTGTTGAAGGTGCAACTCCGACATTTCCAGCCGACCCTTCAGTTCGATCACGTTGTCTTCGAGCTTTGTGCATTCTGACACCTGCGGGAAGGGGAGGATGTAAAGAGGTTTTAGGGTATTTTTGTTGCGACATATTTTTCATTATTCGTCACAAATAAAGGGACTGTTGTTTTTCGTTAGCTTTGTGTCGCAAATTCATTTTTACTCAATAACTGATAATGGGTATATTGAGTATATATACCAATTCAAAATGGTGAACAAACCTTTTTCTGCAGTTTCCCTTGAAGTTCCGAGTTCTGTTGCTGAAACTCTTCATTTGATTTGCTGAAATTGACACATCAATATATATTATTTGATGAATTTCAAATGTGATCTATTTGTTCAAATCCACTTTTGAAATAGCATCTCTTCGGTTTTAATTCGTGAATCTTTATAATAGCAAGACTGTCACTCACTTTGACTTGTATAGTTCTAACTTCAGTCGGTCGACTTCTTTATTCAGCTCCTTGGATTGCTGTAGAATAAAATAAATTTCCTTCAATCGAATTTCTTAAAGTAAGATTGTTATTTGAATTTCATAACTATGAAATGAAAGCAGAGACCAGAACGTCGAATGAACCAAATTTGTCACGACTGGGTGAAACTGCATTAAATATTTGTTTCAAATGTTTGATCATATGCAGCGTTTATATGGAACAATACACATTTATATCATGTGTGGATGAACAAAATCAATACCTTTCATGCTGTTCATATTTATCTGTACTCTACAGTCGTTATTATGTAAGTTGAAAATATCACCTTGGTTGTGCCCCCAAATAATCAATCAAACAGCACACATTTATCAGTAAATGTGCTGTTTTCTTAGCTTTTGCAGTCACAAATACTCCTCTAAATAATTTGTTTTTGCTTTACTCATATCATTCACATATACCATGTATACTCGACTATATTGTTCATAGAAACAAACAAAACCTGTCTCTGTTTCGATGGATGGATGCCCTAAAGGTAAAACTTGCTTTCCAAATAAACAACAGCACATGTTCAAATACCTTTTTTCGTTTGGGTCTCGGACGATAATCCATGCTGCAAATATTTCTCTATTGCCGATATGACCCAGATTCAAAACCCGGCAGAGGTATTTTCAATATTGCAGCTTTTCATAACACTAGATACATTCAAGTATGAAATGATCAATTATCCAGGACATCAATGATTTTCAATTATCCTTTCGAACTTTTCCAGTCATCACACGGTCAAAATTCCCTGGTTGACAACCATTTGTCAAACATGTAACATATTCTCCTCGAAATTGAATGCGATGTATCGCAAATTCAATACATGTAGCCACTTCAAAGAGTTTATATTACATATTGCCTCGCTAGAACAGTTTGGATGAATCGAATCAAACAAATTATGTATCCATATTTTCCAGTAAATTCCTTTGTCCTTTTCTAAGTTATCAAATATCCTGAAAATTTCTAAGCCGGCCGGCAAAGATAAACTGTACATGTAGCAAAATTCCCAGTTAACATGTTGGGCGAGTTCCTGTGTGCATACATGTATATGTCCACAATTTCATAAGAAAATCAATATTCATAGCTAAAATAGCGAAACAGCATATATTGATCAATGTGAAATGCAAACCATTTAACAGCTGGCTTCCAATATGTTGAATGAAATATGTGTTTGCGGGAAAGAGCTGGATTCAACATGTTCAAGCATTGGACGACTGTTAAAGGAAGGAAAGGAGGGGGGGGGGGGGGGGGGGCGATGAAGAAAAGGCCCAGGTATTCAATAAATATATAATGAACAACAATTCACATTTATCAATGGAAAGGGGAAAAAAGCTGACACTTGTACGCTGTGTTGATTACTACAAGAAATCAATAGGCAATTGATATACCAATTTGAAATATTATTACTAGTAAACTGCCGTGACAGCTGTAGTAAATTTATATTTTTGATATTTTTTTCCTCAAGAGATATACCAGGTAAAGCATGACCACATGCTGTAGTAAAAATTTCCGAAATATATATTATATGATATTTCACAATGCATGTGCATAGCCATATACATGTACCCAGGCATTTTAGTGCATCCAACAATGTAATCTTGGGATGAACTGCAGCAATGCAGCTGTGACGTAATTTACAAGCATGTCATCAATGCTATATACCACATATTTTATACTTCATAAACTATATTAGTCTGTGATTAAACCTAAAACTGTGTTTAGTACTTAGCTTGAGGGAAAAGTTACCCTCCACCTCACAACTTTGAAAGGTCTGCGATCTAAAGGCGAACTAAATTTTTCTACAGTTTTTAAAGTCTTAGCCTAGAGTTGACTCACCAAATACCCATCGAATATTTCTGCACCGTCCTGAAAAAAGCTTGCAAAATTTCACACATGCATTTCTCATATTTGTTTGATGTACGATTATACATCAGGAACAAATTTGGACCATATAGTGAAAACGAAAGCATCTGATAAAAGAAAGAAACTGGCATAAATTCTTTGCAAATATCTGGTCACAAATTCCGAAGACAAAACGATCAATGCAAGTTTCAACAATATTCGCCTAAATTTAGAAGAAAAACAAATTTCCTATCACTTCCCAGTCAAAAATTCTTCAATCTTCAGAATAGGGAAGGCCTTTTTCAATAATTTTTGTTGCAGACTTTGCTCTGGACCACAAAAAAATTAGGCCAGACAGCCAGACAGACAGACAGACGGGCAGATTGACAACCGGACAGATACCAAGATGGCCAGAATGGTCTGTAATTTTTTCCCTCAGCCCTCTATCTATTCATGTTATCCCTACACAAGAACTATGACTCATGCACTACCCTTTCACCCCAGACAGCCAACAATAGCCATGTCTGGAAACCAGTACAGCGTCCATTGAATATGCGGAGATACTACCTGGAAATTGAGACGGGTATCAATTCACGTGCATGAAAATGTGAAAGTCTGGGTACATGACATTGTGTTGCGTGGGGAAAGGACTGATTTTATGTCCGACATTATGGCATGAAATGTTCTTTCTTGGAAACATATTCAGGCCTACTCTTTAATGGTTCGAATAAAAATATTTTACTTTCCAAATTATTTTTTTTGTGTTCATTTTAGTTCATCAACTAACTAGATGCTTCCGGTCGTCTACGACCGCTTGGGTGTATCCCCCGTAGTCCTATCATCCCTGTTGCCCCAAATATATCGTTGATGTACATTGTGAGTGTGAAACCTTTCAAGCTTATTGAAGGTCAAATTCAAGATCACCACTAAAATCACTGCATTCGAATTTCCATTTCGACATCGAAAAAAATAATGAAATTACAGCCAGATAAAAGTTTTCACCTAAAGCTATATTTCAACTCAGAATATTTGACAAACTTGGTTCCAAGTTGCGAGATGACTAAATTGGAGCCAGATCAAACTTTTCACTATAAGTTATATTTCAACTCATACTATGTGCCAAACTTGGTTCCAAGTTGAAATTCAAAGTAAAAGTTGACCAAAACTACATTTCAAGATGACGAAATTGGAGCCAGATCAACTTTTAACCATAGTTTAAATTTTAATTCATAATATGTGCCAAACTTGGTTTCAAGTTGAAATTCGAAGTAAAAATTGACTTTACTGGTAAAAATAATGTTAACTTATCCGGTTACACCCATGAAATCTCTACTGGACAAAAATTTTAAATTGTTGAGCTCAATAATAAATGTTTCTTGTCTTAACTATTTTTCTTGAGGTCAATAATAGACTTAACTAGTAAAAATGATGTTAACTTATTCGGCTACAGCCATGAAATCTCTACTGCAAAGAAGCTTTACCTTGTTGAGCCCAATAATAAATGTTTCTTGTCTTAACTATTTTTATTGTGGTCAATAATAGACTTAACTAGTAAAAATAATGTTAACTTATTCGGTTACACCTGTGAAATCTTTACTGGACAAAACCTTTACCTTGTTGAGCTCAATAATAAATGTTTCTCGTCTTAACTATTTTTATTGTGGTCAATAATAGACTTAACTATTAAAACCAATGTTAACTTATTCAGTAATATTGTTCTTTTTTCACCAAAAACATCAGTTCTGTATTCTGAACAAGAATCCAGTGCAATTTGCTCTCATAGTACAGCTTATTGGAGTGATCACACATGTCAAAGTAGGTATTTTAATTGGCGTAATAAGTTAACCTCCCAAACTTATTAATATTTATTCGATCATTCTGAAAAACAATAGGTTTCGTGTGATCTGGTGATGGTCTTTCTCATTGAGCCTGTGCGATTTCATCATCATTCATTGAAAACTCCCACCCGTAGAGCGTTCACAATCCATGTGTGTTATACAGGCTAATTTGAGCACAAAATGTAAGCTCTCTTTTGTCAAGTTTATAGCAATCCGTACACAGCAGGCAATTCACAGCAGGCATCCGAACAAGAAAATTGGACTGAAGTTACCAAAATAGGTAATTGCTAAAATATCACAAAATGGTCATGTATATTTGCCATTTCCGTTTTGTGTTATTTCCAAATGATGTCAAAATTTCATATTTTGGTAATTCATAACAATTACCAAATTTGTATCTGTTCCTGACTGGTGATGGTCTTTCTCATTGAGCCTGTGCGATTTCATCATCATTCATTGAAAACTCCCACCCGTAGAGCGTTCACAATCCATGTGTGTTATACAGGCTAATTTGAGCACAAAATGTTACGCCAATCGGCTATTTTGGTTGCTATGGCAACCAAAATCGATAGGTGTCCAGATCACACCATAAGACATGTCCATATGAAATATTATCAAAATCGGTTCATATTTGCAAGCTGCAGCGCGTTCACAAGAAAGTGTCTGCGGACGCGGACGCGGCGGCGCGACGATCGTAAATCCATAGTATCCGCCGAACTTTGTTCGGAGGATACAATTAAGGCATTTCGGCAGAAATGCCTTTATGGTTTTAGCAGAATTTTTTTTTTTTTTTTTCTTTTTTCTTTTTTTTTTTTTTTTCTTTTTTTTCTTCTTCCGCCACTTTTGGTTTCCGGACGATAACTTTAGATTGCCTTGACGGATCCTCGTCAAATTTTCACCACAAGTCAGAAATGATATGTGGAAGAACCCTATTCTTTTTGAGCCGGATCCGAGGTCCGTGAGGTCCGTGAGGATGAAATCAAGGCTAATTTTGAGACTTGGTTTCCGGACGATAACTGGAAAAATATTTACGCAATAGTTGCAGAACTCTGCATGGAGGTTCATATGCCACCAGGGAAGAACCCTATTGATTTTGGGATCGATCCGTCAAACGACCTTTGACCTAGAGGTCGAAATAATTTTTTGCTGATTCATCCTTGAGGCTTCCTGCATATCTCAGAAACCGTGCATCGTAGAGCGAAACGGACGTTATTTTCGGACTCGTCGCCCTAGACAAACATCTCTAGGGTGTATTATTTTTTTTGATTCGGCTCCGAGGTCCGTGAGGTCCTTGAGGATGAAATCGAGGCTGATCTTGAAACTTGGTTTCCGGACGATAACTCGAAAAATATTCAGGCAATAGTTGCAGAATTTTGCACGGAGGTTTATATATCAACAGGGAAGAACCCTATTGATTTTGGGATCGATACGTCAAACGACCTTTGACCTAGAGGTCGAAATAATTTTTTGCTGAGTCATCCTTGAGGCATCCTGCATATCTCGGAAACGGTGCGTCGTAGAGCGAAACGGACGTTATTTTCGGACTCGTCGCCCTAGACAAACATGTCTAAGGGGTATTATGGATGAACTTTGACCTTGACCCCAAATTTTTTTGCTGAGTCGGCATTTTTCGTTTTCGTCGATATCTCGGGAACGGTGTGTCGTAGAGCGAAACGGACGTTATTTTCGGACTCATCGCCCTAGACAAACATGTCTAAGGGGTATTATTGATGAACTTTGACCTTGACCCGAATTTTTTTTGCCGAGTCGGCATTTTTCGTTTTCGTCGATATCTCGGAAACGGTGCTTCGTAGAGCGAAACGGACGTTATTTTCGGACTCGTCGCCCTAGACAAAAATGTCTAACGGGTATTTAGGATGAACTTTGACCTTGACCCCAAATTTTTTTGCCGAGTCGGCATTGCTCGTTTTCCTCGATATCTCGGGAACGGTGTGTCGTAGTGCGAAACGGACGTTATTTTCGGACTCGTCGCCCTAGACAGACATGTCTAAGAGGTATTATGGATGAACTTTGACCTTGACCCGAATTTTTTTTGCCGAGTCGGCATTTTTCGTTTTCGTCGATATCTCGGAAACGGTGCTTCGTAGAGCGAAACGGACGTTATTTTCGGACTCGTCGCCCTAGACAAATATGTCTTAAGGGTATTATGGATGAACTTTCACCTGGACACGAAATTTTTTTGCCGAGTCGGCATTTTTCGTTTTCGTCGATATCTCGGGAACGGTGTGTCGTAGAGCGAAACGGACGTTATTTTCGGACTCGTCGCCCTAGACAAAAATGTCTAACGGGTATTATGGATGAACTTTGACCTTGACCCCAAATTTTTTTGCCGAGTCGGCATTTTTCGTTTTCGTCGATATCTCGGAAACGGTGCGTCGTAGAGCGAAACGGACGTTATTTTCGGACTCGTCGCCCTAGACGAACATGTCGAATGGGTATTATTGATGAACTTTGACCTTGACCCAAAATTTTTTTGCCGAGTCGGCATTTTTCGTTTTCGTCGATATCTCGGAAACACTGAGTCATAGAGCGAAACAGACTTTTTTTTCGGACTCGTCGCCCTAGACAAACATGTCTAAGGGGTATTATTTTAACGGTAAATTTTTTTGCGGAGTCGACATTTTTCATTTTCGTCGATATCTAGTATATATTATAAATTAATCATCACACCGAAATGCCTCCAAGGCATCTTTAGGCCTTGACGTCTAGTATTCAAACAGTTCTCTGTCTCTGTATAAGAACAGGTATGATGCACGTACATGTATATATCTCAAAACGAGTCAGTTTTCTGTTTCGATGACCATTTCTCATTAATCACAAGTCCACAATACACACCTCTCTATACAATACACACCTTTCTCACCAATACACACCAGTCTCCCCACAATACACACCTCTCCCCACAATACACACCCGTCTCCCCACAATACATACTCGTCTCCCCACAATACACATCCATCCCCACGATACACACCTCTCCCCACAATACACACCTGTCTCCCCACAATACACACTTGTCTCCCCACAATACACATCCATCCCCACAATACACACCTCTCCCCACAATACACACCGGTCTCCCCACAATACACATCCATCCCCACGATACACACCTCTCCCCACAATACACACCTGTCTCCCCACAATACACACTTGTCTCCCCACAATACACATCCATCCCCACGATACACACCTCTCCCCACAATACACACCTGTCTCCCCACAATACATACTTGTCTCCCCACAATACACACTTGGCTCCCAACAATACACACCTCTCCCCACAATACACACCTGTCTCCCCACAATACACACCTGTCTCCCCACAATATACACTTGTCTCCCCACAAAACACATCCATCCCCACAATACACACCTCTCCCCACAATACACACCAGCCTCCCCACAATACACATCTGTCTCCCCACAATACACACTTGTCTCCTCACAATACATACTTGTCTCCTCACAATACAAACATGCCTCCCCACAATACACACCTTTCTCACCAATACACACCTGTTCGTGTTTCTGTTTGCCGGACGAGGCGCTGGAGAAGCTGCGTTCGAGGTCGCTGACCCGCTGTCTCGACGCCTTCAGTCGTCCTGAGTACTCGTCCAACTCCTCTGTAGTGACAAATTATAGACAATGCAATGGACATAACAATGATAGGAATGAGAATTATGATGAGATTGTTCTATTTTATTAAACTTTTATCATATTATTCTTTTTTTGAAAAAGACTGATATTTGACAGCTAACAAATTTGGCAGCTGTGACCCCCTCACTGTAGGAGATTTGGCAGTTACAAAACCACATCTACTTCAATTTAATTTAAAGTTTACACAATTTATTAACTTGACACAAGATTTAATTTGATGAACTTTTCTTCCTTACAATCAAATCTCCAAATCTGCCATCAAAATTAGTCTACCGGGTATTTACAGTATACACACATAAATTTGCTTCATTTGTTTTATATAAAAACATTTGTCCGACATATCATAATATACCATACTGTTTGTTCAATATCTTTCGAAAAACATTGCTATTTCAAAATTTATTCATATCACCCAAAGGCCTAACCTCAAAAAAACATCTAAATCAGTTAATATCATTTGACTTAAACATACATGTACACATGGTTTGGCCTCGACCAAAAGACTATAAAACGTACAAAAACCAGTTGATTGCCTCTGTTAACATTTTTGAGGGCTAAACTTTGCACCAGACATGGGACATCAGACCACTTTACATGTGGTAATCAGTACCATTGTCTGATAACAATGATAATACTGATAACAGTCCTGGGGGCAGTGCCAGCGGGCAGGTCAACGAAAGGTGACAGCAGACCACAAGTACATAATTACTGTATGTCAGACTGTCACATGTACATGTGATATACATATATATATATATCTGTATTATCATAAAACATATTTCAAGTCACATGATAATCAGCTGATTATTTGTATAAGAGCTGATTAGTTTTATAATATTTAGGTCAATTTTCATTCATAACTACATCCACAGATGTCTATTTCCCATGCGTGCAGCGTTGCATCATTCATACATTGGCTTTGAAAATATTCAAATTTTACTTAAATTGACAATCAATATTTTATCAATATCAGTACCTGTAGTGCTTGTTAATCCCATTTTAAAATGTCAATATTCACCAGCTCAAAATATGAATATATTTTCCTCTGTCAAAACTAAAACAGTTTCAGACATGCCCAAGAAATAAATGCCTTTCTATGTGCAGCCATGCATGACATTTTCCATTCAACCCTCAAGCTGGTATTTATACATGTGGGTATGTGATTGTGACGGACATGTACATTGTAACGCCTCGACCGTGTAGTAAAACTATTCAATCATAATTTTTCTGTTCATTATTTACTAAGAAGCTCCCAATCACGAGTATGTTTTTGTTTCATGAATCAGCTACCTTTACCGTTCTTTTTCTCATCAGATTTTTTCTACTTTTCTTGGGACAAATTGTACACACTTTGTCAACAACAAAAGACGAAAACGGTCATTGCCTGATAAAATTTTCTAACAGGGAACCGCCTGAGCCACACCCTCTGTTCCAAGTGTTACCGTTTTCTAGACTGCCACTGTGACACTATTCAAGGTGGCACAGACTCCATGCCTACATGTATCATAGAACTTCTGAAGCCACGCCTCTTGTTATGATTTTTTCGTAAGGTGGGGCAGATATTTTCTTTTATTAAAACAAAAATATCGCAAAACACCATGTATTTGTGTACACTATGACAGTCTTTTGGGCTTTTTTTTTTTTGACAATATGCGAATAAAAACATGCATTGTCAACATTATTAAATGTTTTGATGACTGAGTTTCATGTTTATTTCTCATGATCATAATTATATTCGAGTATTCAAGTACATGTAATTATATAGAAATATTTCATCATTTACATATACCTTGCCTCCAATGTCATGTAAGTTGTACATGTATAGATTTTTTGACAATAAACATTTTATGTGTGACAGTGTAGGCAAGAAACATTACAGCTTATATCGATCCCAATCCAGCTAATTGTAGGTAAGACCCATGAATATGCAATATGCAAATGAGCTGTCTATGTGGCAAGCTGAGTCACCAGTGATGCACTCTGATCACCGCCTGTAAACTGACATCCCACTTACGATTTTTGAACAATCAACTTATTGGAAACCCTTCCAAATAAAACGTTGCACAGCACAAAATCTAAAAGTATAACCAATCCATATATTGCTTTGTATACCCCCAAAACAGGGCCCAAATTCGATACAGTGTACATACAGTGTACATTGAACAGTCTGGTACATTGCGAATTTTAGTAAAAAAAAACTCACGTAAGGACGTGCGAATATTTTTACGCTAGATATATATCTGTCGGATTAGCATCAAGTTTTTTCTCCATTGAGAAAATCCTCACGCTGCTACGTCAATTCTTGGTATTTTGATGAGTTTTCGGTGATGTTCACAGCAGCATTTCAAACTGTTCCAGTACATTAAGATCTTCCAAGTTTCGTTTGTGGATAGATTGAAACACGATGAAGACGACTAAGTGCATTTGCTTGTGTCGTAGGGTTATATGTCATGTCGTAGGGGCGCCGAACATGATGCCCGTCTTGGTATAATTGACTGTGTAATTCAGTGGATATTCGCCAGGTGGCAGGTCAATCAGGTTCAAACATGTGCGTGGCAATTATCGCACGTAAAGCCGTGGGGTTTGTATGGGTGACAATGTCTTATTTGACAATGGCATTATGATCAGCTCACTAAATGTGGGGCCAGACCTGATTTATGGCAGCAACCTCCAGATTTCAATCTGCTATTTCACGAGAAGTCATACAAACTTGCTTGGGATTTATCTAGAGTCAACCCCCA
Organism: Terebella lapidaria; assembly: GCA_949152475.1. Lineage (NCBI taxonomy): Eukaryota > Metazoa > Annelida > Polychaeta > Terebellida > Terebellidae > Terebella > Terebella lapidaria. Next base: position 19,595,073 of record OX424566.1, on the reverse strand, counting down.
ACATGTTTGTGTAAGGCTATTTTTTTTTTCATTTCCACACTGATGCCCGTCAGAAAAATCCTAACTCGAACATTTTGTCACTAGTTCAGGTAAGAAGATTCTACATAAAATTTGCCAACATGTGCCGGCCTGGAAACAGGGGGAAAGTTGGCATGATCAAATGAATTATTCTCAGGCACTCTGAAGAAATCTGTTCAATAGAATCGGGGTATACCGTAGGATACTATAGGTTTATCTCAACAAAACGACGCGCTATGTCGTAAAATGCGGACTGCGAGAATCAACACGTGACATCCTGACATCGGGCATGGACACATATACTGATATATACCGTTTGTCAAAAGTATGCATGCAACTATTTTCACTCAATTCTTAGTGTGTATTTGCATAAAAGGTACAACAATGCAGCAGTCATGATTGTGATAGAATACAGGTGTAAATCGTGTTTTGGAAATATTGAACGCCGTTTGATGATTTGATGTTAATGTGTAGATCTACATGATGTAATAATTTTCTTTGGGAATATTACATGCCAAATCAACACTAATCAACTCCCAGAATACACCCACTGCTGTTTTTCATTATAGAATTTGTTTACCTAACCACTAAGTTACAATTGTATCATGTGTATATATATGATTATCCAGTTTATAACCTACCATTAAGTTTCTGTGTGAGATAAGACTAGTACAAGTGTAGCTTACACACACACACTCTCATCGATTTAACTTTCATAGACATGATCGAATCAATTTAGAAATGATCTGCGTTTACCAGTACATTATTTTTTTCCCCTGACATGGATAAGTGACAAAACGATGTGGTGATGTTTTTCCTGACGAGCAACAGTAAGGCAAAAAAGAGAAAGTTGTGAGTGTGAAAGTTAAGAAGGGTTATGATAAACTGATGGCGCTTTTGCTGAAAATTCAACCACGACGCACTACCTCCCTGGATCATCTCAGACTTTTGCCGAAATGTGTGTGTACGTGAACAATCCATGGCTGAATGGGCTGCAATGGTTTAGTGACTGTGCGAGTCGATGGTGGGGGTGGAGGTGATGGGGGTGGCGGGGGGGGGGGGGGGCTGTGGGCGGATAGCAGAATAGCTGGTTATAAGCGTGCGTTTGATTCTGTGTACTGACAAGGGGCGGCAAGTAAAAGGGAGAGAAGACCAGAGCCGCTCGTCCGTCCGTCCATCCATCCGTCCATGTATCACTGCAGCCAAAAATACATAGGAGAGATCTCTCATGTTTTTCTGTTGTTGCAGATGAATATAATGTATGTTTGTACATTTGTAGGATGCACGTGATTTGGCCGACGAGAAGCCGGCTAGTGGCGTGTGCATTGTATGTTTTCTGGCCAACTTCAAGGTCTGCAGTTCTCTCTCGGATTCCCGTAAGAGAAATTTCGCGACAGAGCCAACGCAGGGAAGACAAGACAACAGCCCATTCAGTTTTCAGACACGCAAGGAACCTGGAGAATTGATCCAGTGGAGAAAGGTTTTCAGATGATGTACATGGTATGCGAAATGGAGTCGTTACCGTGACGCCAACCGAGCTTCCCTCATTTACGATGACAGATCCATTATCATGCTGGGTCAAAAAGTTTATAGGCTCTAACCATAGACAACACCCAATACACAAGGCCATTTGGTACAAATACAGTAGGCGTTGAACCAGAAACCCATAAGCTCTTATGGGTTTGTGGTTGAACTTATTTCAGTCGTTTTGAAGTTTAATATTCAGTGCCAATAAATTTATATCGTTGGAACTAAATAGCTAAAAAAAACTAATTTGAATGATGCACACGAGGTGTATATATAGACATAATGGTGTATAATTTTGCCTTGGCTTGTACATGTACCAACGACTAAATTTCGAAATAGTGGTGTACTCGCCAGAACTATGATAAAACTGTGCACTGTATGTGCCTCTCATAATGCAGCTATATGTTTGGACATCCATTGGAATCCCGAGAGTCCCCGCAGAATCAGATTGAGAATATATATATGAAAGGTTTTACATACAAACTAAGTAACAAGTGGATAGGAGGGACAAAAAACAATTAGCATGTGAAATCAATCAAGATGGACGACAGAAAAATAAAGTATTGAACCAAAATAACGTGTATGTACAATGTAATACTGTGCAATTTTGTTGTGAATCCTATACATTGTAAATGGTAGAAATTATGGAATGAAGTTCGATCAATGAAACCAGAAAAACGTAAGAGAGACTCTTTATGTATTTCTGATGAAACCTAATATTACAGTTTACTCCTATGTTCCATAAAAGACAACACACCAGTTTTACATGAGTTTGACCAAATTATTTCAGTTCTCACAAAATATTGGACAGTATACTAGTCTTATTGGGTCACACATGTGTATCATTGAACTGTCACAAATATTACAAAGTGAATTGTGCAAAATGTGCAATGATGATGGAGCTTGCAGCGAACTTTCAACAGGCATTTCAGTACACTGTACAGTCAAACTATTACGATAGATGATGTGAACATGTAGATCCGTTAACGTATATTATCAACAGGCACTATTAGACAACATACTCGTAAAATGAAATGATTGGTTACTGGTATTACTCAACCGTGATCTGTTTGTTTCATGTCAAAGTTATGAACAATTCAGTTGCTCTTAATAGTATAGTTTACTTACTCTAAATGCGTAAAATGGTAACACATGGAGTAGTATGTTTTATATTATTGTAAGAGAAACAAACAACTAAACTCACTTCAGTAAAACAATTCGATTTTAGTTTCCCCAACAGGAAAAACGAGGGCCAAAGATAGGTTACCGGACAATGTTTAATATTTTAGATGTTAGCCAGGTCACTGGTTAAATTCAAGGTCAAGAGAATATTCAGCATATATAATATTAAGCATATATCATGTCCACAGTTGATTGCTAAGCTGTAAATTCAATAATCAGCGAGATATTAGCAATTTTGTGCTGTGGCCTTGAAAATGAAGGGGCAAAGGTCAAATTCAAGGTCATCAAAATATTCAGTGTATATCATTTTATATCATATATCTATATCATGTCCACAGTTGATTCCCAAGCCATACAGTCAATAGAGGAGCAAGATATGAGCCAGTTTGTCCTTGGACCTTGAGAATGAGGTCAGAGGTCAAATTCAAGTTCCGAGAATATTCAGCATATATCATTTCCTACATGTCCACAATTGATTCCCCAGCTGTAAAATCGATAATAAGTGAGATATTAGCCATTTTGTCCTGTGACCTTGAAAATGAGGTGAAAGGTCAAATTCAAGGTCATGACAATAATCTGCATATATCATTTCCTATATGTTCATAACTGATTCCTAAGCTGTGAAGTCGATAACAAGCGAGATATTAGCCATTTTGTCCTATGACCTTGAAAATGCTGTCAAAGGTCAAATTCAAGGTCATCAGAATATTCAGCATATATCATTTCCTATATGTCCACAATTGATTCCTAAGCTGTAGAGTCGATAATAAGCGAGATATCAGCCATTTTGTGCTCTGACCTTGAAATTGAGGTCAGAGGTCAAATTCAAGGTCACGAGAATATTCAGCATATATCATTTCCTATATGTCCACAATTCATTCCTAGTCTCTAATCTCAATATTAAGTGAGATATTAGGCATAATGTGTCCCATTATAAAGCATAGGAGAATTTAACATGGGAAAGTCCCATTTTGGCCGAGTTTGGGCCAAAATGGTCCACTTCGAGCGATTCAAGCGCAACGAAATTTATAGACATCATAGGAGTACATATCAGGAGTGTTATGTATCAAAAAGAAAAAAAGTTACTGAACAGATTTTGAGAAAATGGCCACCAAAATCCAAAATCAGCCATTTTTCGTCGAAAACGGCCGCCATTTTGAAAAAAATGCGAAAATCAAAAAACTAAAAAATACCTCCTTCTTGAATTATTTTTAAGTATTTTTGTGCAAAATTTCAGAAGAATTCGCCTATAAACAAAAAAGATAAAAATGTGGACGACGACGACGGACGACGACGGACGACGGACGCAACGCCATGCCAATAGGTTATCGGACCATAGGTCCGGTAACCTAAAATTGAATGTAGTAGTTCTTTGATAATTTACCAGAGAATTTTCATTACTAAATCATATTCCAACTTCACTACAAGAGTCGACTTGGATCCATTTTGAAGCGGCTGATGCTGTCATACTTGTTCCATTTGCTGGCGGTATATAAACTTTTGACAGGGTCAAAACAGAAATCTGACGCAATTACATGAGCTTTTCACTCACGGATTACTCAACGCTTTCATGATGACTAGACACTAATGTAACTGTGTAAGATCGCCAAAAGTTGAGGACAATACATATCCAAACAACATTCATCACTAGTGTACGGTTAACTCCTTCGTGAATGGAAAACGTTGGTTATCAATGAGACTGATACTCAGCAACATCGAGCAGAGCTGTCCATACTGACTTCAACACCTTAACCCTGCACATCGTATGCAGAAACCAATAGAGAATCACAAGTACATATACATGTACGTGTGTTAAACTTCGCCGACAGTTACATTTGAATTGATTGGATATTTTAGAATATATATCTAGAGAAGATTACATGTAGGTGACTTGACTCAATTGTTATGTACAGTTTTCAATAAATCGAACAAAGTGGAAAACGTGTGGTAAAAAGCAACACAGTCTCCATTTCCTTATAATCCATTAATATGTAGGCCCTCTGCGTATCTTAGCAGAAACTCGTAGAACATCAATGTGTCTAAAAAGATTATACCTGAGTACCTTTTGATTCGAGTTGGAGATAGAAAACTGCAACAAATATCACGACAGAGCAGTGTTCACATACATGTACATGTATCTGAACGGACAGAGGGAGAGATGGATGAACAACATCTTCCAAGCACACAATATATTTCTATGGAGAAAGGGTCAGTGTGTATAATCACACTTACCTCCAACTTCACACACCCAAACATACATGAAGTGCTTGCTGCTCAGAGAAACCTGACCAGTAAATCCAGCATGGTAAGTATTACAATCTGATCCAAAGAGGTCATTTCATTTTCATATCCCTTGTACATTCAAGCAGAAACCCATCTCTCTTATGGGTTTCTGAGTCAAGCAAATCCATTCAATTGTATTCGATGAGGAAATCCCCAATACACAGCCAATAAATTCACACTCTATTGTATGTTTATTTTCACATACGTATGTTTATTTACAATACCAAATTATTGGCTGTGTTTCGTCCCGTTATACGTTAGTGGCCCATACAGTCTGTCCAGGACTCGTCAGTTGGGTGCAGACCATTAACTTGAGCCAATCCTTCACTATCATGCGAACAGCAACAAATTTGATATTTTATGGATAAACTGATCCAAAATATTCAACGATTGAGTAATTTGACATGCACGTTTACATTGAACAATTATTTTGATCATTGAACGTGTCATACTGAAACAAAATCTTAAGTAATCAGTGTGCTCCAAATGACGTAACATTTGATTAACATGCATACTCTCCCACAATCGATGTCTTAAGTAATAAGTGTGCTACAAATAAAGTAACATTTAATTAACATGCATACTCTCTCACAATTGATGTCTTAAGTAATAAGTGTGCTACAAATGAAGTAACACCTAATTAACATGCATACTCTCTCACAATTGATGTCTTAAGTAATAAGTGTACTACAAATGATGTGAAAATTGATTACTTAACAAGCATACTTTCCCACAATTTTTTTTAGGGGCGTTATGTGTAATTTGCCAGGGTTTTTTTTCCAGTGGCGTTTGAAGACAATTTGACCAAGAAAAGTTTCTGTGGGGCTTAACTGCACTCTCCAAAATAATTGTTAACTACCATGATAAAGGTTGATAACCATTTGTCCAAAATTTAATATAAAATATAAAACATAACTTGTGTTCTTTGCAAACACCAAATTTCAATATTCAAAGGTAAATTGACTGATATTTGTATAAAATACCAGTCTATATTCTAGATAGTTCCATAATACTGGTATGCTCTTACAACTGTCATTGTTGTAAAGATGCCATTTTGTGTAGGTACAGTATCAAAAAAATATATACACATCATTTGCTTCTCAAATGTACGATTTATGGCACTCCCTGCCTCGACAATGCGCGGCCCTGTGCAAGTCTGTACATTACTGTAAATGCATGTAAATACTGCACACACAGACGGATGGATGCTTTGTTGCCAACGAACCCTTCCATTCACCTCCACAGTTAATAGGCTACAGGGGTGATGTAACCATTCTCTGTGCTGGCAGAGATTTGGGGGGGGGGGGGGGGGGGAGGGAAGAGGGGAGAGGTCGTATGCTGACATACTAGTCAAAGCCTACGATATTTGAAGGACTGTTTAATTTCCCGTTAAATATAACTCCAGGGGTTCTTCAGGCTTTTTCCAGGGGTGGGTGGGACCCTAATAAATATTTATTGATGAATGTGCATTGAATGTTGGATATTGATACATGTGGGAGGCGGGTGAGGGAGGGGGGACACCATCTGGTTAATTATTCATAAGTTATGACGTAGTTTATCTGCTTAGCCAATGAAAGGCTGTTCTTGCAAACCTCACCCCCCCCCCCCCCCCCCCCACACACACACACACACACACAAAAGCACGAGGATGAAAATGGCGAATATTGGATACCAATCTTCCGATCTGACACAGTCGAAGTGACACGATGCCGTCAAGATTTTTTAAACTGAACATTCTGTTTTAGATAGGCTAGCTTGCAAAGATAGGTCATTATGTGCACGGCTGATATAAACTTGTTTCAGTTGGTGGTAGACCGGGAAGGTGAGGGGAGGGGGGGGGGGGGTGATTTGAACTACTAGTGGCAGGAGAATCTGGCAACTAAGCCGGTGTTAGATCCCGCCCCCACCGGAACTGTGAATAACAAGCCGTGAAATTTGTCCACCGCCAGGAATCACATATATAGATACTTGTATGTTGAAAACAGTTGCAAATCTAACGATTTTGCGTGGTGTTTTTTTGACTGATAATCTTCCTGTATTGCGCCATCTGGTGAATGTATTTAGCATTGATGTAATTTTGGGCAATTCATGGACGCCTTGATCACAAGTGCTGCCTCTGGCGGGAGAAAGAATCTCCTGCCTAACCGACAGGAATTTATCTAGCGTAAAAATATTCTCACGTCCTTACGTGAGGTTTTTTTTTCTCAAATGCGCAATGTTCCAGACTGTTGAAACCTAAATAAAACAATTGGAAAATGCACCACAAACGTTCACAAATCATTTCATCATGTACCCAGTTTGCCCGAGGTGATGAGTTTAAAGGGACTCGGTCATGTGACATAACAGAACGTTGACCTTGCCACATGGACAAAGCTAAGGCGGTACAAGTAATTGATTGGCACACTGATGTAAACATTACTGCGACATTTACTTGGCAGACGCGCGTGTGTGAGAGGGAGTTCAGTTCGAGCACCTTAGTGCAAAAGTATGTCACAGTTTTTTAAGGGGTCCACTTCAGGACAGTTTACTGTACGTGATATTTCATGAGAATGTTCACCACGACATACATGTGCTGAACTAAATGGAAGGAAGAATCACATACCTGGTATGTACCGCAGTGGATGTCAACATAATTCATATTTGTAAGTATAGAGTAGATGATATCATCATGATTTTTGTCAATCAAATTATGTTATAACGATCATTCTTTGATTGACTAACAAAATAATGTAGTAGTTAAGAATTTTCTGGCTAATTTTCTCTCTATACAGTGTATATAAATTATATCAATCATTTGCATCTATTCTAAGTAATTTTCATATTTGCCATATTTTATGCTATATTTTTTTCATCAAACTCGTCTTCATAACAACTACAAGTGTACATATATTTTTTATCACAACCATACACTTATGGAAATATTTGTTCTTTTGTAACATTTACTGGTTTCATTAAAATTCTCAAATTATATTGATGTTCAAATATTTATCACTAATGAATAAATATATGAGTCCATATTTTTGCAAAAAAAAATCTAAATCATTCAATGTCTACCACCCAATCCATAATCAGTGAAACCCTTGAAAACTGGGGCCATCAGACCATGTTATATGGTTGTAGACCGACTAGAAAATAGGCATGCATTTTACAGGGGGAGGGGGTTAGCATTGGCAATAGTTATGTACAAGTATGAAAGGGGGGGTGGCAATTTATTTTATAAGGTCAAGGTAACTATTTCTCTGCTTGAATCTCTAATTCTGACACAGAAAGTTGAACACACATAATGGCCAGTACATTACTGTTTGCTTTTGGGGCTACTGGAATGTTGGGTTGTTACAGGCTTTGCTGATCTTTGAGTATGTCTGTACACATAAAATGTTGATGGTTGAGGCGTACAAACTAGAAAATATGTGTGTGTGTGTGTGTGGGGGGGGGGGGGGGGGGGGGGGGGGAGGATCCACAAGAAAGAAATGGTATGGATTTTTGCACAACATGTACAAGAAGATACATGTACTGTGAACAGAACAGTTGGGTGTCTGGTGAGTTGGTGAACAGACTTATCTCTGCTTTCATGGTCGGTATCAAGATGTTCTAGGAGAACACATTCTTCGAATGTTGGCGTGATTTTCATTTGCAATAAAGACATAAGTACTGTTTTACATGAAAAATTTTTTTTTTTATAAAAACTTCATTGAAGCTTTCTACAGTTGCAATTTGATTGATGAAGTATCAATTTTTTTGGGTGATAAGATGTTCTAAAGCCCTATAGCACGCGAATCTACTAGGGCTAGTGATATGAATCAAATAAATAACTTTCACCCGGCTTTCATGTCTGCATGTGAAGTAAAAGTATTGATCTGCCCACACTGTATAACACTTTGCACCACTCTTTTCATTTATTCATCACAAACTGTCTCACTGAATTATCAACTTAGTCATGCACCATTGCATAGTGCAAAAATATTGACATAGGTAATATAAAACATGTAATACGACCTGCAGTTTCACCTTTACATGCCTGTGCAATATTATTATGATATTGCAATATTGGTCTATATTAATACATGATTATCTGATTAAAAATTGATAGCATGAATGCTCTGACGATCTGGGGCAAAGAACATCTGAATTACTTGGGTGCAGTCACGCAAGAAAACATCTTTTAATACCGGCCAGTCCTCCCCCCCCCCCCCCCCCCCCCCCCATCCTCAATTTTTTCCTCAGAATACAATGTCAAGCAGATGACGAACTGGCAAACAATTATTCATAACATACTGCGGGTAAACATTTCTAACTGCATGTTCACCCCATCTCCTCCTATTTGTATACACCATGAATAAAAGACGACCTACCCACACACCCCTCCAGACCAGCTATAAAATGGACTCTCCCAACCCAAACACTATCGGTGATGTGGAAAGTGGGAGTGTCCGCCACATAACCACAGGAAACCAGACAGAACTCGCCACTGTGCTAGGTTTTATTACACCTCAGGCTAAATGTCATTCGCTGTTCATTAGCAATATTTTGCAATTGCATACATATATATATATATAGATGTACGCAATATTGGATATTTTCGAGGGTAGGTATATTCATACAGCCTGTGAGTATTGCTATTTAATGACATTATGTGCATGTGCGGTACTTGGTACTGATGTAAAATATGTACGGCTACAATTACATGCAATTTTTTTTCGAACAATTATACAATTTCAAGTGCTAATAATAAAATATAATTATGAAGATGATCCCTAGCAAAATGTAAATGTTTTACCATATTTATGGTGGTCTGATGGTAATTATAGATGCATAATGACTTGATTATGCATGTATACTGCAGGAAAAATTACATGCAACAATTTGAACTTGTACGGTGTTGGAACAATATACATGTCGTTCGATCCAAAGTTCATGTTGCCACTAAACAGCTCGGCTGATTTATTGAATATTTGCCAAAATCGTTACAAGTGAATGGAAATTGAACACACATGTTCTACGTACAAATATCAAAACTCAATAACGTTTCGACCACACCCTTGCACTACAAAATCACCACACAGATATAACACATGTTTTATATTTCATTGATTCTCATTTTCAACTTTGTCCTTTTTTTCCTTTCCACAGATGTTCCGCTTTGAATAACCGTGCTTGCAACCCGCAGACGTACGCTATAGATACATGTTACATCTCTCATGGTTGAACAATACCATATTGATTTTCCACATTTTGCGATCATCAAAACCCACATCATCCGCAAGCATTTAGAAAGGACACCACCATATTCGATGAACATTGAACAAGGCAATCAAAAAGCCCCAGCAGCGAAATGAAATGAATATTAAATCCTGCATATCTATTTCGGCTGTATGAACTGTAGTGGCCAACTCATAGATACAAGGGCAAACATCGGAGACGGGGAAACTCTAAAGGCTGGTCGTAATATAATCAGGAACAGTTGGGACATGACTTGAACTGGAAGCGGCCGATGCCACGAAAGAAATATTACGGACACAACTGGTCAGAACTGGTTTCAGGCATACACGGAAAATACCAGGAGGTCTATTACGTAAGGCCGCTGCTGTGCCAGTAGACCAGTGGTGATTATCCTGTACAAGAGCCAAGCTGGGAGATTGATCTTTTGGCTTGCTGGCTCGTCTACACATGTATTTGAGTCAATCAGTGGCCTAAATCTTCCTGGTCCATGCCACGGATTAGTTCTATTCTATGAGCAGCTGATCTGGTTGTGGGGGGTGTGTCCACCCATCGAGAATGCTGATTGGTTGGCCCAAATATACACACCCCAAGGTCACACTTGAGTGCACAATATATCAAATCTGACCCATTCTGACTGGAACTTGGCCATAAACTCATCAACATGACCAGGGTAATAATATTTCTCTGGTAGCTGGAGTGCTCTCACTGATTTGATTTGTGCTCAAAGTGCTCATATGTCAACAAGTGAGCCTGAGTGTTGGATTTATTGACAATACAGAAACACGAAATGAGTCATTCAGCTCTGATAAATTTATGAGTTGTGGACTTGTGGTATGACTGATTTACTTCATTTCTGACTCTAGCTGCTGAACTGTGTATTAATTTTCACCATTGAACGAATATTGCCACCCATACTTGTGAACAGTTTACAAGCAGCCAGCTTATAGACCCAGAATAATCATGGATTTGTCAAACATGAACCCCACATGTCCTGCGGGGATGAATCAAGGCTCACCAGAAAATCTTGCACCTGGGACTTGGCGATGTCTCGTCTGTCAAAAACCGACCAATGAGATCCACGTCTTGCCGTGCCAGCACAAGTTTTGTACGGCTTGTCTCGAACTGTGGGCCGGGATTTATTGTGATATGTATCACGGAGTGGACAACCAATTTCCGTGCCAGATCTGCTGGAAGTTGTACAATGTTCCCAGCGAAGGAATGGCTGCTTACATGCAGGACTATAGAGTGAATTCCCTGGAAGACTGTCTTCAACAGATGTCTTTTGGAGGGGCGGAAGTAGGCCAAGCTCAAGGTCAAGGTGGATTTGGAGGTCAAGGCTTTGGCTTTAATAGTCAAGGTCAAGGTCACAGTGGAGTTCAAGGTCACCAGTTTGGGTCACAGCAAGGGTCGTGGGACGCAGGAACAACTGCGGAAACTGCCTTCGGCGGGCAGATGAACCAAGGTGAGATATCCCCTGCCAAAATGGAACATGCTGCACGGGAAATCCCATCGGGAATTCCCAATATTCAGGACATAAACTGCGACGATGAACCTGCCATGATGACTGATGTTAGTTCCATGGACGCACCACAAGGTGGCAGCACTGCTGGACTATCGGTGCGAGGTAACGCCATTGGAATATCGCCAGGGGGCGTTGTCAGCCCAAGCATGGTTAGCCACATGGCTCCTTCCACCATGACCCCAACACAAGCGTCTAACTATTGCCTGCGATCACATCACCTCTACATGCACATGGTGTAGTGAGCGTTTCGCTGTTTGTTGGTTGGGAACTGGCCAGTCACACTTGTAAACATTCTGATGTAAAAGGCCAGTTATCTGGATTGGAAGCTTGTCACAGGAATTGGTGCATTCAGAGAATTGGGATCAGAAAATTGTCTTCCAGTAGCTAACATGTATGATGAGTTGAGAGAGAGTAGTATTACTATTAGTAGTAGTATGGTATCGGAAAGTATTCTTGTACAAGTATTATTTTTTTGTTTTTGTATATTTTTTTATGAATATTCATTCCAGATCTTCGGTGTTGTGAGTTTAATGAACTGCAAACTGGATCTGCTATCATGCTATAGGGTGTAGAGTTGAGTAGGGTGTGAATGGCATTTATACAGGTAGCAATATATGAAACTGCAGGAATTTCATTTGATTTTTGCTACATGTATTTAGCTTGTTGCAAAATACTTTTGTATTGTTACAAATACAGAATGCATGTAACTAAGAAATATAATTGGAGTAAATAAATAGATGAATATTTGTCATATCAATATGTATCAAAATGGTCAGTATTCTGCTGTATATTTCATTCTAAATGCACTGAGTTTATAATACTTATTCCGTAGCCTGTACCGATGAACTGATAAATTGAGAATATTGATGTAATGATGACATGAACTACGATGATTGTTGAGGTTGAGGTTAACAAAGTATTCATCATTATATTTGTATGGTTACAGATTCAACAGAATAATCTTCAATCCCTACATGTACCATTGTACAATTTATGTATTTGTTGTTACTGTGGAAGATGGCAGCATTTCTATTCTGTGAAATGTTGTACATCACGCGAGAAATGTATCAAATCGTCTGCTGATGTCTGCCAGTTGATCATACCATGATTTACCATAATGAAAAGTAATACTTATACAAATTTCTAACATTATTACACTCAAACAATATATTAACACATGATTGATAAAGTTAGATGATGTTTAGATGTTGCATGCGAAGGAATAAAACACTAAAATTTGTCCTAATTGTATCCCCCGAACAAAGTTCGGCGGATACTATGGATTTACGATCGTCGCGCCGCCGCCGCCGCCGCCGCCGCGTCCGCGTCCGCGTCCGCAGACACTTTCTTGTGAACGCGCTGCAACTTGCAAATATGAACCGATTTTGATAATATTTCATATGGACATGTCTTATGGTGAGATCTGGACACCTATCGATTTTGGTTGCCATAGCAACCAAAATAGCCGATTGGCGTAACATTTTGTGCTCAAATTAGCCTGTTTAACACACATGGGTTGTGAACGCTCTACGGGTGGGAGTTTTCAATGAATGATGATGAAATCGCACAGGCTCAATGAGAAAGACCATCACACGAAACCTATTGTTTTTCAGAATGATCGAATAAATATTAATAAGTTTGAGAGGATAACTTATTACGACAATTAAAATACCTACTTTGACATGTGTGATCACTCCAATAACCTGTACTATGAAAGCAAATTGCATTGGATTCTTGTTCAGAATACAGAACTGATGTTTTTGGTGAAAAAAGAACAATATCACTGAATAAGTTAACATTGGTTTTACTAGTTAAGTCTATTATTGAACACAATAAAAATAGTTAAGACGAGAAACATTTATTATTGAGCTCAACAAGGTAAAGGTTTTGTCCAGTAGAGATTTCACAGGTGTAACCGAATAAGTTAACATTATTTTTACTAGTTAAGTCTATTATTGACCACAATAAAAATTGTTAAGACAAGAAACATTTATTATTGAGCTCAACAATTTAAAATTTTTGTCCAGTAGAGATTTCATGGGTGTATCCGGATAAGTTAACATTATTTTTACCAGTAAAGTCAATTTTTACTTCGAATTTCAACTTGAAACCAAGTTTGGCACATATTATGAATTAAAATTTAAACTATGGTTAAAAGTTGATCTGGCTCCAATTTCGTCATCTTGAAATGTAGTTTTGGTCAACTTTTACTTTGAATTTCAACTTGGAACCAAGTTTGGCACATAGTATGAGTTGAAATATAACTTATAGTGAAAAGTTCGATCTGGCTCCAATTTAGTCATCTCGCAACTTGGAACCAAGTTTGTCAAGTATTCTGAGTTGAAATATAGCTTTAGGTGAAAACTTTTATCTGGCTGTAATTTCGTTATTTTTTTCGAACATGTCGAAATGGAAATTCGAATGCAGTGATTTCACACTCACAATGTACATCAGCAATATATTTGGGGCAACAGGGATGATAGGGCTACGGGGGATACACCCAAGTGGTCGTAGGCGACCGGAAGCGTCTAGTTATGGAAAAGCAATAAAACATTTTTCATGAAAATTTGTGTTATGTTTCTAATGTACTGTTGTAAACCCATTTAAAAATGTTCCCATCAATGTTCAGGCTTCTGAAATATTGACTGTTTGCAAACTATTCAAATTTTGGGGGGTTTTTTTCCCAATTTTGAAATTTGCGTCCATTAAAGTTTGTGATTTTTTTTCAAAGCAAGAAATCCCCAAATTATAAAGTAGCTCACATAATGAGTTTACAGCATGTTTCCATTTTTGGGTGGATGACGAAAGTCTGGAATGCCAAATATGTAGGTCATCTGTTGAATTTGAAGATTGTTATAAATGTGAACAAAGGTCAAGAGCTCACAGCACGTGCAGCATCACAGATGACCGACAGATGCTCATGTACCCTACTTTCCTTTTAGGTAGATGAAACATTGAAACAGTACAAGAATCTACCATACTTTACAATAAAAGAAATGACTGATGGAGTTTTCATTTGGTAATGATTGTTGTAATTTGTCATGGTCTCTCACAAAATGTAGGTGTCACTATGAGGCATTATGATATATGGACACAATCATAATGCACCCACCATCAAGGTCAAACCAACAGGTCAAACATTTTCACAAGATGTGAAATTTTATGTATAATTCTGTCCATGGTACTAGTATACGAAGACGAATGACATTAAACTGCGCATAAATGTTAAATTCACATTCAAAACACATGCACACAATTTCTGAAGCTATTTTAAAATAGCAGTTTTACTGTGAACCAGAAACCACTGATGCGATTCTGCCGCAAAGAAGAAGGGGCACCTTGATAACCATATCTTGCAGATATGGTTACCAATACATGTTCATCCCCGAAACTTTGGCAATCAAGCAGTTGTAAGTGCTTCCCGAACATAATGGTCTTACAGTACAGTGAACAAATCGTCCCACATACCACCACCAACAGCACTCACCCAGTCGTTGTTCGGACTGTTTCTGAGCCTGTGTTAAGGAAGACTGCAGTTCGGTTTTCTCTGCCACCAAGATTCCAATTGTCTGGATGTGGACCTGTAGAAATATATTTCATTTTGAGAATCTTTATTTTTGTATTTGTACTGTGTGCTTCTTATATTTATACTATATAATATAATTTTTTTTCATATCGTGAAACAGCTCACACACGCCTTTTTTTTTTTGGCAAAGTTACTGATTTTCAAGAGCATAATTGCAAAGATAATAGACCATAAATGCAATGATAGTTTTTCTCTATTATCATGATTGTAAACCAAAATGCTACCTCCACTACAAACGATTTCCCTAGTTACCAACATGTGAGTTAGTTACCTGTAGCTGTTCTTTCAGTGAGCCTAACTCCCGCTTCAGCTTGTCGTCGAAGCCGCGTTTCTCAGCATCAAACGATGTCTGCAGTTTGGTATTTGCATATTTCTGTGGAAAAAAAGAGTTATAAGCATTCTGTACAATTTTCAAGTTGAAATTTCCAATATGATGAAAAAAATTCAACAAATTAGAAAAGAAAACAAGGTGCACAAAAATGTACAAACATGAAGGTTCACATGAGTGACATACTATTGAGTGAGACATTATGTGGGTGAGTAACTGAGCATATAAATGAATATATTTTAATCAGAATGCACCCATGTGAATGTTCGGGTACAATACCGACACTAAACTCACCATATCATTCAATTGCTGAGACAACTGTTCGTTAGCTTTGACATGTTTGTCCACCAAGGAAGCAAGTTCTCGATTCCGAGACTGAAAGAAACAGGAGCGTACTGAAACTGATGGTTACACTTGCAAAACATCCCATGACCTTTTGCTCGCATTTCATATGTGAAGATTGAAGGTAAGACAAATTACTAAGAAAATCAGAAATTTTACCTCTAAAGCCTCCAAAGTGTTGCTATGAGCAGAATTGTTGTCATTGACTAAAGCACTTGACTGGAAAAACAAAACAGCAGGATCAGAAATAATTTTATATTTTGATATGTAATTTCATGTTTTCAATGAACTTTTTTACCGACAAATTCCAATGGGACTCTACCATGTAGCATCATAATAGGGTCTGATTCTTGTATAACCATGATTATGGTGATGAATTTCCATAAGATATGAATATTAATGAAAAAATTACCTCAGATAGTAATCCGTTGATCTGTAGTGATAGCTGTTGGATTCTTTCAGTGGATTCGGTTGGTATCGATCTGCCGGACACAATTATACAACATAAACATCATAAACTTTGTACCAAAACTGGTACTCTCTTGGCAGTACAAAACACTGGATTATTCACCCTAAAAAATTGCTGATTAATTACCCATATTTATTTCAACCCTCTAATGAATCTTTAAGTCTTGCCAAAATATTTACACTTTAACACCTTAGCCTCAGTTAATCACTACTAGTATTGTATTTACACTTGCAGTTATCCCATTATTCACCCTATGTTATCAGTACTACAGCCTGGGGGAAGGATACACACCCATGGTCCCTGTGGCTGGCCGGCTGAGGACTGTTTGTCGCCGTGGAATGGTTGACCATGTGTGGACTAGGGCCTTTACCATGGCTACAAGAAAAGTATTCATATATGAGCCAAAATTACAGAAATTGGATGTTTTACAATGCTTTCAAGATCCACATATTTCATACAACATTCAAAATACTGTACGAATAATAAGAATGCTCGACAAAGCAGTAAAACTATCCGAAACTATCATTGTCATAGCAATAGGTGGTACCTGTTAGTTTGGTGGGACTTTTCCGCGGCTTTCGGTGTGGAAGTGTGCTGGGGAGGCTGCACGGTCTTGGTCGGTGTGACATTCGTCGAGGAGCCATTTGTGGTCGCTTTCTGCAATGAAATATTCATGACTATGCTTAAGGGAACGATTAATATGCAAGTACTAGTATGTCAAGCATGTGCATATACTTTGTTATACATACTGTATATTGTCAAATCCCTACCATCCTATACTCCCCCCCCCCCCCCCCACCATGTCTTTCTCAAAACTTCTCAGAAACCTCAAATTACTGGTAATGTCGAACAGACAACATTTTAGTGTGCATGGTATCATATCAACATTTGAGCTAAATGATATTAAAACCAGCATGTGGTCAGGAATGCTACATTGCCCTGATATTATCCATTCATGCGCTCGTTATTCACAGGGCACAGTCCTGAAAGCTATTCATTATACCAACAGATGTGACAGATTTTTTATTCGATGGGCTCTCACAGCAGTCAGCAGATGAACTACATGTACATGAAAACCACGGCATGGACTAGACTGACACAAGAGCTCTGAATAATCAATAGATTCTTCGCTGTCAACGACATGATGATGACAATGATGATTTACACAAAAAATACATGGGAATATCAAAAGTTTAACGAAAACCAAAAGAAGTTCAAAAGAGTCGAACAAACCAGTGTCACTTAATCACATGTACAAAATTTTGTGACAAGTGGTCACTCATTGCTAGCAAGGACGAGAATGTTTCTCATACTAGTTCATAAATTGATGCATTCCGTAAGAAAACCAAGCCATGTACCGGTACAAGTAACTTGAATTTCCCAGGTTGGTTGAAAGATTGCTAAGCACGCAATGTTCGCATGGCTTACTCTGCTAGCTGATTGTCACGAGCCATGTTCATATATTAGAACATGCACACTGCTTACCTTGGAGCCATTGGCTTTAGGTGTAGCAGACTTGGCCTGGGGGTCCCCACTGGTGGCTTGCTTGGATCTGTTGGTCGGAGCTGGCGAAGGGTTCCCAGAACGCTGGAAATTCTTCAGCTGCACAAAAGAAAAAGCTATCAAGCACTTGAAATTATGAATTTCTCATGCCGTGCACCCTTTCATTCCTTTGCATTGAGCTCTATTTGGTCTTCAGTCATAAGCTTAGAATTTCATTATAATTTGAGCACTTTTTGTCTTTTGCATTCATGGCTTTTTCTATCTCATTATGTGATGCATCCAGGCTCATGTGTTTTTGTGATGATCATTTTGGGACCTTGTTCAGAACATGATACTACCGGTAGTACAAAATGTAAGATGAATCTAGCAAATGCAGTATGTTCATACGATCATTCAACATGGGGCAGCATTGGACAGCATAAAGGTATGTTTTGTCTCGAAACAACCAACAGATATCATATCTGTGATTACCAACAACATAAACAACTTATATATACAGTATAAACTATCTGCAAATAAAATACATGCCATGTTGTGTTATGCTTCTACTGTTCAACCCCACAATGTTCGTGGGGCCTTCAACTAGGTAGATCTAGTGTCTATCCCGAACTTAGAATCAGCCTAGGCACAAAACGGTTTCCTATCCTTCCCATTGAATGACAAAACTTCCTCGAGGCCGTCTCGACAGCACTGAGGAACCCTAATTATCATGCAGTCACTGCTAAAACAAACAAAAAACACCCCAGGGACTGACAATAGAAAGTGTCACAGTGTCACTTGCAAGACAGAAACTGTATAATTTCTACATGAGACTTTGAAAGCTGGTGTCCTGACAGTTCTGCAACCTGTTAACACTGCAGTTAGGGATAGCCCAATTCAATGGAACGTTTCATTGTGTGATGTGTGTCAGTTGGGGTAAACCCTAGGGCTTCAACGAGTTCAAAATTTTTCGTGACCGGTTACTCGTTAGCTTGCAACCAAACCGTAACAGGTTACTCGTTCAAAAATATAGAGTTAAATATTGTTCAACGCAACGCCAATTTTTTTCACAGTTCAAATTTCAGCAAATCTCAGTATCAAAAACGGGTCAAAATCGCGCCTAAAACTCAACATTGAAAGTCATTTCCACGTGAAAATATGCAATTTTATGATGAATAGACATGATGAATGAGTGAAGTGTTTGCGGGTGAAATTCGACATTGCAAGATACATTCACGTCAATCACGATTAACCGGTTACACCCTGTAACCGCACCGTAACCGGTTACCCAAGTACTCATTGAAGACCTAGTAAACCCTATAGGGTCAACCCCACCTGCATGACAATTAATTCTCATAACACTGACTGCCAACTAGTACCGACCATTGATCAGTAACAATTGAATCAGGGCTAATGAAAAGTTAATCGGGATAGAATTGTGCACTGGGTTTGAAGATGATTATGGAAATTGGGTCACGACATGGCGTTTGATGGTTGTAACTTGTCACTTCTCATAAATTTATGGTAGAATCAGCCACATCACTGTTCACTTGTCACTTGACATTCACCACTCGTCATTTGATATTTGTTTTTTGTCGGCACCATTTGACGCTTGGTGATTGTTATTTGACATTTGAATCCCCATCCACGTCGCTGATTCTACCATAAATTTATGAGGAGTGACAAGTTACAATCATCAAACGCCATGTCGTGACCCGATTTCCATAGATTAGAGCTTTAGTGCATGTGCGTGATTTTTTACTGGAGTTGTCAAAACATGAAACGTGTTGGCCTCAATACACAACTTCCAACTTGTCAACTTCAAAAAATGTGAATATAAACAAGTCAGTATGGGTGCCGATATAGACAGAGATATCGCACATGTACTCATCAATGATTGTTTATTTAACGCTACGATCATCAAACCAAATAAACTAGAATTTTTTCACACGCAAGGTTCAAGATACATCGCTAAATAGGACCTTTTTCTTGGCTGCTGCCAACTTTTCCTTCCGGGCTGCGTCCGCCATGACGGAAACATGAAAGCTGCGCGCGCATCCCCTGACACGAAACATGTTCGAGGGTCGCATGGAATTTTATTTATCATCAAACCGAAAACTGTGTGATATTGACCATCAAAATATCTCATTCTATGCTTTACATGTGAATAAAAAATCTTTAATTACTATAAGCTACGATATTCACTGTACAAACAGAAAACGAATCCTATTTCAGAACGTGGTTCATTTGTCATTAGGCAGGTGGCAGCAGCAGCAGCAGCGATAAAACTTTACAATCATAACGTCCTCGAAAAACAGTTATATTTACTTTTCTGATTGTAAGTTATAAATAACAAAAGTATGAATATCATCCGATATGATGGTTTCAGAAACCTCTAAATATTTTGAAAAACTAAATTTGTTCAAAATGTTGTTAAAATAGGTCTCTACAACAAATGTATGAATTACAAATTAACAAATGCTCACTTCGTTACACACACTCTAAGAGTTATGAAAGGCTTGTCTAAATTTCATTTAGTTTCATGTTTGGAAAATTTCAACAGAATGTTATTTGATGAATGTATTATTTATATCAAATAGAAACATATTGACAACATGTACATGTATGAAAGCAAGTTTAGTTATCACCCCCCCCCCCCCCCCCCCAAAAAAAAAAAAGCAATGCTAAAAATTTATGCCCCTCTTTGAAATTACAAACCACAATCTATTATTTACCCAATTCAATGCCAAACTTCATTTATACAAATTAATCAACTCTGTAGCAGAATCCCTTCCCTGTTCATCCTGTTATAACAGTCTAGTTTTGCCATTGTAGTTGTTGTTGGCCGTTCGTTTATTTTACTTTTTATTTACATTCATATATCTGAACACAGCATAGTATCATTTACTGGGGTAGCGAAAATAAGAATCAAAATACAGAAGAAGTTTACAAATGTTTATTTATTCATTGATATGATTAATGGCAGTTTGTGCCTTAAAAAATGATGTATACATGACATCATTTTGTGTGTATTAATTTTCAAATCAATTCAAGTATATAGTACATTTACACTTTCAGTGAATTGACCTATGACAGAAAATGCATATGTATTCAGAAGATATTATGTAGAATGTATCATTCCATAAATTACGTAATGTAATACAACAAAGAATGATTTCAGTTGGAAAGAAAGCAAATCAATTCATAAACTCAAGCTGGTTAGATGAAAAGTAAATACATTCATGAGAATTTGACTTAATTAACAGCGGTGAATGAATAATGAAATAGTGTAGCAACAACAGGGCTCTACATTAAGGACTGTCCGCCTGCCCTAGACAGGTGAAACTAACGACTGGGTAGGTGAATGTTTGACCCGACCTGCCCCACAGGGCAGGTGTACTTTCTGCTGATACCAAATTTTTCAGGAGTACAATCCAGCCAAGTCATGAACATTTCATGTCGGAACTCATCTACAAAGCAGGTTATGATGTATAAACTGAAACAATTGCGTTGTATATTTGTCAAGATAAATCAATATGAATTCAGTACAAGTATTCCTTTTGGTAATCTGGCATAACTGTATCTAAGTTATTCATTAATAGTTCATATATTGATCAATAGCCGCTGGTTGGTAAAGAACTTGTTCAAAAGTAGGGCAGGTAAAAATCCAAGTGGGGCAGGTTGAAATTGGAGCCCACCTGCTCCACAGGACAGGCCATGAAAAAAGTAAATGTCGAGCCCTGAGCAACAACAGTTCAGGAAGTAAAATTTCTGAAATATAAAGTAGCCCTCTAATGAATTCAACATCATGGACAGAATCAATGAGTAAACTTTCACATATACCGGAGTACATCAAACAAACAATTCTCTAACAACAAGTAACAACATTTCATGGTCAAATAAATCAAGGCACTCCTTCACATGCTAATAATTCAGCAAAAATGCAATAATTTACGAAAATCACGAACAATCATCATTCACTCTCATTGGTTATGTTTGAATCATCTTTTTCTTTGGATCATACATATATCTCTTAAACTCAAGAATCATCCTGATGCTTTCTGGAGGTTCCGAGTCAACCGTAGCAGCCTCAGCACCTTTGCCTTTCCCCTTCTTGGATTTGGCCGCTAAAGTACGACTTGCTTCCTCCGAGAGTCCAGCTATGAATGAGAAAAAAATGACGATTTATTTATGGTCAAATATTTCGATGGATGGTTATTTTTTTTACTGTATGTAAATTTTTGTGAACACATAGAAAAAATATGATCATCTCACAATAATGTACTTTCAAAAGTGCACCAACCCTTACCAACAATCAAAACTATTGGGCGCATCTATTGCAAACTTGCAAACATTGAATATGTAACTGCATTTTCACAATTGATATGGTCCAAACATAAGCCCACAAACACACCTGGAATTCTGACTTTGAACTTCCCACTCTGTCCGAATCCACCTTCGATCATTCCTGCCTCCCCGCTGGAGAGTTTCACTTTCATCCCGACGAACAACTCAATATTGCTCTCCTTCTTGAACAGTCCCCTACATATCACAGAGTATTCGTCTTGTTTGCGCTCGACAACTGCCTCTTTCATTTTGTCTTTATAAACAATAACTTTTGGCAGTATTGTCGTTGCATACTTCGCATCTGTAATTGCTTCCAACATCTGGCCATTGAAAGCAAGCCGACAGGTATTAGCGTGAATATCCGTATCCAAGCGAGAGCCAATCACGAGGCAATTATGCGCACATGTGACTGGTTTTTCCAGCTCTACAAGAGCAAACTGTTCCACTGGGTAATCCCCACTTGTCGCTACGGCTTTTCCATCTTTCTCCGCGAGTAATTCATCCTGATACTTATACTCTCGACTGAAATCAAATGACTTCTGAAGTTCAGCACCTTTGTCATCCATGAAATCATAAAGTCCAAAGAAGCTAACCTTCCCCATGACGGTCTCATGGCCCATCGTAATGTGGTACTTTGATTTGGTTGAGATGGTCCCCTTGTGATAAGGGATCTTCCTCACTTGTACGATAGCTGCTACGATTGTTGGCAGAGCATTAGGTGAGCATACAAGGCCTCGCTCTAATTGCTTCGGGTCAAATTGCGTGACACAGATGCCTACTCGATCACCCTGTAACGAAATATAGCAAAATATTTTCGTGCTATTGACTAGTTCAAATGAAATTTTGTGTCTGTCTGTGTTCATTCAAATTTCCAATACCAATAGTGTTTTACGCATAGTCAGTACATAAATCAAACAAACCTGTATTGCATGATCCACCGGCTTCTTGAACATCTGCATGGACTTGACTTTCTTCGTGACTTTCATCGAAGGGATTTCCACAGTCTGTAGTACATGTGCATGTCAAGGAGACAATTATCATACATATTACATGCTAATGGGTACATATTTGATACAATGTAGGCTATGTAGATATGGCAAAATCATTTCTGGCTTTATCACTATAATGACTCTATATCAAATTTCAAGACACTCATTCTAAACCCAATACAACACACATTTATAGAATAACTATACTGTTGGTGAATCACGAAACAAGTCATTTCAAACAATATCCTCACATCGTTGACTGCCACTCTCCCACTAAGTACGGTTCCCGTCATAACCGTCCCTTGTCCGCGGATTGAGAAGCAATGATCGACTGCGTATATCAGTGGCCCGCTGGCGTCACGATCGGGGCGGAACGTGAAGGCGCTCAATGTCTTGATCAACTTGTCTACACCAATAGCATCACTTTCTGGAGCCTGAGTTCATATTAAAGAGTTAACAAGATGATGACATATCTTGGCACTTAATATGTATTGTGGATATCGTAACAGAAAGGGAAGTGGTAATTTCGTATCTCATCATTTACCAGTATGATCCTTTATAAAACACAATTAATGTATATTTTTGATACATGTATTACAATAGCTCCATTACCTCTGGACCACCAGGTTTTGCAGCGACAGGAATGATCGGGCTTCCAGCAAAACGTGTTGGCTCCAGAGTCTTCTGTAGTCTTTTTGTCATCTGAATACAGATGCAAAATGTATAAACTCAACATATCAGTGGAAACGGAAATTCACCTCATAATTGTATCGCACTCAACATGTTCAAATCATTGCAGACTGAAATTTCACACACATATTTTGATAATCAACATACCTTCTCAACAGCAGCATCACGCTTTTCAGCTGGCAGGAGATCAACTTTATTGAGGACAACGATCATTTTCCCACAGGTAATTTGACCAATCACAAGGCACTCGGCAGTCTGCGTCTGAACTCCTTTCGTGACATCGACCACAAGCATCATCAGGTCAATTATCTGGGCTCCTGGGGAGAAATCAGGCAATATTTAATACACATAGTTACATATTTGCATTGATCGAATTCTATGGAAATAAAATCATGTGAGGTATATTCCACTGAATATTTGACGTCTTTGGAAAATAGTTCAGGAAACTGTCAAAATAGATCTATGCAGAAATTTTTGAAAAAGCGCAGAAAAATACATTCCATCAATAAAGATTCATGAAGTTGATATGAAGTTGCAAATAATGATGTATAACCTATATACACACCTCCAATTATGGTCCTAATCAGTGAAGCATGACCCGGGCAATCAACTAACGTGAACTGGAGCTTGTTGTATTTGCCTCCATCCGCTTCTGCCAGATGAGGGGGGATGTCAATGCAAAAAGATGAGAACCCCAAATCCAATGTTATCCCTCTCTCCTTGCTTTGTGGGTTTTTGTCGAAACTGGCCGTGCTGGCAATCGTACTCAGAGCTTTGGCCAAGCTAGTTTTACCACTGTCAACATGTCCAAGCACTCCCACATTGAAATTCAGAACAGAATCTGCCGAACTTGACGCGGCCATGGTAAAATGTGAGCGATAATTGGGTGATATGACGACAACCGCTGACCGGGGGAATCCCTGATTGGAAATGACGTCACGGGCGTGAGCCTAAACCTTTTCTTACGGGGAGCCTATTGGTTAACATTTTGTCAGACAGCCCTTTCAGTGTAAAATTTTCTTTTGCTTCACGCATGTAGCAAAGTAGTCGTTCCTGTTTTTAGGTTATCGGACCATAGGTCCGTGGCGTTGCGTCGTGGCGTTGCGTCCGTCGTCCGTCCACATTTTTATCTTTAAAGTAGAGCTGCGACGGTGAGGAAAAATCACTACCGGTAATTTTTCATGAGTTTTCACTACCGCTACCGGTAACCATATGCATTTATGTCTTGGGCATTTAGCACTATAAGAGGCCAAAAAAACAACATGAAAAGTGTGGGAAAATAGATGCACATTGCTACGTTAGATCAAGACTATAACCACTGCAAAGACACAGACTGCAAAAAACGTTTGAGCATGCCCGCCAAAGTCAATAAAATGTAAGAAAAGAAATGTTCTTATTGAAATTCTGGCTCCTGAGTGTGCTACTGTCATGTTCATGCAGTGCACTGGTCCTCGAGCTCCCCGTTTTGTGATGCTACATATGGTGGACGGACTGTGATGAGTCGTTAGATGGGTGGACGGTTTAGTTTAGTTTATTTTCTCATTCAAGCTCCACCCTGCAGCCAATCTCACCATCCACGATCCCTTTTAACATTTTATCTAGAGCCCGGACGAGTCGACCGGTACCCGAATTCGGGGTGGGTCAAACAATTACCCGGGTCGGAATTTCAATACCCGTACCCGAGAATGAATAATGATATATTTTTTGTCTTGAAAATTTGCGATAAACGCTAGTAAAATCACAATAATAACAAGAAATTCATCGGGGAAAAATCGGAAGCAGTTTTATGAGGTCTTGTGATATCTTTCAAACTTGAAAATAAACACCAACGAAACAAATAATATCACGTTATATGTGTCAAATATCGATGGCTGGTGTTTACGTGTTACACACACGTGTTATGCTCGTGTTTGCTTCAATGATTCCCGTTCAAATTTTGATCTATATTTGGACGGGTTCCCCGGGGCGGGCCGGGTCAGACCACACAGTCTAATTTTATCGTAGTCACAAGTTGTAGCACATGGATTTTAATGAACTCAATTTCTTCCCTACTGTCAGATCTGCAAACTCCGGTTTTCAATATAACGAGGCCCTGCTTGAAGCCGAAGATTATTTGGAGTAGAGATAAACTCTTCTCGATCTTCACTGATGAATAGGTACAAGTCCTTAATTATAAAATGAGCTGCAAGTTTCATTTACCTCCAAGTAAAATGTATTTACCTCCACCATATGTCGCATCACAAAACCTGTAACATACCCACAGATCACAACATACATCTCTTCCTTTCTAGGGATTTTTACAAAATTTCTTGCAGATTATGTCCAGGTGGTTAGTGAAGGTTGAAATATACCATGTCTCTCGCAGAACAGTTGATGATATCTGACTTGATCTCTTCTGTATCAGCACTGATGATTCTTCAACTCTCATTCTGATTTGTTCCTTAATTCAGGCAGACAAACTCTGATGTGATCAAGAATAGTGGCACTGGTGCCCTACATTTCCCACTATGAGGAGTATTCTTATTGAGTACTATTGTAGAGTATGGTATTGCTCATGTTATCCATGTTGTAGTTGAATGGCACCATTAGTTTGTTCTCAGTATACAACAGAAAACTATTCTCGTTTTCCTGAAGAACAGTTCATTCTTCTGTTGATTGCAGGGTGAGTGCTAATGCCAGAGTAGATTTTGGTGATCCAAGTGATGTTAAGAAAACGGGTGATTGGTGCATTGGTTAAGAGCTTTTGTGCATTGGCTAGGCAGGAAATGCTCAATTATCCGGAGACCTGATTCAACAGAGTGAGCTAGATGTCTGTGATATGCTTATGGCTTCGATTTGGATACACCAGCATCAATCGTAGTTCTACTACTACTGATTGTGTAATATTGTGATGATCTGGAATCACGAGCTTCATTATTGAGTTGATTATTTGGTCGTATTTGTGGATATTACTGTCGCTGTTCACATTCCTGTGAGAACATGGGAAATTTTGGATCAAACCAAACATTTGAGCAATGGGCAACTAAGTCGATCTGTCAGATGTCAGTAGTAGTACTCGTGTACTTGTGGATAAATTTTTCAACTCTGTCAAGAGTTGTGTCAGCGTGAATAATT
Source organism: Terebella lapidaria (assembly GCA_949152475.1). Classification (NCBI taxonomy): domain Eukaryota; kingdom Metazoa; phylum Annelida; class Polychaeta; order Terebellida; family Terebellidae; genus Terebella; species Terebella lapidaria. The sequence continues at coordinate 19,567,974 of OX424566.1, read as the reverse complement.
AAAAAAACTTGGCGAAGTCCCTGTTTCTGGCCTATACTTTACTGTCATATACTATTATAAGATGCAGTACAAACATCAAGGAATGTTCAACCAGGAACAAGGAATGTAACAACGAAGTCCCCATCGCCAGTGGTTAGGCTCCTGACATGTTCTGTGAGAGGCAGCAGGATGATGCCGAGCAGAGAAGATATTCATATGCTCCTGTGATATCTAACTAACAGTAAAAATCAGCACACAGTGATTAAAGTAGAGGGAAACTACAAAGGAATGTACGCAGACCAAAAATGTAGATTGTGCAAGGATAAAGAAGAAACCCCAACACACATTGAATGCTCAGAATTCATAAGCATCATCAGTGACCTTGACTATTAATCAATATAGTCAAAGAGAAAGGTCAAAGCTCAGAAGAAATGTAGGATAAACATTTACCAAGTGATATAAAAAATCAATGAAAACCAATGAAGAAAAAGCAAAAAAAATATAGCTCTGAAAGTAAAGCCAAACTCTTTGGCCTGATCTAGTGATCAAGAATGTTTGTCAGTGCGACTGCATGATGTCGAGCTTTCCCTCTCTAAAACCAAACCTGAACTACAAAACCACTTCAGCACAATATACCCTACGAATTCTGCAAGAAATGCTTATCCTGACCTAAAGTGAACTATTACGTGGCATACCTTATTGAAATCATCTGTATGGGTCAACTACATCTAATCAGTTATTAACTATGATACAGTACATATTACCCCCAACAAAGTACATTTCTATCATGCCAATACAAAACTTAACATCAAACTTTTTTGGAATAGAAAAAAAGCCCGACCATTGGCGACCAAGCATGCACACTCCACTTGTATACTGTTCCTGTAACACAACAGGTACCATAGTACATTGTCAATTACAATCAGTAGAATGAATGAACATGATATCTATTTGAGATGGCAGATGCAGACAAAACGAAGCCCAGTTTTACCAGTACCGTCACACATGTAGTATAGGCAGAATAAATTTAGGAGTAGAAAACGAACTTGACAGGTGTCACAGACAGTACATTGAGACTAAAAAGAAGTCCATTAAAGACAAAAAGCTATCCCGACATCAGTCAAGACCACTCCAGGAATATCGCCGCTCAAAACAGACCAAAGATTTTTTGGAATGACCAAAAAACTCCAGAAGAAGCAGAAGCAGGAGTGTAGACATGCCTCAACCCTGAAGATGACGATAACCCCAAAAGGCTGTACACTTATGTCAAGTCTCTGAAAAAAGATACATCCCACGTTGGCCCACTAGAGGACAAGAACAACATTCTTAAAAGTGACCCCGCCACACATGCAAACATCCTGAATGCACAGTTCACCTCAGTGTCTAGCCTTGCCGCAGATCCAACACAAACCGTTGCCTTACCTGGAGAGTCAAAATATCCTTAGATGGAGGAAATAATGGTACATCAGATCAACATTGCTAACCTCCTCAGGAACCTCAAGGCTCACAAGACAACAGGACCAGACGAGATACCAGCGCTGTTGCTGAAGGAGGCCTCTGACCAAGTATCACCAATGCTCACAACTATTTTCCAAGCCTCATACAATGAGGAGAGTATTCCTGGCGTCAAGCCAACGTGGTCCCAGCCTTCAAAAAAGGTGATCACTCAACAGCTGTGAACTACCTCCCAATATTGTTGACATCTGGTCCTAGCCTTCAAAGAAGGTGATTGCTCAACAGCTGCGAACTATCGGCCAATATCGTTGACATCGATATGCTGCAAGATCATGGAGCATGTAATGCAGAGCAGCGTGATGAAGCATTTGATGCTAACCAGATCCTTACACTCTCAAAATAACTTCAAGAGAAGGAGATCGTGTAACACACAACTCAAACTCTCAGTGGATGATATCCAGAAGGCACTAGACAAAAGTCTACAGATAGATGTAGTACTTCTGGATTTCTCCACAGCTTTTGGCAAAGTGTCACATGCCCACCAGCCAAATTCAAGTCCTACAGTATCACTTAACATAACCTTGGCTGGATAACATCTTTTCTTGAAGACAGAACACCAACAGTAGTACTGAATTGGAAGAAGTCAGGCACTATCCCCGTCACGTCTGGTGTGCCACAGGGCACTGTCCTAGGTCCACTCCACCTTCACGGCCAGGCTGTTTGTGGATGACCTAATGTACATAGTCATCAGATGAGAAGATGCCAGTACACTCAAGGCCGATTTGGATGTCTTGCAAGTCTGGGAAAACAGTGGCTGGTGGAGTTTAACCCACGAAGTGTCAGCCTCTCAAATTCTCAAGGAAGAGAAAACCAATCATCACACACTACCAAATCCATGCCCACACTCTTGACACCACAAGCAAAGCACCATACCTCGGTGTATGCCTGGACGAGAAGCTGTCATGGAGCCCTCATTGAGCACAGGGGTCCGGAATGGAGACACCACTTGGATGTTTCTACAGAGGAATCTCGGCAGTGCACCAAGACATGTCCAGATCCAATGCTACACCTCACGTCCTCATTTGTCCGACCCACACTTGAGTATGCCAGTACTGTATGGGACCCTTATACTCAGTCAGACATCGACAAGGTCGATATGGTCTAGCAAAGGTATGCTCATTTTGTGCACAAGGTCATTCACGAGACGCTCCAGCATAATTCCCATACTGGAAAATCTAGGCTGGGAGCCACTAGCTGAGTGGTGTGCCATAGCCAAAGTGTCAATTATGTACCGGATAAAGCATGAGATGGATGACATACCACTGGCAGAACACTTAACACATGTCACAACACACTCCAGAGGGAACAGTGACAATTTTCGTGTACCATACTCACGAACTCTCTTCGCACTTCTTCTTCCCGGATGTGACAAGACTCTAAAACTCTCTACCTGACATGACAACCTCAGCACCAACCCTGGACAGCTTCAGAGACCAGCTGTCAGGCATACTGCTGATCGAAATGTTGAGCCCATAGATCGGTCGATTTTAAACTGCACTATGTAAATAGCTCTCCTCATAACAACCACTCACACGCCAGTGCAACAACATTATATAGTAAAATTCACTTATATGGAAAAATGAGAACCTGCAAGATCAAGTAATTGCCACTGCAAGAGGGTGTTGAGGCCATCATTCATGAAGAAATGAACGCAAAATATTATTGAGTGTGCTCCACGCCCCCACACATTACCAGTGTTATCACTGTCATTCAGGAACAAGATGCCATGGGAGCCTCCATCTTATCCTTGACCTCAGCCATCCAACCCAGACGGGCGTCAATTTGTATGCATTCCAAGACACTTTCAATTTCCAGTCTTTCCGGGAGCACTCGGTCTCGGCCGACCCAACTCCAGGCTGCCTACAGATCAGTTCACATTATGCATGGTCTGAGTTGGCAGTTCATGAGTTCTTATAGGCTTCGACTGTCGCCAGTAGCATTGCTATAGATTTATTAGCTCCCCTGCGTGAAGAAAGTAACTTTCTTCTTCAAGAAAAAGAATCGGATCGACTTGAATATTTTATATTGGAAACCATAGGACATTAAACCCACCCATTGTTTTTCGAAACAATTCTTGTTTTCTGAGATTACACTGGCGCCATCTGTTGGGGTTTTCCGGAACGAACAAAATCAACATGATCAATGTCGGAAATTTACGGAATCACTCGGGAATGTTCGGAACCGGAAAGAAATATGGCCGCAAGCAAATGTTTTGGAGAAATGTCAAAAAATGCAAATACATCACTGAAACTTCTTGCAACCATATGATGCAGGTGGTTGTGTTCTAGGTAAAGTATCACACATCTAAAACACTTTCTGTGACACTTCAATACACGAAGTGCCTTTAATTTTGCAGATTTTGAAACCGATCTGAATACTCAATACACTTGTAAGTCTAAGTTACTGTGTACAGCGCTGTATGGACTCAATACATCGCTGTGCCGACTCGACTGTCTGTGGCTGGCCGGGGAAAGTGAGAAATTTGATCTGAGTATTTGAGGCATATTTACCATGCAGCGCACTCCGAAAACTGCACAGTCCTTCTCAGTTAGCTTGCAGCGACATCGCTGCAGTCTTAGTTGGGCGATTTCTACCGAAAATTCCAAACAAAATTCACTCTTTATTTCCGCACGATATCGTGAAGTTTTTGTTGACATCTGCCGCCATATTCTGGGCTGTTTTGTGTACGCATGTCAGAGGTCAACTGAATATTTGCATACTAGGTCGAGGTCACATTATCTGCGCATGTTCGTGCGCATGGGCAGACGATGTGACCTCGACCTAGTATGCAAATATTTAGCTGACCTCTGACCTGCACATGCGCACAATGGCATATGGCGACCTGAGATATCAACGGAAACTCGATAAATGTGTGCTGAAATAAATGGACATTTGCATTGTATTTTTTCATAGAAATCGCCCAACTAAGACTGCAGCGATGTCGCTGCACGCTAGCTGGAACAGTCCGCACAGTTTTTGGAATGCACTGCACGATAATTATGCCTCAAATACTTTGATCAAATTTCTCACTTTCCCCGGCCAGCCGCAGACAGTCGAGTCGGCACAGCGATGTATTGAGTCCATACAGCGCTGTACACAGTAAAATTCTAAGTTGAGTCATGACATTCTTGAGTCTTGACTTGGTCTTGGCTGCTGCTGAGTGAGACTCAGTGACTCAATTAGACATTACTCTCACAGGGGTAGGACCAGTTCAACCGCAGGTCAAGTTCAACCGCCAGCAGGACAAATTCAACCGCCCATGTAATCTTGCATAAACATAGGCAATCAAGCATGATACATGTTATCACAACATACAAACACATACAAAATGTTGACCATTTTTTTGCTGGATGCAATTGCAATAGGGGGTTATCAAACATCATTCAACAGAGGGCAGCATTGTACTATCAGTCCTTTTTGGCACCAAAGTCATGAACGGATATCGTCTGTAATCATTAATGACGTACATTTTGGCGGGAAAATTACGTTTATATTGATAACACCAGCAAAAACAATATAATGACGTCATAAGACTGATAAAGCAGTGCTGCCAGCTGGTGATTGCAGATATTTTTGATAACCCCTCATTCAATGATTTTGTGAATTCCTTTAGAAATAAATTATGTTTGGGTAAGGTTTGGTCCCAGTAGGGCTCTTGTACTAAGTTGTAGCTGGTCAGTGAAGCCTACTGAACATGCTAAAGGATATTTGAACAAACACACTTGACATCTCTGTCTGGGAACATGATCAGTCTGCTTGGGAGAAATGACTGGTATGCCAACATTAATTGCCATTAACACCCATCCTAACACCTTGGGGGGGGGGGGGGGGGGGGGGGGGTTTGACGAGGACCCAATCTAAACTGGTGACATTTCTAATTGCATCCAGCAGACATGGTTCAAATACTTTAGGAAAGTATTTGAATACAAATACAAATACTTCCAAATGAGTCAATTACAAAATACAAATACTTTTCAAACCAGAGTATTTAAATACAAATACAAATACTTTGAAAAGTATTTCAAATACAAATACAAATACTTTCTAAATGACACATAAATTTATGTACAAGATTAGTACTGTTTATCCTGATTGCTTGATCAATTCTATTATTAGTACACTGGATCTAGATTGGTTGTTCAATGACATTATTAGTAGACTGGATCCAGAATGGGTGATGAATTTCATCAATAGATCTAGTGCAATGCATCTGGACCGGTTGATCAGTTCCATGTCACACTGCTGGGTTCATGTGTTCACCAATCAGTTTTGTTATCCTAACATGAGACAATATCAGCTACATTGTACAAACTGTAATTCATGAACATTGAACACTTCAATCAGGAGCCCCCACCCCCCTCCCTTGGACACCGTGAATCCCTCAAATGAATTTCTCCCTGAACAAAGTCTGTAAATTTATGTTTATGACACAAGTACAAATAAGGAAGATATAATCATCCCCAGTCCTCTATGGGTCATCAAAGGTGCTCTAACTGTGAACACAGGGCACACACCAGACTGGGCATTGTTTGCTTTACTCCAGCCACCCAGGTCACCCAGAACAGGGGCAGATCAAAGGCTCTGTGATCCATTGGCCTCATTCAAATCAAATCAACCATTGTATTTACAAAGTATTTGAAATGTATTTGAATTACCAAATACTTTTGCAATGTATTTAAATACAAACACAAATACTTTTGAAAAGTATTTAAAATACTTCAAAATACAAATACAAATGTATTTGAACACATGTCTGGCATCCAGCATGTTGATGCTGCATCAATTGCCCGGGTCCATGTTTCAGATTATTGTTATTGATGAATGCCCAATGGCCCATGGTAGATGAGATATCAAGTATCATGCTTGATTGTCTGTGTTTATGCAATATTACATGGGCGGTTGATTTGGGCCTGCTGGCGGTTGAACTTGGTCTGCGGTTGAACTAGACCTGCTCCCTGTCACATAGCCCCACGGACCGAGATCCAACCAATTCGCAGTCTGAAATTTAGCAGGTTGATCGGTCCACACTCATGACGTTACTCTAGTCTATTGCTGTCTGCTTTGACCTGCCATGGCATTTTGGCTTTTCAATGAATGAAGTGAATGGACTGCGTCTGTTGCACTACTTTGCAAGTCTTAGTTTGGTGATTTTATGTAAAAAAAATATACATATGTCTGTTTATGTCACCACACATTTTGAAATATTTATTGACGTCTCAGGTGATCATATCACATTGTGTAGAAGTCACAGGTCAAGCAAATACGCAAGGTTACAGGTCATACCCCCCATTTGGCCCAACACTGACTTTGTGTACGAGCTCACTGACAGTCTGCCCACTAAACAAACACACTGAGGTTCTCCTGCAGTCACCAGTCCAGACCAGTTTTCATTTCAATAAAAGTTCAGGCTTTGATTCGATAGCATGACAAGTACATGTATCAACATCTTAACTTCTCAAGTTGTTATATTTGAAATTGCAGGTTTATCCGCCCTACTAGATCTATCACATTGCCAAGAAGTTACAAGACAAGACAGCCAAGATGCCTTCCACGTGCGTAAAACTCACTGAGTCAGAGGTGGTCAAACTCGTGTTAGAGTTCCTCACAAATCGACAACTCAACATCACTATGCTCTCCCTCGAGCGTGAGACGGGAATAATCAATGGCGTCTTCTCTGATGATCTCCTCTTCCTTCGACAACTAATCCTTGATGGCCAATGGGACGATGTGAATGACTTCGTACAGCCACTTGGAGACATGGAAAGCTTTGACTTGAAGAAATTTCAGTACATCATCTGTCGGCATAAGTACCTAGAACTTCTCTGCATCAAGGCCGAGGCAGGGCAATCACAGAACTATGACTTGACCGTTGAAGAACTTGTGAAATGTGTCAACCAGTTGGAGAAGCTTTGTCCTTCGAAAGACGATTATAGTAACCTCTGCCTCCTTTTGACCCTACCGAAGCTCTCAGATCACGCTGATTACAGAAATTGGAACCCGAGTAATGCCCGAGTTGAATGCTTCAAAGAAATATACCCGATCATTGAGAAGTTCTTGCCATTAGATAAGCACGATACGCAGACTGCGGCTACATCCATGGCTAGAAATGATCGTCTCGTTCAGCTCCTCATCAAAGGAGTTCTCTATGAATCGTGTGTGGAGTACTGTCAGCAGAAGGCTACAAAATCGGACTTAGACAATGATAACATGACACTGACCTCTGTCCTAAGTGGCGGGACTATCAATGATAATGACGTGAGTCTGTTGTCGTGGCTACAAGCTGTACCATTTGAAGTGTTCAATTGCCCCTTTGAGAAGAAGAAACTCAGTATCGACGTTCAGCCAATAAACAAACCGACGCTCGAAGCGTCCTGGTCGGAGCAGATTCTCGTGACTCCGATCAAACCAAAGATGTTCCCACACTCGGCCATTCCTAGTCAGAGAACGAGGTCCACTGATTTCATGTCGAGATCCCTCATGCCCCAGTACGATGGCCTGGCACATGGTCTTACGAAAACCGGCATGGAGCGCATGAGTTTCCCCGCCGACTTCCCAGGGTCCATGTCTAAATCGTTCGCTGCTCCAGGATTCCACCTCAACGTCGGCGCAAAGAACAGAATGCAGACATCCATGGACAAAGTCTTTGATGATTCCAGCATCCTTGACACACAGAGCAGCTTGATCATCGAGAACACTCCTGTGAAAACAAGATCTCCCCTTGTGAGCCTGAACTCCCCTCCACCTAGTCCAAACAAGACCTCAACCCCGATCGGGAGAGAACCTGGGAAAGGTGCGGGACTTCCCGTGCAGTCAACGTCGAAGAGAAGTGCATTGACAGGCGCGTCAAGGGAAGGCATTGGGGACAGCTCGACTGGGCGAGAGGAAAATGGAGGCACGAGGGACTCGAGTTCCGAGCTATACCAGCAGTACCAGAAACAGAGACAGAAATTACAGGTATGTATGGCCTTATGAGCATAACTACAAATGGGATTTAATGAAATAGACTGTTCAAGAAAATTTCTGTATGTGTGACTGTGTGTTTTCAAGTTTGCTCAAATTGATGCATTAAATTTGTACTTGTAAAATTTCTGATGTATCATGTCCTATTGGATTCATTTTGGTTTTAGACGGAACTATTGATTACTGACTATTGAGGAATAATAATCCCCATTACTATGATTACTAAACCCACCACTAGGAGCAGTTGGAGGCCCAGGAGCGACAGAGGATGATTTACCAACAGCAGCTGATGGAGCTTGAGACCCAGACGCAGCTCTCCGCGGATGACAACCGCCTCGCTGACCGGTCCACGGACAGAACCGCAGAGCGAACCGCGGACATATACAGCACGCCGACCAAACAGAAACAGCTCGAACAGCTGATCGATGACGCGAAAAAAGGTAAATACCAGTTGATTTTGTCAGGTTCATGTTAGTTCAAAGTGAAAAGTTGAGTAAATATCTCGCGATACTCAGTGGTAATTTGCTGCTCAAGTGAGGAATGTCATGATTGTCATATTCAGTATGCGGGACACCAGCATGATCAGATCAGCATTGAATTTCTGTTCTATAGACATTAAGCACTGATAAGGTTGTCAAGTTCAAAGTCCTGGATGTAAAAAAATTGTGTTCCGAAAAAAATTCTATGCGGTGGTAGTAAATGGGCAGTGGACAGTAATTCGCTCAGCCAATCAGCGAGCGTTCACCTCACTCAGGCAATTTAAAGGGAAACTGTTGTTAAACATCGCCTCATATATTTTTTTAGGCCAGACTTCTGGACGAGTGTATATTCACCTGAAAGAACGCAGTGCTGGGAAATAATGACCCGGTTTTCAAGGCAGTATCTTGTTGGCGTTCTTCTCAGGAGCTGGGGAATCAAAGGGGTTTTGCATGGGCACCAGTACCCATAATTTTGGGTATTTTCACCCCGGGTCCATTCAAGGCAGAATAGCGAAAAATCCCATGTGTCGTCAAATATATTCATGCTTACCACGCGATGCCCAATACGTTGAGGGATAAAACTAGCATAGTGGTTAGGCTGGGATTTTTTTTTAGGAAGGTGTTATGGACCGTCAAAGTAAGATCATTTAACATTGAGTTGAATGGCCAATATAATTGTATCCCCCGAACAAAGTTCGGCGGATACTATGGATTTACGATCGTCGCGCCGCCGCCGCCGCCGCGTCCGCGTCCGCGTCCGCAGACACTTTCTTGTGAACGCGCTACAGCTTACAAATCTGAACCGATTTTGATAATATTTTATATGGACATGACTTATGGTGATATCTCAACACCTATCGATTTTGGTTGCCATAGCAACCAAAATAGCCGATTGGCGTAACATTTTGTGCTCAAATTAGGCTGTTTAACACACATGGGTTGTGAACGCTCTACGGGTGGGAGTTTTCAATGAATAATGATGAAATCGCACAGGCTCAATGAGAAAGACCATCACACGAAACCTATTGTTTTTCAGAATGATCGAATAAATATTAATAAGTTTGAGAGGTTAACTTATTACAACAATTAAAATGCCTACTTTGACATGTGTGATCACTCCAATAACCTGTACTATGAAAGCAAATTGCACTGGATTCTTGTTCAGAATACAGAACTGATGTTTTTGGTGAAAACAAAACACTATTACTGAATAAGTTAATATTGGTTTTACTAGTTAAGTCTATTATTGACCACAATAAAAATAGTTAAGATGAGAAACATTTATTATTGAGCTCAACAAGGTAAAGGTTTTGTCCAGTAGAGATTTCACAGGTGTAACCGAATAAGTTAACATTATTTTCACTAGTTAGGTCTATTATTGACCACAATAAAAATAGTTAAGACAAGAAACATTTATTATTGGGCTCAACAAGGTAAAGCTTCTGTGCAGTAGAGATTCCATGGCTGTAGCCGAATAAGTTAACATCATTTTTACTAGTTAAGTCTATTATTGACCTCAAGAAAAATAGTTAAGACAAGAAACATTTATTATTGAGCTCAACGATTTGAAAGTTTTGTCCACTAGAGATTTCATTTGTGTAACCGGATAAGTTAACATTATTTTCACCATTAAAGTCAATTTTTACTTTGAATTTCAACTTGTAACCAAGTTTGGCACATATTATGAATTAAAATATAATTTATGGTGAAAAAATCGATCTGGCTCCAATTTCGTCATCGTGAAATGCAGTTTTGGTAAACTTTTACTTGAATTTCAGCTTGAAACCAAGTTTGGCACATTATAATTATGAATTAAAATTTAAATTATGGTGAAAAGTTTGATCTGGCTCCTATTTCGTCATCTTGAAATGTAGTTTTGGTCAACTTTTACTTTGAATTTCACTTGGAACCAAGTTTGGCATATAGTAGGAGTTGAAATATAACTTATGGTGAAAAGTTCGATCTGGCTCCAATTTAGTCATCTTGAAATGCAGTTTTTGTCAACTTTTGCTTGAATTTCAACTTGGAACCAAGTTTGTCAAATATTCTGAGTTGAAATATAACTTTAGGTGAAAACTTTTATCTGGCTGTAATTTCGTTATTTTATCGAATATGTCGAAATGGAAATTCGTATGCACTGATTTTAGTGGTGATCTTCGACCTTCAATAAGCTTGAAAGGTTTCTCACTCACAATGTACATCAGTGATATATTTGGGGCAACAGGGATGATAGGGCTACGGGGGATACACCCAAGCGGTCGTAGGCGACCGGAAGCGTCTAGTTAATATACTGTAGCCAAATGAATGACTGAATGCTCAGTAATGTTCCTCACTTTGTTTGCTCCTACATGTACGGTGTATGTTTGTGTGGGCTAGCGAAATTATTTGAAGATATAAAGCAGAGATACCAGTGGTATCCTTGAATGTATATTAAAACATCCCTGCCATGGATGTGTACAACTGTACATGTTGAGAAAAAAGTTCTTTTATGCATGTTATGTACTTTCATGTATCATGTGTACATATATGGTTGTAAGTATTGTTATAGAATGTCAACTTTCTTTTCTTTCAATACCTATCCAAAAGCAATTCAAAACTTTTGACAAGTAATTTCAAAACTGTGTATAGATGCTTATTGAATACTTCTGGCAAAAACATAAACTTGATTATGTACAGGCGCCTTTAGAAAATTTGACCTTGGGTGGAATTCCGCTATTGTTTGGTTTTCATGTGTGTACTTGCCGTTGATAAGTCAAGAGAAACAGCACAATGGTTTTCATTACGCTGCCAAGGTTGATTTTAATACACCGTCTCCAGGCATGGCTGCCAGAGTGGAAACCTGTTTTTAATATCACACAAAAGTTGCTGAGAAAAGGCTGTGATTTCTCGAGATAGCCTGTCAGGGATTTTATTGAAATTTTTTGGACCAGATTTCTCTGCACTTGGCATCAATAAAATGTGGTTGTAGATGTACCTGGTCTCAAAAATAATATTCCCTAAAAATTAGGACAATTTTTTTCCAGCGGTACTTCACAGTGATTAGATTCATTTACTTGAGTGCTGTGGTCTTTGGAGCGTACCGTAGGAGATGAAATGTGTCAGACAGTTGGACTAAAATAAATAAATTATCAGGAGCAATTGGTGCTTGTTACATGCGCATGTGATGAAATATTGCATTTGATAAATTTAGTAGCACTAAAATGAGTCGTGCCATACAGTGTATATGATGATAAGGATGGAAATATTGCAGGGACCAGTTGTGAAATAAAAAATCTGTTATTATTGAAGATTAAAATAGTTTAGACAATGCTGACAATTTTCCACATGTAGATTCAAATTTCAACGAAATTCAGAAATCATCAAACATGTAGACAAGAGACATGCAATACAGGACAGAACCTAGGTCGTTTGCCTGATTTTGAAATGTTCAAGAAATTTATGTGAATGTATTTGATGATTTGTTAGGTTTGCAGTCATGTAAGTGTATTGTTTTACAAAAAAATTAAATTTCTTCATAGGTGCAGCACCATCTCCAGTCAAGGAACCACCTCGCAAGCCGGAGACCGCCCCGACCTCTACAGCCATGAGGAAGACCTCCCCGGACCGAAGCCCTGACCACACCTCTCCCTGTAGTCTGACCAGTCCATCTCCGGTCACTGCTAAACAGGTAGGTACACAAACACCCCCTGAACACCCATAATGAACTTGTCCGGTTGTCCCCTTGATGTCTGACCAGTCCATCTCTGGTCACTGCTAAACAGGTAGATACCCATACACCCCCTGAACACCCATAATGAACTTGTCCGGTTGTCCTGTTGTAGTCTGACCAGTTGATCACTGGTCACTGCTAAACAGGTAGTTACCCATACACCCCCTGAACACCCAAAATGAACTTGTCCGGATGTCCCCTTGTAGTCACTGCTAAACAGGTAGTACCTGTACACCCTCTGAACACCCATAATGAACTTGTCCGGTCATCTTACCAGTTGATCACCAGTCACTTCCAAACAGGTAGGTAGATACACCCCCCCCCCCCCCCCCCCCCATTTCAAAAAGGATTTGTCTACACGGACTTCCATCTAAACAGTTCATTTCAAATCACAGCCAAACACCTAGGTACCACTACACCCCTGTCATAATGGACTTGTCTCCTGTCATCAGACATCAGACAAACCCATCCACGATACCCATACATATCATACATTCCTCATTCACTTCCATGTTAAACTTTTATACAAGCCAGATCTATACCCACGTCTGCGCGATCATCCACATACGCGCACAAGTCTATGTGTATCAACGCGCAAAATGCGCGTAAATACACGTAGGCGCACGCGCAATATGCGCGCAATTACACATTCACGCATACGTGTATGTGCGAGATCGTGAAAAAAATATATATGCTGATGAGGGGGGTTGAGCACTATTTGTCAAACATTATGACTGCAATATTCCTGTAATAGATGCAGGTTCTTGAACATTATGATATCTGTACAGGATACATTATGATGACCAAACAATTATTCATCATACAGGCCATCAGATTATGCACATAGGTGTCAATATTTGTATGGAAGTATTCATCTGTATACTGTAAACTAAACTAAAATATATCAGCATATATTTGTCTCAATCTTATGTTTTTCCTCAGTTTAAAAAACATTTTTCGCAGCTAAGTATTATAAACAGATCATCAAAATTCCATTAAAAAATACCCATGCTCAAAGGAAAAGGTTACTGAAAATTGCATGCATAACACGGCAGAATATTTGTATTGATCTCACGTGCTGTAGAAACTATGAAGTTTGACTGCCCAGCATAAATTGCGACTACTCCACCAAACTAATACATGTATCTATAGCTTACTGCAGCTTTATCTTCAATACATATGTAATAAATGTATACTTTTCCATTGTTATGCAAATTGAGTTCATGGGTTGTCGGCCCCATGCTTACAATACATGCGCGTGTTGCCAAGTTACAAACAGTAAATCACAGAACCTACTCGATATGTTCTCTTCGTGGTATTGATTTTTGGACGGTGGCTAATTGATTTTCTTTCACCCTTGGCCGTAGATCACTAGAAGTTGGCGACTGACTTAAGTCCCAAAAAACACTAGATTTGGTGTTATATACAACAAAAAGCATGACATTCAGAGACAATGACCTGCTTGCCACATTCTAGTGAAAATCCCACTTCAAAGGTCTAATCTAAATATTTCTGGCCGTTTTATTTCAGCCCTTTTCAATGTTCACTTCAGAAGAATAAATGCTCCAAGCCCTAAAAATAAACCTACATTTTATATTCATCATAGTTTACATAACAAAATACGGTATTGACGAAACGCCATAAATTCTGGCCAGTGCTTTGAGATGAAAACCCTTACAGGACCCTTTCACCGAATTCTCTACAAGCTGAATATTGACCCATAATCCACACGACTGCCTGGTGCCTATTGAATTTGCAACCTGCTGAAATCTTCTGGCACTCCATTGAATTCTCACTGACCCACCTCTATTTGAAAAAGAAAGAAAGGACGTAAAATGCTTTGTTCAAGACCCTTACATGGTGTTGTCACCCTTGCCGCAATATTTGTCGCTTGAATCGTCAAGGCTGTATACTGACCGGAAACTCACCAACGCAATAATGGGGTTTGTTTGTTGGCCTTCGGGGGTCAGTCGCAGTGTCACAAAGGCTCCATGGATTGGAGCCAGTGACGGTAGTAAATTTACAGATGTCGATCTCGGACTCCCAGAATATTTTATTGGACAGACGGACGGACGGACAAACGGTGTGATGGATTTATGTCATTTTGGGATTATTGATCATGCCAATGCACATGATGCAATGTGTGGATAAAGGGTATCACTTTCTGTTTGATGATGTAAAATTAATTGTTTTACAATGGCATGTCATGGTGGGCAATCGTATTCAGATATTTTTAGTTGTATACATCATATATATGTAAAATGTAATTAAATGAAGTATATGACACACATGATAGAAGTAGATTTAAATATAGGCTACTGCTCATTCGTCAGTGCAACATGATAAGATTTCAATGTTGGATCAGAAATTATTGTTTCTAACTCATATATTCCGGACAGACTGGAACTTTGAAATTCTAGTATGCTTTGACATATCATCGACAATGGAATTATGGTTTGAAACGTTATGCAACTTGAACTTATGAGTGCAGCGAGTCAATAAATCCAACCTTTTTGAACCTAATTGTTCAAACGCCAACCATATATCTGTCAGTCTCAAATGCTACTTGATAATCTTCCACAGACACTGAATGACTTA
The DNA here is from genome assembly GCA_949152475.1 of Terebella lapidaria. Lineage (NCBI taxonomy): Eukaryota > Metazoa > Annelida > Polychaeta > Terebellida > Terebellidae > Terebella > Terebella lapidaria. The sequence goes on along the minus strand of OX424566.1, from coordinate 19,552,734 downwards.
AGCATGTCAAATGTTAATGCTTAAAAGAATTTGACAGAACGAATTGAGAAAAATATACAGCATACACCATGTACACATATTATTTGTGATTCTATTTATTCATTTACAACTATCTATTTGGATTTCTTTTAGCGCAATAAAAGAACTCACAATGTATGCTCATTGCATCACAATGCAACAGGAGGAGACTCACAAATCTTTGTCATCACCACAAAACCACCATTATTGTATCCCCCGAACAAAGTTCGGCGGATACTATGGATTTGGCTTCGTCGTCCGCGTCCGCAGAGATTTTCTTGTGAACGCGCTACAGGCCGCAATTCTCACCCGATCACCATTATCTTTTGCAGGCACATATATAATGGTAAGATCCCGACACCAATCGATTTTGGTTGCCGTGGCAACTGAATTGGTCGTTTGGGGACACATTTTGCATTGAAAACAGCCTGTTTGAGACACATGGCTTGTGAACGCGCTACAGTCCGCAATTCTCAACCGATCACCATTATTTATCGCAGGCACATATATTATGGTAAGGTCCCGACACCAATCGATTTTGGTTGCCGTGGTAACTGAATTGGTCGTTTGGGAACACATTTTGCATTGAAAACAGCCTGTTTGAGACACATGGCTTGTGAACGCTCTACAGATGGCAATTTTTGACGAATCTCGATAATATTTGGAAGTGTTGTTGGGAAGGGCTGTCACAGGAAACCAATCATTTTTTAGAATGATCATATAAATATTAATATGTTAACAGCCTAACTTATTACAGAATTTTGAAATATCCATTTTGACATGTATGATCATTCCAATAGCCTGCGCAATGGAAGGTAATGACATTGGTTTCTTGTTCAGAATGGAGAACTGAAGTTTTCAGTGAAAACAGGACAATATTACTGAATAAGTTAACATTAGTTTTACTAGTTAAGTCCATTATTGTCCACAATGAGAATAGTTAAGACGAGAAGCGTTTATTATTAAGCTCAACAAGGTAAAGGTTTGTCCAGTACAGATTTCATGGGTGTAACTGAATAAGTTAACATTATTTTTAATAGTTAAGTCTATTATTGACCACAATAAAAATAGTTAAGATAAGAAATATTTATTATTAACGTCAACAAGGTAAATGTGTTGTCACGTACAAATTCCATTGGTGTAACCGAATAAGTTAACATTATTTTCACTAGTTAAGTCTATTATTGACCACAATAAAAATAGTTAAGTCTATTATTGACCACAATAAAAATAGTTAAGATGAGAAATATTTATTATTAAGCTCAACAAGGTGAAAGTATGTCCAGTACAGATTTCATGGGTGTACTGAATAAGTTAACATTATTTTTACTAGTTTAGTCTATTATTGACCACAATAAAAATAGTTAAGACTAGAAATATTTATTATTGGGCTCAACAAGGTAAAGATTCTGTCCAGTAGACATTTTATGTCTGTAACCAAACAAGTTAACATTTTTTTTGCTAGTTAAGTCTATTATTGACCTCAATAAAAATAGTTAAGATGAGAAACAATTATTATTGAACTCAACAAGGTTAAGGTTTTGTCCGGTAGAAATTTCTGGGTGTAACTGAATAAGTTAACTTTATTTTTACATGTTAAGTCTATTATTGACCACAATGAAAATAGTTAAGACACGAAATATTTATTATTGGGCTCAACAAGGTGAAGGCTTTGTCCAGTAGAGATTTTATGGCTGTGACCAAATAAGTTAACATTATTTTTTTGCTAGTTAAGTCTATTATTGATCACAATAGCTTTTTATGAAAACATTGATCAACTTTTACTTTGAATTTCAACTTGAGACCATGTTTGGCACAAATTATGAGTTAAAATATAACTTATGGTGAAAAGTTCGATCTGGCTCCATTTTCGTCATCTTGAAATGCAGTTTTGATCAATTTTTAGTTTGAATTTCAACTTGAAACCAAGTTTGGCACATATTATGAGTTAAGATATAACTTATGATGAAAAGTTCGATCTGGCTCCAATTTCTTCATCTTGAAATGCAGTTTTGGTAAACTTTTAGCTCGAATTTCAACTTGAAACCAAGTTTGGCACATATTATGAGTTAAAATATAACTTATGATGAAAAGTTCTATCTGGCTCCAATTTCGTCATCTTGAAATGCAGTTTTGGTAAATTTTTACATTGAATTTCAACTTAATACCAAGTTTGGCACATATTATGAGTTGAAATATAACTCATGGCGAAAAGTTTGATCTGGCTCCAATTTCGTCATCTTGAAATGCAGTTTTGGTCAACTTTTAGTTTGAATTCCAACTTGAAATCAAGTTGGGCAGGTATTATGAGTTAAAATATAACTCATGACGAAAAGTTTGATCTGGCTCCAATTTTGTCATCAATTTTGTCATTTTGTCATCTTGAAATTTTTATTAACTTTTACTTTGAATTTCAACTTGAAACCATGTTTGGCACATACATGTATTATGAGTCGAAATATAACTTATGGTGAGAAGTTCAATCTGGCTCCAATTTCGTCATCTTGAAATGCATTTTTGGTCAAATATACTTCGACTTTCAACTTGGAACCAAGTTTGTAAAATATTCTGAGTTGAAATATAAATAGGTGAAAAGATTGATCTATCTGTATTTTCGTTATTTTATCAAACATGTCGAAATGGAAATTCATATAAAGAGATTTCAGTGGTGATTTTGAATTCGACCTTCAATAACCTCGGAAAATCAGTGCAGCAATTTTGGTGGGGAAAAGAAAACAGTTGTGACTTGAGATTTAACATTTCTCTGGTAATCTTTTTTAGCCCTTGCTCTAGTTTTTCACACTTGACAGTGATATATTTGGGGCAACAGAGATGATAGGGCTACGGGGGATACACCCAAGCGGTCGTAGGCGACCGGAAGCGTCTAGTTTAATCCACTCTCTCCCTATCTATATTCCCGACTGGAATATCGTCTCTGGAATGTACACAATGGTCCTGATTTTATCGACCGCGGATGACACTACCGAAATGACAACTGTTTGCTTTGGATTCCCTAAGTGTCACATGTATGGACTTTGGATTTTCAGTGGGAAAAAGGTCATTGTGGCCGACGGAATTTCTAGGTGAAACAACGGAAAAAGACTTGTGAATCACGTATAGTGGAGTAATGCACTTTTAACAAGTATGGCAAGGACATCCGCGATTAGAGTCAGATGAATCATGACTGACTGAATTCAACTGGTGCAAAAATTGAAAATGGGAGAGAACCCAAAAAAAATTGAGGTAATGATGAAAAATTACAGCGACTAAAGTACTGGCTGATTGCATAATCAAAAATATTCCATAGCAGTCACGCTACTTGTCGTGGATCAAGACAGTACTCGACTATTTTGGATTATTCGGCAGCATTTTATCTACACAAACAAAATGACACATTTGGAAATGAAAGGATTTCAAAAGGCTCAGAAATTTTTCAGACAAAATTGGGACACGAGACAATAATTATCTGATTCTAGTCCGTGGAATACAGGGACTTGAATACTGGGATGGACTGTCCGAGCATCGATCTGTTCGGCGTTTAGGATCTGTTTTGGATGTCACTTGAAGCTTCAAACGACAGTGAAACATCCTGTCGCTTGCAGACATGGATAGACACCAGCAATCGAATCCTGGAAAAAAATCCCGAGCCAATGAATTTTGAGGAGCTATGGGATTTCCCGCAATGCCATGCAACATTGTTGATTTTCATTGATTGTTTTTCCTGGAATATTGCGGATAGACTTCCATGCCTGCTACAGATCGGAGGCGATAGTTTTTACGACACCTCTCTGATTGTTGCATTGTCAGCCCTGCAATGGTATTTTCTCACTGCCGATGAAGCCTATCCCCAGCATTTCCGGTTTTCCCTCCGTATTCTCAAAGCGAAACGGGAGGCCATTCCTCGCATATCAATTATTGGCCACTGGACTTCCGAAAAAGATGTGGTGGAGGGAGGCAGGGGGGGGGGGGGGGAGCTGTTCCATGCTATACAATACAACAGGCGTGGTGCACAAATACCTCACCAAGCAACTGAAGTGGACACATGGGGGAAAAAAACATGAAAAAAACAGCCAACCCGGTCAATATATCCCGAGCAAAATACCCGCAAAAAATAGCTCTTTGGTGATCCACGGTGAAAACAAGTGACTGACAACGGTGAAAAGCGATGCTACCATGGTTTAGATCAATGTCAACGACGCCACTACTATCGGAAATTCGTCGCCCGCAAGTGGCTGGTTACACAGTGAATGTTGAGCGAATAATTGCCGCGATCGGTAGCCCATTGAGGGGGTTCTGAATTACATATTGTATATCAGTGGATACTCAACGGCCATGGTATCGAAGTGGTCATGAATGGACATATTACGATTGTACAATGCCCATACACAACTTGAAGTGGTGGTACATGTCATTGACGATTTTTCTTGCCGTTGGACACACTGGATTAAATCATACAAGTGGATTATCAAAATGATTTATGCAGCTTTAATCTTGGCCAAGGTTTTTGGTAGCATTGTGGATTTTGTACATGACATGAAAACAGCACCGCGCCAAATTAACAGGACTAAGCAGTTTGTTTTAATTAGTTGTCATGCTTGTGCATTGACTGGCACAGCAGATTACGTACATGTACAAGAGTGTGTTTTCTTGTTGTTGCATAATTCTGACATAAGTTTTCCATGTGGCTGAACTTGTGATACTCAAAAGCAATGAACATGTTCATAATGTACTTTTCTTTTTACAGCTGACCTCAACATGTATGAAAGAAACTTTGGATATACAACATGCATGTACAAACTCCATCGCTGCAGGAAATTTGTGTAATTGATTGATCATTGCTGATCATTGCTGGAAATCTCAATATGTTCAGCAGTTGATTCAACACTTTCATGTATTTCATGCTGCATCTGATGGTCGAAAGGTACCATGGAAGCAATAAAATTTATCTTCTGGTGCATGTCATGGAAGGGACAACAAATCCTGTGGACATAGGTGCAGCATTTGCAAAATGTCCACAGTGGATAGCCATGATAGCCCGAAGGAGAACAGTGCAGGCCTCGGCACTATTGCTGAGAGTCACCAGGGTGGGCCGGATAGTGCACCACCTCATGCACCAGGTGGTGATGGTGACCATGTAGCCTCATTCGTGAAAAGCCTCACCGAGACCAACTACAGCGGGACCTTCCGTCCGGAGCAGGCGGAGTCCCTACTCGGGCAGAAGTCCATGCGCCGCGGGTCGGAGTCAAAGGTCCTGCAACTCTACGCACGGAGACGATCATCCACGACCCATCCAGTATCTAGTAGAAAACCGAGCATCGATTCTGGAGCAGGCGAAAGACGCAGTTCTGTATCATACGATGTCGGGGATTCGGCCGAAGGTAACTTGCATTTCGTCGGAGCAAAGTTTCGTCCACACAGTGTTCGCGGTTTTCGGCCATCATCCACACAGTCCAGTGTGGGGAGTGGAGCCGAGGGCAGACGACGATCGAGTGGCGCACGGTCAATTGGTGGCAGTGACGGTGGGCAGATTTTGAATGGGACAAGCGGTGGGCCGACAATAGCCTGGACAAAACAGAGTCAATTAGCGAAAGACCATGCCACTGGCGGTGTTAAGGATGTGAATGGCACTGCCAATTTGCCGCTTTCATCCACCGCGAAAGTGACGGATACAGGGCCAGTAGAGAGTAGAAAAATCTCAATGATAGCTGGAAAGTCAGAGTCCGGCAAACAAGGAGATTGTGATCCCCCTGTGATGACTGTTATTAAAAAAGCAACAGATGGCAAAGTGGGGAGTATAACAAAGGTGGAACAACTTAGGAAAAATGTCACTAGTACTTCAGGGACTGCTAGCGGGAGGATAGTTAATGGCAGTGTTGGAAATCATGAGTTGTCATCAAAGAAGACTGGAAAGGTCTTTACCCAATCTCAAAGTACTGCTCTTCAAACAAACAAGGACAAATTTATAAATAGTTTGTCTGCGAAGGAGGATAATTCAGTGAAGAGTGCAACTGTCAACAATGACAGGTCGACAAATGGTGCAATCGTCAAGAAGGATAAATGTATAAGCTATGTGACGAATATTACTGGCAATGACAGTATTGAAGACACGAAAGTCAACTCACTACCTCAACAATGTGATAGTCGATGTGATAAGGATGAAAACGGGCAAAAAAGTACATCAGATAGAAAGAAAAATCGCGGCAGATTGGCAACCAATATGAAAACTTTGGAACAAAATGCAGGGGCCTTGCAAGCGCAGCTTCACAATGAATCACCAAAGGGAGAAACCACCACACTAGATGCAAAATTTGCATCAAAACTACGTGCTCCAGGCAGTATTTCACAAACCAATGACAAGCCAACTTCAAGGGCATTGGCATCATCTGAAATCACACAGGATAAAACTCCACGCGGAAATGTGACACAGAATGGACTGGTGGGAAAGGATTCAAAACCTGTGCCTTTATTTGTGTCCATGGGCGAGGGCAAAAAAATGGGGAAAACTTTGGACACACCGGTGACACCAGCACAGGAAAAACCTACTGAAAAGCAATCATTGACTGAAAATGGATTGTCCGGGAAAGATTCAAAACCTGGAAATGAGATTCCACTCAGCACGGGAATAAATTCAACGATGACAACTCAGAATGTTACTGCAGTAAAGGGTCAAGAATTTTCTGTGCCAAAAACTGTGACTCGAAGATCTTCAGTTTCAAAGGATAGCAGCAAAAGTGTGCAAGCAGCTGGTGGTTTCACAAAGTCTAGCAGGAATTCTGCAGTTCCTACAGGACTTGTGAATGGATCGCTGAATTCCCCATATCAGAAAATGGCTGCAGGTTCGAAGGACGTGCCAACAAAGTCAAAGCCGAAAGGTTCCAGTTCAGTGATTCAATCTAGACAGGAAAAAACCTCTACAAAGCGAACAGTTCTGACTTCAAGCCAAAGCACTGGAATTCTCAAAGGCTTGACCAATCCGAAGTCCGACAAGAGAAATACGTATCAGCTACCTCAGCAGGAGTCAACCCCCGTCAAAAGTGCACTTAGCTCACGAAACAGATCAGGAGCACGAAGCATGCTGAAGCGGAGTGTGACTTTTGCCGAGGATGGGATTTCCTTACCTGTATCAAAGTCTTCAGAAGAGGTGCCAACTGAGACCGGTAGTGCCTCAGGCAAAGCAGGTGACTCCACAAAAGTCACCAGTAAGCCTGCCGGGACGAATGATGATCACCGACCTAGTTCCATTCCAACTCGGACTATTCAGCCGATGGCTTTTGACCTCGATACACCAAAGGATGACAAGTCCAAATCAAGTGATGAATCAACTGCTACAAGGATTAAACCAAAGGATAAGTCTAGAACATCCATCTCAGCTACTGAGGCCATGTCGGTGGGAATGAGCAATATTCTCGAATTGTACTCTTCAAACTTGAAAGAGCCGTATCCACCTGTACAGTCATCATTGGAAAGTTATTCCAAGCCTGGTCAGGATTATACCACTGCTGAAAGATCCCTGAGAGAACCTTCCACTGAAAATATAGATAGGCCAGTGAAAGAAATAGTGGATACTACAGTGAAGAAAACATTGGATACCTCAACCAGGAAGGTTTCTGGAGTTGGACGAAACAGTTCAAACTCTGCTATCACGAGGAGTGCCAGCTTCCCAAGTAGTGCTTCTCTAAAAGAAGCAATCCCAAGAACTTCAGCTGACTCTTCAAATAAGAAGGATACACAAATGGAAGAATGCGTTGAGAAGCCGGTGAAGTCCTTGCTAGTTCGCGTGCCCAGTGCCAGCAAAGATGAGCGGACACAAGAAGATGCTCATTTGGAGAAGAAGGCTGATGATTTGCCGGCTACCTCCAGTGAAAGTGTTGCCATGGTTACAGGTCAACTGTCTGTGAGTCTGTCGTACACTCACGCTAACTCGAGCCTCAAAAGTAGGAGCAACTCAACACTCCAGAGTTCTTCATCATCTAGTATCAAGAGTTCTCGACCTGGATCTGCTACTGGTAAAATCGCTAGTGGGGAATATCCTGGGGAATCCCAAGTTTCAAACCAAGCGAAGACGCAAACAGAACCTCAGCCAGGTAAAGAACCAAGGGCCAAACGAGAGCCAGTTGTGTCGCCTTCATCTTTCATACTGTCAACAACTGGGCAAAAGCTGGACCTCTCCGAAAAATACAAAGTCTCAAATTCTGTAACCTCAGCAACACCAATATCCGAAATGAACTGCAAGAGCAAAGGAATATCTTCCAGGCAGAACTCAGTGTCTTCCCTGAATTCAGACGTCAATAGTGCTCCAAGGAGTTCAGCTATTCCTTCCAAGTCAACTAGTGTTGCTGCCTCAAGTGGTGGATTGGCCAATATTATGCCTAGACAGTTTGCAGTGAGAAGTGGTTCAGCTTCTAGTAACGGCAAAATGTCCAGGCAGAATTCGTTGTCATCAGTGGCCTCATCAGTGGCTAGTTCTTCGAGTAGGATACCGACAGGGAAGGCAAGCAGCTCAAAAGTTCAAGAGACGGCGATTGACTATGAGAAAGATCACGACAGTCCACACCTGATTGCAAATCCATACAAAGCATCGTGGAATCCACAAGATTCAATCTCTGAAAGGCCTGTGGAAAATGGAATGTCCTCGTCCCACATGGTCAAGGAGCACACAGCAATGGCCAATCAAAGTCCAGTACCATCTAAACGTGACCCACAGTCTATCTCACTCGCCAAAACTAGACCACCCAATATGCTACCAAGAAGCGCGAGTTGTTCAAGTGCATTCACGTCAGATAGAGTGGCGGTGTACGACATGACAAGTTCAAGACTCGCTCACCTGAAATCTGCACTTCCTGCAACGAGATGGGGCAGTGTATCTTCAGAAAGTGGGATTGGGAAGGAGGACAGTGCTCGGAAGAGATCGTTGAAAAAAACGAGTGGTCACAGTGTTGGCGTCCAAGTTAGCAATGGCAGTCGTGATTGGAGTACAAGTATCGCGGAAGAAAATGGTGTACAACATGATTCAATATCTGATTTCCAACCAAATTCTGGGTCTTTGAGGAGGGACAAGATGGCGGATAATAGCTTTCTGATGAAATATGGAAAGCGTAAAAGTCAGGAATTGTTATCGCCAACACTTCAGTTGGAGCGGGTGAATTCAGCGTCGACTACCTCAGAATCAAACTGCCGTCCAAAGTCAAATGGGGATTTACCGAGGAAAAACATCGCAGAAGTTGCGAGTAAAGATGGTGCTAATGTGGACTCTAGTGACCAGCCAATCACAAGCCAGAATTCCTACCATGTGACCCGTCCAAAGAGCCATCCGTCCCAGCAGAACATCAAGATTAAGTTGATGATGCAGAGGGTGAAGCCGATATTTTACCAGGTAAACATGAGGTGCAAGAGTGAATTGTAGTCTGAGAACTATAGTTTTGACATACTGAGCATCGAAATTGATAATCTTGAAATGAGCAGTGACGAAAATTTAAGGTTTTTCACCAAAAACCATGAATATATATCAGTACTACATGATGTGAATTTAATTTTACTACTTCCATTCCAAGATAAAATTCAGTTACGGCAACAACATGAATATAAATTATATGCCGGAGTTTTCAAGACTTCCATTTAGTATCACAACTCAACATGTATATTGTTACTGTCTAATTGGGCGACTGGTCAGCATGGTCAGGGGGATATGATTTTCACCAGACACATGCACACTTGACAGACCCGAAACCAATGTAAACATGGCCCGACTTAAGCAAAGAGTCCCCATCATGTCTGTCAATCGCTTATTTGCAAAATCCGCTAAGATTTCCTTCACGCATATTTGCCCACTCGCCAATACCGATCGATTCGTTTGTCATCAATCTAGAAAGTACTTTCCGCAAAACAAATACAAAAATAGCGTCTGCTTCGATGCTAATTAAATTGCCATTCGTTACGGTTTGTTGCCGATTGTTTCAAACATTGCCAGTAAGTGGTGTTGTTTTCAACTGGCATTTCCACTTTTTGTACCAATCAAAGTAATCAGATAGTACTGGAGTATGCCGTTTAATTAGTAGTAGCTGTATTTTCGTCATCTGAGTACTGGGTAACACACAATTTAATTACATGCAGCAAAGGCAGCACAATGTAGAAGCATTAGGGTGATTGATACTGGCCATGTTAATCTGATCCGAATGTTCAGGGGAATTTGATAACAGACAATGTAGCATTTTATGAGTATTTGTATTGCTGTTGCCATGTTCATCACTTATATACATTGTCCTGATTGTATACCTTTGCCTCTGTCCAGATAGTTGTCAGCTGGGTTGATGACTGTGTATGGTATATGTACTCTTAAAAAAAATAATTCCACCTCCTTCACTTACTATATGAGAAACCCATACGAATTTTTTTTGCAGCATGGAAATTTGTGTTAGGATTTGCCTATTGCCAAGTTAAACAATAACCGACGGAAATTGCTAATTTGCATGTCAAACTACTAAGTATGCACTTGTGAAACGCAAACACACCGTGTGAAAGACACTGGATGAGTGATATTCATATATATCTATACATTACAAGATAGGTGCTTTGAGTTGGTAAGATCCACAAGAGATAATAGTATTGTGTGTATAGATGTACCGTACTGTGTTTATTGTCTGTCCATATTATTGATATTAAACAAAAACTTACAGAAATCAGATAGTGACAGATAACAGAGTGCAAATAATACAGTACATATCTACATACATAAAAAAAAATGGTGCAATCCACAGCCTTTCGATAGTATCGATGAGACATAACTTGCATGCCATATGTATTTCGGAACAAAGCGTGAAATACTACACTTGATATTAGATGGAAATAGTTGAAAATATACAAGAAAAAAAGCGCAAAAGATTGTTCGATATCATGTAGATATTGATCGGTTATGATGGAACAAATAGCGGAAGAACTTGAAGATTTTGAAAGCGAGGAGTTTGAGCTACATCCAAGAATTTGTCGCGTACATGGCTTTGATTACTTTAACCACCAGTTGTTTCAGGTATACTTGTAGAACTGCGATAATTTGACTATTTTTCATAATATTTCAAAACATTGGTGACTAAACATGGTTATTATCCTTTTCATCACAGAGACAACAAACCTAATCATTTTACATCGGCGAATAATACAGTATTTATTATACAAAATGAACATATTTGTCAAATGTGTGACCCCCATCATTCATCATCGATTCATACTTCATACTGTTGTAAATGACATAACATTCTATTTATTAATTTCTCAAATAATTTAATTTAAACATGGTTATCATATTGTTCATTGTGCTTAGCTTACTATGTATGTAATATTATACATGATCATGATGATTAAATTTATGGTTAACAAAATTGACTAAACTTCAGTCACAGTAATTTTGATATTATTTTCTATTCTCATTCGCCCATGGCAGAGTTCCAACAATGCGCGTCCCAAGTTCCAGTCAGTCACGTCGCTGGAGGATGGCCAGGCAATACGAGCCGCGGCGTTCCACCCACAGGGCCACATGTATGCAGTGGGGGCCAACTCGAAAATCCTGAGGGTCTGCGCCTTCCCGGGCATCTCCGACCTGAGGTGTGTGGGGGGTCATGTCAAAAAGATTTTTATCTTGTGTTGCATGTCCAGTAGGAAGAGCAATTACAACAAATAAATTTGATCATGATGACTTAATGGCTTTATAAATTAAGGTGTAGTGGTTCGGAGTGTGGAGATGAGATGCTGACTATCAGCTTGGAAAAGAACCTAAAAATTAGGGACCATCTCAGAAATCATTGATGTTTTATCTTGCATTTATAGATCAGATCTCCTGATAGACAAATTTGTAAATTACTGAAAAAGTGGATACTCATAGCAAAATATCACCACTTTTGATCATGAAATTAAATGGTTACCTATATAAAACAACACACAAGTGAGTATCAATAAAAAATCAATATTTCATATATCCATATATATTGACCCCCAGAGAGGAGCACAGCACCCGTGACACTGAGATCCTGTCCAAACATCCCAAACACCACAAGGGTTCTATCTACTGCGTCGGCTGGAGTCCCCTCGGCGACGTCATAGCGACCGGCTCTAACGACAAGTCCATCAAACTGACGCGGTACAATGCCGACACCCATACTGCGGGTAAGTGGGAGTGGATATACTTAAGGAGGAGATGATGTGAGTTGTATCAAACAGTTGAGAAAAAAAAGTTACTGGAAGAAGAAAATGAATGAAAGTGACCAAAAAAATTTTTTTTGTGGAAAAAAATTCATAAGTAGAATAAAGTTTATTACTGGAATAAATACATAGTGTTAACCGTAAAATAAAGGGAGTAAAAGAAAACTAAGTTTGGATAGATATCCATCCCCCCAGGTCCAGACATGGAGCTGACATTCCACGATGGTACGGTGCGCGATCTCGTCTTCATGCAGGACACGACAAACCGCTCGTCTCTGCTGATTAGTGGCGGGGCGGGCGACTGTAAGATCTACGTGACGGACTGCGAGACTGGACGGCCCGTCAGGATCATGCAGGGACACAGTGGTACGGAGAGTTTATATTCATGTTGGTGTCTCAGGGGTTTTCATTTGAAAAGGATATGCATATTATTCCAGAATCATTTGTTTATTGTAGATTTATATGTAGGGAGTTTAGGGTTCGTGAGACACGCCTACTGGAACTTCGATCTGTTCTAGCATGACGGAAGCTATATTTCAAATACTTTGAGCAGAACCTCCAATATAGTCATGTAGTTTATTTTATATATTACCAATTTAAACTTGTTCTGGATTGAATCTAGATTTGGATTCAGAATACAGTTATGTACAATGTATTTCACACATTATTCACGGAGTCTTAATAATCAAAATACAGTGCTTGAATAACTCTTCATGACTCACCTTCCCACCTGTCACCAGGCCACATCTACTCACTGTACACGTGGGGCGGCTGTATGTTTGTGAGCGGTTCCCAGGACAAGACGGCGAGACTGTGGGATCTGAGAACGTCCGCCGCGATCAACATCGTACCCAGTCCCAGTCCGGGTTAGTGAACTTATCTCAATGATTGAAGATTACATATGGACATATTGATGTTTGTATCTGCACTCGAAAAGCAACGAAATATGCCACTTTTGATGTATATATAGCAGTATGATTGCAGTGTTATACATCTCATCAGAATACAATGTAAAATGTTGTTGATCAGTGAAAAGAAAATTTAAAAGTAAAGAGAGATCCTGTTCCAGTAAAACATCACAAAATGAAGAAAGTTGAAAGTTGAAAACAAAAAAGAAACCAATGATACATGTATCTCTCGATATATTTTGTTATAGGAAGTCCATTTGCGTCGGCCTGTGTGGACCCGTCCGGACGTCTACTCGCGTCCGGCCACGAGGACGCGAACGTCATGCTTTGGGACATTAGGAGTAACAAGACTGTCCAGACATTTAAACCCCACACGAGTGACGTCCGTACTGTACGCTTCTCCATGAATGCGTACTACCTACTATCTGGGTCGTACGATCAGAAGATTGTACTGACGGACTTACATGGTGAGTTTTTGTGGCAAGGGAATTGTATCAAGCGGAGAATGGAAATGTGTTGTATGTGTGTGACCTGGTGTACCTTTGTTTTAGGGACCTGTTACTTTCACGAGTGTTTTGTCTACTATACCCAAAGTAAATGTGTCCCGTTGCTGCAAATAATTTTTTTTGCCAACTGTTTCTTTCTCATTTTTGCAAAGTTATAATGTTTGCAGTTTGCGAATCCTAGGTATGCATGTTCCAAAAAAAATATACGAATACTTTCTTTTCCGCCATCATAATCAATTGATTAATGCTGGACACAGATAAAAATACTCAACAGTTGTTAAATTACCCAAAAACAATTTTGGTGGGGGGTATCTATCGAGTTGTGTTGTTTTGTAAATAAGCTGTAATATAAATTATACATCACCTGTTCACAGGAAATATGGCATTCTGATGTTGTTGTTATAGATTTTGATTTAAACGTCAAATTATGTTTGAGTTTTGATTTATTTTACCATGTTTATCCCAAAATGCCTGCAGGATTTGACAACTCTGGGAAAAATGATAACTTTGGTATGTTGTTCATGTATTTACCAGTTCTTATGGTGAATATTGTAATTTTGTGGGTGTATGGTGCAAATACATGTACAAGGTGCAATATACATGATATACATACTAGTACCGGGTATATCTTTTTGGGAAGCAGAGAACAACGAGCAATCAAAGTACATACTTAGGTGGCATATTCTTCAGTATTCCATACGTTTATCTATTATCAAAATACATACTTAGCTGACATATTCTGTAGTATTCCATACAATTTACAAACATATTGGTATGTGAACAGAATATCACTATCATATGCTACAAATGAGACAGTTTACTATGGTCAAAAGATTTCCATTTGTAAAGTTTATTCTATACATCACCAATCTAAACTACCGGTACTACATGCTCCTTTTCAATCCTGTTGATTGTTCTGGATAAAAACTTGATATGATATTTCCCTGTATTCTATAAGACTGATTAGACTCCGATATTATCATGATCATAACCAGCATGAGCGGTTACATATACACCCACTTGTACAATATGTTATGTTTATAACAATCAGTATGTTCGTTATTTATGTCAGCCAATCACATAGATTTAAACCACAACTATCATATGAGTATTTTCTGTATTTTGTATAATTTCATTGCGTATTGAATTCTGATCATGAAGATATAGCAACAAGTGGATTCTGTTGATTATTGTTTACTGATAATATTTCTCTTTTTCTGAATTACTGCATGGGTTATTGGTGATCTTTACAGTCTGTTTGTTACTATGGTAACCAAAGTGATGTCAAAGGCTGTGGGCATTTCTAACAGTAGAAAAATTTGTATAAATACATAAATTACATTCTAGTAATTTAGACGTAAATAACAACTTAGGTCCTGGTGTAAGGTGACCATGCATGCAATTTGAGTCAATACAGAAATATTTTGTAATATGTTGACAAAAATACCACCTTTGCTCTGGACAGATTGAATAACTTCTTGAACAATTCTTTAGAACATAATCTAGAATAAAAATAAAAATCGATCTAGGATCAATGTTGTGCACCCATATATACTGCCGAACAATGCACCCACCTCCCTAACAAATTATCAACTTTTCTGTTGCCTAGGTAACCTGATGCGGCCGTTACCAAGCGTGGTCGTCGCAGAGCACAAGGATAAAGTCATTCAGTGTCGGTGGCACCCGAGTCAACTCGCGTTCATCAGCACGAGTGCCGACCGCACTGCCACCTGCTGGGCTCTGCCGGTAGCTTGATTCTGCCACCAGATGGTAGCACTGCTCTGTCTCACTTCAGATGGAGTGAAGCAGGGGAATTTCTGTTGGATTTTTTCGCCAGTGAAGTATTTAGGATGAGTTGTATGGTAGTATGCACTGATGATGGAAAGACGTCGATGGATGAGAAAGGAAAAAGATCAGATTATTGTTTGTGTGGAGTATCTGATGACATCAAGAGTGTAGACATGGTTGTGTTTCGCAGTTGTTCATTGAAGTTTCTACAGTGTATCGGAATGTTCAAATAGTTTGCAAGAATGCAACTGTACGTTTGTCTGTGTTATGGGAGAAATCTGCTGAATGTTTTTCAACTTTCGTTTTGTCTTCAGTGCAATATATATTACTATCTGCAGTTGTGCAATCTTAAGAATGTACCGATTATGTAATTATTGGTATTCATGTTGATCTTCAACTGTGTGAATTGTAAATCGCTTCACCGAAGTTACCGAGATGTGAGTACTGAAATATTCGAGTTCTAGCTATAAATACCCGAATTAAATAAAATTTACTATTTTGTTGTTGTTGACAGTTTTTCATTTGACTTTTTTAAGTAAAAGTAACATTGGATATATTACTGTTGAGTTATCTGTCTCAATACTACACATATAAACTGAGCTATCTGCATATATGAGTTTACAATTTTGTTTTGATAAACTTTATTACATCTAGCAAACATCTTGAGTTGCGGTCACAGCACTGCTAGTGTTACAATACCTTGTACAGTCCATTGTACTCGGTACAGTGCTTTTGTTTCATTGTACACCAAATGTTATGGAGCTATGTTTGTTATGTGATCTCTTCGCATTTATTGTATGTAACATTTTGTCTTCCTCATGAATATGTATAGATTCTACGCTTTGTCAACTGGTAGAATATACACAGAAAATGATTGTTGTGGTCTGTCAAAAATGTGAATTATATGTACTTCAATCAACTCTCAAACTTTTTGTTCTTTTACATTTGCATGGATATCTGTTTTCGTGAGTAGGAGAATTCATTCGTGACAATTTTTCATGCACCGACTGTGATTGAAACGGCCAATGTCTCGAATTATTACAAGAGTTAATTTCAAATATGTAACTTACAAACGCACAGCTGACTAATGTGATTTTATTTGCATTTCACAATTTTTTCGCCCATGATATGTGCATACTACAAGTGACAAAATGGATAGGAGGAATAACATTTTTTGGTCACATTTTTTTGCGTTGATTGATTGCTAAATATTATTTGTACATGTACATGTAATCCTCTGCCACTATTCATAGTTTTCGTTTTGAGTTGCATGCATTTCACACATTGACCTGCCAGAAAGAATTCTTTCATGTCAAATACATGACATTGTTATTTCGTACATGTGTACAACTACATTTCACAGATATTTTCACCTATGCCTAGAGCATCGATTGCAAATATCCAGTAAATGGCATACAATATTTGCATTGTAAATTAAGGTGGGATCAAATATTTTGTAAATATTTGGATGCCCGGTGGCTCGAGAAAAATGTTGCTGACTAAATGTGATGTGTACATCTATATTACGTTGTGGTTAAGAACTAATTGATTATATGTAAATTATATGTCGATATTCATCAGTTTACGAATTCTTGCACCAAAGATACGGCTGTAGTCAATTTATGGCAGCCACGGTATTCACCAGTATATGAACTTGTGACAATTTTATGACATCTCGTCTCACATTATTCCCTGCAGATTCCAGGCATACTTTCATGTCATCACGAACTCGAACCTTATGAGTTAGACCTTTGTATGTATTGGAATTCGAATTAGAACAGTGTGATTTCAGTATTGAGTATTGGTACTTTTAGATCTGAATTGTTGATTTCCCATAGCTTTCACATGTTACGTATTGTTTCCAATTCCACTTCAAATTGAGAAAAAAACACATTTTAAAAGAAATACATACTTGAAAGTTCCATTTCGCAGTTCATCCAAATATTAATATCGTTGTATATCTATCAGTTGTACTCTTTAGTACACCGATGAAGGGTAAATTTTAGCAATTACAAATGCTTTGTTATGTAGCTTTTTTGAGTACAATCTTTTGTTAATTTTTTATTTTCTGCTGTTTGTATGTTAATTTCAGCCAATTCAGTTGATATTCTGCGAGGAATAAAGCTGTCTTGCCCTTTTTGTTTGTGCCAAATTTTCGATAGTATTTTACATCATAGCCTTGCTGCCTCATGGTTTCAGTTCTAATCAAGAACAGTGATGTGCAATAGCCGTATTTTCCAAACCAGAATATCTTTCTTTATATATCATGTATCTGCATAGCTGGGCTTTAAAGCATAGAACAGGCAGTATATATACTTGCTGTAAAGTATCAAAGAATTTTGTACTTGCATACAATGGTAAAATACAATGCAACTAGAATTTACTGATTCTTGTCAACTTTGTCGAATTTGCAAGTGGAATGTGTACTTTCAATTACATACAATATTGTTAAAGTGATATCTAAATGTACTAAATGTGTGGTATTAGAGCACAGTAACTGATATATTAAAAACAGCACAAGCTGAATGTACATAGACGTATTGTACTGGTGTATCATATGCACATGTACTTATGAAAACCATGCCATGAACTGCTCCGTATAATTAAACGCTTGGACATTTACACATATTACAAAACCGTTAGGAAGGTCTGTTGTATGTGTGTTATTCACCTGTATGTAGCATCTGCGTAATTATTAAGAATGTATGACCTTGACCTTCAAAAGTAATGTGTTCAGCGATGTTGGAATACCTCTGTAAAATTTGGAAAAGTCAACAGGATAAGATCGCTATTTTGATTTCCATGTTCCATATTCAGAATGCTATACATGTAAGGTGTAAAGTAAAATATATCTGGCTTCACTTGCAGCTGACAAAAGTATGATAATAAATATTAGTTGATTTTATGGGATATGAATCTAGCCTGAATTGGACATTGTGTACATACTTTGTGCATTGTGAAGTAGTTAGCCGTGATAGCTGTACAAAATGTAAAATACATAATTGTTCTTCGTGCTAAAACTTGTATATACCGATAATCATCAATGAATTAACTGTGTCAATGTGTACATTTATAAATTATTTTCTAATTTTATTTGCATGATGCTAGGTCACACATTTGTACCAATTTATATATATATCTATATATATTATGTGCACCCCGCTTCAGTATTTGAGCAATATATTTAAAACTAAAGCAAGCAGCTTTCGTTTACTAGGACTTGTACTTATGTATATGTACTTGTACTTACGTATATGCTGTATGTCTGCATGCTCATTTGCGTCATGTATGGAATCTGATGGAATCTTGCTTCGACTCCTGTATATTTTGTGATGTGCCTGTCATTGACTTAAATGTGAAATTTAACAGAATAAATATGTGGAAACTTACTCGGCACCTGTTCATAGTTTGACTTTTGGACTGAGGTCAAGTTCAAGGTCACCAATACTAAACAAGGGCCACTGGCCTCATAGGAAGAGCTTTGGAAATGTTTGCACAGATCTAGTTCAAAACCTATTCGTATCCTATTCTGTACATATATGTTGTGGCCATATTGTAACTGTAGCCCATGATAGTGTACTGGCCAATCATTTGCTTATTGTTGATTTGGCCTAATATAAATTTGAGTGATACCATTATTAAGGTACTGATTCCATCTAGTCCCATCTTCCAAACTAGATGTTCTCCAGTCGCTGACGACTGCTGGAGTGTATCTCCTGTTGCCCTATCATCCCCCCCCCCCCCCCCCCCAAAAAAAAAAAAATCCCCTCCCCAAACTATTAATAGATTCAACTAGCAAAAATCGATGTTAACTTATTTTCATAATATGACCATAACTACTACAAGCATCAAATTTATATTTACCAGAACCCTTATCTTGAACCTAATAGTCAATGTTTCATGTCCTAACTATATTTTTATTGTGGTCAATAGCCCCTAATAGACACAACTAGTAAAGTTAATGTTAACCTATTCGGTTACAGTCATGAAATATGTAGTGGACAGAACCTTTACCTTATTGTGCCCAATAATAAATGTTTTATGTCTTAACTAAATTTACTGTGTTCAATATTAGACCTAATTAGTATTTACCCATCGCTTTATTTTTGATCTCCATCAGTAGACATGTTATATGTCTTGTTAATTGTCTAAACAACACAGCTCAGAATGCCACATCACGATTCCCATGCAACCAATAATAGTGGTGTAGCAATCACAGGCCTATCTGATCATACGTGACATTCAACAGATGGCGCTCTTGAAGCATGCAGTAGGCCCCTACAGGAAAGTTGTGCGGCTCATTATGATGAGAACTGTCATTTGTGACAAACGTGATGATGTGATTGCTGCATAAGGAACTCGACTGGCGATTTTTGCTTTGATCACTTGTGTATGACTCCAATTACTAGTAACCTCTCATGCACAAAATAATCGAGTGCTTGACTCAACCAACAAACCATCGATTTTGAAAGATGATTGATAAGCTATGATCAGTTGATTTATTTTTTTATCAAGTGCTGCAGTATCTCGTGATGTCATCTCATTAATTATTCATTAGGCTGCGAGGCACGCTCACCCAACGAACAGCGATGTTTAGGTGGAATAGGAGGGGGGAGGGGGGGCATAGTGAAGAAAGTGAACTTGTTGTCATCGGCATATATGATCTCTCGAGGTGGATCTTATTTCTGAAATGCATCAGTAATCGCCGATTGCGATCTTGCATATAGTTTAGCGATATATTCATGCGAGAAAAGTCAGAAAACTTATCGGACCATTCAGCAGACCTTTACCCGGGTGCGGGTCAGCTTTCATTTATCACGATTGGGTCGTAGTCGGATGGGAGGGGGGGGGGAGGGGGGAGGTGGTGCGGGTGCGGAATGGGGATGAAGCCGGTCGAGTGTGGCTAGGGGGCCACACTTATTTGCATTTGGCCTACTGGACATACCAGAACTTGCCACAAGTTTTCAATTATTATGTTGCCGTATCAAGCGTTTTTCCATCTTTGCAAAAGCTTATGTACTATCTACATGATCTATGTAGTGTGGAATGTTTATGCAAAGTTTTGGGTGCATCTGATACGAGAAAGCCCTGTTTCAGAGAAGATCAAAACGGGAGTGATGATGGGTGATGAACCGGTGACACACACAAAAAATAAACGGTCGGAACACATGTCTCCTGTGGCTATTATTGCTTATAACTTATTACAGTAACCATACTTGGGTACACGGGTGTCATATTCTTTCCAACTGGCCCCAGGCCCTCCTAATTAGCCACAATTGAATGATCTGCTCTGGCTCCAAGTCGGACTTTCAGAAATGTAAACAAAGGAAAATTCTCCAAAATCCAAGAAAAACCAACATCATAGAGGAAGAGCTCCGCTCTTCCTAAAAAATGTTAATCGATCACAGACATAAATGGAACATGACCCTCCTCTATACAAAGGGCAAATGTTCAGTTATCATTGTTTCATGTTCAACGGCCAATCGGCCATTGAGATCAGCGTCTTGCATTCTGATCGTCTGTTAGCAAATTCTTCAGCAGTCTTCTCCAGCGAGACGAATAGAACATGACATATTGATGGATGTTTTTGAAAATTTATGTGATGATGCTATTTAGAATTTCATACGAAACAAAATATATGAAGTGGTCTTTTGAAGCTAAGCTCAAGAAAAAGCTTATATTATGAGCATATAGGTTAAATGAAGCATCTTGAACATATAGTAACTTCTATACGGATTCTATACGGATCTTGTGGTGCCTTTGAAATTGACCATTGATGAGTCGAGTGTTCAAACTCTATGGTATGTCTATGTCCAACACAAAATGTGTTAATTGGCGTTGATCCATCTACACCAGTGGATCAGAGTTCAGAACTGATCCACAAGAAGTTCACAATCTCTCATCCTATTCAAAGTCACCGAAAGATGCAACATATCTAATATTACCATTCTAACCTCTATCTATAAGAGTATGGTCTTTACAGGCTATCGGCAATCAATATGTTTCCACATTCACAAAACTTTAATTTGAAACTCCAGGTCACCGCAACTACAAATAAAGGGATACCAAAAGATAAATCATAAAAGACTGCCCTGAAACTCATATCTAAGTAGATAATATGACCTGGAGTTTGATACTAAGGGTTCACCGAGGTAAAGTTCAGGAAAACATGCCTAACTTTCAGTAGTTTTCGACCAAAGAATGGTAAAACGGTAAGACATATTAGGTTGGGATGGTGGTACTGCAAGTCCTCTGTTGAAGTGTATCCATGATTACCATTCAAATTGCGGATTGCCAAAACAACGCTTTGTTGTAACATGTTTTTATTCATATTTTTCTTCTCTGAAAACTTGAGGCGCTTATACTCTATGTATTATACAAACGTCTGATATTCTTTGTACAAACAAGCCATTTTCTTCATCTAAAAAATAGCACTAATACACATGGCAAATCTCCATTCATTCACGAATTGAACCGAGCGACCTTTAACTGGTTCAATGTAGGATCTCACTCATAACCAATCAACAAAATTGTGCACATAATTTTCATTGTACACAACATTCATAAAAAAAATTGTGCACGAAAAAAATCATGAATATTCAACGAGGAACATTTACACCGTTCAAAATTAAACATATTTTTCATAATATCATGAAGCTATCTCGCACAATTCCACGTGCGAAGTCCTTTCTCTAAGATGAACACTCAGAACTTGCATCGCACACTGCGGTGTACACTCACATTTCTCTATCTATACGTCGGGTAGCACTTCGTACAAAGTCTTCGTAGTTGCTAATATTTACAAATAAATATGATACAATTCATACGTACATACAAACAACTCTCATACAAAGTTTTTGAATCTACATGAAATGCGGCATATCAGTCCTGCTAGTGATTCTAACATACCTCTACAAATGTATCATAGCCTTGTATATTTCTACGAGTTGTATTTACAGTGAGTAACTTATATAGTTTGACACGGTTCTTTTGAAACCCCGACTTAGTAGCTGCTCTTAGTTATAACCGAGACACAACCTTGAATCAGATTTTAGATTTTTTTATGCTTGCCTAGAAAATTTGAGGTAAATGGTAGGTATAGGGTGAATATATCCAGACATTCGGGCCACTTGAGAACAGAGAAATATACATGAATTTTCCAAACAACTTGTAATATACAGCGATTTCCATGAATACAAAATTAAACCTTTTACTACGAACAAGTTGAAATGGCAGACATTTTCCTGAATTTAGCATCGAGATACAACCTAGTTCAAACACAAAATACGAAGATTTTGGGCGCAACAAAATAACAAAACACAACTTGGACATTGGAATGAACAAAACAAAACATAGCAGACAATCTGAACAGTGATACATTGATCATAAAACTCTCAATACTTAACAATGCATGCTCTAACAACACAGTCGGGAAAAGTTTGGTTGTGTAAGTTCATCACAATAATAATTTGTATATACTGCTCACCTATAGAATACACAAGTTTGACCGATATTCGACGAGTCAAAACAATGTTGCTTAAACATTTAATATAGTAAATATTTTGAACCCATCTCTTGGTTTGCTAATAAAGTCAATCACAAGATGATACCATAAATATTTCTCGAACTTTTCTGTATCAGTTTTGTACTCGCTTTTTTTATGAACTCATCTAATCTTGAACAAATAATTTGTCATCTTATCAACGATCCTACAGCTACGCAAAGATATGCGACTCCCATCAAATAACCGTGACAAGGAAAACAACAGCGCCCTCTGGTTCATTCCGTGGGACTGTCTAGACGATGGAGCATTATCTAGACAAGTACAACTAGGTATTGGCCAATTCCTACCATGTTTAAACACGATTCCGTCTATGATGTATGTCACGCATTTTACGTCTATTTTGATGGGAGTTGGCAATCTTAGCGTAGCTATAGGGCCATTGATCTAATTAAGTAGTAAACTGCCACCCTGCATAAGCTATAATACTGATCCACAGTGTATGGAAGTACAAATTTTGTGAGCAATTTTATGCCACACGGGAGACAAAATATTGTGAAAATTACAAATCACTTTCTAATGTCAGATGGTCAAGTAATCACAGGTTTCATAACTGAAGAGCTATGCAGGAAAAACGTCTTTGATATTATACAAACTGTGAAGTCAAAACATACAGGAATATTTTTTTACAGGTCTCGCTTTTTCTATCACAGAAACAAAAGAAGAACATTTACGAAGATCAGACATAGAGGCACTCGTCGAACAGTGATTTTTTTGTTTCAATTTAACGTTGCCTTGCACTAAGTGGCAAAATGTGCATAGGATCTTTATTTCGAAAACTACTTTCAGTTGCTTCAATTTCACATTTACTTGCATTCATACATACTGTACAACACTTAATGATAACTTATGATTGTATGTACATTTACAATGATTTCAATCTACATTCACATGAATATGTACAAAATGGAATTGAAAAAGCTACACAGCATTCAAAATTCTATCATTGAATTGTGAGACATGCCGTTGCATTCAGGCAGAACAACTTTCAAAACAGAAGAAATATATACATAAATATCACTAGCTTCCACTAAACATTCAATAAACGACGCTACAAAATGCATATCTTCTGATGGCTTCACACGCGTAATGACTGAGATATGCTTGTGTTACATATCAGATACTATAAAAATATGAATCGCTGAACACTGAGAACCATTAAATGTGTCTTTTTTTTTTCTCAGAATTTTTTTTTTTTTTCATGTTCCGTGTAACATATACTTTAGGTGCTCATTCACTTGTATGATATTGCACACACTATTATATATGAGTAGCATTTTGAACGGGTGAATCAAGTTTCGCCATAGTACTGAAAAACGCAGTAGCCCTAAGTTGAATCCAATCATATCAATTCAATATACTGATAGCACCAACACATAATAACTGTGCCCACTTTCCTATACACTCCCCCCCCCCCCCCCCCCCAGACTTCCTGTAACCCCCCCCCCCTCCCCCACCTGAAATCTAACGACCCATGTTCAAATATTCACGAGAATTGTTCTCGTTTTACCACATCATTTGTAGCTGTAAATAGAAGACACTGCATGTTGCATGAAAACTAAATTGCATAACAGTTCTGAAAACATAACGAATCATTCCAGGCTTGATCGGACATCACATAATGCCAAATGAAGTGTAGTAGGTAGGTAGTCTCTCACACACATATGAAGTATCCCTGATATAGCATTACTTGAAGGCTACAGACTTTATTTCACTAGCTTTACCAAAATTTTTGTTGACAATGTCATCAAATGTCACCCCGAGCATGGCCAAGTTTTTAAATGCAACAATGACAAGATTTCTCAATTCCATACTTCAAAGAAATATCCTGTTTTCAAGTTTCGAGCATTATGTATTCATGCTTGACAGTAGCTGAGTTCATGCAGATAATACCCAAATACAACATACGCACAACAGATATTCATCGATACAGTTCTAGTCAGTTTAAACGACAACAATAACAACGGGTGCTGACATTTTTCCTCCCCCCGGATCTGAAGCACTCTAACCAACGAAACAACAGGAAGAAGGCTGCGGCATGCTGT